>CM037597.1:72030792-73293649 GCA_021018995.1 Chloranthus sessilifolius | reverse complement strand
TGCTTCTCGGAAGCAATACAAGGGTCTCCAAGGTCGGTGGATAACTGACCGAAATACTCGTGAGGATGCATTACGTGAGCTGGGCCGATGACCTGTTCCTACACATATCAAATACCTCAGGGAGGGGGTGTAAAAAACCACCTTGACTGATATTTTTTGGTTTTATACAGGTATTTTTTATGTTTTTGTTTCTTTTTCAAATTGTAAAGGTAAAAAGTAGGGTGCCACACCAATTATCTTTTTGAGATGTGGTGCAAGCAAAGTATAGAAATGAAATGCAAAAGGGAAATTTTTTTATTTTTTTTGGTATATACATTTATCTTTTCTTTAGTTTTTGTTTGATGCCTAACTCGTGAGAGGAGGTAATGGGCCCCATTCTAAGAAATGTCAAATCCGTTCAGGTCGTTAGGCTTGAGTGAGGTCCTGATTTTTACCCAGGTTGGAACGCCCATCCCATTGGATTGAGTTGACCTTTAATCCTGACCTCCAGTCATGAGTTCGACAATGTAGTCTGAAGATTTACCTTATTAGGACCCGATTTGAGCTAACATGAGTGACCCAATTGAAAACCAGATAATCCGAGAATGTAACCAAAGGAGCAACCATTTTTTTTCTTTCTTTCTTTTTCTTCTTATTTTTAAACTTTTTTATTCACAGCGCTCGAGATGGGTTTTCACCATGCCCGTTATTGGCCTCTTTTTTTACCTGCACCGCCCTTTCGGGTTTTCACTACGTCCATGGGTATTTTGCCTTTTTACCCCGTGGCGCCCTTTCTGGTTTTCACCACATCCTTTTTACTTTGAGCTTGTATATATTATTATTTTTTCAAAGACGACGACATGGATGTTGATTTCGACATACCCAGCTGGATGGAATTTTCAGCTTAGCTCATGCTAACTTAAAGGATATTGTGACTGCTTATAGACCTTAAGGAGGGCTCTCTTCAGGGATGTATAGTGGCCATGGGTTAGAAGGGATAGGATAGGAATTTTGAAGATATTTTTGGGTTTTGAACGATTTTTCTGATTAGGTTCCTGCTATCGTAATCCACTCCTTCCATGGGATTTTGTTACTGTAAATGCCCCATGATTTTATCATCTCTTTAATTTTCTATTTTTTATTCGTTTTGCTTTCTTTTCAGACATTCTCTTTTTGGGATTTTACTTTTCTAATTTTTTTTATATTTTAATGATAACTCTTCTCTTCCTGTCGCTTTTGTGTTTGGTGAATATACACATGTTTCTTCTCCTGGGAGGGGTTATTAAAGAAAGGCTATTGGCTCAAATTTGGTAGCGAATGGTATGAGCATTAAGGGGCACTTTTTGATTGCTTGGCTTTGAAATGATGGCCTCTTTTTAAAGGGTTCTTAAGCAGACACATATCCATTTTTATTAATACTTACCTTACCGTGGGAAACTAGGAGTAGAATCGTCATACGTATCCAGCGTTGATTGGCTCAGGAAAATGATCCCCGTGTATGGTGGCGAGATGGAGCATGTATCCCGAGAGTACCACTCTGATGACGTAAGGTCCTTCCCAGTTAGGCTTAAACTTCCCTCTCAGATCTGCATGGAGAGAGGGGAAGATTTTCTTAAGTATGGTGTCATTCACTTTCAAATTTCGAACGTGGACATGCTTGTTGTACGCACGTGTGATTCTTCTCTAGTAGACTTGGGTGTGATGCAAAAGCTTGGAGCCTTTTCTCGTCGATCAGGCTTAGTTGTGCAAAACGGGCTCTCTCTCTTTTGGCCTTAGGTAGATCAAACTCGATGAGGATACGAAATGAGGGTTCTTCGACCATAACTGGCAGCACTACCTTGATTCCATACACAAGGGAAAATAGTGGTACCCCTGTAGCGGTACAGATTGACATTTGATAGGCCCATAGTGCGAATGGCAACATTTCACTCCAGTCTCGATATGTAGCCATCATTTTACCAAGGATGTGGATAACTATCTTGTTAACAGCTTTAACGGCTCTGTTGGTTTGCGGTCGATATGGTGATGAGCAGTGATGTTTGATCTTGTATTGCTCACAGAAGGCTCTGATGCGCTTGTTAAAAAAGTTGGTGTCGTTGTCTGTGATGATGTCTTTGGGCATGTCGAACCAACAAACAATATTATTCTTGATGAACTTCTCAACATGACTGGCTATGATGTTCGCATGGGATGCTGCCTCTACCCATTTGGTGAAATATTTGACGACGATAAGGATAAACTAATGCTGGAAGCTCTTGGGTTGACCTTTTCGATGGCGTCGAGGCGCCAAGTGGAAAACGGCCATGGAGTGGTCATGTTGTGCATATCTATAGCAGGAGTGTGTAGCTGACTAGAGTGTTCTTGGCACTTGTAGCACTTCTGAACGTATTTGCACCAGTCAGTTTTCATGGTGGTCTAAAAATACCCTTGTCGTAGGATCTTTTTAGCCAGCATATGACCGTTGATGTAGGACCTGCATACTCCTTCATGGATCTCTTTCACAGTGTTAGCTGCCTCACTCTCTGTTAGGCACCTAAGCAAGATATTATTATATGATCACTTGTAGAGGCACTCGCCACAGATGACATAATTCGAAGCTAAGCGTTGCATGGTTTGCCTATCTGCCTTAGTCGTGCCCGTAGGGAAAGAACATGCTTCAAGGAAGTTCTTGATGTCTGAGAACCAAGGAGGCTCATCATCAGGCTTTGTGGATCCTTCAATCTGGAGGTAGAAGGCAAGCTCATTTCTTTATTTGATCATGATTGCCTTCATACTGGTGCCGTAAGGAATTTCGACCATTGATGATAAAGTTGCATGTGCATCGGCTAAGCAATTTTTGGCTCGTGGGAAGTAGGAGAAGGTAACTTCGTCAAAGCATGCGATTAAATATTGATGTGCTCGTGGTCCAGGATTAATTTCTCATCCTTCATCTTCCAGTATCTGTTGGTCTAGAATATGATCAGTTGTGAGTCGCCAAACCCTAAGATGAGTTACGTTCAGGTCGACAGCTACTTTCAAGCCAGCTGCGCAGGCTTCATATTTGGCCATATTATTGGTGCAGGGGAAGTTGAGTTTGATGGAGACTAGTATGTGGGATCCTTTTGGCAAGATTAGAACAACATTGACTCCTTGACCTTCAGCGTTTGACTCTCCATCAAAGTGCATTACCTAGGACTCTTCTATCTCCTTTGTGTCATCCTCTGTCATGAACAAGATGTCTTCATTAAGGAATTCAGTTCTCAGAGGCTCGTAACCAAGTAAGGGATTCTCTGCAAGATGATCGGCGAGTGACTACCCCTTGATTGACTTTTGGGTGACATAAGTGATGTCAAACTCTAAAAAGAGGAGCTGCCAGTGTGCGGTCCACCCAGTAAGAGCTAGCTTCTCAAACAAATATTTCAAAGGATTCATTCATGTCAGAAGGAGAACGACTTGAGATAACAAGTAGTGACAAAGCCTCTATGTTGCCTAAATGAGAGCTAGGCATGCTTTCTCCAGATGAGAATAGCGTGTCTTGTAATCTGTGAACTACTTGCTCATATAGTAAATGGCCTGCTCTTGTCTTCCAATTTTGACATGCTGCCCTAAGATACATCCCATCGAGAATTCCGTCATGGAGAGATACATTAAGAGTGGTCTCCCGAGTACTTGTGGTACCAAAACTGGAGGATTGAGGAGATAGCTTTTGATCTTGTCAAATGCTGCTTGACAATCATCATTCCATTCAACGGGAAAATTTTTTCTTAGTAACTTGAAGATCAAAGTGCATATAGGAGTTAACTGTGTAATAAATCAACTTTATATTCTGCATAAGAAACCTCTGACTTCATTCTCGATAAATGGTGGCGTCATTTCTATGATGGCTTTTACTTTCATGGGATCGACCTTGATGCCTCCTCTGCTGACGATGAAACCAACTAGCTTTCCTAACATAATGCCAAATGCACATTTTTGAGGGTTTAGACGCAATCTGAATTTTCTCAGTCTTTTAAATAGTTTATGAAGGTTCACCAGATGAACACCTCTTTCCTATGACTTAGCGATCATGTCATCAACTTATACCTCTATTTCTTGATGCACCATGTCATAGAACAACACTGTCCTCGCCCTTTGATATATTTCCCTGACATTCTTCAATCTGAAAGGCATTACTCGATAATAAAGTTCCCCATGGAGTGATGAATGTTGTCTTTTCTTGGCCCCCCCCCTCTATCATTTTGATCTGATTATACCTTAAAAATCCATCCATGAATGAGAGCATCCCATGCCTAGCAGTATTATCGACAAAGATGTCGATGTGTGGCAAAGGAAATTTGTCCTTCAGAAATACCTTGTTGAGATTTCTGAAATCGATGCACATGCGAACCTTTCCATCCTTCTTCGGCACATACACAATGTTGCCAACCACTGTGGGTATTTGGAGACCATGAGGAAACCCTCATTGTATTGCTTGATGACCTCATCTTTCATCTTTAGCATCCATTCTAGCCGGAGATGCCTTAATTTCTGCTTGATGGGTTTTATGTTGGGATACAACGACAACTCATGCTCAACCAAATCGGTGTCTAAAATGGGCATATCCTTGTATGACCATGTGAAGACGTCTTGGTATGATCAAAAGAACTCAATCATGCCTTATCTTTCCTTCAGAGACAACGACGTTCCGATCATGGTGATGTTAGGATCCTTCTTAGTTCCTAGATTGGCGTCCTTAGTCTCTTCAATGATCTGGGTAGGGCCATTCTCAAAATCAGCATATTGCTCAAGGAGCTCGTTGCGAAGTTCCTTAGCTAGGACCTCATCCAGATCCATGACTCCTACCTCTCCTTTTATATCTACAGGAAAGAGGTCAATTTCACATTGGATGGGTTCTTCATTTAAGGCATCAATTTTCTTACTCTTTTTGAGAATTTTAAAGGATAATATTTTTGGACTTTTTCTTTTTTCTTAGGATTTTCCTTTTTTGAAGGTGGGGTGGGCCCTTGGCAAAGTGGATCTTTATACATGCATGGTGTTGTTTGCCAAGGGTTAACCTCACTTTTTATAGGTTTTTTTTTTTTTGAAGGGGGTGCCAAATTTTAGGCCACCAGATGCTTCCAGAGTTATGGGCACTGACGCCTAATTTCTTACCTGGGGTGCCGCACCCTTACCATGTTCTGTGGAGGAAGTTGATTGAAATGGATTTTGAGGGTTAGTGTTCAACATATTTACCATTGATTCATCTAGAACCTGGTCCTTGAATGCTAACACGGGCTTGGGGAGGGTTATGACAGGAGGTTGTATCGATAAGGATACCTCCTCCTCGATGAGAGATAAGGAGGCGAGGTCTATTTAGATCTTAGGGGGGGATGATTTGGGTATTGGTTCGGTGGAGGGCTACTTGTTTATGTGGGGTTAGCTAAGTTGCCCCATTTTGGTCAATCTTGATGACCCCTGCACTAACGAAAATGCTCTTGATGTGAGGCTGTAGGCGTGGTTCATCCTCCAAGTCTATCCCCCTAACTTTTGCAATGACGATGGTGCGAGCCATTTCCTTGGCCTCTTGAACCTCTTCATCGGTAGGCTTGTATCCTAAACTGAACATAATTTGTTGTCCAGCTTTCACTCTGATCGGGTCTTTTCTGCCTTGCAACTGAGGGTCTAATCTTTGCCTTTTTTATAACCCCATTTCTAGAGCATTGCTACTGCTGCAATCATAACTCCTCTAGTTTTTGTGGCGACCTTTTCGAGAGGGTCTTGTGCTACTGTCGATTCATCATACTGAAAATTGTGGAGATCTGTGTCCTCAGTCGTGTGTGGTACAACTAGAATTTTAAGATTTTCTTGCTATGTACGGCTCTCTCACCTTCTTCTTGTCCTTTGCGTAGGATTGCTATAACTTTCTCATCTAAGATGAACTTGAGCTTCTAGTACAATTTTGAGGGTACTGCTTCGATTTCATGTAGCCACGGGTGTTCCAATAGTAAATTGAAGGTATATTTAATGTTCATGACTTAAAAAGTGATAGAGAAGGTCATTGGCCCAATGGTGAGCTCAAGATTAACTTCTCTTATTACTTCCTTCCTTGTGTTATCAAACCCTCTCGCACTTGTTCTGACAAGTCTGAATTTGGAGGGATCCACCCCTATCTTGGTCGCATTTCTCAAAGGGCATACATTTAATGTCGATCCATTATCTATCAATACCAATGGGATCACCAAGTTTCCTGTTTCTGCCATGATGTTGAGGGATTTGGAATGATTGCCTCGTTCAGTTGGAAGATCGACATCTAAAAATGAGGTGGCGTTGGGAGCCAACACTGATCCAATCATTTGCCCTACCTCGTCTGGGGACACTTTATGGGAGATATGAGCATCCTTCAGGGCCGCCATTAGAGCTTTGAAGTGTGGCAGAGAAATCATTTGTAGGTCCCCGATAGTGATGTGACCTGGAGTTCTTCTTAACTGTGTTCCCAACGCATATTCCCTGCTCATTTTTTCCATGGGGTGTACTGCTGCAGGTTCCCTTCTTTCTCGAGGTTGGGCTGGTATCAACACCTCTGGCTACTTGGAGATCCTTCCTGATCGGGTAATAAACTCAACTGCCCCTGTGTTGCTAATGTCAGCATTATCATCTGTTTGATAATAGTTGAGCGGAACCTAGTGAGGATCATAAGATGACCTAGGTATTTGGAATAGGGTGGATGAATGTATGGGCGATGACTAGATTGTTAGTGTGGCGATGTTGGGCCGAATGTGGTTTACTGGTGCTGGAGATGGGTAGATTTGTAGGGGTGTGGCAGAACTGGGCCAATTATAATGGATTTGTGTAGGAGGTGGATGGGGTGACATATAGTGGTCAACTATTGGTGCCGGAAATGGCTGGTATATCAGGGGGGAGGTGAACCTGGGCTGAACGTAATTGACGGGAGCTAGTGCTGGGAAATACAACCTCAGATCTAGGGTTTTTCCTGAGTGTAGGATTGGGGAAGTAATCGGCTAAGTTTAAGGGCTCGACTGCCCCTATGATTTCATCCTCCCGATTCCACCGCCTTATTACGGTGAAGTTTCCTCTGGTATTGATGTATTCTGAGGGGTCAAATTCTTCCTCATCTTCTAACAACAAGTTGATGGTGGGCCTCTGGCCCATTCCTCTTGTGGGCATGGTTGCAACGGTACTTGATGAATATTGGTTTGTTGATTTGCCTGGGGAGGTGCCTGAGGGATGATTTTTTCGGCCTCTATTTGATCTTGTATCGCATGCTTCAAGGGGAAGCATCGATTAGTTG
This sequence comes from Chloranthus sessilifolius, assembly GCA_021018995.1. Lineage (NCBI taxonomy): Eukaryota > Viridiplantae > Streptophyta > Magnoliopsida > Chloranthales > Chloranthaceae > Chloranthus > Chloranthus sessilifolius. Next base: position 73,286,403 of record CM037597.1, on the reverse strand, counting down.
GGTGATCCGGTCCTTGGTGAAAACTGCAGTGCATGCTAGGATCGTAATTTCTTAAGAGCGGATTTGGTGGAGGTCGTGGATGGAATGGGGTAGCCAAACCTTTTTCAACTAACAAAGGCAAAAGGATATTTAATGATTGCCCTAAAGGTGTGAACACTTGGTTAAATCGGACCATTCTTTGTTCAAGGGTCATTTGTGTTCCTAGGCCATTGTCGGGCTTCTGTGATGGTTCTACCTATGCTAGTGCTTGCTGTACTGCCCCGTACTGAAATGGTTTTCTACTGGCTGTGGGTTGGGAGGTCATTATTTCCTGGACCTCTGCCCCTATTCTTCTCTCATTCCTCTGCTCAGTAAATTTACAGGCCCCAATGGCCACAATTTTATTCAAACGCCTCTCTCACCGTGTCTTCGCAGCGGTTGGCATTTCTCATTAGGTTAGCAAAGTTGGCCTGCTGCTGGTATACCAGAAAGTCAAATATATCTAGCAATGTTGTTTTTAAGATCATTTTGATTTGTTCCTCATCTGTGATGTCGTTCCTTACCTGGGCGGTTAGGGCCCTCCACCTTTCGAGATATTCATTGAATGTTTCATCAGACTTTCATTTAACCGAGTCAAATCTGATTTGCGAGCTCGATATCGATGTTGTACACGTACTGCTCTTGAAATAGGTGGGTGAGGTCCCTCCATGTTTTTATCTTGGATGGATTGATAGAAGTGAACTACCTTAAAGCAAGGCCTGTAAGACTTTTTTGAAACACTTTGATCACTTATGATGGCACGTGGAGTTCCAAACTGAGAGAAGATATTCTCCCTTATAAAAGATATCACCACCTTATGATCGTTGGATCTTGTGGCCACAACTTTGACCCATTTAGAAACATAGTCGACAACCACGAGGATGTATATAAATCCATACGAAGATGGGAAAGGGCCCATGAAATCAATGTCCCATACATCAAATAGTTCAATAACCAATATCGGTTAGAGAGGCATCATGTCTCTACGAGACATGGCACCTGTCTTTTAACAGCGGTTACAAGTCATACAAAAATTATGGGCATCTTTAAACAATGACGACCAATAAAGACCTGTTTAAAATATGCCCGACTATAGTACCTTTGCCGCAGTTTTTTTCCACCAAAGTCACCCCTACAAGCATAAGTACGACAAAATTGCAGAATATTATGGGCATCACTCTCGGCAAAAGATTTTCAAATTATTTGGTTCAGGCATATTTTAAACAGGTCTGGGTCCTCCCACATATAAAATTTTACTCATGAAAAGAATACTAATTGGTCCTATTTGGACCAGTTTGGAGGGATTTTACCTATTGCCAAATAGTTCACTATATTGGCATATCATGGTATGATCATTTTATTTCAAAACCTTCTAAGTGCACAAGTTCGAATGTACTTGGGGGAGAACAAGGGTGCCAAACCACAAGGACTAGTCGTTTATTTTAAACTAAAGCCTTATTAGAAAGAGAATTTTTATAGAAGTAATTTTATAATTATTTTATCTAGCAAAGAAAATAGATCGGGAAAATATTGAAAGAACTGCCTATGATCTCCCTTGGATCTTAGCCTCGTAAGTAACAAACCCATATCCTTCTATTTTGAATCCCAGGTACCCCCCACTCTAGGCTACAAGCTCTAGGGCTTCGTATAAGAATTAGATAAATCTAATCGCGAGTTAGACGAATCTAAACATCAAAGCATTATTGCACGAACCAACTAAGACTAGCCTACAAGGTCGTAACCCATCGGTGAATATCCTATTCAATCTAGTTCCTAAGTCCTACTAGGCCAATAAGAGTAGATTAAATAAAGTTAAACCATTACAATCGCTCAATCTCGATGACTCTCGAAACCTTTAACATGCAATCGTACCAATAAAATGGAATTCATAAATAAATAAAGAAATAGAAATAAAGTTATTTACTTATCTTTCATCGTACAAGAGATCCCAAGCTTCGAGACGTTTAGACGCGCATCGTTTCTATGGTCTTCATCATCGCTGAATCGATCATAGAGCAATGATTATAAAGCCCTCAATCTCACAAGCTCTCACAGATCTAAAATCTCGACCTAAACTACGAGCAAAAAACCCTATGGTTGAAAGCTGCTCTATTCCTAACCTAGGGTCGCTATTTATAGATGTATAAGGCCCTAGAACATCGATTTCTACTATGAAACAAACCCTAGAACGAATCTAATCTAAACTAGGAAGGTAGAAGATCGTGGAGTCTTGATTTTAGGAAGAAATCCAATTATTCTCGCCTAAAAATCAGCAAGAATACTCGTCCTCGCACTTGAAAATCAGCCAAAATCCCGACTATGACCAGTCCAAAAATGATTTGGACCGGTCTCAAAATGCAAATCTGAAGCCTTCTTCTAGTGTTGGGTTTGGATTGGGTATGGAAAATCTCATTCCTGAAGCTGTTTTGTGCTGAAACATTCCAAATTCGCGTTTTGAACTAGTTTGGACCGATCACAAGTCATGCTCGACCGGTCTAGAAAATCCTGCACTTTTCTACGTTTTTGTGCGAACTTTAGTTGACCATAACTTTTTATCTACAGCTCGGATTCAGGTGATTCTTGGCTCATTGGAAAGCTGAGAAAGTCTTCTTTCCAATGGTATAAGGCTTAGATCGAAAAGATCTATGTATAAAATTTGATACTATTCTTTCTCGACTATTCTAGTAGGTTCTTGCCATAGCCTCAATACTCCTTTACTTTGCTCTTTTACCCACATTTGCGCTTTAAGGCCTTCAAAACCTATTATATTCAATCTTACACTAAAAGTAAATATTAGTAATTAAATGAGGTTTAGCAATGTCAAGATTTGAGTCTAAATTATACAACTTTTAAGGCCGATCATGGTACCACGGTTTGAATGGCATCCTTTTTGGTCTGCCACCACGTTCTCAATGCCTTTTTATCTTTGATTTTGAAGTTAAACTCTTACAATAAGAGAATCCACCTAATTAGTCACGGTTTGGCATCCTTTTTGGTTAACAAATATTTTAGTGTAGAGTAATCAGAGAAAATAATGATCTTCGATCCCAATAGGTACGATATGAATTTTTCTAATGTAAAGACAACAACAAGCAGCTCTTTCTCAGTGGTTGTATAATTCAGTTGGGCTTCTATTAAGGTTTGATGCGCGTAATAACTTATGTGAGGTACCTTATCCTTGCGTTGTCCAAGAACTGCACCTATTGCGTAATCGGAAGCATTACACATTACCTCGAATGGCAAGGAGTAATTTGGAAGTTGAAAGAGTTGCGGATGAGAGTAAGTGTACGAAGCTTATGAAACGCTTTAAGGCAAGCATCATCGAAGTCAAAGTGACATCGTTAGCCAAAAGGTGGCATAGGGGTCTCGAGACTTTTGAAAAGTCTTTTATAAAGCGCCAATAGAAGTCGGCATGAGCAAGAAAAGATTAGATCTATTTCACCAAAGTTGGTAGGGGAAGATTTACTATAATATCAATCTTAGCTTTGTCAAACTCTATCCCTCTTTTAGAAACTATGTGCCCAAAGGCAATGCCTTCTCTAACCATAAAATGGCTCTTGTCCCAACTTAACACTAAATTTGTTTTCTCACATCATTCCAAGCCTAGGGCAAGGTATTCTAGACAAGTATCGAAGGTTCGGCCAAATACCAAAAAGTCATCTATGAACACTTCAAGGAACTTGTCTATCATATCAGAAAAAATCATCATCATGCATCTTTGGAGCATTGTTGGAGCATTGCATAACCCAAAGGGCATGCGGGAAAGAGAAATTTGTCAACCCCGACCAATACATCTTCTATGATACCAATCGGTCTCCATTCTGATCTATCAGCTAACTAAAGAGTACCGATGTGGGCTTCAACTCCCTATTCTCAGCTTCTCGTACACAGTGTATGGAAGTAAATTTACGTTGGCTCTCAGATCCAAGAGGGCTTCATTAATGGCATGGTCGCCAATAATGCACGAAATGGTGGCACTCTAGATCCTAGAGCTTATGCGGAGTCGTATCCTTCATGATTGAGCTCACTTGCTCCATCAAAAAGACTTTATTAAAAGGTTATTCCGCCGCTTTCGCTTCTAGGTGCACATCTTTAAGAAATAGTGCATAAGCCAAGACTTGCTCTATCGCCTCCAAGAGGGGCAAATTTATTTTCACCTCTTTCAAGGTCTCTGTGATCTCCTTCACTATTTTTGGGTTTTTGTCAAAAGGTGACGGTGCGTCGAAATAATTGGGAAACAGTAACCTCAGTAGATATGGTACTTCAATCACAGCAATGGGCTTACTATCATGTTTATTATTTTTTGATTTTTAGTTTTATTTTTTTCTGGTTCAGAAACTTCCTTGTTTCTCTTAGGCTCATCCTCTCCCTTCTCTGGTACATCCACAGTTGTGGGCATCTCAACTTTATTATCCACAGCTCGGCCACTTCGTAAAACTTGAACAACTTGGACATGTTTTGCGGGAATCGATGTTTTTCCCATAAAAATATGTTCTCCTTGGCTACTCACTGGTTGTGACTGTAACTGACCATTCTCTTTATTCACCATTTGCATAGCTAGTTGGCCAATTTGTTCTTCTAGCTGGACTAAGTATGTGAATGCAATACTTGAAAGAGTTGAGCAAGCTGGGATAAATCCTTGGAATGTTGATGCGACTATCGCTATAAATTCCTAATGTGACAACCCAGATTTCAACACCCCAAAACCCGTGCCATCGGAACGACCCTTGAGGCTATGCCCCAATTACATAAGCGAAACACTTGGTATATCCACACAATCATAAGTAAAGCATGTACAAAAGAGCAAGTACGTAACTAAATCTCCAGTTCTATAATTTAATGCCAAAACATATAACCTAAAAGATAGTTCTAATCCCATGCCATTGCATGGGCAAAAGAACCAACCCGAATCATCAGTGACGTATCAATGGTCACCTTAGATGGTTCGACAAAAGAATATCTCCATAATTACATTACCCCAACGAAACAGGCTAGACATACCAAGCCAAAATTATCTCTCTCAAAATAACTATCAAAGTGCACAGAGGGTCTTCTAAAAGAACTTCTCAGGAGGGGGCTCAGACTCCTCCACTGGAACGTAATCCAAGTCCTCAAGATTGACATCCCCAGAAGCAGCCTCTATGTCAGAACCTGTGACATATAGTCAAAAAGGGTAAGCTACATCCTAGCTCAATAGGGAAGATATCTGAACATGCATATCAATCTTACTCACATACATTTCATAACATAATTTGAAGCATGATTTCATCAATATAAAATGGTTAGAAACAATTTGAGATACTAGAAGAATAAATGAAATGCAATTGCTACACTACACATGTCATCTCATGCTCAACTGGTTCTCATTTTATAACTGGGCTAGTCTCATTGCTTAAATCAATTAACTTAAATAATCCCAAAGTAATATAGCATTGAGCCCCGATGGAATACCCTCCATTGTCGTCCAATCAAACTATTTTTCATGTAACATAATCCAAGTCCCTTTCTCATAGGCGACAGGCACATAACTCCTATACTTCCCTGGGATGTCTTACTAGTGTACAGATTAGCAGTCGTGCTGATCACGGATATCCTGCCGAGTCAGCCACAGGTATACCGCCGTGTTGGTGGGGTATTCTCCAAACTTTAAATCAATTGTGCAATTATATATAGTTATTCACCGTGTAATTATGCTAAATATTAATAATTCAAAGCCCATTCACGTATTTTCCATCACATGTACATTCACATTAACTATATATCCCTGGGATGTCCCACAGTTAATGCATCACTCAGATGTCCATTTCACATACACATCTAGGATGTCTTTTTTTCTTATGCTTATTGCTTTCTCATTTCTGTGTATACACACACACCTTAATTTCACATTAACTTATCTTGACATTTTAGCACATGCCATTAACTATGCTTTAACAATTTTGCATACTTAGAATATCACTACATACATGCCTTTGTAATCACGTGTACAAATTCAGAATATTCCCCACCTCATCTGCTTCAACTCCAAGCATCAAGGTTCAAGGTAGCTCCCACTGCCCATATCTAAGTGCTCAACCTACAATACAGTCATACATAGAGCATCAATAATGATACACAGAATAAGGTACAAGGCCTTCCAGAACTCCAAGGTAAAAACTATCAAAATTGATTAATCGATCCCAAAATTGATTAATCGAATTCCTAAAATCGATTAATCGATTAATCGAAATTCCAAAATCGATTAATCTATCCCAAAATTGATCAATCGGTTTTCCCAGACTCCCCATTTTTCAGCTACTAGAAGTACCCAGTCGAGTAATCGATTCTAAATCGATTAATCGAAAACTAAAAATAGATTAATCGAATTAAATTCAATTAATCGGTTTCGGCCATCAGTGCCCAGATCTTCTTTCTGTCCAAAATCGATTAATCGATTATCAATTTTGACAGAAACCCAGCACTCTTCAGGCAGTTTGTCTTGCTTTGTTCTTTATAAATTTTTCCTCTTTCTATCTCCTTAATTTACCATTTAATTCATTAAATTCATGCATAACATCATACACATCATAAATTTAAGGAAATCTCACCTCAAATCCAAGTATGAATGATTTAAGGGCTTGACTCCAAAAGCTAGGGCTCTTAGCTTTGACTCCACGAATTCACACACGTTGCCTTCAAAAATAAATGCTCAAGTGCGTCTTCAATTCACAAGCCACACGAAATCCCTTAGCATATACTCCCTCTTTCTCTCTAACTCTCTCTCTCTCTTCATAAATCCCTAACCACCAAAATCAAAGAGAAATAACTTCTCTTTAACTAACACCTACTTAACTCATTCCACTTCTTTGGTGCAAAGCACACACACCTATAATAGGTGTATGTGACCTTATAACAAGATCTAACACCATACTCATGAGCAACTCACCTCCAACCTAAATTAACCTAAGTCATCGAGTTGACTTTCACTTGGTCCAACTTACGACCAATCGGACACGTATCCCGAGGACACTATTAAAAACCCAAATTTTCAGGGATGTTACATTCTCCCCCCCTTGGGAATTTTTGTCCTCGAAAATGGACTCGAGGACTTCCCCTTCATGAAAGACCCACACACATGAACGCATGGCGATGGATACAATCGCAATCATAGCATACTCTGCATTTGCACATATGTAAGAAGTCAGAACCCATCCTGTAGAAAATGCAACCCATTTACATATTTCCAAACATGCACTACATATCCTGCATAAGAAAATTTTCAAACTATGTGCAAATTCTAACAGTTGATAACATGATAAAGCAACGACAATTTCCATACTATTGGATCCAAAATAAGTGGCACTCATGCCATATAATTTAGGACATCAATTTTCAAATAATTACAACCCAAAAAGAATTACAACTCAAAAAGAAGCATCAAAAGCTTGCAATCATGCAGTCCCGTCCCCTGGCTGATCCTCCGCATCATGCCCATGGGTACCCGAACCCCATGCGTCAAGATTCCATGTCCGCGCCGCTGCTATGCGTTGATGGTAATCGCTGGGACACATAAACTGCATGGTCTGGTATAGCAACGCCTCATGAAAATTCAGCCGGTGGTCCATCCGGGGTTGCTTTCCACCATATGCCTGTGGTGCGCTAGCATTTGGCAGTTGTTCTCCTCCATGAGGGCGAGAACATCATCTATAGTACCAGGTGGTGGGGCCTAAGATGCCCGTCTCCTGTGAGACCGCATAGGAGTAGTAGGAGCAAACTGCGTAGGAGCAGGAGGTGGTGCAAGAGGCTACTCTGCAGGCTGTATAGGGTCAGGAGGCTGCTCCCCCGTTGCTGGTTGGTCCTGCTGTGGTGGGGCATCACCAACTTGGGCAGGTGCTAGGTCCTCTTGTGGTAGCACCTTCTTCAAACGATTGTAGCTTCGGCTCCACAAAGCGATGGAATAAGTTTTGACATGATTTGTCGCCCTCAGCTCGGTCGGAGAAATAACATACTCTGCGACGGCAGAGTATCACTCAAGCATGCTAGAAATAATCTAAGCATAAGGCATACGCTCCTTCGGTCTCAAGGATCCCTTCATCATCTTACCCTTGATATAGATCATGTCCTCCAACACCAATTTCGTAGCGTCGAACCAACGGCCCTGATATGCCGCGTACAATGCCTACTGCACCCCCTCTACCCTTTCAGTGTCATGGCGCATAAGGTAGAGGTTTCACTTAATAATGGTGTCAAGCATCCACATATGAGGGGGTAAGTCAACCCTCCTAATAGATTTTTCAGACCCCTTGTTTCCCTTGGTCATCTCCGTTCTAATTTCTTCAAAATTTATGGGTTCTGCGATAAGGGGTAAAAGATTGGTCTCGGGTACGTAGATCAGAAACCATTCCAAAGACTCATGAATGTGGCACAAGCTAAAAAGGTACTTACGACCATCAATTTCGATCATAATGGTGTCAGATTCCCTACCCTCCTTTAAATTTTGCTAAAATAACCTACCAAGGCCCACATCCATGAGGTATTTTCGGGCCTATTTTGTCTCGCCCTCAACATTAGGATCCTCAAATAGAGCTCCGTCAATAATATATTCATTCTCAAAATCCTTCGTAGCCCACCACTCATTCAGATGCGATAAATTTCCAGGTTGAGGTGGTGGTGGTGACAAGTCGCGTGACGATGCGTCCGTCAAATAAGAGGACGAAGAGGAAAGTGAAGGTGAAGGTGAAGGTGATGGTAGTGGTGGCGCAGCGTTCTTACGCCGTACAAGCATTTTAGAAGCTGCTTGCTTTGAAGCTAGCCAAGTTTTAGGCGGCATTCTAGGTTTTTAAAGTAAAAGAAAGAAAAATTTTGAAACCTAGGGCTGGAATTTACTCAACGTGTAAGGAAATTGAAAATTTTGGGGCTTACCATTCGTAATCGATCCTAATGGTTGCGATTTTGATTCAATCTCGATCCCCAAGGTCCTCAAACCCTCTCTGTTCTCGCCAGCCAAAGGGAGAAGAAAGGCACCCAAAAATTTAAATAAAAAAAAATAGTCTGAAATTCAAATGGGAAAAAAAATTCAAAACTGCTACTTATAGGGCAAAATCGATTAATCAATTTTAAAATCGATTATTCGGTTTTCAATACTTAAACTCGGCTACTCAAAATCGATTAATCGATTTTAAAAAATTGATTAGTCGATTTTCAAAATCGATTAATCGAATTTAAGTCGATTAGTTGAATTTGACTGATATCATTTTTTCAGGTTTTTCAGCTCACTGACGTGAACCAGTGGTTCAATCAAACCATTTCGATTAATCAAAAATCAAAATCAATTAATCGATTTTGACAGAACCCCAAAAAAATTTTATTCTTGATTCTTCTTCATTAGCTTCTTTCTTACTGACCTATCTTAATGTTTTTTTTATTTTTCCTACCTATTGTTACCCCCATTAAGTCTATCTTCAAGACTTAGCATCCATTCATTGCATGAAATATATACCCATTCATGCGAAATATTTTAGATTCCACAAAAGAGCAATCTATAATGATATTTTTCTGTTCATTCCCTTATGTACATGAGGACTTTCGCTTACATCAACTTGCCAATTTCACAAAATACACGCAATGATACAAGTATGTTATTAGCTCTCCTCAAACAAGTTCAGATATTGTTCCCTCACATTCGCCTCACGTTCCCAAGTAGCTTCTTCGGCCGGATGATTCCTCCACCTAACAAGCACTAAAGGGATAAACTTCATGCGTAAAACTTGCTCTTTTCTATCTAATATCTGAGCCACCTCTTCTATCATGGCCATGTCTTCATGCATCTCAATCGGCTGATCTCCCAAGACGTGTGTAGGGTCCTTCACATACTTTCTGAGCATAGAGACATGAAACACGTTATGTACATGATCAAACAATGGAGGTAATCCAATATGATAAGCTACCTTGCCAACTCGTCCTAAAACTTCAAAGGGTCCAAGGTAATGGGGACTTAACTTTCCCCTCTTCCCAAACCTCATCACACCTTTCATGGGTGAAACTTTCACGAACACATGATCGCCAACGGCAAAGTCCACGCTCGTCCTTTTGATGTCGGCATAGCTCTTTTGTCTGCTCTGAGCTTATTTGAGCCTCTCTCTTATCATACGAACGACTATGGCATTATCTTCAAGTAACTCCGGACCCAGTATAAAATTTTCACCGATTTCTTCCCAATTGATGGGCGATCTACACCACCTTCCATAGAGAGCTTCATACGGTGCTGTTAAGACCTGAAAAGTACCACTTTTCACCCCTTAACTTAATCTCTGTTAAGCCCTTAATCATTTAATAAATTTGTTTTAAGTCTATTCTGTAGGTAATAAGCAGCAGTTGCAAATAAACCCCTAACCATGCCAAGAAGCTCACTGTTGCCCCAGAACTACCTCAGCAGAATGAAGAATGAACCCAGACAAAGAGTTGGCTGAAGTATAGGCACATCAAAGCATAAATAAACCAAGAAGGATGCTTCGCGCAAATGTCGCAGGGTTCAATTGAACCAGAGATAATGCCTTCGCGCAGTTGTTGTGAGCTCTTGGAGGAAACACAACAACTGGCCGCACAGTCTTCCCGTGATTCTCGCGAAGATCAGCCATAAGTGAGTGAAGCATTCGCACAGTCTCACGCAGCTCAAAAAAGGAGTCGTTAGGCTTCACGCGATTCACTCAGAAGTAAGAACTACAGGTATTCTTGCGCACAGCTATCGCGCAGTAGTCGCGAGATTCACCAAGGGACAGACCGCGCGAGCAATCCCTGCACCATTCAAAGCTGAAAGAGCAATCTCGTGACAGCCATTAGTATCCCGCGATGATCAAAATGTCAATCCTGCGACTGCATGAACTTCAAGTCAATTCAACCCTGCGACGCTAATTCTACCATGCGGAAGGATCTGAAATCTTTTCTACCCAGTGAGGATCGGGTTCTAAACTTCTCTCCACTTCTGCAAGGGCAATCTGGAGACTTCCAGCAATTAGGGCACGCACTCTAATGCCCCAATCTCCGTGCACACGCCCCGAGGCATTCAAGGGACAGGAATGGGCCGCAATCACATTGATAAATTAGGGTTTTCCTAACCCTAATGGAGGGGAAGCTGACTGCTATATAAGCCTAAGCCTAGCTTAGGTTTAGGGGAGCTCTTTTTGGGACTTAACTTCTGTGCTTCTTCTTGAAACCAACTGTAGAATTACAGTAGGCTAAGGTTAGGGTTTAGGAGTTTTCTTTTTTTTCTTTTTTCTTTCTCTCCATAGTCCAGCACTTGCTGGCCATGTCTTTTGTATGATTATATGGTATAGATTGTAATGGAGTTTTATAATAGGATTTATTGCATGTATGGGATGATGCTTTTGTTGTGAGTTGTCTGTACAGGCTACTGCCTTGAGATCCTCCATTGTTAAGTTGTATCGTAAGCAATGGAGGATTATTTCTAAGGTTTTATTTAGATCCAAGTGACCTGTGTGTCCAGGTTAGGTACATTGCAGGCCTTTCCCCACCACAGGATCCATTAAATCTGAATCCCCATGGGAGCTTGAGCTGGTAGCTTTGTGAACATGGTGGCGGCAGCAATGATCTTGTTCTATCTTAGACCTCTGTGAGGAGGATAGCCTCTGTGGATAGTCTGTGACCATTTAAGTGGACAGGTTATAGCCCTAGGGTGAAGCCAATCCACAGACCTGAGATAGATTCTTCCTCTCTGCGCTTGTGCTTATAGCCTTGTGAGAGATTGTGCAGAGACGGACTCCCCTATATTTGTATAGATCCATCATCAGATTGCATATCTGATTTGGCTGTAGAGATTGTAAGCTTGTGACTGGATCACTGTAGTCTTACTAAAGTAGTGAACAACCATGCTTGAAAGCTAGTACTCAAACTCTTGCTGGTCCTGTGTGTCCAGACTTGTGCACTTTGTAGGCCTAGCCCCACACACAGAACTTTGGAGGATGAGGTTCCTATGAATTCTTGACCTTGTAGCCTGGATGAAGTAATGCCTACAGTGGTAAGCTTGTTCTGACCCATCTCTGGATATTGGTTCCTCTATTGGATAGTTTGTGGCCATTCAAGTGGATAGGTTATAGCCATAAGGGATTCGATCATGGCACAGGGGTGAGTTGAATTCTTTTTCCTCTTTGGTGATAATGTAGCCATTGAACAGGATTTCTATAGCAACAGACTTGAGTCTGAGTTACAAGACCCATCAGATCTGCACCTAATAACATACTTCTCACCCTTTTATATTTATTTTCTCACTCCACCATTCTTCTTAACCCTCTCTGTAATCTAGACATTATGTTGCCTTAGGATTCAGATTATAGTGACTTTAAATCCCCTTCCATTTAGGATTGCCAAATCTGTAGTCAGATCTAGAGAGCCTACTAAAGATAGCTCCCTAGGAGCTTTAGATCAACTTTCCTGTGGGACAAACTCTTATCAAAACTTGCTACAACAGGCCCTGTATCTTACAGGACTGTGAATATTTTAGGCTTGCTGCTTCGTAATCCTCACTCTACCTTTCACTCATTTTTCATTTATCCCATTCTTATCACTGTCTTCAATAAAGTCAGTAGCAAAAACTCAAAATAAACCAACAAGTTTTTGGTGCCTCTGCCGGGGATATTGATCTATTAGTAGACTCTAGATTTTTGATTCTTTATTCTTTGGTAGATGTACTTGTGAATAATTGATACTGCTGATTTACATTTAGAATTTTTCTTGCAGATCTGGACCGTAGCAGAAAAGGAGAGTAGAATTGTACTGGGAGTCTAGCTACCTCTGTTTGCACTTCTCTAACCCTCAAAACTCAGTCTATTTCTCCTTTGAAGATTCCACAACAGTTGATTAGGATAGTTGCAATTTTTGTTAAGTGTAATGTGCCTGCGAATAGTCTTCCCTTGTGTTGGTGTGTGTGCATGTTAGGAAGGAGATCCCTCAGTCCTACATTAGAGCCTGCTAACCCTAAGATAGAAAGGGGTAGAAGACCGAGAAGGCACAAACACACCACAGTCGAGCCCCCTATTGAAATTGAGACAGCACTTATAGGTGAAGAACAACCTACAACATTGAAGGAATTGAATGCTCCGGATGATTACAATTCTCCATTCAGCATTCAATTCCCAGATGTTCAGGAAAACTACGAAATCAAAACTTCCATCATCCAAATGCTTCCCTCTTTCCATGGGCTTAGCAAGGAAGACCCTTACAATCACATTGACCAGTTCTTGGCCCTGTACACGACATTCTCCATTGCTGGTTTGGGACCAGAAGCAACTAGGTTAAAGCTCTTTCCTTTCTCCCTAAAGGACAGGGCCATGACCTGGTTATCTACTCTCCCAAACAACAGCATCACTTCCTAGAAAGACCTCTAGACAAGATTTTTGTCTAAATTTTTCTCAGAGACCAAAACCAGCCAGTTGAGGAAAGGCATACTTGCTTTTGCCCAATCCCCAACTAAAGATTTTAACCAAGCCTAGGACAGATTTAAAGAGATGCTCAAACAATGTCCCCACCACAAGATCCCTGACAGGCAGGTTGTCCAGAGCTTCTACAATGGGATAGATGAGAAGAGCAAAGACATGGTAGATGCCTCTTGTGGTGGAACGTACATGCATAAAATAGCTGATGAGGCATGGGACTTGTTTGAGGTCATAAGTGAAAATGATTTCCAGAAGATGTCCTCATCTAGAACTGCTCAAGAGTCTTCTCCTAAGTTGGAGTTTGTTGAGACTTCTAAAGGAAAGATATATGAAGTTAGGGGAAATGATGACCTGAGAATACAGATGGCCAATCTTACTGAGAGATTTGATAAACTTATGACTGTGGTGTAGCCCAGAATGGCTGCACAAGTGATGGAGGCATGTCTAATATGCCAATCTTTTAGACAGTAACAATCTGGTGGCTACAGTAAACAACCATATGGATACCAGCACCAAAATGCTGGTTTCCAATGGAGAGATCACCCAAATTTGAGGTGGAGGCAAGACAATTATGTGTAGCCACAACAGATGTTGGCCTTACCTCAAAGGCCACAGCAGCAGTTTAACCAGGGTTATACCCCAAGGTCGAATTTCCAGCAGCATAAGTAGCCCCAGCAACAAAATCAATTGGTAGTTCCCCCACCTCAGCCCCGAAGTGCTTCTTTCGAGGACCAGGTTTTGGCCCAATTGCAAAGCCTTGAACCCTTGAATTAGACTGTGACTTCTCATAGTCAAAGCATTAAGAAAATAGAAGAGTAGCGTGGTCAAATAGCCAATGCCTTGGCTAAAAAAGAAGAGGGCGAGTTACCAAGCCAGCCAGTAGCCAACCTTAAAGGCTAGTATTTGATTGGAGAAGGGTCCTCAAATTTTGAGGGGGCCAATGCCATCACAGCCCTAAGTTCTGGCAAGCTGGTAGACAACCAGATGGGAAAGGAACAAGGAGAGGTCATTCCCAAGGAAATGTCAAGTGAAAGTGATAAGGACTTTGTTAGAGCACAGAGTCAAGAACTGCCTGCTACCCTTCAACAAGGGAAAAATAAAGAGGTTGTAGTTGAGCCTCAGCTGGAGATAAAAATAGATAAATGAAAAAAACAAAAGTTCAGTCATAGGCTTGCAGCTGAGGAACCAGCAGTACCTCAGCTGCCATTTCCTCAAGCCTTGAGTGGCCCTGCCCCTTATGATAAGTGTCAGGCACAGATCGAGGAAATGATGGAGACCTTTAAGCAGGTCAAGATAAATTTACCCCTGCTTGATGCAATCTGACAGGTTCCAGCCTATGCAAAGTTTCTGAAAGACCTTTGTACTCAAAAAAGGAAGGCCAGAGGCAACTTGTCCAAAAAGGTCTTTGCGACTGATACAGTTAATTCTGTATTAACCATGGCAATGCCTGGGAAGTTACAAAACCTAGGGATACCCACTATTCCCTGTATTATTGGAGACCACACAATTGGAAGGGCCCTTTTGGACCTTGGAGCCAGTGTTAACCTGCTGCCATACAGTGTGTATCAGCAGCTAGGTTTGGGGGAGCTTAAGCCCACCCCCATTGTTCTATTGATGGCTGATAGGTCTGAGAGGAAACCTATGGGAGTGGTTGAGGATTTCCTAGTGGGGGTAGAGAAGTTCTTCTACCCTGCAGACTTCCATGTTTTGGACATGGGCTGCAATAAGAGTACATCCCCGGTACCTGTTATTCTGGGCAGACCATTCTTGGCCACTACCAATGCATGCATTCAATGCAGGTCTGGGATCATGAAGGTCACTTTCGGACATATGAAAGTTTAGCTTAATGTGTACAATAGTGCAAAGTACCCTCAGCTGGACAATGAGGAATGCTTTGCAGTAGATGTACTAGAAGAAATTATTGAATAAGAACTGCCCTCTCTGCTATAGTGGGGCAATATTGTCACTAATTTAACTGAAGTTTAGAACATGGTGGAGGAAGGAAGCCTAGTTTTAATGCAAGAAGGCATGTCCCTGGTGAGGTCTTCTGTGGGCTTAGTACAGCATTCCAATTGGAAACATTCATTGTTGCCCCTTCCTCCAACCAACAGTACACCAATCCTGCCATCCATCCAACAATCCCCTGATTTAGAGCTCAAGAAGCTTCCAGAGACATTGAAATATGCTTTCCTCGAGAAAGATGAGAAACTTCCTGTGATTATCTCCTCTTCTCTTACTAGTGAGCAAGAGGAGGAATTGTTAACAGTTTTGAGGAAGCACAAGAAAGCAATTGGCTGGATCATTGCTGATTTAGGAGGGATTGATGCATCGATCTGTATGCATAGGATTCATCTAGAGGAGGGCTCAACACCTTCCAAGGAAATACAGAGGAAGCTGAATCCTCACATATAGGAAGTGGTCCTGAAAGAAATCATTAAATTGCTGGATGCTGAGGTAATTTACCCCATCTCTGATTCTGAATGGGTGGCACCAATCTAGGTGGTACCCAACAAATCTGGCATAATAGTGTTCACAACCGAATCTAGAGAGTTGAGACCAGCCAGGGAGACCACTGGCTAGAGAGTTTGCATCGACTATCGAAAACTCAACTCCAAGACCAGAAAACACCACTTCCCTCTCCCCTTTATTGATCAAATTTTGGACAAGTTGGCTGCGAAAGCTTTTTACTGTTTTCTTGGTGGGTACTCAGGATACAATCAGATCCCTGTGACCCCCTTGATCAAGAGAAAACTATATTTACTTGTCCTTTCGACACCTTTGCTTACAAGAGGATGCCTTTTGGACTGTGTAATGCCCCAGCCACCTTTCAGAGGTGTATGTATGCCATCTTTTCTGATATGATTGACAAATTCTTAGAAATTTTTATGGATGATTTTTCGGTTTATGGGGATAGCTTTGACCAATGTCTACAACACCTCCACAAGGTCTTACAAAGATGTGAGGAGACCAATTTGGTCTTAAGTTGGGAGAAGAGTCACTTCATGGTAACACAGGGAATTGTGTTGGGCCATGTAGTCTCTAAAGATGGAATTGAGGTAGACAAGGCCAAAGTTGACCTCATTAAAAATTTTCCCCCTCCAAGAACAGTCAAGCAATTCAGATCCTTCCTTGGACATGCTGGATTCTACAGGAGGTTTATCAAAGACTTCAGTAAAATTGCTAAACCATTGTGCCACCTACTCTGTCAGGATGTGCCCTATGACTTCTCTACTGAATGTCTAAAGGCTTTTGAGTTGATGTGTGATGCATCTGACTTGGCATCACACATCAACTCCAGACACCTGTACTCACCTCTGCCCCTGTACTCCAGACACCTGACTATA
Organism: Chloranthus sessilifolius; assembly: GCA_021018995.1. Taxonomy (NCBI): domain Eukaryota; kingdom Viridiplantae; phylum Streptophyta; class Magnoliopsida; order Chloranthales; family Chloranthaceae; genus Chloranthus; species Chloranthus sessilifolius. The sequence continues at coordinate 73,269,614 of CM037597.1, read as the reverse complement.
CCTTGCCCTTTAAGTTGATGTGTGATGCATCTGACTTGGCAATAGGTGTTGTCCTGCGCCAGAGAAAAGATAAGCTGCCTGTGGTCATTGCATATCTCAGCAAATCACTTGCTGAAGCTCAACTGAACTACACAACAACTGAGAAAGAGCTTCTGGCAGTGGTTTTTGCTGTGGACAAGTTTAGACCTTACCTACTTGGGTCTAAAACTGTCATTTTCACTGACCACTCAGCATTAAGGTACCTACTATCCAAGAAGGATGCAAAGCCCAGACTGATTAGATGGATACTCCTGTTGCAGGAGTTTGACATCAAAATCAAGGACAAGAAGGGTGTAGAAAATATAGTAGCTGACCACTTGTCCATAATTATGTTGGAGAAAATTGTTGATGACCTTGTACAAATGATGTCTTCCCGGATGAGCAACTGTTTGCCATCCAATCTTTAGTTCCTTGGTATGCACATATTGTCAATTATCTAGTTATAGGCAAGATTCTTGCCCATTGGACAAAAATGGACAAAGACCTATTTTTCTCACAGGTCAAATTCTTTTTCTGGGAGTAACCTTGCTTGTACAAGTATTGTGCAGACCAAATCATTCATAAATGTGTTCTCAAAAGTGATATCCCTAGTATTCTGGCCATGTGCCATGAAAATACCTGTGAGGGTCACTTTAGTGGGAGAAAAATAGCTGACAAAGTGTGTTGGCCTTCTCTTTCCAGAGATGCCAATACACACTGCAAGACCTGTGAAAGATGTCAGAAACTAGGAGGGCTGTCTAAACAAAATTCAATGCCTTTACAGCCCATCCTTGTTGTAGAACTGTTTGATGTGTGGGGTATTGATTTTATGGGCCCCTTTCCTCCTTCAAATGGTTTTCATTTCATCTTAGTGGCAGTGGACTATATTTCTAAATGGGTAGAAGCCATTGCCACAAGAACTAATTATAATCAGGTTATCCTCAAGTTCATAAAGCAGAATATCTTCTCCAGATTTGGCACCCCTAGAACCATTATCAGTGATGGGGGGAGTCATTTCTGCAATAAAAATTTCGAGAGCTTGCTCAAGAAATATTCTGTCACCCATAAGGAGATCAAGCATATCCTTGAGAAGACTGTGAGGACTGATAGGAAGGATTGGGCTGACAAGCTTAATGATGTACTGTGGGCTTATAGGACTGCCTATAAGACTCCCATTGGTATGTCCCATTTTAGACTGGTTTATGGCAAGGCCTGTCATCTCCCAGTGGAGTTAGAACACAGGGCCTATTGGGCCATCAAATATTTAAATCTAGATCTAACTTCTGCTGGTCTTCACAAGTTGCTGCAACTGTCCGAATTGGAAGAACTAAGGATGGATGCGTATGCTAACGCCAAGATCTACAAGGAAAGGTCTAAAGCTTTCTTTGATAAGGGGCTATTGAGAAAGAGTTTCATAGCTGGTGATAAGGTTTGGTTGTTTAACTCCAAACTTAAATTCTTTCCTGACAAATTGAAATCTAGATGGCAAGGTCCCTACATTGTCATGCATGTTTCCCCATCTGGTGCTGTGAAAATCAAGGATCCCAAGTCTGGGAGAACCTTGAAGATGAATGGTCAAAGGCTTAAGCCTTGTTTTGAAAAACCTGTTGAACCCATGGACACCATTCACTTTCAAGGGGATCCTTCTTCAAACTGATCCACAGGTGTGTCATTACTGTATCATATGTACTTAGTTTTTGGTTGATTTATCTTGCTTTCTTTTATTTATATTCTCTAGGATTTGTTAGTGGTCATATCTGAATCTGGACCTATCTGTTTTAAACTGTTGATGCTTGGTTTCATTCTTACTGCTCTTCAATTGATAGCTTCTGTTGAATGCATAGTTTTAGAGGTCGATTTTTTGTTGTCCCTGATTGTATGATTGAGTGTCTAGAGGTAGCCATAGTGAGGGTCATGATTAGGATCCAACCACGGCTAGCATGCAAAAAGGGCAGCACAGAGAGCACATGCTCTCTGCTTTATACCTTGTTGTCGCTGGGTCCAATTGAAGCCTGAGAGACTCTCACAAACTACAGAGAGCATACTTCATTGGCTATCGCGAGATTCTCAGGCTGTCGTGAGGTTAAAAAAGGAGTCTAAGAGCACTTTGCACAGTTCACATGAAACATTCAATAGCTATCACGAGATTCATGTGTACCGGACAACCTCTCGCACGATTCACATCAAGCTATTCATTAGTTATCGCGAGTTTCCAAGACTATCGTGAGGTTCAGAAGGTAAACTGGGGGACTCTCGCACAATTTAATAGAAATACTTCATTTATTGTCGCGAGATTCTAAGTCTGTCACGAGATTCAAAATGAACCTAAGTGCTTTTCGTTCAATCCAAATAGAGACCTAGGAGCCGCTCGCACAATTCACATGAATTAATCTCACTCTGTCGTGCGCTCCAAGGACAACCTAGGAGATTGTCGCGCAATCCAGATTTAATCAACACCTTCGCTAGGTTCATTTCCAAACCAGCGACCAGATGTTCCAAAGCGCGTTGAACTTTGCGATAAGTATTTCAACCCCGCGCTTGGTCCCTTTTTCATTATTTTCTTCCTTCTTCCCTCTGTGAAACCCTAGCTTCTAGCGCTCTCCCCTCTCCCCTCCAGCATCACTCCAACAGCTCATCATTCACTTCACAAATCTACAGAGTAGTTCCTAACATCACCCCCATCCATTTCCCTCTGCTCAAAGATCTTGAGGTGCCCTGTGTGTCAAATCCAACCAAACCCTAGATCTCAGCCTCCGTTTCTTATACTAGAAGACAGAGTTAGACATGGCTCCAAAAATTGCATAAAAGAGAAAGGGGAAGGACAAGGACCCTACAGAGACCACCCCTAAAGAGGCCAAGACTTCAAAGTCCCCCAAAAAAGGAAAGGAAGTGGTTGAGGAGGCGGCAGTACCAACCACTAAGTTCTCTATTCCTTCTGAACTCATGGTGTCAATTCTATTGGAGCCTGAGACAGCATTTGATCTACCATTTTTTGAGAAGGAACCTCTATCTACCCCTGCCGTACAGTTTATGAGCAAAGCGGGCCTAATGCCATTAATGAAAGGAATTCCAGCACTAGCCTTCCCTAGGCTAGTGTAGCTGTTCTATCAGCACATTAGGGTCAAGAAAGACAAAGATGGATAAGAGTGCTTGCTGGTGCTAATTGATGAATTTGATATGTTAGTGAGCCCCAAGGTGATTGCTGATGTTTTGGGCATCCCAGTAGCATTTGACCCAGCTGTGGATATGGCCCCCCTCTGAGTGCATCGATTGATACAATTGCACGAGCCCTAACTAGAGGATTAAAAGCCAATGGGGACTCGATCAGAAGGAGAGAATTGGAACCTGAACTCCTGTACATTGACCAAGTCCTGCGAAAAAACATATATTGCTCAGGACATCAGCAGGAGAGGAGAACCCCCCCATTGCGGATGCTGTCTACTCCTTCCACATGGGTCATGGCTTCCATGCAGCTTGGCTCATCTTTGAGGCAATGAAAGACATAGTGGAGAAGATAGAGACAAACAAGAAGCCTCACACACTACCCTATGCAAGAATCATTACCTTGCTGCTGCTAAAGGGGGGATACAAGATAGGAAGGACTGAGCAGAACACCACCATTTCCCCTACTACCTTCGACAAGAGGTAACGGAGAATCAGCAGGAGCTTGATGGAGGCCCAGAAGAAGAAGAATGCTGAGGCTCAGGCTCTGCCCAAGTAATCAGAAGAGGCAGCCGGATCAGGATCTGCCCCTGCTACCAAGGAGGTGCCCCCAGAGCCTATCAGTACCATCGCTACAGTAGCACCCATTCCCCCTCCACCTTTTTCTCCTGCATCCACTACCCCTCTTACATCCATCTCTCACCCCCATCTGTTTCCATTCTCCATGCCCACTCCCCCTTCACCTATGCTTAGTACCTGGGAGGACTCACCATCCCCTACCTTACCTCAATACGACCACAATTCCCCATCACACATAAACACCTTGACCCCCACTCATCTCCTACAAAAAATGAAAGACCATCCCAACCATCTCCCAGACACCACCCTCAATCCCTTCTATCCCAATTGACACACCCCACCTTACAGAAACCACCACCCCAGCCATACCTACCACATCCCTCCTCATACACATTGACTTAACCCTTAACACATCCATAGGCTTCCAGGCTTTTCTGTCTACCTTCCTTGAAACAATGCCTGCCTACTACACCCCTCTCCCAGACTCCCTAGAACCCCACTCTTCCCCTCCCTCCACTTTCCATCATGCACCTTCCTCACCTTTCCAACCAGTACCCTCTTCTTCACAAACCCAACCTCCTAGCCCTGACACACTACCCCTTATCCTTTCCCTTATCCAAGACATCCAAGCCCAGTTATCCACCAATATCCAAAAATAGGATCAGATGTAGACTGAACTCACCTCCATCCAATCCATCCTACACACCTTAACCAACCCACTCATCCCTCCACCACCCACTTCAACCCCCCTGGTCCTGTCCACTGACAAAAAAACCCAAACAGACTTCCCTCCTGACTCACAACCCCCCACCATCCACATTACCTCTTACCCCCATCTCCTTTCATTCCTTTCACCATTTCTATTTTGCCCCCCCACACCACCCCTACTCCCACGAGCCTGCCCCATTCTCATTTCCCCCTATACCCTCCATCCCACCTCTTATCCTACCACCTCCAACTTACACAGACAAACAGACACAGACTGACCCAGAACCTATCCCCCTTACCCCGCAACTAGACTTAGCCCTTGTTTTCCCCCCTTCCCCCCTCCCAGGACCTCTCACAGTTCCCTCCTTCCACTTCATATCTACCCATCGCACCAAAACATTATTTTTACAGCCCTCCCTACCTCACCATCCTCCATCACATGAGGGATAATGCTTACCTTCGGAAGGATGCCCTTGTTGAGAACTGGAAAATACCATTTTTCACCCCTTAATCTGGGCCTTGATAGACCCTTGAGAGAACTAAATTAGTATTTTAAGTGCCTATGTTCCAGCTAACAATAAAGACACGCTTAACCATAAAAGCAGCTCAAAAGTGCCAAAAAGATGACAATCCATGTCAGTCCAAAGGAAGGAAGTGAAGAAACAACCTCATCAGCTGTGGAAAGGTCTAAATAGAAGAGGCAAAGACCTGTAAGAGAAGCAGGGAACATTTCGAACAAAGAAATGCACTACAGAGTTCTTTTCGCAAAGAACTTGCACTTTTCAGAAGAACTTGAACTTTACAAAAGAAGAAAACACTCCTGAAAAGAAGATTGAACTTTTGCGAACGAGCTTGAAGTCATGGAACTTTGCGAAAAGGCCCCTAAACTCTGCGAAAAGGACTAAAACTCCAGGTGTAGCTTTCGAAGAGCATCTGAACTCCTCGAAAAGAAGATTGAACTTTGCGAACAGAGCTTCAGAAGTCATTGAACTTTGCGAAAAGGCCCCTGAACTCTGCGAAAAGGTATTCTGGAGATTCGCAGCTTTAACAAAGGGCAATTCAGTAATCTGTTGCACGCGTCCCAATGCATTTTAAAACCCAAGGACATTCCGGAAGATTCTGAGCACGAACCAAAGGCATATTCCACCCCATGTGAACACCCAAAGATGAAATTACTTGATGGGAACTTCTAGAAGCTCAAATAGATTTTTGAATTACATAACAGAATTGATGCCTGCTTCGATTTCCGATTGAATCAAGCATTTACGATTGGCGGAAAAGATCTCGGATCCCGTGCTCCTATTGGTTGATACAGATCTATCCAATTCTGATTGGTTGATACACATCTGAGCTGGCTTAGGGAAAACTATAAATAGACGAACCATTTGCCCAATTTGGGTATCCAGATTTTGAGTTTCATTTCTAATCCCCCATTTCCCAGCCAGACAGTTTGTCTGAAATCCCTGTAATAGCTTCACTTTGAGTTGCAATTGAGAGCTGTGAGACGTTTCTGTAATTCAAAAGAGAGTTGTATTCAAGACTACAAATCGAGAGTTTAAGCTATGCTCAGAATTAATTGTGGATTTGAAAAGGTTGCTGTAAACTGTATTTTCTCAATTGGAATCATGTTAAGGGTTCCCTCTGATCTCCTTATTGCATTAGACTCCTTTAGATTTACTATTTTTTATGCAATTTCCCTTGATTCATTAATCCTGTAAGAATTAGTGTTGGTAACCTAGTCTCTTACAGCATTTGTAGTGACTCTTACAGCATTTGTAGTGATGTTTCCTGTTCTGAATTGAGGATTTGGATTAATAACTATTGGATGGTTTGTGGCCATTAAAGTGGACAGACCATAGCCATAAGTGTAGCCTAATCCTTGAATTAGATTTATCTCTCTTACATCTGTGCTTGTAGCCAGATGAAGATTGGATCACCTCTGCTGAACTGCAGTATTTCTCATTAGATTTCAAAGACCAAATCAGAGTTAGATATTACTTCTCCATCTTTGTTTCAATCACTCCCCCAACTCGGATCTGGATTATTTAGTTTAAATTTTCCTTTATTTTTAGTTTGTTAAACGTGACAAATTCAAACCTCTCATCTTATCAGCTTTCTAGATAGGATAAGAAGCCAGATCTGGTAGCTCAGATCTGGAGGTTTATCTTACATTTTAAACAAATTCTCTGTGGACGATCTTTCACTCACTTACTTTTAAAACTTGCTACAATTGGCCCTGATCTTGCAGGGTAATTCTCTTCTAACTGTGCTGATATTTCTTTAATTTCTTATATAGTTTAGAGCCACTGTAATTTGGCAACTTTAAAACTGTTTTCAAAATACACATAAATCAAGCACACTAAGAAGCAACAACAAGTTTTTGGCGTCGTTGCCGGGGATCGAACCCGGGTCACCCGCGTGACAAGCGGGGATAGACCAGTGTGGACCCTGCTTCCCTTTGGTTTGGGGGTATGGCAGGTATGCCAATAAAATAAGTAAGTTAATGCTTGATGCAGCTTATGACCAGCAGAATTTTTGAAAATGAAGTAATTTCACACCTGTTGTTTTGAAAAATGAGGAAGTTAAAACTTTTTAAAATTGATTTCTAGTGTAATTCTAATACTTTCATGAAGTGAAGGTCAGAAAATTTCTAAAAAAATTGATGTTTTAGTAAACCTAAAATGAGAGAAAACAGTGATGATATACCTCAAGAATTTGATAGAAAACCACACCCAGTGAGATTTGGGCCTGCTGAAATGTATTCTTTGGAGGTATGAATTGGCAATTTTTTCTGCTCTAGGGACTGTTTGAACCGGCTTGCTATCACTAGAAGTTACATATATCCAAGTTAAAATAGCTTGACAGCAATCATGATATTAAAGACATGATGTAGGGCCTTCTTTTGGACAGTTTGAACTTCAAAAAGCCCCACCTTTTAAAACTGCCCTTGATACACACCAATTGAGCTTTATAAATCCAAGATTTCTTTGAAACCTCATCAACCTCATTTAGCCTAACCCTCACTCTGAGAATTCAGAAGGTAAAGGAAAGAAAGCTGAAGAAAGGTGAGTTGGGTAACAGTTTGGTAAAAGAAAAAGAAAAATAATTGAAGGCAATGATGTATCAGCAGAAGAAAGGTGGCATTCCAGTCAATGTTGCTTTGAAAAAAAAAAAAAAAAAAAAAAAGGAGAAGGCATTTCATTGGAAGTTTGAAAAAGAAAGAGAAAAAGATGGCCACTTTGGCTCTGAAAATTCAAAGAAGAAGATGAAATTGTGCTGAATTGAAGAAGGTGTGTCTATCAGCTCCTTACCTTGACTGACTTCTCAATTTTAAACTCCATTCCACCCCTTTATTCTTGATAAATTTCACCCATAAGCCACATTACAACCCAAGTTAAAGTCCTTACTGATCAATGATGGATTGAGCTGTCATATGGAGATAAGGATTTGTGTAATCTATGGTGAAAAGCAAGAAATTTAATCGAAAAGCAATGCCTATGTTCCTGCTTACATTCCTATTTGAGGACTGTAATTGCTCTTGAGCTGTGTGAAATAGTGCAACCCTCATATTTGCATGGTGAGTGAAAACCCTTGTGAGAGTTGAGTTTGAAATAAAATTATTTGGGGTAGCATCAAAACTGAATTTTCAAATAGAAGGAAAGCTTTTCATTAATTTTTCTAGTAAAAACTTTTTGACACCAACTAAGTGAATGGTAAAGGAATTACAGCAGAATTTTAGTTTTGAACTGATGTTTTCTTGAAAATCTTCTTACAACCCGCGATCGGTGTGAATAATCTGATTGGATGAAAGTTTGCTTTAACGAATGCATTAATCTTAACTGATTTATTGGAGAAGTTTGTGGGTACCTTCACTGAAAACCCTCAGGAGACTTCACTCCTCCACTAGGGATCACCTAGGGGTTTAAAAGGCTTGTTGCATAGGCTAAATGCAACTGTGCTCCCTACAAAAGTGGCTCTTTACTTTGTTTTTTGTTTATTATTCTTTTCTTTGCTCAGGGACTAGCAAAGCTTAGGTTTGGGGGTGTGTTGACAAGTGAAAATACCATTTTCACCCCTAAACTTAAGTCTTGATAGACCTTTGAGAGAACTAAATAAGTGTTGTAAGTACCTATGTTGCGACTAACAATAAAGAGGCTTAAACATAAAAGCGGCTCAAAAGTGCCAAAAGATGACAATCCATGTCGGTCAAAGGAAGGAAGTGAAGAAACAACCTCATCCAGGAAAAGTCCAAAAGGAAGAGGCAAAGACCATAAGAGAAGCAGGGAACAATTCGAACAGAGAAATACAATACAGAGTTCTTTTCGCAAAGAACCTGCACGTTTCGCAAAGAACCTGCACATTTCGTAAAGAACCTGGAACTCTGCGAAAAGGAATAAAACCTCCAGGCTTAGTTTTCGAAGAGCATCTGAACTCTTCGAAAAGAAGATTGAACTTTGCGAAAAGGAGAAAACACAATTCGAAGAGAGATTGAACTCTACGAAAAGAGCTTCAGAAGCCACAAGATCTGCGAAAAAGACCCTTAAACTTCTGCGAAAAGGTATTCGGAGATTCGCGGCTTTAACAAGGGCAATTCAGTAATCTATTGCACGCGTCCCAATGTGTTTTAAAACCCAAGGACATTCCGGAAGATTCTGAGCACGAACCAAAGGCATATTCCTCCCCATGTGAACACCCAAAGATGAAATTACTTGGCGGGAACTTCTAGAAGTTCCAACAGATTTTTGAATTTCCTAACAGAATTGATGCCTCTGTTTCTTGATTGGCTGAACCAGATCAAACAGTTCTGATTGGCCAGAACAGATCTGGATCCTGGTGCTCGACTCCTATTGGCTGATATGGATTTAACCAATTCTGATTGGTTGATGCACATTAGAGATGGACTTGGGGAAAGCTATAAATTGACAAACCATTTGCCCAATTTGGGTATCCAGATTTTGAGTTTCATTTCTAATCCCCCATTTCCCCCGGTTTATGCGAAATCCTACATAATAGCTTCACTTTGAGTTGCAATTGAGAGCTGTGAGACGTTTCTGTAATTCAAAAGAGAGTTGTATTCAAGACTACAAATCTGAGAGCTGTTTAAGCTGTGCTCTGTAATTGTAACGGTGGATTTGAAAAGGTTGCTGTAAACCGTATTTTCTCAATTGGAATCATGTTAAGGGTTCCCTCTGATCTCCTTATTGCATTAAACTCCTTTAGATTTATAGTTTTTTATGCAATTTCCCTTTATTCATTAATCCTGTAAGAATTAGTGTTGGTAACCTAGTCTCTTACAGCATTTGTAGTGATGTTTCCTGCTCTGAATTGAGGATTTGGATTAATAACTATTGGATGGTTTGTGGCCATTAAAGTGGACAGACCATAGCCATAAGTGTAGCCTAATCCTTGAATTAGATTTATCTCTCTTACATCTATGCTTGTAGCCAGATGAAGATTGGATCACCTCTAATCCGCAGATTTCTCATTAGATTTCAAAGACCAAATCGAGTTAGATATTACTCCATCTTTGTTTCAATCACTCCCCAACTCGGATCTGGATCATTTAGTTTAAATTTTCCTTTGTTTTTAGTTTGTTAAACGTGACAAATTCAAACCTCTCATCTTATCGCCTTTCTAGATAGGATAAGAAGCCGATCCGTAGCTCGATCCGGAGGTTTATCTTACATTTTAAACAAATTCTCTGTGGACGATCTTTCACTCACTTACTTTTAAAACTTGCTACAATTGGCCCTGATCTTGCAGGCCAATTCTCTTCTAACTGTGCTGATATTTCTTTAATTTCTTATATAGTTTAGAGCCACTGTAATTTGGCAACTTTAAAACTGTTTTCAAAATACACATAAATCAAGCACACTAAGAAGCAACAACAGCCCTGAGGGGCATGGCCAAGCTACGCCAATCCATTGAGACCCCTTGCTGGAGCAGATTGATGAAACGATGGTGGCCCACAGAAAATAACTTCTGGGCATCTCCTTGGGGTGAAAAAATATCCTTGAGGACTATCAGAAGACCAAAGCTACAGCTGAGTATAATGCGCTAAATTTGGATTTAGAGAAAGCAAAGGCTACTACTGAGAGGTCCCGGGCCAGAATGTTTGAAAAGAGGCTTAACAATGCCCAGGAGATTCACAGAATCCAAAAGCAGATCCATGAGACTAACATCCTCAAACATCAGATTCAGATCGCTTCATTGGAATCCGCATTGGCTGCTGCCAGACATGTTCCTCTGCAGCCCACACCAATCTCTGTTCAAATGCCCATCCCAGAGCCCAAAGCCACTCCATCTCTAGCTGCCCAGTCTGAGGAGGCACAACCTAAGACACAGCAAGAGAAAGGCAAGGCCCCAACTGCCCCTCCTCCCTCACCTCCTACAGAGCAGCCTCCACCTCCCAAGGCCTCTGCTGCACCTCCACAAGAGCAAACTTATCCTAAGAAGAGGAAAGTCACTGCTAAGAGGTCTACTCCCAAAGTTGCTCCTTTAAAAATTAGAAAAGAGCAAAATTAGAAAAGAGCCTGCTGCCCAGTCTGAGGAGGCACATTCCCTTGGCCAGCTTGAGTCCCAAGGAAAAGGGAAATCCCCAGTGGTCCCCACTGAGGAAGCCAAAGGCAAAGGCAAAGGCAAAGGAAAATCCCCTGCCACCCCCCTACTAAGCGCAAAGGAAAACTCCCTCAAGAACCCAAGGAATCAAAAGCTCCTAAGCAACTATAGGTAAGGGTGAGGGCACCTAAAGATCCAACTGCAAAGAAAACACCAGCCGAAAAGAAAAAGGAAATGGAGGAAAAGAAAAAACAGGACAGAGATGCCCTTAGGGCACATACTAAAAAGATGGGGTGGGATTTCTACACAGATTCGGGTTCAGATTAGATCCTAGTTTCTAGATTGTAGATTAGGTTTTACTTCTTGTAACTACATTTGTAAATATTTTCTTCCATTTAAATAGAATTTCTAGTTTTTGTCTATTGCTCTGTTTTGTGTGCTTGTTTTCGTTTGTTAGTTTTCATTTTGTTCTTTTTGTCATTCATGGGAGATGAGTTTAGGGAGGCTATGCTTCTTTGAAATAGTTATCCATGTGGAGGATAGATGTAGATGGTGGCTGAATAAATCTGTGCAAATACCTGCCTCAGGGATTTCACTGGCTTCTTTTTCAAATTAATGTGCCATGTACGGCTGCCTCGCAGAGATCTCCAGCTCAACTGCGCCAAAAATGTAAACTACTCATCACTAATTGTTCTTCGCGAGGATCCCTGCGCGATACACTGATCCCCTTAAATACCATGCCTCTCTTTAGACATTCAGTTAATGTTCATTCTCTTTTCCAAGAACCAGTTGTGTGTTTCTTCTTTCCCCACACAACGTTCATTTATTGTCAAGTTTGAAAAGGGGCACAAATTAAAATCCATCGATTCATGTTCCACCGTCCCCCTCTTTTAAATCGGCCATCAGTCCCTTTTCATCTCATCCCTCCTATTCCAACCCTAGCAGTCCATACCTCCTCACACCCATGGAGGATGACACACCCTTCAGGTTCCCCATCAAATTCTACCCCATCTAGGAAGATCCCCCACCGCCTAAGGAGTCGGACCCATTACAATTTCTCTGGGATAAGTATGACAAGGTTCAGAGGATCCTCGCCAAGGAGGAAAAGAAAAGGCAGAAGAAGGAGAAGAGAGAGAAGAAGAAGCAAAAACTGGGTCCCCCTGCATCTCCCCCACCATCTTCCTCACACCCTCCCCCACCGCCACTCCATTGATCCCTTTTCCCCCCGTTTAGTCTTTTCTTTTACCCTCTTTTTGTATCATTTTCATTTTTCTTTTTAATGATAGTTTCTTTTCATTCTATATTGTTCTTACCATTATTTTTTTCAGTTTCTCTATCTTCTGCTGTATTTATTTCTGCCTTTGATTGGATTCTTCTGCCTTTTATCACCTCTGAACTAGTGAGGACACTGCTCCGAATGGTTTGGGAGTGTGGCAGTTGTTGAGAACTGGAAAATACCATTTTTCACCCTTTAATCTGGGCCTTGATAGACCCTTGAGAGAACTAAATAAGTGTTTTAAGTGTTTGTTTTACAGCTAACAATAAAGGCAAGCTTAACCTTAAAAGTAGCTTTAAAGTGCCAAAAAGATGATGACCCATCTTGATCTGGAGGAAGAAGGACAAAGGACAACCTCACTGGCTGTCAAAATGCCTAAAATAAAGAGGACAAAGGCCTGGTTTCAACCTGGAAAGAGGTTTAGAGCTATTCGAAAAGAAGAATGCACTACAGAATGCTATTCGTAAAGGTCCCCAAGCTTTGTGAAAAGGTCTCCAATCTTTGCGAATAGATCTCCAGAAGTTACAGTTCTTTTCGAAAAGGTCTCCAATCTGTGCGAAAGGAGCTTCAGAAGTCACAGTACCTTGCGAAAAGTTCTCCAAACTGTGCGAAATGATATCCTGAAGATTCTTAGCATCTGTAAGGGAAATTTAGTAATCTCTGCACACACCCCAATGCATTTAAAAGCCCAAGGACATTCCGGAAGATTTTGAGCACGAACCAAAGGCATATTCCACCCCATGTGAACACCCAAAGATGAAATTACTTGGCGGGAACTTCTAGAAGCTCAAACAAATTTTTGAATTACATAACAGAATTGATGCTTCTATCACCTGATTGGCTGAACTAGATCGAGCAGTTCTGATTGGACAAAATAGATCTGGATCCTTGTGCTCGACTCCTATTGGTTGATACAGATCTATCCAATTCTGATTGGTTGATACACATCTGAGCTGGACTTAGGGAAAACTATAAATAGACGAACCATTTGCCCAATTTGGGTATCCAGATTTCGAGTTTCATTTCTTTTACTCCATTTTCAATTCAGATAGCTTGTCTGAAATTCCTGTAATAGCCTAACTTTTATTTGTACTTGAGAGCTATGAGATACTTTTGTAATTCAAAAGAGAAGTGTATTCAAGACTAGAAATCTGAGAGCTGTTTAAGCTGTGCTCTGTAATTGTAATGGTGAATTTGAAAAGGTTGCTGTAAACCGTACGTTCTCAATTGGATTCGTGTTAAGGGTTCCCTCTGATCTCCTTATTGCACTAGACTCCTTTAGATTTACTATTTTTCATGCAATTTCCCTTGATTCATTAACCCTGTGGGAATTAGTGTTTATAACCTAATCTCTCACAGCATTTGTAGTGGTGTTTCTCGTTCTGAATTAAGGGTTCAAATTAAAAACAATTGGATGGTCTGTGGCCATTGAAGTGGACAGACCATAACCATAAGTTTAACTCTAACCCTTGAGTTAGATTACTTTCTCTTGCATCTGTGCTTGTAGCCAAATGAAGATTGGATCACATCTCATTTGATCTACATTTATTCTCATTTTGCATCAAGGACCAAATCAAAGTTAAATATTATTTCTCCATTCTTATTAATTTATATCAAATTTCCCCAACTCAGATCTGGATCACTTAGTTTAATCTTTACTTTTATCATTTAGTTAATGTGACAAATTCAACCTCCCATCTTATGTGCTTTGTAGATAGGATCAGAGGTCAGATCTGGTAGCTCAGATATGAAGGTTTATCTTACATTTTAAATCAATTCCCTGTGGACGATCTTTTACTCACTTAACAATTGCTACTTCCGATCTTGGCTAATTATGTTCTCTCTGTCTTGATATTTTCTTATTCTTTTAATATTGATAATGCATCATTTGCAAGTATGTTTTCAAAACACAAATAAAGAACAACAACAAGTTTTTTCACGCCGGGAATTTGTTCTAAAATAGGTAGACCTATGTTTTTTCTTTTATTTTTTATATATTACTAAACTATTCTATTGTTTATACCTGTGCAGTTATTCATGTCCAATTTTTGAAGAAGGGAAACTACTTAAAAAGAAATTCTGAAGGTTTGCTGTGAATAATCAGATTTTTTGTTCTGAGTTGTATGTTTGGTAGGAGGACTCTCAGCCCTGAGATTGTCCCACTGAATTTAGAAGTTGAAAGGCTACTATGAACCAAACAAACAACACAGAATTCTGCTACTATGGGTGAAGAACCTCGACTTTTGAGGGACTACTTTGCACCTGGTGCTTATAATTCTCCCTTTTGCATTCAATTTCCTACTGTTGAAGGAAATTATGAGATTAAATCATCAACTATCCAAATGCTTCCTTCCTTCCATGGGTTGAGTAAGGAAGACCCATACAAACATGTGGATGAATTCTTGGCTCTTTGCACCACATTCAACATAGCTGAACTTGGTCCAGTAATAACCAAGCTGAGGTTCTTTCGTTTTCCATTAAAGGATAAAGCTAGAGCATGGTTATCTATGTTAGCACCAAACAGATCACTTCTTGGAATGATTTGCGTCAATTTTAGCCAAATATTTCCCAATGTCTAAAACAAGCCAATTGAGACAAAGTATCATTTCATTCTCCCAAAACTCAACTGAAACTTTCCATGAAGCATGGGAAAGATTTAAGGAACTTTTAAGGCAATGTCCTCATCATCAAATTCCTAGATGGCAGCTAGTTCAAAGCTTCTATCAAGGAATTGATCAAAAAGGCAAAAATATGGTGGATGCCTCCTGTGGAGGCACTTACTTGTAAAAAATAGTTGAAGAGGTTTGGGACTTATTTGAAGTGATTGGTGAAAACTCAACTCAGCAGGAATCTCTGTCAAGAGAAATTGAAAATCCTGCTAGGTTGAACAATCACCAACCCACCAAAGGGAAGATCTATGAGGTGAATGAGTTGGAAAGAAAGATGGACAATCTAACTACAAAGTTTGATAGATTGATGGACTCACTTAAAAATCCAAATGTTTCAAGAGTAGAGGAGGCATGTCTGATATGCCAGTTCCCTACTCATTCAATTGACCAATGTCCTGCTGCATCACAGTTCCCAGATTTAATGGTGGAACAAGCTCATGCTGCTCAATCATTTGGACAAATGCAGTCAAATGAATATCCATGGAGAGCACACCCCAATTTGAGGTGGAACCAAGGGAATTACCAATCCCAAAACCAGCAACAACCAAAGAATCAAATGCCTTTCAAAGCGCATGCCTTATCAGAATTTTTATGTCAAACCAAACTTCCCATTTCCACAACAACAACTGCGTGCAATGCCCCATTCAAACCCCCTCCATGTCCCTTTCTTTTGAAGATCAAGTCCTAAATTCACTTCAAAATTTAGGATCTTTAACTCAGACTGTGAACTTTCACAGCCAGAGCATAAAGAAGATTGAAGAAACATTGGGACAACTTTCAAATACCTTGGCAAAAAGAGAGGAAGGAAATTTACCCAGCCAACCTTTGATCAATCCCAAAGGACAGTTCATGGTTGGGGAAGCTTCTAATTCACATGAAGAAGTAAGATCACCACTTTGAGAAGTGGAAAATGATAGATAACAAAGTGGGTATCAAGAAGAAAGAAATGAGGAAGAGGATAAAGATATGCAAATAAAAGCAAGATAGTGATAGCAAGTGGATGTACCTTTAAAAACCAACAAAATGAAAAACAGAAAATTCAAAAAATTTCTGAAAATACTTCTAAAGCTGTAGATGAAAGATTAGTTCCTCATTTACCATTTCCTCATGCAATGAAATCTGTATCCCCTTTTGATAAAGGGAACACAAAAATAGATGACATGATGGAGACTTTCAAGCAAGTCAAGATAAATTTACCGTTGAGGCAATCAAACAAATTCCGATATGCAAAATTTTTGAAAGATGTTTGCACTCACAAAAGACAGTCTAGGATACAGTTGTCCAAAAAGGTCTTTGCTGTGGAAAGAATTAACCAGGTGTTATCCATTGCTACACCTCCTAAACTTCAAGATCCTGGAATCCCCACAATCCCTTGCATTATTGGGGAACACACCATTGAAAAGGCTTTATTAGATCTGGGTGCTAGTGTCAACCTACTTCCATATTCTGTATATGAGAAACTAGGTTTGGGAGAATTAAAACCCACTCATGTGGTGTTACAACTAGCAGACAGATCTGAAAGGAAGCCAGTTGGAATGATTGAAAATGTATTGGTAGGAGTAGATAAATTTTTCTATCCTGCTAATTTTCTAGTTTTGAACATGGAACCAACCAACAGCAAAACTTCCATCCCTGTCATTTTGGGAAGGTCATTCCTGGCTACAGCAAATGCTTGCATTCAATGCAGGTCTGGTATTATGGAAATCTCATTTGGAAACATGAAGGTAAAATTAAATGTTTATAATGCGATCCACACCTCAATTTCAATTCAGCTCAAGAATGTTTTCATGTTGATCTATTGGATGAACTTGTGGAAGGACTTTACAACAATTCTGGTGAAGACTTCACCACGTATGTTAAAGATGCTTGGGGATATCTTTGAAAAAGAAGCAAGTTGTATCTCAAATTTCGAGGAAATAAATGTTGTGCAAGGAACTCTTAATCAATCGAAGTTTCTTCTTGGAAACCTGGTACTCTCCCCCTTCCACAAACGTCTAAGGTACCTTTGTTACCTTCTTTTCTCAGCCCACCTGATTTAGAACTAAAGCAGCTGCCAGAAAATTTGAAATGTATTCTTAGGTAATCATAAATCATTGCTTGCCATTATTTCTTCCTCTCTCACAAAGGAGCAAGAGGAAGAGTTGTTGATAGTCTTGAAAGAACATGAAAGGGCAATTGGCTAGACTATTGCTGATTTAGGAGGAATCAGTCCAGCTGTTTGCATGCACAAAATCCATTTGGAAGAAGATGCAAAGCCTTCTAGGGAAATGCAAAGGAGGTTGAACTCTCATATACAAGAAGTGGTCATGAAAGATGTTGTTAAGTTGTTGGATGCAGGGGTCATTTATCCCATTTCAGATTCAGCTTGGGTGGCACCTACACAGGTGGTACCTAAGAAATCTGGAATCACTGTTGTAACCTCAGATTCTGGTGAGCTTATGTCAACCAGACAAACAACTGGATGGAGAGTCTGTATTGATTACAGAAAATTAAATGCAATGACCAGAAAAGACCATTTCCCCCTCCCATTCATTGATCAGATCTTAGATAAGCTAACAGGAAAAGCTTATTACTGTTTTCTTAATGGTTACTCTGGTTACAACCAGATTCCTGTGTACCCACAAGATCAGGAAAAGACCACATTCACTTGCCCTTTCGGCACTTTTGCCTATAGGAGAATGCCTTTTGGTCTTTGTAATGCTCCTGCTACCTTCCAAAGATGCATGTATGCCATTTTTTCTGATATGATTGACCAATTTATGGAGATTTTTATGAAGGATTTTTCAATCTATGGCGACAGTTTTTCCCAGTGTTTACACCATCTCAAATTGGTACTACAAAGATGTGAAGAAACCAATCTAGTTTTGAGCTGGGAAAAGAGCCATTTCATGGTCACCCAGGGCATTGTCCTTGGCCATGTTGTTTCCCACAAGGGCATTGAGGTGGACAAAGCAAAAATTGAGTTAATTGCACATTTACCACGTCCCAAAACTGTTAAACAAATCAGAAGTTTCCTAGGACATGTTGGATTTTATAGAAGGTTTATCAAGGACTTCAGTAAAATAACCAAACCTCTTTGTCATTTGCTGTGTCAAGATGTCCCTTTTGTTTTCAATAATGAATGCATGAAGGCTTTTGAATTCCTAAAAAACTGTTTGATTTCAGCTCCAATATTACAGTCTCCAAATTATTCATTACCTTTTGAACTGATGTGTGATGCATCAGATTATGCTTTGGGAGCTGTCCTTGGACAGAGAAAAGATAAGTTGCCTCATGTCATAGCTTATGCCAGTAGATCAATGATTGATGCACAGCTCAATTACACAACAACTGAGAAGGAGCTGCTGGCAATTGTTTTTGCTTTAGAAAAATTCAAGTCATATGTCTTGGGTTCACAAATAGTGTTCACTGAGCACTCTACTTTGAAATACCTTCTGTCTAAGAAGGACACCAAACCAAGATTAATCAGGTGGATTCTCCTATTACAGGAATTTGATCTACAGATCAAAGACAAAAAAGGGGTGGAGAATGTGGTGGCTGATCACCTGTCTAGAATTTTAACTGCTGAGATTGATGGGCTGCCTATCAATGAATCTTTCCCTGATGAGCAACTTTTTGCCATTAGTGTACACACTCCTTGGTTTGCAAACATAGTCAACTTTTTGGCTACTGGAAGAATTCCTCATTTTTCAAAAGCAAACAGGTCTACCCCTTTATTCGGTACACCCCTTAGCCATAAGCCACATTACAACCCATTGAAAAATGAGGAAGTTAAAACTTTTTAAAATTAATTTCTAATGTAATTCTAATACTGTCATAAAGTGAATGTCAGAAAATTTCCAAAAGAAAAGTGATGTTTCAGTAAACCTAAAAAGAGAGAAAACAGTAATGACATACCTCAGAAATTTGATAGAAAACCACATCCAGTGAGATTTGGGCCTAAAATGAATTTTTTTTTTGGAGGTATGAATTAGCAAATTTTTTTGCTCTAGGGACTGTTTGAATCTGCTTGCTATCACTAGAAGTTACACATATCTAAATTAAAATAGCTTGACAGCAATCATGATATTAAAGACATGATGTAAGGCCTCCTTTTGGACAGTTTGAACTTTAAAATGCCCCACCTTTTGAAACTGCCCTTGATACACACCATTTGAGCTTTATAAATCCAAGATTTCTTTGAAACCTCATCAACCTCATTTAGCCTAACCCTCACTCTGAGAATTCAGAAGGTAAAGGAAAGAAAGCTGAAGAAAGGTGAGTTGGGTAATAGTTTGGTAAAAGAAAAAGAAAAATAATTGAAGGCAATGATGTATCAGCAGAAGAAATGTGGCATTCCAGTCAATGTTGATTTGAGAAAAAAAAAAAGAAAAAAAAAGGGGAGAAGTCATTTCATTGGAAGTTTGAAAAAGAAAGAGAAAAAGATGGCCACTTTGGCTCTGAAAATTCAAAGAAGAAGATGAAATTGTGCTGAAATAAAGAAGGTGTCCATACCACCTCCTTACCTTGACTGACTTCTAAAATTTTGAACTCCATTCCAACCCTTTTATTCTTGATAAATTTCACCCATAAGCCACATTACAACCCATGTTAAAGTCCTTACTGATCAAAGATGGATTGAGCTGTCACATGGAGATAAGGATTTGTGTAATCTATGGTGAAAAGAGTGTTGAATTGTAACTAAAAAGCAATGCCTATGCTCGCCACAGTCCCTATTTGAGGGTCAGAATCGCTCTTGAGTTGTGTGAGATAGTACAACCCTCTTTCTAGCATGTTGAGTGAACACCCTGGTGAGAGTTGGGTGTGAAATCAACTTATTTGGGGTAACATCAAAAACTGAATTCTCAAATAGAAGGCAAGCTTTTCATTAATTTTTCTTGTAAAACTTTTGACACCAACCGAGTGAATGATAAAGGAATTACTGAGAATTTTAGTTTTGAACCGATGTTTTCTTGAAAATCTTCTTCTGAATCGATGCAGGTGTGAATAGTCTGATTGGATGAAAGTTTGCTTTAACAGAACTGCATTGATCTTAACTGATTTATTGGAGAAGTTTGTGGGTACCTTCACTGAAAACCCTCAGGAGACTTCACTCCTCCACTAGGGATCACCTATGGGTTTAAAAGGCTTGTTGCATATGCTAAATGCAACTGTGCTCCCTACAAAAATGGCTTTTCATTCTATTTTTAAATTTTGTCTTTGCTCAGGGACTAGCAAAGCTTAGGTTTGGGGGTGTGTTGAGAACTGGAAAATACCATTTTTCACCCCTTAATCTGGGCCTTGATAGACCCTTGAGAGAACTAAATAAGTGTTTTAAGTGTTTGTTTTACAACTAACAATAAAGGCAAGCTTAACCTTAAAAGTAGCTTTAAAGTGCCAAAAAGATGATGACCCATCTTGATCTGGAGGAAGAAGGAGAAAGGACAGCAGTCTGCCAATAAAATAGTTAATTTTCGTGTAGTAATGGTGGTATAACTGAGATGAATAAAGCTAATTTTCACTTAACTTGATACAATGAGGAAACATGTAAAAAAAGTTACAAATTTTTGTAGACTTTTGGAAACAGAAAAAGTTGATCTTGACACCACCATGAAGCTAATATTAGAAAAAAATTTGAGTTAAGTACTCAGTTAGCCTAAGAGGAGAGAAACAAATGAAAATACACCCCATGAGTTAAATTTGAAGACCAGACCTAGTGAGATTTGGGCCCAGAATTTTCTTTTGAAGAGTGTTTTTGGCATTATTTCTGCTCTAAGGACTGATTGATTCATGACTTTTTCACTAAAATTTATGCAACTCCTAATCAAAACTAATTGACAGCACTCATGATACTAAGGAAATGATCCAAGGCCTTCATTTGGACAGCTTGAGCCTGAAAATCCATTCTTTTAAAATATGCCCTTTTGCATACACTAGTTGAGCATTAAAATCATATTATTTTTTTTCTTTCACAAGCACCAGAACACTGGCACCTTAACCTCATGACCTGAGTCAACCTTACCCTCACTCTAAGAATTCAGAAGGTAAAGGAAAAGGAGGTAAAGATACTGAGAATGGTCCAACATTCTGTGGAAGGTGAAGAAAAGTAACTTGTGAACAGCTGTGTATCAATGGCAGTTGTGTGGCAGTTCATCAAAAAAAATAAAAAAAATAAAAAAATAAATAAAAGGAGAAAAAGAAAGAGAAGTCTAGAGAACAACATCATCTGAAAATTGAAAAGAAGAGGAGAAGCTGGCCACTTTGAGTCTGAAATATAAATGGAAGATGAAGTTTTTGTTGAAATGAAGGTTGTGAAGTCATGAACCACTCCTTACCTTGCTGATTTCTTAATATTTGACTCCCTTTCTACCCCTTTATTCGGTACACCCCTTAGCCATAAGCTACATTACAACCCATTCAAAAAAGACCTTGTGAATCCAAAGTCAAATGAGCTGTCATGTGGAGTTGAAGAGTTGCCCAATCTATGGTGAAAATCCTTGAAGATGTCAGAAATTAGAAGCTTGGCCTATGCTCATGCTTGCAAGCCCATTTAGGGTCTGCAACTGCTCTTGAGTTATTGTTGGCGGATTTCTGAGTGTGTGCTTACTTTATTGGTTGGTGGTGAAAGTCATTTAAAAATCAAAGAAAGAGTAAAACAGGGGATGGAATCAGCACAACTAAGAAATCCTAGACCTGCAAGATACAGGGTCCATTGTAGCAAGTTTTGATAAGTAAGAGTTTATCCCACAGGGAAGGGTGATCTACAGCTCCAAAGGAGCCATCTCTAATAGCCCCTCCAGATCTGACTACAGATCTGGCAGTCCTAAAAGGAGGAGAGTTTAAGGTCACTTATTCTAAGTATTCTAATGTCTAAACTACAGAAAGGGTTGAAAGGATAGAGTGTGGAAAATAAATATAAAAGGGTGAGAAGTATGTTATTGAGCCCAGATCAGAGAAGTTTTGTAACTCAGATTCAGATCTGATGTTATAGAAATCCTGTCCTGGGGCTACATTATCACCACTGAGGAGAAAGGATCCAACCCATCAATCTGCCATGATTCCACCCTTAAGGCTATAACGTGTCCACTCAAATGGTCACAGATTATCCCATAGGGGAACCACTATCCAGGGATGGGTCAAAACATAACAAGTAAATCATTGCAGGCACTATTTCATCCAGGCTACCAGCTCAAGAATCCATAGGGAACCTCAACCTCTAAAGCTCTATATGTGGGGCTAAGGTTGTATAGGACCATGATAGCCCAACCACATGGAAGCAGCAAGATATTGAGTACAACCTTTGATCTAGCTGTCCATTGATTGAGTGAGGCTACAATGGTCCAGTCACCAGCCTACAATCTCTATAAACAGATCAGATCCAACATCTGATGGCGGATCTATACAAATATAGGGGAGTCTGTCTCTGTACAATCTCCCACCAGGCTTCTTCAAGCTCAGGTGTAAAGAAGAAAGATCCATCTTGGATCGGTGGACTGGAATCACCCTAAGGCTATAATATGTCCACGTAAATGGTCACAGACTATCCCAGAGGCTATCCTCCTCACGAAGCCCAAGACAAAACAAGAATATCGCTGCTACCACCATGGTCACAAGGCTACCAGCTCAAGCTCCCATAGGGATTTCAAATCTACTGGGTCCTGTGGTGGGGCTAAGGCTGTATAGGACCATGATAGCCCAGACACACAGGTCACTTGGATCTGAGTGGCCCTTAGAATCAGTCCTCCATTGCTTTGAAACGCAGCCAAAGCAATGGCGGATCATAAGGCAGCAGCCTTGCACAGAGCATCTAACACACAAACACAAATCTCACAAAGTACAGATCCTATTATAGAACTTCCATTAATCTAGTTTAAAATACATACAAAGACATAGCCAGCAAGTGCTGGACTATGAAGAGAAGGAAAAAGAAAAAGAAAGCTACTTACAACTATAAAAAGAAAAACTAATCGATCTCAGATCAGGTCTCCCAGAAATGAGATGGGGTCCTAGCTATTCCATGATGTAGAAAGAAAAGAAAGTCTAAGCTCCTAAACCTAAGCTAAGTGTGGGTATTTATAGCAGTGGTGTGGCGGCGCATTAGGGTTAGGAAACCCTAATTTTAACGATGCCACGTGGTTGAATAGTGATCCTTCGATGCCTTGGGGAGCATGCACGGAGATTTGAGCATGGGAGTGTGTGCCCTAATCGCTAAAAATTCTTAGAAAGTCCTCTGCTGAAGAGATGGAAGTTTGAGGTTCAGAGCTTTGCTAGGTAGCCATTGTTTCCCAGACTTGTCGCGTGGTAGCTTTTGTTCTTCTCTAGTATGATTTGAAATTGAAGCTTCCGCCTTCGCGAGGTTGGCTTGGTTTGCTCTTCAGGCAGTCGCGAGGTTGAGTGGACATCAAAGCCTTAGATGTCGCGGGGTTGATCTTCGCGCGGATAGATTTGAATAGAGCGAGAACTTCACGAGCACTTATCTTCACTGGGCTTCGCGAGTTACCTCGTGAGGCTTTGATGAGTTCTGAACTGCGTGAGGTTCCATGTCTTAACTGATCTTCACGAGGGTGGCTTTGCCTTCGTAAGGACTCTTTCTTCTTGAATGGCGTGAGAACTGTGCGAGGAGTTCTCTTCTGATAATTGCATCCATGGCGACTACGCTGACAGTGAGGAGTCTTCTGAAGTCTTCTCTCTCTTCTCGAGGAACTCAGGTGTGGTTGAGAGAAGTGCTTGAATCATGTGAGGCTCAGGGGTGTTCTATTCTTGAGCTTCATGAGAGCTGTGTGAGTTTATGTTTCTGAAGCTCTTCAGTCAATCATCTACACGAGAAGTTGTTGTAGAGTCTTAGGAAGCTCAGCTGGACTGCGCGAGGCTCATTTTTAGGTCTGGATTCAGACTTCATCCATCTGAGGGACTTCTGGTGCCAAAACACTTAACAGGATTCCTGGCCTTATTTCACTGTTGGGTACTACCTACATAAAACACTTAACAAGGACTTATTAGGTGGCTATGGGTCTAATCAAAGGTTAAGTTAAGGGGTGAAAAGTGGTACTTTTGAGGTCTTAACACACCCCCAAACCTAATATTTGCTAGTCCCTTAACAAAGTTATATTAAACCTAATATAAAAATTAAATGCCACTTTCGTAGGGAGCATAGATACATTTAGCATATGTACCAAGCCTTTTAAACCCCTAGGTGATCCCTAGTGGAGGAGTGAAATCTCCTGAGGGTTTTTAGTGAAGACACCCACAAACTTCTTCAATGAAAAAGTTAATAAAAGTGCAATATCATCCAATGAGCAATCAAGGGGCAGACTTAGTTTACTCTTGCATCATTAAGCATAAAAGAAATTTAATTCATTGATTGCACAGTAACTTAAACAGCATAAACTCTTCATGATTGCACAACATTTCCAATTAGTTTACAATCACAGAAAACTGCACAAGTGTGTGCCAGCACTGAGCTTATCCTTAGGTCAAAAATTAGGTTAAGGTCATACATAATGCCTTCAAGTTAAGACCCAAAAACTTTGCAGGGCATACTCTCATAAGGGTTTTGTTGAGGGGTTCATTCTCTCACCAGCTCAAGAGCAGTTACATCCCCCAAATGGGTCTGTAAGCATGAGCATAGGCAGAGTTCTTAAGTGTTGACATCATTGGCAGTTCCTCACCATAGATTGGATACTCTTTATCTTCACATGACAGCTCACTCAACTTTTGGATCACAAGGGCTTTTAACTGGGTTGTAATGTGGCTTATGGAGTGGGGTTGAAAGAATGGAGGGTTGAGAAGGGGTTCAAAATTGAGAAATCAGTGGGTGACAGAGGTGATTCATGACTTCACCTTCTTGAATTTAGCTCCTTTCATCTTCTTTGAGATTTTCAGATTTGAAGTGATCAGTTTCTCTTCTTGATTTTGATTTTCCAATGAAAGTTCCTCTTGACTCCTCCCTTACTTCTCTTCATTGTTATTTTTGTTTCCTTCTTGTGGAATTTTCTGATTTTTATTTTTTTGTTTTTACTTTTCAGAAATGCCACCATGCTCCCAATTATCATACTGCCAGATTTGAGGTATTTCTTTTTCATTCACCTACTATTGACCATAGCTAGTCCATCTTCAACTTTTTCTCCTTTACCCTTGAATTCTCGGAGTGAGGGTAGGTCAAGGTGTTCATAGGTTCAGGTTCAAGTACTCAGGTGTATTTTGAAGAAATTTAGGATTTAAAGCTCAAAGGGGGTATGGACAAGGGCAGTTACTTAAGGGTTGGTCTTATTAGGCTCAAACTGTCCAAGAGAAGGCCTTGATCCTTTCCTCAGTCTCATGAGTACTGTCAGTTGTTTCAACTTGGAGTTACCTAACTGTTGGTGAGTACAGTGACTCAGCCAGTCCTTAGAACTAGAAGGGATTGCCTTGGTTACTCCTCAAAAGATGGAAAAAAAATTTTATAGGCCCAATTCTCACTAGTTATGGTCTTTCTTTGAACTTTTAAGTATGTCCTCTCCTTTTTCTCTCTCTACTGATTCACTGAGTGCTGATACAAGTGAGTTTCCTTGGTGATATTATCATGGAAATGTGGAGTATTAGAAATTTATAATGTCAAAAGTTTGAAAAAAATTTAAACTTCTTATTTTCATGATTCTTAAGTGAACAGAGGTCCATTTCCATATTACTCAGATGAGTCTGTTGCACTTATGTTAGCTATTCCATTAGCAGGGTCTGCCTGGCACACCCCCAAACCTATGAGAAACAGTGTCCTCACTGGTTCAAAGGTGTCTGTGCAGCAGAGTTATTACAGCATAAAAAACCAGAACAAGAAATAAACACACAACAGACACAGCAAGATAGTAATGACAGGGGAATAAAGTCTATTAAAAATTAGAAGTGTACAAACAACCAGAAAATAGAAGCAAAAGAGTGTGAAAACAGATAAAATCCTATGTACAATCTAGTCAGAATCTGGCTCAAAACTTATGCCAACCTATTTTCTTTGCATGTTCTTGAAGGTAAGCCTCCTCCTCTTTCTTCCTTCGTTCTCTCTCTGCCTTTCTTTGGTCGGCAGTTTTGGGTATGGTTGGAGCCCCGACTCCCATTTTTCTCCTCTTTGGTTCAGGAGGGATCTCTAAAGATTTATCAGTGATTGGCTCAGGGGGTTTGGTGGGAGATTTTCCTTTGGGGCCCTTACCTTTGGAGGCTTGCCCTTGCTGGGCCGGAGGGGGGATAAGAGGGGATTGGGCTGGTGCTGGCTCAGGAGGGACAACAGGGGATTTAGCTTTTGCTTTCACCTGAGGCAGGAGAGGACTTTTCCCTTTCACTGGTTTAGGGGGAGCCACAGAAGATTATTTTTGTACTTTGGTTGCAGGAATGGCAGGGCTCTTTCTTTTCACGGGCTGGCTTAGTGGTGGTGCCTCCTCAGACTGGGCAAATTTGTCTTTTCCAATTTTCAAAGAGCCACTTGGGGGAGTAGTCCTCTTGGCAGCAACCTTCCTTCGCTGAGGATAGGATTGTTCAGCAGGGCTTGATGAAGGAGCAGCAGCAATAGTGGGGGCACTAGGATCCCTAGGTAGTGCAGAATCAGAGTCTGAGTCAGAAGGAAAAAGCTCAGAGGGATCCAATCCAAGGGCAGCAGCAGCCTGTCTGCATTCCTCTTTGGAAAGTAGGCGACCATGGGGATCATCCTAAGCAGAAGCTCTGGTGACCTTTGGAGGTGGGGATGGAGGGGCCGGCCTTTTTCCTTTTTGGACTGCAGTGGCTCTTTTGGAAGTGGGAGTTTTCTTGGAAGGAGTGCGTTTTCATTTGGGAGCAGGAGAGGGAACAGGGGGGGCACTGAGACAGGAGCAGGAGCTGCAGTAGGGACTTTAGTAGGAGCAACAGGTTGTGTAGGTACTGCAGTAGGCATTTAAGGAGGAACAGGAGGAGGTACCTGAGTTGGGGCTGTAGGAGGTGGGGGAACAGGTTGTGGAGGTGTTGGGGTAAGGGTGGTGGAAGAAGATGGGCCTGGTTGTGTGGAAGAAGATGGGGCCTCAGGGGGAGCTGTGGTGAGAGGGGTGGCCTGTATTGGTTGGGATAGTAGGAAGGTAGCCCGTTGTTCTAAGATCTCAATTTTCTTGTTAGCCCAAAGGAGATTGGTATCTGCAGGCTCCTTACTGAGTCAGTTGATCTCTTGAGCATTGTTCAATTTTTTTTCTAATAACCAGTTGTGCTTTTTCGCCCTTTCTGCGTTGGCTTTCTCAATCTCAGTAGTCAGTCGGTAATAAGTTGCCACAACCTTGTGCGCATTGAGTGTCTCCAAAATTGCCTCCCACCCTTTGGAAATATCTCTCAGCTGCTCGCGGTGAGCAAGCTTCAAGTCACTAAGTTTCTGCAGCAAGGGGTATGCGATGGCTTGTCGGAGTTGGGCCATGCCATTGAGAACATTCCTCTTGATATAGGCATTGTCCTTCATGGCATGGAGGAGGGTGAAGTAGGGGGGAGTGTAATAGGAGTGTCTGGGTAAGATAGGTAGAAATGGAGTGGAAGAAGTAGAAGGTGATTGAACCTGGGAAGGAAGAGTGGGTGGTGGTAGGATGAAGTCAAGAGAAGGGGTGAAAGTGGTTGGGCTAGTCTGTGTTGAATGGTCAGTGAATTGAGGAGGGGGTGGGAGAAGAGGTGTAATGAAAGGTATGGGTGAAAAGTGAAATGAAGGAAGGGTAGTGGATGTGGATGGGTCTGGGTAAGGGAAGAATGGAATGGTGAAGGGTCGAAATGGAAGGGGTGGGGTTGCAAATAAGTGGGGTTGAATGGGAAAGGTGGATGGGAAGGGAATGGGGTCAGTTTGGGTAGAAGTGTTGGTAAATTGAGGTGGAGGTAATATTAGAGGCGGTAGGGTAGGTAGAGAGGGGAAGGAGTGGTAGGGTATGGTTTCTTGGAGGGTGAAGGGTGTAGATAAGTCAATGTGGGTGAGGTCTGTTGGAATTGTGGAGTCAGAGGTGGAAGGGGGTTGGGTCAATGGGGTGGTAGGAGGTTGTGTAGGGATGAGTGAATGTGTCAATGTTTGAAGGGTGGATTGTATGTTGGTGATGTCCGTTTGCATTTGGGCTTGGGTCTGTGTGGTGTTGGAGAGTTGGGTTTGGATGTCATGTATGAGGGAAATGATATGGGTAAGGGTATCTGAGGTGGGTGGGGGTGGAGAAGGAGGTTAGGGGGGAACAGGTTGGAAAGGGGAAGTGGGGGCATGATGGAAAGTGTTAGGGGGGGAAGTTGAAAGGACTGGGGAGTGATGTGGTGAAGGGAGTGGTGAATCTGGGAGAGGGATGTCATGGGTGGGCAAGGTATCAAGCAAGGTAGTCATGAAGGCCTGATACCCTGAAGTGGTGGCTAGGTTAAAGTCAAGATCATGGAGGGAAGATGTAGTTGGGAGGGGTTGGACTAGGGGTTGGTCAATATGGGGTGTGTTTGTGGGAATGACAGTGGAGGTGGAAGTGGGTAAAGATAAGGTAGGGGTTGTGTGAGAGGTTTTCTTTTTAAGGTATGTTATCAAGGGAGGGCTGTCAGGGTTGAGGTCAGAGGATGTCGGAGGTACTGGGGCTGTGTATTGAGGTAAAGTGGGTGAAGGGGGAGTGTTGTCATGGGGTTCAATACTTTCCACCCAGGAATGAATCACAGTGGGGGGTGGAATGGAAAAGGGAGATAAGAGAGGGAAAGGGAGAGATGGAATAGGTGAATAAACTAGTGGAGAGGTAAGTGTGGTGGATGGAGGGATTGTTGCAGAAGCAGAGGTGACAGAAGCTCACACCACCTTCTTTAGGGCAGGGGCTTTAACCTTCTTTTGGGAGCAGGGGTGGCCTTTGCCACAACAGCTCCCTCTCCCTACGCAGAGACATTCTGAGCTTCAGCCTTCTTCTTCTTCTTCTAGGGATCCATTAGACTTCTGCTGATCCCCCATTGTCTTTTAGCAAAAGTGGTGGGAGTGAGGTCAGTAGATAACTCCCCCACTAGTATCTTGTATCCTCCCTTCAGAAGTAATTTGGTGATGAGTCTTCCGTAGGGGAGAGTGTGGACCTTCTTTTGTAGCCCAAGCTTCACCATCATATCTTTCATGGCCTCAAAAATCAACCATGCAGCATTAAATCTGTGGCCCAGAGAGAAGGAATAGAGAGCATCAGCAATTGGTGTCCTCCTTTCTTGCTGATGGCCGGAGCAGTAGATATTCTTCCTTAGCACTTGATCAATGAACAGCAGCTTGGGATTCAAATCTCTTCTTCTGATGGAGTCCCCTGTGGCCTTCAAGCCTCTGGTAATGGCTAGGGCAATGGTATCGAGAGAGGCACTCACAGGGGCACCATAACCGCAGTTGGGATCAAAAATGGCAGGGATGCCCATGACTTCTGCAATCAACACTGGGTTAAGCAGCATCTCAAAATTGTCAACTAACACAACGAGGCCTGGCTGCCCATGTGTGTCAGGTCTGACCCTAAGGTGCTGGTAAAAGAGTTGCACTAACCTAGGATATGCTAGTGCAGGAATCATTTGCATCAAGGGGAATAAACCAGCCTTGCGCAAGAACTCAATGGCAGGAGCTGACAACGGCTCAGATTCAAAGAACGATATATCAAAAATGGCTTCAAGTTCTAAGGGAATGGAAATGAGGAGCTCAGAGGGAGTAGAGTAATCCGGCGTTTTTACAGCCACCTCAAGAATCACCTCCTTCCCTTTTTGTTGTGCCGTAGAGGACTTGGCTTTCTTAGGGACAGGCTCCACGGTAGCCTGGTCCCTGGCTCTCTTCACAGGTGAACTTTTAGGAGCCATCAAGATTCTCCTTGGTGAGTGTGCAGTTGAAATTTTTAAAGGAAAGATTAAGAGCTGAGTCTTACCCTAAAAGTTAGGGTTCTGTTCAATTTGATGCACGGTAGACCGCAAGAGCTCCTAGCAGGGGGCAACTGTTGATGGAAGCTTTAAGAAAAAAAATCTAGAATTTCAAAGTGAGCAATGAACTGTAGATAGGAAGCTGGAGGAGAGAGATTGAGAGGAGTGGGAGCTAGGATTTCGCTGGCAGGAGAGGAAAGAGAAAGTAGTAAAGAAAAGCAGCGTCGGGTGGGATTTAAATATCGCGAGGCTCGGCGCGCTCTGAAAATATCCGCTCGCTGGATAGGTCGCGAGATTGGATGTTCATTTGAACTGCGCGAGGCAGCCCACCTAGCTATATCTAAAACTCGCGACAACACAGCAAAGTGTTTCTTTAAGAACTGAGCGAGAGGAAACCAAACTAGATTTTCAGAACCCCGCGATGGCTTAACAGAGTTAGGATTCACTCACCCACTAGGCAGCCTTTTGACCCTGATTTTGTGGGTGGATTCTCTCACAGGCTCTCTTCCAGGGACACCCATAAGCATTATAAGGCATTCAAAAATTTCTATACTCTCAAAGTATTAAATTCACACATCATGAAAAGCATTCAAATACTACCATTATCATTCAATCACTTGAAATTAGCAAACAAGGGGAACAGGAATAAAAGTAGGTATAAAGCACTAAACTCATATTCCAACAAGATTGCTACAAATTCCTCTAAACTGTAAAGTACATATCATACAAAGGTGCACAATTCTTATCATCGATTCAATGAAAGATCCCCTTCAGGGTTTGAGGATCCTTCACCAATCAAAAATTGGCCCTTGGGATTCACCACTGGTTGACTGGGCAACCTTCCCTCTTCTCTTTTGGCTAAGGTATTCGCTAGTTGGCCAATTTGCTCTTCCATCTTCTTGATGCTCTGACCATGAGAGTTCACAGTCTGAGCCAAGGAACCCAGGTTTCACAGTGAGGTCAAGACCTGGTCCTCGAAAGAAGTATTTCTAGGTTGAGAAGGGGGTAAGACCAATTGATTTTGCTGCTGATGGGGCTGCTGATGGTGCTGGAAGGTAGACTTAGGGGCATTCCCTTGATTGAACTGCTGCTGTGGCCTTTGTGGTAAGGCCAACATATACTGGGGATGCATGTAGTTGTCTTGCCTCCACCTCAGATTTGGGTGGTCTCTCCATTGGTAACCAGCATTTTGGTGCTGGTATCCATATGGCTGCCTATTGTAGCCCCCAGATTGTTGCTGGCCATAAGATTGAGCAGCAGTAGCATGTTCCAAAACCAATTCAAGAAATTGCCCTGCAGATGGACATTCCTCCACTGTGTGCTGTGGGGACTGGCATATCAGACATGCCTCCAGCACATGAGCAGCCCTTCTGGGTTGCATCACAGTCAATAATTTGTCAAACTTCATAGAGAGGTTTGCCATCTGCAGCTGCAGGTCATTGTTCCCAGACACCTCATAAACTTTTCCTCTTGATCCAGCAGCAAGCCTCACCTTTGACTCAGCTTCCTGACTAGTTCTTGCCAGGGATGGCTTTTGAAAAGCATTCTCACTAATCACCTCAAACAATTCCCATGCCTCCTCAGCAATCTTGTGCATGTAGGATCCACCACAAGAGGCATCGACCATATCTCTATTTTTCTCATCAATCCCATTGTAGAAGCTTTGTACAGGCTACCACTCTGGGATCTTGTGGTGGGGGCATTGTTTGAGCATCTCTTTAAACCTATCCCAGGACTGGTTAAAATCCTCAGTTGGGGATTGAGCAAACGCAAGAATCTCTTTCCTCAACTGGCTAGTTTTGGTCTCAGGGAAGAACTTGGTTAGGAACTTGGTCTGCAGGTCCTTCCATGAAGCAATGCTATTAATGGGAAGAGTGGTCAGCCAGGTACTAGCCCTATCCTTCAGAGAGAAGGGAAAGAGTCTGAGCCTAGTAGCCTCAGGTCCCAAACCAGTGATATTAAAAGTGGTGCACAAGGCCAAGAACTGGTCAATATGCTTGTAAGGGTCCTCTTTGCTAAGCCCATGGAAAGCTGGCAGCATCTGGATGATTGAAGTTTTTATTTCATAGTTCCCCTGAACATCAGGGAATTGAATGCTAAAAGGAGAGTTATAGTCATCCAGAGCATTCAACTCCTTGAGGGTTCTGGGTTGTTCTTCACCCATAATTACTGTCACAGATTCACTTGGGGGCTCTCCTGTGGTGTGCCTGTCTCTTCTAGGTCTCCTTCCCCTTTCTAACTCAGGGTTAAGAGGCTCTAAAGCAGGGCTGAGGGATCTCCTCCCTAGCATACAAGCACACCAACAGCAAGGAAAGCTTCTTGCAGGCACATTATAAAAGAATAATTGTACAACTAACAAATTTATCTAACTAGTTTATAGCTATTCAAAGAATACATTTAAAACTATCCTAGATACTGCTAGAAAAAAATTTTTAAGAAAGATAGACAGAGCTTTAAAAGTCAGAGATTTTGCAAACAGAGGTAGCTAAGCTCCAAATGCAGTCCAACTATCCTTCACTGTTGTTGTCTAGATCTGCAAAAAAGATTCAAAATTATGTCAGCAGTATCAATTATTCACATGTGCAAGGAATACTAAGAATACAAAAACTAAGGGTCTACTAATAGATCATCTTTCCCCGGCAGCGGCGCCAAAAACTTGTTGGCGGATTTCTGAGTGTGTGCTTACTTTATTGGTTGGTGGTGAAAGTCATTTCAAAATCAAAGGAAGAGTAAAACAGGGGATGGAATCAGCACAACTAAGTAATCCTAGACCTGCAAGATACGGGGTCCATTGTAGAAAGTTTTGATAAGTAAGAGTTTGTCCCACAGGGAAGGGTGATCTATAGCACCAAAGGAGCCATCTCTAGTAGTCCCTCCAGATCTGACTACAGATTTGGCAGTCCTAAAAGGAGGGGAGTTTAAGGTCACTTATTCTAAGTATTCTAATGTCTAAACTATAGAAAGGGTTGAAAGGATGGAGTGTGGAAAATAAATATAAAAGGGTGAGCAGTATGTTATTGAGCCCAGATCAGAGAAGTTTTGTAACTCAGATTCAGATCTGATGTTATAGAAATCCTGTCCAGGGGCTACATTATCCCCACTGAGGAGAAAGGATCCAACCCATCACTCTGTCATGATTCCACCCTTAAGGCTATAACCAGTCCACTCAAATGGTCACAGATTATCCCATAGGGGAACCACTATCTAGGGATGGGTCAAAACATAACAAGTAAATCATTGCAGGCACTATTTCATCCAGGCTACCAGCTCAAGAATCCATAGGGAACCTCAACCTCTAAAGCTCTATATGTGGGGCTAAGACTGTATAGGACCATGATAGCCCAGATACATAGAACCAGCAAGAGATTGAGTACAACCTTTGATCTAGCTGTCCATTGCTTGAGTGAGGCTATAATAGTCCAGCCACCAGCCTACAATCTCTATATCCAGATCAGATCCAACATCTTATGGCGGATCTATACTAATATAGGGGAGTCTGCCTCTGTACAATCTCCCACCAGGCTTCTACAAGCTCAGGTATAAAGAAGAAAGATCCATCTTAGATCGGTGGACTGGAATCACCCTAAGGCTATAATCTGTCCACTTAAATGGTTACAGACTATCCCAGAGGCTATCCTCCTCACGAAGCCCAAGACAAAACAAGAATATCGCTGCTACCACCATGGTCACAAGGCTACCAGCTCAAGCTCCCATAGGGATTTCAAATCTAATGGGTCCTATGGTGGGGCTAAGGCTGTATAGGACCATGATAGCCCAGACACATAGGTCACTTAGATCTGAGTGGCCCTTAGAATCAGTCCTCCATTGCTTTGAAACACAGCTAAAGCAATGGCGGATCACAAGGCAGCAACCTTGCACAGAGCATCTCACACACAAATACAAATCCCACAAAGTATAGATCCTATTATAGAACTTCCATTAATCTAGTTTAAAATACATACAAAGACATAGCCAACAAGTGCTGGACTATAGAGAGAAGGAAAAAGAAAAAGAAAGCTACTTACAACTACAAAAAGAAAAACTAAATGATCTCAGATCAGGTCTCTTAGAAATGAGATGGGGTCCTAGCTATTCCTGGATGTAGAAAGAAAAGAAAGTCTAAGCTCCTAAACCTAAGCTAAGTGTGGGTATTTATAACAGTGGTGTGGTGGCACATTACGGTTAGGAAACCCTAATTTTAACGATGCCATGTGGCCGAATAGTGATCCTTCAATGCCTTGGGGCACGTGCACAGAGATTTAAGCGTGGGAGTGCATGCCCTAATCGCTAGAAATTCCCAGAAAGTCCTCTGCTGAAGAGATGGAAGTTTGAGGTTCAGAGCTTTGCTAGGTAGCCATTGTTTCCCAGACTTGTCGCATGGTAGCTTTTGTTCTTCGCCAGGATGATTTGAAATTGAAACTTCTGCCTTCGCGAGGTTGGCTTGGTTTGCTCTTTAGGCAGTCGCGAGGTTGAGTGGACATCAGAGCCTCAGATGTCACGGGGTTGATCTTCGCGAGGATAGATTTGAATAGCGCGAGAACTTCGTGAGCACTTATCATCACTGGGCTTCGCGAGTTACCTCGCGAGGCTTTGATGAGTTCTGAATTGCGTGAGGTTTCATGTCTTAACTGATCTTCGTGAGGGTGGCTTTGTCTTCGCAAGGATGCTTTCTTCTTGAATGGCACGAGAACTGCGCGAGGAGTTCTCTTCTGATAATTACATCCCGCGGCAACTGCGCGATAGCTGTGCGAGGAGTCTTCTGAAGCTCTCTCTTCTCAGCCGTTCTGAGCGAACTACGCGCGGTTGAGAGAAGTCTGCTTTGAACTACGTGAGACTATGCAAGGTGTTCTATTCTTGAGCTTCGCGAGAGCTGAGCGAGTTTATGTTTCTGAAGCTCTTCAGTCAATCATCTGCGCGAGAAGTTGTTGTAGAGTCTTGGGAAGCTCAGCTGGACTGCGTGAGGCTCATTTTCAGGTCTGGATTCAGACTTCATCCTTCTGAGGGACTTCCAGTGCCAAACCAGGATTCTTGGCCTTATTTTACTGCTGGGTACTACCTACATAAAACACTTAACAAGGACTTATTAGGTGGTTATGGGTCTAATCAAAGGTTAAGTTAAGGGATGAAAAGTGGTACTTTTCAGGTCTTAACAGTTGTTAAGAATGAGAACACCCTCAGGTTATTAATATTGAGAGATAGCCCAAGTGAGAATTGGGTATGAATTTAAACCTCATTTGGGTAGTATCCAACCTGGATTTTGAATTAAAGGCAAGCAGGGTACTGATTTTTATACATTGAAATTCTAATGTTAAATGAATGGTGGTAAGGCAAACACATGTAACTTGTAAGTTTTAAATGGCCTGCAAACATTGCTGCAGTTTTATCTAAGTGATTAAATCAGTGTGGAATGAAACTTTAAACATTTGAATCTGTGTTGTCATTATCAGCACTATACTTAACTGATTTTAATGGTGAAGTTTGTGGGTGTCTGCACTGAAAACCCTCAGGAGACTTCACTCCTCCACTAGGAATCACCTAGGGGTTTAAAAGGCTTGGCACATATGCAAAATGTACCCGTGATCCCTACGAAAGTGGCATTTAATTACAGCTTTGCTAAGGGACTAGAAAAGATTAGGTTTGGGGGTGTGTTAAGACCTGAAAAGTACCACTTTTCACCCCTTAACTTAATCTCTGTTAGGCCCTTAATCATTTAATAAATGTGTTTTAAGTCTATTCTGTAGGTAATAAGCAGCTGCTGCAAATAAACCCCTAACCATGCCAAGAAGCTCATTGTTGCCCCAGAACTACCTCAGCAGAATGAAGAATGAACCCAGACAGAGAGTTGGTTGAAGCATAGGCACATCAAAGCAGAAATAAACCATGAAGGATGCTTCGCACAAATGTCGCAGGGTTCAATTGAACCAGAGATAATGCCTTCGCGCAGTTGTCGCGGGCTCCTGGAGGAAACACAACAACTGGCCGTGCAGTCTTCGCACGGTTCTCGCGAACCTCAGCCATAAGTGAGTGAAGCATTCACGCAGTCTCACGCAGCTTAAAAAAGGAGTCGTTAGGCTTTGCGCGATTCACTCAAAAGTAAGAACTACAGGTAATCCTACGCACAACTGTTGCACAGTAGTCGCGAGATTCACCAAGGGACAGACCGCGTGAGCAATCCCCTTGCCATTCAAAGATGAAAGAGCAATCTCGCGACATCCATTAGTATCCCGCGATGATCAAAATGTCAATCCCGCGACTGCATGAACTTCAAGTCAATTCAACCCTGCGACACTAATTCTACCATGCGGAAGGATCTGAAATCTTTTCTACCCAGCAAGGATCGGGTTCTAAACTTCTCCCCACTTCTGCAAGGGCAATCTGGAGACTTCCAACATTTAGGGCACTCACTCCAATGCTCTAATCTCCGTGCACATGCCCCGAGGCATCCAAGGGACAGGAATGGGCCGCAATCACATTGATAAATTAGGGTTTTCCTAACCCTAATGGAGGGGAAGCCGACTGCTATATAAGCCTAAGCCTAGCTTAGGTTTAGGGGAGCTCCTTTTAGGACTTAACTTCTGTGCTTCTTCTTGAAACCAACTGTAGAATTACAGTAGGCTAAGGTTAGGGTTTAGGAGTTTTCTTTTTTTCCTTTTTTCTTTCTCTCCATGGTCCAGCACTTGCTGGCTATGCCTTTTGTATGATTATATGGTATAGATTGTAATGGAGTTTTGTAATAGGATTTATTGCATGTATGGGATGATGCTTTTGTTGAGATGTTCTGTACTGGCTGCTGCCTTGAGATCCTCCATTGCTAAGTTGTATCGTAAGCAATAGAGGATTATTTCTAAGGTTTTATTTAGATCCAAGTGACCTGTGTGTCCAGGTTAGGCACATTACAGGCCTTTGCCCATGGGAGCTTGAGCTGGTAGCCTTGTGAACATGGTGGCGGCAGTAATGATCTTGTTCTGTCTTAGACCTCTGTGAGGAGGATAGCCTCTGTGGAGAGTCTGTGACCATTTAAGTGGACAGGTTATAGCCCTAGGGTGAAGCCAATCCACAGACCTGAGACAGATTCTTCCTCTCTGCGCTTATGCTTGTAGCCTTGTGAGAGATTGTTTAGAGACGAACTCCCCTATATTTGTATAGATCCATCATCAAATTGCATATCTGATTTGGCTGTAGAGATTGTAGGCTTGTGACTGGATCACTGTAGTCTTACTAAAGTAGTGAACAGCCATGCTTGAAAGCTAGTACTCAAACTCTTGTTGGCCATGTGTATCCAGGTTTGTGCACTTTGTAGGCCTAGCCCCACACACAGAACTTTAGAGGATGAGGTTCCTATGGATTCTTGAGCTTGTAGCCTGGATGAAGTAGTGCCTACAATGGTAAGCTTGTTCTGACCCATCTCTGGATTGTGGTTCCCCTATTGGATAGTCTGTGACCATTTAAGTGGACAGGTTATAGCCATAAGGGATTGGATCATGGCACAGGGGTGAGTTGGATTCTTTCTCCTCTTTGGTGATAATGTAGCCATTGGACAGGATTTCTATAGTAACAGATCTGAGTCTGAGTTATAAGACCCATAAGATCTGTACCTAATAATATACTTCTCACCCTTTTATATTTATTTTCTCACTCCACCATTCTTCTTAATCCTTTCTGTACTCTAGACATTAAATTGCCTTAGGATTTAGATTATAGTGACCTTAAATCCCCTCCCATTTAGGATTGCCAGATCTGTTGGCAGATCTGGAGAGCCTACTAAAGATAGCTCCCTTGGAGCTTTAGATCAACTTCCCTATGAGACAAACTCTTACTTATCAAAACTTGCTACAACAGGTCCTGTATCTTTCAGGACTGTGCATATTTTAGGCTTGCTGCTCCGTAATCCTCACTCTACCTTTCACTCATTTTTCATTTACCCCATTCTTATCACTGTCTTCAATAAAGTCAGTAGCAAGCACTTAAAATAAACAAACAAGCGTCATTCCAATGCTTGCTTGAAAACTATTATTGTATGCAAATTCAATCAAGGGTAGATGTTGATCCCATGATCCTTTTGATTCAGGCATACATGCCCTAAGCATGTCTTCTATCACTTGATTTACTTGCTCTGTTTGCCCGTCGGTTTGTGAATGGAACGCCAAACTAAAGTCTAATTGAGTACCCATATCTTCTTGGAATTTCTGCTAAAATTTTAAAGTATATAACGGGTCACGATCAGAGACGATGCTACTGGGAATCCCATGAAAATGTACAATCTCCTTCATATACAACTCTACGAGTCTTCCTACAATATACATCTTGTTGTAGGGAGCTGACTTGATCAATCGATCAATGACTATTAAAATAGCGTTGTATCTCTTTGTTGTAAAATCCATGGAGATTGACTCCCACTTCCACTCCAGTATAGGTAGAGGTTACAATAATCTAGCTGGGTGTCTATGGTCTACCTTTACCTGCAAACATGTCAAACACTTTGACACGTACTCGGCTACATCTCACTTCAAAGTTCTCCACCAGTAATTCTTCCCCAAGTCCTGATACATTTTGGTGCTACTGGGGTGGATTGCATATCTCGATTTGTGAGCCTCATCTAGAATAGTTTGCTATAGATGGGCATCAACTGGAATACAAAGGCATCCCCTGAATAGTAAGGAACCATCCTCTTTCACCGAGAACTCTGGTTTGGTGCCCTTAGTCACACCTTGTCGAATTTTGACTAACTTCAAGTCTTTCATCTGTAGCTTGTGAATATGCTCAAAGATCATCGGTCTCACTGTGATGCTGGCTAGAAGAGCCCCTGAAGTTTGCACCTCGATCCTCGCATCATACAATGACAGGTCTTCAAACAATTCCCACCTGTGCATTCCCATTACAAGGCTAGCTAATTGAGTCGAACCCTTACGACTCAACATGTCTGCTACAACATTAGCTTTGCCTGAATGATATTGTATGGA
The DNA here is from genome assembly GCA_021018995.1 of Chloranthus sessilifolius. Classification (NCBI taxonomy): domain Eukaryota; kingdom Viridiplantae; phylum Streptophyta; class Magnoliopsida; order Chloranthales; family Chloranthaceae; genus Chloranthus; species Chloranthus sessilifolius. Next base: position 73,230,867 of record CM037597.1, on the reverse strand, counting down.
GCAATCATAGTCCTTGAGAAATTCCATCCACCTTCGCTGCCTCATATTCAATTCCTTCTGTGTGAATAGGTACCTGAAGCTCTTATGGTCAGTGAAGATCTCAAAGGTCTCCCCATATAAATAGTGTCTCCAAATCTTCAATGCAAATATAACCGCTGCTAGTTCCAGGTCGTGTGTCAGACAATTCTTCTCGTGATCTTTCAGCTGCCTCGACCCATAAGCAATCACTTTCTTATGTTGGTTGAGCACGCAGCCTAAATCGTTATGAGAAGCATCGCTATATACCCCAAACCCTCCACTTCTTGAAGGAATTGCTAGCACTGGAGCTGAAGTGAGCCTTTTCTTGAGTTCTTAAAAACTCTTTTCGCATACTTCAGTCCACTCAAATCTCACATCCTTCTGTGTGAGCCTCATTAGCGGTCCCGATATTTTTAAAAATCTCTCTATAAAACATCGATAGTACCCAGCTAGGCCAAGGAAACTACGAATATCTGTCACCATCTTTGGTTGTTCCTATTGCACCACTGCTTCAATCTTAGCAGGATCTATTGTGACACCCTCCTTTGAAATGACTTATCCCAAAATGCTAACTTTCTCCAACCAGAACTCGCACTTACTGAGTTTGGTGTACAGTTGGTGTTCACGTAGAGTTTGTAGAGCAACTCTCAAATGTTCTTCACATTCCTTCTTTTACTTGGAATATATCAGAATGTCGTCGACGAATACCATGACACAAGTGTCCAGGCGTGGTTTAAACACCTGATTCATCAAATCCATAAATGATGTCGGTGCATTCGTCAAACCAAACAACATCACCAAGAACTCGTAGTGTCTGTATTGTGTCCTGAATATTTTCTTCTGGATGTCCTCTGTCTTGACTCTCAGCTGATGGTATCTAGATCTCAGATCGATCTTAGAGAAATAACTCGCTCCTTGCAGCTGATCAAACAAATCGTCAATCTTAGGCAATGGATATCGATTCTTGATGGTTAGTTTGTTTAACTAGCGATAGTCGATACACAGTCGCATCGACCCATCTTTCTTGTTTACAAACAAAATTGGTGCTCCCCAAGGAGACATGCTCGGCCTTACAAACCCCTTATCTAAGAGCTCTTGCAACTGCTCTTTCAATTCCTTCAACTCAACAGGAGCAATTCGGTATGGTGCTTTGGAAATAGGCTCCGTTCCAGGTGCTAAGTCGATAACAAACTCCACCTCTCGATCAGGAGGTAATTTTGGCAACTCTTCCTAAAAGACATCTTCAAACTCACGTACTACTGAAATTCCAGAAATGGCATTCTTCTCTTCCTTGCCATCCTTCAAAAATGCCAAGTAACCCCTGCATCCATTTCTGATTAAACGTTTGGCTCTGATGGCTGACACAAGAGGTAGAAACTTCGTTCTCACCCCGACGAATCGGAATGACCTCCTAGTATTCGGTCTAAAGATAGCCACCTTGTTCTTACAATCAATCGTTGGATAATGTTGTGACAACCAATCCATGTCATAGATCACGTCAAATCCTTGCATATCTAATAGAACTAAATTTGCTGGTAGTTCAAAGATGTTCCCATCTCTAATGGTTACTATCACCGACCTACAAACCAAGTCCGTATAAACCGATTCTCCAGTCAGAATAGACACTGGCAAGACAAAATCTAATGTCTCTAGGCTGACCTTCATCTTCTTTGCAATTCGAGGAGTAACGAATGAATGGGTAGACCCTGGGTCTATCAATGCTCTAGCCACATATGCTACATCACTCCCCCTTCCGTACACTTGTAAAGTACTATAGAGCACATATATTTTAGCAGCCTACTGATGCATCATATCAAAACATGAAATCAATTTGAGCAGACAATTCTACATAGACAATCTATATAAATACACCTTCTCTATCTAAAATTTTAGAACTCAATATGATTTATGCAATGTATCAATAATCTCAATTAAAATTTCACCTTGTATGATATCGTTAGCGTTTTGAGCATCCTAAGCCGTAACTACATAGGCTCTTCCTTGCACGACCGACTTCTTTACTTGTATTGGTCTCGGTATAGAAGCAGAAGTCGTTCTCCCCTTGTTCATTTCTAGACAATCCTGAATCATGTGGCCTATCTTCCCACACTTGTAGCATCCCTGCATTCCCCGTCTACAATCAGCTTTCTTGTGAGACTTGCCACACTTGGCACACGTCTCATTTGGTGTAGAAGAGGCTGCCCATGAGAAGCCTTAAGTAGCTGATACTCCGGTGGTGGCAGTAGGGCTCTCGTATCAAATAGGTCTTGCCAATATAGATATAGGTGGCCTAGAATAACTCGTGTAAGCAATTTGTCTTAGAACTGGAGCTGGTGCTGTAAATTTCGGCATTTTAGTCCCCGAGTCATACTCACCCACTTTCCCCTGAATTGTTCTACCTCTATCCTACTGATCCCTTCGTTTGTACATATTAGTAATATCTCTCTTAGCCACTATCGCATTTCCCATCACGTCCGCATAGTTTTCAAGTTTAAATATAGAAACTCGATCTCGGACGTTCGGCCTCAAACCTTCCTCAAACTTACTGGCCTTCATTAATTCGGTGACCACTAACTCAGGTGCAAATCGTGATAACCGTGTAAACTCCACACCACACTCTCGCACCGTCATGCTTCCCTGTTCTAGGTTAGCGAAGTCCCTTTTCATCTGCACTCTCACCTGCTTGGGGAAATACTCCTTGTTGAACTCCCTAACGAATTCTGCCCATGTCCATAGACGGTGAGGGTTCTCAACTTCTCTTTTTCTCAATACCGATTTCCACCAGGGATCAGCATCTCCCTCAAGCTGGAAGGAAGCCCAGCCTATCTTCTAATCCTCTGTACTTCGAAGACTATCCAGAAGTTTTTCCATCTGATTCAACCACTTCTCCGCCTCCAATGGATTTGTCTGCCTGTAGAAGCTAGGAGGTCTCAATCTCCTATAATCGACGAATGACGAGGGCAACAATGCTAGAGGAGGTGGTGGTGGTGGCTACTGATGATTGACATTATTGGCTGCTAATAATGCAGTCTGCTCAGCCAATAATGCAGTCTATTGTGTTTGATGGGCCATTGCAGCGGCCAAAGCTTCCATGGCCAACGCCATCCTATCTGTAGTATCACCTCTCCTATCTCCCCCATCAGAAGGATTACTTTGGTCTTACTAGACCTCTCACAGAATTCATCCTCACTTCTCAGATTCCTTCTTTGGCTACATCTAGGTTGACCCCTTCCTCAAGAAGACATCACACTCTGCACATGAAATCAAAGTTTCATTAGCAGAAGATCCCTACACCTGACAAAATCTAAGACCTATTAGAAATTCAAAAGATATTGCCCTGATACCAACTGTGACAGCCCAAATTTCGACACCCTGAAGCCCGTGCCATCGGCCCTTGAGGTTGTGCCCCCATTACATACACAGAACACTTGGTATATCCACACAATCATAAGTAAAGCATGTACAAAAGAGTAAGTACGGAACTAAATATCTAGTTCTATAATTTAAAACCAAAACATATAACCCAAAAGATAATTCTAATCCCATGCCACTACATGGGCAAAAGAACCAACCCGAACCATCAGTGACATATCAATGGTCACTTCAGATGGTTTGACAAAAGAATATCCCCATAATTACATTATCCAAACAAAACAGGCTGGACATACCAAGCCGTAATTATCTCTCTCAAAATAACTATCAAAATGTACAGACGGACTTCTAAAAGAACTTTTCAAGAGGGGGCTTAGACTCCTCCACTGGAACGTAATCCGAGTCCTCGAGATCGACATCCCCAGAAGCAGCCTCTATCTCAGAACCTGTGACGTATAGTCAAAAAGGGTGAGCTACATCCTAGCTCAATAGGGAAGATATTTGAACATGTATATCTATCTTATTCACATACATTTTATGACATAATTTGAAGCATGATTTCATCAATATAAAATTGGTTAGAAATAATTTGAGATACTAAAAGAATAAATGAAATGCAATTGCTACACTACACATGTCATCTCATGCTTAACTGGTTCTCATTTTACAACTGGGCTGGTCTCATGGCTTAAATTAATTAACTTAAATAATCACCGAGCAATATAGCATCGAGCCCCAATGGAATACCCTCCATCGTCGTCCAATCAGATTATTTTTCATGTAACATAGCCCAAGTCCCTTTCTCATAGGCAACAGGCACATAACTCATATACATCCCTGGGATGTCTTACTGGTGTATGGATTGGCCACTGTACTGGTCACGGATATTCTGTCGAGACAGTCACGGGTATACCGCCGTGCCGGTCGGGTATTCTCCAAACCTTAAACTAATTGTGTAATTACATATAGTTATTCACCATATAATTGTGCTAAATATTAATAATTTAAAGCCCATTCACATATTTTCCATCACATGTTCATTCACATTAACTATACATCACTGGGATGTCTCACATTTAATGCATCACTCAGATGTCCATTTCACATACACATCCCTGGGATGTCTTTTATTTCTTATGCTTATTGCTTTCTCATTTCTGTGTACGCACACACACCTTAATTTCATATTAACATGTCTTGACATTTTAACACATGCCATTAACTATACTTTAACAATTTTGCATAATGAGAACATCACTACATACATGCTTTTGTAATCAAGTGTACAAGTTCAGAATATTCCCTACCTCATGTGCTTCAACTCCAAGCATCAAGGTCCAAGGTAGCTCCCACTACCCATATCTAAGTGCTCAACCTTCAGTACGTCACGTCATGCATAGAGCATCAATAATGATGCACAAAATAAGGTACAAGGCCCTCCCAGAACTTCAAGGTATAAAACAGAATCCACACAAAAACTGTCAAAATTGATTAATCGATTCCAAAATCGATTAATCGAATTTCCAAAATTGATTAATCGATCCCAAATTGATTAATCAAAATTCCAAAATTGATTAATCTATTCTAAAATTGATTAATCGGTTTTCCCAGACTCCCCATTTTCCAGCCACTAGGAGTACCCAGTCGAGTAATTGATTCTAAATCGATTAATCAAAAACCAAAAATCGATTAATCGAATTAAATTCGATTAATCGGTTTCGGGCATTAGTGCCCAGATCTTCTTTCTGTCAAAAATTGATTAATCGATTTTGACAGAAACCTAGCCCTCTTCGGGTAGTTTGTCTTGCTTTGTTCTTTCTTACTTTTTCCTCTTTCTATCTCTTTAATTTACCATTTAATTCATTAAATTCATGCATAACATCATACACATCATAAATTTAAGGAAATCTCACCTCAAATCCAAGTATGAATGATTTAAGGGCTTGACTCCAAAAGCTAGAGCTCTTAGCTTTGATTCCACGAATTCACACACGTTGCCTCCGGAAATAAATGCTCAAGTGCGTCTTCAATTCGCAATCCACTCGAAATCCCTTAGCATTTACTCTATCTTTCTCTCTAACTCTCTCCCTCTCTTCATAAATCCCTAACAACCAAAATCAAAGAGAAATAACTTCTCTTTAACTAACACCTACTTAACCCATTCCACTTCTTTGGTGCAAAGCACACACACCTATAACAGGTGTATGTGACCTTATAACAAGATCTAACACCATACTCATGAGCAACTCACCTCCATCCTAATTTAACGTAAGTCATCGAGTTGACTTTCACTTGGTCCAACTTACGACCAGCCGGGCATGTATCCCAAGGACACTATTAAAAACCCAAATTTTTGGGGATGTTACACCTAAGGATTTGAATAACTGTGACATTAGATTTGTTACTCTGCAGTAGCCTATACTATTGCTGCTCAACAGGCTGACGTGGTCTCATGAGTAGCATGTATGGCTGTTGGAAACCCTATGTGAAGGGATATCTTGGCTGAATAACAAATGTTCCTTGTTGTTGACCACTAGTGGAGTCATAGTTAAAATCAGGATGGTTTCTCCATTGCGGGTTATACGTGTTACTGTAATCACTCCGCTGGAATGCATACGCCTGTTCCTTTTCTATCATCTCCGAGTAAAATGGGCCAGTGTTGGTTAGTGTTTTTGGTTGTGCTAATATTTATTAGTGTGAAAGCAAATGAGGAAAAGAATCCAAAATAAAAGAAAATAAAACACAAATCAAAGATGGAAGATAAGCACAAGACCAAATACAGTCCTGCAAGATCCAGGGTTGTTGTAGCAAGTTTTGAGTAAGTAAGAGTTTGTCCCACAGAGAAATTGATCTAAAACCCAAAAATGGTTGTATTAATAGGCTTTCAGATCTGGCTACAGATCTGACAATCCTAGAGAAAGGAAGTTGGGTGTCACAATTATACTAAACTAAAACTAAAAATAGAGAAAGAAAGTGCAATCCTATCATGAAAGGGTTTATAAAGAAGGTGATGATGGTGTGTGATAAAATAAAGATGAAAATTAATGGGAAGTAGACAACTAAGCTAAGGTTATTCAGTCATGTAACTCAGATCTAGAGTTGTCTCTGCAGCATTCCTTCAGATGGCTACAAGCACATCTACAAGGAGGAAGAATCTAACTCAGCTCCTATGATTTAATATGGTCTCTTAAGGCTATAACCTGTCCACTTCAATGGTCACAGACTATCTAATAGAGAGGATCAAACCACATGAGTTAAATCAGAAAACCAATCTAATCCAAGGGAATGGACTAATCTTAAGGCTATAACCTATCCACTTAAAGGGTCACAGATTATCCAATAGATGTCCTCCACCCAATGAATCAAATCAGAATATAAAAATTATTACAGACACAATCTTTCTCAGGCTACAAGCTTAGGCATCCATAGGAGCAAACAACTCTTGAAAAACCAGTGGAAACCACAGTTGTTCAAAGGTTATTTGGGGACTTAAATACAACTAATCATTGCTCCAAAAGGCCTGCAATTACTCAGCTCACAAGTCTACAATCTCTACAGAGAAATCAGATCTAAACATCTGATCATGGTCATATAAAATAGAGGAGAGGTTGTTCTTGCAATAATCTCTCACAAGGCTACAAGCTCAAGTGCAGAGGATAAGAATCCCTCTCAGATCTATGACTTAGAATCACCCTAGGGCTATAGTCTGTCCACTCAAATGGTCACAGGCTATCCACAGAGGCTATCCAAGTCACACAGTTCTGAGATGGAACAAGATAATTGTTGCCACCACAATGGTCACATGGCAGCAAGCACAAGCTTCTATAGGAAAACAACAGATTGAGTAAGCATTAAAACACAAATTTCATTGATTAAATAATACTTACAATAAAATTTCCCAAGGGAACAGCCTTGTGCAGAACAGCCCTCAACAAATCCCAAAGTGTACAAAACCCATTACAAAAACTGAATCAACCTATGCCTAATTGTTTACAGAGATCATAGCTAGCAAGTGTTAGGCTAAAGAAGAAGAAAAAGGGAAAAAGATGGTGATCTAACTCTAACCCTAATCTGTTAGAGCTCACAGCCGATTGTGGTTGAAGGAAAGATAAGAAAAATCAGTTAAGTTACAGCTTTTATACTCAGTGCTTAATGCCTTGGCCTAGAGGAGATTAAACCCTAATTTTATGGCAAACGTGGCTTGGTTACAACCCTTAGATGCCTCGGGCTGTATGCATAGAGATCAAGGCCTCGAGATGTGTGCCCTGGACTTGGGGAAGTCCCTAAAAGGTCCTTGAGTATGGAATTAGAAAGCAAGAGCTCGTGCTTCGTGGGGCTGGGGCTGCTTTATTTGTTCCTTGAGAGGCACGTTGTGTGGTTGAAGTAGCTATAGAAGAGAACTCGCAGGGATGGATTTGCAGTGAGTGGTCTCAGCTCGCGTAGTGGAGCTTTAGGTGTTTCACTCGCGTAGGTGTGGCATGGATGAAGCATTGATTTCTGCACCTCGTGTGGATAAGCCTTGAGTTCCCGCACGGTTGCTCACCAAGAAGGATTTGTCACTTCGCATGGCTGGCTTTGGCACTGTAGTGCACGAGAGCTGTGCGAGAGCTTTTTTGGGCATCTCTCTCCTCCAGAGCTACGTAAAAGCTGCGCAAGCGGCTAGAGTCTTCTGTCTAAATGAGCTATGCGAGAACTCTTCATGCGACATTTCTTAGACTTTCCTGCCATGGACTGCACGAATGCTCCACAACATGAAATGAGAGTGAATTGCCCTGACTTCGTGAGAAGGATTTCTGAAGCTCCTCTTCAGTGAGCTACGTGAGCTACCTTGCGAGGATGACTTGTGTTGCAGGTGTTGACTTCGTGAGGTGTTCGCAAGATAGCTTCTGCAGATTTACACTGCGCGAGACCATGTTTCTGACTGCGTGAGGTTGCCTTCTGCTCCTCTGCTGTAGGTACATGCTACTGCTGCAGCCTTCTCCACTCAAGTCCAACTTCTTCTCATCTGCTGGACTTCCTGGGTCCACTTAGGAATGCCATGTGGTCACCATGGTGTGTGCCACCAAGGTGTGTTCTCTATTCTTGCATCAGCTACACATCTTAGCATGAATTCTCTCTTTTTGGCTTCAAACATATGGAGTTTGTAATAAGCTACAACTGTTATTATTAACTATAAAATATAGTAAATAGAGGATTATTAGACAGCTCCAAGGTGTAGTAAAGGCTAGGTTAAGAGGTGAAAAGTGGTATTTTTTAGTGAATAACAGGCAGCAGGGCATTTAGTTACGACATGGGTCAAACTCTGGCAAAGAGAGTACGTGGCAACTATTTTTTTCCACAAAGTTAAGACTGGTGGTCATCAATGATGCTAATCTTTGTTCCAAAACTGCCACCTTATCATTAATGTCTCTCCGTCTTTACTTTATCAAGGTTGAATCGTAAAGACCACCCCTAGGAAGAGGTGTGTGGCGAGTAACATCGAGATCAACCTTTTACAAGGCCTATTTTTACAGTGATTTATCAGTCAGTCTTTCGAAAAGGTTCCAGAATTGTCGTCCATTCTGGGTCCTAAAGGTCCCTCCACTCATAGCATATACAATTTGCTAGTTCCCCTTAGTTAAACCTTAGTAGAAACTCTACACAATCCACCAATTTGACACTTCATGATGAGGGCATTTTCGTAAGAGATCTTGCATCCGTTCCTAACTCTCGTGAAACTGTTCTCCTGGCAGTTGCCGAAAGGTTTGACTTGCTTGTCAACTGTGGTTAGTCTTACCAATTGGAAAATACTTGGTCAGAAATCTGGCCTGAAGTCTATCCCATGTGATAATACTTCCAGCGGGCAAAAAACTAAGTCATGCTTTTGCCCGGTCCTTGAGAGAGAATGGGAACAATCTTAACTTAACAACCTCATCATCTAGTACTGTCATCTTTAATGTGATGCAAAGTTCTATAAAATCCCTCAGACGTTGATATCAGATATTGATAAAGATCTTCGCGATCAAGCCCGTGAAAATTCGGAAGGACTTGTAGCAGGGTGTACTTGATCTCGAAGTGTTGACTGTTCGCAACCTCTGGTAAAGCGATACATGAGGGCACAGTCAAGGCAACTGGGGTGTAAAGCTCTTGAATGGGGTGATCTTCCGCCATTGTAATAGGTTCACTTTTAGAATACGGTTGGAAGCCAAATTTCGTAAGCGAGTCCATTCAATGTTCGGATCACACTAAAAAAGATTTGTAGATGTAGACCGAGTGTGATGCATAAACCGAAAAGAATAATTTTTTTTTTTTTTTATACATTTCAAAGAATGCAAAAGGGTTAAGAGAGGGAGCAAATCTGGGCCTCTAGCTTCAAATCGTGGATTGATGTTGAGACTTTGATCTACAGCTCCACACTCAAACCTGTAAAATAAAAAAAGAAGACAAATATTAGATTCCCAAAAAATTCTGCTTCCCTGAAAGCAGTGCCAAAAACTTGATAGATTCTTTCTTCTACTTTATCTTATACTTTTGCGAGTGCCCAATGGAATTGTAGCACAAATATTGGTATCGATCCTCAGGGAAGGTTGTTCTCCTAACAATTTCTCTATTTGTCTTTAAAGAATAAAAAATTGTTTTTGTTTAAAACTAAAATTCAGAGATTGAAAGAAAACTATTTTAATCAATAAGCTTAGGTTCCCTATTGCAGATTTCATGATCCTAATCAATTATAACTTATTTCTTCAAGTTCCATGTCATTATCTTAAGGCGACAACGACAACGACAACATAAGAGGAATAAAAGATTGGTTTAAGACACAACGATAATATAAACCTTTCTAGCATAAAAATCATTAATGAAACTAAGGCAACAACGACAACATAATCGGGTGGTGAAAGTCTAATACTGTCAATCCTAGGGCAACAACGACAATAAAGAGAAAGAAATCATAAAAATCGTGAAAACCTTTCAAAACTCATAAATAAGTTTTAAAACTCATATTCATTAACCAATTACAATTCTGAATCCAGAAAACTAAGAAACTCTTAATCATTCATACTAATCTTTAATCTTAGTTTCCTAAACTTAAAAAGAATTTAGCTACTCATTACTTCTATTAAATTGACAATAATTACAAAAGACCGACTTTAAAAAATACTGAAATTAAATCTAAACTACTTTTAATCTTCGATCCCCCAGATCTTAGTTGTCAACTATGATCAAGAATTTCTTCGATGATCTAAAGACTGAAAATAAAACTAAAATAAAAGTTAAGCTTCTTTGATCTTCGGCTTCCCATTCTTAGTTGTCAGCTATGATTGAGAATTCTTTGGATGGTTTATTCTGAACATTTGCTTTCTTATTTATAGATTTATAAGAGGCAGGTTACAATAATTAAGGACTCTATTATAAGCAAACTACTTACTATAGACTTTTCCTAAAACTATCCTTCCTACCATATATTCTTCTGGGTTTGGAACTCTTTCTTTTTCATGGAACTTCCCTTTTTTTGGAAATCTTTCTTCCTTTTATTCGGCAGCTGATCTCGCAGGAATCTCCTAGAATCGTGAAATGCATAGACTCTCCAGTTATCCTTGTGAATTACGATTGTACATGGTAATGCACCTTCTCATGAGTCTGCACAATCGAATCGTGCAATTTTAACTGGTGAAATTGTGATTACAATTGTGGACTGTGCAATGTATTATTCATACGATTTATTCTTCGATCGCTCATAATCCTTCTCGTTCTCTCGTAGTCTTCTCATGCTTACACATTGCTTTTGCTTCTCTCGTATTGCAATTGTATGCTTTATGATTCTTATGTTCCTCTATCATGAGTATACGACTCTGGTATATCTCTATTCTGCTTTACGATTTCATTTTTCTTTTCTATGACTGCATTGCAAGGAGAATGTAAGGGCTACGATTTTGTTTCGCTCGTATCATATACTGAGATTTCTTCTACGAGTTTTGATCTTGTGCTTTTGAAGTCCTTTTCGACACAAATATTTTTTTTCTTCCTCTTTTGTCCGTTGATCTAAATATCCACAATTAAGGAATTGTTAGTATCAAACTATGGACTAATAACACTCAAATGAGGGTATCAAAATGGTAAAATATGTGAATGATCTGCCACTTAGTTATTGTCAAGTGTTGAGTTCCTAGTGGAAGATTCGTTTGGCGTTCCCTATAAATAGGGGCCTGAATTCAAAGTTTAGATGAGTTTTCAAAGATTATTCCCCCAAATATGAAAGTTTGAAGAAAAAGAGAAAGAGGAATAGTGAGAGGATAGCATCATTTCTTTGGCAAACGGCTGTCGAGGAAGAAGAAGGGGGCTTTATCGAGAGCTAAACGGATTTCGGTGTCCTATTAGGTATGGTGGATATTGATTATTAGTTATTGGGCCCCTAAGGGCGTTATGTATTAATATAAACAGTCATTGAGGAAAGAATAAAAGTTAATGTGTGTGTTAAGTTATGATAGTGATTGCGTTGATAGTCGAAAGAAAATTGCAAACCTTCTGAGTTATAGCCGTAGGTGACTCAGTCATAACCATACTCGAGTATGTGGATGGATCTCGATGATGACTCATGGTGACACAGCGCGAGAATGTCTGAAAATCCAATGCATCTTACTGATGGGAGGAAAAGGGATCATGTAATTGAAGTCCTCTATGGTAAGAAATGGATCAGGAATATGATCCTTGGTCTTTATCGTGGGAATTGAAATGCTTGTTTCAATTCCCACCAAGTATTTGGACGAATCTACCTCCCCCTAATGACGTATTCCGGTTACCGATGCCTACCAATGTTTGATTTTGCCATCTTTCCATGACCCCCCTCACACTTAGGAACAAGCTCAAAATTATAAACTATTAATTCACAGAGATGCACCTCCGCATAATTTTTAAAATTCGAGCCAATTTTCCTAGAAATTTGTGTAACCTTGATTCATGGGTCAATTTCTCGTGAAATCTGACATCTAAATACTTCATTTTCATCACTTCACCATCATCTATTCGATTAAACTGAAATAATTTGATTTTCATCCAGTTTTTGAAAATTCAACTTTTGGTCGAATTGTTGAACCCAATTTTCGGGGCGATGTCCCAAATGAGCTCTAATAGGGGCATAGCATATCTATGAAATACCTCAATGAGTTCTTTCCATTGGTAAAAAATTTGTAATAATTGGGGATCCTTTGTAATGAGTCGGTTTAACATGCCAATTAAAGCATCAAACATGCCTTTGAGTTAAAATATCCCTTACATCATATCATTATAGATACATATGGATGCATAATTAGTACATCAATTAATACTTTACATACTGTAACCCTCCTTTTATTTATCTCTTGGGGGTCACATGTACTTCAAAACCATAACCTATAGTGTTGAATATCTTGTGATAATATTAGGCATATGTAAGGATGATTATGTTGGAAAAACTGATTCGGGTTGCAACAAAAGATAAAGTTTAGAATGAAGAAACACGTAAATCCAGTTCAAAGCACGTTGAATATCGTTGTCTTTAAACTGAGATTTGCCCCTAGCACTATAATCAAGTGGTCAATAATAAGTTACCAGCAAATCGGTTCAAGGAAACAACGAATCGGCAGCGTATTCGTGTGATCAGATTTGATAAATCTGATCACGCAATCAGAGCACCAAATAACTCTGAAACATAGCTTTAAAATCGAGAAAATAGAATAGAAAATGCCATAGTGAAAATGAGGGTCTCGGGTCCCTTTTATAGAAATAAACAGCTGTAATTGATCGGACATATCCATTAAACTTAACTGAACGGACATATTCATTTACAAAGGAGCAATTTAAAATTCAAACGAAAATAAAATAGTAAAAATGCGGTATTCATTTGTTCAAAAAACTAACTAAATGCACCGCACCGCAATGCCATGTACACAACCCGACTTCGACTACCACAAGACGCGTGCAGCACGCCTCTGGATCGATAAAGTGCATGGCGGTGAGAACCACGAAATTCAGTGCTCCCTTGGTGAAGGCTACAAGCCTTGAGCCAACTTTCAAAACATAATTCAAAACCCAAAAAATTATTCAAACGATGTGGGACTTCACCACAAAGCAAAAAACAAAACAAAAGTTATAATTTAAACTTTCCAACACTCCCCCACAGTTTTTAAAATATCTAATAATCCCCCACTATTTTAAAATTTGAATTAGAGCAAAGCTAGAAATATGTGCACAAATGAAAATGTCTTATAGATTTGAATTTTCACTTTAGTGAAAATAATTCAAAGTTTGCCAAGGTCTTAGTGAAACTAAGTCTTGAACTAACGATCTTATGCGAAAAACCGAAACTATTTCACACACGTATTTCACATATTTGGTGTTCAATAAATAAGTTAGCACATTTAAGCCTTATGCTAGTACCCTGATTTTCATAAGTGTTTATGAGATAAAGATATGTCTCATTGAAGATGGCTCTACCCTCACACTTATATAGGTAGACCTATAAGAGATGTCACTGTAACTTTAACATCACAACTCAAAAGTGTTATAGGACTATTAAGAGCAATGCTCAACCTCCCCTTATCCATTACAAGTGAAACACTACCCTCCTAGAATGTATATGAGATTTATTTTTCATCAATGTATTGCCTTTTAGCCACCATGTATTTACGACTTATTTTTTCCTTTGAACCTAAATATTGACTAAATAAATATTAGGTAGGATTCCCATCATAAGTAGCTGTGTAGGTTTAATATCTTTAAACCCGTCCCGATTGATGTCTTATAAATTTCATCTCTGCCAAGGCTTTTAGTAAACGGATCTGTCAGATTTTTCGCAGACCTGACCCCAATTATTGAGATTACTCCATCTCCAAGTAATTATTTTACATAACTATGTCTTAGACCAATGTGTCTATTTTTTCTATTATACGTTTGACTATAAGCCTTTGATAGAGGTGTTTCACTATCACAATGTATAGAGATAGGTGGCAATGATTTAATCATAATTGGAATTTCTATTAGTAAATTTCTTAGCCATTCCGCTTCTTTTTCACTTGCCGCTAAAGCAATGATTTCCAATTTCATAGTGGAATGTGTGATGCAAGTTTACTTCTTTAATCCGCATGAGATCGCAATACCTCCAAAAATAAATATCCATCCACTTGTGGACTTTGATTCTTTCAAACCAGATATCCAACTTGCATCGCTATATCCTTTTAATACTTGAAGATATCAAGAAAAATACAAACCGTAGTTGATAGTATCCTTTAAATATCCAAAAACATGTGAAATAGCATTCCAATTAACAGAACTAGGGTTACTTGTACTTACCGCAAATATAATGTCCAAGCCTTCTACAATGTATTGCATACATAAGACTACTAACAACCCTTGAATATTCTAAATGTTGCACACATCTTCCATCATTTTTAGTTAATTAAATATTAATATCTAAAGGTGTATTTGCAGGTTTCAACTCAAAATAATTGAATCGTTTCAAAATCTTTTCAACATAATGAGATTAAGTTAAAGTTAACATTTTCTCATTTCTTATAATTTTAATTCCCAAGATTACTTCTGCCTGTCCCATGTCTTTAATGCTAAAATATGAACTTAAGAAGTTTTTAATTTCTAAAATAACTTCTAAATTAGTTTCAAAAATAAGTAAATCATCTACATAAAGACATATTATAACACCATGATTATTAGAGTATTTATAATGCATACATTTGTCAGCTTCATTAGTTTTGAATCCAAAATTAGCAATAGTATTATCAAACTTTTCATGCCACTGTTTTGGTACTTGTTTTAACCTATATAGCGATTTAATAAGTTTACAAACTTTCTTTTCCTGTTCAGGTAGAACAAACCCTTCTGATTGTTCCATATAGACCTCTTCTTTTAAATCACCATTTAAGAAGGCGATTTTAACATCCATTTGATGAATTTCTAATTTGTGTATAGAAGCTAGTGCAATTAGAAGTTTTATAGTAGAAATTCTAGCAACTGGCGTGTATGTGTCAAAATAGTCCACACCTTCCTTTTTCCTATATCCTTTGGCAATCAATCGTCCCTTAAATTTTTCTATAGTTCCAGCCTTTTTAAGTTTTCTTTTAAATATCCATCTACATCCTATGGGTTTTGATCCTTCTAGTAGGTCTACTAATTTTCATGTTTTATTTTCCCTTATTGAATCTATTTCATCATTGATAGCTTTTTTTCAAAAGACACTATCTCTAGATTTCATGGCATCGTTAAAAGTGATAGGATCATCGTCTAAATAGACATAAATATTTCTTAATACTTTTGGTCATATTTCCTTCAATCAAATAGATATAAGAGTCTTTTGAAAGACTAGTTTCAAATCGTTGACGTTTACTTCGTCGAGGTTCAATATGACCTCTTCATCACTCGAAGATTTAATAACTTCTTTAGATTTAGAAGATTCACCATCTTCATAAATTTGACTTTCAATATTTAATTTATTAGATAGAGTAGTGAACTTAGATTCATAGAATATAGCATCTCTAGATTCGATAATAGAATTTTTATCTATGCTATCATTAGATTCCATAACTAGAAATCTGTAAGCTTTACTATTTTATGCATAGCCAATAAATGCACACTCAATAGTTCGAAGACCTATCTTAGGTCTTTTAGGATATACTAATCTAACAAGTGCCCTACACCCCCACACTTTAAAATAGGTTAGACTAGGTTTTCTATTCTTCCAAAGTTCACAAGGTGTAGTTAAAGTTTGTTTATGTGGAATTCTATTCAAAATATAAATTGCAGTTAACAAAGCTTCACCCCATAAATTTTTATTTGAATTAGTGTTGACCAATATTGCATTAGTCATTTCTACTAAGGTTCTATTTTTTCTTTCGGTAATTCCATTTTGTTGCGACGTATAAGGGGCCGTCAACTCATGACGAATTCCATGAACTTCACAAAAATTGAAGAACTCATTTGACATGTATTCTCCACCCCTATCAGATCTTGTGACAACTCGTATTTCTGCACTCGAAAATCCATGCCATCAGGATCATATACCTTGATGATCCCCAGACAAATCAAAGAGTGTTTGCTCATCTAGCGAAAGTCAGAGCAGTCACTATCTAAAGTGGCAGATCTAGTCATCATATAAGGCTTTTAAATAAATAGAAAGAAAAAATAATATAATATAATATATATAACAAAAGAATATATATCATTAAAAAGAAACTAAGAAGAACCACTGGTGATGGACATCCATCACCCAAAATAATGATTCCCAATAGTGGTTCCTATAGAATGTACAAAACTATAAGTAAAACATCTATAGTAAGTAATACAGAACAGTGGCCACCAGGTACACAGATAATCTAAAATATACATGTACAGATCCCAAAATACAAAACTAAAATACCCAAGCTACTGATAGAACTCGTCAGCTGGGATATCAGTATCCTCCTCCTCAGCCTCAGCCTTGGTCTCCGACTGATAATTCGGGTCACTCTCAATACCAGGAGCCCTAGTCTCAGAACCTATGATATAAAATCAGGGGTGATCTAACCATCTAAGCTTAATAGAAGAAACTCAATTAAATTACATCTAAAATGTAAAACATGGTTTGCAGAACATAGCTCAGAACAGATGGTGAAATCAGTGAATATAGACAGAGATGGTTAGATGACAGAATGCAAAACTTTAAAGAACAAAACAAATGCTGAATATCATAAAGCAGAATTTAATTTCAGAGTTTTCAGATGCTATGCATACAGTATTCAGTGACTTAAATTCTATACTTAAGTAACTCCCGTGAATATAATACCCGATAGCCAGATGTTTGCCGATGGGTAACCCCGACCATCGTCGTTAAATAAATAATTTTAGATATTTGCATCAAGCCTCTTCAAAGGAGAGCAATTTATGCCAGGGGATTTATAAATCAAATACAGGAATATCCCGTCGTGTCGGTCGTGGGTATCCTGTAGATTCAAGGGGATTCGTCACATGAACTTTAAATCAATACAAATACAGAACATCGGGAATCAGATAGCTGATATCAGAATATGGGAATCAGACAATAGAGATAAAAGATAACAGAGCTTTTATTATATGCAAGGCATGCTTTTTAAAACAGAAGTCAGAATACAGATGCTATGAGACCATGCAGTCAAAATCATATACAAGCTAAGTTAAATTTCCCCTACCTCAAATCAGGTCTTTCTAAGCAAATCCAAAGCTTTTTAAAATGTCTCGGTTTTAACCTAAACCATACGTGCAATGTACTAAGTGTCAGAGATGTCAGAAAAATGACTGATATAAAGTCCAGCCTTATTTTTTCCAGAAAACCAAAATAGGCAAAACAGGGGAATTTGATCGATCAACTTCCCTATTTGATTGATCAAATTCACTATTCAATCAATCAATCACTTTATTTGATCAATCGAATCCCTTAAACCTTCATAGACAAAATAGGGGAATCTGATCGATCAACTCTCTATTTGATCGATCGGATTCACTATTCGATCGATCATTTATTCAATTTGATCGATCGGATCCCATATTTATTCACATACAGAACAGAGGAATTTCGATCGATCAACCTCCCTATTTGATAGATCGGATCCCCAATTTGATCTATCAATCCCCATGTTTGATCGATCAAAATTTCAAAGTCAAAATTTCATAATTTCAGACCTCCTATTCTATAAGGCATTTATACGATTCAATCGATCAAATCCCAAATTTGATCGATCAATCTCTCAGTTCGATCGATCAATTTCTCAATTGATCGATTATTCTACCACTTGATCGATCACTTTATAGTTTGATCGATTAGTTCCAAATTTGATTGATCAAATCCCAATTTGATCGATCAGATTTATCGGGCATCAACTTCTTCAAAATCGCCCGCCTATTCTACAAGAGATTTATACAATTTGATCAATCAAATCTCAAATTTGATCGATCAAATACTCAATTTCATTGATCGGAAATGGCAGTTTCTATCATTAATGAGGTTCGTTGATTTAAACCTATTTCTTCCATGATTCATCATGATTCCCCATGAATCATTAAAGCACACATAAAACATATTTATGACATCTAAACCTCTACAAATACCTACTAACTCACCTCTTTTAGACTCGCATCTTGGTTCACAGAGATTGCAGCACGAGGTGGGTTTCGGATCTGTAATTCGAGTTTCCGTTGTTGTCGACGTTCCCCGGAGTTAGGATTTCAACACCACGACTATACTCAGAGGTGTACTCGCTTCTAGCTTAGACATGACAGATTAACCCGTCCCTTCCTACACACTTGTATCCTAGATCCCGTGATTCCTCAAGCTTTGATTTAGGAAATCGACAGAAGATCAAGAAGACGTAAAAATCAGGCTCTCGTAGTTACAACCAAATCAATCGAAACATCAAAGAAGGAGATAGAGTAAGGAATTCTAACTCTTCCTTCCGTTATAAGCTAACTTAGAGAAATATCTCTGATATTTCTCTTTCTCAAGTGAAATATCCAGTGTTGAATACATACACTTCACTTGGTGTATAGCATTCCACCAAGTAGTTCATCAGAACTCAAACTTGCGTAATACGTGACCTATGACCTCACACGCATATAGATTAATAATATTGCCATTAATATTATTATTATAAAAATCTTAAGTTTTATCTCGATTTTCATGCCAGGCACATATACCAAAGCCGTCAAGTATATTTCAGATTTTATGGTCATTACATTCTTCCCCCCTTAAGAATTTTCATCCTCGAAAATGTCAGACATACTCAGACAAGTCTACGGTGTGCCCTAATCCTAACCATGTCTCAGAACTAAGCAAAAATAAACTAGTCCGAACTGTAAAGAGTGGGTCACAGTGCAATAGACTTTGCTAAGCACGCTTATGAAGGGTCGGGATCTGTAGTAACTTGGATGTATTGCGTGTGACATCCCATAATGCTATAGAGGATTGCATCCATACATAGATGCATCCGTCCTAAGTGTCACGTGCTAGGAAGAACACCCCACCGACAACCACACACAGATTACACACACGGCATTTAACCAATTAAGTCAGAGGTATCAGATAGAAGCAGATTACAGGGCAGATGTGAAGCATACATGTTAGTCAGAGTACAGAGCATGCAAAACAAAAAGTGAATATAGCAGGCACAAGCAGTCAAAAATGTAATTCATGCAGGAAACAGTCATGTATGCAAAGCAAAATTTAAATATGGAATCAGAAAGATATGTATATAAGTATAAAGTTAAATAAAAGATCTAGTGGTCACCTACTGGTGGAGCAGATGGTCCAGGCTCTGTAGGTGCAGGTCTACTGGGTCTGGGTGGCTCGATACTATAGTCACGAGGATCCACGACATGCAAGCGAGCATGAACGATCATAAGGGTAGCTATGGTAGAGTATGCGTGCTGCATCAACAGAGTGTGCATCCCCTCATGAAAATCCAATCGTCAATGCACCTGACGGTGAAACTCCTGCATCTCATCGAGCCATGCATGAACCCTTTTGTTGCCCTCATTGATCACAGCGAGCACACTTTCTAGGGTAGTGGCAGAGGACTCAGAATGTTGGGAGGTGCTTGCACGTGTAGGTCGGCATGTAGGAATGGGTGCCGGCCTAGCAGGTACGTCTGTCTTAGGTGAAAGATCAGGCTGTGCCTCCCCTACATCTGGAGCTCGCTCGGCAGGATCGACTCCGGCTTGGACTGGTGGAACAGCCCCCTCCTCAGGCAACCTCTTCACCAAAAGGTTATAACATTTGGTCTAATCCTTAAGCTTGAAATTTTTTGTGTTATTATTCCTTCTTCGCTCCCCAGGGGCTATGTTATACGCCGCTCGTAGAGCGTTATACTACTCGACCATCCGTGTAATCAAGCGAGCATACGGCATTTCCTTTTTCACCTTTGCCTTATTCTCCAACATTCGGACCATGACATCTAGTAGGCCATCAATGACGGCGTCGACAATGGAAAATCAACGGTTTTCGAATGCCGAAAATAGAGCTTGTTGCACAAAACAAGTACACTCTGATTGATGCAAAAATCGGTAAATGGTACACTTGATAAAGGTATCAAGCATCCATAAATTATTTGAGAGTTGGGCTCGGGTAATGGATTGACCCGATCCTTGTTGACCATGCATCATGTTAGCGACGACGTCCTCAAATGGCACATCCTTAATATAGGGTGCCAACAGTCCACAGGTCTCAACATTCTCGAAAGGGCATTGTAAGGCGGCGGAGACATGGAACTGATTGAATTTATACTCCAACCCGTCAATTTTAGTGGTTAATTGATGACGGTCACCGCCCCTCTGTAGGTGTTGGTAAAATAATCTCACTATTCTTGGGCAATAGTGGTCGTGAAATGAGTTGTGCAATGGTTTTAGTCCTAATTTAGACATGTAATCGATCGCCCATGTCATTTCACATCAATCCTCAAAAAGTGTGGGAGTAAACTCATACTCGGGCAAGAAGGTTTTGGATGCCCACCACTCCTTTGGCAACTCCCGATTAATGAGTGGCTGTTGTGGGGGTTGAACGGGTGGCATGGGTGGCTCAGGTAGTGCCACGAGTTAGACAAAGGGTTGTGCGACCAGTTCGACGAGCGGCACAGGTGCATGAGCCCGTGAGGTAGGAACCTTGCACGAAGCATTTTTAGTTTGCAGTCCCATAGTGTGAAAAATGACAAAAATACACAACCCCAAAAGAAATAGAAAAATTTAGGATTTATCGCGTTAGAAGACCAAAATGCAATCCAAAGAAGTAAAACTCGAAGCTCCGGTAGTCGGAAGTAGCCGAAAATGGATTTCGAACCCAAGGGAAGCAAAGAGCTCTCGAACGATTGAGTTTCTTAATTGTTCAAATGGCTAAAAATAAAACCCAACGTAACTTAAATCGACAGATTAGTTCGATCAATATTCAAATTTGATCGATCAGATTTCAAAACAAAAAGCCCTAACTCGACAGGTTTGATCCATCAATCTTTTAAGTTGATCGATCAGATTACAAGTTTGATTGATCAATTTTTCTATTTGATCGATCAGACAAGTTTAAAATAGAACAAAGCCAACACTTTATTTCATCGATCAACATTTCCATTTGATCGATCGGATTAGTAGTTGATCGATCAAATCACAATTTGATCGATCAGATTGGACAGCAAAGATGTTTTCCAAAATTATAGGTGTAATTGACCTGGGAGCTTCGTTGAAGAACCATAGTCAATTCCTCCTAATGAGACACTAGCATTCCATGCAACACACACCATTTAATATCTGTGTAATTGTATCCTATCAACAAATATTACGTAACAAAATGAGGTAATTTAAAACTAATTATTACCTCGCATATCAATGAAACAGCTGTAGGAATAGCTCGCAAATTTCGGCTTCGCGGTCCCAATTAGCCTCTATAGAAGAATGATTCTGCCACTTTACTAGCACAAGTGGAATCATCTTAGTCCATAATACTTGCTCCTTACGGTCCAGAATTTTCATAGGTTCCTCTATCAAAGTCAGACCTCTTGAAGTTTAATTGGCTGAAAATCTAAGATGTGGGTTGGGTCTTTCACGTATTTCTTCAACATGGAAACATGGAATATGTTATGCATGCTTGCCAGCTGTGGTGGCAACGCAATCCGATACGCGGCCTCTCCAACCCGTCCTAGCACTTCAAAAGGTCCAATATAACATGGACTTAGCTTTCCACGTTTCCCAAAATGCATCACGCCCTTAATTGGTGAGATTTTGACAAAGACCTTGTCTCCTACCTGAAAACATGTGTTAACTCTATCCTAATTGAGCAGACAAGGAGACTTAAAGTATTGAACACAATCAAGTATACTTGAAACTCAACTTGCGTTCGATGAAGATCGGCATAACTTTTCTGGCGACTTTGAGCAACTCTCAATCTCTCGCAGATCAACCAAATCGTCTCAGTTATACTGTCCATGATATCAGGTCCTAAAATAAGTTTCTCACCGACTTTCCCCCAATTTAAAGGCGATCTACATCGTTGTCCGTATAAGGCTTAGTAGGGAGCCATGCCAATACTAGACTGATAACTATTATTATATGCGAACCCAATCAAAGGCAAATGTTGATCTCATGACCCGTTAAAGTCTAACATACATGCACGCAACATATCCTCTATGATTTGGTTCACTCTTTCAGTCTGCCCATCTATCTGAGGATGAAACGCTGAGCTGAAATCAAGTCTAGATCCCATGCCTTCTAGGAATCTCTGCTAGAATTACGATGTGTATAGCAAATCGCAATCAGACACAATACTGACCGGTATACCATGAAGCTGAACAATCTCTTTAAGATACAGCTTTGCAAGCTTGCTGGCAGTATACGTAGTATGATATGATAGAAAATGTGCAGACTTGGTCAGTCTATCCACAATGACCTAGGTGACATTATGTTTCCACAACGTCTTCGACAACCCCAGTATAAAATCCATAGAAATGGCTTCCCATTTCCACTCAGGTATAGGCAAAGGTTGTAACAATCCTTCCAGATTCTGATGATCTACCTTTACCTGCTGGCAGACTAAGCATCTGGACACGTATTCTTCTACATCCTTCTTCAAGCCTCTCCACTAGAAGCTTTTCTTCAAGTCTTGATATATTTTGGTACTCTTAGGATGTATAGCATATATTGATTTATGAGCTTCCTCTAAAATGGTGTCCCGAAACTCAACACTAGTAGGTATGCACACTCAATCCCAGAATAACAAAGTACCATCCTCCCTGATGGAGAAATTTGCTCGGGTTCTGCTAATCACTCCCTATCTAATGGTCAGAAGCTCATCATCGACCATTTGGAGTTTGCGAATATTGTCAAATAATGTGGGCCTGATAATAAAGGTGGGAATTAAAGTTCCTGAACCTTTAACATCAAACCTCGTATCATACAAGGCCATATCCTCAAGCAAGCACCACCGATGCACTCTCGTAATGAGATGCGATAACTAAGCCGAAGACTTTCGACTCAAAGTGTTAGCCACTACATTGGCCTTCCCAGGGTGATACTGGATGGAACAATCATAATCTTTCAAGAACTCCATCCATCTTCGTTGTCGCATGTTCAAGTCCTTATGAGTAAAAAGGTACTTGAAGCTTTTATGATCGGTGAAGATATCAAATGTCTCACCATACAGATAGTGCCTCCAAATCTTCAAAGCAAAAATTATCGCTGCTAACTCCAAATCAGGAGTGAGATAATTCTTCTCATGGTCCTTGAGTTGTCTAGAGTCGTAAGTGATAACTTTCTTGTCTTTATTGAGAACACAACCCAATTCACTATAAGAGGCATCACTATATATTGCAAAACTTCCTCCACCAGAAGGTATAACTAGCAATGGTGCTGTAGTTAAACACATCTTGAGTTCTTGGAAACTCTTCTCACACTGTTCCATCCAATCAAACTTAGCATTTTTCTTTGTAAGTTGAGTAAGCGGACCTAAGAGTTGAGTATCCCGCCAAGCCAAGGAAACTACGAACTTTCGTTACCATCTTTGGTTGCTCCCAATTTACTACAGATTCAATCTTTATAGGATCGACTGTTATACCCTCCTCAGAAACAACGTGGCCTAAGAAACTGACCTGATCAAGCCAAAACTCGCACTTGCTAAGCTTGGTGTATAGTTGGTGCTCCCTAAGTGTTTGAAGAGCAACTCGTAAATACTACACGTGCTCCTTTCTTCTCTTTGAATAAATGAAGATATCGTCAACAAAAACTACCACTGAGTTATCGAAGTGTGGCTTGAATACCCAGTTCATCAAGTCCATGAATGATACAGGTGCGCTCGTTAGCCCAAAAGGCATAACCAGGAACTCATAATGACCATACCTCATGCGAAACATGGTCTTGGAGATGTGGTCTACCTTAATCTTCAGTTAATGGTAATCTGACCTCAGATCGATCTTTGAGAAGAACCTTGCACCTTGCAACTAATCAAAAAGGTCGTCAATCCATGGAAGTGGGTAACGATTCTTAATCGTCATCTTATTTAACTGGCGGTAATCGATACACAGCCATATCGAACCATCTTTCTTCTTCACAAATAATATCGGTGCTCCCCAAGGAGACACACTTGGTCTAATAAAACCTTTGTCCAACAGTTCCTGAAGCTAATGGTTCAATACCTGGTGCTAACTCGATTATGAATTCAATCTCCAGATCAGGTGTCAATCTGGGTAATTCCTTAGGAAAGACATCTGGGTATTCACATGTAACTGTGATAAGAGCGATGTCCCTTTTCTTCTCCTGATGATCTTGCAAGTAAGTGAGATATCCATAGCGTCCATTCTTCATCATACGCTCTGCTCGGATAGCTGAAATGAACGGTACGACTTTGGATTTGATTTCATAAAAGCGAAAGGATTTTCTCTTTGGAGGTCGAAAAGTCACAATCTTTCGAAGACAATCCACACTCGCATGGTATGCTGACAGCCAATCCATTACATGATCCTCAATCATATTCAAAGTAATCATATCGATCATCGTTTCATGATCCTCAATCATCACGATAACTGATTGACACATTGTATCTGTGCTTACTGAGCATCCCGTAGGGACGGATATGGCCAAAATAAAATCAAGGGTTTTGGGGATGATGCCTAACTTCTCAGAGAATAAAAGAATGATAAATGAATGACTAAACCTGGGGTCTATCAATACACGAGCATCTGCTTGACTCACGTCGCCTTTACGACGCATGACAAGGGTACCTTTTATTTGTATATTAAATATACAAAGTTAAGTGTACAGTAATCATGAATACCCATATGCATAAAATTATCAAAACATGCTATATTATATGAATGTCAATGAACAAATTTAACTCTCAAAGCATAATAATACCTTGGATGACGTTGTTTGATGTGAAGGCATCAGTTGCTATGACGGCATATGCTCGACCTTAAACAATAGGTCGAGAAGATCTCTGAGTAGATGCCTATCCAGCCCTCTCCTTACTTTATTTGCTCTCTTCAGAATAATTTCTAACCATGTAGCCCATCTTGTCACACCTGAAGCAAGCTCTCATGTCTCTCCTACAGTCCTCTGTCTTGTGTGGTTTCCCACACTTTGCACATGATAGAGCTGGAGTAAATGAAGAGACCCGAGAAGATCCATGTGTAATAGAAGCTCCACTAGCAGAAGATCCAGAAGATCTGAATGGTCTAGATGGCACGGGTACTACTGGCCTCTGATAAGAACTGGGTCCTGAAGATACTGCTGGTCTAGAGTGAGTAGGAAATCTAGGAGGTCTTGAGAACCTAGCCCTCTTGTTTAACTGATCAGGGTCATTTAATTGTCCCTGAAATGACCTCGCCTTGTTTAGCCTATCTCTCGAAGCATATTGTTTTTTATTCTCTTCTTCAAAAATGAGAGCCTTGGACATAACACCCGCATATGTCTCCAACTCCCATAAGGCTACTTCTTTCTGTAGGTTTGGTGTAATATCCCAAAAAATTGAGTGTTGAATTTTGACCTCGAGATTCGTACCTGACTGGTCATAGGGTTGACTAAGTAATGGTCAAACAATGAACTCATGGAGTGATGAACTGACATAGTACAAATGTGACCTAAGTGTGGTGTATAGTGTGAGTTAGTGGTCATGTACACCTATCTCTGATGTATGTGTTTAACACACAAGCTGGAAAGAGAATAAAAGGGTTTAATAACCCTAGTTCTCATTTATTGGATTGTTGAAGAGAGAGTTAAGAAGAGAGAGAGAGAGAGGGAGTAAAGAGGAGTTATGGAAGCTAGGTGTTAATACAAATCAAGAAGATTAAGCATTGATTACCGGATTCAACGCGTTGGGATCGTTGAAGCAAAAGCTGGAACCCTAGCCATCAAACCCAACAAATCAATCATTTAAAGGATTTATTGAAGTGAGTTTTAATTGAAGTTAATGCATAGATTGTAGATGATTAAATTCAGTCAAGAAGGGTTACAAGGATAGATTAAAGGCTTAGAAAAGGAAGGGAAAAGAATAGGAAAAGATTTGGAAGAACAACCCGAAAGGGGGCTGAATCTGGCCAAATCGATTAATCGAAATTGGGATTTGATTAATCGAAATTGGGATTTGATTAATCGATTTTGGTTCGGAAGTTGAAAAGTCAGGGATGCCCGATTTCGATTAATCGATTAATCAAAATTGAAGGTCGATTAATCGATTTAGGAATCGACTAATCGACTGGGTACCTCCAGTGGCTGGAGAAACAAGACCTGGGAAAATCGACTAATCGAGTTGGGAAATCGATTAATCAATTTTGGATTTTGATTAATCGATTTGGGATCGACTAATCGATTTCAGACTTTTGACCACTCGATTTGAGAATCGACTTTACTATGCTAGGGATTTCGATTAATAGATTTGGGATCGATTAATCGATTTTGGATTTCGATTAATCGATTTGGGTTTCGATTAATCGATTTTGGCAGATTCACTTGACTTCTTAATTGGACTTTGAGGTCATGGAGGGTCTAGTACCTTCTCTATTGTATCTTTAGTGATGTGTTACATTTGTTGTGATGTACCATAGGTGGTACGTGTGAGAGCGAGCACAAGGACCCGCATGGGACCTTGATGCTTGGACCATCAGAGACTTGAGGTAGGGAACACCTTGAACATATACTTTAATT
Source organism: Chloranthus sessilifolius (assembly GCA_021018995.1). Lineage (NCBI taxonomy): Eukaryota > Viridiplantae > Streptophyta > Magnoliopsida > Chloranthales > Chloranthaceae > Chloranthus > Chloranthus sessilifolius. The sequence continues at coordinate 73,203,831 of CM037597.1, read as the reverse complement.
GCAAGAGCATGTATGTAGTAATATAGAACTCAAACTAAAAATATTTTATCTATGTAAATCTTTGTGAAAAGGGTGCATGTGTGACACCAAGAATGTGATAAAGGCATCTGTGTGATGCGAGTAACTGAGATCAAATAATCAAATGAGAATGAGACATCCCCAGGGGATGAGAAAGTAATAAAGGCATCAGTGTGATGCGAGTAAATTAGACATTCCAGGGATGTAAATAAGATTGAATAACTACTGTTGAGGCCTAACTGATATAAGATAGCACTTTACACAGTGAACAACTATATGTAAAGTACATGTTATTTTTGTTATTTGAGGTTTGATTAGAATACTCCACTGACGTGGCGAGATACCCACGACTGACGCCGTAGGATATTCGTGACCGGTACGACGGCCAATCTGTACACCAGTGCGGAGGTCTATCCGAACATAGTAAGCACATCCCAGGGATGTTGAGATGAGATTTAACCCCGCCGCCTATTGAGAAAGGGGCTTGGGTAGTATTCCCAGGGAATACATATCACAACTATCTATTTATGCGACAATGGTGGGTATTCCATCAGGGCTCGATGCTATATTGCTCGGGGACTACTTAAGTTGAAGATTTAAGTTTTACTTTAGGCCTGTTCAGTGTCATTCATGATAAATCAACAGTAAAGTAAGACATACAAATTACTAGTAAACTTGAATGAAATTCATCATCTTTTGAACTATTTTCTAGCAAATGCATAGGCACATCATGCTTAGAATATCATGGAATATATGTGAGATTTTGATTTATATGTTCATTGTGTTGTTCCCTATTGAGCTAGGATGTAGCTCACCCTTTTGACTATACGTCGCAGGTCCATTGTTAGAGTGGCTGAAGCTTCGGGAGACGTAGATTCGGGTGATTCAGATTATGTGCCTGGGGACGAGTTGGAGCCTCCTCCCGAGGACTTCTTCTAGGAGACTCCACTGAGTACTTTGGGAGAGAGTTTTTGTGAGCAGATTGTACGGCTTGGTATGTCAAGCCTTTATTTTTGTCAAACAATGTAATTAGATGGATAATTCTTTTGGGCGAACCATCTGGGGTGATCAGTTTATCATCGATGATTCGGATCGATTCTCTATTCATGCAGTGGCATGAAGGTAGAGCTGTCTTTTTGTATGTGTCAGATGGGCATATTGACTTTTTCGCTCTATGCAGTTATTTGCTTTATCTTTTATTATTGCTTGTTATACCATTGTTCCGTACATATTCGTGGGGCATGGTCTGGAGGATCGTGCTGATAGCATGGGTTTCGGGGTGCTGAAATCCGGACTGTCACTGTTGGTATCAAAGCATTTTCTTTTAGAAATTCTGATAATTATTCTTTTGTCAGAGCATAGGGACTTCTGTTAATGAAAACTTTGTTTTCACGTGTAGACCATTATGTTTACTAGAGGAAGAGGCTGACCGAGGGGCGGTCATTATAGAAATTTGCGTAGTCGAGATGATCTCATCTCGGATACCAATAGGGTACCTTTGGGACATGGAGGTGCTTCGGGTAGTGGCAGTCAAGAGGACCACGATCAAGGAGAGAATCAGGATCGAGATCGTCAGGATCAAGATCAAAGAGAACAGGAGAGAGTCAGAGAAAGGAATGAGGATAGAGAGGAGCGTCAGAGGATGATGACACCATGGAGACCATGGCGGCTGCCATGGCCCAACAGGCAGCATCATTGGCAGCTCATACTACCCACGAGCAGCATCAGCCACCGACACCTCCAGTGACTCCGACACCGCCAGTGTCTTCTGCTTTTACTGAGTTTAGGAGGATGAGACCTCCTAGCTTTTTGGGACAGACAAAGCCCATGGCAGCTGAGAACTGGCTGAGTGAAATGGAGAAGGTGTTTAGTGTGCTCACATGTACGGAGGACGAGAGCGTCCGTTGGGCAGCCTATATGTTGGATGGAGAGGCTGGGCCTTGGTGAAAGTCCATTTCATGGACAAGGGCTCAAGAGACTCCAGATTTGCCATGGACTTGGGACGAGTTTGTTGAGGAATTCAACAAGCAGTATTTCCTGGAAGTGGTGAGGAACCAAATGGAGATTCAATTTCTACAGCTTACTCAAGGGAAGATGACTATTAAGGAGTATGGAGCGGAGTTCATGCGACTCGCTCACTTCGCGCCCGACTACGTCATCACAGAGATGATGAAACCGAAGAGGTTTCAGCAAGGATTGAAGCCGGACGTGAGGGGAGGAGTAGCATCATTCCAGTTGAGGACCTATGGAGAGGTCGTGAGCAAGGCCTTGGTGGTAGAGGAAGAAAATAATGAGGGAGCAATAGAAGGAAGGTGGAATGTGGACGAGTAGAGAATTATGAACCGGTGAACAAAAAGCCGAGATTCATACCAAATAATCAGAAACCACCTTTTCAAGGAGGTTATGGGAGACCAGCGCAACTAACCAACCAGTAGAAATTCCTATTGCTTGCGTCGAGGAGGCCAATGGGATATGAGAGCCCTGCAATTACTACCGAAGCTACAGTTACTCAGGGGTTCTCGCGAGTAGCTTCTTCCACACCTCGTGAGACTTGTGTCAAGTGTGGCAAGCCTCATAAAATAGCTGACTGTAGGCAGGGAACTCGGGGTTGCTTTTGATGTGGCAAGGTGAGCCACCTGATCAAAGATTGCCCCGAGGTGAACAAAGGGAAGATGGATTCAGCTCCTATCCCACGACCGATAAAAGCAAGGAAGCCAATCGTCCAAGAGCCTACGCAGTCATAGCTCAAGAGGCTCAGAATACAAATGACATGATTCAAGGTGAGTTTTCTTTTAAATAAAGAATTTCAATTCATTAAAATTTTTAGATAGAGAAGGTGCAACCATATAGAAAATATAAGAGAACTTGCATGTAATAAACTCTAGTATGATGATAGGCATTATATATATGTGTATGTATGATTAGGTAGATTACAAATTTATAAGAAGGGAAGCGACATGACATACGAAGCTCGAGTGTTGATAGACCCAGTGTCTACCCACTCATTTGTTACCCCTCGCTTCACAAAGAGGATGAAAGTCGACCCAGAGGAGTTTGACTTCGTTTTAACCGTGACTGTTCCTACTGGGAAATCGGTTGATACCGAAAAGGGTTGCAACTCCATAATCGTGAGGGTCATGGATGGAGACGTCTTTGAACTATCAGCGAACCTAATCCTGTTAGACATGCAAGGATTCGACATGATCCTTAGCATGGATTGGCTGTCGACTCACTCTGCGATAGTAGATTACAAGAATAAGGTCGTCATCTCCAGACCCAATACAAGGAGATCATTTAGATTTAGAGGAGAGAGGTCGACCCACATGCCACTTATCTCGGCAGTCAGGGCCGAGAGATTGATCAGAAAAGGGTGTAGTGGATACTTGGCATTTTTGAAGGAGCATAAGGAGGAGAAGAATGTTATCTCTGAGATAGCAGTTGTACGAGACTTTGATGATGTATTTTTGGAAGAGTTACCCGGATTACCTCCAGAAAGGGAAGTGGAGTTCGCCATCGACTTAGCACCAGGAACGGAGCCTGTTTCTAAAGCACCATATAGAATGGCTCCTGCTGAGTTGAAGGAGTTGAAGGAGCAGTTACAAGAACTAATGGACAAGGGGTTTGTTAGACCGAGCGTGTCTCCATGGGGAGCACCGGTCTTATTTGTAAAGAAGAAAGATGGGTCAATGCATCTGTGCATTGACTATCGACAATTGAACAAACTTACCATTAAGAATCGATACCCTTTGCCTAGGATAGATGACCTGTTTGATCAACTGCAAGGAGCAAGGTATTTCTCCAAGAACGATCTGAGATCTGGATACCATCAGTTGAGAGTCAAGGCAGAGGATATTCAGAAGACTGCATTCAGGACTCAATACGGACACTATGAATTCCTAGTGATGCCGTTTGGGTTGACAAATGTCCCGACGTCATTCATGGATCTGATGAATAGGGTGTTTAAACCACACCTAGACTCTTGTGTCGTAGTGTTTGTTGACGACATCCTGATCTATTCAAAATCAGAAGAAGAGCATGAGAATCATTTGAGAATAGCCCTATAGACTCTACGTGAACACCAATTATATGCCAAGCTCAGCAAGTGCGAGTTTTGGTTAGAAAAGGTTAGCTTTTTGGGACATGTTGTCTCAAAGCATGGTGTCACCGTAGATCCAGCAAAGATCGAAGCACTGGTGAATTGGGAGCAACCAAAGACCGTGACCGACATCCATAGTTTCCTTGGATTAGCGGGTTACTATTGGCATTTCGTTGAAGATTTTTCAAAGATATCAGGACCACTCACAAAATTTACACGAAAAGACGCAAGGTTCGAATGGAGTGAGGCATGCGAGAAGAGTTTTCAAGAACTCAAGAAGAGACTCACTTCAGCTCCAGTACTTGAGATTCCTTCAGGCAGTGGAGGGTTCACAGTATACAGTGATGCTTCGTATAGTGGTTTGGGTTGCGTGCTTAATCAACACAAAAAGGTGATAGCGTACAGATCAAGACAGTTGAAAGAGCATGAGAAGAATTATCCGACACATGACCTGGAATTAGCAACGGTCATTTTCGTGCTCAAGATTTGATGACATTACTTGTACGGTGAGACATTTGAGATTTTCACCGATCACAAGAGCCTCAGATATCTGTTTACACAGAAGGAACTAAATATGAGGCAACGCAGATGGATGGAGTTCCTCAAGGACTATGACTGTTCCATATAGTACCATCTAGGCAAGGCTAATGTAGTGGTCGATGCCTTGAGTCGGAAGGGTTCAGCTCAGTTGGCTAGTTTGATCTTGGTTATACACCGATGGAAGTTATTTGAAGATCTGGCACTATATGATGCGAACATCGAGTCGCAAGCTACAGGAGCCTTCTTGGCTAATATATCAATGAGACCAGTGATATTTGAGTATATCCACGAGCTACAAATGAAAGACCCTGCACTAACCAAGATTCGTCAAGATGTAACTGAAGGCATTAGATCTGAGTTTTCGATCAAGGAGGATGGTTCCTCATTGTTCAAGGGTCGTCTCTGTATTTCGGACAATGCCGATTTACAACGAACAATTCTTGATGAATCCCACAAGTCAAGCTATGCTATCCACCCGAGTAGCACAAAGATGTACCAAGATTTGAAAAAGAATTACTGGTGGAGAGGTTTGAAGCAAGATGTGGCAGAGTACGTGTCACAGTGTTTGATGTGCCAACAAGTGAAGATCGATCATAGACACCCTGCGGGATTATTGCAGCCTCTACCTATACCGGAATGGAAGTGGGAATTGATCTCTATGGACTTCATCGTTGGGCTACCGCGTACTGCAAAGAAGTACAATGCCATTTGGGTAGTGGTCGATCGATTGACGAAGTCAGCGCACTTCTTGCCTTACAACACGATGTACACGACGAGAAGACTGGCAGAGCTGTATATGAAGGAGATTGTCCGTTTGCATGGGATTCTGAGTAGCATTGTTTCAGACCATGACCTATTATATACATCAAAGTTTTAGAAGAAATTTCAAGAAGGAATGGGAACGCGACTAGATTTCAGTACGGCATTCCATCCACAAACCGACGGACAGACGAAGTGGGTCAATCAGATCATTGAGGACATGCTTAGGGCGTGTATGTTAGAATTGCAAGGATCGTGAGATCAGCACCTACCGTTGATTGCAAGGATCGTGAGATCATCACCAACCGTTGATTGAGTTTGCCTACAACAACAGTTTTCAGACAAGCATTGGGATGGCACCATATGAAGCTCTTTACGGACGGCGATGTAGATCACCGATAAATTGGGAGGAAACCGGTGAGAAATTCATTTTGGGACCCGAAATACTTGAAGATAATGTCACCTATGTTCGTATGATAAGGGCAAAACTCAAAGCGGCTCAGAGGAGACAGAAAAGTTATGCTGATATCAAGCGGACGAGTGTAGACTTCAAGGTGGGTGAACATGCGTTCATGAAAGTGTCACCTATGAAAGGGGTGATGAGATTTGGAAAGAGAGGGAAGTTAAGTCCCCACTATCTTGGACCATTTGAGGTTCTAGGTCGAGTAGGGGAAGTTGCTTACCGCGTTGGATTGCTACCGTTATTTGATCAAGTACACAATGTGTTCCACGTATCTATGCTCAGGAAGTATCTTAATGACCCTGATCACATGTTGAGCGGCAAATCATTTGAGATGCATGAGGATATGAGTGTGATCGAGGAGCCGGTGGAGATTTTGGATCGAAAGGAACAAGTGTTGTGAACAAAAGCGATTCCATTAGTGCTTGTTCGATAGAAGTATCATCTGGCCGAAGAAGCTACGTGGGAACGAGAGGCTGACGTGAAAGAACAGTATCCAGACTTGTTTGCGACAGCTTGAGAGTCAAAATTGTATCCCCGCAAGCATGGTTGTGGATTTAAACTATATGTTGTAATCTAATGTCGATCTTTTGATCAATTTATTCAATAAAAACAATTTTAATCCGCATAGTGTTCTGAAGGCAATGTCAAATGCGTAGTTAGAATTCATCATGTCCACAACAGGACCGTGATGACATGTTTCGCAAAACTAGTGACCAACTAGTCATGTTTTACCAAGGAACCAAAAGAGACAGGAAATTTTAAAATCTGAAGAGTCTGATCAAAACCGATTAATCGATTTTGGTCGATTAGTCTACTGGCATGTGCCAATGAGTGGAAATTTATTGAGGATTCAGGAAATTAAAGAAGTGAAATTTTGATTAATCGATTTGGATTTCAATTAATCGATTTTGGATTTCGATTAATCGATCTTTAGATTCGATTAATCGAGTAACTTAAGAATTTTAGAAAAACATGAAGAATTTTTACGACTTCGATTAATCGAAGTGAAATTCGATTAATCGATTTTGGATTTTGATTAATCAATATGGAAATTTGAATAATCGAGTCACTTGAGAATTTTGGGAAAATTTTGAAGAACTTCACGATTTCGATTAATCGAAGTGAAATTCGATTAATCGACTGGCTCACGCCAGTGAGCTCGAAAAGTTGAAATTTTAAATGACCACGATTTCGACTAATCGAAATGATTTCGATTAATCGATTTTGAGTTCGATTAATCAATTTTGGAAATTGATTAATCGATTTCGCGTGGTTGAACCTAGTTTTGAAACTCGTTTAATCAATTTTAGAAATTGATTAATCGAACTGGGGCCTATATATATAAATCAAGGGGGATTTATCCCCATTTGAAATATTTAGGATTTTTGGTTCTTGCACGCCTTGCAATTTTCTTCTTCGAGAGACTTGGAGACCTAGGGTTTTCACAGTTTGGGTTCAAGATTGGATTAAAATCATTTGACATTGGATCAAACACCTAAGGTAAAACCCTAGATTTCGTTCTTCCTTCCATTTCAAGCTATAAAAACCCTAGTTTTACTATATTTATCACAAAATGCCGCCTAAAACATGGTTGTCTTCGAAGAAGGTGGCATCTAAACTCCCGGTCCGACGTAAGAACGTCGCACCGCCACCACCTACCCCATCGCCCGTAAGAACCCCATCACCGTCGAAATCGGATACCACATCCGGTTCGATGAGCGCGTCTTCGTGCGAGTCTTCACCAATTCCACCACCACCCGAAAATGTCCCCCAACCAAATGAATGGTGGGCGGCTAAGACCATCGAAGATGAGTTTATCTTCGATGTGGAGTTGTTTACCAACTCTGACGTGGCGGGTGAGACCCAATGGGCTCGAAACTACTTTGTAAAGGCCGGCCTCAGCAACCGTTTAAAACCACTCCACGGGTCTTACTACCCTAGGTTGGTCCGCTTGTTTTACTAAGGGTTGAAGGAGGGGCCTACTGACGACGTTGTCACAACCACCATTGAAGGTCGCGACTATACCTTCACTCGTTGCCACATCCACGAAGTCCTAGAATGTTACTTGGACTTTGTGCCCGAGACCACCCTCTTCCCACCCTTTGCGAAAGAGGTAAAATTTGAAGAAATTATGACCCGAATGATCAAAGGGAAAAAGGGGTCGGGATCGTCCATTAGGAGGGTCGATCTCCCCCATTACATGTGGATGCTTGATTCCATAATCAAGTGCAACCGCTACCCGATGCGTCATGACACTGAGCGGGTGGAGTTAGTTCAGTAGGCACTGTATGCGGCCTTCTGTGGCCATTGGTTTGACGCTACAAAGATCATCCTAGAGGGGATGGTCTATATAAAAGGGAAGTTGATGAAGGGCAATTTGAGGCCCAAAGAAAAGATGCCATATACTCGCCTCATTTCGAGCATGCTGGAGTGTTACTCAGACGCTCCAGGGTACGCCGTTTCGCCCCATGAGGAGAGGGCTATGGACCGCATGAAGCATTTCTCCATTGCTTCATGGAGCCGCAGTTACAACTTGCTCAAGCGGACCCTACCAGCTCAGGGCCCCAAAGACAGACAGAGCACCACCACCACCCCACCACCACATCAGATCCACCTGCTCGCCCGACGCCCACTATAGAGGACGTGTTGGCTCGGATGGAGGCCAACAACGAGAGGATGAACAGACGGATGGACTTCTTGATGTACCACACACCCTACGGTACATCTATCCGTTGGATTACCAGCAGTGCCTCGTGCAGGAGGAGGCGTGGACTGCGGGCCGGACCACTTTTCATACGGGTGCCGCTTTTCACCCGAGTACCTCTACTGCCGATGCATCTAGCTCGGCACCCCAGCAGCCACCACCTATTGAGACGAGCCAGCCACCGCCAGAGCTACCAGCCCAATCAAAGCAGCCTGCCTCAGCACCAGATCAGTCGAGAGAGGGGACGGCGTGAGCGCCTGACGATGGTTTTATTTTGTGATCACTTTTTGGATATTTTGTACTGTTGTATTCAAATTCTAAATTATAATTATCGACAACAGTTAAAGAAACTTGTAAATTTTGGAAATTTGATAATGAAATATAGATCAGCCTTTTGAGGATGTACTTGCATTATTTCTGTTTCTTGCACTGTGTAATGTATTCGTCGTCTTTTTTGTGTGGGTACGAGACACCCCAGTGTGTGGGGTACCCAAGCGACGCACCTTTGGGTTATTTTCGAGGATAAAAATTCCCAAGGTGGGGAGCATGTAATATCCCAAAAACTTGAGCATTGAATTTTAACCTCGAGATCCGTGCCCGACTGGTCATAGGGTTGACTAAGTAATGGTCAAACAATAAACTCAGAGTTATGAACTGACATAGTAAAAATGTGACCTAAGTGTGGTGTATAGTGTGAGTTAGTGGTCACATACACCTATCTCTGGTGTATGTGTTTAACACACAAGCTGGAAAGAGAATAAAAGGGTTTAATAACCCTAGTTTTCATTTATTTGGTTGTTGAAGAGAGGGTTAAGAAGAGAGAGAGAGGGAGTAAAGAGAAGTTATGGAAGCTAGGTGTTAATGCAAATCAAGAAGAAGATTGAGCATTGATTGCCGGATTCAACGCATTGGGATCGTTGAAGCAAAAGCTGGAACACTAGCCATCAAACCCAACAAATCAATCCTTTAAAGGATTTATTGAGGTGAGTTTTAATTGAAGTTAATGCATAGATTGTAGATGATTAAATTCAGTCAAGAAAGGTTAAAAGGATAGATTAAAGGCTTAGAAAAGGAAAAGATTTGGAAGAACAGCCCGAATGGGGGCTGAATCTGGCCAAATCGATTAATCGAAATTGGGATTCGATTAATCGATTTTTGTCCGGAAGTTGAAAAGTCAGGGATGCCCGATTTCGATTAATTGATTTAGAAATTGATTAATCAAAATTGAAGGTCGATTAATCGATTTAGGAATCGACTAATCGATTGGGTACCTCCAGTGGCTGGAGAAACAAGACCTGGGGAAATCGACTAATCGAGTTGGGAAATCGATTAATCGATTTTGGATTTCGATTAATCGATTTGGGATCGACTAATCAATTTCGGACTTTCGACCACTCTATTTCATAATCGACTTTACTATGCTAGGGATTTCGATTAATCTATTTGGGATCGATTAATCGATTTTGGATTTCGATTAATCGATTTTGGGAATCGATTAATCGATTTGGGTTTCGATTAATCGATTTTGGCAGATTCACTTGACTTCTTAATTGGACTTTGAGGTTCATGGAGGGTCTAGTACCTTTTCTATTATATCTTTAGTGATGTGTTACATTTGTTGTGATGTACCATAGGTGGTACGTGTGAGAGCGAGCACAAGGAGCCGCGTGGGACCTTGATGCTTGGACCATCAGATACTTGAGGTAGGGAACACCTTGAACATGTACTTTAATTGCTAGAGCATGTATGTAATGATATAGAACTCAAACTGAAAATATTTTATCTATGTAAATCTTTATGAAAAGGGTGCGTGTATGACACCAAGAATGTGATAAAGGCATCTATGTGATGCGAGTAACTGAGATCAAGTAATCAAATGAGAATGAGACATCCCCAGGGGATGAGAAAGTAATAAAGGCATCAGTGTGATGCGAGTAAATTAGACATTCCAGGGATGTAAATAAGATTGAATAACTACTGTTGAGGCCTAACTGATATAAGATAGCACTTTACACGGTGAACAACTATATGTAAAGCACATGTTATTTTTGTTATTTGAGGTTTGATTAGAATACCCCACCGACGTGACGGGAAACCCACGACTGATGCGGCAGGATATCCGTGATCGGTACGGCGGCCAATCCGTACACCAGTGCGGAGGTCTATCCGTACACAGTAAGCACATCCCAGGAATGTTGAGATGAGATTTAACCTCGTCGCCTATTGAGAAAGGGGCTTGGGTAGTATTCTCAGGGAATACATGTAACAACTATCTATTTAGGCGACAATAGTGGGTATTTCATCAGGGCTCGATGCTATATTGCTCAAGGACTACTTAAGTTGAAGATTTAAGTTTTGCTTTAGGCCTTTTCAGTGTCATTCATGATAAATCAATAGTAATGTAAGACATACAAATTACCAGTAAACTTGAATGAAATTCACCATCTTTTGAACTATTTTCTAGCAAATGCATAGACACATTATGCTTAGAATATCATGAAATATATGTGAGATTTTGATTTATATGTTCATTGTGTTGTTCCCTATTGAGCTAGGATGTAGCTCACCCTTTTGTCTATACGTCGCAGGTCCATTGTTAGCAACGGCTGAGGCTTCGGGAGACGTAGATCCGGGTGATTCGGATTACGTGCGTGGGGATGAGTTTGAGCCTCCTCCCGAGGACTTCTTCTAGGAGACTCCGCTGAGTACTTTGAGAGAGTTTTTGTGAGCAGATTGTACGGCTTGGTATGTCAAGCCTTTATTTTTGTCAAAGAATGTAATTAGATGGATAATTCTTTTGGGCGAACCATTTGGGGTGATCAGTTTATCACTGATGGTTCAGATCGATTCTCTGTTCATGCAGTGGCATGAAGGTAGAACTGTCTTTTTGTATGTGCCAGATGGGCATATTGACTTTTTTGCTCTATGCAGTTATTTGCTTTATCTTTTATTATTGCTTGTTATATCATTGTTTCGTACATATTCGTGGGGCACGGTCTGGAGGATCGTGCTGATGGCACGGGTTTCGGGGTGCTAAAATTCGGGCTGTCACATTTAGCCTCATGCCAAGTTAAAATTTCCAAGCTCGCATCAACTCGGTAGCTACGTGTTGCGAAGCAAATCTTGACAATCTGTTGAACTCGGCACCATACTTGCGCACTGTCATAGCTCCTTATTCCAACTTTATAAATTTTACTTCCCACTGATGTCTCACAATTTTGGGGAAATACTTATCGTTAAAAGTTTCAACGAATTCAACCCACGTCCAAGGGGTATTGGGGAATTCTTGCTCACGGTGCCTCGATACCGATTTCCACCAAGGCCCGGCTTCACCATCGAGCTTGAAGGTTGCCCAACGCACCTTCTCTACGTCAGTGCATTGAAGCACCTCAAAGACTTTCTCCGTCTCTTCTATCCAACCCTCGGCCTCAATCGGATCTATTTGACCTGAGAGGTTTGGAGGTCTCATTAACCTCCGAGTTGATAAGGTAGTCTCGCTGCTTGTTGATTCATCGTAGCGGTCTGTTGAGCTACATTGGTAGCCAAAGCTTCCAACACTTGCTCCATTCTTCCATCACCACCTCCACTTCCTGTTCCTAAGGGAATAGTATTAGAAGTAGAAGCAAACCCTGCTCCACGTAAAGGACCGTTGCCCTCATCTATTTCCTCCACACGAATAGTTCTTGGTCTATCTCTACCTCTGCCATGTCCTCTAAACTGTGAGGCCATAATACTAGTCTGTCATTGTAAAACAACAACATTGATCAGTACACAGATTGTAAAAACAATCAAACCTATAATCCCAGTGGTTCGACCTAAAGCTTAGGCTCTGATACCAACTGTGATAGCCCATATTTCCACACCCAAAAACTCGTGTCATCAGGATCATATACCTTTATGATCCCCAGACAAACCAAAGAGTGTCTGCTCATCTAGTGAAAGTCAAAGCGGACACTATCTAAAGTCGCAGATCGAGTCATCATATAAGGCTCTTAAATAAATAAAAAGGAAAAACAAAACAATATAGTATGTATAACAAAAGAGTATACATCCTTAAAAAGGAACCAAGAAGAACTACTGGTGATGGACATCTATCACCCAAAATAATGGTTCCCAATAGTGGTTCTTATAGAATGTATAAAACTATAAGTAAAACTTCTACAGTAAGAAATACAGAACAGTGGCCACCAGGCACACAGAAAATCGAAAATATACATGTATAGATCCCAAAATACAAAACTAAAATGCCCAAGCTACTGATAGAACTCGTCAACTGGGATATTAGTATCCTCCTCCTCAGCCTCAGCCTCAGTCTCAAGCTGATAATCCGTGTCACTCTCAGTACCAGGAGCCCTAGCCTTAGAACCTATGATATATAATCAGGGGTGAGCTAACCATCTAAGCTCAATAGAAGAAACTCAATTAAATTACATCTAAAATATAAAACATGGTTTGCAAAACATAGCTCAAAATAGATGGTGAAATCTGAGATTATAGACAGAGATGGTCAAATGATAGAATGCAGACCTTTAAAGAACAAAACAGATGCTGAATATCAGAAAGTAGACTTTAATTTCAGAGTTTTCAGATGCTATACATACAATATTTAGTGACTTAAATTCTATACTTAAATAACTCCCGTGAATATAGCACGTGATAGCCAGATGTTTGCCAATGGGTAACCCTGACCATCGTCGTTTAATGAATAATTTCATATATTTGCATCAAGCCTCTTCAAAGGAGAACAACTTGTGTCAGGGGGTTTACAAATCAAATACACGAATATCCCATCGTGTCAGTCGTGGGTATCCTGCCACATCAGGGGAATTCGTCACATGAACTTTAAATCAATATATATATAGAACATCAGGAATCAGGTAGCAGAGCTTTTATTATATGCAAGGCATGTTCTTTAAAATAGAAGTCAAAATAGAGATGATGTGAGACCATGCAGTCAAAATCAAACACAAGTTAAGTTGAATTTCCCCTACCTCAAATCAGGTCTTTCTAAGCAAATCCAAAGCTTTTTAAAATATCTCAGTTTTAACCTAGACCATACATACAGTGTACTAAGTGTCAGAGATGTCAGAACAATGACTGGTACAAAGTTCAGCCTTGTTTTCCCCAAAAAACCAAAATAGGCAAAACAGGGGAATTCGATCAATCAACTTCCCTATTTGATCGATGGGATTCACTATTCGATCGATCAATCACTTTATTTGATTGATCGGACCCCTTAAACCTTCATAGACAGAATAGGGGAATCTGATCGATCATCTCCCTATTTGATCGATCGAATTCACTATTCGATCGATCATTTCTTCAATTTGATCGATCGGATCTCATATTTATTCACATATAGAACCGAGGAATTTCGATCGATCAACCTCTCTATTTGATCAATCGGATCCTCAATTTGATCAATCAATCCTCATGTTTGATCGATCGAATTTTCAAAAGTCAAAATTTTAGAATTTCAGACCTCCTGTTCGATAAGGCATTTATACGATTCGATCGATCAAATCCCAAATTTGATTGATCAATCTCTCAGTTTGATCGATCAATTTCTCAATTGATCGATCATTCTACCACTTGATCGATCACTTTATAGTTTGATTGATCAGTTTCAAATTTGATCGATCAAATCCCAATTTGATCGATCAGATTTATCGGGCATCAACTTCCTCAAAATCACCCTCCTATTCTATAGGGGATTTATACAATTCGATCGATCAAATCCCAAATTTGATCGATCAAATTATAATTTGATCAATCAATTACTCAATTTGATCGATCGGAAATGACAGTCTCTGTCATTAATGAGGTTTGTTGATTTTAACCTATTTCTTCCATGATTCATCATGATTCTCCATGAATCATTCAGGCAGACATAAACACATATTTATGACATCTAAACCTCTACAAATACCTAGTAACTCACCTCTTTTAGAGTCGCTTCTTGGTTCACGGAGATTACAACTCGATGTGGGTTTCAGATCCATAATTCTAGTTTCCGTCATTGTCGACAATCCCCGGACTTAGGATTTCAACACCACGACTATACTCAGAGGTGTACTCGCTTCTAGCTCAGACATGACAAATTAACTCGTCCCTTTCAATACACACTTGTATCCTAGATCTCGTGATTCCTCAAGCTTTGATTTAGGAAATCGACGAAAGATCAAGAAGACGTACAAATCAAGCTCTTGTAGTTACAACCAAATCAACCGGAACATCAAAGAAGGAGATAGAGTAAGGAATTCTAACTCTTCTTTCCCTTATAAGCTAACTTAGAGAAATATGTCTGATATTTCTCTTTCTCAAGTGAAATATTCGGTGTTGAATACATACACTTCACTTGGTGTATAGCATTCCACCAAGTAGTTCATCAGAGCTTAAACTTGCGGAATACGTGACCTATGACCTCACGCGCATACAGATTAATAATATTGCCATTAATATTATTATTATAAAACTTTTAGGTTTTGTCTCAATTTTCGTGTCAGGCACGTATAGAAAAGCAGTCAAGTATGTTTGAAATTTTAGGTCATTACAGATCTAATGACTTTAATTCTATTATTTAATTAATTTTCTACTAAAACTTTATAAATCTTAAATTTTTCAAAAGCTTCATTTTTAGTATTTAATAATTATATATGAGTATATTTTTAAAAATTGTCTATAAAAGTAATAAAATATCATTTTCCTCCTCTAGTAGAAACATTATTTAAATCACAAATGTCAATGTGTATTAAATCTAATAAACACGAATTTATCAAATCATTAAGAAAAGGATTTCTAGTAATCTTAGTCTTGGCACATACACTATAGGATCTGCTATCAAAATATTCATGTTTGGGAATTAGATCAAAACTAGTCATGCATTTCAAAGATCAACAATTAACATGCGCTAATCTGTCATGCCATAAATTAGAAAGAGAGACTGAGTTAAAAGAAGGAGATATTTTATTGATTTAATCAAGTACATTCAATTTGAACATGTCTCCCATGGCATATCATTTTCCAGCAAATTCACCATTTTTGGATAATATAAACTTATCTGATTCAAATACTAGTTTGAAACCATGCTTGATTAATAAACCACCCGATACAAGCTTCTTACGAATGTCGGGTACATGGAGCACATCAATAAGCATCATGACTTTTCCAGATGTAAAATTCAATTTCACTTTTCCATGCGCTATGATCTTTTTCGTAGATGAGTTTTCATGAAGAGATCATGATCATCGTCAGCTTTATCATACATCACAAACATGTCATGATTATTACAGATATGTTTTGTGCAACTCGTGTCGATCCACCATTCATTGATGTCACCAATTAGATTTACTTCCAAAAGAATGACTAGAAAGTTACTTTTTTCTTCCACTGTATTCGCTTGATAGCGGCAATCCCATTTGAAATATCTGGGTTTTTCATAGTGGTAGCATCCATCATTCTTGGTACCATGGTCTTATTCTCCTTGACGAATTTTTTATTTTCCTTGAAATGAGAATATCCTCTCTTCCTCTTCTTTGATGGTCCACTGACAACTTTAGACTCAACCAAGTGTGCCTTTGATATCATATCAATCTGATCTTCGTTTTTATCCCTAACTCGAGATTCTTCCTCAATACCAAAATGAAGGAGAAGATTTTCCACATAAACCTTTTCATTATTACGCTTAAGAATTTTTTGGTAATCTTTCGAAGAAGGAGGCAATTTAGTGATTACTGCACCAACCAAAAAATTCTCATCGAAATGAGAACCATTAGCAATCATATAATTTATAACTACTTAAAAATCATGTACTTGCCTAAGGATAGGTTTATCATCGACCATTTTAAAATTATAAAATTCACTGATAATGTAAGAATTATACCCTGTATCTTCAGTTTTATATTTCTTTTCTAGTGCGTCCCAGACTTCCTTCGAAGTGTTGTAGGTGCGGTAGACGTCAAACAATGAATCTGACAATACATTCAGAATATAGCCCTTGCACGTGTAGTCGTCTTCTTCCCATTTATATTTTTTTCGACCTTCATTGAGTGTTGATAATTCGATAACAGTTGGGCATGGATTCGTGATAACGTACACAATTTTTAGCTCAGTCAACAGAAAATGCAATTTTTGTTGCCACCTTTTGAAGTTCGAACCCTCAAAACTATCCAACTTATGGATGTTGTTGGGCAGCGCGGGATGGATTTTTTTTATCAGTACGGAAGAAGTCGTAGATTGGATATGGGCCATCTTGATTTTAAATTGTTGGAAAAACTTGTTCGAGTTGTAAGAAAAGATAAGTTTGGAATGAAGAAACACGTGGATCCAGTTCGAGGTATGTTGAATATTGTTGTCTTTAAACTGAGATTTGTCCCTACCACTATGATCAAGTGGTCACCAATAGGTTACCGGCAAATCGATTCCAGGATATAATGAACCGGCAGCATATTCGTGTGATCAGATTTGGTGAATCTGATCACGCAACCAGAACACCAAATAGCGTTAAGGAACTTTGAAACGTAGCTTTAAAATCGGGAAAATAGAATAGAAAATACAGTAGTAAAAAAGAGGGTCTCGAGTCCCTTTTATAGAAATAAACAAGTGTAACTGAACGGACATATCCATTAAACGTAAATGAACGGACATATCTGTTAAAAGGAACTGAACGGACATATCCGTTTACAAAGGAGCGATTTAAAATTCAAACGAACATAAAACTATAAAAATGCGGTATTCTTTTGTTCAAAAAATTAACTAAAAGCACCGCTTCGCCACGCCACGTACATATGCTTATGCTCGTGCCCATCTCGACTGAGCTCGGCGGGCGCACGCACGCGTGTGTGTGACTTATAAAGTGCATGGAGGCAGAAACCACAAAATTTGGTGCCCCCTGGGTGAAGGCTACAAGCCTTGAGCCAAACATTCAAAACATAATTCAAAACGCAAAAAATTATTCAAATGATGTGGGACTATTCACCACAAAGCAAAAAGCAAAACAAAAGTTATATTTTAAAATTTCCAACAGATTATATATCGCATGATCACATTATTACCTAGATAGTTATGCTAGTTTTACCCCATTTATATATCATCATGTGATACACCATCATTGATATGTTACCTAGCTTTACATGCTTAATCATACTTTAGAATACTGTGTTTCATATGATTCATTGTTAATGTATGTTACATTCTCATGTTTCTAGCGTCCTAATATTATGATTAGAGTAAGATATGTGTGCTCATTTTTATGCTTATCAAGTTTTATGATTATTTTAATCCTTCATCAAGATTATCCTCACAGTATAGTTCATCATATAATGGAGTCTTTATGTATGACTTGACCATCAAAAGTTAAGCGTCTAAAACTTAAATCACTGCATGCCTTCGCCATAGTATGGTAACTCACTGGTAAATGACTCGTATGTCGTAACCACATGCTTCACAACTCATGGTGGTATGGGATACATGACAAGTGGGATGAGTATGAACTTAATATAATCTTGATCAAAGTAACATTCATGATGATCCATCACACTTAAACTCCAAACATAGTAACTAGGGATACGAATAGTGTTAGGAATTCAACCCACAGAGATGAATTCCCTTATCACGATGAATGCGGAAAAATAAGAAGATGCAAAGAATAATCACAATCACAATCCAAGATTTTTCATGGTTCCCCCAATCGAGGTATACGTCCACGGGAGTATATGCACTATTTATGAACATTTACAACGCACTCACTCTCTTCTCTCTAGTGCAAACTCAAATAAGATCAAACATGATCTTCAACAATAAACCCGTTGTTAAACCAATGACGTTGTCCTTAAAAAAATAGAGAGATTTGTCGAATAATAGTAATGATCCTGACACAAGAACGGCTTCAATCGGATCTTCAATCACCAATACCTTGCCTCTCCAAAGTATTCACCTAAGTTTCTCTCTTGAAAAACTCTCATAAAAGCTCTCTCTCCAAGCCTTAATTCGTCCATGAGCTTTCCCTTTATATAGGAGTCCCGAATCCTACTTCTGATCCAAGAGAAATTGGTCAAAAAATTGGACTCTGCACGTAACTCAACATCACGCGGTCACTCGAGCAAAACAAAAGTCGCTCGAGCGACTTGTACCCAAAAATTTTCCCTTACAATAGTGTGCAGGTCGCTCGAGCGAAAATCAAAGTCGCTCAAGCGACTTTTCCCCTAAAGTTTGCTCCAGATTCGTGCTCACCTCGCTCCAGCAGATTTGGTTCCCACTCGAGCGAGTCAATTGGGATTAAATCCATAATAACAATCTCTACCTAAGTTTCATCCCCAACCACGTCACCGCCCTAAGGGGCATCAATATCTTCGACAAGTGTTAATCAAGTTTATACAATGCCTAAATTTATTGTGTAACCGGCTTTGTCAGCATGTTCACTGCATTCTCTTTGATAAGTGCAAGTTTTAAAAGAACCATATCCTTAAACTTTTCAGGACGTTTCTTCATCCTCTCTGACTTTCTCAAGATAGTCTGAACAGGAACCGGTACCTAGGGCTGCAAGTCTTGAGAAATTGTGCCATCGAAGTCTTCATTGTCCTTCTCATCTTGCTCATGCCTTTTAACATCAACTTGTACTTGTGGTTCGTCAGATGACTGAGGTTTGTCTTACGCCTTTTTTATCGGAAACTCACCTTCTTTAAAAATAACATCCCTTTCAATAATCACTTTGTGAGATTGTGTATCCCACAAACGATAACTCTTGACTCTTTCGCCATAGCCAATCAAGATACTTTTTAGATTTTGGATCCAACTTAGATCGTTCACTTCCCTAAAGTAATGCATATGTCTCACATCCAAACACCCTCAAGTGAGAGTAACTAACGTATCTTCCATACCAAACCTCATCTACAGTCTTCGAGTTTAATATCACTGAAGGCGACTGGTTGAGCAAGTAACATGTCATGTTCACTGCCTCTACCCAAAACTCATGACTCAAGCCGGAATTATTCAACATACACCGCGCTTTCACTAGTAGTGTTCTGTTCATCCTCTCTATTATACCGTTTTGTTGAGGATTTTTAGGAACTGTTAAGTGTCTAACAATCTCTTGATTTTTACAGTAAACCTTGAACTCTGATGATAGGTATTCTCTACCATTGTCTGATATGAGAATCTTCACCTTTCTGTCTGTCTGCTTTTCAACCATGCTCTGTAACTGCTTGAATTTTTGAAATACTTTCGACTTGTTTTTAATCGGATACACTCATACTTTCCTGAAGTAGTCATCTATAAATGACACAAAGTAGTTAGCTCCACCTACAGATGTGACTTTAGCCGGTCCTCATACATTAGAATATATATAATCAATCAGCCCCTTCGAAATATGCTTTCCTCTAGAGAAACTAACTTGCTTCTGCTTCCCAAAGATGCAATCTTCACACAAATTTAGGTTACAAGTTTGAATGTCAGAAATTTCCTTATTCTTTATGACCTCCATTAGCCCACGTTAACTCATGTGACCAAGCCTCTTGTGCCACAAATTAGAGAGATCCTTGAAATATGTCGTAGCCATAACACCACTATCGCTGATTGTGTTGCCTACTAAAGTATATAAATTTTTCATCTTTTTACCTTTCATCAAAGTCATAGCACCACGTATGATCTTTAGCTTATCAAATTCTAAGATGACTCGACATCCTCTCTCATCCAATGCTCCCAGCGAGATCATATTTTTCTTCTGATTAGGCACATGCCTAACCTCAGTAACAGTACGAACACAACCATTAAACATCTTAATTCTGATAGAATCGATACCCACTGCTTCACATACACAGTCATTCCCCATCATTATCGTCCCACCATTGGCTTCCGTATACTAGTCAAACCAATCCATGTATGGACACATGTGATACGATGCCCCTGAATCTAGGATCCATCTACCATCAAACTCATTGGAGCTTAACAATGCATACAATAGTTCTTCACCAAAATCTTTCTTAGCAACACTGGCCTGTTGCGAAGTCCCTTCATCAACCTTATCTTTATTCAATCTCTACTTGCAATATTTACAAATATGCCCAGATTACTTACAGAAGTAACAGATAATATCCTTTTTGTCATCCCTAGATTTGGACCTGTTGTTTTCTCTCGTTAATTTATTATCCTGTCTGGACTTGTCTCTTTTGCGATCATGGTTCTGACCCCTTTCTCTCAAGAGACTAATCCCTTCGGAGTTAGATTCAAGTTATTTTTTCAATTCATCAAAAAGAAGTGTAGCAATCATTTCTTCGATAACAACAGTATCTTTATCATAAATTAATATGGTATTATGGTGCTCATAAGATGGTGACAGTGAGGTGAACAAGAGAAGTATATTCTACTTCAAGTTTCACCTCAATGCTTAATAGTTTATTAACTATTTTATTAAACAAATTCAAATGATTATGAATGTGTGTACCAGCCTTCATACGAAGGGTGTAGAGTTGCTTCTTCATGAAGAGCCTGCTAGACAACAACTTTATCAGGTAGACATATTATATCTTCTTCCACAGATCCACGATCATCTTCCCGTGAAGAACGTTGTACAAAACTTCATCGGACAAGCACAATCAGATAGTGCTTACGACTCTCTTATCAATAGAGTTCCACTCTTCAGCGGACATCGCTGCCTTCTTCCCTATCTCCTTCCCAAGTAGAGTATTATTAATGCCTTGATGGACAAGGAGATCTGTGACCTTGACTTGCCGCAAAGCGATGTTATTTTTTCCTAAAAACTTCTCCACCTTGAATCGTGCATTCGAGACCTTCATCGCCATTATAGCGTAAAACTTGAAACTTATCTCTAATACCACCTGTTAGGAATTCAACCCACACTGACAAACTCCCTTATCGCGATGAATGTAGAAAAATAAGAAGATGCAAAGAATAATCACAACCACATCACAAGATTTACGTGGTTCACCCAATCGAGGCCTACGTCCACGAGAGTATATGCACTATTTATGAATGTTTACAACGCACACACTCTCTTCTCTCTAGTGTAAACTCAAACAAGATCAGACACAATCTTCAACAACAAACCCATTGTTAAACCAAGACTATTTTCCTTCAAAAAATAGAGAAGAGATCTACCGAAATATAGTAACGACCCTAGCACAAGAACGGCTTCAATGCCCAAGCAATTCTCACTACAAAAAATACGTTTGTTGGAGACGGCTTTTGGCCGTCTCCAAAGATGACTAAGCCATCTCCAATAGTATTGGAGGCAGCTTCCATGTAGTCTCAAATAGTCTCGCCTCCATTGTCTTTGGAGACTAAATAGGAGTCGTCCCTAATAGTCAAGGTTATTAGAGACGGCCAATTGGAGATGGCTTCCATGTAATCTCAAATAGTCTCGTCTCCATTGTCTTTGGAGACCAAATAGGAGCCATCCCTAATAGTCAAGGTTATTGGAGAAGGCCTATGACCGTCTCCAAAGATCTGTTGGAGACAACTTAAAGTCGTCTCTAATTAGTCACCTCTTGCTATTGGAGATGGATTTTGGCCGTCTCCAATAAGTGATCTGAGGTTATTGGAGACGGCTTTAAGGCGTCTCCAATAAGTGACCTGTTATTGGAGACGGTCACCAACAAATTATGTTTTTAATATATATATATTTTTTGCCCCCATATTGCCTAGCAATATACATCCATAACCTGCATTTTTTTTTTTTTATGAAAATCCATAACATGCATTTACATACTCACATTTTCATTCATATTAGCATAAATACATTAACATGCTCAAAGGTCATTCACAAAAATAAATTTTAATTCACAACAATGCAATTTCATTCATAACAAATTTATGTGTACAAGCAATGACTCCTCTTTTTTCTTGCTACAATATTACAAAAGAAACATGCATAGCATATTCTAGATTTGTAATATTTTTCATCAGTGAAAAATTCTTTGACATGCCCAATTCCACCTATATTTGGACTTGTATCACCATTGTCGACTCATTTATGGTCCTGTAAAGAAAGAAGCCTCTCACCATCCACCAAAGCAAAGAAAGAAGCGTCCTCATCTTCAAGCAATTCCTCAATGACTACTCAGAAACCAACAGCCCCAAACTACCTTTTACCAGCATAGAATCAACAACTTTGAATGCATACTCCACCTAAAAGAAAAAAATTTGATGGTAAACTAAAACCATAACTTCAATGACCAACGATAACTTCACATAATTGGATTATTGAGTTTGACAAAACTAAGCACAAAGAAATATCATATAAAAAATAGAATTGAGAGGCAAAAGAATAGACTTCCACATATATGACAATTTTTTCACAAGCACACAAAACAAAAATGTGAACTGATTCACCAACAATGAATATATCCCATCTTGTTTGAACAATCTGATGGTGAATACTTAGTTCACACAAGCCATCCTTTAAAAGCATTACCTTTCACGTGGAGTTATTGATAGTGACAATAATAACTACTATCTATGAGGGGTCTGCAGCAGCACAAGTTTTTGCCAAATTTCTGACATAAAAATTAGAATATTACAAGAAAGAAGATACCACCTTACAACTGTGATAGAACAAAAAATCAAAACAAAGTACGTTAGTGATCTGTCACAAAAATGTACAATGCAATTTCATTATTAACATATTGCACGATTAGTAGCTCCATAGGTTGATAATTCTTCTCATGGGTGTAAAGTGTGTCACTTTCACATTAGCAAAATTTAGGAGAACAAGGAATAAAGTAATAAATAAAGACAAAAAAAAAAAATCACCCTATGCTATTGCTAGGGATGTAGATACGATTTACCGAACCAAAATTGAAATCGAAAATTTCAGTTTTTAGTTCACTTTCAGTTTGGTTCCCTATTTTCATTAATATTTATATTCTTTATGTATTTTTTTAGGGATTTTTCTTATATTTTTCGGTTTTCTCATCCTAGTATCCTACCTTTCGGTTTTCACCACCCAAAACTGATCTGAACCGAAATCAGTTCGGTTCGATCGAAATTGGTTTTCGGGATGGTTCGGTTTGCTTGGTTTTCGGGTTGGGTTTGGGTTTCAAGTAAAAAACTAATAGCCAACTAAAAATATATAAATACACACCAAAATCCTATCTACTATTCATCAACAAAGCCCTATTTACTATTCAAACCAATCCTACATTGCATTTACTATAAATGAAGAATGCCCATAAAGTAAAATTAAACCAATCCTACATTGCATTTGCTATAAATGAAGAATGCTCTGATGGTGAGATTATGATCTCAAGATATGCATTGTTGAAGATGGGGACGAAAAATAATCTCCAATATTTGATTAGAAAAAGTTAGTTTTAAGTACTAAAATGCATGTGGAATGATGTGTGTCAATTGGAATACGATCTTATACTGATATGAGGGTACCTTCATTTGCGCCCACGGAACCTTATTGGGCATAAATACCTCCAACAGTAGCTATATCAACGCTACCCAAAAGTTGTTCCTTCCACCTCCTCAAACTCTCATCATCCTACTCATTTATTAAATCTGTACTTGGTTACTATGTTTAGAGGATCAAGATAACCTTACAACTAAACAACTGAAAGGGGATTCAGGGAAAAGAAATAGCATTTACCTATAGTTTTGGATCAAGCTTTCCTGTCAAAGATAACAACAGAGTGGTCTTTCCAAAGCCTGGGGGACCCAAAAGTAGAATCGTTCTACAAAAATTTAAATAAAAAAGCATAAGAAATCAATAAACCATATGGGATTTCAAAAACCAAAATCAATTAAAACCCAAATTGGTAATTAGATCAACTCTTTTACACCTACAAGGTTTGATGATTCTGCTAACATCATGAATGATCAATAATGATTTTGTCTATGGAGTCCTACATTTCAGCATGCCCTTGCCTTGAGTCTTGACAATCATGGGCTAATTTACTATTTACTTATATTCTTCATCAAGGAAAACAAAAAAGATGGTGATAGTAGGTTGGATCCATGGCACCCTACGTATCAGCAAGCCCTTGCCCTGAGTCTTGGCAATCATGGGCTAATTAACTATTTACTTATATTCTTCGTCAAGGAAAACAAAAAGGACAATACATATCAGCATTATCGGCCTGGTCTCAAGATGATGCGTATCAAATATGTATCGGCCAATTCGGCTGATATTAAAGTACTTCTTTTTTATTTTTACAATTATAAAAAATAAATATATAACTTACAATAATAAAAAAATCCCACTTAGATCTTATGAAAAAAACCTTCTATACTTAGATTCAACGAATGGAGTGACAGAGATTCTATATGCAGCATCTGCAATAGCAAAAGGATGAGGACTTAGCTTACCAAAGGCTGCTCCTTTGTATTGTTCCATCATGTGGCCGTCATATAGATGAGGTAGTCATCAAAAGGGGTTCACAGCAATCAATATATTTCCAGTATAAGTCTCGAAGCAACATTAGATCCATTAACAACTCTATATTTTTTGAAATTAAATTGGTAAACTTCGTAAACCCATTTGCTTTTACACTTGTTTGATATTTGTGAGATTTCCAATTCTACCAGAGAGAGTTCCTGATAGATTTTGGCTTGGAGCACCCCTGTAAATAGCCAACAAACGTTAGTTTGAGAAAAATAAATAAATTAATATAGACAAATAAACAATGAAGAACTTACAATGTGGTAACCAGATTCTTTGGGGAGGAAGAGATCATAGCCCACCTACAAGGATCCACTGAGGCTTCATCCGAGTTGTTAAGAACTTGCATGCGGAACTGTTGATTGCTCACACCAAATGGAAACTTCACCTTTACTTCAGAAATCTCAATCTTATAAAGGTTATGTGTGCTCATTTATTTGCAAGTGTGAGCTACACAGAGTCACAGAGAAATTACACACCCACACACAAAATGTGGTTTTGAACTACAATTCTTTTTGAACATGAGTTTCATGATAGCAAGATTTTTTTGAAACGCATCACCTTTCATTATAGCCATGCTCCTCACTTTAGATTCTACTTCCACATGCTACCGGTTATCTGCCACCCCACTCCACAAATCTCATGTCTACCAAGCCGTACAGGATGTCAGTTACACGAGTTCCAGCAACATCACTCCGGTCAATCTTAAACCAATAACCTCAAATCAAGAAAAAGCCAAAAGTGAAGTGCGTGCATTTCCTGACGCTTGACCATTTGGATAAAAGGAGATTGACCCGAGTTCTACTGTTGGCACTCGGATTTGGTACCTAATACCAGTTCTTATTACAACAATGCAAAGTTGTAACCAATTCCATGTCTCGCAGAATGTCGTGGTGGGCCAAAATACATCAAAATCTAAGGCAACAATGGCTTCATTAAGCAAAGAGGGCAGGAGCGAAAATCCAGAAAATGAATTACCTAATTTAAATGAAGAGATTCCCACCTGTTTACCCGTTGCTGACTTTGTTGATAGCAGGGAATTGAGCACATCAAGAACTGAGAGTTTAGACTTTGTTGACAATAGGGTATGTTAGATTTAAGTGGTAGCTATTAATTTTAGATGATGTTTGATTATTTTGACTCATATGGTGGAGATCATTATTCATCCCATGGTAACTCAGCTTCTCAAGTACCCTAAATCCTAAGGTGAGCTCCCATTAACCCAACTTCTTAAGTACCCCAGAACCCAATGCTTAATTATACAGTTATGAACTGTCTACAATTGCTTTATTAATTGAATCTATGACATGAAGAGATGGTAGAGGTGTACACAGTTCATGTCAAATGCACTGAATTGAACTAGCAGCTCAGGTCAAATGCTCAGAACTGAACCAAACCAGTTCATGTTTATGACCTAAATTAGTTATTTTTTTAAGCTCATTAAAAAGTAGGTACTTTTGGTTGAGAAGTGACAGACATCGGAGCATGCCAATTGACAGTGACATAATTTTCTTTGTCATTTCATGGTTTTTCTTACATATATTATTGATTATATCACCAATTGAGCAACCAACTTGACAGACCCACTAACCATTACTAGTCTTCCAAGTATTTAGAATGAAATCTGAATGTATGGCTGTCCGGTTCGACATTTGGAGTATAACCAACTTAACATGATAAGAAAAAATAAAATAAAATTGTGAATAGTATCTGTGCAACCGTGGGATTTGTGACAATCCCGTCGCGGCGATGCCCTCGCTAGAAAAAATATAGAGTTGCCACCCGGAGCTTTTGGTGTCCCGCAAAACCTATATCATTTTTATAAGCACCGAAGTGCTAAAAATATGACTCTGAATCCGGTCCACACCAAAGGCTCTTGGGTAGGGGCTTCAGTTATTGATCGGGAAGGTGTTAGGGACCCGATCAACCCACTTAATGTGGTTTCTACTAATGGCCAACACAAAAATAAAGTAAAAGAAAAGAAATGGCTTCCTTTTGCCCAAATGGGCCTTAAATCCTATCTGTGCCCCTCCGTTCCTACAGAAAATTAGGCGGCGTAATGGCACAAATGGGAGGATGGCAGAGCTAAGGAAGAGATAAGAGAAGAAAGGGAAGAGTCGGAGCCCTCGGGCCCTTGTAGCACCGTAGGAGAGCCTTGCGTTTGCTTATTTTAATGAGCTTTCGAAGGCTTGTATGGTGAAAATAGGAGTTCTAAAATCTAAGGCTTGCTAGCTAAGGGGTAGAGAGGAAAGGTAAATGGGTAGCATACACCTAAACTAGGGGATCTAAGGTAGAAAATATCACTCAAAGGGGGGTTTGGAATTCTGGAATTTGTATGAGAAATGGTGCGCCAAAGGGAGAAAGATCTTCTCACTTTAAGCTCTTTCTCTCTTAGGTAAAAATTCTCAACCTTTAATCCAAGGGGGGGGGGGGAGCTCTATTTATAGGAAATGGGTGGATTAGGAGACCACTTAGATGCTAATTAGGGATAGCAACTAGGTAATCTCACATCTAAGGATTCCTAGGGTTTTTGGAGCCTTGAAACATGTGAGAAGGTCCTCCAATAGTGGATGATAGGGTGGGGCCTTAAGTCACTTAATAGGTTACAAATAGGGTGCAAAAGGGTACAACAGGACTATCAAAACACACCTCAAAGACTCAGGTAGTCAACAAGTCAAACCCCAGACAAGAAATTCAGGGTAAAACCAAAGGTCATTGTTCATAAGCCTGGCGTAACTAAATAGTTACTGGCGTAACTAAATAGTTACGCCAGGCATATATGATAAAGCAGATCTTGATCTGATGCACGAAAGTTGGCCTCATGAGGGGTCTACTTTAAAACTGGCGCAACTATTAGTTGCACCAAGCCAAAATCCTACAAAATGTGCAATTTTCAAAATGTCGTAACTTTTGTTATATAACTCCGATTGAGGCGATTCTTAGCTCATTGGAAAGCTGGAGAAGTCCTTTTTCCAATGGTATATGATATTAGTAGAAGACCTCAGCTACTCTTGGTGCACCACTCTTCATCCATTGCCCGAAAAGGTTAGGTTTAGGGTTTGAAATGGGTTCCAAGGGTCGAGATTGGTTTCTAAAGGTTCGGGGTAGGTTCCTAAGGGATCTAGGGTGATTCCTAAGGATTTGGAGTGATTCCTAAGGGTTCCATATATATCATCAACAGCTCAGAAATGCGTCTCTCTCAAAATGTGTTTCGATCAGGCCTTGGGCCAAATTTGGGTGTCTACAGATGCCCCTCGTTAGTATTCGATTACTAATGATCGAATGCCAAAGAAAAGAGACATCCGAAGAGGCCCAAAGCATTACTGACAGGTTCGCTGCATTCAGAACGAACTTCAAACATCAGATGAGTAACATGGTGAGAAAATAAAAGCCCTAGATGCCAGGCTAAACATTCGTTTCTCAAGGTAATCAGTCCCTAAGCACTTAGCGACATTATTGGGCATAATCGAGGTGGAACGAGTTACGAAAGCCCTATATGCCAGGCCAAACATTCGCTTCTTGAGATGATTTGAAGGTATTTAATGTTTAAGATTCATTCTGAATATAACAGCTTCGTAAGTAAGAGGGGTGATCGATCACATTCAAAGATATATAGGTGCGAAGTGAACATACACAAGGCTCCACAGTTTGCGTCAAATCCTACGAGGCATTTGATTGCTCCATTTGACTATTCTCAGGTGCCCCTACTAAAAGCAAGGTTTGAGGTCTTTGGGTAAACCCATCGATCCCGAAGTTTATTTAGCATGACTACCTGATCAGAGTGAATAGATGTCACAACGCTTTTTAGGAGGACATGCTAGTTTTGATGATGTGCCCCGGATCTACATGACCTAGAGCATTCAGCTTCAACTATCTTGAACAGATCCAACCAAACATTGGGCATCTCTCAAAAGGGACATCCAATCCTGGTTTCTGCCAATAATGATCATAAACATCATTTAACTATGCATAAATATGTACCCATTAGGAGCGATAAGCAACAAAGGCGATGGAAGCCCCTACTCGGACCTACCCAGGTACAATTTTTAGGAACAAACGACCATCATATAGATATCCAGATGCATGGCATACACTTTACAGGGATACCACTGCCAATACAGGTTTTAAGCCTACAAAAAATAAATAGGAAATGAACCCTTTTGGATGCATGGTTGCACATAGTTTGATTGATACGTAATCTCATTCTCAACTGGTTGGTCTTAACCAACGATTGACCTTTTCCAATAGAGAATCTGAAACTTAAGACACTTAAGTTCATATGAATCCAAAATAGAATGTTGATCGAAAATATTTAACAGTGGAGTCGACTCGAACGAAACATTGATTGTTTCACCGGGACTGACACCGTTGCTCCTACCTGAAAGCAAGATCCAAAGATTCGAGGCGAACCTTATACTCAGAACTTTAATATGGCACAGCTGCATTGCTGATAAAATATTGACATTTTACCGCCTTATGCTTATGCGTAGCTCTGTGGGGAAACACAAATTTATTCTTCTCTTTTTTCTTTTTTCAAAGATTGCTTTCTCTATTTTTTTTAAAAACAAGCATTATCTGAACCTCGAACCAGGGGAGGCACACGCCTAGACAACGCATACCAAGAGCTCGTGCCTCTGTAATAGTTTGCGACGAAACTGAAGCCAACGTACTCAAGTTCATGTGATATCGAAAAGATCGAGTCAGAATTGGGTGTCCACCGAAGGATACTCAATCTTGGCCTCCTTCATCAATGAAGTTACAAATGAATAACTATTCATAAACATGCACCCATTAGGGGCGATAAGCAGCAAAGGCGACGGAATCCCCGACCCAGACCTGCCTGGGTATAATTTACGGGAACAAACGACTATCATATGAATACCCAGACACATGGCATACACTTTACAGGGATACCATGCCAGTACAAGTTTTAAGCCTGCAGAAAAATAAAGGAAATGAGCCCTTTTACATGCATGTTGGCACATAGTTGTCTGACGTAGTTTCATATCTGACAGGTTGGAATCAATCCAACAATGGATCTTTTAGAGGACGGAGTTATCCGGATCTCAAACCCCGTAGGGTGCTCGCCCGAATAGTGCAGACCAAGAGTTAAAACCTCCAAAAATATCATGTGACGAACTTGAAGTACAAGGCACTCAAGTTCACCTGAAATAAAAATATGGAGTGATCAGGGTGAAGATATAGCAGTGGAATCAATCCAGATCTAAGCATTAACTGTTTGACCGAAATTGATATCGTCGCTCCTACTTTGAAATAGGATTCATGGTTCCAAGGCAAACCTTAGACCTAGGACATTAATTTTGGACAGCTGTATTGCTGGTAAAATATTGACATTTTACCGCATCGAAAATACGTGAGTGCATAGTTGTGCGTAAAAAGTTCACAGATTTATAATTTTATTTATTTATTTATTATTTTGTTTTTTCACAATATTTTTCTTTTTTTTATCTTTTTTTTTTAATAGACCTGACATCGGTGGTGAGGTGCTTCATCTGATTTGTCCATCATCAAGAGGTTGCCGGTTTCAAGGCTTCGGACCGTTTTCATATTCCTGCACATTCTTAAGAAAATGTTAGTCTCTTTTTTTTGTTTATACATATATAAAGAAAATGCATCCTAAATAACAAAAGGAGAAGTAAATTTTTACCTACACTTTTTTAATTTCAAGATATTTTTTGGATTTTTGTTTTCGGAGATTTTTTGTTATTTTTCTTCAATTTTGAGATTGAAATATGATGCTAGAAATATGTACATGGAAATGAGTAGAAATATATGCATATTTTTTGGTATTTGGATTTTTCTTGATTTTTTTTTTTTGATGCCTTGACAGTGAGACGGAGTAACGGGTCCCATGGCGTTAATCCGGATTTTACCAACGTCGGAACGTTAATCCCTTTGGATTGAGTCAAACCTTTCTCCTTACCTTGTGTCATACATTTGACAAAGCAATTTCACAAAGATAATTCTGGTCGGGACCCGTCTCGAACTAACATGAGCGGCCCAGCCGAAAAAAGGGTATCAAAGAGAGTAACCAAGAGGGCTCCTCAAGCATCAATCTTCCCAATCAGTGCAAACCTTTTTTTTTCTTCTTTTTTATTTATCTCCTTTTTTACCCATGGCGCCCTTTCAGGTTTTCACCACGTCCATGGGTTTAGCTCTCTTACCCCAAGCGCCCTTTCGGGTTTTCACCATGTCCATCTTGCTTTGAGCTTGTATTTTTATTTTTTCTTTTTTTTTTTCTTTTTTTTTTTTCTTTTATTTCTTTTTTCAACAGCCACAATATAGACGTCGATTCCATCATAGCCGACTAGATGGGGTTCTGGTGTCATCTCACAACTTGGCATGTGTTGACTTAACAGATATTATGATTACTTATAAACCTAAAAGAGGGCTTTCTTCAGGGTGTAGCTTGGCCATGGGTTAGGTTAGGATTTGAAGGTATGCTAGGCTAAAAGGGTTTCCTTGATACGGCTTCAGTTTTCTGAACATACTTTCTTCCTTGGCGTTTTTATTGTACATGCCCCGTGATTTTTTTACATTTTTTTTTATTCTTTTTGCTCCATTTCAGGCAATCTCTTTTTGAGGTTTTGCTTTTTCAATTTTTTTGGATTTTGATAGTAACTTTACTTCTCTCTTTTTGTATATGTACACACATTTTTTTGGGAAAGGGGGTTATTGAAAGAAAGGCCCAAGCTCAAATGGGGTAGCAAAGGATATCATCATTTTTAGGGATGTTTTTTGGCTACTGTGTTTGGAATGATGGCCTCTTTTGGGTGATTTTTAAGCAGTCACGTATTTGTTTCACCAATACTTACCTTATTGCGATAGACTAAGAGTAGAACCGTCGGACGTATCCAGCATTAATGGGCTCAGGAAGATGACCTCCATCCATGGTGGCAAGGTGGATGGCGTGTCCCGATAGCACTTCTCGGATGACGTATGGTCCTTCTCAGTTTGGCTTAAACTTCCCTCTTGGATCGGCGTGGAGGGATGGAAAGATTTTTTTCAGTACTGTGTCTCCTACCTTTAGATCTCGACCGCAGACACGTTTATTATAAGTGCGTGCGATTCGCCCCTGATAATCCTGAATATGACATAAGGCGAGGAGTCTTTTCTCATCTAGTAAGTTCAGCTAGTGAATGTGGGATCTCTCTCTTTCTGCTTCGGGTAAGCTCGATTCCAGGAGGATCCGGAGCGATGGCACTTCAATTTCTACCGGTAGGATGGCCTCGGTTCCATACACAAGAGAGAATGGTGTTGCCCCTGTAGCGGTACGAATTGACGTTCTATAGGCCCACAAAGCAAATGGCAGCATCTCGCTCCAATCTCGATAGGTGACGACCATTTTCTCCAGGATGCGGATGACCGTCTTGTTCACAGCTTCCACGGCTCCATTAATTTGAGGCCGATAAGGTGACGAGCGATGGTGCTTGATTTTATATTACTCGCAGAAGGCTCGGATGCGCTTATTCGCAAAATTGGTGCCATTGTCTGTGATGATATCTTTGGGTACTCCAAATCGACACACAATATTACTCTTGAGGAACTTCTCGATGTGACTGGCCATGGTATTGGCATATGATGCCACTTCTACCCATTTGGTGAAGTATTCAATGACAACGAGGATGAATCGATATCCATTTGATGCTTTCAAATTAATCATTTCGACGATGTCAAGGCCCCAGGTATCAAATGGCCAAGGAGTGATCATACAGTGTAGATCGACGGTAGGAGCGTGTATCAGACTGGAGTGTTCCTGACACTTATAGCATTTCTGAACATGTTTGCAGGAATTTGATTCTATAGTGGTCCAAAAGTATCCCTGCCGTAAAATTTTCTTTGTGAGCATGTGACCGCTAACGTGGGCTCCACATACTCCCTCATGCATCTCCTTCATGATATTGATCGCTTCACTTTCTATATGACACCTTAGCAAAACATTATTGTAGGATCACTTGTAAAGGCATTCCCCACAAATGACGTAGCCTGCCGCTAGACGTTTAATGGTTCGTCGGTCCATCTTCGATGTACCCTCAGGGAAAGTTAGCATGTCAAGAAAATTCTTAATATCTGAGAACCAAGGTGGCTCATTATCAGGCTTTGTAGGTTCCTCAATCTGGAGGTAGAAGGCTGGCTCATTCCTTTGCTTGATCATGATCGGCTTTATCTCAGCACTATATGAGATTTTTATCATTGAAGCCAAAGTGGCTAGTGCATCGGCAAAGCAATTCCTTATCCGGGGGACATATGAGAATGCCAAGTCTTGGAAGCAAGCTATCAAATCCTTGAGGTATTCATGGTAAGGGATCAGTTTCTCATCTTTCATCTTTTAATCTCCATTGGTCAGGCATATGATTAACTGTAAATAGCCAAAAACTCGGAGGTGAGTTACATTCAGATCGAGAGCAGCCTGCAGACCTGCTGCACAAGCTTTGTACTCGGCCATGTTGTTAGTACAAGGAAAGTTGAGCTTAATAGAGACGGGTACATGGAATCCTCTTGGTGAAATTAGAATAGTGCCAACCCGTTGACCCTTGGCATTTACCGCCCCGTCAAAGTGCATTACCCATGATTCTTCTGCTTCCTCAGTATCGTCTTCCGTCATGAACAGAATGTCTTCATCAGGAAACTCCATTATCAAAGGTTCATAATCTAGCAAAGGATTATCGGTAAGATGATCGGCGAGTGCCTGCCCCTTAATCGACTTCTGAGTGACGAATGTGATGTCGAACTCAAATAATAAAAGCTATCCGCGCGTGGTCTGTCCAGTGAGGGCCGGCTTCTCGAACAGGTATTTCAATGGATCCATTCGGGCTAAGAGTAGAATGGCTTGAGATAACAAGTAATGGCAGAGCCTCTAAGTAGCCCATACAAGAGCTAGGCATGCCTTCTCTAGATGAGAATAGCGCATCTCATAATCAGTAAATTTCTTGCTCAGATAGTAGATGGTTTGCTCTCTTCTTTCTGTCTTGTCATGCTGACCTAAGACACATCCCATCGAAACTTCCGTCGTGGAAAGATACATGAAGAGTGGTCTCCCTGGCTTGGGTGGTACCAAAATAGGTAGTTTTTTATTTTATCGAATGCTACCTGACAATCATCGTTCAAACGTGCGAGTTCTTCTTTAGTAGCTTGAAGATCGGCATGCAGATTAGAGTTAGTTGTGCAATGAACTGACTGATATACTGTATTCTGCCCAAGAACCCTCTAACTTCTTTCTCAGTAGACGGTGGTGACATTTCTTTGATAGCTTTGACTTTGACTGGGTCGACCTCGATCCCTCTCCTACTGACAATGAATCCTAATAGTTTTCCAGACATACCACCAAATGCGCACTTCTGTGGATTCAGACGTAGTCAATACTTTCTTAACCTCTCAAACGGCTTCTGAAGGTTTACCAAGTGATCGCTTAGCTCTAGTGATTTGGCTATCATATCATCGACATACACTTCAATTTCTCGGTGCATCATGTCGTGAAACAACGCAGTCATAGCTCTTTGGTACGTTGCATCAGCATTCTTTAGCCCAAACGGCATGACTCTATAGTAAAAGGTTCCCCAAGGGGTAATGAATGTTGTTTTCTTACAATCAACCTCTGCCATCTTTATCTGATTGTATCTTGAAAATCCATCCATGAAAGAAAGCATCCCGTTCTTGGTAGTATTATCGATCAAGATGTTGATGTGCAGCAATGGGAAATTGTCCTTCGGGCTTGCCTTGTTCAAATTACGGAAATCGATATATATGCGGACCTTCTCATCTTTCTTTAGTACAGACATAATATTGGCTAGCCACTGTGGATATTTTGATACCATGAGGAAACTCGCATCGTACTATTTGATGACCTCGTCTTTGACTTTCAGCATCCACTCAGGTCGGGGTCGTCTCAGCTTCTATTTAACCAACTTCATATCAGGGTAAAGAGGCAACTCATGCTCGACCAAATCGGTGTCTAGACTAGGCATGTCCTCGTACGACCAGGCAAAAATGTCTTGGTATGATTGAAAGAAGTTGATCATGCTTTTTCTTTCCTCAGGAGATAGCGACGTTTCGATTTTGACAATTTGGGGAATCTCCTCAGTCCCGAGATTGATATCTTCTATTTCTTCGACAATGGGGATAGGGTCATGCTCAAATTCGGCAAACCGGTCAAGGAGTTCATTGGGGGGCTCCTCCAAGGGGATATCCTCGTCCAGACTCATAACTCCTACCTCATCTTGTATTTCTATAGGAAAGGGGTAGTTCTCACGTGGGACGGGCATTTCGATTAAGGCATCTTTTTGTGGGATTTTATCTGAAATTTTAAATGATAATATTTTTGGACTTTATACTTTTCAATGTTTTTGAGGTTTTGTATTTTTTTAATGTTTTTGAGATTTTGCATGTTTGCCATATTTCTGAGATTTTTATTTTCTTCACAGACGGACCATTGGCAGTACGAGTCTGTGTATATACAACGTATTGCCTGCTAAGGACTTATCTCACTTTTTATAGGTTATTTTTTTTTGGGAAACAGGTGCTAAACTTTAGGCCACTCCCTGCTTCTAGAGTTTGGGGCAAAGATGCCAAGTTGTGTACCTAGGGGGCCGCTCCTTTACCTGATTGGATGGAGGGTGCTGACTGATATGGCCTATTGGAGTCAGCCTCCATCATGTTGATCTCCATTTCATCTAAGATGATATCCTCAAACGTTAACACAGTTTTGTGATGATTCACCATAGGGGGAGTTTTTTCAGGTACTGGTCATCGTTCCTCGAAGAGGGATAACGCGGCCAAGTCTATCTCTAGGCTTGGAAGGGTGATGTAGGGATTGGTGGGGTGAACTGGTTCTGTAGGTTTGTGCGGGGTTAATCGAGTTTTCCCATTCCGATCAATTTTTACAACCTCAGCACTTATGAATGAATTCCGGATGTGAGGCCTGGGACAGGGTTTTTCTTCTATGTGGATCCCCCTGGCTTTTGCAGCTACCGTCGTACGGACTTTCTCCTTAGCCTCTCGGACCTCTTCTTCTGTGGGCTTGTAAACTAATCCGAATCAAACTTTTTAACCCTTAACAACTACCGGCTCTCTTCTGCCTTGCAGCCTAGGCCCGAGTCCTCTTACCTTCTGATAGCCCCATTTCTGGAGCATGGCTACTATGGCCTCCATCATGCCTCCGGTTTTGGAAATGATTGTTTCTGAGGGTTCTGGGATGACAGCCGACACCTCGTATTCAAAGCTGTGGAGGTCGGTGTCTTCCTCAGTGTGTGGCACATTCAGTATCTGAGGGTTCTCAATGTTGTGGGCAACTTTCTCTTTCTCATCATGCCCCTCACCAATTATGGTAATCACCTTCTGCCCGGCTATGAATTTCATTTTCTGATGGAGGGTGGAAGGTATCGCCCCGACCTCGTGTAACCATGGTCGCCCTAACAGTAGATTGAATGAGGATTTTATGTCCATTACCTAGAAGAGTATAGAGAATGTCATTGGCCCAATTATGAGCTCAAGGTCAACTTCTCCCATGATCTCCCGCCTCATGTTATCAAAACCCCGAGCACTCATTCTTATTGGCCTCAACATACAGGGGTCCACACCAATTTTGGTGGCAGTTCTCAATGGGCACACGTTCAAAGCCAACCCGTTATCAATTAGAACCAAGGGAATTATCATATTCCCATATTCGACAGTAATATTGAGGGATTTAGCATGACTGTTTCCCTCCTTTAGTAGATCTGCGTCCGAAAATGAAATGGCATTGGGTTCCATTACCTGTCCGATTATTTGCCCGACTTCGTCTGGGCTAACTTGGAGTGACACATGCGCATTCTTTAATGCTCTCATTAATGCTTGAAAATAGAGTGGGGACGTCATAAATAGATCCCATACAGTAATATGGGCAGGCATTCTTCTCAGCTGAGTCTCCAGTATATGTTCTCGACTCATCTTCTCCAAGGGGTTCATTGCGATGTCTTTCTTTCCTTCGAGTTGGGTTTGTGCTACTGCTGTTATTGCCTCGGGCTGTTTTGAGATTCTTCCTGATCTGGTAATGAAGTCCACTGCCCCCTCCCTGTTGCTGTTGTCGGCATTAGCATTGGTTTGCTCATAGCTCAGCGGGACCTGATGTGGATCATAGGTTGGTCCTGAGAGCTGGAAAGGCATGGCTGTCGGCATCTGAAGTGCATGTACCGATGGCTCTAGGATGATAGGTAAGACTTGGCTTACCTCAGTGACGGATGGGTGGGTGGAAAAATTGGGCCAGTTAGGGGTTGTGAAGCTTAACGTTATTTGTACAGGGGGTAACGGAGCGAGTATAGGCCATTGGTAGCTAATGGGCGGGGGATTGGGGGCCAGATGGTTCGTGGGATAGTTCAAAGGGGTGGTGGAGTATGGTTGATATGCATTTATTTGTACGTAATTTATGGGGATGGGTGGTGGAAAATAGTCTCTAAGATCTAAGGGCTCAGCTGCTGGTGTAGGAGCGGGAAAGTAATCCGCCAGATATAGGAGTTCAATCACCCCAATGATTCTTTCTTCTCGGTCTTGCTACCTTGGAACTACAAAATTCTCTCTGCTACTGATGTAATCAGAGGGATTGAACTCATGCTCTTTATCCATTTCCTCTACCATCCCTATGGTGGGTCCAGGACCTGGTATTCCGATAGGGTGTGGTGACAAAGGCACCTAGTGAATATTCGCATGTTGGTTTGCTTGGGTGGGTATAGGGGGAATGATCTTTCCAACATCAATTAGATCTTGGATCGCATGCTTCAATGGGAAGCAACGATCAGTTGGGTGACCTGAACCTTGGTGGAAATTACAATGAGTATTCGAGTCAAAATTATATGGAAGCGGGTTGGGAGGAGGTCGTGGTTGGAGTGCAGTTACTAATCTCTTTTCAATTAATAAAGGTAAAAGTACACTTAATGATTGCCCTAAGGGTGTAAAAACATGATCATAACGGGCTCTCCTCTCTGGGGTCATTTACACCCCTCCATTCCTCGCCTCTCTGACCGGCCCTATCGACAATATGGTTGCACCTTTGCTTTAAATTGAATGGGGCTACATCATATTGTTAGGCAGTGTTTGCAATATTCGCATCGCCACCTGTTCTTCTATCATTTCTCTACTCGAAAAACCTCCTAACCCCGTTGGGTCCCCCTGATGCATTTTTACTCAACCACCCTTTTCTAATGGCGTCTTCACAGTGGTTGGCGTTCCTTACTAAGTCAGCAAAACTGGACTGCTGCTGGTATACTAGAAAATCTGAGATCACTGACAGGGTATTCTTTGAGATCATTTCTATCTGCTCGTCAGGTATCCTATTTTTGACTTGAGCTGCCAGTGCTCTCCAACGCCCTAAGTAATCACTGAAGGTTTCATTGGAGTTCTGCTTCAATCGGGTTAGATCTGACTTGCGGAGCTCAATGTCTATGTTGTAGACAGATTGCTCTTGGAATAGGTGGGTCAGATCTTTCCATGTTTTAATCATTGATGGTTCAAGAGATGTGAACCATATTAAAGTTGGGCCGGTTATACTTTTCTGAAACATTTTGATGAGGAGTCGTTCATCTCCGCCATATTGGCACATGTCCCCCCAGTAGGACTTAAGGTGCGCAATAGGGTTGCTCGTGTTGTTATATTTATCAAAGATCGACATTTTAAATTTGGGGGGTAGGGGGACCTTGGCAAACAGGCAGAAATCTGTAAAGTCTGTGGCATGGATTTTAGCACCACCCATCTTTTGTAATTGCTTCTGGATTTTATCTAACTGTTCTTTCAACTGTTCTGACTCCTTGGACATGGGGGTCATCTTCTCAATTATTATCCTAGACTCACTTTGGGCCACTAGGGTGGGGTAATTACAGGTGGAAGATTGGCATTGGTCGCTGCCTCGGCATAGGCCCCACTGTTTCTGATCTCGTCCTCCTCATACTGCTAGTCTACATAAGGTGCAGTGAGGATGAGATTTTCATGTTGATGGATGGACTGGATGTGGGTTGGATGAGCCCCTTGAATGTAAGGGAAGTGTTGTGGGGTGATGGGGTGAGTGGTAGTTTGGTTTAGGGGTGGGGCCTGATGAAGCCATTAGACATGGGGGAAGGTTTGGAGATGGTCTTGGAGTATGGAGCCATAAGAAAATTGGGTTTGAGGTATGGCATGGGTTTGACCTAGTTGTGAAGGTTGGGGTGGGTAAAATTTTAGGGGTATTGTGGAGGGTATGAGGCTTGGGCCTGGGTCATGGGCCCTGGGTAGGTTTGGGCCATAAGGCCTTGATCAGGTTGGGTTTGGGTAAAGGGATTTGGAGGGTCTTGGCCCATTAGGCTTTGATGGGTATGGCCCATTAGGCTTTGGAGGGCTTGAGCCATGGGCCATTGGTGGGTTTGGGTCTAGGCTGTGGGCCCTTGGGGTAGTCTGGCCCATTGGATTTTGAGGGGTATGGACCATGGGCCCTTGGAGGGTTTAGGCTATGGGCCATTGGTGGGTTTAGGTCTGGGCCAGATGGGTCTGGGCCATGGGCCCTTGGGTGTGGGTCATGGGCCCATGGTAGGTTTGGGCCATGGGCCCTTGGGTATGGGTGATGGGGTATTGGGCCATTGGGCCTTGGAGAGTATGGGTGGTGGGGTTTTGGGCCAATGAGCCTTGGGGCATATGGGAGATGGGGGTTTGGGCCATTGGGCCTTGGGGCACATAGGAAATGGGAGCTTGGGCCAATAGGCCTTGGGATATGTGGGAAATGGGGGTTTGGATGGTGTGAATTATGGGGGGTTGATGGGGGTCATGGGAGAATGAGGCATAGAGGTTGGCTAAGGTATGGGATGGGCTTATGGATATGGGGTGTGGAGGAGAGGAGGTATTTTGGGAAGCCTTTCATAAGGAATAGGCTTGGGACATCTCCTCCATCATGGACATGGAAGGAGGATCAGATGTGGATGGTGGATTTAAGGGATGATTGGGTATGGATGGGATGGATGTGGAAGGAAAATTGGGCATGGCCCCAGTATAATCGGGCATGACCATGGTATGTGATGGGACATGGGATGGATTGGAGAGTTGAGGTGGGGCAAAGGATGGGGAAGGATTAGGGATGTTTAGGGATGATGATTGGTGGGGTGTGGATGTTTGGGAAAAACCGGGCATGGCCCCGGTAAAAATGGGCATGACCCGGGTAGATGGGGGGATTTGTGGGGAGTTGGATAGGGTGGAGATGACATAGGTGAATGAGGGCGGATTGGGCCTATATGGGGAAGGTGGAAAATGGGACATGAATGTGGATTGGGAAAATGGGGTTGGGTTTGTCATGAATGTGGATGGGAAAGGTGTTGGATTTTGAGGGGATGTGGATGGAATGGGTGGTTGGTTTGGCATGGGGGGGAAAGCAGCTTGGGAAAAAGATGGGGAATGGGGGGGTTGATTTTGGATATTTTGGGAAGTGGCGGTTGGGAAAATGGGGGTGTCAAACGGGTCGGTAACAGTAAAAGGGGATGGGGTGATGGGGATGGATGTGAAGGCCTCTCCCGAATGGGAGTGGGTTGGAGAATGTGGTGGGGATGAGTCGGGATCAGCATCAACCGGGTCCACTACCCACGACATTCTATGGGAACGGGTTGGGTAAGGGTGCCTTGGATAAGGCCCAAAAATCCTCCTTCTTCCCCTACTGGACGACGGAGGGCAAGATGATGTTGTTGTGTTGGCAACACAAAGATTCTATTTTTAGTTTTTAATTTGATTTTTATTTTTTAACTTTAAATTTTTGGAGAAAAATTTTGTAAAATAAAGGTTCCGAGGCCTTGGAATTCCCTTCTCGGGTGGCTTTCGTACCCTAATTTAAGACCCGTAGTGACGGTTTTGACGTACTTCGAAAGAATCAAAGGAAGACCTTTGATCTATTGAAGGCACAAAAATCGAGGCAAACAACTCGATCCCCCGAAATGGGCCAAAAAGAAGTTACCTTCTTTTGACCGACGGGGGCATATTCGGTGTTGGGGATGGCGGGGCCCAAACAGAGGTACTAAACACACTAATCGGGGGACTCGAGAGGTGAGAAAGCCTCAGATTTGGGGCTGTTGATGTCCAGGTTGGCTTGGTGCAACTAATACATGCGCCAACTTAGCAGGGCCCCTTTTATACACTGGTCCAACTATTAGTTGCACCAAGGTAAAAATGGTGGATTTAAAGCTGGCGCAACTATTATAAATCTGAGATTTTTGCATTGGCGCAACTAATACTTACGCCAGGCAAAATTGAGGCTCCATAACTTATGACAGCAGGGAACAGCAGCCTGAAAATGGGTCTGTTTTGGGTTTTTGCGGAAGTTGGGCTTCTGGGAACTGCCTGACTTTGATGTGATTGATTCTCTCCTTACCGCACCTAAAGGATGAGTCCGGTATAACTCGCTAGCGTGCTCCCCAAGGGTTTTAAGCTTTGGAATGGGAACCCACTCGATATACCTCCGGCGCAAGTGCCTTCTCAGATACTAGGTGGGCTGGGACTTTTCTGGATCATCACCACTAGGGGCTGTCACCATACTAAGACCCGGGTGGTTGTATGTGTGCCTAAACTCAACCCTTTAAAAATCTACCTCGTAAAAATAAGTTAATTAAGCTCCCTATTCTTGGTTCAATTTTAATTTTTTCAAAGCCTTTTTTTTTATGAAAGTTTTCTTTAGTTCAAAAACTGGGAGTGATGACCTCATGCTGCCACTACAGGCCGGCGTCCACTGGCAGAATATGTTTGTACAAGTAGGCCCGCCAATCAACTAAGGCACTTTAAATGACGAAAAATTAAAAGAATTAAAAGACAATGCTCAAGTAGGCCCGCCGATCGGCTGAGGCACCTAAAATGACGAAAAAGTAAAGAGAATTAAAAGACAATGCGCATGTAGGCTCGCAAATCGGCTAAGGCTCATAAATGACAGGAAAGTAGGGGTGAGTAAAAAATAAAGAATAATACCAAAAAATAGCAAAAAGGTTAATAAAATTAAAAATAAATGGCCAAATTTCAAGGAGAAGCTCTACAAGCAATCCCCAGTAGGGTCGTTATCTGTGCAATCGTGGGATTTATGACGATCCCATCGTGGCGATGCACTCGCTAGTAAAAATATAGAGTCACCACCCGAAACTTTTCGTGTCCCAGGAAACCTATATCATTTTTATAAGCACCGAAGTGCTAAAAATATGACTCTGAATTCGATTCACACCAAAGGCTCTTAGGTAAGGGCTTCGGTTATCGATCAGGAAGGTGTTAGGCACCCAATCAACCCGTTTAACGCAGTCTCTACTAATGGCCAACAGAAAATAAAGTAAAAGAAAAGAAAATGGCTTCATCTTACCCAAATGGGCCTTAAATCCTATTTGTGGCCCTCCGTTCCTATCGAAAATTCGACGGCGTAACGACACAAATGGGAGGATGGGCAGAGCTAAGGAAGAGATAGGAGAAGTAAGGGGAGAGCTGAAGCCCTCGGGCCCTTTAGCATCGTAGGAGAGCCTTACATTGGCTTGCTTTGATAAGCTTTCAAAGGCTTGTATAGTGGAAATAAGAGTTCTAAGCTCTATGGCTTGCTAGCTAAGGGATAGAGAGGGAAGGTAAATGGGTAGCATACACCTAAACTAGGGGATCTAAGGTAGAAAATATCACTCAAAGGGAGTTTTGGAATTCTTGAATTTGTATGAACAATGGTGCACCAAAGAGAGAAAAATCTTCTCACTTTAAGCTCTTTCTCTCTTAGGTAAAAATTCTCAACCTTTAATCCAAGGGGAGGGGGGCTCTATTTATAGGAAATTGGTGGATTAGGAGACCACTTAGATGCTAATTAGGGTTAGCAATTAGGTAATCTCACATCTAAGGATTCCTAGGGTTTTTGGAGCCTTGAAACATGTGAGAAGGTCCTCCAATGGTAGATGATAGGGTGGGGCCTTAAGTCACCTAATGGGTTATAAATAGGGTGCAAAAGGGTACAACAGGACTATCAAAACACACCCAAAAGACCCAGGTGGTCAACAAGTCAAACCCCATACACAAAATTCGGGGCAAAACCAAAGGTCACTGTTCATAAGATTAGCGCAACTATTAGTTACGCTAGGCATATGCACAGTAAAAAATAGTGTAGCACAGTAGCCTGGAAGTTGGCCTCGCGAGGGGTGGGGTCCACTTTATAATTGGCGCAACTAGTAGTTGCGCGAAGCCATTTTTGGGCAAAATCTTACAAAACTATGTAATTTTCGAAATGTCATAACTTTTGTTATATAAGTCCGATTGAGGCGATTCCTGACTCGTTGGAAAGCTGGAGAAGTCCTCTTTCCAATGGTATATGATTTGATATTAGTAGAAGACCTCAGCTAGTCCTGGTGCATCACTCTTCATCCATTGCCAGGGAAGGTTAGGTTTATGGTTCGAAATGGGTTCTAAGGGTCGAGATTGGTTTCTAAAGGTTCGGGGTAGGTTCCTAAGGGATCTAGAGTGATTCCTAAGGGTTTAGGGTGATTCCTAAGGGTTCCATACATGCCATCAAAAGCTCGAAAATGTGCCTCTCTCAAAATGTGTTTTGATCAGGGCTTGGGCCAAATTTGGGTGTCTACAGTATCTGTCGCTATGAAGATTATATATGTCACACCATAAACTGGTTATTTGTGATTATCAACCAAATTGCCACTTTAGCGCTTACATTGTTAAAGAGCAACTCACCTCACCTGTAAGAACACCACAACTAAGCATACTATTGGCTAAAGAACACCACAAATAATGCTACAAGAGACATTATCAATACAGTAAGCGAAAATTCAGTTGTGATTATATCATGAACTCCTTACAAATGAAGAAAAATTTGCCACAAGGATCTAAAAGAAAGCACAAAGGGTAACGACATGCTCACTCCTACAATTTTCAAATTACATAATCTCATCCAAATTGAACTTGTCATCCACTTAAAACAATGGGCCTACAAAAAATTAGGGCTTTTATGGGCAAATATCTCAAACATCTGATGGGCAATATATATATATATATATATATATATATATATATATATATATATATATCAGATTTTGTTGGTGATTCCAAATTGATCTAAAGGGAATACCTTGGCCAAATTTGATCGAGTAGCTAGGGTGATTCCAGATTTGATCTAAATGCAAACATCTAATGTAAATTGCATTATATCCCTTAGCTAGATTGATAAAATACCTTAGCCAGATATGATCAAGCAGCTAGAGTGATTCCATAAGGACAATCTCGCCCGAATCAGTCGCTGCTCAGGTGATTCCAGCCGGATCAATAGAAGAAATCAAGCTTGGGATGATTTAATTTAAATGCGGGATTATTTATTGGTTGTAATTGTTGGTCGCCTTCAATGTGAAGCTTGCCTCCTTAA
This sequence comes from Chloranthus sessilifolius, assembly GCA_021018995.1. Classification (NCBI taxonomy): domain Eukaryota; kingdom Viridiplantae; phylum Streptophyta; class Magnoliopsida; order Chloranthales; family Chloranthaceae; genus Chloranthus; species Chloranthus sessilifolius. The sequence continues at coordinate 73,159,483 of CM037597.1, read as the reverse complement.
TTAACTTGGGATGCCTCCAAGCTAAATGTTAACATTGTTGATTGAGATCCGATCATCTCACTAGAATTGAATCTAAGTAGGATGCCTAGAAGGGGAATTATCCATCATTTCTAGGAAGAATCAATAATAAAAGTCACACTTGCTAGTCTCCATCTGTCTAATTCACACAACAATGGAAAAAAGGTGAAAAATGAAAAAATTCAAAGGGATTTCTGGAATAGATTAAATCCGACTAGGGAGGTTTGTATGGTCATATGGGATATTGTCCAAACCTATGGAGGTCAGTAGCCTACGGAATAGGCTGATGGTACCTTTATATCACACCCTTTTTGGGAAGTGATGCTAGAGAATTACTGTCGCTAGCTTGAAGAATTATGTGAACCTTTGGTTTGATAATATAAAACAAAAGTACGAAGAGCAAGAAAACTCCTTAAGATTTGGTTCGAAGTCGAACCATTGTGTTTAGCCCTATGGAAAGGTTGGACCAATGTCTTTAATTTGACTTCTGGCTTCAACATATATGTATAAGGTCAATTCGATAGTAATATAGTGTACTCTTTTGAATGCACAAGTGGTGTGGCGACCTTCGACTCTTGTTTCGCTGATCTATTTTTGATAGCAGATGGCAATTGGGCAAAAATAAATGATTAATTAGTTGTCTTCACCCAAACAACCCAATTTGGACACTACAGCCATCAGCATCATTTTCAATTCAATCCTTTTTCTTCACATTTATTCCATCCAAGGAATGAGGAGTGAGCTAGACTAAGGTGGACCATTACCTAGAAGACAATTTTTTGTATGGACAGACTTTTGGGGAGGACTCTCACTAGGAAGAGCTCTAGGGAAGGAACATTCACCCAATCGTTCGGTCACGCTATTAAAAATTGTCCTCCTTTGTTTTTAACTATGTATGGATTAAAAAAAGTTAGGTAAAACTCAATTGGCACAATGGTCAATTTAAGTAATGTTTGCTCGCAGCCTTTTGGTTAGCTTGGAAAAGCTGAATGATAGCACCCAAACAGTTTTCTTTATGGAATTAGATCTTTCTTATACTTCTATGAATTGTAAGAAAGTAATAAAATGAAATAATTTTCACTGCCAAATCTATGGAGGACGCAAGCCGAGGATGTATTTATTGCTAAATCAAATAAAGAGAGCACAAAAATGGGGACTAAGTGTGATGGAAATTACTCTTACATAGCAGCAGAAAGACATCTGATGTCCTTTATTTAAGTGAATTGCAAGTTCTTAAGCAGATAGTTCTTTAGAATCCTCAACTTTCATAATCTGCCAGATTTAGTGCCCTAAATATAGCATAGGTCCTTAATATATGTCAATACAAGTGATCTTTAGTGTTTCAAAAAATGGTAAATAATATAAAAAACGGAGCATACCAAAATATTTGGAGGCTTCACATCCCTATGACAAACCCCAGGAACAGTGTGAATATAAGCCACCCCCTTAAAAATCTAAACAACACCCTGTCAATACATATTGAAAAAATAAAAGACATTGATAAGAAATTCATAAAAGAATAAATAGGAAATCTCATACTTGATATGTATAAAGTTTCACGTAACTTAGTGGCATCCTCTGGTTCACATTGCTATTGTAACGACCCAAAAAGAAAAACCTTGAAACATACTCGATTGCTTCGGTATACGTGTGTGGCACGAAAATTGAGATAAACTTAAAATTTTATAATAATAATATTAGAATTTATATTATTAATTTGAGAGCACTTGAAGCTATAGGTCAAGTATTACACGAGTCCTAGTCCTGACGAGTTATTAGGCAGAATGCTATACACTGAGTATGTGTATGCGCTTAGCACCGGAATAAAATTTTGGAAAAATAGAAATATCGGGGATATTTCCTTGGGGATAGCTTATAAGGGAAGGAAGGGAGTTAGAATCCTTTTCTCTACTCCTCGCTTCCTGTTAATCTGTAGCTAAGAGATTGGGTTCTGAAGTTCTTTTGTGAAACCAAGGTTAGAGGAAACCTAGGTTAGAGGAAACCTAGATTTGGGATAGCCTGACTTAGAATATGAAGGGGTCGACTTGAATACGTCGTATCTCGTTTGGGAGAGTGTGCCATCTCTGTGTGTTGACGCTGAGCCACGCATCTACTCTTACGGATCATAAACAGCAACGGATCCTTGATTTTGGATCCGAAACCCGCCTCGAGCTGCAATCTCCGTGAACCATGAAGCGACTCTAAAAGAGGTGAGTTACTATATATTTATAAAGGTTTAGAGGTCATAAATGCATAAATATGTGTGCTTGTGTGATTCATTGAGAATCATAGAGAATCAAGGAAGAAATAGGTTAAAAAATAACAAAATGCAATTATGACGGAAACTGTCATTTCCGATCGTTCAAATTGAGTATTTGATCGATCAAATTTAGGATTTGATCGATCGAAGTATATAAAACCCTTATAGAACAGGAGGGCTATTTTATGGAAATTGATGCCCGATAAATTCAATCGATCAAATTGGGGTTTGATCAATCAAATTTGGAACTGATCGATCAACCTATAAAGTGATCGATCAAGTGGAAAATTGATCGATCAATTGAGAAATTGATCAATCGAAATGTGAGATTGATCGATCAAATTTGAGATTTGATCGATCGAATCATATAAATGTCTTATAGAATAGGAGGTCTGAAATTCTAAATTTTTTACTTTAAAATTCGATCGATCAAAAATAAGAATTGATCGATCAAATTTAGAATCCGATTGATCAAATGAGCAGGTTGATCGACCAAGAATCCTTTGTTCTATATATGTAAATTTTGGGCTCCGATCGAACAAACATGAGAATTGATCGATCAAATTATGAATCCGATTGATCAAATAGGGAGTTGATCGATCAGAATCCTTTGTTCAGTCTTTAAAGGATTAAGGGATCCGATCAATCAAATGAAGTGATTGATCGATTAGATGGTGAATCCGATCGATCAAATAGGGAAGTTGATCGATCGAATTTCCCTGTTTTGCCTGTTTTGGTTTTCTGGATAAAACACTGTTGGGATTTGTACCAGTTACTGTTCTGACATCTCTGACACTTAGTATACTATACTTATGGTCTAGGTCAAGACCAAAACACCTTAAAAAGCTTTGGATTTGCTTAGAAAGACCTTATCTGAGGTAGGGGAAATTCAACTTCACTTGTATCTGATTATGACTGCATGGTCTCCTAACATTTATATCTGACTTCTGTTTTAAAAGCATGTCTTGCATATCAATAAAAGCTCTATTATCTCTGATCTCTACTATCTGACTCCTGTATTCTAATATATGTTTTCCTGATTCCCGATGTTATCTAATATGTATTGATTTAAAGTTCATATGATGAATCTTCCTGACGTGGCAGGATATCCATGACCGACACGGCGAGATATCCGTGTATCTGAGTTGTAAACCCCTGATAGAAGTTGCTCTCCTTTGAAGAGGCTTGATACATATATCTGAAATTATTTATTGAACGACGATGGTCGAGGTTACCCATCGATAAAAATCTGGCTACCACGTTCTATATTCACGGGAGTTATTTAAGTCACTAAATATTGTATGCATAACATCTGAAAACTCTAAAGTTAAAGTCTGCTTTTTGATATCCAGCATCTGTTCGATTCTTTAAAGTTCTACTTCTGCTATTTGATCAATTCTGTCTGCATTCTCTGATTTGACCATCTGTTATGAACCATGTTTTACATTTTAGATGCAATTTAATTAAGTTTCTTCTATTAAGCTTAGATGGTTAGCTCACCCCTGATTTTATATCATAGGTTCTGAGGCTAGGGTTCCGGCATCGAGAGTGACTCAATTATCGCCGAGGTCGAGGTCGAGGAGGAGGAACCCGACCCCCAATAGTTTGGATATTTAGTCTTGTTATTTTTGGGATCTGTACATATATATTTTGGATTATTTGTATGCCTAGTGGCCACTTTTCTGTATTATTTTACTGTAGATGTTTACTTATAGTTTTATATATTCTATAGGAACCACTATTGGGAATCATTGTTTTGGGTGATAGATGTTCATCACAAGTGGTTCTTCTTGATTCTTTTTTGAGGATGTATAGTCTTTTGTTATACATATAGATATTATTTTGTTTCCTTTCTTTTATTTAGAGCCTTATATGATGACTCGATCTGCCACTTTAGATAGTGTCCGCTCTAACTTCTGCTAGATGAGTAGACACTCTTTGATTGTTCTGGGGATCATCTTGGTTTATGATCCTGATGGCACGAGTTTTTTGGTGAGGAAATCTGGGCTGTCACAGTTGGTATCAGAGCTAAGGCTCTAGGTCGAACCACGGGGATTATAGGTTTGATTATTTTTATAATATGTGTACTGATCAATATTATTATTTTTATAATGACAGACCAGTATTATGGCCCCACGGTTCAGAGGATGTGGCAGAGGTAGAGACGGACCGAGAACGATTCATGTGGAGGAAATAGATGAGGGCATTGGTCCTTTACGTGGAGCAGGGTTTGCTTTTGCTTCTAATGTTGTTCCTTTAGGAACAGGGAGAGGAGGTGGTAATGGTAGAATTGAGTAAGTGTTGGAAGCTTTGGTTGCCAACGTAGCTCAGCAGACCACTGCGATGAATCAACAAGCAGTGAGACCACCTTATCAACCTGGAGGTTTTACCGAATTTAGGAGAATGAGATCTCCTAACTTCTCAGGTCAAATAGATCCGATTGAGGCCGATGGTTGGATAGAAGAGATGGAGAAAGTCTTTGAGATGCTTCAATGCACTGATGTAGAGAAAGTCCATTGGGCAACCTTCAAGCTTGATGGTGAAGTTGGGCCTTGGTGGAAATCAGTATCGAGGCACCGTGAGCAAGAATTCCCTAATACCCCTTGGACGTGAGCTGAATTCATTGAAACTTTCAATGATAAGTATTTTCCCAAAATCGTGAAACATCAATGGGAAGTAAAATTTATAAAGTTGGAACAAAGAGCTATGACAGTGCGCGAGTATGGTGCCGAGTTTGACATACTGTCAAGATTTTCTCTGCAACATGTAGTCATCGAGTTGATGCAAGCTCGAAAATTTCAACTTGGCTTGAGGCCAAACTTACAGAAAGAGGTAGCCCTATGAGAGTTGGAGACATATGCGAGTGTTATGTCTAAGGCTCTTATTTCTGAAGAAGGGAATCAAAAGCAGTTTGCTTGGAGAGATAGGCAGAACAAGGAAAGGTCATTTCAGGGACAATCAAATGGCCCTGATCAGTCAAATAGGAGGGCTAGGTTCTCAAGACCTCCTAGATACCCTACTCACTCTAGACCAGCATTATCTTCAGGATTGAGTTCTTATCAAAGGTCAGCGGTACCTATATCATCCAGACCATTCAAATCATCTAGATCTTCTGCTAGTGGAGCTTCTATTGCACAGGGATCTTCTCGGGTCTCTTCATTTACTCTGGCTCCATCATGTGCAAAGTGTGAGAAACCACACAAGACAGAGGACTGCAAGAGAGATACAGGAGCTTGCTTCAGGTGTGGCAAGATGGGCCACATGGTTAGAAATTATCCTAAGGAGAGCAAAGAAAGTAAAAAGAGGGCTGGATCGGTATTTACTCAGAGATCTTCTCGACCTATTGTTCGAGGTCGAGCATATGCCGTCACCACAATTGATGCCTTGACATCAAATGACATCATCCAAGGTATCGTTACGCTTTGAGAGTTAAATTAATTCATTGATATTCATATAATATAGCATGTTTTGATAATTTTATGCATATGGATATTCATGATTGTTGTACACTTAACTTTTTATGTTTAATATACAAATAAAAGGTACCCTTGTCATGCGTCATAAAGGTGATGTGAGTCAAGCAGATGCTTGTGTATTGATAAACCCCGGGTCTAGTCATTCATTTATCACTCCTTCATTCTCTGAGAAGTTAGGCATCATTCTCAAAACCCTTGAATTTATCTTAGCTGTATCAGTCCCTACGGAAAGCTCAATAAGCACAGATACAGTGTGTCAATAAGTTATCGTGATGGTTGAGGATCACGAAACAATGACAGATATGATTACTTTGAATATGAAAGGGTTTGACGTGCTCCTTAGAATGGATTGGCTATCAGCATACCATGCGAGTGTGGATTGTCTTCGAAAGATTGTGACCTTCCGACCTCCAAAGAGAAAATCCTTTCACTTTTATAGAATCAAATCCAAAGTTGCACCGTTCATTTCAGCTATTCGAGCAGAGCGTATGATGAAGAATGGATGTTGTGGATATCTTGCTTACTTGCAAGATCATCAGGAGAAGAAAAGGGACATTTCTCTTATCATAGTTGCATGTGAATATCTAGATGTGTTCCCTATGAAATTACCCGGATTGCCACCTGATCAGGAGATTGAGTTCGCAATCGAGTTTAGCACTGGGTACTGAACTATTGTCAAAGGCTCCGTACAGAATAGCGCCTGCTGAGTTAAAGGAACTGAAGGATCAAATTCAGGAGCTATTAGACAAAGGTTTTATTAGGCCAAGTGTGTCTCCTTGGGGAGCACCAATGTTATTTGTGAAGAAGAAGGATGGTTCGATGTGGCTGTGGATCGATTACCTCTAGTTAAACAAGATGACGATTAAGAATCGCTACCCACTTTCATGGATTGATGACCTTTTTGATCTGTTGTAAGGTGCAAGGATCTTCTCAAAGATTAATTTGAGGTCGGGTTATCATCAACTAAAGATTAAGGTGGACGACATCTCCAAGACCGCGTTCCGCACGAGGTATGGTCATTATGAGTTCCTGATTATATCTTTTGGGCTAACGAACACACCTGCATCATTCATGGATTTGATGAACCGGGTATTCAAGCCATACCTCGATAAATCGGTGGTGGTTTTTGTTAACGATATCCTCATATATTCAAAGACGAGAGGAACACGTTCAACATTTACGAGTTGCTCTTCAAACACTCAGGGACAACCAAGTATACGCCAAGCTTAGCAAGTGTGAGTTTTGGCTTGATCAGGTCAATTTCTTAGGTCATGTTATTTCTGAGGGGGGTATAATAGTCGATCCTGTAAAGATCAAATCTGTAGTGAATTGAGAGCAACCATAGACGGTAACAGAAGTCCGTAGTTTCCTTGGCTTGGCGGGATACTATAGACAGTTTGTAGAAGGGTTCTCTAAACTCTCAGGTTCGCTTACTCAGCTTATAAAGAAGAATGCTAACTTTGATTGGACGGAGAAGTGTGAGAAGAGTTTCCAAGAACTCAAGACGCATTTAACTACAACACTAGTGCTAGTTATACCTTCTGGTGAAGGAGGTTTTGATATATACAGTGATGCGTCTTACAGTGGATTGGGTTATGTTCTCAATCAAGAAAAATGGTTATCGCTTACGGCTCTAGACAACTCAAGGACACGAGAAAAATTATCTCACTCATGATTTGGAGTTAGCAGCAGTAATTTTCACTTTGAAGATTTGGAGGCACTATCTGTATGGGAAGACGTTTGATATCTTCACCGATCATAAAAGCCTTAAGTACCTTTTTACACAGAAGGACTTGAACATGCGACAATGAAGATGGATGGAGTTCTTGAAAGATTACGATTGTTCCATCCAGTATCACCCTGAGAAGGCTAATGTAGTGGCGGATGCTTTGAGTTGGAAATCTTCGGCTCAGCTATCGCATCTCATTACGAGAGTACATCGGTGGCATTTGCTTGAGGATATGGCCTTGTGTGGTACGAGGTTCGACATTAAAGGTTCCAGCGCTTTTATGGCCACTCTTATTATCAGGCTAACATTATTTGACAATATTCGCAAACTCTAAATGGTTAATGATGAACTTATGACCATTAGACAGGGAGTGATCAGCGAAACTCGAGCAGATTTCTCCATCAGGGAGGACGGTACCTGGTTATTCCTAGATCGAGTGTGCATACCTATAAGTGTTTAGCTATGAGACACCATTTTAGAGGAAGTTCATAAATTAATATACGTTATACATCCTGGGAGTACGAAGATGTATCAAGACTTGAAGAAAAGCTTCTGGTGGAGAGGCTTGAAGAAGGATATAGCAGAGTACATGTCCAGATGCTTGGTCTGCCAGCAAGTAAAGGTAGATCATCAGAATCCGACAAGATTGTTACAACCTTTTCCTATACCTAAACAGAAATGGAAAGCCATTTCGATGGATTTTATACTAGGGTTGTGAAGACGTTGAGGAAACACAATGCCATCTGGGTCATTGTGGATAAACTGACCAAGTCTGTATATTTTCTTCTGTATCGTACTACGTATACCGCCAGCAAGCTTACAGAGCTGTATCTTAAAGAGATTGTTTGACTTTATGGTATACCAATCAGTATTGTGTCTGATCGCGATACGCTTTACACATAACAATTATGGCAGAAATTTCAAGAAGGCATGGGGTCTAGACTTGATTTCAGCTCAGCGTTTCATCCTCAGATAGATGGTCAGACTGAAAGAGTGAACCAAATCATAGAGGATATATTGCGTGCATGCATGTTAGACTTTCACGGGTCATGGGATCAACATTTGCCTCTGATTGAGTTCGCGTACAATAATAGTTATCAGTCCAGTATTGGCGTGGCTCCCTACGAAGCTTTATACGGACGACGATGTAGATCTCTATTAAATTAGGAGGAAGTCGGCGAGAAACTTATTTTGAGACTTGATATCATGGATAGTACAACTGAGACGGTTCGGTTGATCCGCGAGAGATTGAGAGTTTCTCAAAGTCGCTAGAAAAATTATGTCGATCTTCATCGAATGCAAGTTGAGTTTCAGATATACTTGATTGTGTTTAATACTTTAAGTTTTTCCTTGTTTACTCAATTAGTATAGAGGTAACACCTATTTTTAGGTAGGAGACAAGGTCTTTGTCAAGATCTCACCAACCAAGGGCATGATGCGTTTTGGGAAATGTGGAAAGCTAAGTCCGCATTACATTGGATCTTTTGAAGTGCTACATCGGGTTAGAGAGGTCGCATATCGGATTGCATTTCCACCACAGCTGGCAAGCATGCATAACTATTCCATGTTTCCATATTAAAGAAATACGTGAAAGACCTAACCCATGTCTTGGATTTTTAGCCGATTGAACTTCAAGAAGATCTGACTCTAATAGAGGAACCTATGCAGATTCTGGACCATAAGGAGCAGGTATTACGGACTAAGCTGATTCCACTTGTGCTAGTCAAGCGGCGAACTCATTCTTCTGCAAAGGCTACTTGGGAGCATGAAGCCGAAATTCACGAGCAATACCCTCAGTTATTTCATTAATATGCGAGGTAAATTGTGCATTTTGGTCTACATTATAATTGCACAATACTTCCTTATGCAATGCAATTACACGCATATTATGCTTGTATACCTTGCTTAACATGCTGGTATAACATTGCAGTATAACCTTTGGGCTATGATGCGATGCTCACAGGTGTTCTAAACCTGTGTTTTGTGAAAATAGCTTTTCTGTTAAATCCGATCGATCAAATTTGTGATTTGATCGATCAAACACACTTCCAATCAATCAAACTGACTAATTGATCGATCAAATATTTATTCTATTTTAAGACCTATTCAATCGATCAAATTGAGTATTTGATCGATCAAATGTTAAATCCGATCGATCAAACTAGAGAGTTGATCGATCAAATGACTTTGGATTATGTTCTATTTTTGAATCATCCGATCGATCAAATTTAAGAATTGATCGATCAAATTGAAATCCGATCGATCAATTTAGGGATTGATCGATCAAACTTGTCGGGTTAGGGCTTTTAATTTTGGAATTCGATCGATCAAATTTGAATATTGATCAATCGAATCTGTTGTTTTAAGTTACGTTGGGTTTTAATTTTATGCATTTGAACGACCAAGAAAACCCAATCATTCGAGAGCTTTTTGCTTCCCTTGGGTTCGAAATCCATTTTCGGCTACTTCCGACTGCCGAAGCTTCTAGTTCTACTTCCTTGGATCGCATTTGGGTCTTCTAGCACGATAAACCCTAAAATTTTCTATTCTTTTGGGGTTTTTGTGTATTTTTGTTATTTTAACCCATGGGACCGCGAACCAAGAATGCTTCACGTAAGGTTCCTACCTCGCAGGTTCGTGTACCCGTGCCGCAAGTTGAACTGGTCGCACAACCCGTTGTACAACCCATGGCACCACTTGAACCACCCGTTCAACCCCCACAACAGCCACTCATTAATCGGGACTTGCCAAAAGAGTGGTGGGCATCCAAAACCTTCTTGCCCGAGTATGAGTTTACTCCCACACTCTTTGAAGATCAACCCGAAATGACTTGGGCAATCGATTACATCTCAAAATTGGGACTAAAGTCATTGCACGAACCATTTCATGACCACTATTTCTCAAGAATAGTGAGATTATTTTACCAACACCTAAGTAGGGGCAATGACCGTCATTAATTAACCACTAAAATTGACGGGTTGGAGTATAAATTCAACCAGTTTCATGTCTCCACCGCCTTACAATGCCTATCCGGGTATGTTGAGACATGTGGTTTGGCAGCACCCTATATCAAGGATGTGCCATTCGAGGACGTCATAGCTAAGATGGCGCACGGTCAACAAGGATCGGGGCATTGATGCCTTTATCAAGTGTACCATCTACCCGTTTGTGCATAAATCAGAGTGTACTGGTATTGTGCAACAAGCTCTATTTTTGGCATTCGAAAATCGTTGCTTTTCCGTCGCCGACGTCGTCATTGATGGCATGCTAGATGCCATGGACCAGATGTCTGAGAAGTAGGCAAAGGTGAAGAAAGAAAGACATCCGCTCGATTGATTACGCGTATGATCGAGCAATATAACGCCCTCCGGGAGGCGTATAACATGGCCCCTGGGGAGCCGAGAAGGAACAATAACCTCAAGGTTTTTCAGCTCAAGGATTGGACCAAGAGCTTTAACCTTTTGGTGAAAAGATTGCCTGAGGAGGGGGTTGTTCAACCAGTCCAAGCCGGAGTCGAGCCTGCCGAGTGAGCTCCAAATGTGGGGGAGGCACAGCCTAATCTTCCACCTCAGACGGATGTATCTGCTAGACCGGCCCCCATTCCTACATGCCGACCTACGCGTGCTAGCACCTCGCGACATTCTGAGCCTTCCACCACTACTCTCAAAAGTGTGCTCGTCATGAGCAATGAAGGCAACAAGAGGGTTCATAGCGGCTAGATGAGATGCAGGAGTTCCACCGTCAGGTGCATCGACGATTGGATTTTCATGAGGGGATGCTCACTTTATTGATGCAACACGCTTACTCGACCACAGCTACCCCTATGATCGGTCATGCTCGCCTGCATGTCGTGGATCCTCGTGACTACAGTATCGAGCCACCCAGACCTAGTAGACCTGCACCTATGGAGCCTGGACCATTTGCTCCGCCAGCAGGTGACCACTAGATCTTTTAATTAATTTTATAATTATATATACATATACTTCTAATTCCATAATTCAATTATGCTTTGCAATCACAACTGTTTCCTGCATGAATTACATTTTTGACTGCTTGTGCCTGCTATATTCGCTTTCTATTTTTGCATGCTCTGTACTCTAACTATCATGTATGCTTCACATATATGTCCTGTACTCTACTTCTGTCTGATACCTCTGACTTAATTGGTTAAATGTCGTGTGTGAAATCTGTGTGTGTGGTTTTTTGAGTCACGGTGGGGTGTTCTTCCGAGCACGTGGCACTTGGGACGGATGCATCCATGTATGGATGCAATCCTCTATGACATTATGGGATGTCACACACAGTACATCCAGGTCACTACGGATTTCGGCCCTTCACAAGCGTGCTTAGCGAAGACTATTGCACTGTGACCCACTCTTTACAGTTAGGGCTGTTTGATTATGCTTCGATCAGCGAGACTGTTAGGATTAGGGCACACCGTCGACCTGTTTGCATATGTTTGACATTTTTTATGACGAAAATTCCTAAGGAGGGAGAATGTAACGACCCAAAAAAAAAATCTGAAACATACTTGATTACTTTGGTATACGTGCCTGGCACAAAAATTGAGATAAACTTAAAATTTTATAATAATAATATTAGAATTAATATTATTAATCTGTAAGCACTTGAAGCCATAGGTCAAGTATCACGCGAGTCCGAGTCCTGACGAGCTATTTGGTAGAATGTTATACACTGAGTATGTGTGTGCGCTCAGCACCTGAATAAAATTTTGGAAACATAGAAATATCAGGGATATTTCCATGGGATAGCTTATAAGGGAAGGAAGGGAGTTAGAATCCTTTTCTCTACTCCTTGCTTCCTGTTAATATGTAGCTAAGAGATTGGGTTCTAAAGTTCTTTTGTGAAACCAAGGTTAGAGGAAACCTAGATTTGCGATAGCCTAGCTTAGAATATGAAGGGGTCGACTTGAATATGTCGTATCTCGTTTGGGAGAGTGTGCCATCTCTGCGTATTGACGTTGAGCCCCGCATCTGCTCTTACGGATCACAAACGGCAACGAATCCTTGATTTTGGATCTGAAACCCGCCTCGAGCTACAATCTCCGTAAACCATGAAGTGACTCTAAAAGAGGTGAGTTACTATATTTTTATAAAGGTTTAGAGGTCATAAATGCATAAATATGTGTGCTGTGTGATTCGTTGAGAATCATAGAGAATCAAGGAAAAAATAGATTAAAAATCAACGAAATGCATGTAGGACGGAAACTGTCATTTCCAATCGATCAAATTGAGTATTTGATCGATCAAATTATAATCCGATTGATCAAATTTAGGATTTGATTAATCGAAGTATATAAAACTCTTATAGAACAGGAGGGCTATTTTATGGAAGTTGATGCCCGATAAATCTGATCAATCAAATTGGGGTTTGATCAATCAAATTTGGAACTAATCGATCAACCTATAAAGTGATCAATCAAGTGGAAAATTGATCGATCAATTGAGAAATTGATCAATCGAAATGTGAGATTGATCGATCAAATTTGAGATTTGATCGATCGAATCATATAAATGCCTTATAGAACAGGGGGTCTGAAATTCTAAATTTTTGACTTTAAAATTCGATTGATCAAAAATGAGAATTGATCGATCAAATCCTAAATTTGATCGATCAAATAGGGAGTTGATCGATCAGATTCCTCGGTTCAGTCTTTAAAGGATTAAGGGATTTGATCGATCAAATGAAGTGATTGATCGATCAGATGGTGAATCTGATCGATCAAATAGGGAAGTTGATCGATTGAATTCTCATGTTTTGCCTGTTTTTATTTTCTGGGAAAAACACTGCTGGGCTTTGTACCAGTTACTATTCTGACATCTCTGACACTTAGTACACTATACTTATGGTCTAGGTCAAGACCGAAACACCATAAAAAGCTTTGGATTTGCTTAGAAAGACCTGATCTAAGGTAGGGGAAATTCAACTTAACTTGTATCTAACTATGACTGCATGGTCTCCTAGCATCTGTATCTGACTTATGTTTTAAAAGCATGTCTTGCATATTAATAAAAGCTCTATTATCTCTTATCTCTGCTATCTAATTCCTGTATTCTAATATCTGTTTTCCTTATTCTCGATATTATCTGATATGTATTGATTTAAAGTTCATTTGAAGAATCCCCCTGACGTGACAGGATATCCACGATCGGTACGGCGAGATATTCGTGTATCTGATTTGTAAATCCCTGGCACAAGTTGCTCTCCTTTGAAGAGGCTTGACGTAAATATCTAAAATTATTCATTGAACGATGATGGTCGGGGTTACCCATTAACAAACATCTGGCTATCACATGCTATATTCAAGGGAGTTATTTAAGTAACTAAATACTGTATGCATAACATCTGAAAACTCTAAAGTTAAAGTCTGCTTTATGATATTCAGCATCTGTTCTGTTCTTTAAAGTTCTACATCTGTTATCTAATCAATTTTGTCTACATTCTCTGATTTGACCATCTGTTCTGAAACATGTTTTACATTTTAGATGTAATTTAAGTGAGTTTCTTCTATTGACCTTAGATGGTTAGCTCACCCCTGATTTTATATCATAGGTTCTAAGGCTAGGGTTCCTGATACTGAGAGTGACCCGGATTATCAGCCCGAGGCTAAGGTTGAGGAGGAGGACACTGACACCCCAGCTGACGAGTTCTATCAGTAGTTTGGATATTTAGTCCTGTTATTTTTGGGATCTGTACATGTATATTTTGGATTATCAGTGTACCTGGTGGCCACTTTTCTGTATTATTTTACTGTAGATGTTTACTTATAGTTTTATACATTCTATAGGAGCCACTATTGGGAACCATTATTTTGGGTGATGGATATCCATCACCAGTGCTTCTTCTTGGTTCCTTTTTGAGGATGTATATTCTTTTGTTATACATATAGATATTGTTATTTTCTTTCTTTTATTTAGAGCCTTATATGATGACTTGATTTGCCACTTTAGATAGTGTCTGCTCTGACTTTCGCTAGATGAGCAGACACTCTTTGGTTGTTCTGGAGATCATCACAGTTTATGATCCTGATGGCATGAGTTTTCGGATGCAAAATTACGGGCTGTCACAGCTATAGTGCTTCAAAACCCGATATACCGTTTCAGGGACATATTCCATGACCAAATTGAGGAAAAGCTCATTTTTACTTGTGGTGGAGAACAAACAATGCTTCAGACATATCACATTGGGGTGATCCATTGAGCGCATTATTTGTAGCTCGCGATTTTTGTACCACCTATCTTGCTAGACCTTCTTTATAGCTACGGTCTCTCTGGTTTCTATGCATTTTGGCTGGAGATAAATGCCAATAAAATGAGAAAAGGAAAGAAAATGACTACATGGTCAAAACATGCAGTTAACAAGATCCACAACCATTGTTATACCTGAAAGACAATACCAAATGATCCAGTACCCACAACACGCTCTGCCATGTAACTGATGGTCTGTAACATGCATGATAAAGTAAACTAAGCCTCTCCAAGTGTAATAATTGTATGCATAAACTTCTAGAAACTACAAAAGTTTAAAAACTGCACCAATAATACTTTCCTGTGTTTTGAGTAATCAATCATATGAATATCATGCATTAATACCCCAGATTCATTTTTCAATACACCATATTGGATTGTAAAGAAAGGCCATATTATTGACTATAATAAAGTAACTACACATCTCTTTCTATCCGAGATAAATACAACTAAAATCATGAGAATGGGTTGAAACTTCTCAATCTTTGCTGGATTATTTATTGAACCCTATATTTGGTATTTGAACTAATACTTACACTAAACCTTGTATTTAAATTCAGACTTGGTATTAAACTAAATCCAGCATTTAAATTAAATCTTGCTTTTGGGTCTAATATGCCATAGTTTGTGATATGGAGCCGAGTCCCTACATTAGGTACCAAGTTTTGTAATAATGTACTAACAGCTTATATAGCAGTCTACAAAGTCCAAAGAAATCCAAATAACAGTTGCAAAAATTCTTAATCTCAAAGAGAACCTCGTGACCTCCTTTACTACCTGTCTCCTAGAACACATTTCGCAATCAAATACAACTAAAATAACATCAAGAATTCAGAACTTATTTGGTTTTCTAACCTTGTTGAAATGCTCGTACAACTTAATACCCAGACCGACCACAACAATTGCAAATTTTGAAGCCAATCACCCCTCTCTTTACCCTAACAACACCAAATAATCTGCCAAAAAAATTGAAATAAATAATCATAAGTGTGTTTCAACTGAATATTCTGTCATCTTCAATCTCGATCTGAAAAATGACAACGATGATGGAGATAGTGTCGTTTACGTAGGGATGAAGGTTGTGACCAGGAGAGAGCCGTTGAGGTCGGTTATGATATGGAAGACGGTGGGATCCGGTCAGCAGACTGCTGGGGTCGGGGTCTTGATGAGGCTTGTCCGATCGAATCTGGCACAGTTTGGGGTGGGGTCTTGACAAAGCTCGCCCAATTGAATCTTCTGCTTTAGACACCCCCCAAAATCATAACCAACAACAAGAACCCACACAAATTCAATAAATTTCTCAAATCACCAATCCACAAACCCAAAATTAAAACCATAAACAAACCTAATCAACAAATCATGCAGTGATGCATCGATTGGATTACTGCGATCGGATCGAAGATCCCAAGCCCGATGCTATGGAATGGGATCGACACCATAAACAATCAAACTACGAGATCTCCTTTTTCATCCTTGTTCGATGATCTGACTATTTTGAGCTTATCAATCTACAACCGTCTGATTTCTGCCATGAAATATCGAGATAGAAGCTCAAAGATCATCAAATTCAGCCTATTTTCGAATCCAAGAAATCGAGGTCGATTTGGAACCCTAGGCCTAAATCAAACGATGATGAAGGGGAATAACGTGGTGGAGTATGGATTCCGCTGTCTACGGAGTGGTTTGAGTAGGTTAGGGTTGGATGGAAGATTTTGGAGGGAGTGTTTAGGAAATCCAAAGGGAAGGATTTGTGTTAGGGATTTTGGAGATGGTGGAGAGAGGTAGAAGATGGAGATCTTGGTTTCAAACGAAATGGAAGTGTTTGGTGATTCAAGCCGTGTTTTTATATTTTAGGGCCTCCATTAGTTTCACTCCCTCGCAGATGTTACTTTTAAGCGACAGCTTTTGCACTAGTCTCTAAAATTGTAACCGGCCACTACTTATAGAAACGGCCACAGACGAAAAAGCCGTATGGGATAATAACATTAGAGACTGATTCTTAAAATGTTATCTCTGATAATAACATTAGAGACTGATTCTAAAAAAGCTCTCTCCAATAAAAGGTTATTGGACATTGCATTCAAAGCCGTCTCCAATATCCTTACCCAAAAGCCTCTTTTTTTGTAGTGTCTCCAATACTTTACCTCTCCAAAGTATTCACCCAAGTTTCTCTCTTGAAAAACTCTCTCAAAAGCTCTCTCCAAGCTTTAATTCATCCATGATCTTTCCCTTTTTATAGGAGTCCCGAATCTTACTTCTAATCTAAGATAAATTGCTCAAAAAATCGAACTCTGCACATAACTCAACGTCGCGGTCACTCGAGCGACTTGTACCCAAAAATTTTCCCTTACAAAAGTGCGTAGGTCGCTCGAGCAAAAATCAAAGTCGCTCGAGTGACTTTTCCTCAAAAGTTTGCTCCAGATTCGTGCTCACCTCGCTTGAGAAAATTTGGCTCCTGCTTGAGCGAGTCTGCTGCGGTTAAACCTATAATAACAAATAGCATATTAAGTACACAAGTATAGTAAGTATGGTAAGATACTTAAGATATAGGTAAGTAAGCCCATAAGACTTAAAAAAAAAATATTGTTCAAAAGACTAACATTGCTAAGTTATCTATATATGTAGTACCTTAGGTAACCAATATAAGGGCTCAATACATGCAGTCAAGATGGGTCCCGTGAGGACATTATAGGTAATACTGTATGCCACTACGTCAAAATAGATGAAATAAGACTGCCCAAAGCCGTCTTATTTTAAAAATAAGACGGCCTAAAACCGTCCTCACGTCCGTTCTCTTTTTGGACGTCTTAAATAGATAAGACAGTCCTAAACCGTCTTATATTTCATAAATAAGACAGTAAGAAATGACTGTTTTCGGCAGTCCTAATATAAGATGGTCCTAAGCCGTCCCATATTCCACTAAAGGCGATCACCAACCATTTAATAAGACAACTCATGACTGTCTCTAATAAACCGTCCTTTATTTAGAGACGGTCATGAGCTGTCTTATTTATTATTCGAACAGTCCTTTATGAACCGTCCTATTTTTAAAATTTTGAAAAAAATAAAAAATAAGACGGTCTTAGATAGTCATTTTTTTTAAATCGTAATAAAAAAAATTATAATTCTGGGAAGGGCCAGTACCCCAAAATACCTTGCCCATCCATCAGAAAATTATAAATGGACATAAAAAATACTTCATAGTAAAACCATAAATTTTCCCTGTTTATCCAATGAAAATTTTACTACTACAAATTTACTACACACATAATTCTGGGAAGGGCATGTTGCACAGTAACAAAGTAACAACAATATATGATCACATACCAGCAATTCATAAAACAATCCACTTCAGCCACTTTTCATCATTGTGAACATCACCAAATTAAGCATTGTAGGCATCAAGGAGAATGAATAAAATAAAATTTGAGAATGCCATAAATTACAAATTGGCATGTATTGTATCTGAGTGGAACACCAAGGCCCTCGGTTCATTCCCAGAACCAATGCTGTCAAAGCCTCTGGCTCTCTATCTAATTGAACCACCCAAATATAGTAGTGAAAGAGAATTGATCACATCCCATCTATTCTGAATCAAAAGCCTAGTGCTTAACTTTCCCAGATATAAATATTTGAGTGTCCTTATCACACATATTGACTTGGAAAATAAAATTTAAAAAACCAATAAAACAAAGGAAAAGGATTGAAAAATGGAAAGTTTTTCTCCTCCAGTAGCTCCTTTCTTAGTTGGATATATACAACATCAATTCAAAACTAACCACCTAATAGTACACCCATGGCCTCAAGATCCATTGTGTGGAAGGTTGGGATGAAAACCCATCTTCATCGTCTAATTCCACAGGCTTCTTTTCCAACGTAGGCGTCCTCAGTAATTAGGTAGGCAAATGAGCTACTAACAAACAAATGCCCCTTAATTTATACATACCAATCAGTCCCTACTGCAAAAGAGGAGACAAAAACTACTTGAAAAGTACATTATGATGGATCAATAACGTCAATGAGATTATCATAAATTTTCAAGGGAATTTTGGGAAACAGGACACCAAGTTGCAACTATTCAAAAGGTCGGGCATTGTGACAAAATACGGGTTTTTTAAAAACAATACGTGTTTTTTTGCCCACGTGACTACTAAACACGTATAATACCCATATATTTGAATAAAAATCATATTTTCATATTTATTACTCTGTTTTAATCTTATAACCCAATAGATCTTGAAGGTTGCTTTTTTCTTTTGGAACTGATGGATTGGTAAAGATCCAAGTTCTTTCTAATACTATTAAAATGAAATTGAGTATGATTTTTTTTTTCCTCATCTTTGGGCTATTGCTTGCTTTCATCTCAGGATCTGAAATTATTTATCTAGATTAAGTGCTGATTAGCTAATTTGAATTTCTTATTTTTCTTCTTCTCTTTTTACATTTTTTGTTTTCCAATTTGGCCTTCAATATCCTCTCTAAAGTCTAAACTCCATTTTATATGATTTAACAGCAAATAAATTCCTTTTTCCTTAATTTTTTCATCTGGGTATAAATTCTCCAATCTTAATCTGACTGTGGGTATTCATGGATGATTAGTACTAAAAAAGGTAAAACTCTACCTTCTCTTTCTTCTCCCCTCCCCAAATTTCTTTTGTTGTTGGTATTTTTTATTTATTTACTGATAAACTTTCTTTCTCTTCTTCTATTACATTTGGGTAGTTGATGAATCATAAAAATCTTGTGATCTATATAGTTCTATAATTATTATTTATCAGAGAAATCACAGTGGGAAACTCGTGGCCTACCTAGATCACTAATGTTATGATCAATGTGTTGTATGAGAGAAATTTACAGATGTTAGCTGTAGGATTTTGACTTGGTTTAGGACAATGTGTTGGAGGATGGGAGGAGGTCATAGCAGAGGATATACTTTGGCAACCCCCAACCTTCATTCTTTTCAAACTCAATTTTGATGTCTTTTGCTAATCCAAGTGGGGTGGGCTGAGAACAGTGGAAATTTCTATCACCCATTTAGTTCGGTGATGAGGGAGTTGGAAAGAAAGAAGGTAAAAGTGAGTGCTCTTCTCCAAGGTATATACATTCTTATATCGCTTAGTTTGGGGGCTAGCAAAATCATAGGATACTACTCTATGGATGACAAATCCAACTTCACTCAATTGGTGGCTAAAAGATTCCAATGAGGCATATGAAAATGAGTTGGTATTAGGTAAGCGGCCCAAGCTCCAGGTGACTTTGTTCACGGGTCACTTTTGGAACACTTGTCCAGTGGCAACATCTGTGTGTCATCTGATTTGAAGATCATGAACTACATAATTACTTACTTGTCCACAAAGATGTGCTTCACCAGGCCAAACTTCGAGCATTCATCATGAACGTCTTCTTTTATATCCAAATCAAAGTAAGGCTTAGTCTGCAATACAACATGTAGGCCAGGTATTACAACTCAAAACTACAAGAGAGGGAAACCAAATAAAATGGCAACAAAAAGAAGACCAGGAACAACCAACCTCCACTGTTGGGTCAAACATATTATTTAGTAGTAAACATTCACTAGGGAGCTTGCCCAAGTGATCACAAGAGGAGCAACCACAAGAGCAACACCAAGAAGTGGTGCTGCTAGTAGGGTGAGGGCAAGACCATTGATAACAGGAGTGCCAAGTGAACCACCAATACTGCAATGAGAGAAGTTGAGATTAAACTTACCGTTAAAAATATAAAATATTAAATATTAAATAAATAGAAAAGAAGCAGAAGAAGAAAACGACAAAGTTGACATTAAACTTAATGGCAAAAAGGACATTTTACAAGCTCAACAATATCAAACCTTGTATGAAATGCTAACTAATTTAACAAACTTATTACCTAATTTAGGCTATATTTGTCTTCATTTCTCTAGTAATGTAGCAAACTACGAACCTATTACACCAAACTGACAACAAATAAGACAGACTACGGACAATAAATAAACTGCTAGTGAAAAGGAATAATAGTACAAACAAGGATATAATTATAAGCGTTCGATACTTTCCTACAAAAATTTTCATGTGCATCAAAACAGTATCTTCAATAATCAAAAGTTAAAAACTTTAAAACGAGTAAACAATACGATGAGAACTTCCATGTGAATACCTTCAGATGTCGGAATGCTAATATTTGCGCTTTAAGAACATGTAGTTGCTGCTTAGTAAACCCAAAATGTTGTTGTGGCATCGGTGTCGCAGTTGCACCCTGAGAAGGAAAATGGGATCCCGAGCCATCGCTGGAAGATACTGTGGATTGTGAAGAGGGTCTATTCAAATGCTGCAACTACTTGAAGTACTGCATTTGCAATGTTTCAGGGATAGTAAATGTACTCTTTCCATGTGAGTGATCAACACTTGGACTTGGACTTCCAGATGACTGTGGTGGATTCACGGCCACCATTCCATTTCCATGCGTGATTAGAAGCCTAGATACCCTCTCCGATTGGTTCTCCCGGCCTTGGACAGTGAGCTGCTGCATTTGAATATTGTTGGCATTTGCAATAGTAGCAGTCCCAGCAGTTGGAAATGACCCAGAAGAAGGAAGTGGATGTCTGATTTTTCCAGAGGCAGCCTGACCGGATACATCATTCGATGAATTCCCCTGGACAGAACTATCATTAGCAGCTGGTGCAGAAGACATAATCTATTGTTCGACAAATGCAACCGAGACGGATGTATAGCCCTTGTGCTTTCATTTGTTTTCTGCATTGTGGCCATTCTAGATTGCAATACTAGAAGAAGTTGAGCAAACAGATTGGCATTAGTAGGAAGAGATAGGTCAATGTCATGCTCTAATGCCCAAATCTGCATCGCTTGCAACTGGGCCACCGCAAGCTGGTTGTTCATGATGTTCTGTATGCTTGACTGAGCCTGTGGAGCTGCTTGAGCAGGTTTATCATGTTTCCTGCAGTTAACTGCCCAATCATTTGCTTGGGGAGGCTTCAGTTCACTCTTTTGATCAAAACTCACCTGCCCTTGCTCCATCTGCCTCTCGTTGTGGGCAAAATGGTCACCTGCATTTTTAAGCGGCAATTTTTTGGAGCAAAAAAACTTCCACTACAAAAAATAAAGGGATTGTCGTCTTAGAACAGCAGAATGGGAGTTAAAGAAAATCTTCCACTGCAAAAAATAAGACTATTAGCAGCAGTTTTTTGGAGCAAAAAATTGCTGCTATTAACAAAAAAACTATTAAGACTATTAGCGGCAGTTTTTTATTAATAGCGGGAGTTTTTGGCTGCCGCTATAGTCTTATTTTTTGTAGTGTTCCCAAAGTCTATGGATGCTGAATTAGTGGCTTGAAGGAAATTTAAGAGTCCAAAATCCGTTGGGCTTTGAATGAATTTAGAAGGAGAGAAGAGGGATAAGATGAGAACAAGGGCATTGATTCTAGAGCAAAAGAAAGAGAACTCCATGGAGAAGAAGTGTTGAGAAGTGGTATATATATATATATATATACTTTTTTTCTTATAGTAAGATGTTCAGGACCTCAGGTAACGTGGAAACTCTATAGTCTATAATCAAGAACAAAGAAAAAGATTCCAGAGGAGACCAAGATGTGACTGCTGGGATTTCTATTGGGTGGATTTTAAAAAAACACCAAAAAACACGATTTTAATGTGATTTTGGTGATTGGGTAGCAGAGAGGCTAGACATCCATCAATCAAGAGTTAAGATTCTGTTGAGAATAAAGATCGTATAGGATAAAAAGCTTTGGCTTTGGTAACAAAAAAAAGGCATTAGAATTTAAAACTTTATTTTTTTTCCTAGAAAATAATAAGATATAATGATACTCTGTAAAGAAATCTTTAATTAGAACAGAAACTAAAAGAAGTGTTGAGCAAGAACAAGGGCCTAAAAAAGATAGAACTACAATAACCTAATATAGCTTCTTTCCACTACCTATAATACAAAAAATAACAACCCAAAAGAAAATAAACAGGAGGTAGAAGATAAAGAATGTCTGCTACTACTTAAAAATATAAAAGAACTAAAACAAAAAATGACCCAAGAAAGAGATTGGAGAGAAGAAAATAAAGCGACAAAATTTAAACCATAGGAATGATTGGACGAGATACTAAGAGAGGAAAAAAGTGGTGTAGCATTTTGAAGAGGGAAAGGGGGGTTCTTAGTTTGGTTTTTGAGGAGTTGTTATAGAGTGGGTAGTACTTACTGCATCACATTTCTATGCTTTGGATTGTGTTAGTAGGGAATAAGCATGAAACTAACATGGCCCTGAGAAACATAATATAAGTGCCTGTCCATCTGCTGTTGTTGGAGGAGAAAATATTGAGTGTTGTCCAGAAGCATGGTTTTGCAAACTAAAACCAAGTGTGAACTTGTAGTAGCTTACATGTTTCAGGTAAGGTTTTTCCACCGAATTACCTCTTTCGCACATGAACAACAACGTGGAAAAATTAATTTTAAAATCACCACCTTCTAAGGAGCCCAACCTTAGAAGGTCATAGTCAATGATTGCACCAACCGTCCAAGATAAGAGAAATTCCATGAAAGCAGTGCACTATACCAGCTCAAGTTTCAACCACGTGAAATATAATCTTTCCCAGCGCCTTGCATACAAGCCAAAATATTGCAAAAATAATATTAATTCATAACAAAATGAATGGTGGGCGAATGTTTGCAATGACTAATACCACTTATTTCAGAAACTAGCAACAAATCTAGTGAAATCCGGATTGAACAAACTATGAAAAACTTAAAAAGAACGACCAAACTATTCTAATCCAAGTGTAGTGTCTGAATAATGGTTTTGCGCTTTCCATCAAAAAGCCATAAAGGATATACTATATGGAAAAAATATTTCAAGATACCAATTGCAAACCAAACAACATTCGGGTCCTTAATGGTGTGACCTAGTTGATCCCTGGGAGAGGGATAAGGCTCCCAAATAGTATAATCTCTAGTATGCTATTGGAACTAGAAGATAAAAAGTCCTCATGTGAACATACCAGATGACTCATTAATAGACCAATGTTTACCTGATTCACTATTTCCCTCCGTTCAAATTCGGGTTCGTAATTCGTGATTTGCTAACTCGAGTGAACCAGGTTCGCTAGGGTAGGATGAGTTATGAACAAAAAAATATTTTAATAAGTTTTTAAGTTCTAAATATATAAATAAAATATATGCAATTAATCCACAAGGTGTTATCTGGCAAATTAGGTAACCCTGGTTTGATATATCGATCTCGAAAGGGAGTGTTTGATTTTTCACTCCATATTTTACAAAAAAAAATTTTAATAATAATAATATCATAAAAGTTCACAAAAATGTTTAATTTAATTTTCTTGTTTTTGGTTAACTCTATTAATTTATTATTTTTTAAAAAAATCACCATTTTACAAACATCTGCAATCTATCCGAAACCATTTTGCAATTAACATAAATTCTGATTCCTATTAATTCACAACCTAGTTCATATTTAACAGAGGATATATTTCCAAGTCAACACAACCACTATCCAAAATCCACAAGCCATATCACAAAACCCACCACCACAAAAAAATGAAAAAAAAAAAAATCAATAAAGACTTGAAATTTACCTGGAAGAATAGGGTAGGTGACCAAGGCGATTCCGCCCGCAAGCAGGTGAGATACCATGCTCACCTGCGACCGTCAATTATGCATCGACTGTTGTTTATGATGGTGGTGATGATTTGAGTACTTAACTCGCGCTTTTGTTTGCATTTCCGCTTCGATTTGGATATTTTCTTTTTTTCGAGTCGCTTCGAAATCTCTCAATTCCTATGAGGGGGAAAAAAAACCCTAGAGAATATTTTAAGAGGAGATTAGAAGAAAGAGGTTTCTTTGTGATTAAGTCTTATTATATTAAATAAAGGAGGGTTTCAAAGAGGTTTTGGAGGGGATAGTGAGAGAGGGGACGGAGATGGTGCATAGAGAGAGAGAGGAGATAGATAGATAGGGTTTTTTTTTTTATCGGTAGAGACGGAATGAGAGAGAGAGGGATAGAGCAATAAACGAGATATTAAGACGACTTGGACGGTCTTTTTAACCGTCTTTAATTTTTGTGCCTTTGGTTAGTATCTGAACGTCATATTTCTAAATTTAACATGATTATAAACCGTCTTATTTTAGGACTAAAATTACCTGTCTTATTTTCTGTCTTTTATAAACCTTTTTGATGTAGTGATGATGACTCACGACTTAAGGGGATGCCTGTGGTTTTGACCAGTTATAAGTATGCGCGATCACACCCCTGTAGGACTGAATGGGGAATAAGTATGGGAAGTCGTGCTGAGTATGACCATCATATTTTGTGGTGGTGGTATTCTAACATATTTATCTTCATGTGTTAGGCTCAAGCAATGACTCTGGAAAGTCATTTGTGTTAGTATGTAAGATAAGAGCTACCATGTGATGAATAGACACACGGAAGTAGTAAAATGTTTTCAAGTAAGATGTTTGGAAACTTTAAGAATACGATAAGTACGAGGCATATTCATGCATATGACATATCTCGCATCAGATATAAGGGGTTTCATTGCTTGTCAGATTTAGCTTCCATTTCATATTGTGATTCTCTTTATATTTCTATCTTTGTTGTATTGTACACTCACGAGAGTGCACACAAGGTCCATCTGGGTAAGGCTAGAGTGAACTGATTGTGCAACCCAACTAAGTTATATATATATATATATATATATATATATATATATATAGATAGCTCAACCCCATTTGTGGTCAGGTATTTAGATATTCACAAATCACAATGGGGTTACCTTTGGTGAGCATATATAGAATTATTTTAATTTCTTTAGTTGATGGACTCTGGATCGAGTCATGATTTTAGATACTTAAAAAAGTTGTGCACTTGAAAAACAATCATAGTTTTAACGTTGTTGCACTCATTGGCAGTTCAAATTTTAAGTAATAAGCCTGATTTCGTGGATTGTGCTCACAAGTAAACTCCAGCATACATATATATTAATAATCCTTTCATATTTTAGAGTTAAAATATAAGTAAGTTTGATGATGTGAATTAAAATTAAAAGAAAATTTTGCTTCACAATTTTTAAGTGTCCACGCTCACGTTAAGATTGAATAAGATAAGCATTTTAGCTTAACATATTGAGCTGCGTGTCGTATCATAACACGAAATTCTAGGTCCTTGTGAAAAGGTAGTATATCAGTGGTGACATAAATAAATAAAAGAAATAAACTGAGTGGATGATCGTTCATTAATGGGAATTATTTTAATCGTTCAAACTTATAGTTACAAAAAAATGCATTATAAAGTCATAAAAATTATTAAATAACCACACCAATGCATAGTCGTGTTCTTTGAGAAGGAGCACACTTTTATAAGTAAAAATGAAAACAAATAGATAAAATTAGAAACCGTCAATGGAAATATTCGATGCAAGTGAAGGAAAAAGGCTAGTAATTAAAACTGTCAAAGAAGGTCAACTCGATCACCAAAATTCAACTTTGGCCAAAGTTGGTCAAAGAAGTCAACTTCAATCCAATAAGATAAATTTTATTCATAAAATAAATCAAATTCAACCAAAAGGCAAAGATAGGGAAGTCATAGGTGGTCAATGGATGGTCAAACACGATCAAAGCCACCTCCAAAGAGTGTCTCATGAAATTATCATGTAACCCCATCTAATACCACACATATGGTAACTACCATATGGAGAGAAGAACTTGGGTAGTCAAACCTAACCACTAAGGATTCGATGGAATCAGACAATTCATGTATCTTTGGGTAAGAGGGTGACCCTATTTAACCAAATTCATATGCAATCATTCTATTCATATTCATCACATAAATATCAACATAAGTACCTACCTAATATGATGATATGCCTAAGTGATCTTAATAGAAAATCATCTAAAATCTAGAGATTATAATGCTCATAAATTGTCATCCTTTGGATAAGAATCAATTTACTTACATTACATCTACAAATCACCACTTTGGTCCTCCTTAAACCCCATAGGAATGAACCTAAAATTTTAATGATCTACATATGCCGTATTTCAAGCTTAACCATATGGGATTCATTTAAATCATCATGTCTAGTATATGTTAATCCTTAATAGAAAACCTTAAATTCAATCTGTTATAATGGTTTAGCACTGCAGTTGAATTATTATTAAAAACATAGCAATACTTCACATCACATATACCAATGGCATATATAGAACCCCTATCATATTATGTATGAAAAGAAAATAGTATGGAGATCTAATACAAAATAATCAATCCCCTTATCCAAAAAAATAAAAATAAATAAATAATCAATCCTCATGGATGTGAACAAGAACGGGTAAAAAAATCTCAGTCTAATAAATTGGATCACGCGATTGGCCGTCAGATCGGCCCTGAGCAAAAGAGGTCAAAAATTCTAATAAATAAAACGGCCATGAGCAAAAGAGGTCAAAATTTCTAATAAATTGCTCATGGCCGTCAGATCGGCCATGACCAAAATCAGGGCCTCAAACACTCAAAAATTCTGCTACAAGATGAGGGGATCACTGCCATCCCAAAAGAAAATGTCTTCTTCATTACAACAGACCAAAAGAGGTCGTCACGTGGCATGCAATCTCTGTCAGTCAACGGCCAGTGGTGTTGAGTTGAACGTGTGATTTTGTATTGAAATCTGTTGTAAGGAAAAAAATTATCCTATTGCCTAAAATCGAATTGCGAACTTGGTCGGATGCCAATCTGACCAAGTTCGAAGATTTTGAGCCTACTTTATATTGACAGGTAGAGAGTCCTTCTTCTTCCTCCTTCTCCTTCCTCATAAAGCGCCTTCTCTTATCTTCACACACGTAGAGATGATGGGGTTATCTTGAATCTTCTTTTACTCAATACAATATGTATTGCATGTGAGAAGAGAGACATCTCATCTCTATTATAATTCTATAACTATCACTTTAATTAGAAACTTACCCATTAAAAAATTTAACATCGATTGCATTGAATCAGATGATGGAGATTGTTTATCATCCCAATTTTTCATCAGGTCGACCTTTAGATCATGGGTGTACCATCAGACGATCGATTTTTCATTTCATGTGGCACACACCCATAAAAGTGACCTTAAAATCAATTTTAAGGGTGCACATGATGTTACGGTCACTTTTTTAAGATGTACACATGAAATAAGACACTGACTGTCTAATGGGACGCCGATAATCACAAGATCCATCGTGTGAAATATTGGGACGACAAATGATCTCCCCCGAATCTGACTCGGCCCAATCTCAATTTAAGTCATATTTAGGCTTAGATAAAAAGACTGTGCCTGAAAAACTCGAACTAAGCTTGACCCAATTTTGTATCTAGAATGAATTCGGGCCTAATTTTTGGGTCAGAAAATAATTGTGTCAATCAAAGCCTAGCCCTAAGTTGTCCGTTGACAACCCTATCGGGCATGAAGCATCCAACTTAACCTTTAGGTTGGGTCAGGTCAACTCAAAGCTCGGGTTTTGTGGGGGTAAACTAAAAGGTTGGATGGACACGATATTTTATGTACTCTAGGAAATAAGGGGGTTTTGAACCAGGTCGGGTCAGATGAAGTAGGGGCTCGAGTCTAGTCGGCTATCAAAATTTTGGCCTAACCTGACCCATTAACAACCTAATCTTCACTGATTTTTAGGGTCTTGATAGTTGAAAGAGCAAGTTTTGATAGAATAGGCTCTTCATAAGCTTGATATTCTCTTAATGCCGATGCTGGCCCATCAATCAAAATACCCAATATGCATTATGAGTTATGATGTCACTTTTAGTAAACTTCACTTGGATACAAAGAAGCTAGAGGATAAACTTATAAAACCGGCCTTATTTGGCAACCCGAGTTCTAAGGATCGGACAATACCGAGAAAAAAAATTGTATCGGTAAGTATTGACCAATACCAATAGGTCTTTACAAGAATAATTACATCGTTTGCTACAAATCCTCCATTGGTTGAGTATTTGTCCTAACGTTGGGATGTTTTAATGGGGAAATCACCCATCTGATGGGTCTTAAATCTGATGAGTGAATGAAGGGCCTTTTGGAAGAGTATCTTTAAATCCACCCACCGAATTTTTGAGTTCACCCATGCTGAAACACGTTGATTGAATTGAATCGAACAAGGGAGATCATTTATCCTCCCAATATTTCACACGATGGATCTTGAGATTATTGGCGTACCATCAAACAGCCAGTGTTTTATTTCACGTGACGCACATCTCAGAAAAGTGACCTTAACATCACGTGCACTCTTAAAATTGATTTTAAGGTCACTTTTATGAGTGTGTACCACATGAAATAAAAAATCAACCGTCTGATGGTATACCCATGATCTAAGAGATTGATCTCATGAAAGATTGGGATGATAAACAATCTCCATCGTCCAATTCAATGCAATCGAAGTGTTTCAGGGTGGGTAAACTCAAAAATTTTGTGGGTGGATTTAAAGGTACTCCTTTTAGAATGGTCGTAAACTATAATGGCATGACCTGTAAATAAAGGTGAATGAAGGGCCTTTTAGAATGATGGCAAACTTTAATGGCATGACTTGTAAATATAGATGAATGAAAGGCCTTTTAGAATGGTGGTATTTTTAGAATATTGGTTTCATTAAGGGCAAAATTGTGACAGCCCGGATTTCTGCACCCAGAAATCCGTGCCATCAGGATCATACTCTGGATGATCCCCGGGACAAATCATATGTGTCTGCTTGTAAAGCGGAAGCCAAGCAGACACCACCCAGCAGTGGTAGATCGAGCCAGTCACTTATCAACGCATTTAATAATAAAGAACAACAATATTAAGACAATTAATTCTATATTAAACAACGAAAATGCATTCTCCAAAAAGGAACCAAGAAGAACCATTGGTGATGGACATCCATCACCCAAACAATGGTTCCCAATAGTGGTTCCGAATAGAATGCGTAACTATACAATAAGTAATCCTAATGAAATGTACACAAAAGTGGCCACCGGGCACACCATAATCCAAAAGAACCAAAATACAGTATAACAGACACTAGTACCCAGGCTACGGATAGAACTCGTCCGCCTGAACGTCGGTCTCCTCGTCTTCGGCCTCAGCCTCTGGATCAGGCTGGTAGTCTGGATCACTCTCAGTACCCGGAACTACGGCCTCAGAACCTAAAATTAATTTAGAACACAGGGTGAGCTACATCCTAGCTCAATAGGAGAATTTCCAACAAAACGAATTGAATATGCAGATCATGCTATCTCATAACAAAAATCAAATCAGAAATGTACAATCGTGACGAATCAAATCAAATACTGATCTTTTAGACAAGAAATCAGATGTCATGCAAGTATATTATCAGAGAGCTTAAATTGTGTATATTTAACTTAAGAAACTCCCGTGACTATATAGCACGGAGTAAACAGGAATGTCCGATAGGAAACCCCAACCAATCGTCGTTCACATGAACAATTGTGAAAGTGCAACAATGCCTCATCTATGGAGTGCAATTGTGCCGAGGATTACAAGCAGGTGCACAAGTGTGCCAGGCATCGGATATACCGCCGGGTCGGTGGGGATCATCTGGTTTAAATCATCAAATCACATACGTATACACCTCATAGATCAGATAACAGAATCAGAAGCAAGTTTTCAGAATGCGAATCAGGAAACAGAAATCAAAATAGCAGGAATCAAGATATGCATACATGTTTGGTAAAAGCAGAAATCAGGGCATAGATATAAGATAAACATGGAATCATACTCAAAAATGATTTAGGTTAGTTTTCCCCTACCTCAGGTCAATCTATCTTCTAAGCAAATCCAAAGCCTTTTCACGGTGTCAGGGTTTGATTCCTAGACCATAAACATAGTACTTTAAATGTTAGGGGTGTCAGCAAGCTAACCGGCACAATGTCCGATGGTGTTTAATCCACAAAACCAAAAGCAGAACCAAACAGGGGTTATTGATCGATCACTACTCACATTGATCGGTCAATGCTCCTTGTTGATCGATCAATACCTCTCATTGATCGATCACCACTCTTTTAATCTCCACTCTACAACAATCAATTGATCGATCAATACACCTTATTGATCGATCACCTATCATTGATCGATCAATACACTCATTGATCGATCAATAACCTCTTCTACTCATTTTTAACATAGCTTAAATTGATCGATCACCACTTGGGTTGATCGATCAATGCCTCCTGTTGATCGATCAATACCTCTCATTGATCGATCACCAACCCTTTTTCAAAAATTCACCTTTCTGTTCACATTCTCTTTATACAGATTGATCGATCACTGACCTCATTGATCGATCAACACCCTACAGTGATCGATCAATACTTCTGTTGATCGATCACCAACTGTCATTGATCGATCACTCTCCTGTTGATCGATCAATGCCCTCATTGATCGATCAATGCCTAAATTGATCGATCAATGCCCTTCGGGCATTGAACTTCTAACATTTTGGGTCTCTGTTCCCCTATTCTGTCCTATATAGATTGATCGATCAACGGGCTTCATTGATCGATCACCACTGCTATTGATCGATCACCACTTGTGTTGATCGATCAATAATGACAGAAACTCTCTGTCATTAATGGAGTTCATCTCCAACCCTATTTTTCATTAATGGTTCTCAACTACCATTATCATGACATCAATGCCCACACCTGGGCATCTCATTTGCCCCTATTAAAACACATAATCTTACCTTTGTTAGGGCCCTCACGAGTTTAAATCGATTCGAATGAGGGCTTGGATCTAGTTTAGGAGTTTGTCGTCCTTCTGGCTTGGATAAGTCGATGCCCAGTTTCCTTTCAACCCTCTAGACCATACACACTCTTAAGCTAGTGTGGAGTGTCCTAGCTCATCTCTCAATCCTCTATCTCGGATAATGTGGGATCCCCGGGTACCGCTAACTCCGTTTCTCAAGGAACACCCTCACAGACCAACCTGAATCTGAGACTCCTCGACAAAGCAAGGGAAAGAGGGAGAAGAAGAAGAAGAACTCCCTCTAGGTCTCCCTTCCTTCTCTTATAAGCTAAGAAAACAGATATTTCTGTTTTCCCCTTATTTTTGTTCCGGTGTGGAGCACTAACACGGTCGCTACGACGCGAAGTGCTACGCTAACCCTTTACCCAACTCAGACTTAAACAAAAATTCAAATGTGAACTAATCTAACCGTGGTATAACCTTATCTCAACTAATATTACTTCTTAATTTTTAAATCGGTCTCGATTTCCGTGCCGGGCACGTAGATCGAAACAGTTAGTTTCATGTTCTAGATTTTAGGGTTGTTACAAAAATAGTCGTTCCGTACATAAACTTACAGCTAGTTAATGGCAAGGGGGGGTATATGTAACAGGAAAGCAAAAGTAAGGGTTGCAAA
The DNA here is from genome assembly GCA_021018995.1 of Chloranthus sessilifolius. NCBI lineage: Eukaryota > Viridiplantae > Streptophyta > Magnoliopsida > Chloranthales > Chloranthaceae > Chloranthus > Chloranthus sessilifolius. The sequence goes on along the minus strand of CM037597.1, from coordinate 73,127,300 downwards.
ATAAATACCCATAACTCAGGGGGTTTGATGCAATATCGGCATATCTCAGGGGGGGTATATGCAAAAAACCCTTTAATATTTAAGCAACTCACAATCCTTAAAATTAATATGAGTTGCAACTAGTTTGACCACAACTAGTAAACCTAATTCTATTCTTTCTCTGAAATGACAACTAAGCCAAGACACGTTGTTGGACACTTGTAGCTTAAGGCTACATGTACAATCTAAAACTATTAAAACTAACAGTTCAATCACCGTATAAGTATCGATATAACATAGGTATAGGAAAAGTAAATAAATCAACATATCAATTGAGAGGTAGCTCAGTTGGTATCCTCCTTCCTTTGTGGGGCTTGAGGTCGTGGGTTCTAGCTAGACTCCATGTTTGCTTCCTCCCTTATCTTAATAAGGTGAGTGTTGTTGAGTAGGATTTATTCCCCTTTATTTCCTCCTGCGTCACTCAATATGAGTATTTTGTTGTGTGGGATTTATTCCCCAAGTGTTGTTGGTCAATTGTCATAGGCTGCATATGGCATAGCTCTTTGCTAGCCTTTGCCACAGCAGAGTTCACTTGCTCTAGTTGCTTCTCATTCTCTTTTCTAACTCCTTGTAAATGAAGATTTATCTGCTCTAGCAGCAACCTCCTTGCTCTCTACTAGCTCCCTATCACATAAGAGAAAAACTGGTGAACAAGTAAATCTTGAATAAAATCTTGCTTTGCAAAGAGTTATCAAGGAGAAGGGATACATGTTAAAACAGGATGTTAGCAAAGAGGATAATAACCTGCTAAAGCTGGTGAACTTTACTATGGTAGGAGCTAGCAGAGAGCTATGTCATATGCAGTCATACTCTTTACCATATGTAAAGCATATTTAGATTGTCTATACAGCGGGACATTATCAAAAGAAATAAAATAATTTTTAAAAACATAAAAATCAACACTCCACAAATGCTAATAACAATTGCCCATAAAATGAAATGATCTTTGAGAGCATAATCTCAACAATTTCTGCATTCCATCTCCTTATAATATGATATTAACAAATGAAAATTGAATTTTTTTAGGGCCTATTAAAACTAAAATTAAGGGGTAAATGGGCTGAAACCTTTAGGTGATGAGCGGAAGGCGGATCCTTTGAAAAGGTTGGAATAGTATTGTTATGGTTGATAATTAAAAAAAGCTGAAAAGTTGGGCATGATAGCTTAGGTAGCTTAAGAGGAAAGGCCAGGGAGTCCCCTCCCCCATTAAAAAAAAAAAAAAAAAGTATATTCCTTATTCTTTTCCATGCATTCAAAGCGTCTACTTTTTTACTCTCGTCGGTGGTGCGACTCCACTTCGACCTCCATTTACACAACTATTCTACACAAATGCCCTCCTTGCTTTCATTATATTACAAAACTTCCCCTAAACTGTCATCTTTTTTTTTTCTCTTGAAAACCTATTATTTCATGATTTTTATATATTAAAAATAAAGTAAATTATTTGGGTATGCATTTTCTTTCCTGTAGAGAGAGAGAGAATCCGACAAGCATGAATAGTTTGATGTTGTCGTCTATATTAGTTAGTTGATTATACGGGGGATAGGAAGCGGTCAACGATTTCCAAGAAGGATCAATACCAAACTTTATGAATCATATTGCTTTTTATTAGGAAAATTTATAGAAACAGGATTGGAAAAAAAAAGTTTCTCACTATTAAACTGAAATCAAAAGTTTATCATAATTAGGATGCACCGTATTTTAGAGTCCTCAAAATTCATAAAATATAATATTTAATAATTAGTGAAATGACCTTGATACCTACTTTTTCAAAGTTTCACACCAAAAAAATCCGTGCAATCCTGATTATGAGAAACTTTCCCTTCTAGTATAATGGTGAGAAACTTTATCAATATGAGTCTTCTTTTTGAAAAGTGCTCTTTTTATTACACATAAATTACAAATTATAGGGATAAAAAGTGAAATTATTTGTAGTGATGGACTGTGGAAGGTCAGGTCTTGTAATTTTGTAGAAACACTTAAAGCTTCACACTTAAAGCTTTCAGGTAACGCAAGGCAGCTAACTTTATGAGAGAGACCGACGTGGGTTTTGCTGCTTTTTTGCTGGATTAAATGAGAAGGCCGATGATAAGTTGGTGGGAGAAGAATCGAGAGAGAGAGAGATGAAACGGAGCGCTTCGGAATGGGCTATGGAGGAGCTTCTAAAGCAGGAATTGGATGAAAATGGAATAAGGGGGGAGCAAAGCAAGCACGAGAAGAAGGAAGGGTTGTTGGGCGTGCATAGCGGGGAGGAGGAGGACAAATCTTTTCAGGACGTTTCTGATTTGAGCTTTGCTTTTGGAGATCGGGTAAGTTATTTCTCTCTCTCTCTCTCTCTCACCCGTTCATCGCCAAATGGCATCCTACCTGTAGCTCAAGTGGACCTTCAGACATGTACAGACTTATAGGGTAAGGAGATCAAGACTGTCCATTTGTAAGGTCGGGTTCGGTCGGGCCAAAATTTTTGCTGCCCAAGGTGTGAAAGGCATATGCAATGGTGCAACCAACCTGAACCGTTGGTCAAAGGTATATGCCCTGTTGAAGGTTAGTCCCACATGGGCATTCATAGCCATGTCTCTCCTCTTATAAGTTTTAGGTCCCATCACCTGTAATTAATTGGTTTTGAGATAGATACCCAAATTTATTATGCTATAATAACAAGTCACCCAATTCAATTATTCCGTCAATGTATACTGGACTATATATTAATGAGTACCTTTAAATCCCCCCACCAAATCTTTGAGTTCGTCCATGATGAAACGCATTGACTTGGTAGAATCAGATGATGGAGATCGTTTATCCTCTCAATCTTTCACATGATGGATCATGAGATTATGGGTTTACCATTAGACGGTTAGTGTTTCATTTCTCTTGGCACACATCTTAGAAAAATGACCTTAACACCACGCGCACTCTCAAAATTATGATTTTAAGGTCACCTTTTTTGGTATGTAACACATAAAATAAAAAACTGATCGTTTGATGATGCAATCATGTTCTCAAGATTCTTTGTGTGAAAGATTGCAACGATAAACAATCTCCAAAATCCGATTCAATAAAATCAATGTGTTTTAGCGTGAGTGAATTTAAAGATACTCTATATCTTTTTTTATTTTAAAATCTAAAAGTACTCTATATTAACAGGTGAAATTAGCATCATAAAATTATTAATAGTAAATATGGCTTTTATAGATTCTAGGGCCCCTCCCCTGTAAACTATGAAATTCACCGTTAGACAAGATTTGGCTATTTATATAGTGAAGCGAGTTGAATTTTATCAACAGAAAGAATAATAATATATAAAAAAAAAGGTTGAGAATTAGCTCAACTGTTATCCTCTTTCCTTGCCAAGGCCTAGGACGTGGGCTCTAATCCCCTGCTTGCTCCTGCCCTTTGTGGAGGCCTCCTCCCACTGTGATGCGCCAAAAATAGATCTCTCTGTGTGCACATTTGTACAAACACTATATTAGAGCTGTCTATGTGGTGTGGCTCCTAAAAAAATAAATAATAATATAAAATAATCCTCCCACTATGTTAAATGGGTGCAACGAGGGTGTGCACACAAGTAGGGCACGACTCCACTCTGTAGGGATTAGTCCAAGTGCAAGCTGGGATACCAACTTAAAAAGAAGTGATGAAAGCAAAATCAAGCACACCCCACTCGCCCATACACACAGACACACACACATACAATATAAAAAAGATATTTTATCCACCGATCTAAAAGACTGGCCCTGAGATTTTAGGTGTCCTAGGCGAGTTCCTAAACTGGGCCCTTGTACTGAACTGATTGGCTTTGAATTTGGAGCTTCCTTATAACCAGGAGACGACTTACTTGGGAGTCAGTTACCCTCGAGGATGTAACTATCCACCTTCTTGCCCATCACTAACTTCATGTCATGCTCTGTTGTGTTAGAAAAATTGTGAAATATAGATCCAAAATAATACAGGAAACAGGTTCAAGGCACGAGAAATATTGTTGTCTTTAAACCAGTATTTGCCCCTACCACCTCGACAAAGTTGTCATCAACAGGTTACCGGCAAACTTGTTCCAGGATACAACGAACCGGCTATGTATTCTTGTGAAGGATTTGGTGAATCTGTTCACGCTATCCGAACACTAAACATTGCAAGAACGCCTTGATCAAGACTTTTAAAGACAGAATCAGAGAGAAAAAGGGAAACTCCAATGTGGTAAGAAAACAATAATTTTAAATTCCTTAAATAGAAAATCAAGTGGTGTGTTAATACAACATTTTCCTATGAAAATGTGCTACAGGCATCCCTTCGGAAAAGACACCACTTTGGGAAGACACTTATTTTGTAAAGGCACCACTTTAGAAAGACACTTCTTTTGAAATGACACATAACTTTGAAAAGGCACACCTATTTGGAAAAGATATAAGTTTTAAAACTTTTAAATATCCAAAAATCTCCTACTATTTAAAATTTTTAAATAAGAGTACAGCCAAAAATATATGCATAAATGAAAATATCTTACAGACTTTAATTTTTACTTTAGTGGAAATAACTCAAAATTTGTCACGATCTTTAGTGAAACTACATCTTGAACTAACGACCTTATATGGCAAATCAAAACTATTTCACACACTCATTTCATATATTTAGTGTTTAATAAATTTGTTAGCACATTTAAGCCCTCTGCTAATGCCCTGATTTTCATAAGCATTTATGAGATAAAGTCATATCTCATTGAAGGTTGTTCCACCCTCACACTTATATAAGTAGACTTATAAGAGATGTCCCTATAACTTTAAATCTTAACATACAGTATTATAGTGTCTATTAAGAGCAATGTTCAACCCCCTCTTATCAATTACTGGTAAAATACTATCCTTCCTAAGATATTTATGGGAATTTAATTTTTATCAATGTAGTGCCTCTTTGTCCGTCACGAATTTACGACTTGTTCTCCTCTTTGAACCTAAATATTGGTCAAACAAATATTAAGTAGGGTTCCCATCGTAAGTGACTATTTGAGTAAATGACTTTAAACCCATCCCGATTCTTTTTTTAGACTAATGCTTTTCATAATTGCTCATAATTATAATTATCAACACATAAAGTATTTTTTCAGACATTTCTGTCTGAAACCACATATCATTTATTTTTTTGTTCATTGATAAAAAAATAAGTTTTATAGAGAATTTAGAAGTTTTGACTTAATCTTTATTGGTACCTCTACCAATACACCCTTAAATCACTTCATTTCTCAACCAATTTCAATACAAGTAAAATACTCAATGAGATTTATAATTGTTTCTTAATATCTCTTGCGATAGCGTACAAACACCATATACAATAAGATTTATAGTTGTGACCTCCTTTATTAAAGGAAAATTATCTTCAAACAATTTAGATTTTTAAATCTAAATCCATTATCTTCTTAAAATAATTTTTAGCATTTCTGCTCAATTCACTTCTCAATAAACTTAATGCAATAAAACATTCATTTAGTGGAATATATCAGAGTTTTATGCATGCTTGAAATAAAATAATCATGTTCCTTAAAAAAAATAATTATGAAATCTATAAAATAAATATGATAATGTAATCAGAATTATTTGAACATCTATAAATGATCCTACCATTCTTTTTGGTAATAACTAGATGTTGCCACAAAATCATGGGCATTTGATCATTACTAATTATTCAATATCATACCCAATTAATCAAGGCCACTCAATGGCATACCTCTTTGGAAAAAACATAAATTTTAAAACTTTTAAATATCCAACAAGTTGCGCTAAGCTCAACCAAATGAATGCTAAAGGAGTCAACCAATAACCCGTCATGATTGAGAAAGTTTTAGGATAAAATCTCAGGACAGTGTTATATGGAAATCAAGTTTTGTACAACCAGCTGACGTGGTGTGACGCAATTGGCTGCAAGTGCAGTGAGGCCTAAGCAATGCAAGTCAGGGCAGCCAATCACGTCATGCCACGTCAACCGCCTGTAATAAACCTACCTCTCATTTGTAATTTTCAAAAATTTATCATCATTGAATCAAGTGAATAAATCTAATAGTCCATAGACCAAAACATCTTAAAAGTCGCCAGTCACGCACCCCCCACACCTCATTCAAGCATCCCTGCTGAATCGCACCTCATTGAAGTCGCTAGCCAAGCACCACCTGCACCTCATTTAAATATATATATATATATATATATATATATATATATATATATATATATATGAAAAAGGTGTCCGTCCTTTATAGAGGACGGTCACCATCCTCCAAGATTCTAGATGGAGGTCTACGTGGCATCCAAAACATTGTTTCAATGCCACATGGACCTCCGGTGCATTGTTTAGATCATTTAAAAAATAAAAAATTTTGAAAACTCATCTCCACCATATATTTTTTGAGCCGTGAAATGTAGACTAATGAAACTAGTCAAACATTGACGTATGTTTTTAAAAAGTTTTTTTTCAAAATTTCTTTTTTTAAAATTGATCTAAACCATCCACCTATACTCTACAAGACAACCAAAGAGTATTTTGGGTGCCATGTATACCTCCACGTGGACTTTAGAGGACAATGACCGTCCTCCCATGGAGCACGGAACCGGCTCTCTCTATCTATCTATATATATATATATATATATATATATATATATATATATATATATTCACCATTTGTAATATCATATTTTGCTACTAATGTTTTTGGAGGTGACGCCAGGATACAGTGAACAGGATGGCAACAAGCTTACCAATGTGGTCTCAAAGTCCTACTCCCAGGCATTCAAGCATTACTACAACAGTTGATACCCAATCATCAATCTGTGGTACGGATATAATATATGGACTTCTACTTTTTTTTTATAAATTAACGATAAACGAAATCTTCTAGGCTAATGATACGGTTTTAGAACCATTTGATCAACTTCAAATAATCCTATAATGGTTGACCTCTGATGCATTGCAACTCTACAAAATCGATCTATATTATATATATTTTTAAAAAATTATAAAAAAGATTTATTACCAAAAAAAATTCAAATCCCTAGGACGTGGTCGTAGGGTTTGAACCCTACAAGTTGGTCCATTTGGACTGCCACACACTACAAAAAATAAGACTACTAACAGCAGTTTTTGGAGCAAAAAACTGCCCCTATTAACAAAAAAACTATTTAAGACTATTAGCGGCAAGGGTATTAGCGGCAGTTTTTTATTAATAGTGGCAGATTTTGGCTGCCGCTAATAGTCTTATTATTTGTAGTGACGTTACACCCAAATCCCAAAATAACACTCGTTCCTCTAAGGTTCGCCCTTCTCCCTACGGTTTAAAAAAAAGAAAAAAAAATCGCCTTTCACCCTTCAAATCAAAGGTTAAGTATCGTGATTCACCCAACAAACATTGTACATTGATTTTTTCCAACTTCGACCCAATATTCGAGACTAGAAAAGCATCCTTTTTATGTTATTTCTTGTAAATGGTATCAGATCAACTTTCAACAACTTGTCGTGGCACCCGATCCTTAGATTGAGTGGCAATGGCACCCAACTGGCCACATCATAGGGTTCAACCCTACAACCATGTCGTAGGGAAGCGACTTTCATATATATATATACACACACACACGCACGGCACCTAATCTGAAGATTAGGTTTCAATACACATACATAAGGTCAATAAAAAATCATTAAAAAAAATTACACCATTTAATTTGTGGTCGAAGGTTGAAAATTTTGAAAATTTTTTGGTGAAAATATTTATCTTTGACTCATGAAATGAAGGGGAAAAAAAGTTAATTTCCTTTTTCTAAACTCCTAATAGGACCGCCAACCCTTACAGGATGTTGTGCAATTTGCGATCACGTGCCACATGATCTACACTTGAGTGTGGAGTTGGAAACTCTGTAACCCCTAGTGCACCCCCTTAACACACAAACACACACGTGCGTGCATGCACACACACACACCCCACACACACATATATATACACACACGTATTAAAAAGTAAAAATTTCATATAAACCCCTGAACTTTCACCCAAATGTCCGAGAGGCACCTGAACTTCAGTAAATGTAACATAGCAACGCAATGAATACAAACGCCTATAATCAAGCCCCTACCGTCAACCTCTGTCTGATGTTTGACGGAACCTCAAGACTTAGCCCCAAAAATTGGTTTCCATGTTGCATGGACTCCCTGATGTGGCACAATAACGCTGACTTGGCCCCATTTAAGCATAAGGAAGAGGACCCTTCTCTCATAACGCTCATTTTCTAGCGCCAAAAATCCTCTCATATTCTTCTTCGCTTCTCGTCTTCAGCCGAGAGTCATCCTCTTCTTCTTCTCCAGCACCTTTAATGGCATTGCGTTCGACAACCGGTGACAGTCATCATCCGCGATCTAAAGCACGAGAGAGATCTTAATTGTAGTTGTTAAAGGAGAAGTTGTGTTGCATATGTGGAAATCAGAGGCTAATGCAAATGTCATGGACAGAGTGCAACACCGGGAGGAGGTCCGTTAGGGTTATGAATGAAGCATACAAGAATTACAAGAATTAGGATGATGAATCAATATTGAGATGCCATGGTCACAAAAATTATCATTTGGGTTATGAATGAAGCATACAAGAATTTTTTAGGGTAATTGTTATAGGGTAAATGATATAGGATAATAGATATTGACCTTTGAAATCATATTCTCACTGCAATCTAAGTGTAAACAACATGGAATGCAAAATAGCATGGAAAATCAATTCTCATGCAAAATTAGTTCCCTAATCTACAAGAGCATTATGCATTCTGTGACCTAGAATGCAACAAGAAAAAAAAACCTAGAGTGCAAAATACAATAGCAGAGACATGATGTCGGTGAGGGTTTTGTGAATCATGCTTGACCCAAGTCATTGCAGAGACGATGATATTGTTTGGGGTTCTGCAAGAGTAGAGACGATGATATCGTTGAGTAGAGAAGAAGGGCAAAGAAGAAGTAAAGAAGAGTGAGATCTAGTATGGTGCCAAAATTCTCTTAATTAGGGAGTGGGGCCTCTTCCTCACACTTTAATGGGGCTGAGTCGACGTTATCGTGCCACATTAGGGAGTCCACGTAATAAGGAGACAGATTTTTGTGGCTGAGTCAGTAGTTTTCGTCAAATAGCAGATGAAGATTGACGGTAAGGGCTTGATTTTGGACGTTTGTATTCATTAGAGTGTTATGTTGCATTTACTGAAGTTCAAGTGCCTCTCAGAAATTGGGGTAAAAGTCAGGGGTTTATATGAAATTTTTCCTATTAAAAAAGGGGAGGATACTCGAATGGAATACGCAAGATAGGTACACTAAGCTCACATGAAGCTCCATGTTGCACCCAAATTTAGTACCACGTGGAGCTCCAGTAAATGTTATAAAGTCAAAAAAAATAAAACTAAATTTTAAATTTAGGGACCATTGCTTGGTGCGATTAGGGGTGTATTCGGTTCAGTTTGGTTGATTTTGGATCAAAACCACAAACCAAACCAATTCTAATTGGTTTCTAAATGTTCAAACCAAACCAAACCGTCCAATTGTTGAACCAAACCAATCCGATTCGATTTGGTTCTGGTTTAGTTCAGTCGGTTTCGATTTTCGTATAAGTTCTACTTGCACATAAAAAAATTTCCAATTTCTCAACCTGTTTTACACTTTTACTATTTTCATTTTTTTCGGAGTCGTTTTACTTTTATAATCTATTCACCCTTCTCAAAACAGATAACAAAAATAAATGCATAACATTCACAAAAGTAATGGGCTAATGGCACTTCTTGAGAAGATTTGGTTCCTATTGAAGGAAACACCATTAAAGACAATTAATAAAAGGAAGAAGAAATAAGAACAAAGACATCATCAATGCACAGTCTTAGCAATAGACAAATGATGATGAATGACTCTCTCTCTCTCTCTCTAAGAACGTGGCAAAGAACCAAATACTAGTAGCATTTCAAAATTATTCACTATTTAACTAGAATTAATATTTACCTGGTGAGGGCTTTTGGTTAGGGTACGGTGGATCTCAACCAGTGCATGCCTAAATATCAACTCTAGTTCAACATCTAGAGAGAGGGATAGAGGGAGGGAGAGAGAAGGGTGACTGAACCTTTAGAAATTAGAATCCTAAGTCTCTACTCCCTAATTCAACGTCTTGTGAGATTTGAGCCTTAAGTAAGGTTATGAAACATTAAATTTGGGCCCAAATTTTGGACCGATAATCCAAGGGCCAATCGTTTGCTTGACTCAAGTTGACTATATATATATAGATAGATATATATTTAAAAAAATTATTTACAATAAGTTTGATTTCATCGGTTTCGGCTTGGGAAGGCCAGGAACCAAAATCAAATCGAACTTTTTTATTTTTCTTTTTGTCAAGCCAAACTGAAATCGGTACCTGTCCAAACCGGACCAAAACCGACGGTTCGGCCCAAAAAATGCACAACCCTAAGTGCGATAGTCAAAGGCTTAGGTTGTCAAGTACAAAAAAGTAAATCTGAGTCTGGAGAGCATCTACCGTGTGTGTAAAAAATCAAAGGTTAGGTTGATATTGCGTTCACTCCTAACATCTTGTACGTATGATACCAGTACTGAGTAATGGCCCTCTAAATTGTTAATTGGAATTCAAATTTTGATTGTAATTTCAAACATCCAAATTTTAACCCTCAGAAAATGCACAATGGAGATTTTATTTTTATTCTTTTTAAAATGATCTTAACAACACTACCTTGTTTAATGTGGCATTGATGAAAACATGTCTTGGGTGCCACATTAACCTCCATGTAGACCGTGGAGTAGGGTGAAGATATTCCATTGGAGCACCTAACCTGCAGCATAGTGGTATATATATAGTGAACCCTGCCTATAAAGAGATATGGAGCCCAAAACCAGATTTCGGTATCAAGTGGAGAAGGGGTCATTATATAAATCATTTTAAAGGAAAAATTGAAATCTAATTTTGTGTGATAAAAATTGGAGTGTAGGTCATTAGAGTAAGAAATTTGACATTGCCTGTAGACATTAGTTTTCTTTGTAAATACATGTGCAATGCCCTCTTGTTCCATATAGTAGTTAGACCATGTTTAGGTCCCATGTTAATAAGGCTGAGTTCTAGGCTACTGTATGAGTCGCTATTGTATTCAAATAAATATATTAAGGGTTTAATTATATTGAAATGCATTTGATTCTAATTATATGGATCAGCTGGAAGTCCAAGCTCACTTCAAACCAGGCAGGCGATGAGTTATTCTTCAGGGGAGCAGTCGGATGAGGACATAGAAATGGAAGGTGGAGCATGTGACCAAAGCACAAATGCTATTGAAATAAAACGCATGAGAAGGTTCTCCAATCTCTCTTTACCTGTCATATGTCTATTAATTGAACACACCTATTATGTCTTCTCCCTTTCAAGAGAAGATATATGAGAGAGAGAGAGGTCATTATATATGTGATTTTATATATAATTCTTGTTGTGATAATAGGATGGTGTCGAATAGGGAGTCAGCTAGGCGTTCTAGAAGAAGAAAACAAGCTCATTTGGCTGACCTTGAGTTGCAGGTACCTACCACTACCACCTTCATCCTTCTTTCTTTATATATATATATATATATATATATATATATATATATATAAAAGAGCCGGTTAAGTCCTCCAATGAAGGACGGTGACTGTCCTCTAAGATCCATGTGGAGCTCCATGTGGCACCCAAAACGCTTTTTGGGTGCCATATGGAGCAGAGGTAGACACAATTTAGATCAATATTAAAAAAAAAAATATTCAAAATTTTTTTTTTAACCCACAAGTCAAAGTTTGACGATTTTCATTGGTCCACATTTCACGGTTCAAAAAATACACGGTGGAGATGAGTTTTTAATTATTATCTTTTTCAAAGATGATCTAAGCAATGCACCCAAGGTCCACGTGGCATCGAAACAATATTTTGGGTGCCACGTGGAGCTCCACGTGGAAGGTTGGAGGACGGTGACCTTCCTCCGATGGAGGACAGATCCCTTTTCCTATATATATATACACACACACAGTGGCGGAATCAGGATTCTCATCTAGGCGGGGCGCAAGATGAATTAGATAGAATTTTTTTACCATGAATATAAATATAAACTAATTTTTATTATAAAATATAATTTTTATTAAAATTACATTAAAAATAATAATAATAACAATTGTATATCATTCATCTACATTTGATTGCTCGAATTGGCAAAACACGTTTTCGGGTCAATACATGTTTCGATTGTATAGATATTGTACGTATCACATCCTAGTTCGAGAGCACAAAAAGCCTTACACGTATTGGCTTAAAAACTCGTTTTCACGTAGTTTGCAAGCAGACATATAGTAGTCACAACTTTTGTAACTTTAACAATGTTGTTGCATTAAAAATGTAGTTTCGTTCAACCGTGCAATCCATGGTCTGATTTCCACCAAAATTTATGAGGTTGAATCGGCACTTGAATTTGTTTGTTTATATGGTAGCTCTATTTGCACCAATAGGTTTACTGAAAGCATCAATGTTTGAAATCGCTTGAAACCCATCAATTGCTTATAATCAAATGGTGGAGATCATTTTTTGCCCTGCTATTCTATACAATGGATCTTAAGACTATAAGTGTACCATCAGACGATCGCCATGTGATTTCACATGGCACAGATACCCAATACGTGACCTTAAAATCATATGGCACACATCACACTCAAATGTAATTTTAGGGCTAATTTTTTTTGGGGAAAATAGTGGTACCCCCTATGTATATCAGTCACGGGTGCCTTTGTTTGCACTCACGTCCCAAACCCCTTGAAAATAATTGATTGTTTCAGATCAAATGATGAAGATCGTGTTTATGGTTAGTTTTTTACTCCATGTGTCAAAGATCCCCAAAAAATGTCCCTTAAATATCAAACACATCACGCTCAAACATTAATTTAGGGCCATTTTTTGGGAATATGTGACACATGAAATAAAGAACTGACCGTCTCATAGGTGCAGCATGATTTCAAGATCTATTGTGTAGAAGATTGGGGTAAAACACGATCTTCATCATCTGATCTGAAGCAATCAATGGTATTCAAGGGGTCATGGACGTGGACCCTTATAGGGAATGTGTCGGGCACAAACAGAGGTACCCATTGTTCACCACCACCCTATTAATATTAACTAAACCATCTTCTTCTCAAGTCTAAACCCTTAATTGGGTTTCACATGCTTAAATTGTTGATTGCATTCAATCAAAGCTGCTTCAACATTTTCTCTATTGATAATGCTTTCTCTCACAGTTATCAAAGTAAAAAGAAAGGTTAATTTCGATGGAAATTTTGACAAGAAATTAAGGGGTTTTATAAGATTTTTCTGGAAGAAGAATTACCCTCAACATGATTCAAAATAGATGAAGAAAATCATTGTAGTAACTAACAATCAACTTGAGAATGGTGCCGCAGCTGGCGGGTTCAGGCGGCGGATGGTCGTCGGAGCCGGATGGCAGTGGGCGTTAGGCAGCAATGGGATATGGGAGTTGGGGCTTTGGGAGTTAGAGAGAGAGAGAGTGTTAAGAGGACATGGGAGTTGGGGCTTGGGATTTAGAGAGAGAGAGAGAGAGAGAGAGAGAGGGCATGGGCAAACATGGGAGTTAGGTCTTGGGAGAGAGAGAGAAAGAGAGAGAGAGGGTGTTGGGTTAAGAGGGGAGTAGGGTTGAGGGGGATTTAATAATATATAAAAAATCTCTTTTAGTTTTTTGGATTTGAGTGCGGGCACTCGCCCGCACTCGCATGTATGTGGTTCTGCCATTGTATATATATATATATATGAGGGCCGGTGATATGCGCCCAGGCGTAAAGATATCTCTGCGCATATTGATATGCGCGCGATACGTAGCACCTTTTTGTGAAGTCATGGGTAGCATGGGGCCCACTTTACTAACTAGGATTAAACTATTAAAATATTTTAAAAGTTATGTACCCTTCCAGCTGTCATTCTTGACTTTTTAAAAGTCACTTTATTTTCTCTCTTTTAAATAAAGTGTTAGACTTAGTTTTTCAGGTATATTTTACTCAAAAAATGTGGGGCCCAGTAGCGAAACGCTAGCATGTGTATCAAAGCACGATAATGGGGGTAGAGAGGTGTCGACCGATAGCAAAGTCTTTGGCACCTCCAGTGGCAATCTTTGGCACCCCGGTGTTGGCGCCTCTATATTGAGGTGTTAGGGCTTCGCTAAAAAATAAAACAAGTGTCGGCACCTAGTTTTAGGGGCGCCCGCGCCTCTATATCGAGGCGTCGGCACTTCACTTTAAAAAAAAAATGGGGTGCTAGTGCCTCGTTTTAGAGGCGTTGGCGCCTCTATGTTGAGGTGTCGGCACTTCGATAAACATAATAATTGTTTTTTTAATGAAGCACCGACACCTCGATATAGAGGCGTCGACTCCCATAAAACGAGGCGTTGGCACCCCTTTTTTTTTCTTTCACTACAAAAAATACGCCTATTAGCGGTAGTTTTTGGCAGCCAAAAATTGCCGCTATTAACAAAAAAAATTATTAAAGGCTATTAAGACTATTAGCAACAAGGGTATTAATGAAATTTTGTTTGTTAATAGCGGTAGTTTTTGGCTGTCGCTAATAGTTTTATTTTTTTAAGTATTTTTTTTTTTAGCGAAGCGCCAGCACCTTGATATAGAGGCGCTAGCGCCCCTGATGAGGTGTGAAATATGATCCTATTTTACACCCTAAAACCTACATTTAGCCACCCGATGAAAACTATTTAATATATTTTGTATAGTTTTAGCGATTTACAAGTATAGAGATAAGTTGAGCATAAAATACCCCAAGAGTTCAAAAAATAACGTCAAATTCGTGCAACCTTGGATTATCTAGAACTTATCCCGACTTGCAGCTTAATTTTATCCTTTAAAATATCAGATTTTAAAATATCAGATTCTTGAAATTTCTAACTCACCAAAGTTGTAGAGCTCGTTGTCTTCTTTTCAACGCCGTAAGAATCGCCTCAATCCGAATTCGAGATAAAAAGTTATGGCCAAAATACTGAGGCTATGTCTGTTAAAGAGTTGGGCCGAGTTTCACGAAAATCTGGAGAAATCGATGGATTGAGCAACAGACTCGATCAATCGAGTTTGGACCGAATCTTTATATTTTTAAAGCCGAAAATTAGTTAAAATTGGAAGGAAAAGGTTGGGTTTCGAAATTAGACCCTATTTAAGAGAAAATTAGAATTAGGGTCAGGTGTCTCTTCCTTTGGGGGGCTAGGATCTTTTTACTTTAATTTTTCTCTAGTTTTTAGTTTCTCTTCAGCTTTTTCTTTCCAAGCATTGTTCCTTTGATTTTTAAATTTAGTTTTTATATTAGTTTAATTTCTGCATTTAAGAAAGGATTGTACGCGTTGGATTGAAGCTTTCATGAATTTTTGTGGATTATTCTTTACGGTATTTTAATGTCATTTTCAATTTATATATTTATTTTGTTATTTATTTCAATCATATGTAGCTAAATCTTTTTTAGGATGGGGATCTAATGAACCCCATCCAAGGTATTCATTTGTAATAATACAAATTTACAGTTGAGATGTGAGATTATTTTAAGGGCCCTGATGTTATTATCGATAATAGATACAATCCGATTGCTTTTTAAGATCTAGGAGCTAATTATGTCCTATGATCTCAGATTTATAGCGGTGATTCTATTCTAATTATTGTCCATCTCAGGGTTAAAGTTCTACCACTATCTGAGGTGTGAGTGTTAATCATACACTCATGGAATGTTAATCATACATCTCCTTGATCTTAGATTGGTAATGTAGAATTTACCCAGAGATTAAATTTCTCTTACTATCTGAGGTGTAGGTGTTAATCATACGCTCATGGGATGTTAATCATACATCTCTATGATCTCGAATAAGTAGTGTGAAATTTATCCCAGGGTTTAAGTTCTGATTGTTATCTGAGGTGTGAGTATTAATCATACACTCATAGAATGTTAATCATATATTTTTATGATCTCAGATTTATAATACAAAACTCATGTGTGTTTGAGTCCAGTGCTTGCACGTGGTACATCTTTTGATAATCTCATTTATCAATTCACAGATTTGTATTATTTGAATGAAAAACCTACGTGGGAGATTTAGTATCTCAATCCTTATCTTTTATTAATTGTTTAGATTTTACTTTACTGCTTATTATTTATCTTATCTATCAAACTCTCAGAATTATAAAATTAGTTTAAATACTATGCTAGATTTATGGTAATTCCTTTATTAATTATTACTTTCTCTTTTGAATATTCTAACTAATCCTTGTGGGAATGATCTCGTACTCTGTACTGACTGACTACATCATGATTAGTTAATGATGCATGTTAATTTAATTTTGGGAATATCAATGTCATATTTTGATTACTTGCATCTAGGATAATGAAATTTAATATGATAATTTGAGGATAGTTCTGAAATTCATGCTTAGATACTTTTTGCACTTATATCATGCTAGGATCTAGAAATCAAGGAACTAGTTTGAACTTTGAATCTTAGGTTCTTAATGGAGACAACCCGGTGAGCTTTAGAGTTAATTTCCAGTTCTTGATGAGTGCTTATATAAATTCAGAGTTATCTTTGAATACGAATTATTTTTGTATAATCTCATACATTTTATTTTGACTTGTGATTTTGCATGACGTTAAATTCATATTATTGTATTAGAACGTATCGTATGTTTTGTGACGACCCGACTTTTCCAATCCCTCAGGTATAGGAAAGGCCGGTTCGCCAACCTATCGAATAAACGATAAGCCGGACAAACAGGGCACATATCAGAGTAAAGCGCAATAAATATCCATAGCTAAAATAAATGCGGAAGCAATTAAAAGTAAAGAACCACCGATGATGGCCGACCATCATCGAAACATGGCTCATAACAGAAATCAACGTCAAATATAAAACTATGGTATCCAACTAAAATGGGCCCACAAATTCAAGTCTAACTCTCACCACAAATAAGAAAATCAGTAAGTTCTATACTGGGAAAAACTCCTCAGGAGGAACCTCAAGCTCTTCCTCAGGCACGTAGTCGATCGATCTCATACACGAATAGCCACGCCAATACACGAACTGACGTATAGTCGGAGTGAGCTAACCAACAAAGCTCAGTAGAAGAAAGACATCTACGGCATTTTACTTTAACTAACATGGTTTCAAAACAAATATCGAATATAGTTTGTCAAACATATAAGCGGATAATAAAAAAGAATTTAGGTGCGGAAATCATATGTAAGATTTATTTCTAAATGTGTAACAGTTTCAAGAACGAATGTATGATGTTTCAAAGGTCTTAGTTTCTCTAACTCCTATATGCAAAGTTCAGTAATTCATGACTTAATCCTCAACTTAAAATACCTCCCGAGTAAACTATATCTCGAGAGCAGGAATATAGCCGATGGGAACCCTACCTACCATCGTCGTTCATGAACCCTTTTTCAGGATGCAACAAGCCCCTGCGTAATGAGGGAAACTTGTGCCAGGAAGTTGTTCAGGAATTTTTGAGGGGTCGTTCAGGTCAATCATAAAACAAATGCAGATACTAATATAATCAGATGGAAGTCTCTTATACATAGTTCAGGTTCTTGATTTCAGATCTTCAGAGCTTAAGCGATTCGAGTTTGAGATTCGTAGTAGATTTAGATTTTTAGTCATTCATATCAATTTCAATTTACAGATGTGATTTCAATGGTATATGCAAGTTCAAAGATTTTAATTCAAAATATCCATGCGAATTAAAATAAAATACTGTAAAGATGAGATTCTCCTACCTAAAACTCGGAGTTATGCGAAGTCAAGCAAGGTCCTATTGATGGCCTCTCGCCCTCAATCTACATCACAATATACGTTCATGCATTAAGATAAACTCTAATTACTAATAATATAGACCTATTTAAGAGTTTCCTCAAAAACAAGTCAAAACAGGCAAGTTGCGCCAATCCTAGAATTTGACGTAACATTCTCATATTTGTTTGATTATCAAGACGATTGATTCATGTGTTAGTCAAAACATGAAAGTTGTAGATTTTTATATTAGCTTTCCAACGCAAAATGAATCGTCTCAATCGGAGTTCGAGATAAAAAGTTATGACTAAAATACTAAGGTAATGTCGGAGTTCGGTGATACCTCGCTCGAGCGATGATAATAGCTCGCTCGAGCGATTTGACGTAACATTTTTATATTTTTTTAACCATCAATACGATTGATTCATGAGTTGGTCAAAACATAAAAGTTGTAGATTTTTCTATTAGCTTTCCAACGCAAAAAGAATCGTCTTAATCAGAGTTCGGAATAAAAAGTTATGACTAAAATACTAAGGCAATGTCAGAGTTCGGTGATACCTTGCTCGAGCGATGATAAAAACCGACGGGTTTCCTCAACGATTCGCCCTGCGATCGATCCCACGAGTTCACAGAGACAACTCCAACACGCCCCCAATGATCTCAACCTCTCCCAATAGCCAACTACGAATCCAAGGTTGATTCAAGTTCTTTCTAAGGTTTAAGTGTTTTCAACAAGGAGGGTTCTAGAGAAGGAGGTTTTCTAAACCGATCTCCTACGATGATTGAAGAAGAGAGAAGGAGTTTCACACGGTTGGGTAACTATCCTCTCTTAACAAAACCTAGTATAATACGGGAATGCAATTCCTTCTTATAATAGGATTGCTCACAAAGTAAAACACACACACACATCTTATGTATTATACACTTCTAATTTTAAAACTCAAGTCCGGTGTTGAGCGGCTACACCGAGGTCGGTGCACAACTTTCAAATGGGCTCTAAATTAAAATCTGCACAATCACATCTAGATAAAATCCAAAACAAATGGTGACGCCGGTTGCAGCGAATACACACACGTATCTAACTCGGGTTCAAAATACGGGTCTTTACATTCTACCCTCCTTAGGGAATTTTCGCCTCGAAAATATACGGATAACTAAACCGAATCTGTAAGTCCTTATCCTAACACCAGTATAAAGCAAAATCGAAACAGTCTAAAGTCAAAGAACTTTGGTCGCGATGCGGTAGGCTTCACCAAGCACGCTTTCAAGGGTCGGGATCCGTAGTAACCTGGATGTACTGCGTGTGGCATCCCATACTGCCATAGAGGATTGCATCCGTACATGGATGCAGACCTTCCCAAGTGTCACATGCCTGGAAATATACTTCACCATGACACAAACCTAGCACACACACCTACCTCACCCTTTTGGTAATTATTTGAGCGTAAATTTGATGTCGAATCGAACACTTATTCAAAAGCATGATCACGTGCACAGTAACATGTTCTAACGATGACACGGGTTCCAACGGACATACGGTTCTAGCAAGAATGAATAAATATGACATTTAAGATTTTATTGTGTGATCGTTATAGATATATATGTAAAGCATCGATGTTATAAACCAATTTAACATTGAAGAATTTGAAGAAATTCTCCTTTTTTTTTTTTTTTTTTTTTTTAGAAGCAAATTCAAGAATTTAAAGGTACGTATGGTTTTCTTACATAACTATAGTTTACAATATACCTTCACTCGAAAAGTTGTGGAAATTGCTCGCGAATCTCCGCTTCACGCCCCATGTGGCTTCCTCAAGAATGGTTCCACTTCACGAGCACTAAGCGAATGTTCTTTGTCCGTAAGATTTCTTCTTTACGTTCCAAGATTCAGACGGTTCCTCAACCAAGGATAGGTCTTCTTGGAGCTCAATGGGCCGTAGTCCAATACGTGAGTCGGGTCCTTAACATATCTTCGTAACATAGACACATGAAACACGTTGTGCATTTCCGATAGTCATGGTGGCAAGGCTACTCGATAGGCAACCTCGCCGACTCGGCCCAATACCTCGAAGGTCCAACATAGCTCGCGGACTCGGCTTCCCACGCTCAAAATGCATCACGCCTTTTGTAGGAGAGATTTTGACAAATCGTTATCTCCCACCTTAAACTCAACATGGTTTCTTTTCGGATCAACAGTAGCTCTTCGACTTTGAGCAATTCGTAGTCTCTCACGGATTAACGAACTGTCTTGGTTGTATTCTCCACGATCTCGGGACCTAAAATGAGTTTCTCACCCACTTCTTCCCAATTAAGCGGAGACACTGCACGTCGTCCATACAAAGCTTCGTAGGGGGCCATGCTGATGCTAGCCTGGTAACTATTATTGTAGGCGAACTCGATCAGCGGTAAATGTTGGTCCCATGACCCCTGAAAATCCAACATGCAAGCACGTAACATATCTTCTATAATCTGCTTCACCCTCTCGGTCCATGTTGTACTATAATCGAGCCTAGAGCCCATTCCTTCTTGAAATCGCCAAACCGAGATGTGTACATCGGTCTCTATCGGAGACGATCATCGACTATACCATGCAACCTAACTATCTCCTTGATGTATAATTCTATGAGCTTGTTGGCGGTATACGACGTTATTATAAGGAAGGAAGTGTGCGGACTTAGTCAATCGATCCACAATGACCCAGATGGCATTGTATTTTCTTAATGTTCTTCGCAATCCCAAAATAAAGTCCATAGAAATAGCCTCCCATTTCCACTCGTGTATCGTGGTAGTGGTTACCATGATCCACCTTTACTTGTTGACACACAAGACATCTCGAGACATACACTGACATCTTTCTTTAAATCTCTCCACCGGAAGCTTTTCTTTAAGTCTTGGTACATCTTGGCTGTGAATAGCGTACGTAGACTTGTGAGCCTCTTCCAAAATAGTGTCCCGAAGCTCAGTACTAGTTGGTAGGCATACCCGGTTTCTAAACAACAAAGTGCCATCATCTTTGATAGAAAAATCTATTTTGCTTCCCCCAATCACATCCCGTCTGATAGCCATAAGTTCATCATCCCATCCGAAGTCTCGAATGTTCTCATAGAGGGTCGAATCGAATCACCAGTAGCCATTAATGCACCAACCTTTTTACGCCAAATCTCATGCTACTTAGAGCCATATCTTCCAAAAGATGCCATCGTCGCACCCTTGTGGTGAGATGTGATAACTGAGCAGAGAACTTTTGACTTAACGCATCTGCCACTACGTTTGCTTTCCCGGGGTGGTAGTGGATGGTACAATCATAATCTTTCAAGAACTCCATCCATCGACGCTGTCTCATATTCAACTCCTTTTGTGAGAAGAGATACTTGAGGCTCTTATGATCGGTAAATATATCGAAGGTCTCCCCATAAAGGTAATGCCTCCAGATCTTCAGAGCAAAAATCATCGCCGCCAACTCAAGATCATGCGTCGGGTAATTCTTCTCATGGTCTTTCAAATTGCCTAGACCCATAAGCAATGACTCTCTCTCGTGCAGTTAAGCACAGCCTAAACCCCATATGATGCATCACCAGATATTGCAAAGCCTCCCCGCTCGATGGTATAGCAAATCTTGCGCAGAGTCAATCGTTTCTTGAGTTCACAAAACTTTGCTCACACCGCTCAAATTTAGTATTCTTCTTCGTAAGTTGTGTAAGAGGACTGATATCTTGGAGAAGCCCTCCACAAACCTTCGTAGTATCCTCGCCAAACCGAGGAAACTACGAACCTCTCAGAACGGTCTTTGGTCGTTCCCAATTCATCACCGACTCAATCTTTACTGGGCCAACCGTAATACCGGTCTCGTAGATAACATGGCCTAGGAAATCGACTGCCAAGCCAAAACTCACACTTACTAAGTTTTGCATATAACTGATGGTCTCTAAGGGTTTGTAGAGCCACTCGCAAATGTTGCTCATGTTCTTCTCGTGTCTTTGAATAGATGAGGATGTCATCTACAAAAACTACTACAGACTTGTCCAAATGTGACTTGAATATCTGGTTCATCAAGTCCATAAATGACGCGGGTGCGTTTGTCTACCCAAATGGCATGACCAAGAACTCGTAGTGCCCATATCGGGTTACGAATGCATCTTCGAATGTCTTGAGACTTAACTTTCAATGATGGTAGCGACCTCAAGTCGATCTTGAGAAGAACCTTGCTCCTTATGGCTCGATCGAACAGATCATCAATTCTTGGAAGTGGATAACGGTTCTTAATTGTCAACTTATTTAGCTGGCGGTAATCGATGCAAAGCCGCATTGAACCGTCTTTCTTCTTTACAAATAGAACCGGTGCTCCCCAGGGTGACACACTTGGTCTAATAAAGCCCTTATCTAGCAGTTCCTGAAGTTGCTCCTTCAACTCTTTCAATTCTGCAGGCGCCATTCGATACGGAGTTTTTGATACTGGTTCAGTACCCGGCCTAACTCAATTGCAAACTCAATCTCCCTGTCAGGTGGTAATCCAGGTAGATCTTCAGGAAAAACATCTGAATACTCGCAAGCAATCGTAATATCTGTAATATTTTTCTCCTCCTCCTTATGATCTTTCAAGTAGGCCAGATAACCATAACACCCGTTCCTCATCATACGGTGCCTTTCGAATGGCGTAGATAAACGGTATCACACAAGATTTGACTCCGCAAAATCGAAAAGATTTTCTCTTCGGCGGGAGGAATGTTACAATCTTTCGAAGACAATCCATGCTCGCATGGTAAGTAGATAACCAATCCATCCCTAGTATCACGTCGAACCCTTCCATGCTCAAAATGATCAAATCAGCCACTGTCTCGTGGTCTTCGATCATCAAAATCACTGATTGACACATGGTATCGGTGCTCACCGAAAGTTGCCGTGAGGAATTGACACTGTCAAGATGAAATCAAGGGCCTTGGGAATGATTCCCAACTTCTCAGCGAACAATGGAGTAACAAAAGAATGTGTAGACGTAGGGTCTATCAATACTCGCGCTTCGGTTTTGCTTACATCGCTCCCCCGATGCATAAAAAGGGTACCTTAGTTTAGACAAGCGTTTCAATTAAAAGTTTCTAAGCATGTGTATTCATCCATAACTTATTAACAAAATTTATTAAATATCAAGCAATTATATATAACACATAAAATAAGAAGACATCTCAACTTTTAATAATACCTTGGATCACGTCGTTCGGCTTTCTTCTTGAGCCATCACGGCATAAGCTCGACCTTGAACAAGAGGGTCGGGTCGATCTTTCGATGAAGCCGAACTAGTTCTTCCCTTGTCCTCGAGGACAATCCTTAACCATGTGTCCGATTGTGCCACACCGAAAACACGCCTCCAGTTGTTCCTCCTACAATCCTCGGTCTTGTGTGGTTTCACCTTAGGCACATAGTGACCAAACAAAAGATGGTGCACGAGAGGATCCTCGTCCCATCAAGCTCCACTAGCATTAGAACTCTGGTCGCATTTGATTGCACAGTGATGATGCCGCCAATCGATAAGGGTCGATCCGTAAGAAAATGTTGGTCTAGAAAATGCAAAGTTGAGTAAGGTTCATCATGCTTTGTAAACTTGGCCCTCTTATTTTCATAAGTACTGCGCCTTGTACAACCCATCCTTGTTAAATTTGTTGTTTCTCAAAACCGCTTTTGAATTTCTTCCTCTGCTATGAGGGCCTTTGACAAGATACTCCTCCATACGTTTCCATTTCCCACATAGCCACGCTCTCAGATACTCGGCCTAAGACCCAAATTTGAAATTTTCTGGCCTTCATCATATCGGTGGCCACATGTTGAGGTGCAAACCTTGAAAGTCGCGTGAACTCATCTCCATACTCACGCACTGACATTGTCCCCTGCTTCAGCTCGATGAACTGAACTTCCATCTGATTCCTAACGATCTTGGGAAAGTACTGATCGTTGAACGCCTCGATAAACTCAGCCCATGTCCAAGGAGTATTGGGAAACTCCACGCTCCGGTTCAGCCGGACTTCCACCATGGTCCAGCCTGTCCATCCAGTTTGAAGGTTGCCCATCTAACCTTCTCGATATCGGTGCACTGAAGCACCTCGAAGATCTTGCCATCTCATCCAACCAACCTTCAGCTTCCATCGGGTCGGTCTGTCTAGAAAAATTTGGAGGTCTCATCCTCCTGAATTCGGCAAATCCTGATGATTGTTGTTGTTGTCCGGGTAAATCAGCTCGCTTGTCGGGCGATTGCAGATCCGAGCCATAGATGCGGTCTGCTGAGCAATGTTGGTGGCCAGACTTTCCAACACTTGTTCCATTCTTTCACCCTGACCTCTATCAACTCCGGCTCCTATAGGGAAGCATTAGAACGGATGCGAAGGCAACTCCCTTGATGTACCGACACCTTCGAATGTCCTCTAAAGGCACCCCTACCTCTGCCTCGCCTCTAAATCTTGGGGCCATACTGATTCATTATTGTGAACACCACAACATCTCAACATTGATTGTAAAGACAATTACAAAGCGGTACTAGTGATTCTCGGACCTAACGACATGACTCGATGCAAACTGCGGGTCACGTTAGTTCTCATGGGTCCTTAGAGAATCTAAGAACCATGTCTCTGATACCAACTGTGACGACCCGACTTTTCCAATCCCTCAGGTATAGGAAAGGCCGGGTCGCCAACCTATCGAATAAACGATAAGCCGGACAAACAGGGCACATATCAGAGTAAAGCGCAATAAATATCCATAGCTAAAATAAATGCGAAAGCAATTAAAAGTAAAGAACCACCGATGATGGCCGACCATCATCGAAACATGGCTCATAACAGAAATCAACGTCAAATATAAAACTATGGTATCCAACTAAAATGGGCCCACAAATTCAAGTCTAACTCTCACCACAAATAAGAAAATCAGTAAGTTCTATACTGGGAAAAACTCCTCAGGAGGAACCTCAAGCTCTTCCTCAGGCACGTAGTCAGGATCAGTCTCACAGCCCTGAATAGCCACGTCAATACCTGAACCTGTGACGTATAGTCGGAGTGAGCTAACCAACAAAGCTCAGTAGAAGAAAGACATCTACAACATTTTACTTTAACTAACATGGTTTCAAAACAAATATCGGAATATAGCTTGTCAAACATATAAGCAGATAATAAACTGAATTTAGGTGCGGAAATCATATGTAAGATTTATTTCTAAATGTGTGAAAACAGTTTCAAGAACAGTGTTTCAGTGTCTTAGTTTCTCTAACTTCTATATGCAAAGTTCAGTAATTCATGACTTAATCCTCAACTTAAAATACCTCCCGAGTAAACTATATCTCGAGAGCAGGAATATAGCCGATGGGAACCCCTACCTACCATCGTCGTTCATGAACCCTTTTTCAGGATGCAACAAGCCCCTGCGTAATGAGGGAAACTTGTGCCAGGAAGTTGTTCAGGAATTTTTGAGGGGTCGTTCAGGTCAATCATAAAACAAATGCAGATACTAATATAATCGGATGGAAGTCTCTTATACATAGTTCAGGTTCTTGATTTGAGATCTTGAGCTTAAGCGTATTCAGTTTCAGATTCGTAGATTTAGATTTTAGTCATTCATATCAATTTCAATTTATGTGATTTCAATGGTATATGCAAGTTCAAAGATTTTAATTCAAAATATCCATGCGAATTAAAATAAAATATCAGAAGATGAGATTCTCCTACCTAAAACTCGGAGTTATGCGAAGTCAAGCAAGGTCCTATTGATGGCCTCTCGCCCTCAATCTACATCACAATATACGTTCATGCATTAAGATAAACTCTAATTACTAATAATATAGACCTATTTAAGCGTTTCCTCAAAAACAAGTCAAAACAGGCAAGTTGCGCCAATCCTAGAATTTGACGTAACATTCTCATATTTTTTTGATTATCAAGACGATTGATTCATGTGTTGGTCAAAACATGAAAGTTGTAGATGTTTATATTAGCTTTCCAACGCAAAACGAATCGTCTCAATCGGAGTTCGAGATAAAAAGTTATGACTAAAATACTAAGGTAATGTCGGAGTTCGGTGATACCTCGCTCGAGCGATGATAATAGCTCGCTCGAGCGATTTGACGTAACATTTTCATATTTTTTTAACCATCAATACGATTGATTCATGAGTTGGTCAAAACATGAAAGTTGTAGATTTTTCTATTAGCTTTCCAACGCAAAAAGAATCGTCTTAATCAGAGTTCGGAATAAAAAGTTATGACTAAAATACTAAGGCAATGTCGGAGTTCGGTGATACCTTACTCGAGCGATGATAAAAACCGACGAGTTTCCTCAACGATTCGCGCCGCGATCGATCCCACGAGTTCACAGAGACAACTCCAACACGCCCCCAATGATCTCAACCTCTCCCAATAGCCAACTACGAATCCAAGGTTGATTCAAGTTCTTTCTAAGGTTTAAGTGTTTTCAACAAGGAGGGTTCTAGAAAAGGAGGTTTTCTAAACCGATCTCCTACGATGATTGAAGAAGAGAGAAGAAGGAGTTTCACACGGTTGGGTAACTATCCTCTCTTAACAAAACCTAGTATAATACGGGAATGCAATTCCTTCTTATAATAGGATTGCTCACAAAGTAAAACACACACACACATCTTATGTATTATACACTTCTAATTTTAAAACTCAAGTCCGGTGTTGAGCGGCTACACCGAGGTCGGTGCACAACTTTCGCACTAGGGTCCAAATGGGCTCTAAATTAAAATCTGTCCGCACAATCACATCTAGATAAAAATCCAAAACAAATGGTGACGTCGGTTGCCGAGCCGAATACACACACAGGGTCAGTCTAACTCGGGTTCAAAATACGGGTCTTTACATGTTTACTCAAAACAAATAGGCAAGGATATCATCTTTTGAGAACATGATTGAAGGCCATCTTTGGCTAATTTGTACTTAAAATATCCCACCTCATATAAATTTATCCTTCTAGTACCCCTTTGAACTTATTGAAAAATTTATCTTTATACATTCTTTGATAAGCTACATTAACCTTTACCCATTCACTATTTTTGAAAATTCAGCCTTACCGTTTTATTTATGATAAATTAGAAACGGGTGATGAGAATGAACGAAAAAGAGTAAGTGAAAAGATACCGAGTTGTAATGTTTACTGAGAGTGTATGGCATAAATATGAAAAAAAAAAGAAAAGGAAAAAAAAAATATATGGAGAAAGAATGAAAAATATGAAGTGCTTCAAGAAAATAAAATTTAAAAGAAGAAAAATGAGTGAGGAAAAAAAAAATGTTGAGGAAAAATTAAAAAATATTGACAGATAGTGAGCGATTAAAAAAAAAAAAAAAAGAGAGAAAAATCAGAAGTTAGTTCGTTTTCCAATTTCTCGGAAACTTTGAATCTCAACTTCCCTTTCTTTCTTACCCTTACCTGAGCCACATTATAACTTTAAAAAGACTTTCATAATCTGATCTTGATATAGTAACTGTCTTGTGGAGAGTGAATATGTAATACTTATGACACTTGATATGACATGTTTAGGATATACAAGTATCTGTTCTTATAAAATTTATTTTTGTTCATTAATTGCATCATGTTTCATTCATCATGTGAGATTTTTTTCTTGCTTTGTATGGATCTCTCACATGTGAGCGAAAATGAACTCATCATAGATGTATTTATATTTTGAGAGTATATCTATTGTGAGAATTGAGTTGAAACATGAGATCCGATGATTTACTGTTTGAACTGGTTCCGAGATTGATGAATCTTGATTTAGGTATGCACACACTTCACGTTTAGGCATGAATGGATGAATTATCTAACGATTTGAGCATTAGATTAATTTGAATGGATATTAGTATGATTAGTATAACGTTGTTATTTGAAATTGAGAATTCGCATGTTAAATTAATTAATGGCTCTGAGTTTTGAAGTTAAATATATATGAAAATTATGTTTTGAAAATTCAATTTTATCAATGGTTTCAAAAATGTGTTGAAGTTTGTGGGTAACTTCATTGAAAACCCTCAGGAGACAAAACTCCTCCACTAGAAATCCCCGCCCCTAAAATGAGAAGTCGGCACCCTGCCGTGCATCGCGCCTCGGATCGGTGTCGGTGCCTCTCTATCGAGTGTGGACGCGCTTAAGCTACCAAGATGTCAACTTCTACAAGGTGCTTCACTTGCTATCTAGACAGATTTGAGAGTAAAATATACTTGAAAAAGTAAGTCTCACACTTTCTTGAAAAAAGTGAGAGAAGAGAGAAAAGAAAGAGACTTCTAAAAAAGCCAAGAATGACAGCTGAAAGGGATTATAACTTTTAAAATATTTTAAAAGTTTAACCCTAGTTAATTAATTAAGTTGGCCCCATACCACCCATCACTTCACAAAAAAAGGCGCTACGTGTCGCACCCATATCAAAAGACGCAGAGATATCTCTATGCCTGGGTGCATATCCCTGATATATATATATATATATATATATATATATATATATATATATATATATATATAAGGGATATGGGTGCGACACGTAGCACCTTTTTGTGAAGTGATGGGTGGCATGGGGCCCACTTTACTAACTAGTATTAAACTTTTAAAATATTTTAAAAGTTATATACTCTTCCAGCCGTCATTCTTGACATTTTAAAAGTCTTTTTTCTCTCTCTTCTCATTTTTTCTAAGAAAGTATCAATCTTACTTTTTTATATATATTTTACTTAAAAAATGTGAGCGTCGGAAAGCGAAATGCTAATACCTCAGTATCGAAGCGTCGGCACCCCAGTAGAGAAGCGCCGACACCCCGATAGTAAGGCGCTAGCACATCAATAGCGAAGTATTGGCACACCGGCGTCGGGGTGCCGGCGCCTTGTTTTAAGAGCACCGAGGCCTCTATATCGAGGTATCGGCCCTTCACAAAAAAAAAAAACAGGGTGTCGCTGCCTTGTTTTAGGGTGGCGCCAATGCCTCAATATCAATGTTTCGGGGCTTCTCTAAAAAAAAACGTGGGGTGCCGGAGCCTCGCATTAGAGGTGCCGGTGCCTCTTTATCGAGGTGTCAGTGTTTCGATAAAAAATAATAACAAGAATAATTTTTTTTTAGCGAAGCACAGGCACCTCGATATTGAAGTGCCGGCACCCCTTTTTTGTTTTAGCGAAGTACCGATACCTCGATATAGAAGCACTGGCGCCCCTAAAACAAGGCGTGCCACCAGGATGCCAGCGCCTCACTATCGGAGTGCCGATGCCTCACTGTCAGAGTGCCAACGCCTCACTACCGCGGTGTCGGCGCTTCATTATCGGTGTGGAGCGTTAGCACTATCGGAGTGCCAATGCCTCTCTTCTTCAATTTGCATCTACATAAAAAAATATTATATCATTCCAAAAACTTATCTCTATGAAAAACGAGTCAGGGATCTCAACAGACTGAGCCAAGGGCCTGCCCAGGCCAGGTTAGTATGTAATTCATGCCGGCCCCTTGTCCGACCCTAGCAGTACTCAGACAAACCCAGACTGAGTCATAGCTGGGTTGTGGTCTTTTTAAAAAAAATATTTGCTAAATTATTATTTTTCATTAGAGAGAGGGAGTTGAAGATTAATGATTTGGAAAATAAGAGAGATTTAATTAGAGATTTTCTCTTTTCAAAAAATTTAAAAAATTAAGATTTTTTTCTGTTATCGTTCCAAGTTTTATCATAGAAAACATAAGAGATTAAAACAAATTTTAAAATGGTAACACATGGGCTACGACTGGTGAAAAAGAGAGAGAGAGAGAGAGGAGATGGTGCTGTCAATCACATATTCACATGAACACCGCCTTGGATGGTGGTACTTCCAGAGACTAGAATGCAAGAGCTTAGAGAGAGTATAGAGCCACTCATTCTTCCTTGGTCGTCCCCAAGAATGCAGCAATAATATATTACACCGTAGAGATTGAGAGAGAAGAATGAGTTGCCACAGAGAATCCCAGATGTTTTTTTTTATGATTTAGGGTTTTGAGATCAAGTGACTTAGCCTATTAATATAGTCATGGGTGGCGCTTTACAAAAAGGTCTCTTCCTCTTTATTTTAAAACGGTTAATGTCGACTATTAAGTATGGGTAATGCCACCAAAGAGGCATTAGCGCTGCTCGGAACCTCCCTCTATTGTGAGTGAGGAAGGAGGTGGTAGGTTTGATATTCATCCTCTACGCTATTTTACTCCTTGATTCTCAAGGTTGTCTCGGATTAAAATGGCCCTATAAAAAATAAATATAAAAATAAAAAAGTATGGGTAATGCCCTAATGGCCAGATCCAATCAGGTTGTATTGGGTTTCGAGTTCAACCCCAAAAATAAGAGAATCTTAAATTTTATGAGATGGCGTGCAGTTATGATTCTCCTAGGCAGCAGATGGAGTTGAACTCAAAATCGGGGGATTGGACCATTATTGCCCTATTATTCATAAAGTTTATATATATAAATAATCACATGGCAGTCATTCATTAGGCACCCTGATAGTGCAATAGTTTGTTAATGCAATCTCTAGATGAATCTGAATTAGATGATTGCCCTATACATCACATGACACCACTTGGCACCAATATGATGCCACATGAAACTAAATGGTCATTCCATCTCAGGAGTGAACAAGTTGGTAACTGTAATAATTCAGATTTTTTAACTTTTTTTAACGGTATTAGATGATGTATTATTCGGTGCATGGTGCTAACACTCCACATCGGAATCTACCCACTTTAGAAATAGTCTGATTTTTTTATATCAATATTAGACTCATTATGAAGTACTCGCTGATACGATTCCAATGATATATAATTTGTCGATTTTCGATAAGAATATAAAAAGTTATGCCCGTTTGAAAAGTGAATCAGGTTAAAGGACACAACTGTAATTTCGGGAGAGAATCACCATTTACCTTGGTGCTTACACAAAGCGCTGGAACATAGCCTCTTCTCAAGCTTTTCAAGTCACATATGAATTCTACTTACCTAAAAAAAACTACTATATTATTAAATCTTGTACGGAAAGTCTTAATTAGAGTTAACCTACAAAGAGAATTAGATATATATTTACTTCTTCTCTCAGTTGTCTCTCTCTATTCTCTCTTCTCTGCAAAAGCTCCGACAGTGCCATTTTTCACAATTCATTGTCGGATCTCCATCGATTTTTGATCTTATCAGAGAATCTTACACCATCAAAGTTTCTCATCGCCGCGACCGATCTATCATAAGAAAGGATTTCTCGCGAAAAGACTCGGGCATATCGTCTTTCGAATCTGATCTCCATCAACCCAAATCATCGTAGGATTCGAATCATGCTTCAACAGGTGGGTGCCTCTAAATCCATCTTAAATTATTCAGTTATTTCTTAAAAAGAAAACCCTAAATTTTTTTTAAATTTTGATAAATTTCAGGTCTTAAAAACATAAAAATTCGGCCCAAAATTGATAGGGTCGTTTTTCTCAAATTTTCGTGAAATTTGGTCAAACTCTTCAACAGACACAGCCTCGGTATTTTGGCCATAACGTTTTACTCCGAATTCGGATTGAAGTGATTCTTACGGCATTAGAAAGAAGACAACGAGATCTACAACTTTGTCTGAAATAGTAATTTTACGAATTTAATATTTTTAAGGTCAAAATTGAACTGCAAATCGGGATACGTTTTAGATGATCCAAGGTGCATGAGTTTGACATTATTTTTTTAAACTCTTTGGCTACTTTATGCTAAACTTATCTCCGGACTTATAAATCGCTAAAATTAAATAAAATATATTAAATAGCTTGCATCGAATAATAATCTATAAGTTTAAGGGGTCAAATATTGACGTTTTTCAATACTTACCATTCTATTACCTCCTTTAAGCCTCATACAATCCTTGAATTGACACATGTGCTCCTTTAGAATTTTAAAATATGTCGGATAGCTATACCAGTCAATCACCAAATTTCATGGATACAATTAATCCTAATGAAGTATAGTTTCAACTCTATTACAAAATAAATGTAGTTAAATATTTCTTATTTTCTGTTTTACTTTAATATTTCGTATGTTATGCTATTTATTAATTTTCTTCAAAAATATGAAATGTTTAAGGTTTATGTTATAGTTCATTCTTATATATGTTCACCATTATCATATGATATTCATCATATAGAAAATTACGATAGGACATACGCATATAAGTTAAGAATAAGATATGACACATGACATAAGTCTTCGTCACGATGGGATTTCTTTCACGGTCACGTGAAACTTGGAATATAGGCATCCATGTACGGATGCAACCCCTCTATGGTAGTATGGGATACCACACGAAGTACATCTAAATTACTACGAAACTCGTCCCTTGGAAAGCGTGGTTTAGTGAAGTCTATCGCACTGTGGCCCATTCTAACTAAGTTTTAAGAAAAAATAAGAAAAGAATATGTTAAGACACATATATATTAAGAAAGTGGGGACTTAAGCCTACGCAAATATGAAATCGGGGAGGGGACCTAAGCCCGTAACCGAAAAATGATATGATATGTTAAGATACGCTGTGAAGGCCAACTAAACATTAAGTTTCTACACGTGTCATACCTTACGAGCCACCGTAAGGGTCTAACGTCTGCAACCAAGACGGGTCTTAAGGACATTATAGCCTTGTCTCGAATTAAGGAGACATCGTGGTTACTATACCAGCAACCTTATCTGGCTGGATGGTGCTTTATGTTATGATATGGAGGTTAGGTGATTATCTACATGTGGACCTTGCGTAGTAGGCTTGAGCAGCGATCCTGTCACAGATCGTTTAAATAAGATAAGATGCGAAGTACGTTGTGTAGGCGTATAGAGTAATTAATAAGACTTACGATATGTCACGTATGCTAAGTTGATGAGACAAATAGGAAAAGAGATAAGAAAATTATAAGCATCATGTACCCTTCATGTTATAATATGCTTTTCAGTTTGATTATGATATGTTATGAATTATGGATAATTTAGTCATTTTATTTAAATGTTAATTTTAGTTTCAAAATACACTGCAACTCAAGTGATTGCACACACGATCACCTGGATAAGTTATGGTGGATCGATTGTGCAACCCACTGAGTTTACTCGACTGAGTAAACTCACCCTGCTCCCAAAATCTAACAGTTTCAGGTGAAGATTCTGTTTATCCCGTCCTTGATGATACGAAAGCTGCTGATCTGGAGACGGCTCATATTAACGAGGATGTCGGCTACCACCTTGATGAGAACGTAGACCCGACAGATTTTTACCAACATTGAGAATCCTTTTACTCTAGTTTTTTCTTAATTCTTGAGAGACTTATTTTAGCCTTGATATATTGTGTGAGTTTACGTTTGAGACTGTTTTACCCTACGTGAAACTGATTTGATTTTTATTCTAGATGCATGATTAGGATTAAGTACTTCATTATTATTGTCTACGTTTCCGTTATTAATTTATGAGTCATTTATCATTTAATGTTATCTTAAATGCTTCAATCCTTATGATAAATCAATTTATAGATTATGTGTATGTCCGCTTATCGCCTTAACCAGCGTGTGGTGTCATAACACGGAATTCTAGGCCCTCAATATCGGATAAGGATTATGGGTAGTAATAGTAACACCATACTGAATCAAACTGACATAATATGTCTTGGGTGATAGACATGGGTTTAAATTTCACCCGAGACGAGACGACTCGGCGGATATAAAATTTCACCCGAGACAAGATGTCTCAGATTCTTGCCTCGGGGATATGAAATTTCACCAGACACGAGACGACTCGAGGGATATTTCTCCCATCTATAGGCTTAGCGATGCTAGATTAATACATGATTTTGACTTGAGATGTTGTATGCTAGTACACCATTGAAAGTGTACTAATCATCATCTTTATACATATGACACTATTTTTTTTTATCATATCTAATTTGTAAGATGATCTCATGAACAACTATAATAGTATGGCCAAATTTGTGCACTCTAATATATGCTATTATTCTTATCTTTTAATGGCTAATATTGAAGATCATAAATCTTGATGGTATACAATAGGCTGGTGTTACTACCACATCATTTTATGTTACAGTCACCTCACTTAAACAAAGGAAAAATTCATTGATTGCTTTAAATCAGGCAATGGAGATTGTTTTTAGCCCCAATCATCCACATAATTGACCTGGATATCATAGCCCTACCATCATATGGCCATATATTGATTTCACATTACACACATCTCAAATGTGATATTCATTTTTTTAGGATGTGTGCAACGTGTAATCAACATCTGACCGTCCAATAATAGGCTCATGATGTCAAGATCAATTGTGTAAAAGATTGGTACAAAAACAATCTCCATCGTCCGATTTAAATCAGTCAAGAAAATTTTCCTTTATTTAAATAAGGTGGTTGTAACATAAAGTGGTGTGGTAGTAACACCAACCTTTATTTATAGGTGTGATTCTTTTAAATGGGATATTTTTTAATTATGGACGATCACTTGGACTGTTTAGATTAATCACATATGCTTGCTATATGGCATAACACTGAAGCTTTCTTTAATGGTGTAAGACCAAACACCTATTTTAATGGTGTAAGATCATTTAAAAGAGCTATTATAGTTTCACATCATAACCCACCGAGACTCGGGGCTGTCAAAGACAATTCGGAAATGAGAGATTGATCCACACAAACAAGTTGATTATTGCATCACATCAATTATAGTAATGAAGGTTTGACCGAAGATATGATTAAAATCATAATAATAATAATAATAATAATAATAATAATAATAATAATAATAATAGAGTCACCTCTACATGACAGGTTGATCCAATATTTGTATTTTTCTGTCTTATATATCTCTCTGCAGGTTGATCAACTTACAGGAGAAAATGCATCCCTATACAAGCAGCTTTCCGATGCGAATCAGCAATTCAGTGAAGCTGCAACAAATAACCGAGTGCTCAAGTCAGATGTGGAAGCTTTGAGGGTGAAGGTATAGTATACACCCACTTTCGTCATTTCCCTCGCTTTTATTTTAATTTTTTTAGTCATTCTCTGTTTGGCATGCCTCTCTCCCACGGGTTTATTTGCTATGGCAGAGAGTTGACAAGGAGAAGAAAGCGTCCTGAAGTAAGTCTATCCGGCTCTAGGAGGGAGTTGACAAAAAGCTATATATATATATATATATATATATATATATATATATATATATATATATATAATTTTTTGTAAAAGTTAAAGTTTGACTAAAAATCAAAGTTTGACTAATAAAATTGAAATTCCAGTATCACATTATAGATCAACATAGATTTTTTTGCTATCAAATTGTAGGAGTCAATTTAATAAAAAGTAAAATTTTAATTAAAAATCAATGTTTGACCTCGAAGGCAACCTTTGACCTTTGGTTGGGATGCCTCATGCCCAACCCAACTAGATCAACCAAACTTAAAAATACTCAGCTCAGGTGGGTCGAGTATCAAGTCGAGCTGCACTTATGATAACACTGGGTAATCACTTTTTATTCACAAAACATAGCCAATTAACTGTACCTAGGCGTTATTTGAAAATCCACTTTTTTACATACAGACATGAATTTCTAAATTCCGATGGATTTACTAAATCTAAATCCAAACACAAAAATGTGGAACCAAACGGTGGATTTGGATTTAGGAGATCCAAATCCAAATCCCAATCCCAAAATCCAAATCCACGTTCCCAAACGAAGCCTAAATGAATTTTCTACTTTTATTTGAAAATGACTTTTTAAGCTTAGATCATATATTTTCTACTTTTATAAAAGTAGAAGTTAGTTTAAACAAATACTTAGTGAGAAAAGAAGAAAAAAATTTATTTAGAAAAATATCAAACTTATCACTTTGTGTTGGACTAGTCATAGATTGACTTGTTTTTATCAAAATCATGATCAAAGTCAAATATTAACTAATAATTTTTTTAAGGATTAGAAAAATATCAAACTTATCACTTTGTGTTGGACTACTCATAGATTGACTTTTTTTTTTTATCAAAATCATGATCAAAGTTAAATATTAACCAATAATTTTTTTAAGGATATTCTATTACGTTACAAATTAATACCATAGTAATTACTATTTATTATCAAGTTACATAAGCCACAATTTGAAAAATCAAACTCAAATAAAAGGTCAAACTTTGACCAAACTTAAAATTTTGATCAATAAAAATGTGTAAAGCTAAATAACAAAGTTGTAAATGATAGTTTATGTTATAAGGTTACACGTTGAAAGGAAATTAAATTTTTAAAAAAGGTCAAACTTTGACTAAATTTCAACTTTGAGAAAAAAAATATCGCAATGTACCAACTAGTCACAAAAGTCCAACTACAAATTAACATAACAATATTCATATACATCGTTAGGTTAAACTAGTCAAATTTTGATCAAATATCCACTTTTAATAAAAGTCAAACATTGATCAAACATAAAACTTTGATCAATAAATTTTTTTAAGCGTAACATACAAAGTTCCATAGTAAATGTTAGTATGTACTGTAAGGTTACATGGTGAAATAAAATTAATTTTTTTAAAAAGTCAAACTTTGATCAAATTTTTTAACTTTGACAATGTATCGTCAAACTACAAATTAGCATAACAGTATTCATATTCATCGCTAGGTTATACTAGTAAAAAATTGATCAAATATCAACTTTTTAAAAAGCCAAACTTTAACTAAATGTCAAAAAAAGTAAAATAAATTTCATAATATACTATAAAATGATAACCTCATTGGGACTACAAAAGTTCGAAGAAATCAAATTGTATACCAAATATCGAACTTTGACTGATAAAAATTTATATTACCAAAATACAAATAACAGTAATAATCATTATTCACTATTTACTGTCAAGATATAGTTCTCAAAATTTGACTATACGATATAAATTTATGTAGTAGTAGACTCTATGTATAAGTAAGTCTCGAGTTTGACTAAAAATAAATTTTGTGTAAAAGTCAATGTTTGACTAAAGGTCAAACTATTAACTAATAAAATTGAGAATCTAGTATCACTTTATAGATCAACACGGCAGTATCCTTTTTTCACCATCAAGTTATAAGAGTAAAAGTTTAATAAAAAGTAAAATTTTAATTAAAGGTCAAAGTTTGACCTTAAAGTCAACCTTTGACCCCTAAAAATTTGGTAATATATTACTAACTTACAACTTATTATTATGTTTGAGTAGTCAAAATTTGATCAAAGTCAAAATTTTAAATAGCTTATAAATCTTATTAAAGTTTGATTAAAATTCAAACATTGACCAAAGTCAAATACTATAGCTAAAAAGGGTATGATGTAGATCATATGGTAGTCATAGTGATTGTGCTAGTATGATGATTATAAAAATTGAAGTTACTTTTTAAAAGTAAAAAGATATTTTTTTTTGCTTTTAAGTTTTTTACAAGTAACTTTATATTTAAAATGATAAAAAATTATTATTTTGTTAGTTGAAAACTCAATTTTAGCCACTTAAAACGTTGAAATGGTTTCCTTCTAAAATGACTTGGTATATAGAAATTCAATTTCCAAGCGGGACCCACTTAATTTCATTTTCATCTCCTTACATGGCTATCAAACAACAACAATTAGAAACTAAATTTCATTTCCTATGTAATTACATTTCCATGTTATCAAAAAAGGCCTAAAGGGTAATGTTATTCTCACACTACCACACTCCACCAGGCATGCATTGACTGCCTTTGAATCAGACGGTAGAGATCATTTTGCATCCCCATCTTCCACACAATAGATCTTTAGATCATGGATGTACCAATTTTTAGTCAGATTTTGATTACACATGGCATTCATCTCAAAAAGTGACTATAAAATCATGCTTGAGCGTGATGTGTGTCACGTGATTTTAGGGTCACTTCTTCGGATGTGTGCTATGTGGAATAGAAAATTGATCACCTGATAGAATGACCATATCTCAGGATCCGCTGTGTGGAAGATTGAGATGAAAAACGATCTCCATCGTCGAATTCAAAGGTGATCAATGCTTGCGATTGGAGGAGATGTGTTGAGAAAGCAGTGTGTTGAGGTGAGAATAAAGGTAACCTACGTTAAATGTGTTGACTAACTTGAAATACATTTAATAGAGATATTTTTTCGTTCCAAATTCCAGCACCATTGATCTTTAATTAGATCATGGTACACATATCCAATAAGTGAACCAAGTGAGCTGGCACTAGTTGTCCCTATTGATGCAACTTTTGGGCTTTGTATGACCAGTTGTGGGAGAGAGGGATAGGGTGCATCACCATGCTAATGTTGTGCTACTTAACACAATGAGTGAGTGTGTATATAGAACCAATTAGTGCATGCCAAGCATGGAAGAAGAACCATATATCATGAGAGAAAATGCTTCTTTTTTTGGTCACACACGTACAGGTGAAAATGGCAGAAGATTTGGTTGCTAGAGGTTCTCTGACTCGAAGTTTAAATCATCTGCTGCAAAACCACACTGGATCACCCCAACCGCTGAATCCTCGACAGTTATGTAGAGTGTTGGAACTACCAGGCATAATTGGAGTCCAAGGAGATGAAGCCGCCTCTTTCGATAGCATGTCGGTTCCGAATGCAGCAGCCCATAATGGTAATAATGGTGGCAATAGATTGAATCATAGTTGCATACCACTGCAAAGAAACGCAAGTTTGGAATGCCTACAAAACAGAATCTCTGGTGAGGCAAGCAGCTGCGGCTCCGAAATTTGGCCATGGGAGACTTATGGGACTTCAGTGCCCAAGCAGACATGAGAGAGCTGGGAGACTTAATGGGGCTTCAGTGCCCAAGCAGACATGAGAGAGCTGGGAGACTTATGGGACTTCAGTGCCCAAGCAGACATGAGAGAGCTGGGAGACTTATGTAACTTAAAGTGCCCAAGCAGACATGAGAGAGCTGGGAGACTTATGTAACTTAAAGTGCTTCCCAAGCAGACATTAAAGCTTTTGTTAGGAAGAGATATTCAACTTATCCTTTTTTTCTTTTTCTTTTTTTAATGTTATATGATGTCAAATGACCTTACTTTGGAATTTGCAATTACTCTAGTCTTGAGAGCAGCCACTTTGTGCATTAACACTCAAGCAGGTCTCTATCTTGTCCACCCCTCCCCGCACCCCATTAACTATTACACCAGCACTGGGTAAGGCCATGACTTTTTTGTTTTCTAGCCTATGCATCTGTCATTTGCACTATATATGTATAGAATGATATCAAGTATTGACCGATACGGTTTCATCAAAAACCTACCGATACCAACCTCATACACATATCAGACTGGCATCACTATTGGTATCAATCGATATGATCATTTTTTAATTATTTTGTGAAAATGATATGATATCAATGATATTGTATCGGTCCAAAGATCATACCGATACCCTAAACCAAAACCAAGGCCAAAATAAATTTGGTGGTTTTGAAAATACAAAGCCATAATAAGCATACCGGTACATATCGAATGTGGCCGGTGACCGTATATACAAGAAATTTCCGCTGGTATTTTTTTAGATTTTAAGCCATGATAGATAACTCCCTTTGGACTTTTGAAAATTGCGGATTTGTTTATTTATTTATTTAATTTATCATGCTCATCAACTCACTTTACAAGGACAGAGTCCCATCTTTTAAAAGTAGTTACCTGTGTTAAAATCATATGAAAGTCCACTTGACACTTGCTTATTTTATTTTGGAATAGATGTAAGCTCTTTACCATAAAATTAAAGTGGAAACGATTTAACTAGAATCGTACCTCTATCCATGGTGCACTGATTTATGATGCCGAGATTCGAGGATCTTCAAGTCTATGCAAACCTTACCGAGATGTAGAGATGGATTCTACAGGCTTCTTTCTCTCGTATATTTTTGCTAGCCTTGGGACCTCAAAGATAAAATGGCTTTATAATCTCTCTACCATCATTGAGAGATTGTGGGCTAAAATTTAGGTGCATGATACCACTTTTCAAATAACCACCTAACCGTATGGGCATGATCCCATTTTCCAAAACCTCTTAACCGTATGGGGCTAATGGGCCAAACCATAGTGGATCTTAATATGGCAACTGGGCCACACCGGATCTCAAATGAGATCCGGCTAACATTCTCCCACTTGGCCCATGTTGATACAAAATTCATTTTAGAAAAGAAAGTTAATGTATGGCCATACTTATTTTGAAAACAAAAGAAATGAATAAAAGTAACATCTTCCCCTTTAGGTTTTGGATAGCCTTATACTCTATTGAATGTTTTTCAAACATATGAATCATCGTAGTTAACATCTAGATTAATCAGACATTACCATCAATATATTACAATATTTTTAGTCCCATCCAACGAGTACTATATGTGATATAGTGCTTTATGAATAGGCTGCCAATGCCTATTCT
Organism: Chloranthus sessilifolius; assembly: GCA_021018995.1. Lineage (NCBI taxonomy): Eukaryota > Viridiplantae > Streptophyta > Magnoliopsida > Chloranthales > Chloranthaceae > Chloranthus > Chloranthus sessilifolius. The sequence goes on along the minus strand of CM037597.1, from coordinate 73,087,014 downwards.
AGGTCCTACTTTATTTGTCAACATGGACAATCTGTTATCATTTACCTCACGTATACAAGCTTAAGTGAGATAGATAAACTAAGAATCATCAATAATTAATTGTAAATTAAACTTAATGGTGTCATGATGTACATCAAATTCATGAAAAATCAATTAGACCCATATGATCCACATGTTCTTTATACAATTTGAGCGGTAACCCTTTTGTCATGGGATCCGCAATCATTGACGCAGTTCTAATTTCATCAATTGACACCTGACGATTCTGAACACGTTCTCTAACGACAAGATACTTTATGTCAATAAACTTGTTGGTACTAATACTTGAATTGTTGTTAGAGTAGGTCACTGCTGCGGAATTATCACAATAGATCCTTAATGGCTTACACATAGAGTCAACAATCTTAAGTCCTGTGATAAAATTTCGCAGCCAGAGAGCCTATGCTGTAGCTTCATAGCAACCCACATACTCTGCTTCCATGGTGGAAGATGTAGAGAGAAATTGCTTTACTTCATGTAGCAATCTCAAGTCATTGCTGGCAAGCAGAATGTCATCTACATATAGGAGTTTCATAGCAACCCACATACTCTGCTTCCATGGTGGAAGATGTAGAGAGAAATTGCTTTACTTCATGTAGCAATCTCAAGTCATTGCTGGCAAGCAGAATGTCATCTACATATAGGAGTTTCATAGCAACCCACATACTCTGCTTCCATGGTGGAAGATGTAGAGAGAAATTGCTTTACTTCATGTAGCAATCTCAAGTCATTGCTGGCAAGCAGAATGTCATCTACATATAGGACTAAGAAAATGAATTTGCTCCCACTAACCTTAGTGTATACACAATTATCTACAATATTTTCTTCAAAACCAAATGAGGTTATAACATTGTAAAATTTGTGATACCATTGTCAGGAGGCTTGTTTTAGCCCATATATGGATTTCCTAAATTTGCATACCAATTGATTTCCTTCACATGAAGAGAATCCTTCGGGTTGACGCATATAAACCACTTCCTCCAAATCCATCCAAACTTTATTTAGAATGTCAACCAATGTCAACATTCTAGATGATAAATCGATGAGATATTTTAACCCTCCTGTGGGTAGAGGTTGAAACACTTCAATGATTTATTTAATAGCTTTATAATGAGACTAAGTGATGAATGACACCAAAATAAAAAAAATTTCCCTACCTATGGGCATTAGGAAAATCTTTATCATAATGTCATATTCAATATCTCATTCTAATTGATCTATGAATCACAACAACTTCTCTGTGAAGCCGAGTCATTTTGATTTATAATCAATCACAATTTATGAGATCACTCAATAAATAATTCAATTTAGAAGATATTTCTTTATACTAAATTCATCATTGTAATTGAAGATGCTGTGGCTACTCTTTAATTTATGATGCATTTAATCCTAATGGTGACCTCAAAAGAAACAGTGGTCATTTGTGCTTAATAGAGGGTTCTAATATAGAAACGGACCCCATAAAAGTGTCTGGAAGGTTCGAGATACTCAAAAAACATATATAATATATGAAAATCAAATACCGATAGCCCTTACAAATAAATAAATAAAGTTAGACTCTTATCGGGTCGGGTCTCGGATCTGGTCAAACTTTGACCAAGCAGTCTGATACAGAAACAGACCTCGTAAAAGTGTCTGGAAGGTCCGAGATACTCAAAAAATATATATAATATGAAAAAATCAGATACCGATAGCCCTTACAAATAAATAAATAAATAAAGTTAGGCTCTTATCGGGTCGGGTCTCGGATCTGGACAAACTTTGATCAGGCCCAGGTTGGGTCTTGGGTCTGGACAAATTTTGATTTGGGCATAAACCAGGTTTTAGGTATGCGTGTCAATACGTTAATGGGTCTAGAGTCCATAAAATTATAAGTTAAAATTTTTTTAAAGTATGAGAAGCACTATGTATGGTGCTCCACCTACATACCCAATCAACTCCAAATGAGCATCTTCTTTCCAGAACTTCATTAATTCAAAAGAATACGTCTCTTCAATCCTTAGCAGAACAGAAGACGTCTATATAGAAATGGGTTATGCACGACTAATGCCGTGAAAATAGCCGACAATGACGGGCCAATATCCGACGACCGGTGATTGGACGACGGCGATCCGTCACCGTTCGGTGATCGGCAACCATCCGATAATGCCGACCGCTCAAAAAAATCTCAAATTTGCCAAAAAAATTACAAAAAATTGAAATAATCCTTAAAAATAATATCATCGAGAATAGTTCCAAAATTTTACAAATTTTGGAGAGAGAGAAGAAGCCAAACTCAAAACTTTACAGTCAAAAAATGGCCATGACAGAGTTAAACTTCTTCTCTTTAAATCATAAGGCATCAAATAAAATTAAGCAGACACCATGACCAGAGATACCCGCTCTGATACCACAATGTAAGCTCTTTACCATAAAATTAAAGCGGAAACGATTTAACCAGAATCGTTCCTCTATCCATGGTGCACTGATTTGTGATGCCGAGATTCGAGGATCTTCAAGTCTATGCAAACCTTACCGAAATGTAGAGATAGATTCTACAAGCTTCTTTCTCTCGTATATTTTTGTTAGCCTTGGGACCTCAAAGATAAAATGGCTTTATGATCTCTCTACCATCATTGAGAGATTGTGGGCTAAAATTTAGGTGCATGATACCACTTTCCAAATAACAACCTAACCGTATGGGCATAATCCCATTTTCCAAAACCTCTTAGCCGTATGGGGCTAATGGACCAAACCATAGTAGATCTTAATGTGGCAACTGGGCCACACCGGATCTCAAATGAGATCCGGCTAACAATAGACCCTTCTATTAACTCTCAATCTCACACTAGACCCCTCTTCTACAAACCATAAACATCCACCTTCACCAAACTCCACCACCCCTTTTCTTTTCAACACCCAATATCTTAAATCAATCAGAAGAAGGCCAGGATTAATGTAAATAGTATTGAAATAGGCTCTAACTTCAGCCTTTCTGGTGAATCTCGCTCAAGCGAATTCGGTTGTCGCTCAAGCGAGATAAGCAATTCAGAATGGCTGATTTCTCATATTAAACTCGCTAGAGCGAGTTTGGTTCTCGCTCGAGCAAATTCGGAATGCCCAGTTGCATTGAGGCTCCGTAATTGGGAGTTTTACTTAGTTTGAAACCCAATTTTGGGTCTTTTATATAAAGGGGAAACTCTTGGACAAATTAAAAAGGTTGAGATTACTTTATAAAGCTTTGGAAAACCTATCTAGCATTTTGTGGAGAGCTCCGGTGAGGCTTTTGAGTGTTCTATATTCTTGTGAAATCATCTAATAGTGAATCGTCGCTACCTGTGGACATAGGCAAATTGTCGAACCACATAAATACTGTCTCTTGTGTGATTGTGTTTAGAATTGTCAAAACTAGCATATTGGAAGGTCAATCGGCCAAACTAACCATGAGCAACTATGGCATTATAAGTTTCTTCTTCTTAACTGAATCTATAACTTGCATTAGCAAACTCATTTTTCTGTGGTTTCCCTTATCAAACTAGAGGTTATCAAGGAAGCATGCATAGCACTGAATAGGGAATCGCCGAATACACCAGCTAGATTTTCTTTTATTTTACGTTCTAAATCAATAGTTCATCGTGAGAACGTTGGTTAATTTGGGAGCTTTTGTGCAACAAATTGGTATCAAGGTGTTCAGGTTTTTGTTCTATGATCAGAGAAGGCATCGAAGTTCGTAAAGGTTTCAAACGCAATGTTCGAGATTTAGAAATTCGACTGAAAGGTTAATTTCAGATTGTGGCAAGTATAAGTCTGGAATATCTTAATTCAACAAGGGCTGCATATCGCGTTGAAACGGCTTAAGGGTAAGCCGACGGATATATCTAATTGTGATTGGGAAGAGTATGAACTTCAAGCATGTAATACAATTTAGTTATGTCTAGAGAGGAGATTACGTACAATCTTATGCGAGATAACTCGACGCTCGCGCTTTGAGCCAAATTAGAGAATCTCTACATGAAAAAATCTCTGACAAGTTGTCTGAGTCTCAAGAAGCAACCATACAAGTTGTACATAAAGGAAGGTACTCCTCTCACGAAAAATCTTAATGAATTTAATAGAATAACATCTGAATTATTGAATGTTGGAGAAGGGGTTAATGATGAAGACAAGGAATTGTTGCTTTTATCTTCCCTCCCAAACTCCTATGAGCACCTAGTTTCTATAGCGCTCTATGGGAAGGAGACTAGCGGCATTGCTTTGTAATGACATTAGGAAAAAGAATTCGGGTAATGATACACATGCATATGACTTGTTGGTTAGGAAGAGGTCAGAGGACTGTAAATCTGAAATGGATAGATCAAAGTTCATATCTAAATTCAGATATAGGAAGAATGTAGAATGCTACAAGTATCATGAGAAGGGGCACATCAGGAAGCATTGTCCTTAGTTATAGGCTAAGAGGAATGATGCTTAGGATATGCAGCTGAAAATGGTTGTTGATGAGATTGGGATAGCCGAGCAAGCTCCGAATAATAATGAAAACATATTGTTAGTGGTTTCTAAGAAATACTCACAAAATGCATATACTTTATTCAAAGAGCTCCTACCATATTTGTCTAAATAGGGATTGGTTCGCGTCTTATACAGAGGTGGATAAACGAACAATTTTGATGAGTAACAATATGACCTGCAAAATTGTTGACAAAGATAGCATCAGGATAAAGATAAACGACGAGGTCGTTAGAACGTTAACTGATGTACAACATGTACCGAAACTGAAGAAGAACCTCATATAGCTTGATACACTAGACTCTAATAGACTCAAGTTTGCAGCTCAAGGTAGAGTTTTGAAGGTGAATCGAGGATCTCTAATTGTGATGAAAGCTGAAAAGGTTGAGAACCTTCACTTTCTATTAAGGACTACAATCACAAGTAGAGCGATAGTTTCTACGTCAGATAATAGCAGTTTGTCCTCTATACAATTATGACACATGCGTCTTAGGCACATGTGAGAAAGATGGATGACAAAATTGAGCAAGTAGAGCTTGTTAAGAAGTGTAAAGGCTAACAAAGTTGATATTTGTGAGCATTGTGTCTTCAAAAAATAGTGCAAGGCCGAGTTCAACTCATCGATTCATACTACGCAAGGCACAATGGACTACATACATTCAGATGCATGAGAGAGCCTTCAAAGATTCCTTCTAGAGGTGTTCTCAGGTACTTTGTCTCTTTCATTGACGATTACTCTTAGTATGTATGAATTTACATGATGAAGAGTATGAATGAGGTGTTAAAAACCTTCAAGAAGTGGAAGCTACTCTTCGAGAACTAGATTAGAAGAAAGGTTAAGTGGTTGATAACCGATAATGGTGGTGAGTACACCAGTAGACAATTCCGAGAGTTCTGTGAGCAAAATAAGATAGTAATCAGTAGAGATGTGATCTTTTATGAGTCTATTATGCGGAACAGAGTATGAAAATTGAAGAGATGGCAGAAGATCAGTTTAAGATGGAGCTAGAAACTCCTATTAAAAGTACATCAAAAAATGGTGTAGAAATCTCAAGTGTAAAAATAGTTGAAAGGGAGGCAGAACAATCCTTAACAGGTAACAGACTCGAAAGGAATACTAGAGCATCAATTTGTTATAGGCTCAAGGATATGGTTGTAGACGCGTCAACACTAGATGAAAATGAGTCATCTTCATTCAAGGATGCGATCAGCAGAAGTTATTCAAAGGAATGGAAGACCTCTATGGGTGAAAAAATAGATTCTCTTTTTAAAAACCAACTGGGAACAAATAGAGTTACCTAAGGGCTCATTCGAGAGTCTCAATCTACCCAGAATCTGAGTTTTTTATCAGATTTTATGCGGAATCTGAACTTTTCTGCCTAAATCATGTGTTCTCAAGTTTCAGTTGGTCCCACCTACTTCTGTGTTTTTCAAAGTGACAGGGGCGTGTGGAGGTTGAAGGTTTTCACTCAGATTAAGGTAGAATCTGAGTTTGGGGGAGTATACTCTATGTTGAGATATACACCCAATCCGTGTCTTTGAGATATTTAAATCCAATGACTCTTTTTTGTTCTAGTACCACAACCACCATTTTTAATACTCATTGAAGTTTTCTTTACACTGTTGTCTGCCTTGAATCAAACTGTGGAGATTGTTTTTTATCCCAATCTTCGGCAAAATAGATCTAGAGATCATGTTCCACATATCAAACAGTCAAATGTTGATCCCACCTAGCACATATCCCTAAAGTGACCAAGATCATGGGTGCTATATAAGTAGAGTTCCCGGGTAGGATGTGTTCTATACAGAATCAACATCTGACCGTCTGATATGTTTGTCATGGTCTGAATATCAATTTGTCGAAGATTGGGAGGAAATATAATCTCCATTGTTTGTTTCAAGGTAGTCAATGATGTTAGCAGTGAAACCATCAGTTCAGTAGACCAAATCTTTGGTTGCAAATACTCTTACCGTGTCCTTGAGCCAAGCCAAGCTGAGTAAAGCCTAAGCCGGCTCAAGCCTGAGCCGAGCCTAGTTGAGCACTGTGCACAGGGGTGCACATGCTGTGTACGTGCGCACATGCACAAGCACGGGTGGTGCATGAGCTCGAGTACACGGGTGGTGCATGGGTGCCGGACTATGGAACCATATTACTAGCACTATAGAGCTCTCTTTGGGTCAGTGAAAGAAGGTATTAGGCCCATAGTTTGGGGTTGAACCTTCACAGAAGTTGGAGCTTGGGTCAGGGCAGACCTCCTTGCCGATTTCCGGCAACGGTCATCCAGCGGCGGCCACCCAAAGGGGCTGTTTTTTTTAAAAATAAATATTCAGAAATTTCATATTTAATTATTTTAACCCAGTGATACGCGATAGAACGCACCCTTCGCGGCGGGATCTGAGAAGAATAGGGAGGATTGATGAGTACCCACCTCGTCGAATGGTCCACGTATGATCGGAATGTGTGAAAGATTCTAGATTGGATTGGTTTTAATGCAATTTACGTCAGCACCGACTTTTTCCAAGCTTTCTTCTTCCTTCTTCCTCACCTCGTCTCCTTCAATCTTATCACCAATGATCTTTGCCTAAAGTAGATTCGCGGTGGTTCTCGCGGGTAATTGAAGGAAGAGGCTAGGGAGAGATCTTACAAGGTATTTGAAAGAAGAGGCTAGGGAGAGTTGGGAGAGACGAGTTGTGACGATTAGGGTTTCTTAAAAATAAAAAGTGAGAGATGGCCAAGGTTTCTTGAAAAGAAAAAGTGCAAGAGATCTTTACGGAGTCAGGATCTCAAAAGATAGCGAGCAAGTGAGTTACGTGAATTAGTAGATTTCTTAAAAAGAGGTGGATTCCGGTATAACGCACTAACACCGTACACAATACACAATGTAGTACCTCATCTAACACTATTAAAAAAAGGTCAAAATGAGTCTGGTGGTTACACCAAGTCCTGATTACACCCTACACAATGTAGTACCTCATCTAACACTATTAAAAAAAGGTCAAAATGGGTCTGGTGGTTACACCAAGTCCCGATTACACCTTATCTACACTACCAATTACAGAAAGAGTATATGAAAAGCCAACCTACTCGATAACAAGTGTTAGTAAGCAGTTAAGCACTAAAAACTAGAGAAACCCACCTTTGCCTTCGCATACAACCAAAAAGGGAAGTCAGAGCAATGAGTAGACTTGAAGATGAAAACAAGGAGAAAGATGGAATCAATTGTCCAGATTTCGCGTGGCACCCACAATGAAGCTGCCTTTAAAAACAAAGAAAAAAAATTATCTAACCAATGCAACCTTACTCCAAGCGCAACAAAAAATATGTTAGAGTGCCCCATAGACCTCTATATACTCCCTCTATCACGATTATAATACACAACCCTTTTCCTATGTAGCCACTAATCTACCTTGGGTAAATTGGCATGAAACCCAATCCTCAAGTTTGGTATCCAGGCTCAAAGGTAACATCAAAATGCTACCTTCGAGGATAGTGTCATGCCCTCTCTCTCTCTCTCTCTCTCTCTCTCTCTCTCTCTCTCTCTACATATATTCAAGAAGAAATTAAAATGCTACCCTCGAGGATAAGTGTCATGGGCTCTCCCACTCCCTCTCCCTACGCATATTCAAGAAGAAAACATGCGTCACACCTCACACTTTTAAGGAAACTTTTTTGAGATTTGTGCCACATGAAAATAAAAATTGATCCTCTGATGGTACTCTCATGATCTAAAGATTCCTTGTGTGGAAGATTGGGATACAAACTAATCTTAATCACCTAATCTGAATCAGTCAGTGGTTTTTAGCATAGGCATCCTCGGGTAGGCACAAATAGAGCCACTCAAATAATGGGTACCTCTGTTTGCACCTACCGAATTACTGAGGGCGCCTAAACTCTAAACCCGTTGAAGTGGAGGTTTGCGCAATGGCTAGGACTAAGCCTCAAGAAGTGGAGGTCCTAAGTTTGAATCCCATGCCCTATTGGCCATCCGCATGGATTTATCCCTACTGACTTGGTTCGTGTGATGTGCGTGTCTGGGGACTCTAAGAGGCCCAGATGCCCCGTCATCAAAAGAAAAAAAATTGTTGACTCCTTTGAATTGGACGATGAAGATCGATTTTCAACCCAATCTTCCAGACAATTGATCTTGACACCATGGGCGCACCATCAAACCATCAATGTTGTATTCCCCATAGCACAGATCCCGAAAAGTGACTCAAAATATCATGTGGTACACAACACTAACATGATTTTAAAATTACTTTTTGGATCTGTGCCACATGGAATACAAAACTAGCAGTTTGACGGTACGCCTATGGTGTCAGGATCAATCATGTGGAAGATTGGGATAAAAATCCGATTCAATGAGGTCAACCGGTATACAGTGTAGGAGCATGAGAAGTTAGCCCTCGCACATAATTTAAAAGCAAATCTTGGTATTTTGGGGACCTGTGTCTTGTGATTTACAACACAATTGATTGGCATAAATCATATTTAGTGTCTATTGTTTCATCTAAGATCTTAAGATCGTGAACTTCAAATAAGACATCTTAGATGGTGTTTTTGCATGGCAAAAGTTTTAAAATACCAAGTCTTTCTTTTAAATAATGTGCAAGGACTTCTCTTGTGCAAGTAATGGCTCCCCTTTTTTAGTTTGCAATCCCATGATGGCAATTTTTAATAGGGTACTGCCATTCTCACCCAAAAAGACTACTTTCTCATCCCCTTTTTTTTCTAGCAGCTCTTTGAATCAGATGTGAGCTCACTTTTCATTCCTATCTTCTGGGGGATAGGATGGATCTATAGATCATGGACCTCCCATCAGACGGCCATTTTTTTATTGCACGTAGCACACATCCCAAAAAAGTGACTCTAAAATCATGTGACACACATCGCGCTCAAGCATGATTTTAGGGTCACTTGTTGAGATGTGTCACGGGTAATAAAAAACTGATCGTCTGATGATAGGATCATGATCTGTAGATCCATTGTGCGGAAGCTTGGGACGAAAACCGATCTCCATCATCTGAATCAAAGGCGGTCAATGCATGTCGGCCAGAGATACGGTGAGAAAACAATCTTTTGGGGTGAGAATAGTGGTATCTTTTTTAATATTATATGCAAGGACAAACTTCATGTGTGCATGTAATGGCTCTCTATGGATTTTTAAAGGAAATTTAAGCAAAGTGAAATCATCACAAATGAAAACCTACACAATAGCCATTAAGAGTGACCAAAACACTCCAATCTTTTTTTAAATAATATATAAAACAAAATCGCAATTTTTGTTAAATAGCATGAATTTTTTTATTTGTTCCTTATTTTCCTTGAATTTTCCGAATTTTTTATATCTATATTTTTTCTAATTTTTTATTGTGATATTTTTTTAAAGTTTTTCAAATAATGACCATTTTTCCCTGAATTTTACCAATTTTTCCTAAGTCGATTTATTCCTAAACCCCGACCTAGTCGGGTAAGCATAAATCTAATCCCAACAGAAATGACACCTAAAAACAAAATGAAAGAATGCTGGAGCACCCTTCAAAAAGAGGGACCAACATGAATTTATCATATATAGAAATATTTTGGACCCTGAAGCACATGTAAGCTGGAATTACAGTGCGGAACTTAACTCAATCCACTTACTCATAGTGAAAGCATCCCATACTCACATCTCACAGTTCCATAGCCTAGGAACAAAATATGAAGGCATGAAGTCTTTTTTTTTTGGTAATTTATATGAAGCCATGAAGTCATGGGCAGCCAATCGATTAAGTACCGATTTTTTTTATTTTATTTTTTCTATTTTGATGGTGATACTGATAAGAAATCCAACGGGCCTAACTCAACCTCACAAAACCGCAATGTAAGACTATTCGACCAGATGCATAAAGGATTGCAAAATTACAGAGAGCTTAGTGTTGATCAAAATTAAGTAGAGAATAAGGACTTGCAAAGCCGACATTCAAATAAATAGGATATGGTTGTGAGGATTATGATGCTTTGATGCTGATACACTATCATATGCCCACAAATGAAAGCTTTCTTATTAGATTACCATAGAACAATAGCAGACCTCGTCGCTAAGACTGCATAAGTCATACAAGGAATATGAATTTAATTACAAAGAACATAAGCCAGAAACTAGTTACTTTGCTACTTCGCTTCCTTGTTTCCTACCCAATTTTCGAATCGAAAGGCATACGAAAAGCAATCATTTCAACTTCTATATTAAGTTAAACATAGACGCATAGAAATTGATATGTCCACGCTGTTGAAATCACAAAAAATTATAATCATGATCACAATGTAGATATTACAAATTCTCAATCCTAGCAAGACAATTTTGTCAGAAAAGACATAAAACAACATACCCAAGTTCATGTCTCATGGGAGAAACCGCCCCTTGACCAATACTTAGCACCGCAGTTTGGTTCATTATCTATTGTTCCATGGAAGACTCTCCCTTAAGATGAACATGATCAAGATCGTCCATACAATTGATTTATAGAAATGCCCTCAAAGCATCAACAACTTTTTCTGGCCTGCGTGTCGATAAGAAATTTATTTAAAAGAAACATGATTGGACCCTCCGAAGTGTTTGGTGGAAAAATGAAGAATCTATGGTTAAATGAAATGCAAATGCAATGCTTATCCTTAATTAATTACCAATCCTCTTGTGGCATATGTCCAGCCCCTTCTATCATCTTACTTCTGACCACAGTAGGGTTTCCTTTTTGAAATTCCTTGGCTTCTGATTGAGGTACATACTTGTCTGAAATTCCCCATACAAGTAATATTGGTTTCTCCCATCTACAGATACGAATTCAATGAATTCAATTCAGCATCGTTAATATGCATAAAGCGAATAATCCAGAAACAAAATGGATGGATAAAAAAATCGGGTACGTTTATTAGCGCCCACGGAATCTTGCTGGGCACCTATGCAAAATATTCATTGATTGCTTTAAATCAGATGATAGAGATCGTGTTTCACTCCAATCTTCCACACAAGGGACTTGAAGCCATGAATGAACCATCAGATGATCAATTTTCAATTCCACATAGCGCAGATCCCAAAAAAATGGCCAAAATTTCACATGCCACACATCACGCTCAAACGTGACTTTAGGGCCACATTTTTGGGATCTGTACCATATGGAATCGAAAACTGACCATCTGCTGGTACGTTCATGACCTCAGGATCCCTTGTGTGGAAGATTGGAGCGAAACACGATCTCCATCGTCTGATTTAAAGCAATCAATGATTTGTGACGTAGGTTCCCAGCAAGATTCCATGGGCGGCACTAATAAAGGTACCCAAAAAGATATGGCATGGTAAATGCAGGTAAAAGTACTATATATTTTTTGAAGAAAAAAAGGGGCTGAAATGGAACTCCACAACGATGTTTCAGATAGCTCTGCTGGCCTTCACGCAACATATTCAAAGGTCTAGAATGTACATGAAAACATTAATTGGAAAACATTTTGAAGAAACAGTTCTTATGTAGGATAACAAAAAAAAGCAGAAAAAGACTGACTTGATGTTATCGAGTCGGTACTTCCATAGTTAAATACGACAGACAAAAATGTTGGTTCTAGTAACTTAATTCCACATGATGACTATCTTCTTAAATGTTCAGACTTATCTTTTCTTTTTGATTGGTAATGTTCAGACTTATCTAGTAGATGAAAAAAAAAGCCAAAAATTTGTTAACGCAAAATAAAAAATTAAATTAGGATCCTCAGTTATTATAAAGCATCTCATGGCTCTCTGAAGCCGAGGTGGCAGCTCAAGAAAGAATGAGCAGGTTGGTTCCAAAGTTGAGAAGTCTCAAGATAATGCACCAACTTACTTGAATTGTAAAGGTGATCAATTGATCCAGAAGATACAATACAAATGCAGAACCAGAATTCATTTAGACACTATTGCATGCATTCTTTGTTAAAAACACAACATAACACAACCATAAGGTTTAATTCAGAATTTTATTTTATTTTTATAACCTGGGTGTCCGGGTCTTAGAGCATCCAAATAATCCTATGGGCACGTGCACGCCCCAAGTTAGCACATGCCAGGTCAGCACGAGATATAAATCCCTTGGATGGCCTCAAGGGGGGGGGATTCAAACTCAGGTCTCCCCCTTCCTTAGGCAGCAGGTACCTGGCCAGCTCAGTTTAATTCAGAAAATTTCTAACCATGATTTTTCAGAATTGACCAATTGTAACTTGAATAAGCCCATTCAACTTGGTTTGGCCATAGGCAGAATGAGTTCGGCATTTTTTGAGCCGAATGACCCAAATAAGTCACAGTCAACAAGGATATTTAAAACAAAAAAATGGGTTGGTTACTTTTGTCTCATCTTTTTCTTATAAGGGTTCAAAAATTAAAACTCCCACATGCCTGAAATGCTCCTCTACCTCATCACCCCAAAACCTACACTTAAATCCCACTAGACATCCCTCTCATGTACTGCATAATATTCTTGGACAAGCGTGACACTTGGTCCCACTGGGAAACTCCTCAACACAGCATGATACTTCTAGACATGTAATAAAATACCACATTAATGCCATCAAAATGTTCCTCCAATAAAATGAACCATCGTTTTGTGAATATAAAAAATTTGTTAAGTTTAGTAACTTAGAAAAAAAGAGCTTGAGTTCTTGAACACGATTTGTATAATATAGTATACTTTCAGTTAGGTTCATCAGATACATTATATATGTACCTTTTCATTACATATCAATTGGTTCTGTAAGGTTTGCCTTCAAATTTTTGTTATATACAGTTTTTTTTAAATTATATTTATCTTAAGGCAGTGCCATCATATTGGAATCTTTAGAAATTGGCGTATCAAACATCTATGACACCTTGACACTTGGCATCCACACTACATGTCTAGGTAACACTGTCAGCAAAGCCCTTCAAAGCATCCTACTCATGTGCCAAAGAATTTAGTCAACAAATCAACTAATGAGAGAAACATTTATCCGGTGACAAAACATCATCACATGATGACAAAGTTGGTCTTTCTTTCTCTCTGTTTTTTTAAAGGAAAAAAATGTAGTTTCATAAAAAATCATAAAATTACATCTGCATTCTAGAATGAAATGCTAAGACGCTGGGAAAAAAAAGAGGATGGTCCTTCCCAGGTTTATTCATCCGATTCAGGATTCACGCACTCACTATGTTTCAGTCACTTATTAATTCAAACGTGGGGCTTACCTAGAGGACTTTTCTTCTATCATTACCAGGAGCTCTAATCTTACCCTCGATGGCACAATTGAAGCATGAAAGCAAAAAAATAGTGATCACATGTTCATTCTAATGGTAGAAGATGAGGTTGCACTGACACCCACACCCAAAACCATGGACCTATTATTGAGTTTAGGGACCTAATTTCAGAAGAGCTACCAATTGCGCTGTCTCGTCCATGAAGGATATATAACACCATATTGATTTCCTGCCCGGAGCTAGCTTCCAAAAATTACCTCATTATTGAATGAATCCAAAAGAACACAAAGAACTCAATCGAAAAGTTCGTGAGCTGTTGGAAAAAGAAATAACTCGCAACAGGATGAGTCCTTGCACTGTACCAGAATTGCTTAGGACAAAAAAGGATAAAACTTAAGAGGATATCCATAGATAGCTCGAATAATTAATAATACTACTATAAAGTCCTGATTTCCAGTACCACGCCTTGATGAAATTCCTGACAAGTTAGCTAGTCGTAGACACCCATTTTCAGTCAATACTCTAGCTATCTGAATTTGTGTCTGAGTTCACGATGATCCGAGATTTCAATGGTGGATTGAACCTGTATCCCTATCCAGCCTTAGAAACCTTACGTTAAAACTCGATAAACCCCTCAACCTAGACAATGCATTTCCAAGCTTCTGAAACAAATCCATAACCTCTCGAAGAAGTCGTAAGTCAATTGCATTGAGGACCTTAGGTGGTAGCCACCCCCCACCCCATCTAAACTGGGGGCCAAGAACCTAAACTGGGAAACATGCCATGCAATGCATATGCATACATGGCCTACAACATTCAATTTTATTACGCAACCACTTTTGAAGGGTCAAACGATGTTCGATTGACGTGAAATTGGTCTTGTTTGAAATCTTATCGAAGTAGCTTTCCAACAAAACAAGAATCACACAATTCTGACACATATTGGTAGATTTATGACCACTTTTCCGATGGTTGCGCAAAAAGCGATGAGATTAACAATCACATATCACATATATGTGTCAGACCCCTAATTGATTCAAATAAGGAAACTAATCCTAAAACAAACCACTTATTAAAAGAATCTTAATCAACTAAAACGTTTTCACATTCAAAGTCCGATGCTCTTGATTGTGATGTCCCCATCACCTAGCCAATTTCAACCTCGAACCTTAGTATACCTTCATATCACTGAGATTAATCCATCATCCTTTAGGTTCAAGAATCCTAGAGCTAGGTTCATCACCTCTCGTCTGGTCATTTTCAAGCCTCTAAAATCCATCATTGCAAGCTTGGAATCATCGCCATCAGAGCTTGGAAAAAGGAAGCACTCACAACCACTTTCTCCTCCTTCCTTTTTCTTTTTGTTATGCTCTTCTTCTCTACCTTAGCAGTCTACACCATTACGCTGCTGAATCTTCATAGAAAGAAAGGCTAGAAAAGGGCTCAACTACCTTCGGGCAAGAAAGGTTGATGCGAGAACTTACTAAATACAATGCTAGGGCTGAGATTATGATTAAAATTAATTTAATCAATTAAAAATAACAATTTCTCATAACAAATTACCACGGAAAATTCTAGAAATTCAATTAGGTGATTTAATTTCGGCCCAAAACAATGTCACTTTCATGTATGTTCCCTATCGTAGATCTATAAGACTAGGGTTCTTATGAACGACTAGATCTCCAATAGTTTTAAGGCGTCGAACGAACTCCCAAGCGGGTTCTCTCGATACCGAAAAAAATTAAAAGATTAATAATGATTTATGATGAACAAATAGGTTGATTTTGGATTTTATGAAAAAAATAAAATAACTAGGGTTACGCTACTTACGCAAACCATAGATTTAAAGAAGATAGAGATGGAAGAAGAGTTTGACTCACACCAAACCGCAAGCAGGAAACAAATAATCGCTCGAGAGAATCACACACTCACGAAAGTTTAGAACTCTCAATTTTGCATAAGCAATTTTCATTAACCAAAAAGTCATAATAAAAGCGTTTACAAGCCTTTAAATAGGCTAACCAATGCATAAACCTAGAAATCCTAGTATAACTCTAATTCCTAATTCAAATACAGGAAGTACCCTAACTCTTCTAAAACAATAAAATAAAGTCATAAAACAATAAGGAAACTAATCATATTTCTAATAAAAGAAACAACTCTTATTTTCTAAAATAAAATAATAAAAGAGACTAATCCTAATTTAATTAGGATTCTTGAAATTCGCCACTTTCTGTGCACCTTCCGAAAACTGACTATAACTTCTTCAATACTTGTCGAAATTGCACGTTTTTTGACTCGTTGGAAAGCTACTTTGGTAAGCTTTCAAATATGACCAATTTCGCATCAATCCGAATTTGTTTGACACGTTAAAATAGGCAAAATATAAAAGTGACGGGATTGAAAGTTGAAGACCCTAATAAATTTTATAGTTTCTTCTTTCTGATCAAATGGGTCTTTAACGGGCCTTTTTAAAAAACCCATTCGCGAGTCCACTTTCTCTTTTGGCGTCTCCTCTTTATCCGACCACAATTCAAACAGGCGGATCTAAAGTTCGTATCGATCTCGAACTTTGGTTGGCATGGATTTTCACGGTCACGATCACAAACAATATATAGGGAACCTCGATCAGAAGCAGCTTGAATCGGACATCTCCATCAACTCTCCCCGGGTTAAAAGGATGCATTCCCGATGAATACTGGTTGTGATAGAGGTCCAAGAGATCCGGGTCAATCTACTGAGACTCTTATGTAATCCATGTATTCTCTTAATCGTTCTAGTTCTTCCACTTGACCAAATACTTCTGAAGTCCCCCTTGGTTGGTGGTCACAATCTGATCATCCAGCACATCTTCGATGATCTCACGATTTTGCCAAGTAGGTGGGGGTAGCAATGTGGGTAAGGGAATTATTGATTCATTAAATGTAGAAGGCTCAAAGGGGTTGACAGGGATGGTTGAAGGGCCATGGAATGGAACAAGGTCTTCCACGTTGAAAGTCATGCTAATCCCCAAATCCGACGGAAGATCTAATATGTAAGCATTAGAATCGACACGCTTCAAGATCTGATAGGGTCCAGAACCGCGAGCTTGTAACTTCTTTACAACTCCTTGCGGGAATCGATCGGGTCTATTCCGAACCATCACAAAATCACCCTCTTGAAATTCTTTGAACCGTCTATGAGAATCTGCAGAAAACTTGTATTTTTCATTATTCGCATTAATTCTTTTCTTAATCTCAGCATGTAACTCATGAATGCAATATGCAAAAGTGGATGTGAACTCTGATGACCTTTGATGAATGGACATTGGGAGAAAATCTATGTGTGTTCTAGTATTCGGCTTACCCTTCCACTGGATGAAGTATGCTTGATGTTTCTCATATTGTGTTCTCCTTGCAGTCCAAGTGTTGACAATTTTTGGTTTACCTTTCCACTTAAGAAGATACTCTCGATATACTTGATGCGTCTCTACCTTGGTAACAAAATATGGATCTCCCAAAACTTTTCCACCTAACCTCTTCACATATTGTTCAGGCAGGTATTTGAAAATCAATGAGTAGATAGGATTGGGCTCAGGTGGATGGGCATCAAGGAATGGGTCTGAAGGTTTTGTTGTTGGGCCTAAAAAAGGTGTACGTGCATCTACAAACTCTATAGGCTTATGTGTAAGTGATACTAACGACACTAACGAATCATGTGTGAATGACACAAGGTGCACTAATAGCTAATGTACACTTGACTTGATTAACTCGTGTGTACTTGCTTCAACCAAAATCAAAAACTCTGGGGTACTCGATTCAATTGACCCTAATGGTTCTTGTGTACCTAGTTCGTTGGGCTCACGTGTACTCGATTCAAGGGGAATAAAATAATAATAGATACTAATTCTAATTCAATTAGGATTATTGAAATTCGTTACTTTCTGTGCAGCTTCTAAAAACTGACCATAACTGTTTCACTACTTGTCGGAATTGCACGTTTTTTGGCTCGTTGGAAAGCTAGTTCGATAAGCTTTCAAAAATGACCAATTTCGCATCAATCCGACTTTGTTTGACACTTCAAAATAGGCCAAACATAAAAGTGACGGGATTAAAAGTTGAAGACCCTAATAAATTTTGAATTTTCTTCTTTCTGATCAAACGGGTCTTTAACGGGCCTTTTTTAAAAACCCATTCACGGGTTCACTTTCTCTTTTGACATCTCCTCTTCATCCGACCACGATTCAAATAGGCGGATCTAAAGTTCGCATCAAAGGTGCAACCTAAATTTACCCTTATTGTGCTCACCATAGCGCTTGGTTGAGACCTGTTAAGGGTAGTGCCATATGGCCATTGAGTTTTACAAACCCTTCTTTATAGCTATTACTTGCTTGCTTTTTTTATTTCAGCACTTGCCCTAACATTGCAGCCACTTAGGTGCCTCAACACGAAAAAAATCACCTTCGAGCAAGAGGTTATTACTTATTACTATAACAGTTTTGTTGTTAAAGGCCTATAACAGAAAACTTTGTATGAAACACTTATTATTTTATTACTATTATTTGTTTATTATTTTTACTGTTATTACGATTATTATTATTATTCTCACTATTTTTATATTCATTATTATTACTTATATTATTGTTTCCCACCTTCTCATTATTGATATTATTAAAATTACAATTACTATCATTATATAATTATTTTTTCTTTTATAAGTATTATCAATTTCTCTTATTATTATAATTAATATTATTCTATTAACCATATTATTGTTTCATTACTAATTTTCTCAACATTTTAGTTTCATTTTATCTGTAGCCACTATTATTTTGGTTATGGGATTTTCGGCATTATTCTTCTCGTTATTATCGTCATCATCACAATTGTCCTATGAGTGTCACCTCATCCCTTGTCTGATTAGCCACTAACAAGACCCGCCGACTCTCTCCCTAACACATACTCATACACTCTCATCATCTCTCTCTCTCTCTCTCTCTCTCTCTCTCTCTCTCTCTCTAGAAATATCTGTCTAAGCTCCTTAATAACACAATCTCTTTGTGTAGGTAACACGTCTGATAGCCTCTTTCTTGATCAGTTGGAAACTGTGTTCTGAGGCAAGTAACTTAACCCTTTATCCCTCTTCGTTGAATGTAGGTGTATGTAATGTGTTATTATTACATGACTCCTATATGTTGTTAGACCATACATGTGACACATAAGTATGAAATGAAACCCCTGGATGTGTGATATTGTATGACCATTATACAAATATGAATAGTAGTGCTAATTGTACACCTGATGTCTGTGTTCTAATGATTCATTGATTATTGCATGTTAATGTTCATTCTCATAACGATAATAGTACATTATATGATTGCGCAGTGCCTCATGAGTATGATTCTTCAAAAGGAAAGCATAGTTTGACATGTTTTTAAAAAGAAACGGTGTTGAGATAACGGGTCGCAGAACTCTGATTGGTTATCGATGTGATATTAAAAGGCATGGAATTATTTTTCTCATATTACATTGTTATCAAGTATGCACTATACTATTTGTATTGTTCTTCCGAAGGGGTTCCACATGAGACTACGTGAGGTCCATCATCATACTTCTTTAGCTGAAAGTAAACAAGTTGATCCTCTGCCCAGGGTCAGGCTGAGCTTGAGCTCAGTGCATATGGCACTAATATTTTGGCTCACCTTGAAAGAAAAGGTTTTGGGGTTGTTTGTGGGATTTTTCTCGCGTCTAGATGATGGTATAATGGAATCCGATATTGTGATGTTGGTGCTAAGATGCATGTTTTAACTTCAAGACTTGATTTCTGAAAAAACGTCAATTCAAACTTGAGATCATGATGGCATTTTCTAAATCCAAATACTCTATTTGCATGTCTATGATTCATACTGATGAACTGGAACTATTTGGATATTGAACTCCTGTTGAAACAAATGTGGAATATCATTCACTGCTACCATGTGTTTTCAATACTATAAAAGATGAAGAATTATAGATAGTACGAGAGGTTACTTGCAGGGTGAATTGTTACTCAGCCAAGTTGTTAAACGTTATCAGTGATAACTGAGTATCCAATTAGGAAGAAACTCTTGAAGACCTACTGAGCTAAGGAATCCGACAAGAATCTTTGAAATCGTCTGTTGTTTAGACGTAAGGATTTCATGGTTGTGTAACAATTAAACAATGTACTGTTTTGAGATTATCAGTGAAGAAAACAAGTCGAGTTACTTTTATTGTCTTTAGCTATATTGCAATTTGTATAAGGACGTGGCAATCATAGTTGTTCATGCGCCAAGATAGGTCATGGGCCAGATTTCGGGGCATGAAATTACTGTTAAGACCATGAATCAAAATCTCGGTTTTCAGGTACGTATCGGCCAGATCCAAAACCGATATGTATCGGGCGATACGTATCGGTTTTGGATGATACATTGGCATTTATCGGCCGATACATACCCAAATATATGGGTTGACACATTCACTGTATCGACACGGACTGCTTTGAAACCGTTACGTATCAAACGATACATATCAATTTCATCCGGAATTTTGATCCATTGTCAAAACCACAATTGTGAGGACTGTTGCAACCATCATCAAGACAATTGGTGGGACCACTCATAGGGACTAACTATAGGATTGTTGAGAAGGAAATCACAATACTTTGGAAGTTAAGAGCCGAAATCCAACCGTAGAGCTATCAAGGGACATCGAAGGGCAGCAAGTCATTCGAGGGATGTGTGTCACTAATTAGATGAATATTGTTTGTTAATTATTGATTTTTGTTTTTTGATAAGCTGGGATTTAACCTTCAACCTCAAGGTTGCATCATCATGCACCATCTAATTTAGCTACAAGCCTAACTCCGTTGTTTGTAAGTATTGTTTGCTATCGAGGTACATCATATGATGCCATAATTGTTTGTTGATTTTGTGTGCAAGGTAGAATAGAAAATACATAAAGTTCACTTAAACATGTAAATGTGTCCAACAGTATTGGAAAGAGTTAAAGCGAAAGTAGAAAGTAAGTAATGTTCGCTTAGACTTTCACATCATAAAATATTTACACAAACCAAAATCAAGGTTAGTGATAAGATTTTTTCGCTTTTGGGGGGTTAAATCTAAACCCATGATGCATCACTCTCTTCTTCTATTTTCTCTTCCCCTCTATTAATTTATAGGATGTAGTTTTCTTTCATTTAGACGAGATTGTAATAATCTTTTTTCTCATCAACTGGTGAAAATATATTGTTGCTCACCTTTATCTAGTTCTTTTGTCAAATACTTTGATCAAAATTTGATCCTTGCTTATATGCCCTTGTCCTTTTGGAATAACCAAATAGTTGTTCCTCATGCAAGCCTTCACTTCATTTCTGCCCTATTTCCAACACCTATGCTATTTAACAAGATTCCCTAGCAAATGCATATGCACAAACCATTTTCAACATCACAAAGAGTAAAGTAAATCGAAATTTAAAAACAGCAGAGAACCTCAACTTGTAGTTAATCAAATCTTGATCTAATCTTACTTTCCAGACGAAAATCCAGCTGCTATTCGACTTGAAAGGTCTTTGAAGTTGGCTTTTTTTGCAGCTTCAAGCAACGCTGTCAATAGAGCAACAAAGGAATAGTCATGTGGAAGGAAAATATCAACTATGAACACATGTTTTATCATTGTTAGTCAGGAAAGAACTTATGCAACATACAAATCGTATATGCAATCTTCTGACTTAACAAGGAATGAAGATGCTCAGCTCAACCACTCTTTTGTCTCATGTTTAAACTTAGGGACCGACTCTCCCGACCGATCGTGTACCATCAAACGGTTTAAGGTGTCGGTAATCCACACCCTAAAAGTGATAGATCATATATTGACAGGCATTGGGCC
The DNA here is from genome assembly GCA_021018995.1 of Chloranthus sessilifolius. Lineage (NCBI taxonomy): Eukaryota > Viridiplantae > Streptophyta > Magnoliopsida > Chloranthales > Chloranthaceae > Chloranthus > Chloranthus sessilifolius. The sequence continues at coordinate 73,065,371 of CM037597.1, read as the reverse complement.
AAAAATTCATATTTTTCGAGAGTTTTGAACTTCCAAGCTGGGCACTCTATTATCAACCATTGTGCCGAGTTTGAATGGCTGATATTAAAGTTCGCAAATCGAATGGTTCACATCCACTTATGGGCATGACTCTTTGGCTAAAACATTTTTTTTAAGGATGGATTGCCAACTGAGCAGTTTAGATTGATCATAAATGTGCGCCACATGTCATAATAGTAAACCACACTTCAACGATGTTAGATCAAAATTTCTAATTTAATGGTGGAAGACCGTTTAAACAACATTTGGTGTTTAAAGGTCTCAGGAGCCATTATCCTTTAAACTTAACGCACTCCAATTCTCATGTACCATATAAGAATTAATCAGGAAAAAAAATTAGAATTACTACTTGTTTGTCAAGCACAAACTGGACCGGATCCAAAAAACACTCCCTCTCCCGTTCCCTTCTGACCTCTTTACTGATCTTAACTTCATACAAATTTATGTAAAGGGGAACCAACACGAAACAAAACACAAGGTCAATTACTGCTTGTTTGTCTGGCACAAACCAGGAAGACAAACAGCAAAAGAACTGAGCCTGTGCTTCTGACTTGGTTCGGTCAAAGAAGAAAGAGACTAACGCCAAACAAGCAAAAGAAAATCCGTGACTTGCTTCGCTTAGGGAACAAAACAACCACAAATCCACTCGCTTGTTTGGAAAAGGGAACAAAATAAATTGCATACCGAACTCCTTCATTTGCTCAGCGAAAAGAATAAGGGAGAAACTGCTCACTTGATTCCCAAAGCGAACAAAACAAATACAAATCCACTCACTTGGTTGGCAAAGTGAACTAAAGGTGATCTTATATAACAAGATTTTAAAGGCAGATTTCATGAAACACAAAAGCTTTCTCGCTGATGTAGAATTTTTCAGTGAATTAACGACTTAGAAGAATATAATGCAAAAGAACTGTAAAAAATCGTGAATGAAGTTAAACATTTTCTACAAGTCACCTGGCGAAGGAAGATTGTAGTTATATTCTTGCAACTGCCTAAGGCTGCATTTGGGTTAGCTCTTATAAGTGCAGATGCAGCTATCTGCCTGCTCTGGCAGAGATCAGTTTTATCACTTAAAACAGCTCCCAAGGAGCTGTGTTACCAAACGTAAAAATAGTTCCCCGATGGAGCCAAAGAGAGAAAGAGCAACTCTTTGGCATGAAAGAGCTAACCCAAACGCAGCCTTAAGAGTGTCTAGCAGTACCATAAAGTATAACCCATTTGCAAGTACAAAACTACAGTGAAAGCCCACTTGGGAGAAAGCTTAGTACTGAATGAGCTCAGCCTTTAATAAAATTCCTACACAAATGCACAAATAATCTGACCTAGTCTAAATGAGTAATGATGATGAAGGCTACGAAATTTAGTTTGCAGTGCTTAAGTTTGTATTTACAGCCATTAGTGCTAAGCATATACATTGTTTAGGCGTATTAGCCAGTGAAGGGTAGTCTAGCCAATTTTGCTTTTACATCTTCCTTAAATAATATCTACTACTTATAAATTAAAGAGGAGTTATTGGAATCAACCTCTCCAAAATGGTGGTAAGGCTGCCTTCAATCTACCTCTCCCAAACCTTGCTGTAAGTGGGAGCCTTATGCACTGATTACGACCTTTTTTAGTTAGAGTCAGAGGATCATATAATATATTGCGCAACCCTATTCTCATTTTTTTACCTCTCTCATCTTCTCTATTCTCTTTTCTACTTTCTATCTTTTCTTATTTCTTCTCTAAATAAAGTGAAACCCCAATTGTCCTCTATCTTTACATGATATGAGAGGAAGGTTTCATCTAATTTCCTCGTGTTTTTGCAACCTCCCCATGGTTTACATACCACGTGCCTGTATTTGCTCATATAGCATCCTTCTTTACACATAAATAAAAGAAGGGTATATATGTGTGATGTGAAGCTTGTTTGGTGTGATTAAAGTTTGTTGGATTTCACATTGAATCTCAACAGTAAAGTCTCAATTTGCTCAGTTGATATCTTTTCTCGAAGTCTTCAGTATTTTGCCTAAAATTTACATTAGGCATTTATGGCTGGGTTACTTATACACAGGGTTCTTTTAGAAATGAGAGGGATTTCACCCATAATAATTTTTTTAATATCAAGGTCCATTCAAGCATTTCAAGCATTTATGAAAAAAAATAAGACTAAATACGAGGACTATAAATCATTCAAAGTAGACAGAGTGTTCTTACCTAGTTTGTCTCTACAAGTTCACTGGCAAAACATAAAATCTACCTACTACAACTTAGAAGTAGAAATGTATCAATAAGAACTCTGTTAAAGGACTCCCGAAATCGAGATGTAACCATGACTTTGATTAGAAAATTAAGGGATTCGGCAGATAAGATTACGAGAAACATACAAAATCCTTCGAAATTTGGCTGGAATATGTAAGAACAAGAATGTAAAATTACTAAGGGCACACCTGTTCTTATCAAATCAGACAAAAAATTCCAACACTTATGTCGAAACTCTGAAGGAGTTACCTGAAATATTGAAAACAAAATTGGAGATCTATACTGCTTATAACCTGCCAACTGATGACCACTGCGAGAAACTGGTGAAAATGCTAGAAATGTGCTACACACTTGCTTAATGACTCCTTTCGGTCATCTTTATATTTGGATGATGATGGAGAACTGAAAAGGTTAAACTTCTAAACAGAAGGCTTCAGACTGCACACAATAGGCAAAAGAACGACACAGATCTCAAGAGGAGAGGTTTGGAATTTCATGACTGAAGACTTCATTTTTCAAAGCATCTTCATTAAAGGAATTATGAGGTTCAGAAAGAAAGAGAAAGTAAGTCCTAGGAAAATCGGGCCATTCATGATTTCTGAACAAATTGGAGAAGTGGCTTACTGACTCAAGATTACCAGAAAAATGACCTACCATGCATAACAACATAAGTATCCCACGTCCCAATGCTACGTAAGTACGCTCGTACTAGAATACGAGTCTATAGAAATTCGGGAGCATATAGCAAGTGCTACGTAACAAAAGAATACCGATAGTCAAGATCTTATGACATCATAATGCTAAAGAGGCCACGTAAGAACGTGAAGAGATTCATAAGAAATAACCACACTTGCTTGATGTGTAAGGCTTCTAAATTCCGAGGACGAGGAGGAAGGATGTAATAACCCATAAAGTTTTGTTTAAATGAATGCCTGAATTTTTTACCAAGGGGCTGAATTGAAACTTACCAATTTTGAAAGATAAAATGATAATTTACTATGTGGGAACTGATGTGCACCTGCATCTGTAAGTGGATTATTTATTACGTTTAAATGCATATGGTTGTTTGCTAAAATTTCAAATTTTTCGAAGACTTTTTTTGCCTAAGGTATGGTAAATATTCTGTAGTTGAAGAGAGTTTTAGTCTATAAAAAGGGGCAGAACTTTCAATAAACAAATATTTTTAGAGGCTAGGAAGCAGCCACATCACCCCATTTTGAGTGACCCATATTGAGCCACATCACACCATGTTTGGGTGCCTAAAATGACGCACATCACCTCATGTGTGTGTGGCCCATATGAAGCCACATGTTGCATGCATGTGCATAGATGGACGGGTGTATCCATTTATGACTGGCCAAGAGGGGAGGTGCCCCCTCACTTGGATTCTCTATAAAGGGAGGAAGGGGTGGATGGAAAGCACTCATCCCCCATGGCAAGAGCAGTGTGGTCCAGGCAAGTCCCTCTTCCTTAAGCCTAGTGAGTTAATTTAAGTACAATTAGAGATAGATAATCCAGATTAGGGGTAATTAGGCAGGTATGTATAATAAGGGCTAATTTATCCCGACTAGCCCAGTTAATCCTGCTTATGACTAATTAACTCAATTAGCCCAATTAATCCTAGTTATGGCTAATTAACCCCGATTAGTTTATCAAACCTACTTCGAGAAAATCAATCGCAATTAGTCTAAATGTTTAGAGATAATTAACTATGATTAATTTGATTAATCTTGATTAGGACTAATTAACCCTGATTAGTCAGCTTAATCCTGATTAAAGCTAGTTAACCACGATGAGCTCAATTAATCCTCATGAACCAAGCAACCCCGATGAAGGCTAATTAAGTCGATTTACTTAATTAAGCAAGACAAAGTCAACCAAGCCTGTTTTTAAAAAAGATTATATACAAAGTTTTATAACCAAAATGGTTATCAAAAGCTGATTTTCATGTCTTTAGTAAATTACAAAGCAAAAGAGTTTGGAATTCTGTTTTCAGCATTGCATCTGTTTATAACTAAGTTTATGCATGAAAGTGAATAGGTATTGAAAGTATTTGTAATCCCTGATATCTGAAAAATGTGAAAGGCTTTTAAAGGAAAAGCCTGTTCTGAAATACCTGGAATAAAATCAAGCATGAAGACTTGATTTAACACCTGAGTGAATACCTGATCTACTACCTGATTTAATAATTCCTGATTCCTTAATTAATTCTTGAGTTAATTCCTGGCTTCATTCCTGAAATAGTGCATGTTTTAGAAATCAATATTGGATGATTTCTTGATCTTATTCCTGGAATACCTATGACGTGACAAGTTCATGGTAAGTGATAGGAAGTGGGGAATTCACCATAAGTGCAAAAAGGCTGGCCAGCAAAAGAATTAATCTTGAATCCTGAAACCTGAATTGAGCATCTAGTATTTGTGCTCGTAGCTTTAGCTATATGTTATCCCAACCGCAATATACCGGTTCAATATTTAAATTATAAGGTATTAAGATCATTAGATTTCAAAGGAATGTTATGGATTTCAAAAAGTATTGCTAGCCCATTATTATTAAGCTTTTGATACTGTTGAGCAGTGCATATCGGTAGAGCATCTACTACCAGTTTTTACATCTGAGACCTACATGTCGCTACAGCATTTAGTACCTGTTTTGAGCATCTATTCTTATTTTTTCAGCACCTATTATCAGTTTTCAGCAAGGTAGCAAACTCGGTATTGGGTATTGGTCCATTTGGACCGATACGTATAGGCCGATACGGTATCACTGATCTTGTATCGGCCAATATTCTTCTTTTTTGAAATGGGGAAAAAAATATTTGTATCGGGAAGTATCGGTTGATAGCGAGACAATATCGGTCGATACTAACCTGCATCGGTCCAATACCGATACCACCTCGATACCTGTATCGGGGTGGTATCATATCAGTTCTCGACAAAACCGATATGTATCACCGATACGTATCAGTATCGGCCGAGTTTTGATACCATGGTTTTCAGTATTCATTACTTGCACTCATATTTCAGTGATTATCTATCATCTATTATCACCTGGGTTTTATCATGTTATATGTTTGACAACCTTCTCCTACCTGACGCGGGACAAACGCTAAAATCCAAATATGCGAATTTGGGATTAACTTTTAGAATGAATTGAATAGCGAAAATATTCAAAATCAAGCAACACATAATTAATTCAATGAAATTAATAAAACAATTAGATTAATCCATTTTAGCGTCGCATGCATAAAATTTTCCGATCTAGAAAAACGGCTTCGATGAAGGAACTCGGAATTCGTTCTAGTTTAGGGCATCAAGCGATAATTGCAATATCGGATTTGATTCCTCGGGGATTTTGAAGGAGATGAAACTTCAATAAATAATTCAAAAGGGGAGATTAATGATATCATGGAATACGATTCTTTGGGATTTTTGTTCTTTTATCAATGGAAAGAAAGAAAATAATACCTGACAGCTAGAGAAAAGATAAACTAAAAACATAGATTCCAAGGCTTCCCACCAAGGGTTTCCCGAAGCTTCACACCACGGCTGTACGTCGGTTTCGCACCATGTCGCACGAGAAACGATTGCTCATTCCTCAAGGTTTGAAGGATTCACTCCCTCGGTTGAAAATTTTTCACAAGCTCTCTAAGGTTTGTACAAAAGCAACTCTCTTTCATTCAATAATCAAAAACTAACTACAATGTTCTTCTTAATGACCTTATATAGGAGGTCATACAATACAATAAAACCCTAAAACAAATACTAAATAAAAGGCAATTAAGCCCCTAAAACTTAAGTTCGAAATAGAAAAATTTTAAAAAATTTAAACTAACTTGGCGCGATTTCGATCGATCGAAATTAAAATTCGATTAGTCGAAAGTGAAAATCGATCGATCGAAATTCATATATATATAAAATATCGCCGTCGACATTCGATTGATCGAAATAGGACTTCGATCTATCAAACTTTTCGATCAATCGAAATTTAAATTCGATCGATCGAATTTGCCATGTGCTCCTTCCTTTCTCCAGAATTTTCATCTTTACGCCTAGTTCTGGTTTTCGCTCCGCTTCTTCTTGGTTGGAACATTTGTTGCGGCTCGAATCTACGGCTCTTGATCTTGGCGTTCCGCATCACTACATCCATCTTACTTGTGATGAACTTCTAAATTAAGGAAGTAAGACTTGCTAAGTCTTGATGTGTACTCACTATGTATTTTTCACACAAACGAATTGACTGAAAAGAAGGGAAAGACAATTGCTGAATAAAGAAGAAAGGATTTAAGGATCTACTACTGATAAGGTAAAGTATAATCAGCAAAGGTCCAGTTAGAATAGAATACTCCAGTTGTCATTGATTATTTGTTCTAAGTACATGTACTATCATCAGATGTGCTTGTAAACTCTTTCTATAAATGAAATGAAAGATATTTCAGTAGTTTTTTTTAATATATTTTCCTTTTCTGATCATTTTATTTGCACTTTATCACTGTTATAGTTTTGTCCTAATCCCCATGTTGCCAGGTCCTTATGATATGACTTGAGTAACACCCAGATGTGTGTATATGGATTTCAGGTCATTGCAGTCCCAGAGCCTTTAATAGATGTGTGTATATGGATTTCAGGTCATTGCAGTCCCAGAGCCTTTAATAGATTTGAAAACTCCCGGATTTACTAAAAATCATGTATTTTGGAGATTACCCGCCTTATATGATGTCTTGTTTGATACTAATACTGATGTGTCCTCAAGTCGAGAAGCTGTCAAACAATAATTGGTCATCTACAATCATGGCTAGCAAACTAAATTGATCTAGTACCTTCTAAACTTTTTTTGTCAACTAGTACCTTTTAACCATGGTTATGGTTGAAATGACAAGCATAGGTACACCTATTTTGGAGAGCCTGGGTCACATAGGTGTCTTCTCTCCCACCTCTCTCTGTCTAGTATGCATACATCTTCACATATAGAGATACGTAATCAATAAAATCAACAATTACTACAAGGGATAATGGTTCCTGACTGACGTTTAAACACCAAAATGGTGTTTAAATGATATAATACCATTAAATTAGATTTTGTTAACTTACACCATTGAAGTATATTTTTTATTATGCCACGTGACGCACATTTATGATCAATCAAAATTGTCCAAGTGGAAATCCATCATTGGAACATGTTTTAGCTAAAGAATCATGCCCATAAGTGGGTGTCAACCATCCGATAGGTGAACTTTAACATTAGCCATTAAACCTAAGAACAACGGTTGGTATTAGACTACACAAATGGTTCAAGTCTCCCAAAAATGGGAATTTTGGACCCACTGCCCTTCACTTACATGATCTATCACTTTGACAGTGTGGATTACCCACATCATAAACCATTAATGGTGTAAGATCATTTAAACACCAAAATGGTATTTAACTGATAGTTAGGGGAGACGGGCCTTTACTACAATTATCCTTCGAATAGAGGGGACCGGCATTGATGACAGATCATCATTGTCTCCTCAGATGAAGACATCTAGATATTATTTATGACCTAAAAATGATGGAACAAAACTAAAACTAACCGACATTCATTGTTGTTCTTAAATCTATTCATCATAAAACGTGATGAATTTCAATATGTTATAGTTCATTATTCTTTGTGGCTGAACATTGCAAGGCAATTATGAACTCCTAATAATCAATACGACAAAGAAAGAATACAAACCAAACCCAGGTCCACTACTTGCTAGATATGGTAAGCGATACACTTCAGCCTTTTCCAACTTCAATACGTAACTGTCAAGAGACACTACAATCAGCAAGATAAACAAAAAATGACAGAACCCATTGTTTGCTATTGTTCATTTTGGCAAAGATTATGAAACGCTCACATGAATAAATACGCATCTTTGTGGCAAAAAAGATAAATTGAATATTTCCATCCAGGGATGATCAGCAAGAGTAACAAAACATTTTATTTCCCTCCGTTGTTCTCAATAAAAGCTTTGATTCAAACTAGGTCCGAGTAAGGTGTAAGCGCACTCTTTGTTCCCATGTGAGGGAAAATGACGCAACTTGTTAAAATTGCCTCTACTCAGATAGAAAAGTGGGCTTAATTTAGAATTTTAGACATTCCATTGGTATTTAATCATGTTGGCATTCATGCATAACTTCAGTCCCTCTCTTCTTACTATCCTTTGTTCTTGTTCCTCATGGGAACTCATCTCAGCATGCATAGATTCCAGCATGCATTCAACAATTGCCTGAAATTAGCTTCCTCAGCATGCATTCATGAATTACTATAAAAGAATCAAAAATTGAAGCTAGGATCAAATCATGTAGCCGCATCCATTGCTAGGCAGGTAAATTTCAGTTGATCTTGAGCAGCACAAGGACTTTGTAACCTGATATTTGGGTAGAAGTCTGGTGCACCAATGAAGGCTTCAGATGTGGCTGGATTAATGGATTTTCTATTATATTTTTATATTATTTTAATAATATAATAAATATATTAATTTGTTCCAAATAAAAAAAAAAATTTATTTGTGTTTCCTTGTTTTAGATACTTGATTTTCATGGGTTTATTTGTAAAGTAATGAACATCTTGGTCTTCATATGCAAAAAGAGAAACCGGGGGAAAACATACAATTTAAAGTTGCTCCTACTAATATATAGTCTCGCATTGAGAAGTGTAAAAAATAATTTTCTAGCGTAGATAAAGCCTCTTACAGTATATTATTAGTTGGTTATAAAAAGAAAATCTGTCTAGCGGTGAGCGGCGTTCGCACATGCGGACGGACTTGGCATTTAGGTGCATTGGTGCTTTAAGCACACACTTAGCACTTTGCACATGCGCATCATCGCAGGGAGCTTTGAGGAGCCCATCATATATTTTACTTTTTTCGTATATTTGACTTTTTAACCTCGTCAATCCAATGGTCAAATATCTAATGGGTGGAATCAGGTCTAATGTGCCAAATGAATAGTGATTAATCTGTATCTAATGGGCCAAAGGGATTGTTCAACTGTTGACCATGGTGGCGGTTATAATGATCATTTGAATTAATAGGTGCAACTCTTCGTGACAGTTTGAATTTACAGGGACATCCATGAATATTTGAATGAAAAGGTGCAACTGTTCATCGGATCATTGGGCGAAACAGTTTGGGACTTTTTGAGCAATTGGAGTTATTCAAAATATGTATGTTGAAATAGCTGTCATAGTGACTGTTCGAAAAGTCACTTGAGATCTATGAAAGGAGATATGAGGGCATAGATCACGACACAATGAACTCATACTAATTTCTTAGCATACTAGTTCAAAATTTCTTTATCTTCTTTCCTGTTTTGGTACTTACAGAAGATCGAGTCTTCGAAGAGGATCTCGCAACATATCGATCACAGTTAAGAGATTGGGCTCATTGTATCCTGAAAATGCCTTGCTAGAATTATTTTGCAAACTTGAGGTTCACTCGAGTAAGGAGCATATAGGCTTATTGTATCCTGAAAAAGCCTTGCTAGAATTCTTTTGCAACTTGAGTATTCACTCGAGTAAGGAGCGTATAGAATTTTAAAGATAGCGACTATGCGCCTCTAGTGCAATATCTCTTGTTTGTTTTAACATCATTTTCAAATTTACCGATACTTATTCCAACAGTTTTTTAAGTCTATATAGGGTTTTAAAGAATTTGAAGGAGTTTTGGCACAATTTTCAGCTGACTCGCTTGGAAGATCACTGATTTGAAGATTGTTTTATGGTTGGAGTTGTTGGATTCTAGCAAGTTGGGTGATTATATGGAATTTCCAAGTCTGGATGGGATTATAAAGAATTTGGATTTCTTTTGTTAGATATTAAAGTTTATTTCATGGGCATAAGTATCTTAACTTTATTGCATTTAATTCTTTATTTGAGGGATGTAATGTGGCAATTTTCTAACTTTGTGTGTTGGGGCATTTTTGTGATTTTCACATTATGGGCCCTACTGTCTTTTGTGTGGTCAGAGTTTCCTCTCTCTTTTCCACACAACTTTCATCTCAACTTCATTTGACCCTTCAACCTTCATTACAACTTCACTTGCATGGGAACCCACCATTTATTATCTGGTTTAGCATTTCACCCTCACCAGATTGAGGGGGAGTATAGGGATGCATGTTACGTAGTGCTTATTTGATGTAATTGATGAAATAGTAGTGGGTATTTAATTGTATTGGGTGAGTGTACACTGTATGGATATTTACATCTTTATGTTTTATATAAAGGCTAGTAGGGTTACACTAACCCTAACTAAGTCACTTTTTCTCCAATCTTTCTCTTCTTCTCCCTCTTTCTCCTCTCTCACCTAGCTCTAATCCTCACATTCTATCCCTAATATTGCTCCAAATATCAAGTGAACCATCCCACAAAGTTTCTAACTTCAAAAATCGTGAACCAGTTGTTCCTTAAAAAGCTCCCGAAAACTTCTCAGTAATAAAAATACTTACCTCACCACTTTGATGCTTCCCGTATACTTTTCTTTGGATTTTGGGTCAAAACTTTGACCATTGTTGATGTCAAATGTCAAATGATGTCAGCAAGCGAGTGTGTCCTGGATTGATCCACTCTGATACTCAATTAAAAATGTTGATGACATATTTAGGTTTGGGTTTTGGTTGGAGGAGAAGAAAGAGGAAGAGAGAAAAGAAATGGAGAAATTAGGATTATGAGAAAAGTTACCTCATATCCTTCTATCATCAATATTTATCCCTTTACAAAGTGATGAAGACATATCCACTAATACTAACACACCCAATTACACACACCCACACTATGAATACCTCCCAATTCTTACACCATTGGGACACACTTTGATAACTTCATAACCGAAAGCTTATGAAGTCAATTATCAGAAACTATGAAACAAAAAAAGAATTAAGCCTAAGCCTTCCCTAAATTGCCAAGCAAGTCAGAAGGATGGATATCAAGGAAGGTGATTTAGAATTTAATTTAAATTCTCATAACCTCAATTATAATCCATAGGTTAGGCATGTTTATAGCCGTTAAACCTCTTTTAGCAGAAGGGATCTGGCGGGGCTAAGTGTTGACACATTGTTAGATCCACTCTAAAAATATTTCGGTAAAATGTTTTATTCTTAGGTGAGTATAATTTTTTATTTCGTTGACTAAATAAGAAGTCCCCTCAATCAACCATAAAAGCGAGGAAATTCCTAACCAATAACATCTAGGGTCAGCTAACACCTCAAGTGGCAATCGTGAAAAGAAAAAGAAAAAAAAGATCCTTGACGGACAATAAATCTTGTCCAACTCGCCTCCCTCATGACAGCTAGAGTTGTATGGAGCACATTTCCCTTTTGGAAGAGCGGGAGTCACAGTGCAACAGTGTAGACAGTGCTTTAGGGAGTTTAATTCTCAACTGCCTGGTTTAGAATATCACTGGTCCAAGCTGGTTTTATAGCTTGAATTTTGTTGAATCTTACTAGGTACTCATGCTAATTGTTGGAGACTAATTTGCTAGGAAGCACCGGTGTGGGTACAGCATACGGGTACGATACAATACGCGTACGGCGATTCGGCAATTTTAAAAAAATCAGGATACGGGTACGGCATGGATACTTATATTAAAAAATTATTTTCTATATATTTATATATATTTTAGATTATTTTTAAATATAAAAAATAGTTAAATGTTAGACTCCACATGGCGCACATCACTAAAATGACGAACAATTCCTTTTCCCATGATCTAGGTCACTTTTGGAGATGAGTGCCATGTGGAATTAAAATTTATGTAACGTACCTCTATTTGCACATATCGGATTATGGAAGACACCTACATTTAAGAATGATTGACTGATTTGAATTTGATTATAGAGATTGTTTTTCCGCCCCAATCTTTCACAGAATGGATCTTGAGAACGTGAGTGTACCATCAAATGGTCATTTTTATTTAAATGTGGCACACATAAAAATAGTGGCCCTAAAATCACATGGCACACATCACACACTCGTGATTTTAGTGTTTATTTTTTTTTAAATATAATCCACACGGAATAAAAAGTCATTAATTTGATCCATTGGGTTATTGTTTTGAAGATTGGGATGAAGAACCATTTTATCTTGAGGATAAGCAGCTCATCTTTTTTTATTATTCTTTAGTCGTACTCGTGCCCAAGAAACAGTTTAAACGATCTTACACCATTTATTGGCTATTTAGCTTATGATCTTGGAAATCCATACCGTCAAAGTGATATATCATCAATTGAAGCCCTATGGGTAAAAGAATCACGCTTTTTGGGAGATTCGAACCATCCGATCTGTGCTTAATGTCAACGATTGTTCTTAATTTTGATGGCTGATATTGAAGTTCACTGATCGGATGGTTTACATCCACTTATAAATATGATCCTTTGGCCGCGGCATGTTCCAACAAGGGATTGCCACTTGGGCAATTTAGATAGATCATAGATGTGTGCCACATGGCACAATGGTAAATCTTAATTCAATGGTGTGAGATAAAAAGTACCCACTGGGAGATCATTTAAACAATTATTTTAGATGTAATGGTGGGCACATGAGTCGGACTCTAGGAAGCACCGATTGCAAAAGCTTTAAACAGAGATAATATAAAACTGCAAAAGCTTTAAACAAAGATAATATAAACCCCTTTAAAATAATTGTTTAAATGATATATATTTATATTATACAATCGGGCCCTTTAAACAGTGACAAAATAAAGCCCTTAAAAAGCTTTGCTACCGCTGCTGCAAAGCAAACACAGAGCAAAAAAACCCTTCGGCAGCAGAAAAAAAACCGAGCCAAAGCTTTCGCGGCAAAAAAAAAAATCGAGCCAGAATCGCAGTGAAGAAGAAGAAGAAGAAAGTACCTGATTTGAGAAGATCTTCGCAGGCCGCGCAGCAGGTACGTCCTCTGCTACTTCTTCTTCTTCTTCAGTTTTTCAGTTCTTCTAATCTTCTTCTTATTTTATTTTTTTTCCCTCTCTTTTGCAACCCTAAAAACGAACCAGAGCTTTTGCTCTACTTCTTCTTTTAATCTTCTTCAGTTTTTTTTCCCCTTTTGCAACCCTTAAAAAGCAGTTGTATACCGATTTACTGATTTCAACCGCTAATAAGGCAACCCTAAAAAATAGGGATTAAAATCTTTTTTTTTTTTAAATCAAGCTACTAACCACCGTATCGCTGCCGTACCGTACGCGAATTTTTTTTTTTTTGGTTTTTTTTTTGGGGGGAAACTCTTGGGATACGCATGCACGCGTATCCCACCAGTACCCGTATCCAATACGTATTGGATACGGGTACGGCGCCCTTTTGGGCGTATCGGTGCTTCCTAGATAATTTGCTAGGATCCTAAGGAATTATGGTTGACCTTTGGCAGGGACTTCACTGGTTTTTTGCTAGGATCTCGCAAGTCACAAGGCTTTGGATGGAATGTTGGTGCTCACAGGAAGCTCTTTCAATGGGAGAGACGACGCCTACAAGACTACAAGTACCAACCCTTCTAATTGTTGGTGATGTACTTAGCCATATATGTGTGTGGGTGTCTAGTTATAGTGTGTGTGTGTGGTAAGTACACAAATTACTACACTCTCCTTATTTTTCTAGTCATGGAAATCCATGTAATAACGAAGATAGTATATAAACTTTTAATGCATTGGGGAGTGTACTAAGCTTACCAACTCAACCCTAATTCTTTCTTCCACTATCTCTTTCTTCTTCTTCCTCCTAACCTAACCCTAACCTAACCCTAACCAACAAATCTACTTGGTACCAGAGAGAGATTACTTCAAGGACCATCGATGTCATCACCAACGTCGGCTGACTCAGCGCTGCCGTCGGAAAGCAGTGCCGCCGCCGGAAATCTGTCGAAATCGATCAGAAATGGCATAGATCTGATCGGGGGATATTTTTCCCTTCTGACCATCTGCTACAGGACCCTCGAAGCCCAACTGAGAAGCATCGTCCGCTTCGTCTTCTTCCCATAGCCAACTGAGCCAATCAACTCCCTCTTTTATAGAGCCATTTTTGGGGGATTTTAAAACTCACTTTAAGTCTTTAAATGTGAATCTCAATCACATTTGGTGGGGGTTTGCAACTGAGATGATGTTTTCTGTCTCAAAATGATGCACGATGGTTGCTGGAGATCTCTCCAACTTGCCGGAAAAGTCTTCTAAAGTCTCCTACATACAGATTCTTCAAAATTGAAGAATCTGTGCATCTCTATTCTATATCATTTATTGCATGAAGATTTGTCTTGAAATATTGTGTGACAAATTGACAATGATCTTTTATGGGTGATTATTGTGTATTGGTGGCTATAGAATCACCGCTTGGGTTGTGTAGCCCATTTATGTATGCTGAATTGATATATGCGGCTAGATTGTAGCTGATTTTTTGGTTGTCGGTTGTGTACCAAGATCTGTGAAAAGATTCTGTTTTTGCAGCCGTAGTGCTGTCTTACGATTGTGGAACCGTGTGGTGGATTGTGGAACCCCATTTTGTGTTCAGAATTTGTTTTTGCAACCCCAGTTTGGTTGTCTCTCCTTGTTAGTGTAAGATGGAGGAATCAAAAGGTACTCATAATTATGGTGAAGATAATTCGCACATATTGCAAATTACCACTAAAGTTTGATGGAAACAATTATCTGGAGTGGTCACAAACTCACAATCAGCTGAAATGTTTCTTGGGGCTAAAAAGAAATATGGATTTATTCAAGGGACCATATCTGCGCCAGCTGAAACAGATAAGAACTATGAGGATTGGAAGAGTACTGATCTTACAGTCATGATGTGGTTACATAATGTGGTTACCAAAACGGTTCGTTTCGGTTCTATCGAGCTTATGGTTCACATAAGGACAGAACCGTCATTTTGTTAGTTGTTATATTATGTTGCGTCCTTTGATAGAAATGTTCTAATTGTCATATATATATTATGACTCTATCTGCGTCATTAGATTAATCAGCTTTGTTCTACTTTACGTGGATGTACCAAAGTGTTCAGTAAGTAAGGGATCGCATTAATGGGTGATCTGACGGTCCAGGTTTCGGGTTAGGAAATCTGGGCTGTCACAGTTGGTATCAAAGCCCTGGCTTTGGAAATTTCTGAGGTGATCTAGGTTTAAATGTCTAGTTAAAATTTCATCAGAGTATAGGAACTTTCTTGAAACTTTGCGATTTCATGCTAACAGATCGGGATGTATACTAGAGGAAGAGGTTGACCAAGGAGCGGTCGAGGAAGAAGTACAAGGCGTGTGGAAGATATTCCCATGAGCTCAAACCGGGTTCCTCTTGGTAATAGAAACCCACCTGAAGAGAGAGAGAGAGAGAGAACGAGAGTGAAAGGATGGCTAAACCGAATAGAAAAGCATCTTCAGAGGTTATCGTGTACGGAGGAAGAAAAGGTAAGCTGGGCTTCCTTTCAATTAGAAGGTGATGTGGATCCGTGGTGGAAGAATGTGTTGAAAATCATAGAGCAGGAAAATCCCAATAGAATGTGGACCTGGGAAGAGTTTGTGAGAGTATTCAACAAGGAATACTTTCCCAAACAGGTCAGAAACCAATTGGCAATCAAGTTCATGAACTTAGAGCAAGGGGCAATGTCTGTATGGGACTATGGTACGAAATTCACCAGATTATCAAGATTCGCCCCAGAGTATGTGTCCATAGAGCTGATGAGAGCAAATAAGTTTGACCGAGGTTTAAGGCCAAACATACGGGATAGGATTTCCATGCTAGAATTGGAAACCTATGGAGCTGTTATAGGCAAAGCAATTGTTGTTGAAAAAGACATCGAGGACATGTACAAACGGAGGGACCAACAGAACAAGGGAAAGACAAATCAAGGAAGATCGAGTGGCTATGAACCTACCAGTAAGAAACAAAGGCTCACGGCATCGGTACCGAGGCAATCAAATCAGAGTCATTATTCTAGACCACCTATGCCGCCGCCTATGAGATCATATCGTCCGCTTGGTCCTACTTTCACATCGGGGGCATCGATCACACAAGGAATTTCACGTGCCGCTTCATCTACGCCCGTGGAAGCATGTACTCGTTGTGGGAAGTCACATAAGACTTCTGAGTGTCGACGTGGTACGGGGGCGTGTTTCAAATGTGGTAAGATAGGGCACATAATTAAAGATTGCGCTGAATTGAGAAAGGAAGGAGTATCTTCTGCTGCTACGCCTAGGCCCATAAGAGTCACGAGGCCTACAATTCAAGGACGTGCATACGCGGCCAATGCCCAGACAAATAATGAGATAATCCAAGGTGAAAAGTTCTTGTCTATCGTTAATAGATTTCCTTAATAAGTTTTAGATGAAGAAGGTGCATAGATATAAATAATCTTTTAAATTTCCTACTCATATTGAGTGTTAAATTTTTATTTAATTCCCAATTACGTTGAGTGTTAAAATTCTAGCACGCATATCTAATCATTTAGTTACATAACATGGGTACCTTATAACTGTATAAAGAAAAAGATTATTGTTGTCATGAGGCACGAGTTTTGATAGACCTAAGATCTACTCACTCGTTTGTAACTCCGGAGTTTGCGGGAAGATTGAAGGTCACTCCCGAGGCATTGGAGTTTATTTTGGCCGTGTCAATTCCTACGGGAAATTCAGTGAACATGGATATGTTCTGCTGATCAATCACTGTACGAGTTGAAGATTGTGAGATAGTAGCAGATCTCATTTTGTTAGATATGCACGGATTCGATGTAATCCTTGGCATAGATTGGTTATCCACTTGCCATACAAGCGCTGATTGCCTACCGAAAGTTGTTACTTTCTCTGTCCTCCAAAGGAGAAATCATTCCGATTTAGTGGTGACAAAGCTAATGTTGCACCGTTCATCTCCGCGATACAAGCAGAATGCATGATGAGAAACGGTTGCAGTGGCTATCTTGCATTTTTGAAAGAACACCGAGAGGAGAAGAACGACATTACCAAGATTTCAATGGTTTGCGAGTATGCTGATGTGTTTCCAGAAGAACTGCTAAGATTGCACCAGATCGAGAAGTGGAGTTTGCAATTGACTTCGCTCCAGGTACGTTGCCAGTGTCGAAAGCACCTTATCGGATGGCTCCAGCTGAGTTAAAGGAGCTGAAAGAACAGTTACAGGAACTCTTGGACAAAGGGTTCATAAGGTTAAGTGTGTCTCCTTGGGGAGCACGGGTCTTATTTGTAAAAAAGAATGACAGGTCGATGAGATTGTGCATCAACTATCGTAAGTTGAATAAATTGACAATCAAGAACCGTTATCCGCTTCCAAGGATCGATGATCTTTTTGATCAATTACAAGGAGCAAAATACTTTTCAAAGATTGATTTGAGATTCAACTATCATCAGTTGAAAGTTAAAGCAGAAGATATTCAGAAGACGACGTTTAGAACCAGATATGGGCATTATGAATTCTTAGTGATGCCTTTTAGCTTAACTAATGCGCCAACTTCTTTCATGGATCTCATGAATAGAGTGTTTAAACCACATTTGGATACATGTGTAGTGGTATTTGTGGATGACATCTTTATTTATTCAAGGACAAAAGAACACAAACAATATCTACAAATCGCTCTACAAACATTAAGAGAACACCAGCTGTACACGAAGCTCAACAAGTGTGAATTTTGGTTAAAACAAGTGAGCTTCTTGGGGCACGTCATTTCAGAAGCAGGTGTTAAGGTAGATCCAGCTAAGATAGAGGCTGTGGTACAATGGGAACAACCTAAGACGGTCACAGAAGTGAGAAGTTTTCTAGGTTTGGTTGGGTACTACAGAAGATTCGTAGAATGGTTTTCTAAGCTTTTCGGTCCTCTTACACAACTGACAAGGAAGAATACAAAGTTTGACTGGACTGAGGCATGTGAGAAAAGCTTTCAAAAACTAAAGAAAAGGCTTACTTCTACACCAGTGCTTGCCATCCCAACCGGCACTGGAGGATTTGTGGTGTTTAGTGATGCGTCCAAGGATCAAAATACTAATTTTCCGATACGTATCGTCCTGACCTCCAGGACGATACGTACCAGGTATCGGCCGATACATTCAATGTATCGGCGATACATTAATGTATCGGTTTGATACATTGATTTAATTTTTTTCTTCTAAAAAATCCCAAAAAATCAAGAAAAATAAATTTAATGATTTTCTATTTATTTCAACTTTTTTTAAATTTATTTAAGCCTTAATTTGATGCATATTTCATAATTTTATCAACGCATAACTTAAATTTCATTGTACATGACTCATGATCAAAATTAAAAGGTATATTGTACATAAAAAACTTACTTTACAGCCACATTGAATTTCGTGGTAGTTCTTGGCCCTTATGATCATCATCATCGGTGTGCGAGCTTTCCCTATAATGTTGGCCACATTGATACCCATGATCATATGTGCCCCCTTGAAACTGAGGCATTAGTGACGAATATGGCTCAGTGTAATAGGTAAAAGTTGGTCCTCCAAAAATTTGACCAACGAAGTCGTATGGCCCGGGGTAAGTTGGTTAAGGCCGATAGTATGGATTACTGGTTGCTAAATCTTTGGTATTTTGCAAACTAAATTCCCTGAAGCTAGAAGTCATATATCCCACATCATCTTATGGACCTTGTGGTGGTGATGGTGGTGTTTGGTAAGATTCTGGCGCTCCTCTTCCTTCAACCCCTCCACCTCTAAATGTAGGAGTGTCATACATTGTTACCGGCTAATCATCCCATGCGGCAATACTTCCATAAGAATAAGGATCAACATCATCCACTCCACCACTAGTGCCAGCGTGGGTTTCATCGCCTCCATCATCACCCCCACTATCACCCCCATCATCGTCATTATGACTACCGGGCTGCGTTTTGTCATCAGATCCAACCACTGAATGAAGATTCAATCTTCTTTTCCGCCTCGGTGATTGGAAAGTCTGCTCCTCCGCTACTCTTTCAACAGTATCCAGCCATGCGGTGCCCTCAGTATCCAACACTGGCTCTTCTCTCTCTTCGATCCACTGATTCAAAAGGTCATCCTCCGTGAATATATAATCCAACTGGATGGGATCAAAATATTCACTATCTGTAAAGTAGAATATGATAGATGAATTAGTATATGCCTCATCAATTAGATCAAATAAAAATTGTATGAACTAAGACTTCATATAATTGCTTACCACGATTGGTCATCTCCATATATTTGACCCTTAATCGCATATTGTAGTGGCAGTAAACTAACTTTTCCAATCATTCCATAGTTAGCCTATTCCTTGTCTTCGTATGAATGAGAGAGAAGGTGCTCCAATTCCGCTCACAGTTGAACAAGAAACATGTTTGCGATAAAACCCTCATTGCAACTCGTCTCAGTATTGGGCCATCACCTCCATAATGCGGGTTTATCGTACTTGATTTGGGATTGCGCCAACGAGGTCTTAAATGACCCATGTCTCTTACAAAACATGTCAAATTACAAAGATGAAATACAATAACCCACATATCAATATAATGTTCATATGACATTTGACTTATTAGCCATAAGGTATGATTACTCACATCTCTGATGGCTTGACCTTGGTCGGCCAACTCAGGGAGCATTCGTTGGATTACATTAAGTAAATTGTTGTACACTTCATCGGCCTCACTTAACTCGAAGCGTCGCGTATATTGGAAGGCCGGATTCAAGTAGTGTGCTATACATCAAATATGAGCAATCTTATCAATATATGAAAATAATGAATAATATGAAAAATAATAAATAAATAAATAACACTACATAAGCAGTTTAGCATGTTATACCTGCGGCATGCAAGTATTGATGGAATTGTACATCCCACCTCTTGTCGATGATCGCCCAATATCGTTTATATTTTGTATGGCATTTGGTTTTAATAGCCAATTTTGCTTTATCCATCGACTTGTAAACATACCCCTTCGTTGGTTTCTCATCACCATCTACCAACCTCAACAAACCAACGGGGTAGTAACGACAATCAGGTGGTCAACATCTGCCAAAAATTGGAGGCTGTAGATAAGGTCAGCAACTTCATTGCAAGCAGGTCTCTTTGCTCATGGGAGTTCTAACTCATGTTTTCTCCATTCTTCGGAGTTGACCATGCTTTTCAGCTCACGCCTATATTTAGCCAAGCTCTGTAGGGCTAGAAATTGTATAGCAAATCGTGTCATCGCAGGCCGGAGCAGCTCGTTCTTTCTGAAGTCTCATCAAATTCACCAACTTGTCACTGTTGTATAGGTAGGAAGTAATCGTTCTTCCCTTCTGAATAATTGTCTGTGCCTTGCTTCTCTTTCCCAAATCCTCAAGAATGAGGTCTACGCAATGAGCGGCACACGGAGTCCAGTACAAGTGATGTCTCTTCAATATTAACTGTCTTCCTACGGCTTTGTAATTGGTGGCATTGTCTGTTACCACCTGCATAACTCGGTGCTCTCCAACATCTTCAACTACCTTATCCATTAGATGAAAGCGATAATCAGTCGTCTTCGCATGTTTAGAAGCATCAATTGATTCTAGAAATACTGTCCCGGCGTT
Source organism: Chloranthus sessilifolius (assembly GCA_021018995.1). NCBI lineage: Eukaryota > Viridiplantae > Streptophyta > Magnoliopsida > Chloranthales > Chloranthaceae > Chloranthus > Chloranthus sessilifolius. Next base: position 73,044,563 of record CM037597.1, on the reverse strand, counting down.
GCAGTAGACTAAAAAGTTGATCAAACTCTTCCTTGTGGGACCGGTCCATCCATCGCACATAATTGTGCAACCTCTCTCATCCCATACTTCCTCAAAACTGTTCACATAAGCTTCTATCTCCTTGTACTCATCATTTAATAAGGGCCCAGATACCTCATATGCAGAAGACTTTTTGACTCCTGGACCAGCTTCTGCACTTGTATCATACTTTTGAAGTACGGCGACTCCACAACTTGACTCTGAATGTGATTGTATATCACGAACTTTGCAATCGATTTTCCAAGCCTCTTCCCCCATTTTTTCAGTGAAATTATACTCAATTTACTTTGCTTGGAGCTTTCTATCCGATACATGAACGAATCCATGGGACCTGTAGTATGACCTGTAGTAGACGACATGGTCTCCCTCACTGATGCTGACCTACGCAACCCGGCAATCTCATGAATATCCTCATCATCATCAACAACATGTGGCCTATGACTAGATCCACCACCAGCAGCAGGCATGAATGGGCCCCTCAACTTGGATCAAAATCGATAATCGGCTTCTTTTTCTCGTCGTTGTCGTGCTTCTCTAGCATTGTCCCTCATGACTCTAGCTGTCACAACATTCTCATCCTCATCATCCCCAAGTCCAGGTGCAGGAAACTTTGGATCTCCCCTCCTTATTCTCTCATACATTTCTCTATCTCGGTCGGCTTTTGCTTTTTTCTTTCCCTTAGCTACCTATAAACTGGCTCTGACATCTTCTTTAACCTCTTTGGGTACACTGGGACACCCTTTTGTCTCTCCCTTAATGTGAACCAAATGCTCCTTCAGCCATGTGATACCTCCTCCCAGTAATTTTTTCCCACAAAGCTTGCATTGTATTTGGAGTCTATCACCATCTATTATTGTGTCGTATTGCCAAGCTGGATCTAATGATCATACCATATTTATTTATTTCACCTGCATGAATGAGCAAACAATTGGATTAAATTAAAATATTTAGATTACACTTGAAAATAAAATTTATTTGATATTATTCTAATTTTTAAAAATTTTATATAACATTTGAAAATTTATTTGATATTATTCTTATTTATTAAATATTAGATTATATTTTACCAAATTTATTTGATATTATTCTAATTTTTGAAAATTTATTTGATATTATTCTTATTTTTTAAATATTAGATTATATTTTACCAAATTTATTTGATATTATTCTTATTTTTGAAATTAGATATTATTCTTATTTTTAAAATATTTGATTATATTTTACCAAATTTATTTGATATTATTCTAGTTTTTGAAAATTAATTTGATATTATTCTTTTTTTTTTAATATTAGATTATATTTTACCATATTTATTTCATATTATTCTAAAAATATTGAAAATATTTGAAAATAGTATTTAGTTGATATTATTCTAGTTTTAAAAATATTGCTATATTAGAAAATCATATTATTCTAATTTTTAAAATATTTGAAAATCATATTTATTTGAAATTGATGTGTCACATGCATCATATTTATTTGAAAATCATATTATTCTAATTTTTAAAATATTTGAAAATCATATTTATTTGAAATTGATGTGTCATATGCATCATGGGGTATGTGTGACATGTGTAATTGATGTGTCACATGTGTCACATACCCCATGACACATGCGACACATGCGACACATGTGACACATGTGTAATTGATGTGTCATGGGGTATGTGTCACATGTGTGACATGTGACACATCCATTACATATGTCGCAACACCTGTGTCACATACCCCATGCAACATGCGAAACGTGTAATTGATGTGTCATGGGGTATGTGTCACATGTGTGACACATGTGATACATCAATTACATATGCCGCGACACCTGTGTCACATGTGTTACGGGGTATGTGTCACCTATGCCACGAGTTTGATCAACGTTTGACCCATGATCGTGACACATCACACATGACACGCGACACATGCATGTGTCACATGTGTCACGTGTGTCACATGCGTCGCGACACATCACACGTGACACGTGTCACATGTGTCACGTGTGTCACGTGTCACATGTGTCACGACACATCAGTTATATTAAGTATTTAGAAATAATTTTATAAAATAAATAAATTAAGTTTTTATATTTTAAATAAATTAAGTTTTTACATTTTAAATAAATTAAGTTTATAATAAATAAATTAATTTTAAAGGGTAATTAAGTTTTTATATAATATAAAAATACTTAATTTATTTTTAAAACTTAAATTACTAACATAATTTATTTTTAAGTATTATATAAAAAAAAAAAAAAAAAAATTTAACCTAATTTACTAACACAAAAAGAAGTTTAGTTTTAAAAACAAAGTTAAAAATGCAAGTAAATAAATCTATCCATATTTTTGATAGCTATAATGGGATCCATTCAAAATTTTAAGATCTACCATATTTTTGGATAGATCTACCCATAAATATGGTAGATCTAGTGAAAAAAAAATTTAAAATGCAAGTTATATGATGAAAAATAATACCTTCCCTTAAATATCTGGCAAAAATGTGAGTATATGACTATCCGGTGACTAAGATTTCGGTCTCCGGTGGCTAAGAAAGAAGAAGAAATGCTAAAAAAAAAATTTGCAGGTGAAGAAGAAGGCTGCTGGAAAGAAGCCGAATGGGAGACAAAAAGCCCCCAAAATGGGACTTAAATCTCGGCTGAAAAGTTAAGGGGGGCCCAGGCCGATAATTTCAAATTATCGGACGATAATTTCAAAATATCGGACGATACAGGCGATAATTTGCCCGTATCGTCCGATAATTTGAAACCTTTTTTTTTTTTAGTAATATAGATATTATCGGACGATACGGGTGATAAATTGCCCGTATCGAACGATAATTATGCTAATTTTAAGGGGGTACGATACAAAGGCATTGTATCGTACCGCGGAGGTCCAAAACCGATACGTATCGGATGATACGTATCGGTATCGAATGATATTTGGATCCATGGATGCGTCACATAGCGGTTTAGGATGTGTGCTAAACCAAAACCAGAAAGTCATTGCCTATGGATCAAGACAGCTCAAGGATCATGAAAAGAATTATCATACACATGACCTTGAACTTGCCGCAATGATTTTTGCACTAAAGATATGGAGACACTATCTATATGGAGAGACCTTTGAGATTCTTACTGATCATAAGAGTCTCAAGTACTTATTCACACAAAAGGAATTGAATATGAGGCAGCGAAGATGAATCGAGTTTCTCAAAGATTACGATTGCGCTATTTCATATCACCCGTGTAAAGCAAATGTTGTGGCGGATGCATTAAGCCGGAAGAGTTCAGCACAATTCGCAAGCCTTGTTATGGGATTGCGTCGATGGAAATTTTTGGAAGATGTGTCACTTTATGACGCCAGGATAGAGGCGCAAAGATCGGGAGCTCTAATGGCAGCATCGTTATCCGATTGACCATGTATGATGATGTGTATGAGTTACAGATGAAAGACGCATAACTAGTGAAGATTAGACAGGGTGTAATTGAGGGTGTTAGACCAGATTTTTCCATCAAGGAGGATGGGTCATTGTTATTCAGAGGACGCCTTTGTATACCAACCGATGCCGATCTGCGGCATAACATACTAGAAGAGGCGCACAAGTCTAAGTATGTGATTCATCCGGGTGGTACTAAAATGTACCAAGATCATAGAAAAAGTCTGTGGTGGAGATGTTTGAAACAGGATGTTGTTGAGTACGTTACAAGGAGCCTAGTGTGTCAGCAGGTGAAAGTGGATCACCGACATTCATCGGGGTTATTACAACCTCTACCGATACCAGAATGGAAGTCCGAGTCCATTTCCATGGACTTTATTGTGGGATTGCCAAGGACGGCAAAAGGACACAATGCTTTATGGGTCGTCGTGGACAGACTGACCAAGTCTGCCCATTTCTTGCCTTACAATACCCTATATACAGCAAGTAGGCTTGCCGACATGTATCTAAAGGAGATTGTTAGATTGCATGGCATTCCGATGAGTATAGTTTCCGATTGTGACCCGTTGTATACGTCACGTTTTTGGCAGAAATTCTAAGGCATGGTTTCAAGATTAGACTACAGCTCAGCGTTCCACCCACAGACGGATGGACAAACCGAGAGAGTAAATCAGATTATTGAAGATATGCTCAGAGCATACATGCTTGATTTTCGAAGATCATGGGATCAGCATTTACCTTTGATCGAGTTTGCATATAATAACAGCTACCAGACAAGCATAAGTATGGCTCCCTATGATGCATTGTATGGACGAAGATGCAAATCTCCTCTAAATTGAGAAGAAATGGGAGAAAAATTTGTGCTAGGTCCGAAAATTCTTGAAAATGCTACTGAAGTTGTACGTTGGATTCGTGAGGTTGAAAATTGCTCAGAGTAGACAGAAGAGCTATGCAGATTTAAAATGGACGAGTGTGAATTTTCAGGTTGGAGACCATGTGTTCCTGAAGATTTAACCTTTGAAAGGTGTCATGCGTTTCGGGAAGCGTGGAAAACTTAGCCCTCACTACCTTGGACCGTTCGATATTTTGGGTCGGGTTGGCGAAACGGCATATCGAATTGCACTACCTCCGCAATTAGAGAGAGTACATGATGTATTCCAAGTGTCTATGTTGAGGAAGTACGTACGGGATCCGACTCACGTCATTGATGAGCAACCGATTGAACTCTATGAGGATCTGACTGTTAGAGAAGACCCCGTGTTGATTCTAGATAGGAAAGAACAGGTACTGCGTACCAAGCGTATTCCATTAGTACTTGTGAAGTGGCAAAATCAAACACCGGAAGAGACCACATGGGAACGAGAAGCAGATATCCGTGACGCGTATCCACAACTTTTTGAGTAGTTTTAAATGTAATTAGAATTGTAAGTTTCAATGGAAATGAAAGAATATGTTTGAACCTCGTTCAAGTGTCTTGTTACGATTTGATTGATGTGTATAAACGAATAGATGTAGGTCTATGACCACAACATTAAAAAGGGTATAACTGAAGTAAAAAAAGAGTCCAAAGACCGAGCAAAAAAGAAACCAGAACAGAAAAATAAGCAAATCAAGCCAAAGTACTGAACTCGGGCACGCGAGATTTAAATCGCCCGTGCGATTGTCTCAGAAGGTCACACGAGAAAACTGGCCTTATCAGTTGCTCGCACGACAGTTTAAAGGGTTCAGATTTCTGAAGGGTCGCTCGCGCGACTGTCGATCTATTTAAGGCCTGTAGACCCCATTTCTTCCAAATTTTTGGGTGCGAAGTTTCCCAAAGCTATGGTTTTCCGTCCCCCAACCTTCCAATCTTCACCCTCACGTCGATTTCGCGTTGATTCACTTCGGATTTGCTTCGGATTCTCTACCACCAAGCGTCATCCGAGGTTTTTCTTTCACGCGTGGGGTAAAAACTCTATCGTTTAACCTAATTTTCTGAGTTTTTGCTTTAAATTCTTAGAAGATGAGACCGAGGAAGGTTTCCGCTTCGAAACCCCCACCATCTGAGGAAGCCAAGATAGCTCCCCCACCCGTTAGGAGGGAAGAGCCTATCGATTGGTGGGAATCAAGAAAATTTGCAACAGATTGGGTCATTCATGGTAGTTTGTTCGAGGATCACGATTCAACCAAATGGACCCTTGAATATATAACCGTTGCCGACCTAAAATCGCTTCTAGAACCGCCCCACACACACTATTGTCATAGGCTTGTACGCCTATTTTACCAAAAGCTTCGAATGAACAATGATCAGACGGAATTCGTAGCCAAGATCGACGGCTACAAATTTCAGTTTGATTTAGATGACATCTCCTTTGCGATGGGCTGCCCATCATCTTACGTGGAGGGTGGACCGTTGCAACCGCCTAACCAAGCTAACATACCTTTTCTAGAAATTGTCGCCGATATGACCAAGGGATTGACCGGGTCTGGGTTATCAGTCAAGCGTGTCCAGTTGCCGACCCACATGTGGCCTCTGGACATAATCTTTAGGAAGAATCTTTTCCCAATGAGGCATGAACAAGAGAGGAGGGAAGCACTTCTACAGGCCCTATATTCGGCCTACCAAGAGAAGTGGTTCTCCGCTCCTGCGGTTGTAGCTAATGGCATAGTATATGCCAGGAAAAATGCTAGGGATGGTTCCCAGAAGCATCCTCTTGCGAAGCTACCATATGCCCGACTGATTACCTATATGATCGAGACTCATGTCAACGAAAATGGGGAGAAGTTCCCAAAGTCACCTAAAGAACCACGTATGACCGGAAATATTGAAGTTTATAAGTATGAGGACTTAAAAGGAAGCCTCAATAGCCTCGAGAATAGCATCAAACGCCGTAAAACTGAAAAGCTAGCCCGCCAAGCCCAACAACAACAACAACAACAAGCACCACCTCAGCAACCCCATGTTGAGCCAAGACAAGCGGCTCATGACCCTGTACCTCCACCAGTTCCTCCTTTTGTTGGTGTCGACTTCGCGGCGGAGTTATTCCGAGGCATGGACCTTCAGGAGACACAACTGAACAGGCTCGTAGATCACACTGCCCATCTCACGCATCAGTCCTACTACCAGGAGGCAATGATGAGTGACCTCATGCGGGATGCTTACCCTTCCGACTACTCCAGCGGATGGCAGCTGCCAGAGCCAACATGCCCGAGGCGTCCAGTTCAGGAGCGGGTACTAAGGACTAGGACGAGGAGCAGCCAGGAGGCGATGAGGACTAGCCAGGAGGCTATGGTTTGTTTGAAATATTTTTTTTTGGAATATGATGTTTTGTAAACTTTTGGATGATGGAAAGATGTAATTTGCAATAAGGGTAAATTTTGGATATTCGGCTACACTATGTAGTCATGAAATAGTCGACATGGTAAATTTTGGGATGTTTTGGATAGCAACGGGTGTAAATACAACGTTATCGTTTGTGACGTGTGATTGATTCCTTGTCTATGTTTTTTTTCTTACATACATGGATATGGTGCTTTTAGTGTGTAAAACATCTTGTATGAGAATTTGATCTCTTGCAGGTATGTGATGAATTGGCCAAGGCTAATTCAATGGGGTATGACTGTTCTTATAGATGCTTGCATGGTATATGTATGTGTGTGTGCTTAATGTGATGGGTTTTCACTGTTATACATGTGGGAATTCAGGATTGAATGAAGGTAGTTATTTGTCCCTTTGTGTGCGTGAATGATTCCAAATCACTAGATGTGTCTGAATGAAAATGTGTTGGAACTATATAGCCTTGCAGGTACAAATGTGTGTGGAATCACAGTTTGATTGTAACCCTCGTGTGACCATTGTGGTCTAAACCGTGAGTGTGGTAATGTGGATGTGTAGGTGCATACCTATGTGTGACCGTGCACGTGCTTACAAACTACACGAGGGCATGTTTTTCTACAAGGTGTATTGCAACTAAAACAGCGTATGTGTGATCAATTTTTAAGGACGAAAATTTTATAAGTTGGGGAGAATGTAACAACCCCAGAATTGTGAACTCATGTGGACCATCTCGGTACACATACCAGTGTGGTGCATGGTACCAATCCGGATTTAGGAAACTTCATTAGCATGTGTGTGAGGAACACCTAAGTTAGGTGTATTGTATTCACAAGTGAACCAAGACATGTGTGAAACACCCAAGTGCGGTGTTTATGTTTCACATGGAAACATAATAGGTTATAAGATAAGGGAAAAGCCCTTTATTGTATGTTGCTTGAAAACCGAGAGAGAGAGAGAGTGAGCTTGAGAAAGAAGAAGAGGTTGTGTGAAATGGAAGGCTTGGATTCGAGATCATGGCCGAGCTAGCTTACAAGTTCTCCTCCATTGGATCATTTATACAAGAGTGAGATGAGGAGTGTGCATTGGAGATTGTGAGGATGTGTTGAGCAGAAGAGCATCCTTCTTGGGTAGATTGTTGATCTCCCTCTCAATCTTCTCTTTTAAGGCTTTGTGTATTACAAGAGAGGTGTGGAGAGTCGCGGTAGTGTTCGCGGGAGTGTGGACTCCAAAACCATTCCGAAGGCATCAAAGGATACCTTCATTTGACCCCAAATCCATGCCAAGTAAATGAGGTAAGATCTTGTGATCTTAGGTAGTTTGGATGTGTATTAATGGTGGTAAATGGGGGTAATTAATGCCTTAAATGTGTGGCATTAATTGTGTATTAGGGTTAGCTAAGAAGGGGGGGTAGATAGAAAATCTGATTTGAGGAAGAACCCCAAAACTGCGAAAGTCGCTCGCGCGACTTTCTTCCTCGCTCGAGCAACCTTGAGTTGCTCGCGCGAGTGGAGCTTCAGAATAGCCGTCAAAAGAGTAATGAGCAGTCGCCCGCACGACTATGAGGTGCCATACAACTCGCTCGCGCGACCTTCGGACTCGCGCACACGACTGAGCAAGTTAAGGCAATTTATGATTTTTCTTTAAGAACTATCCGAATATTTGGTGTGGATAGTCTTCTAAGCTTTAGTTAATGACCCTTAAATATCTTGATATGTAGGCTATGAGTGGAATAGCGTATGACGATTCGTGCTCCGTCCTTATGTGATTTGGACGTGAATTTCGTGTGAGGTAGGGGAATTCAATAACATGACTTTCGATATGAATTGTATAGATGATGTGAATGTGATTAAGCATGTGTGTGTGCGTATGTGAACGAATTAAGCATGCGAATATGTCAAGCAATGTGTTAAATGTGATAAGTGTGATAAACAAATGTGTTATGAATGAGATAAGAATGTGAACGTGATAAGTGATGTGTGTGAACGAAAAGTATGATAAACACGCATGTGAAACTTCAAACCTAGCTATAATTAATCACACTTTTTCGATTACACGGTGAATAACTATAAGTTAGAATGGCACAGTGATTTAAGGTTTTCCGTGAAATGTATCCCCATCGTGTATCCGGTACGGCGGGATATCCGTACACGTGGACCAGCCAACGGTCAGTCGAGCACAAGTGACCCTGTTAACTTAGCTCAAGGGCTTGTCATTAAAGCTTAAGTGACCCTGTTAACTTAGCTCAGGGGCTTAGCAATCGTGTGAATTGTTCATTGAACGACGGTGGTTCGGGGATTCCCATCGGTATTACTTGGGCTCCCAATGTTATATACGCTTGGGAGATTATTTAAGTTAAGCTTTTAAGTCGTTGAGAAGCATGTGAATTATAAGAAAATGAGTTACATAAGAGCATGAGAAATAAGAAACCAAATACGTGTGTGTGCACTTCCAATTCAGTTATCTCATATTCATAAGTCTAAAAGTTCTGCCTCATGATATGTGCTTTAATTTCCGTCATAAGATCTATGCTTTAAGATATGTTATGCATGCTAGTGATATTCCCCTATTGAGCTTAGATGTTAGCTCACCCTTCGACTATACGTCACAGGTACAGACGTGGAGATAAGCTTGGAGGATTCTGGCCGAGAAGAAGATCTCAATTACGTACCTGAAGAGGAATCGGATCTTCTGCCAGAGGATTGCTTCCCTTAGGGGATTTTTGGATATATATATTTTGTGGAGATTTGTGTAAGGTTTGGTAGGTCCAACCTTTTCATTTGGTTTAGAATACTAGATATAACAAACATGTATATGTTGTTTTGAACCACTGTTTGGGTGATGATCGTTTATCACCGGTGGTTCGTTTCGGTTTTGTCGAACTTATGGTTCACATAAGGACAGAACCGTCATTTTGTCATTTTGTTAGTTGTTATATTATGCTGCGTCCTTTGATAGAAATGTTCTAATTCCCATATATATATGATGACTCTATCTGCATCATTAGATTGATCAGCTTTGTTCTACTTTACGTGAATGTACCAATTGTTCAGTAAGTAAGGGATTGCGTTAACGGGTGATCTGATGGCTCAGGTTTGGGGTTTAAACATCCGGGTTGTCACAGTGAAGCTCCCGAATCTATAAGTACGTGAGTGAAACATCCGTCAATCAACAAAGAGCCTAAAACAACATACACATTCATCATTGCTAAGCGATCTTAATTAAAAAGTTTTAACTTTAAATTTCTCTTGAATTCTTAAGTGTCATAATTAACGTCTCATATTTGTGTGATTTATAAAGCTAAGGTAGATAAATAAGCACATTAAATATAATCATTCAAATAGCTCTTATATGCAATAGAAAGAAGATAAACTATCTAAAACGTACCGTGAATCACATCATCAGAGGCTCTAGCATCCATCTCAGATAAAGTATAAACTCGTCCGTGAGCCGTTATCGTCATTGGTGCTTTATGATTCTTCTTCGGCTCCTTGCAATCCGCCGCTCTATGCCCTTCTTTCCCGTAGTTGTAGCATGCGGTCGTTCCTCGTAAACATTTACCATAGTGTTGTTTCCCGCAATTGTAGCATGCGGTCGTTGTCGTATGAGTTGTCATAGCTGTTGGTTGTCCCTTCTGTTGAATCTGTTGGGGTTTACCATATGGGGTAAACTTCCTCCCCTGTTGATTGTTCTGCCTGCCCATGACTCCATTGAACCGATTGCTACTCTGAGTCAGATGACCAAAATTATTCCCTTGATTTGTCTGTGTGAGGACCCAACCAGCCAGACCCGACCTATTTCCTAGCCCAAACCAGGCCCATGCTAGACCCGACCTATTTCCTAGCCCAAACCAGCCCCTATATAACTCTCTTGTTGCCCTGCTTAACATCAAATTCTTTTCCCTGTCCCATCCGCCGAAATCAAAAAGCTTAAACACGAAATCCCGCTGCAACGGGATGGAACTCGGAATGGTGCTCTGACCCAAAATTTCATCGCTGCCTCGATTTACATGTGCTCACGACACCATCAATCCCCCTTTGGTTATAAATAGGAGTCAACCTTCTTCTTCCTCCACTATTCAAGAGCTCTCTGGTAAGGCTTCTTCTTCTTCTTCTTCTTCTCGTTTTCTTTTGTTTTCGGTCGGCTCGCTCTCCTGTGATGACCATCTCAGGCAACCGTCGCCGCCCATTTCGATACTCGTGCGATTGTCGTTACAGCACGCTCGCGCATCATTTAATCTTCTCCCTATGTTTCCCTCCTTCTACCAAGCATTCTTTTCTTCCTCCCGTGCCATATTCAACCCACAGCCATTTTTCCATCTCTGTTCTGTCACGGAACAGTGACCTTAAAAAATTTCCCTTTTTATTTTGTTTTATATATATGAAAAAATCATTTAGAGTATAAAAACTATATACACTTTCCTCTCTGTTTTACAACAGCCAGTGACCTTACAAGCCTTGCATTTTATTTTATTTTACATATATAAAAAATATAAAATAGGGTATAAAACTTATATATATTATGCACATATTACATTTATTATTTTAAAGACCTATTATTTTATTTTATCTTGTTTTGCTATTAAAAACATAAGGGTTTATAACCCATAGGTTATTAGAGATATTTTTAGCTTATTAACCAATTGAAAAATATTTTCTGAATATGTTTATTTATTAGGTTTAATATCAATTAACTCATTGTAAAATATATTTTATTAGTAATCCCTATTTTATCCAATTTCAAATATTTATTAAAATATATATCCCTATCATGGGTTATCAAATCATTTTTAATGTGTTTGCCTTTTGTAATATTCCGGTATTGCGACACGACCCGATCGTCGTAATCTATCGGCATGTAATGATGCCATACAATTCCGAAACTAGTCGATACCCGATTGGCTAACCTTTCCGTGACCTGACTCAACCTCTAACTCATACCTCTCACGTAGTCATTCAACTCTTTTGTTGAGACATCGCTTAGCGCTAACACACCCTTGTTCTCATGCAAGTAACACGTTGAGCAACCCGGGCTTCAACCACTCGCATCGCGATCACCAAGGAAACGCATATCAAGGTAAGTAACATACCCTTATCACCCTGTTCTGTTTAATTAGTTAGTACTATTTAAATATAATACATAAACGAGTACATACAACCCTATAATTATGAATTGAAACCCTTAGCTAGTGTGATTCATCTACAAGACATTGTTGTATGTTGATATTATAAATATGCTAGTATACCTATACAAGAACTTGTTTTTTTTTTCTCTACACAATCATAATTGTTAATTGAAATTTCGGTATAAAGTGAAACGTAGTTGATTCTTGATGGCATGTTATATATTCGAGCATATGAGCAAGCATAGTTACCGCCTGATTTTTACCATAAACTGGTAGAAGGAGAAAATGGATTATGAAAATGGATTGATCATAGTATATATTTCTTTTCGAAAAGCATCATGAAATACCATCTTGGTTATGGAAAGCATCAACTATTGAATAAATGATTTTCTACTGCATATGTTGTGCATCGATATAAGTATATGATATTTCTTGTGTGGATCCTCCCATTGGGCAGCATGGGTTTGGGACGAATGTCCGTATTAGTGCTTCCATATATGAAGTATATATTGCCTACCGACCTGCCACGGTAAGGTGTGAAACTCAAATATGTAATGTGATGTGGTAAGGACAACCTGAACGGAGGTGAAGTCCAAAAGGGTCACATGTGGCTGTACCATGGATCCGGTACTATAGTAGTAGAACCAACACTTATAAACGTGTAGCCGTTGAAATTAAGTTATTTTCTTTTGTTTTCCTTTCAAAGAAAAACTCCATGTTCTTTTATACATACATCTCATTTCCTACTTGATGATAACTGCAAGTGCAATGTCTTGAGAACCAAATAGCGAAATTGCATATATATACAACTTCTACTAAAATCAAAAGAATGTTCATAAATGAATTTGCCTCTCTTCTTGAATGGTAAGACGTAGATTACTAGATATTATTAAGGGGGCACTTGTTGAGTTTATCTCACTCCCGTTGTTAATATTTTCCCGTTGTTAATATTTCAGCGGTGGATTGAGTTAACCTTCGAGCATGGCAGAGACGTTGAGAGATCTTTTAAATTAGAGTCAACCAAGGAGTTAGTAAGGTTTTGTGTTGGGTTGTAAGGGACTTTTCAATTGTAATAGTATTCACGATGAACAATGATTTGTAACAATGATGTACCCTTCTTTTGAGATTATGAATGAACGATCAAGTTATGTGCTTTGTTTAACCTTTAGTTCTGTTTTGATTATTGAATTTGCTCACGCACCGAAGTTTGCGGTGTATTAGATTTTGGGGCGTGACAGTCTGGCTATCGTCTCTCTCTACAGCATAGCATATATCCAATAAGTTTGTGAAGATAGTACTCCTATGGCCCACTATAAGAGACATGATCTGTGGCCTAAGTCCCTGCTCAAACTTCCTAATGCGGAAGGTCTCATCAGCTATCATATTCGGCATAAATCTTCCAAGTTCAATAAATGCCCTATCGTAGGCATTGATTGTCATGTTCCCTTGTTCTAACTTCATAAATTCAGTATTCTTACCCTCACGAACACTCTGAGGATAGTATTTATCGTTAAAGGTTCTCACAAATTCTGCCCCCAAGTCCAAACATGTTCTGGGTTTGTTGCAATTGTAGTATCATTAACTTGGCTCCATCAGTGGTCTGCGGCATCTTCCAATTTGTAAGTTGCTAGTCTCACCTTACTAGCATTGGGGGGCATTGCATTATCCCAAATATTTTTTCTAAGTGCTTTATCCACATTTGTGCCTCCATAACATCACCAGTTCCATTGAAAGTCCTAGGATGATTCTTTCTAAACTCATCCACATCCGATCTAGGCACGGGTGCTCTCGCTGAATTGATCGCCCTCGTAACAGCATCCGCTAACCTATCACCTTGTCTCTGAAAATTGGTCATCTGAAATCAATACCATTCCTACATTAGTTTCATTCTCCACAAATTTAGATCGCAAAACTTTGCTTTGATACCAACTGTGACGTCCCCAATTTCATACACCGGATCAATGCGCTCACTTGGAGATCATCTCCATCATCATAATTTAAATCAAATAATTCATAAAGATCCGCATATAAATGCAACGGAAAAATAAGTCTTAAAAGCGCACGCATAAATTTTCTTTTTATATCATCATGAGAGCAATGCTAAAATATGAGATAACAACCTATTATACCAGGTTATATGCTTACTCTTTAAATTAACTAAAAACTGAATTGAAGCATAATCCATCGTTAACATGAACCTGTTCAAAAAAATTAATCTAAAATTAATATCTTAAGATCCTTCCTAATGCATAAAGAAAAACCTATCAACTAAACTTCAAATATTTCTTCGCTCAAATCGGAATTTTCATCAATTATTGAAGCATCTACTTCATCCACTTCATGCATAGTTGTACTCCCTGGAATCCCATGGGTCATCGCCATCCTCCTCTCCCTCAATGAAGAGATTCCTTCGGGGTTTATCGTAGGGCATTGGGCGGCAAAGTGTCCCATCCCATGACATTTATAGCATTTAACTTAAGAGCTACCCTTAGAAGATTCTCCTACACCTTTTCCCTTTTCAAACTTCGCATTGGTAGGGACAGGTTGTGTAGGTTTGGGAGGAGGGTTTCCAACAATAAATCGTCCCTCTTCGGAACGAGGACCACTATTTTGTGGCTCGTTTCGCCTCACCACCGATGTTTTCAAATACAGTTGAAGGTCTTGCACAATGGCATAACATCTTTCAAGTGTTTCCACAGGGTGAGAAATCAACTCTTTTTGCAATTCAAATCGCAATCAGGTGCGAAATCTAGAGAGAGTGATTTCAGGAACTTCCGATACCTTGGCCCTCATCATGAACTCTTCGAACTTGCTAATGTATTCAATCACGGGCATACTACCTTAGCGTAAGTTTTACCACTGGTCGAGGAGGTGTTGGTGGTATGATAAAGGAACATACTTCTCAATAAGTTTTTCCTTCATGTCGTCCCAACGGGTAATGAGAGGACAACTCGCATTCACCCCTATGCGCTCAACATTAAGCCAGAAGAATCGAGTCTACCCAATTAATTTCATTTTTGCGAGCCTGACACAACGGACGTAATTCATGTCATACCAATCAAAATGTTGGTCCATGTCAGAAAGCAAATCGAGGAAAACTGTAGGGTCCATTCTTCCATCGAAGGTTGGAATGTCAACTCGGACATTCTTGAGGAGTTACACTTTGGGGTCGTAGTCATCTCTACGATGATCTCTACGTTTCCAGTTCCGATCATCTTGGCGAACATTGCGTTCAACGCGTGGACCTTCACGCTCTCGGCGTTGATCACCATGCTCATCAAACTTATCTAACTAGTTGATTCGATCAAGCAGCCTACCATTAGAAACCCCTAATGTTGCATGGGTTTTCTCGTTGGTATTCAATCACTCATTAATGGCACCCAACTCCTCTCGCTTACTTCTAAGAGTATCGAGAATCTCACTCGAGTCCATGGTGATCACAGATGTATATTAGGGTTCTAATATGGAATGCAATATGGACTCACAAAAGAAAATAAAGCAACAAAAATAAATATGACAAGCAATTATGCCCTCACCTAGAAACCTGGCTTTGATACAAAAACTGGCGCGAGACGGGAACCCTAAAAATGTGTGAATAATGATTTAATGGAGTTTGCCGAAATTAAATAACATTAAATCAAGCTTAATCGTGAAATTATCTCAATACCTTAGAGCTCTGAGAAATCTGATAGGTAAATCAAGTGAGATTCAAATAGGATCTAGTCCGATGCACGAGTCCCGTTAGATCTCACTAGGGTTGTGGGATTATATAGATTTAAGGCTCAGGCGAAAACTAGGGTTTCAAGTTGAATTAGGGTTTCAGTATTGATGAACAAAAATAGATTAGGGTTTAGAAAAACAGAACAGAGATAGACAGATAGAGAAATAATCAAAGATAAAGAAGAAGAAAAATAGATAGGAATCACTCCCTTGGCCTCACACCAAACCCATCACGGGGAAGAAGAAGAATCTCTCTTCATTCAAGCAAAAAGTCATTCAATATATTCAAAACTAAATAAAGTGTGTTTACAAGCCTCTTTAAATAGGCAACCACTAATTAACTCAAATTAAAAGAATCCTAAAATATTAAAAGACTAAAAAAGGAAAAATTTCGCAGAAAATAACAATTTCCGTCGTTGGGCTTCCACGGACGTCCGTCCATCCGTCCTAGTACTACAGCTTCCACGGACGTCTGTCCTAGAGCTTACGAATGTTCATCGCCTTCACGGATGTTCGTCGCGCGTAAACAGTGAGACCACCTATTGTCAGACGTCCGTCCAGAACCTACGGGCGTCTGTCACTTGATGACGTCTTGTGCCTCCTTTTCTCTCTTGAAGCTGTAGTACTTGGGTTTCCTCTTCGTTTCTTCCGACGCTTGTAGAACCGATGTGGTCCAAAACCGATGTCCATGTATTCGGCGTCCTCGTCAACAAGTCATCAGCGTACTCTTTAGAGCACTAATAATTTATGATATTCATTTTATAAGAATAATTTATAGTCCAAAACCCTCCTAAGAAAATGAACATTATTAAACATTTCAGTTTCGATTGTTTGGGAAAAGAATGGATTCCGATACAAGTTAGTTGGAGTCTTGGATCTAATATAGACCCAACCCATACCCGGACCTGATCAAATAATAAATGGATCTGGTCTGCATCTACCCAAATCAGAACCGAAATCCTAAATGGGCTTGTCCATTGTGACTTGGATCAGACCCATTAATAAATGAGTTGGGTCCAGGTCCAAAATCAGACCTCGATTATTAAAGGGTCGGATCCAGATCTACTCTGACCCAACATATTTGCATCCCTAGCCATCATCTTGATTGCATTTAGCTCAGAATCACCTTGATCAATCTCTATTGTCTGATCAAGCGCCAAAAATGGACAGTTAACTGTTTACAGAGAATGGTCCAGAACAAAAGTGCCCTAATTGGATGGTTTGCATCCTTAGATGAGCATATGATGTTTGGGCTGAATCTCATCTAGAAATGGTCTATAACTAGGACATCACGAAATTGCGAAGATGTGTACCATATGTACAATATCAATGAACTGTGCATCACATGTGAGGATGGGAAAATGGAATTAATTCTTTCAATTAAAATTCAGACAGAAGTAAACATTAACAAAGAAATATTGAAAGAAGGTATAAATGTGCGAAGGAAAAGATGTACTTGTGGATACTTACGGGCTACCTGCCTCAATAAAACGCTCAGCCATAATAGCATTCTGACATGTAAATTCACCATAAAGTGGAATTCTGTATGGAGAAAAGGAAGTTCAAATCTAGTAACGTAAAATCATACCCTAGTAAGGTAAAAGGTCAAATCTAAAAGCAACACCACAGCAGCAAAATTATAATTGAAAAAATTCATAAGTTTCTTCTGGATCATATATTACAGAATCATGCATCTCTGTAAAAGCCAAGAAACAATCTAACAGATATTATGTGATACTGGCTTTCTAATCAAGTTTACTAGCTTTTTCTAAAATTCACACAGATATCATCTTGATGCCACAAGAAGGTATAATAAGGAACCCATATGGATGCCATCGCACTTTATTAAAATCACTGACTGTTAGAAGCAACATATAAAGCTGTTTTAATTATTTGTTAGATGTTAAAAGTCCAGAAAAAAATTGTATACTTGGAATCCTAATACTAAGGCTCAGTTATATTTCTACAAAAGTCCCTTCAACGAATGTAAAATGATGTGAGGATTGACAACAGAACAGAGGTTTGAAAGAAAATTGGCACGATTTTCCACACAAAATGGCAATAAAAACGTGAAAATTTCATGAGGTTACCTCCCTAAAACATCCAAATGTCAAAATCAGGAACGACAAAAAATATTAAGTATTCTCCCTTAGCATATCAAACATGTTCAAAGAATAGTTTATAAATATACCAATGAGTATATGAATTGAATGGTGAGAGAGAGAGAGGAGATGGCTGTGAATCTGGGTTCTTTAGAATGAGGGTTCCTAATCAAAAGCTGCAATACTGATCGAGTGTCATCGTAAGAATGACACATCAAGCACCATCGGGATGTCTCTCCATATTGATGATGACTTAAACTGTAGATCTCTCTAATATCCCACATTATGCATTAACATGAGATTCAACAGTATATTTATGTAGGAAGTTTAGTTGATGTAATAGATCGCTTTTAACAGGTCATGCATATGGTGCCAGGTATGAGAAGCTTTTGGTCACAATGAAAAAAAAAATGGTAAAAAGAAGTCTACTAAGAAAGTTTGGGTGTTGTAGAAGCAGCTGTTACAAAACTCTAGTTAATAGAGGGTGCCTTCTAGATGGAGACAGCTATAGACCAGGTTGAAGATGTGCGGGGATAGAATGCACTTTCTTAAGTACACATGATGCCAGAATATGAATTTGAATGTAGAAAGCATTTTAGAAACCTGTTGAGAATGCAATAGCATTTTCCTTTCTAATTCTAGTTCATTCCCATTTGCTCATTTTGACATGCTTTCTAATGCTACTTTTTTTTCTTTTTCGATGACGGGGTATTCGGGCATCTTAGAGCACCTGACTAAGTCCCTGGGCACATGCATGGGAATCACCTGCACAATTTATCTTCATCAACGTTCCTAATGACATTATTTCATTTAACTACAGAAGAGAAAAGAAACATAAAAATAATGAAAAAAAGATGCAGCTCATGTGGATTTTGTTCACACTCATGTTTTGTAAACTTTAAACAACATATTTGGAGAATGAAGATTCATTCCCATAACTGATGCCCTAAGGCATGTATACAAACAACAAAACAATAGACCAAACTACCTCACACAGAATTAATATGGGCATACGAATCCCTGACAAGAAGAACTGCCCTAACGTACATTTATATGCAGTATAGCCTAAAACATCCAACCCAACCCCATCCCCCTCAAACTCTAATGTGTTGAGCGGAATCATGAAGAGTTCTCTGAGTAAGAATGGAAACCATGTGGCAGTAAACATATTAGAAAAGAACAAATGAATCTGAAGCTCTGAAGGAACATGAGGAAAACATAACACTCGAGCCAGATATTGATGGCATTGAAACCGATAGTCAATCTTGATATGTACCTTAAGGTAGTGAGTGAGTTCATGGGACAAATATCCACCACCAAAATGAAATAGTGAAACTTTAACATCTACACCAACTTCTTCTGTTCTAACCATTTTATGAAAGACCTTAACAATATAAGGAACGTTGCCTCTAGACTCATCAAATAAAGCCAATTGTTCCTACAGTGGTTAGCTTTAAAGGTGAAATGATTAGGGTTTGGTTTCTAGGGTTAGGGTCAAGTGAGAGTTAGATGGAAAATGGTGAGAAAGAGAAAAGATGAAGAAAAATAAGAAAAACAAGGGTTGTGAGTTGTAGATAGCCTCCCACCCATTTATTAATATATATATATATATAGGATCCTGTGTATACAACTAACATAGACAGACATGTACAGTAATGACTAGTTATACACCCAAATAGTAATCGTGACACATCAACACTCCCCATCATGTTGGAGCATAGATATCAATCAAGCCCAAATGGGAGGTGATGTCATGCAACCTTGACCTTCCAGCAGCTTTGATGAGGCTATCTGCCAATTAATCTTCTGAAGCCACTTGAGGAGTACAGAATTCATTTGATTCCACTTTTTCACGTATGAAGTCCCAATCAACTTCAATGTATTTTGTCTTGTTGTGGCATTCACGGTTGGTGCAATATGGAAAGCAATGTCATTATGACCATATAAAGTCATGGGAAGCTTCACATGGATTCCTAGATCAGCAAGGATGAATATAATCTGCATTTCTTCCAAAGCATCTTGAGACATAGCTCCGTATTCGGCTTTGGTGCTTGAGTTAGATACAACATGCTACTTTTTGCTCTTCCATATCGCAAGATTGCCTCCCACCAAGGCACAATAACCTGTGGTTGATCTTCTATCATTAAGGGACCCAGCTCAATCAGCATCCATATAGATCTAAACATCAAAGTGCCCAAGATTTGTATACAACAAACCCTTTCCTGGATTTGACTTCAGATATCTAAGAGTCCTATAAACAACAACCAGATGGCAACTCTGTGGAGAATACATATACTAGCTAACAACATTGATGACAATATGCAATGTCCGGACGAGCGATGGTAAGATATATGAGTTTTTCCACAAGACGTTCATACATACCAACATCCTTAAAGGGTCTCTTCGTCTTCTGCATTAATTTGTGATTCAATTCCATGGGAGAATCAACTAGACGGCAACCAAACATTCCAGCCTGCTTTAGGAGATTCAACGTGTACTATCGTTAAGAGATGATGATTCCTCTCTTAAATCTGGCAACATCGATACCAAGGAAGTATTTCAGAGTACCAAGATCTTTAATGTCATATATTAGGCTTAAATAATACTTGAATCTCATAATCTTCGCTTCATCATATCGTGGGACAACAACGTGATCCACATAGACTATAAGGGGAGTGAGATGAGTTCCCCAACTTATGAAAGGGAAACATTCATCAACTTCTTTCTACTCTCCTCACCCTGTACGAAAGCAAACACAGTCCCCAAGGGTGGTAACTCCTCTCTACTAAAAATACTAGCCCGGATATGTTCATACTCGGGGTCCACAACACTTAGCTGACCAAAGATCTTTCTTTCAAGGGCACGACTTACGTGTGGTCGCATAGAACAAAGTACCCACGTAATGACTGTCAGGTTGTCACATTCCCAATTTGCTAACTTCCGATCAATTGTTAGAGGTTCAGATATAGTGCAATTCACATAGTCAATATTTCTTTTAGATCCCAAAAACATAGTCGCTGACCGTGACTATTCTAAGTAATTTGTTGTCGTCAAACTTGATCGTAGTAATTTGAAATCCATGAGCACCTTAACTACCACTGCTAATATTAGTTATAGATTTGTCCATTAATGGGATACCTCAACAATACACAAAAATACTGCTGAAACTTCCCAATCTACAGGTTAAACAGACACAAGAACACTCGAAATATGCTGCACATTATTTACAGCAAACACCTCTACAGGTTGATACCAGCCTTAAACTCTGCTCTTAGTGTCATATACCACCACGAGGTATATAAAACCACCACAAACCACCGTAATAAGCATAAATCAGTAACAATAAATCACTGCTGGGAATATATGGCAGCATCTGAGTGGCAAACAGACCATACAATAACATAGAAATGGGTCAAACATGTGAAAACTGAAGAAACGATGACATGTCGATGCAAAAAAACCCTACATCGCAAACACAATACTTGCCGAAATCCCATGGGACCACAGGGAAGAGAAAGCTTACAATATTCTGATCCAAACACACTAGAGAAAGTTAGGCTAGCAGGTTCACAAAAAATTAGTGCCTCAAAATTCCGTGCAATGATGAGTTTATTTTAACTTTGAAATTTGAGTTGATATAATATTGAATCTCTTTCAAATCCACAAATCACCAAAATAAAGTTTCCTTACCCTGAAAAACCAATTCAAATCTTACCTTTTTTGTCACCATCTGAGATCAAATCAGTGGCCCGGCTGACATCAGCAGGGATGACGTGGCACAAATGGTTCAAGATGCACAGAGTCTTGGCCTGTTACCAAAATAAGATTGATGTGCTTGTAGGTAGGTTAGGGTTAGAAGGAGAAGGAGAAGGAGAAGGAGGAGAGGAGAAAGAGAGGAAAAAATTAGCCCTACAAGTCAGGTGACCTCATATACCCATCTAATCAATATTCATACCCCTTACAATATGATCCCATATATAACACTACCACCTGTATATGAGTGTTCGACTTATTAATGACACACCAGACTGGTAATAGTGACAAACCAACAAATATCGATTCAAATACAAGCTACCTGATGCGGGACGGTAACCCTAAAATGAGTGAATATGATTTTGACGCAATTTTACCGAAATTAAAATTAAATTAAATTAAGCCTAATCTCAAAATTATCACGATACCTTCGGATTCGGACGGATAGATCACGCGAGATCCGGATAGAGTGCAGTCTGATGCACAAGTCCCGTTAACTTTAAGGCATGATCGGGCCTAGAGGTAGAACTCTAGCTTTTTCAAGCTTGACCATTCATCTTCGATCCGATGTAGATTCAAAGATTCTCACTAGGGTTGAAGGATTTGGGTAGATTTAGGGCTTCAGGCAAAACTAGGGTTGGAAGGGATTTAGGGTTTGGAACAGGTTTATGGATTTGTAATAGGCTTAGGGTTTTGGGATCAAGAAACTAATAGATTAGGGTTTAGAATACGAAACAAGTTGATCAAGGTTTAAAGCAAAACAGAGATTGAAAGATAGCAAAGATAATAATAGATCAAAGAAAATAGATGGGAATCACTCCCATGGCCTCACACCAAACCCATCACGGGGAAGAAGAATCTCTCTCCACTAAGCAAAAGCTCATTCAATAATATTCATAAAACTAATTAAAAGTGTTTACAAGCCTCCTTATATAGGAAACCATTAATAATTCGAAATAAAAGAAAGTCCTGAACGAAATAAAAGTCTAAAAGGCAATTTCCGCAAAAATTAAGAGTTCCCATCACGACGCCCAAGGACGTTTCTCCTAGGATCACGGACATCCGTGACCTATGGACATAGAACTACGGACGTCCGTGCTCCCAAAAACAGTGAGCACCTGTATTTCAGGACGTTCATTCTGATCCTACGAGCGTCCGTCGCCTGTTGACATCTTTTACCTCCCTTTTCCCCTGAACCTGTAGCACTCAGGCTTCCTCTTCGTTTCTTCCGACATCGGTAAAACCGATGTGGTCCAAAACCAATGTCCACGTACTCGGCGTCCCCGTCAATTCCCCCAGACTAAATAGGTTTCATCACCGATGAAACGCGCTCGTGGTAGATGTCGATCAAATCGGGGTTCAATCACCGAACCTCATTGACGCGGGACAGCGACCCTAAAATGCGTGAATATGATTTTAATGAAGATTTTGCCGAAATTAGATAAATTAACTCAAGTTCAATCACAAAATTATCTTTGATACCTTTAGGTTTTGCAGAATTTTGATGGGTAGATCACACGAGATCCAGATAGGGTCCAGTCCGATGCACAAGTACGTTTAGAGTTGAGGCGAATTCGGCCTAGAGATAGGACTCTAGCTTTTCTAGGCTTAGGTGCTCGTCTTCAGTCAGATGTAGATTCACGGATTCCAAATTCGGTTGTGAAAGGGATTTACGATTTGTAAATGACTTATGGTTTTCGGATCCGTTTATGGTTTTGAAAAGGGTTGTGGGCTTTGTGTGGTTTATGGATTCAAAAGGTTTAGGTTTCGGGATTGAAAAGCAACAATTAGGCTAAGGTTTAGGGAAGCAAACACAGATCGCGAAATAGCAACTAGAATAGAGAAGATAACAATGGCTTTAGGAATCACTCCCTTGGCCTCACACCAAACCCATCTCAGGCAAAGATTACTCAGGCACAAAAGCATTCAAATAATCAATCAACTAATCACATTGTTTAGCTTAAGGACCTTTTATAGGAGGTCTTACAATAAAAGAAAACCCTAAAACGAATATTAAGTAAAAGACAAATAAACCCCTAAAACAAAAGTTCGAAACTAAACTTCTAAAACAACACGGGACGATTTCGATCAATCGAAATTGAAAATTGATCGATCGAAATTGAAATTTGATCGATCGAAATTGAAAATCGATTGATCGAAATTCATATATAACATATCGCCGTCGACATTCGATCGATCGATTTTAACTTTCGATCGATCGAAATTTCAGGGTTTTGTGTTTTCCTCTTTGCTGCTGTTCGATCTTGACGTTTCCCGTCATTCTCCTCCACTCAAAATGTTTCATCACCGATGAAACATGCACGTGGTAATGATAAGGTGTATCGGAAGTTGCACTGTGGAAATCCTTGCAACTAGCCCAAACAATCTCGGCACTTGGTGACGTATGATCCTCCTCTCGGTTGATTGTAGCGGGACACACACAGTAAACCTCTCCTTGATGAACCGGATAACCCGGCTCGCCAACCCACTCTACCAGATATTTTTGAAGTTGCTCATCAACTCTCCCAAACCTGAAGGAATTCATCCCCGATGAAGTGTAATCACGATATCGGTCGGGATTACGAAAACTCAAGCGGCAAGCTCTTTCCTTACTAGCCCATGTACACTCGGTAGACGAAGTATCAGCAGATAATTTGTAGTGATTGTTGTTTGAATTAATCTAGTGTTTAATTTCGACATGCAATGCAGAATGAGACTCAAACATGACTCACAACAAGACTCGGAATGTGAAGCTGAATGCAACTTGAGACTATGATGTGTGAGTGTATCTATGGACTCGATACTCTCCTGCGCATGCAACTCTACCACCGACAAGGACTCGTGCACAACGGGTTCAACTGGCACCAACAAATCGTGCATATGCGACACAGTAGATTCTTGTGTGGGTGACTCGGTTGACTCACGTGTGGGAGACTCAACATCACTACTCACAAGGGAAATAGAAGTCGTTTCAACACAAACTAGACTTTCGTCAACTTCTTCCATCTCTTCACTTATCACAGTTCAAGGGTCATACACTTCCTCTTCTACTTTCATATTTTTCAGCCCCTTAGAACTTTCGCTTTCAGTCAATAAATTTGGAGTGGGAAATTTTGTTGGGCATTGGTATGCAATGTGTCCGAACCCTTGACACTTAAGACAATCAGGACGCTTATTTGTCTTGGTTCTCAAACTCTGTAGAAGGTGACGGTGTGTCAAAGGAACATACTTTTCAATAAGTGTCACCTTCATATCCTCCTATGTTGAGATGGGTTTAATCCGACGAAATTCAATACGGAGTTCTATATGAATCCAAAAAATCTCGGTATTACCTTTAAACTTTGTTGTCACTAGTCTAATTTTGTACTCATCTGGTACACCATACCAATCAAAATACTCCTCTACACTAGACAACCATTCCAAGAAGGATTTAGGGTTCGTCGTACGCTCAAAATCTGGGACCTCATTCCGAATAGATTTTAGAAACTTCTCGGCAAGGTCGTACTCGGGTTCACGATGATGAGGGTATCCCCTAACTCTAATCTCATCACTACTCGTGGGACTGCCAAGAATTTGGACGCGATCGCCTCATGGTGAACACGGCTTACTAACACGAATGCTAAATGACATGCAAACATGAACCACAATGGAAGAAGAATTTTATCGAACACTAGATGTGCACAAACAAAACTGAAATAAAATGCAACAAATTAAAATGTCACACAATATGCCCTAACCTAGAAAACCTAGGGCTTGGATACCAACACTGACGCGGGACAACGACCCTAAAATGCGTGACTATGATTTTAATGCAGATTTTGCCGAAATTAGATAAATTAACTCAAGTTCAATCATAAAATTATCTTTGATACCTTTAGGGTTTGCAGAATTTTGATGGGTAGATCACACGAGATCCAAATAGGGTTCAGTCCGATGCGCAAGTACGTTTAGAGTTGAGGCGAGATCGGCCTAGAGATAAGACTCTAGCTTTTCCAGGCTTAGGTGCTCGCCTTCAGTCCGATGTAGATTCACGGATTCCAAATTTGGTTGTGAAAGGGATTTACGGTTTGTAAAAGGCTTATGGTTTTCAAATCCGTTTATGGTTTTGAAAAGGGTTGTGGGCTTTGTGTGGTTTATGGATTCAAAAGGTTTAGGTTTCGGGATTGAAAGGCAACAATTAGGCAAGGTTTAGGGAAGCAAACACAAATCGCGAAATAGCAACTAGAATAGAGAAGATAACAATGGCTTTGGGAATCACTCCCTTGGCCTCACACCAAACCCATCTCAGGCAAAGATTACTCAAGCACAAAAGCATTCAAATAATCAATCAACTAATCACATTGTTTAGCTTAAGGATCTTTTATAGGAGGTCTTACAATAAAAGAAAACCCTAAAACGAATATTAAATAAAAGACAAATAAACCTCTAAAACAAAAGTTCGAAACTAAACTTCTAAAACAACCCGGCACGATTTCGATCAATCGAAATCGAAAATTGATCGATCGAAATTGAAATTCAATCGATCGAAATTGAAAATCGATTGATCAAAATTCATATATAACATATTGCCATCGACATTCGATCGATCGATTTTAACTTTCGATCGATCGAAATTTCAGGGTTTTGTGTTTTCCTCTTCGCTGATGTTCGATCTTGACGTTCCCCATCATTCTCCTCCACTCAAAATGTTTCATCACCGATGAAACATGCACGTGGTACTGATCAAGTGTATCGAAAGTTGCACGGTGGA
Source organism: Chloranthus sessilifolius (assembly GCA_021018995.1). Lineage (NCBI taxonomy): Eukaryota > Viridiplantae > Streptophyta > Magnoliopsida > Chloranthales > Chloranthaceae > Chloranthus > Chloranthus sessilifolius. The sequence goes on along the minus strand of CM037597.1, from coordinate 73,018,332 downwards.
AATCCTTGCAACTAGCCCAAACAATCTCGGCTCCTAATAATGTATGATCCTCATCTCGGTTGATTGCAGAGGGACGCACACAGTAAACCTCTCCTTGATGAACCAAATAACCCGCTTCGCCAACCCACTCTACCAAATATTTTTGAAGTTGCTCATCAACTCTCCCAGACCTGAAGGAATTCATCCCCGATGAAGTGTAATCGCAATATCGGTCGGGATTACGAGAACTCAAGCGGCAAGCTCTTTCCTTACTAGCCTACGTACTCTCGGTAGACGAAGTATCAGCAGATAATTTGCAATGATTGTTGCTTGAATTAATCTCGTGTTTAATTTCGGCATGCAATGCAAAATGAGACTCAAAACTTGACTCACAACAAGACTCGGAATGTGAAGCGGAATGCAACTATAGACTATGATGTGTGAGTGTATATATGGACTCGATACTCTTCTGTGCATGCGACTCTACCACCGACAAGGACTCGTGCACAACGGGTTCTACGGGCACCAACAAATCGTGCATATGCAACTCAGTAGATTCTTGTGTGGGTGACTCGGTTGACTCACGTGTGGGAGACTCAACATCACTACTCACAAGGGAAATAGAAGTCGTTTCAACACAAACTAGACTTTCGTCAGCTTCTTCCATCTCCTCTTCACTTATCACAGTTTTAGGGTCATACACTCCCTCTTCTACTTTCATATTTTTCAGCCCCTTAGAACTTTCGCTTTCAGTCAATAAATTTGGAGGGAGAAATTTTGTTTGGCATTGGTATGCAATGTGTCCGAACCCTTGACACTTAAGACAATCAGGACGCTTATTTGTCTTGGTTCTCAAACTCTGTAGAAGGTGACGGTGTGTCAAAGGAACATACTTTTCAATAAGTGTCACCTTCATACCCTCCCATGTTGAGATGGGTTTAATCCGACGAAACTCAATACGAAGTTCTATATGAATCCAAAAAATCTCGGCATTACCTTTAAACTTTGTTGTCACTAGTCTAATTTTGTACTCATCCGGTACACCATACCAATCAAAATACTCCACTACACTAGACAACCATTCCACGAAGGTTTTAGGGTTCGTCGTACCCTCAAAATCTGGGACCTCATTCCGAATAGATTTTAAAAACTTCTCGGCAGGGTCATACTCGGGTTCACGATGATGAGGGTATCCCCTAACTCTAATCTCATCACTACTCGTGGGACTTTGCCAAGAATTTAGACGCGATCGCGTCATGGTGAACACGGCTAACTAACACGGATGCTAAATGACATGCAAACATGAACCACAATGGAAGAAGAATTTTATCGAACACTAGATGTGCACAAACAAAACTGAAATAAAATGCAACAAATTAAAATGTCACAATATTCCCTAACCTAGAAAACCTAGGGCTTTGATACCAAAACTGACGCGGGACAACGACCCTAAAATGCGTGAATATGATTTTAATGCAGATTTTGCCGAAATTAGATAAATTAACTCAAGTGCAATTGCAAAATCATCTTTCATACCTTTAGGGTTTGCAGAATTTTGATAGGTAGATCACACGAGATCCAGATAGGGTCCAGTCCAATGCGCAAGTAAGTTTAAAGTTGAGGCGAGATCGGCCTAGAGATAGGACTCTAGCTTTTCCAGGCTTAGGTGTTCGTCTTCAGTCCGATGTAGATTTACGGATTCCAAATTTGGTTGTGAAAGGGATTTACGGTTTGTAAAAGGCTTATGGTTTTCAGATTCTTAAAATCACCAAGCGCTCAGTCGGGAGGATATTAATTGGAAGTCATGGTAGTAGCCTGTGTGTGTGTGTGAGTGTGTGTATATATATATATATATATATATATATATATATATATATATATATATATATATATATATATATGTAAGTATTTTTTTTAATTTCATCATATATATATGTGTGTGTGTGTCACTTACCCGAATAGGATGAAGAAAAAAAAGAAAAGAAGAACAATGAAAGAGTTATGCTCATTGCTCAGTTACCGAAAAAAAGAAGTGTTGTGGAAGATTATAAAAAACTAAGGAAGAAGAAGAAAAACAGAGGAAGAAGAAGAAAAAAACTGAGGAAGAAGAAAAATGGAGATAAATAAAAAATAAAAAAAAATTGGGGATTACACCCAAGACGGCCGGGGTTTGGGTCCGCCGCCGACGGCGTCAAGCGCCCAAATTGATCCGCCGAGGCCAGCCCTCGCCAAAATCGGGGCGCCTCGGAGCCCAAACCGCCCGGTCAGAACCATGGTTTTCGGATCCGTTTATGGTTTTGAAAAGGGTTGTGGGCTTTGTGTGGTTTATGGATTCAAAAGGTTTAGGTTTCGGGATTGAAAGGCAACAATTAAGCTAAGGTTTAGGGAAGCAAACACAGATCGCGAAATAGCAACTAGAATAGAGAAGATAACAATGGCTTTGGGAATCCCTCCCTTGGCCTCACACCAAACCGATCTCAGGCAAAGATTACTCAAGCACAAAAGCATTCAAATAATCAATCAACTAATCACATTGTTTATCTTAAGGACCTTTTATAGGAGGTCTTACAATAAAAGAAAACCCTAAAATGAACATTAAATAAAAGACAAATAAACCCCTAAAACAAAAGTTCGAAACTAAACTTCTAAAACAACCCGACACCATTTCGATCAATCGAAATTGAAAATCGATCGATCGAAATTGAAAATTGATTGATCGAAATTCATATATAACATATCGCCGTCGACATTCGATCGATCAATTTTAACTTTCGATCGATCGAAATTTCAAGGTTTTGTGTTTTCCTCTTCGTTGCTGTTCGATATTGACATTCCCCGTCACTCATTCTCGTGGATCCAAGTGTTTTCGGACTCCAATTTTTCAACCCATTCAACTAAGTACTTCTGGAAACCCCCGTCTTGTCTGGATACGGCATGATCATTTATTATATCCTCTATCTCATCTTTTCTCTATTTGCTTGGGGAAGGAAGTGGTACGTACTGCAAGGTTGGGTTGGGCTTGGGGTTATGAGCTGGCTGGAGTGGGTTTTCAGGGGGTGGGGTGAAACCCAAGTAAGGAACCAAGTCTTCCACATTGAACGTTAAACTAACCCCCGTACCTTGAAGAAGCTCAAGCATGTACGCATTAGGACCACTATTAGCCAAAATTCTAAAAGGTCCAGTGCCTCGGGATTGGATCTTCTTTACAGATCCCGATGGGAGCCGCCCAGGCCTAATTCGGACCATCACTTGATCACCTACCTGATATTCCTTGAAACGCCTATGAACATTAGCAGATAATTTATATTAATTGTTGCTTGAATTAATCTTTTGTTTAATTTCGGCATGCAAGCTATGAATGTGTTGTGCAAATGAATCTGCGGACTCAGACACTCTATGAGACGCGGACATGGGGATCAAATCTAAAGGTGTCTTAGGCCTATGACCATGTACGACCTCAAAGGGACTCATGCCTATGGACCTATTGACAGAATTATTATAGGCAAACTCAGCTATAGGCAAAATGGTATCCCAGGCTCTAACATGATCACCGACAAGACTACGAAGGAGATTCCCAAGACTCCTATTGGTGCTTTCAGTTTAGCCATCCATTTGAGGGTGATAGGCCATCGAAAATTAAAGCATTGTGCCCATCATGTGCCAAAGTGTCTTCCAAAAATAGCTAGTGAACTTGACATCCCTATCAGACATAACGGTTTTGGGCAACCCATGAAGTCGCACGACCTCTGCAAAAAACAACTTAGCAATATGGGACGCATCGGAGGTCTTAGAACAAGGTATGAAGTGGGCCATTTTGGAAAATCGATCCACCACAACAAAGACGGAATCGTGCTTCCTTGGGGTTTTGGAAAGTCCGAGCACAAAATCCCATTGAGAGGTCTTACCATGATGTGTGTGGGATGGGTAACGGGGTGTACAAGCCGGTATTTGTTTTTTCTGTTTTGACACTTGGTAAGTATGACAATGTTTGACGACCCAGGTGACATCTCTCATTAGGCTAGGCGAAAAGAACCTATCCTCTACGAGCGCAACAATTTTATTACGCCCGAAATACCCGACTAACTCTCCGGCATGTAACTCCCAAATAAGGAAATCACACAATGAAGTGAGAGGGATGCAAAGGCGATTGCCCTTGAACATGTGCCCATTCTGGATGGTGTACGCAGAGTGTCTGCTAGTTGGGTCACTAAGGAGAGCAGTGTACTCTACTCCAAAATCTGGGCAATCAGGGTACTCATCCTTTAATCATTTGAACACGACGACCTCGGTGCTCATAGAGTGCAAAGTCGCCACCCGACGACTAAGCGCATCAACAGCCTTGTTTTCAGCACCGGCCTTATGCTTTAACACAAATGTGAACCCTTGAAGGTACTCGGCCCACTTCGCGTGACTTGGGTTCAACTTTTTCTATGAAGCAAGGAAGCGTAAGGCTTCATGGTCAGAGAACAGGACAAATTCCTGCAGTCTAAGTTAATGTTTCCAATACCAAAGAGATCGGAAGACCAGATAGAACTCCTTGTCATAGGTGGAGTATTTTTGCTTCGCCTCTTGGCTAAGCACTCCTCCTATACCTACACCCGAAGCGTCGCATGCGACTTCGAAGACCTTAGAAAAGTTCGGTAAACGCATAACGGGTGCACTACTCATCCGTTGTTTGATCTCGGCAAAGGCTTTCATCGCTGCTTTGCCCCAATGAAAATCCCTTTTTTTCATGCAATCAGTGATTGGGGCCATAATGGTGCTAAAGCTTCTGATGAAGTGACGATAAAAGGTAGCCAAGCCATGGAAGTTGCGGACTTCGTGTATGTTCTTAGGTTCGGGCCACTCCACAATGGCTTTAACCTTTTCAGGGTCCGTGACCATCCATCGGCCAAGTTAATAAATCCCAAGAAGACAACGGAACGTTGAATGAAGGTGCACTTCTTAAGGTTTGCAAACAACTTCTCGCCCTTTAGGGTCTCACAAACCAACATAAGGTGGTTCAAGTGTTGATCCTTGTCATGACTATAAATATAGATGTCATCAAAATATACAAGGAATTTGCCTAGAAATGGCCTCAACACTTGGGTCATGAGCCTCATGAAAGTACTCGGGGCGTTAGAAAGCTCAAATGGCATCACCATCCACTCATTAAGACCATCCTTGGTCTTAAAGGCGGCTTTCCTCTCATCACCAGGACGGATTCGAACTTGATGGTAGCCACTTTTGAGTTCTCTCTTTGAATAGATAGTGGCACCAACCATCATATCGAGCTTTTCATCAAGCCTCGGTATGGGAAACCAATATTTGACCGTATTCTTGTTAATCGCCCAACTATCCACACACAATCGCCAACTCCCATCTTTCTTTGGTGTGAGTAGCGCGGGTACGGCGCAAGCGCTCATGCTCTCTTGAATGAACCCTGTTGAACGAGCTCATTGATTTGCCGAGTTAACTCAGCATGCTCAACCAAATTCAACCTATAGTGGGACAGGTTCGATAAGGTGGATCCGGGAACTAAGTCTATTGCATGTTGAATGTCACGCATTGGAGGGAGTTTGTTCAATAACTCTTCGGGGAAGACATTTTCAAAATCGGCTCAACCTCCTTCGGGTGTTCGCCCATAGACTCGAGAGCTTTCTCGACGGTGATGACAATGTAGACCATGTTCTCATCCATAGAAGCCTTTTCAAATTTTGAAGGGCTCACAATTTTGATGGATTTTGAAGTCTCACCCTCCTTCTTGACTTTGTTAGTCAATGGTGTTTTGGGAGGCAAAGGTTGTAAAGTAATCTTCTTGCCCTTATGCATGAACGTGCATATGTTTGATCGAACAAAAAGGGTCACGTCCATGTTGTAGAGTCACGCCCTTCCCAAAATGATATGGCCCACATCCATCGGCACCACATCAAATAAGAACCCAACTGAATCGGTACACAACACCTTTTCAACACGGGAATGGATGAAGAGTCAACCCATGCAACCTTATAAGGTCTCGGGTGGGCTTCGGGTGTAAGCCCCAAGCGGCGTATGATGTGAGTTGACACTACATTGGTGCAACTACCGTTGTCCACGATAACCTTACAACTCTTTTCACCTAACCTGGCAAAGGTGTGGAAGATGTTCTCCCTTCGCCAGTCATCCTTCTCATCCCGTTGAGGTTGTGCAAAAAGGGGCACACCTCACAACTAAAGCACGGCCACTATCATCACCCTCTTCATCGTTGGGTGTGACATCTGGCTCAAACACTTCCTCTTCCACAACTATCTCACTGTCATCCTCCTCTCCCTCAATGAAGAGATTCCTTTGGGAGTCTTTTGTAGGGCATTGGGCGGCAAAGTGTCTCAACCCGTGACATTTATAGCACTTAACGTGAGAGCTACCCCTTGAGGATTCCCCGATTACACATTTTTCCTATTCAAATCATGTATTGGTAGGGATAGGTTGTGTAGGCTTGGGAGGAGGATTAAATCGTCCCTCACCGGAGCGATGACCACCAAGTTGTGGCTCGCTTCTCTTAACCACCGATGTTTTTAAATACCGTTCAAGATCTTGTACAATGGCATAACATCTTTCAAGTGTTCCCACAGGGTGAGAAATCAACTCTTTTTCCAATTCAAATATCAATCCGGTGCGGAATCTAGAGAGTGATTTCAGGGTCTTCCGATACTTTGGCCCTCATCATGAATTCTTTGAATTTGCCAATGTACTCGGTTACGGGCATACCACCTTGGCATAAGTTTTGCCATGGGTTGAGGAGGCGTTGGTGGTATGATAAAGGAACAGACTTGTCAGTAAGTCTTTCCTTCATGTCGTCCGAACGGGTAATCGGAGGACAACCCTCATTCACCCTAATGCGCTCGACATTGAGCCAAAAAAGTCGAGCTTCACCAAACAATTTCATTTTAGCGATTTTGACACAACGGTCGTCATTCATGTCATACCAATCAAAGTGGTTTATGTCAGAAAGCCAATCGAGGAAGACTGCAGGGTCCATTCTTCCATCGAAGGTTGAAATGTCAACTCAGACATTCTTGAGGAGTCGCACTTCGGGTCGTAGTCATCTCTACGATGATCCCTAGGGTTCTGATTTCGATCATCTTGGCGACAATTGCGTTCAAAGCGTGGACCTTTATGCTCTTGGCGCTGATCATGGTGCTTATCAAACCCATCTAACTGATTGATTCGATTACGCAAGCTATCATTAGAAATCCCTAGATTTTTCTAGGCTTGCTCTATGGTATTTAGTCGTGCATTAATTGCACCCAACTCTTCTCGCATAGTTCTAAGAGTATCGAGAATCTCATTCGAAGTCATGGTGATGACAGATGTCTATTAGGGTTCTAGTATGAAATGCAATATGGACTCAAAAGAAAAATAATGCAACAAAATAAATATGACAAGTAATTATGCCCTAACCTAGAAAACCTAGGGCTCTAATACCAAAACTAATGCGGGACGATAACCCTAAAATGCGTGAATATGATTTTGACGCAATTTTGCCGAAATTAAATAAAATTAAATCAAGTCTAATCTCAAAATTATCATGATACTTTCGAATTTTGAGGATTCAGACGAATAGATCACGTAAGATCCAGATAAGGTCCAGTCTGATGCGCAAATCCCATTAGCTTTAAGGCAAGATCAGGCCTAGAGATAGAACTCTAGCTTTTCCAGGCTTGCGCATTCGTCTTCGATCAGATGTAGATTCAAAGATTCTCACTAGGGTTGAAGAATTTAGGTAGATTTAGGGATTTAGGTAAAACTAGGGTTGGAACGGATTTAGGGTTTGGAACAGGTTTATGGATTTGTAATAGGCTTAGGGTTTTGGGATCAAGAAACTAATAGATTAGGGTTTAGAATATAAAACAAGTTGATCAAGGTTTAAAGCAAAACAGAGATTGAAAGATAGCAAAGATAATAATAGATCAAAGAAAATAGATGGGAATCACTTGCTTGGCCTCACACCAAACACATCACGGGGAAGAAGAATCTCTCTCCACTAAGCAAAAGCTCATTCAATAATATTCATAAAACTAATTAAAAGTGTTTACAAGCCTCCTTATATAGGCAATCATTAATAATTCGAAATAAAAGAAAGTCCTAAACGAAATAAAAGTCTAAAAAGCAATTTCCGCAAAAATTAGGAGCTCCCGTCATGACGCCCACGAACGTCCGTCCCAGGGTCACAGAACCACGGAAGTTCGTTGGGCACTACAGATGTCCGTGCTCCCAAAAACAGTGAGCACTTGTATTTCCAAAAGTTCGCTCTAATCCTACGAACGTTCGTCGCCTATTGACGTCTTTTGCCTCTCTTTTCCTCCTGAGCCTGTAGCACTCGGGCTTCCTCTTCGTTTCTTCCGACGCTGATTCCAAAACCGATGTCCACGTACTCAGCGTCCCCGTCTCTACCTTCCAACACTTGGTGCACCTACCTCTCCTAAATTTTGAGGACATGAAAAATGATTTTCCAGGTGAACAAATATGTTGCATTAATTAAGTACCAGAAGAAACATACTGATTGGATACTTTATTTCAAAGGAGCCCCTTTCAGTAATTCAAACTGTGGGCGTGGCAATGAGACACATGCTCTAAAGGCTGTTAACTAAACCTCCAAGGACTGATGAATGAAAAAGAACAAATATTGATTTTCTAAATATTAGTCCTTCAAAAAATTAGAAAAGAAAACTCATCAAAGTTCCATTCTTTGCATCGGTTCATAAATCTGCAAGTCATTATTTTGCAACATTTTCTTTAAGATAGTGCCTTAATATCATGATATAAATGGTCTAATATCCAAGGCCACTGAGCGTGGGTTGATAATAGAAGGCCATCCATGTGATACACACCCATTCCCCCAGAAGATAGATTGCATACTTCAGGCATTGACATAGAAATTATTTATTTCAAGCTCAATAAACCTCTTGGATAAATCTTCAGAAAAAAATAATAATATTATTATCTCTCTCTCTCTCTCTCTCTCTCTCTCTCTCTCTCTATATATATATATATATATATATATATATATATATATTTACTTATTTGGGGATTTTGCATTTATCCCCCTGAGATATGTCTTATTTGCATCCCCTCCCCTCCCCTCCCCCCCCCCGTGTTTTACCTATTTATATTGTGGCCCTTGTTTTTATGTTTCCTTTACATATTAACCTCTATAATGACGAATTCGCTGACAAAATAACCTTTTGACTACGTGGAATCAATTGAAGGAGATTGTTTTTCGCCCTGATCTTTGACCTAATTGATCTTGAGATCATGGACCTAAAATCACACGATCAGATTTGGATTTGACATGGCACATATCTCAAAAAGTGATCCAAGAACCACATTTGATGTACAACCACGATCATCATATGGAATCAAAATCTGACTGCTTGATGGGAGGCTTCTGATGTCAAGATTCATTGGGTGGAAAGATTGTGTTGAGAAACGATCAACATCGTCTGATTCAGAGCAGTTAAAGATTAGTTTTGTAATCAATCTATCACGCCAAGGGGTAATAAGAAAAGGAAACACAAAAAGCAAGGGCTGCATTGTAAATAGGTGAAACACGATGGAGCTGAAGTGCAAATAAGACATATCTTAGGGGGGTAAATGCAAAAAATTCTATATATTCCAACCAGTTGTATGATGAGTAACTTTAAATTCACCCACCGAATCTTTGAGTTCACCCACGCTAAAACCGATTGATTGCTTTGAATCGGACAATGGGGATCGTATTTCATCCCAATCTTTCACATGATGGATCTTAAGATCATGGACATACAATCAAACGGTCAGTTTTCATACTTCATGCTGCACACATCCCAAAAAAGTGACCTTAACATAAGGTCACTTTTCTGGGATGTGTGCCACGTGAAATTAAAAACCGACTGACTAATTGTACGCCCATCATCCCAAGATCCATCATGTGAAAGATTGGGACGAAAAATGATCTCCATCATTTCATTCAAAGCAGTCAATGGGTTTTCAATGTGGGTGAACTCCAAGATTTTGTGGGTGAATTCAAAGGTACCCTTGTATGATCTCCTTATCTTTAAAATCGGCACATCTTATTGATTTCAAAGGGAGTAATTTAGGAAATTCAATCTGTTGTGAGATCCTTTTTTTTTCATTGAAACAACAATATATTTGGTATCGTAAAGCCAAAGGAACCCTTGAGTAACTAATAACATACCCTTTCCCTCAATTGACATACTGCTTCATCTAGTGCAGATGACACAGGCATTGTACATGCAAATAACCCCACACAACTAATAATATCCCCATTCCTTTTGAGTGAGATGCTCCTTTCTCTAGATCATCAAATATAGAAATAATTATTTCTTAATAGTAATTTATTTGTTACTCCCATCGCAGAACATTTTGGAGATAGCACTTTCTTACCTTCTAGGCAAACAAAAAATAGGTAAAGAACTTGGACCAGACTGAATAGCCACTTTTCAAGAGAAAGAGATCTTCATCAATTAAAATAATACCTAATTATCTCAAAGAAAAAAACAAGCAATGGGGCGCAATTGAAGATGGGTAGAATTTGGATGGGACGAATTGGTAATGATGATGATGATGATAATGTGTCAAAGAAGGCTACATAACAACCATTTGATTTCGTCCAAAATAGAAGTAATTGGCTTATTGTTTTCCTTTGGTGCTCCAAAACCTAACCCACCTATCTCCTAAAACAAGGGTTTAAGATCTCCCTTATCATGCTTATCTTCTTCCTAATTAGTCAAGATTTATTATCTTTTCCAGAAATTATACTTTTTATTTTGTAAAATGTGCAGAAGAAAAATAAAAAAAGATACAACAATTAAAAATAGATGAAGAGTGAACCTAAGCTTTTGAAACAGTCCAGGAATGGAAGACGAAGCTGTCAATGGACTGTTAAGAATCACAAGCTTTGCAACCCTGCTTGGGTTTTTCAAAGCCCAAGTCAACCCATACGAACCTACAAGAAATCCCTACAAGAATGTAGAAACCATTATAAAAAGTATAATTTATGAGAAATAACTATTACTTGTTTGGAAAAAAAAATCTGAAAGCTTTTCAAGAAGAATTTAAAAGGCATCTTTAATCACATGGAGCAAGAGCTATACTTATCAGAAAAAATTACGCGGCTTGGGAAGGACATGTAAGTTCTACCATTTGTATTTTGATGTCATAGAAATTTGAAAAGCTATTATAAATATGGGTAGCTTTATTAACACCCCCGGAATCTTGAAGGGCACCTACACTAAAAACCATTGACTGCTTTGAGTCAGACGATAGAGATTGTTTTTCACCTCAATCTTGCTCAGAAGGAATCTTGAGATCATGGGCATACCCATCAGAGGGTCAGTTTTTTATTCCAAATGGCACACATCCCAAAAAAGTGATCTGAAAGCATGTGGCATCCATCACACTCAAACCCTATTTTCATCACTTTTGGGGGATGTGTGTCACGTGGAATCAAAAAACTAACCGTCTGACAGAAAGCCCATCATATCAAGATCCCTTGTGTTCAAGATTGGGGCAAAAAATGTTCTCCATCGTCTGATTCAAAGCATTCAATAATTTTTGGCATAGTTGCCCTCTAAGATTCCGTGGATGTTGATAAAGCTACCCTATAAATATAACATATACCATGTAACCAGGCTGACAAATGGCATGTAACAAAAAAATGGTACAGGCAATTGATGAAAATGTATCAAATGATTCTAACCTGAGATACAAGGAAAAATGGAGATTGTACGCTCAGCACTGTAAGAAGCCGATCAAACTCTTCATGAAACTCTTCTTCTGCAACAGTAGAGAGTTTTCCGTGAAATTTGGTGTTTAAAACCATAGAAATATGATTACATGATACGAAACAGGATTTGTTTAAACAAAAATAACAAGAACCTGTGTAGGAAAATCCATATCCTGGCTGCGGTTTATCACTAAAACCAAATCCTATCCAATCGGGTGCAAAGCAGTGAAAGCCAACATTTGCCATCTGATTCAGATCATAATTGTTCAAATAACAGAAAATGAACTCATACAGGACAGATACCGCTGGCATGATAATATGTCACAGAAAACAGTAGGAATGGTTACAAACTTACAATATTCTTTCATTACATAAAATCTGCTAACATTTCCCAAAATATGCTCCAAAACATTTATATATAACATAAATATGAATATGGAATATTGTTAAAAGTACTTTAGTTTGTATTACAGTTCTCAATGTTAAGTAATCGCATAGTCAGGGCTCCCAACGAGCCGAGCCAGCCACCAACTCGCTCGATTTGGGAAAAAATAGGTACAAGCCTCCTGTAGCTCGACTTGAGAGCCGAGCCGACCTCCAAATATTAGGCTCGTTTGTAAACAAGCCGAATTCGGGCTCAGCACCCTCTAGCTCGGCTCGATTATAATAATATGTTGTATATCTATTTTTATATATAAATATACAATAATATATCAGAAGCTACTAGCCAGCTAGCCTCCTAGTAGTTTGTACTTTTGGGGTTTACTACTATACCCATAAAAGTAATCGGTAGAAATCTTCTAACGGTTACGTTGAAGGGTATGTTAGTAATTTCCAATGAAACACCTCTTTCGAGAAATAAAAGCATCGAAGAAATAAACCCTACCTATCTACCATCTTCTCTATTCTTTTCTTTGCACTTTGCTTACCTTTGCTCAAATGCTGGGCCACAATACGACGGCACATAACAGAAAATTTAAGCACAAAAAAAAAATCTTACAACTTTACAGGCTACAGGATATCATCTTCTTCCCAGAGACGTCACCTACCTACACTACACATGCTATAGCAGTATAACACCAAATCTTCTGACATTCTCTATTATGAAAAAAAGTTCATTCTCGCTTCACAGACACAATGAAACAGAGTTCATTCCCTCGTTCAGTCAAGACTCAAAGGCACATAGTCATGCTGTATGCAAGCTCTCGCCTTGGATCTTGGCTTGGGTCAGTCTTCTTTTTTTATTTTTACGTTATTAACAAAGAACACTTAACGGTTAGCCCTTTTGATTATTAGATGTAATTCTTTTGATTAGATTTTGTTAATAGATTTTTTATCAAAATAATAAACAATAATAATAGCATATTACTGAGCTCGAGCTCAATAGAGTCGAACTAGAGCTGACTACTTTTAGGCTCGAATATAAAAGAGCTCATATCGAATATTAAAGAGACAATCTCAAGCTGACCCTGGATCATCTAGAATATAAAAGATCATCTCGAACTCGGGTCATTGCAATCCCTAGGCACGGGGAAAACTCAGCATTTCAGTGTTTATAACTTTTAGTTGCATACTTGTAAATATTTGTTTAGCACCAACTAAATAAGATAACAAAGAGCATGTGTGATTGGGATTATGCATGACCTCCCTCCCTCCCTCCCTCCCTCTTCTTGTACAATAAATTTAAGTCTGGTACGTGGAGAGTGTACCTTTATAATGACTTCTCACAATTGTGCACCGGTTTTGTGCATGCAATCTCAACCATTCTGATGCCAAACACTACTACAACCTATGGCACAGGGTATAGAAGTTTAAATGGAAATAGCTTGGTTGCTTTCATTCATTGTACAAGTTATGACATTGTGATGAGCACAACAGTTTTCTGTTTTGGGTAGGATGAAGATATTACCGGGATACTTGTCATATGTGAATGGAGCAGTTTACAGTCTCGCATACTCAGGAAATTAATGTGTGTGATGCCTAGACTGCTGAGGGCACTATCCTTGTTATCTTTTCATGACTGACTTCACATGTGGAACTGGTTTCTCTCGGTTAATCCCTCACCTAACAATAGTGTCTAACTTCATTTCATATGAAATTTATTTGCCCCTCATATAGATAGATTGGCTTTTTCCAATAAGTTGGAAACTACACATTTACTATGTATTTCTCATAATCGTACACCAGATCTGTACATGCAGAATCAACCATTCCAATGTCAAAGTGTTATTACAATTTCATGCACTCTACGTCTGGGAGTTCGATTAGAAAATTGATTTGTTGCTTTGATTCAGTACATAAATGGAGATGTTGTGATGATCGCAGTAGTCGCCTACTTTGGGTAGTGAGAAGGTTGAAAGATACTTGTCAAATGAGTCTAGAGTAGTTTATGGTCTCACCTATTTAGGTAATTAATTTGTGTGGCGTTAATTGATGTGCCACAAAAAAAAGATTAATGCCCAAGGATGCACATATTAATTTTTCCTAGAACACAATTGACATAAATAGTTTACAGGAATTATTTTGAATTTTAAAAATTGAATGAACTTCTTAAAAAAAAATTAAATGTAGAAAATAATAAGCTAATAACTAAAGGCAAGAAATACCCATTTAGACTAATAACACTAATAGACTACATTGTTAATATTGAGATAAATTGAGTTATATGAAATAGCATCTATATATAGAGGACAGCCATAACACAAAACTCATTTCCAACAAATGTGGGACTAAACTCACTAACTCAATTAGACTCTCATGGACGTCCAACTTGGAAACAAATATAAAAAAAGGATACATGTTTACGTCATCATCTCCCTCTGACTTGATATGGTCATCTTTCAACAACTCGTACTAGGTTTCCAACAACAACAAACAACAATGTGGTGCAACACTTTGCACTCAAGTGGTCATGGTAAACACTATGATCCAAACAGGTGGCTAAATACATAGCCTACAAAATGTTCTTGGCACCAACATATGGCCACAAGGTGACAAGGTCTAAACAATTACCTATAACAATATCAAGGAGGACAAAACAACCCATAACAATATCAAGGAGGACAAAACAATATACAACAACGATATAAGCTCATACATCATGAAAAGAAATGGCATAGGGGGAACCAATCACTTCAAACATAGCAACCAACTGTAATCTCATATACATCTACATCATCCATCAAAGAGAACCACAGCCCTATTATCCATCACATCCGCATAACAGTCATCCGGGTATGTTCACATTGGGTCAGGAGTTCCGGGGCTAGTAGGCCCCTGAAGAGAACGTCTAGCCGAACGGACCAGAATTGTGCCGATTTTGGTGTCCGTACATCTGCTTGAGGCATTTTCGGTACGAGAAAATATCTGGTACACTATAAAATGCAGTACTAGCCAGCACAAGAACCCAACAGCCACGCAGTCTTTCCCTTTTTCTGACTACATCCATGTTGGTTGTACACATAGTGACCAAGTCTTGGTACGGGAGTAAAACAGTTCCCGGAAATATTCGGAAAGAACGGCAAATTTCTAAAACATGGGGAAAATGGGAAATTTTTTAAAAAATTAAAAATAATTATAAAAAATATAGTAATAATTATAAAAAATAGAAAATGTATGCATATCATGTATTATACATTTATCATCTGAGTACGGGTTTTTGCAACCGAAAATGCAGTTGTCGCAACTAATGGCTGCACTGTTAGAGCTGATGACTGACTTGAATCAGACGATGGAGATCGTTTTTCGTCCCAATCATTAACACAATAGAACTTAAGACCATGGCCCACATATCAGGGGGTCAGATCTTGATTCTACGTGGCACACATCCCCAAAGTGACCGTGATAATGGCTTACAACGAGAAGAATTCTTAATGGGGACATCCGATTCAAAGAACCGCCTATAGTCTATCAAAGGCGAAAAAAGTGTGCGAAATTATCCCAAAGGCTCCAAACTGCAGAATGAAAGTGTTCTAAAGGGTTGAAGCACGAGCATCCGTGCTCACGGCATCCGTATCCACGGATGTCCATGACATCAGGATGGGCGCCTGTGACTTCAAGACGGACGTCCGTGACATCAGGACAGACGTCTGTGAATCGGAGTGATATATGTTTTGTGCACTACGGATGTCCGTGAAATGGAAGGACATCTGTGAGCACAAAACGGACGTCCGTGAGTCTCAGGACGGACGTCTGTAAGGCGCGTCAACACATTGACGGCTAGACGAGTTTTGAGGCAAAACTTGCCTTTTTAGAGTTTTAGTTGCTTTAGGATTTTTTTATTTCGAATTTATGCATAGTAGGGTTGGTTTGCCTATATAAAGGCTTTGTAAATACACTTTGAAGGAATGAATGGTTATTGAATATTTCTTTTTGCATAATTGAGAGTTTTTATCAAAGTTTTCTTCAAGAGTGAGATTCTCTCAAGACTTGGAAGAGCGATTCTTCTTTCCACGTATGGTTTGGTGCGAGGCCAACTTTCTATCCTTACTATCGACTCTTATCTCCATCTACGTGTAAGTGTTTGGTTGATTTTCTATTTATTTTATTCTCAAATCCGGAACTAATTGTGTTTTGCTTGCTCGATCTTTCCATAACCTAACCTAAGATCGTTCAATAGTCCTAACACAGAATTTCTTCTATTTGAGCCCTGGATTTCTAGAGACCTATAATCTTCCTATTGATTTATTCCGCACAGATTCGAAAGAATCCCTCGTGAGTTCATTCGAAGCCATAAATTCTGGGAGATCTAGTTGTTTGGTAAAGAACCCTAGTCTTCTAGATCTTGTAGGGAACGTGCTGCGAAAGTAACACTGTTTTGGGCTATATCAAATTGTTTACTTGAAATTCTCTTTAATTTCAGTGTTAATTTGAGAGGAAAATTCATATTTCAAATACTCGTGTTAATTCTAAAATAATCTCATCCCATCAAATTTGCATCGTGTTAGTTTCTGCATCAGCTTTGGTATCTGAGCTTTGTCAGTTTAGGGTTGTCAGAGTTCATATAGGTTCTAGGTTTCATACTAGTAGTGTCTTGCATTGATATAGTTTCCACTGGGATGGAAGCCTTTATTAATGAACTTGTAACTAAGTTGGCCACGAGTCAGGCAGATCTTCAAGCCGAGATGTTTGATCAACATACTCAGTTACAAAATCAGTTGTGTGATCAACAAGCCCATCATGAGGATCTAGTGACCCATGTCGAGGGAATGAATAGGGTTATCACCGATGACCATGTTCGAGGCCACGTCAATGACCATAGAAGAGACGGTCCTCACCGACGCAATCCCCCGCCCAATCAAGACAACAAAATCATGAAGTTTGTCAAGATAAATGCTCCTACTTTTGATGGGAAAATACAACCTAAGGTCTTTCTCAAGTGGGTGACTGGCATGGAAGCCTATTTTGATTGGCATGCCATGTCTGAGGAACGCAAAGTCCGGTTTGCCAAAGTTAAGCTTATGGGCCAAGCTAGGCTTTACTGGATGGGTATAGAGCGTCGTAGACAATCCCAGGGTCTACTTCCCATTTCCACGTGGGCAGACATGAAGCTCCAACTGAATGAGAAGTTCCTTTTTCCTATGATGAACGTCTCCTTGATCAGTGTCACACACCTCACCAAGGGAATATGTCGGTCACAGAATGCATTGATCAATTTGAGGACTTAATGTTCCATGCTAATGTGGAGGAATAGGACAAAGTTACCTTATGTCGATTTCAGATGGGCCCCCGTCCAGAATTGCAAAGGGAACTTATTCCATATCCTGTTACCGATCTAGACGAGTGTTTCTCTAGAGTCGAGGAGTTAAAACGATACCTCAAGACCCCCAAACCAAACGTTTCAATACTAGTGGGTCGGGTTACAAATCTAACTATTCTGAGTCTAGGTCTATTGTCAATACCCATTCAGCTAGGTTCAATTCACTTACCACACCGGTGACTAAAGTTGATAAGGGTAAGATTCTGATTTTAGAGTGCCGCAAGAGTGGTGGTCAAAACAAGTATTATAAGTGTCATAACTTTGGACATTTTGCAGCACAATGTCCTTCCCGGAATTTGTTCATTACAGAAGAAAGTAAAGTTGAACAGGAAGATGGGGAAGTAGAAGTCTATGAACCCGAATCGTTCCCTAGTGATGAGGATCATGTAGGGGAATGGATAGTAGCTTGTCTTAAGGAAATCTGCTATCCTGTTGAGGAGGGTAATACCTCACGGGCACTTGTGGTTAGATGCGCCCTAGCCCAATCTAAGGAGAGTGACGACTAACGTAGGGATAACATTTTTTATAAAATAGCCAGATGTGGTGAAAAGGATTGCAGGATCATAGTTGATAGTGGAAATAGTACCAATGTTGTCTCAGAAAGCACAATTTTCTGCTTGGGACTTAGACTTGTTCCTCACCTGCGACCCTACAAAGTGGCATGGGTCGATTCATCATCAATTCCAGTTTCACAAAGGTGTCAGGTTCCTATACAGGTTGGGTCATATAAGGACACCTTATGGTGTGATGCTGTGCCTATGGATGTTGAGCATGTCATCCTTGGGAGGCCATGGTTGTACGATAAGGACGTTACACTGTTTGGGAGATCGAACGTGTGTTCTTTCATGCACAAAGAAAAAAAGATTAAGATAAACCCTCTACCTCCTAGAGCACCTCAAGTGAAAACAAGCAAGCCAAGTGGTAAAGGCGTGGTTGGGAGAGAAAAAACACTGAGGTCATTAATATTGCTAGCCCTTCAGAGTTTGAACAAGGTGTTAGGGAAGAGAACATTGTCTATGTTCTTGCCACAATGGAGTCGCCCAAAGAGTCAAGTGTTGAGTTTCCTAAAGAGGTTGGACCTATGACGAGAGAGTTTCAAGATGTCTTCCCCAAATACCTTCTGGATGAATTACCACATTTAAGGGATATCCAACACGCCATTGATTTGGTTCTCGGGTCTACTTTACCTAACTTGCCCCATTATTGCATGAATCCATCCGAACATTCGGAGTTGAAAAGGCGAGTTGATGAACTTCTCCTGAAGGGATTCATTAGGGAGAGTATGAGTCCATGTGTCATGTCAGCGCTACTCACACTCAAGGAAGATGGGTTTTGGAGGATGTGCATCGACAATCGCGCCATAAATAAAATCACGGTCAAATAACAATTTCCTATACCGAGGATGGACGACATGTTAAACATGATTGTTAGTCACAATATTTGCAAAGATTGATTTGAAGAGTGGATACCATCAAGTGCGAGTTCGTCCCGGGGACGAGTGGAAAACTGCCTTTAAAACCAAGGATGGTTTATATGAATGATTTGTCATGCCTTTCGGGCTCTCAAATGCCCCGAGAACATTTATGTGAATCATAACACAAGTGTTGAGGCCTTTTATAGGTAAATTCCTCATAGTCTACTTCAACGATATCCTTGTTTATAGCCACGACAAAGACCAACACTTACGCCATTTAAGGCATGTTTGTTTGACTCTCAGAGGTGAGAAGTTATACACAAACCTAAATAAGTGTACTTTCATGAAGACTAGTGTTTTCTTAGGGTTTGTCGTAACCTCTGAAGGAATGAGTGCGGATCCGAAAAAGGCCAAGGCTATTGTGGAGTGGCCTGAACCTAAAAACATTCATGAAGTTCGTAGCTTCCATGGGTTAGCCACTTTTTACAGGCAGTTCATCCATAATTTTAGTACGGTAATGGCCCCTATCACCGACTGCATTAAAAATGGGGAGTTTAAATGGACACCTGTTGCGGCAAAAGCATTTAAGGAGATAAGTCACGTATGACCGAGGCTCCAATTATGCGCCTTCCTGACTTCTCTAAAGTCTTTAAAGTGGCGTGTGATGCGTCAAACGTAGGTATTGGTGGAGTATTGACCCAAGAGGGTCACCATATAGTTTATTTCAGTGAAAAGCTAAATGAGGTCAGGCAAAAATATTCTACGCACGATAAGGGATTCTATGCGGTAGTGCAATCTCTCAAATATTCGAAACACTACTTATTACCGCAAAAATTTGTTATGTTCTGAGATCATGAAGCCCTAAGATTTTTGAACTTTCAAAAGAAGTAAAACCCGCAACATGCGAAATTGGTTGAACAATTTCAGGGGTTCACCTTTGTACTGAAACATATGGCTGGAGTAGAGAATAGGGTCGTTGGCGCGCTTAAGAGTAGAGTGGCGACTTCGCACTCAATGAGTGTTGAGGTGACTAGATTCGAGCGTTTATTGGATGATTATCCTACGTGTCCATATAGAATGGGTATTTATTTTTGAAACACTGTTTGTGTATTCCCCACACTTCTCTACGAGTCTTCCTCGTTTGGGAATTACACGCCAGAGTTGTCGCAGGGCATTTCGACCGCAACAAAACTGTTGCATTGGTTGAAGATAGGTATATGCCTTTACCTGTGCCACATACTCCATGGCAAGATCTTTCTACGGACATTGTGTTAGGACTCCCTAAGCCCTCCGAAAGCATAATTCGAAGTTTGTTGTTGTGGATTGTTTCTAGAAAATGGCCCATTTCATAGCTTGCTCTAAAATCTCATATGCAAGTAAAATTGTTACACTTTCTTTAGTGGGCTTGTTCGTTTGCACGGTTTGCCCAAAACCATTGTGTCGGATAGAGATGTTAAATTTGTCAGTTATTTCTGGAAGACATTGTGGCATAAAATAGGAACTAGGCTTCAATTTTCATCAACATATCATCCCGAAACCAATGGGAAAACTGAGGTTGTCAATCGGAGTTTAGGAAATCTCTTAAGGTGTCTTGTAGGTGAACATATTAGAAGTTGGTATTCCATCATACCTGTCGCAAAGTTTGCATATAACAATTCAATTAATAGAACCACAAGGTTGAGTCCATTTCAAGTTGTGCACGGTTACAAACCTAGGACACTCATAGATCTTATTTCCATGTCAGTTCAATAGTGGTCGTTAGAGTCTACATTTACATTTGCATATCGCATTAATGAACTTCATGCTGAGATTAACAAAAGAATTAATGTGAGTAATGAAAAATATAAGTTTCTGTAGATTCTCATCAAAGGTTCAAAGAATTTCAAAAGGGTAATTTTGTGATAGTTCAAAATAGACCTGAGCGCTTCTCTCAAGGATTTGCTAAAAAGTTACATGCTCGTAGTGTTGGACCCTATAGGATTTTGAAGCGTGTCAGTCCTAATGCTTACATACTAGATTTACCACCAGATTTGGGTATTAGTATGACTTTCAATATGAATGATCTCATTTCGTCCTATGGCCCTACAGTTACAACGCCTAATCCTTTTGAGCCTTCCACGTCCAATCCTATCTTTGTTTCCCTCCCTATCCCATTACCTCCGCCTACACGTCCTTCTCGTGAGATAATTAAGGATATTTTGGAAGATCAGATTGTGTCTACAAATCAAGGGGGATTTCAAAAGTATCTTGTCAAGTGGATGAATAAGCCAGATTCAAAGAATACGTGGATCACAAAAGAAGAGTTCCAACATCTTGATTCGGATCTCCTCGAGCACTATCACGGCCAATATTCAGCGGGGATGAATTCTTCTAACCCAAGGGGGATTGATAGGGACATCTGATTCAAAGAACTGCCTATGGTCTATCAAACACAAAAGAAGCGTGCGAAATTATCCTGAAGGCTCCTAACTGAAGAATGAAAGTGTTCTGAAGGGTTGAAGCATGGACATCCGTGCTCACAACATCCATATCCACAGACGTCCGTGAAATCGAGACGAACTTTCATGAATCAGAGTGTTCTATGTTTTGTGCACTACGGGCGTCCGTGAAATGGACGGACATCCGTGAGCACAGAACGGACATCCGTGAGTCTCAGGACGGAGATCCATAAAGCACGTCAACACATTGACAGCTAGACGAGTTTTAAGGCAAAATTTGCCTTTTTAGAGTTTTAGTTGCTTTAGGATTTTTTTATTTTGAATTTATGCTTAGTATGGTTGGTTTGCCTATATAAAGACTTTGTAAGTACACTTTGATGGAATGAATGGGTATTGAATGTTGCTTTTTGATTAATTGAGAACTTTTATAAAAGTTTTGCTTCGAGGATGAGATTCTCTCAAGACTTGGAAGAGCGATTCTTCTTTCAGCGTGTGGTTTGGTGTGAGACCAACTTTCTATCCTTATTATCTACTCTTATCTCCATCTACGTGTAAGTGTTTGATTGATTTTTTATTTATTTTATTCCCAAAATCTGGAACTAATTGCGTGTTTGCTTGCTCGATCTTTCCATAACCTAACCTAAGATCGTTCAATAATCCTAACACGAAATTTCTTCTATTTGAGCACTGCATTTCTAGAAACCTATAATCTTCCTATTGATTTATTCCGTGCAGATTCGAAAGAACCCCTCGTGAGTTCGTTCGAAGCCATAAATTGTCGGAGATCTAGTTGTTCGCTAAAAAACCCAGTCTTCTAGATCTTTTAGGGAACGTACTGCGAAAGTAACACTGTTTTGGGCTAAATCAAATTGTTTAATTGAAATTCTCTTTAATTTCAGTGTTAATTTGCGAGGAAAATCAATATTTCAATTACTCGTGTTAATTTTAAAATAATCTCAGCCCATCAAATTTGCATCGTGTTAGTTTTTGCATCAGTTCTCAGGTCATTTTGAGGATGTGTTCCATGTGGAATCAACATTTGACTGTCCGATAGGTGGGCCATGATCTCAAGATATATTGAGTGCAAGAATGGGACGAAAAAGAATCTCCACCGTTTGATTCAAAGCAGCCAACAGCTAAGAAGCACGGACACGGGTACAGGTTGTGTACGATATGATGCGGGTATGGCGATACGACAAGTATCAAAAAAATCAGGATACGATACAGAGGGATACGTGTATTTAAAAATTATTTTTTATCTATTTTTAGGTATATTGTAGGTTAATAAATGTAAGAAAAAAGATGAAGAAAACGAAAATGAATCAAAAAACTTTATAAAGACTGATTTTAAATACGTAGGTTGTATGCTGGTAGGCTCCCAGGTAGGCTCCTTGGATTTCTTCTTCTTTTCTAAAAAACCACAAATCTCAAACTCGCAGTCTGATTTCTTCTTTTAATTTTTTTTTTCAAGAAACGCCCAAGATACGCATGCAGCAATATCCCTCAAGTATCGGTATCCGATACGGATACAATACGAGTACGTTGCCAAAAATGGAGTATCCGTGCTTCCTTCGCTAACTGTGTTAATGGTAGAACCATCAATTGCGGAGACGGAATCGTCAGTTGTATAAACCCGTTCCCTTATCCTATACACTTTAAATATGGGTTGTTGGAGTGGCGGCTGGAGTCATGGGTTGTGACGAGGGGAAAACTAGAAGAGCTAAGGCACATTAGTATTGTTTCTTTAGTTAGTCCCACATCGACTAAAAAGAATGACAGTGAGATAGTTGGGTATAAAACGAGAGAGGAGGGGCACTTACTAGGCATTCCTTTCACGTGTTAAAAACGAAATATGTGAAATAAATGCGAACTGCGAGAAATAAGTGCGAAATACGCATTTTTCAAATATCTGCATTTTTTTCAAATAAGCGCAAAATATAATGTTATATACATTTTTTTCAAAAGAACTCGAAAAAAATGTGTGTTTTCAGAAATAAACATGTGTTTGGTCACACAGGTTGAACAAATCAACACACAGAGTGCTTACATAAGCTAACAACATATCAACCTTAGAGCAGCTGCTCCTTTTAAAATAAAGGCACGAGCACATAAAATGACAAGAGAAGAGGAGGCGAGAGTTTCGTCACCAGCCAGGTAGCCACAGCTAAACATCCATGATCATCGTGCACAACAGCAGATACCAAGCAACATGTCTGAGATACCTAAATGCCCACAGAAATGAGCAACAACCTCTATAACCACCATTTTTGATGCCCTTCCTCTTTAGTGGATAATCAACAACCAAGAGGTATACCCACATGAGACTAATCATATCTCTTTCTAATCGTCACCAAATCCCCCAAGAATACATGCAAATGATAGAGAAATGAATTCTGATCCAGATCCATGCAACATAGATAGAGTTAGCAGCCTGTAGACACCCAATTTTGGCCCGATCCTTTCGATATTGTATGAAATTGAGCACTCAAGTTCATGATGATCTGAGGCTTTCGAAAGCATCCCCCATAACCCTTGAAACCATAGACACCCTTAGGAAGCTTAGAAAAACCTTAGAGAAAGGCCACGATTCCCGGATGATCCCAAAGTCAGCCAATGGAGGCTCGAGGCTCCAAAAAATAGCATTTCATGGATTCATGATGTTTTGCGACCCTCGACAACAAGCGAACTTCCAATGGTCATAACTTTTGATAGAAAAGTCCGATTAATTAATATAATATATCGTTTTGGGGTAGCTCGAGACGATACATCCAATGGGTATGACCAAAATTAACTCATGCATGCATATTATGCACACATTAGCAAAATTTACTCATGCGTGC
The DNA here is from genome assembly GCA_021018995.1 of Chloranthus sessilifolius. Classification (NCBI taxonomy): domain Eukaryota; kingdom Viridiplantae; phylum Streptophyta; class Magnoliopsida; order Chloranthales; family Chloranthaceae; genus Chloranthus; species Chloranthus sessilifolius. The sequence continues at coordinate 72,994,157 of CM037597.1, read as the reverse complement.
ATATTATGCACGCATGACCAATTCTCATTTTTTCCAGAAAATGGCTATCGTGATGCGTATTTTAGATCCGCCTATTTGAATCGTGGTCGGATAAAGAAGAGACGTCAAAAGAGAAAGTGGACCCATGAATGGGTTTTTAAAAAAGGCCCATTAAAGACTCGTTTGATCAGAAGGAAGAAAATCCAAAATTTATTAGGGTCTTCAACTTTTAATCCCGTCACTTTTATGTTTGACCTATTTTGAAGTATCAAACGAAGTCGGATTGATACGAAATTGGTCATATTTGAAAGCTTATCGAAGAAGCTTTCCAACGAGCCAAAATTTGAGCAATTCCGACAAGTATTGAAGAAGTTATGGTCAGCTTTCGGAAGCTAGACATAAAGTGACGAATTTCAAGAATCCTAATTGAATTAGGATTAATATCTTTTATTATTTTATTTTAGAAACTAAGAGTTGTTTCTTTTATTAGAAATAGGATTAGTTTCCTTATTGTTTTAGGACTTTATTATTTTAAAAGAATTAGGATATTTCTTTTATTTGAATTAGGAATTAGAGTTACAATAGGATTTCTAATTTTATGCATTGGCTAGCCTATTTAAAGGCTTGTAAACACTTTTATTATAAGTTTTTGGTTAATGAAAATTGCTTATGCAAATTGAGAGTTCTAAACTTTCGTAAGGGTGTGATTCTCTCAAAACGGAGAGCAATTCTTCGATTCCCGCTTACAGTTTGGTGTCAGGTCAATTCTTCTTCCATCTCTATCTTCTTTAGATCTACGATTTGCGTAAGTAGCGTAATCCTAATTATTTTATTAATCTCATAAAAGCCCTAAATAAATATTTTGTTCATCATTAATTTTATTAGCCTTTTATTTTCGTTTAGTATCGAGAGAACCCGCTTGCGAGTTTATTCGACGCCATAAAACTATCAAAGATCTAGTCGTTCATAAGAACCCTAGTCTTCTAGATCCGCGACAAGGAACGTACACGAAAGTAACACTATTTTGGGCCGAAATTAAATCACCTAATTGAATTTCTAGAATTTTTCGTGGTAATTTGTTATGAGAAATTATTATTTTTAATTGATTAAATTAATTTTAATCCTAATCTCAGCCCTAGCATTGCATTTAGTAAGTTCCCGCATCATATCGGCTCGGGTTCTAACTTCTCAAACAATTTTGTGGGAATTAACCCATACATGCATAATATGCACGCATGAGTTAAAACCTGCAACTTCGAGATTTTTGAGATCTTCATCGATCTTCATCGACTTTGGGACCATCATGGACCTTGGGGGTAGTTTCCAAACATCCCCATTATGCCCCCAAGCACCTCTTGAAATTGCTTTTATGCACTTAAGTGGCTACCCATCATCCACCATTAAAACCCATCTTCATCTTTTCCAAGCCTCTAAAATCTCCAAATCCTTAGATGAACCCATTACCTAAAACCTAACCTTCCATTATGACTAAAACCTAATTAGGAGCCCCTTAATCACTCCTTTCTCTATAAATAAAGACCCTCACCCCCTCATTTAGGGATCTCTAATCTTAGAGAGGTGAAACCCTAGGAAATCCCTTCCATAGCTCTAAATTCCTAAATTTGTAAGCCCTCAAGCCTTTAACCCAAACCCAAACCATATACTCCATCTCAAATCCTTGTAATCGGAATCACGTTAGAGTACTCATAGAGCGAAGGATCGACGGTGTTGCTACAAGGTGCTTAAGGGTTCACCCCAAGCTGGTCTTTCTCTCTTCCACCCTTTTTTTTTCTTTTAAGCTTTTCCTCTACCCAAGGATCTACGCCGTTACGCCACTAAATTTTCGGTTGAGCAAAGTACTAGAGGGTCCAAGGGCCTTCGAGCAAGGGGAAGTGCCGCCCAAATCTCTCCTTTCTTCTCCTCTACCTAACATCTATGGTGCCTTTTTGCCTATAGCAAAAAGGACCAACCGGAGTTCAATTTTGCCTTCGGGCAAGGGATCATGACGGAGACGCTGACATTGTAGACATCGGATACGGACCGTTTCGCGTGTATCAACATCGGAAGAAGCGAAACGGAAATGGAAACCAGGCGTAAAAGATCAGAATCAGCGTGTTGGAGCAATGCACAGTTGATCGATCGACACCTGGAATCAATCGATCAACTACGGCCAGTGAGGGATTTAATTCTGGCGACATATATATATATATATATTCAATCGATCGAGGCCTTTCGTCGATCGATTGATTTTCGCGAGAATGGGATCCATCAGAATTAAAATTTGAGTTTTAGGGGCAAGATCGATTTTCGCAAGAATGGGATCCATCAGAATAAGAATTTGAGTTTTAGGGACAAACTTGTCTTTCTTTTTTTTATTTTGCTTTAGGGTTTTATTTTAAGGCCTCCTATATAAGGTCATGATGAAAACAATGTAATTAGTTTTTTTTCTTAATGAAAATAGCTTTTACTTGTGTGCTTGAGATGAGCCTCCACGAAGAATGAATCTTCGCTTCCCAAGAAGGGTTTGGTGTGAAGCTAAGGGTGTGAAGCTCAAAGTCTATCTTCTATCTCTTTATCTTTTTTTTACTTTCTTTCTCTGCTTTGTTTGATCCCATAAACCATAAATCCAGCCATTACCTTTTCCAAATTCCCCAAAACCATAAACCCTAGCACCCATCAGAACCATCGAATCAATCTAATTCGAACCCTCGATCTCATACAAGCCATTAACTAACCCGAATCAGAACCCCTTAGAGGACTCATGATTCCATCATTGAATCCCGAGCGGCGCCCTAATCTGGCATAGCTAGAGTTCTATCTCTATGACCGATCTACACCGCAAGGCTAACAGATCTAGCGCATTATTTTCAGGCTTATTGTTTAATTAATCTAGTTTAATTTCGACAAATCATCACCCCATAAGCATTCACGTAGTTTAGGGTTTTGTCCCGCGTCAGTTTTGGTATCAAAGCCATAGGTTCTAGGTTAGGGCATATTTGTGTGACATTTAATTTCATTGCATTTTAATTTTCATTGCATCTTATTTCAACTCTGGTCAAAGTGTGCACATCTAGCGTTCAATAAAATTCCTCTTTCATTATGGTTCATATTTGCATGCCCATTTAGAACACATATTAGTAGTTGTGATCACCATAGGCATGAATGGGGTTGCTGATGTTCTTAACGGCATGAGAGCCAAATTGAAAGCAATTAATGATCGAATAGCTGCCATGGAGCAATCCCAAAGAAACCTTGCGGTTTCTAATGGAAGATTGCTAGATCGAGTCAATCAGTTAGATAGGAATGACGAATACATTGAGCAGCGTCGTGAACGTGATAGTCCACGTTTCAAACGCAATCGTTACTAACATGATCGGAACCGGAATCATAGGATGGATCATCGTGGAGATGACCACGACCCGGATGGAAAACTCCTAAAACGTCCGAGTTGAGTTCCCAACCTTCGATGGAAGCTTAAACCCTAAACTCTTCCTCGATTGGTTATCCGACATGGACCAGCACTTTGAGTGGTTTGGCATGAGCGATGAGCGGTGCGTCAGGCTCGCCAAGATGAAACTCATCGGCCAAGCCCGACGCTTTTGGGTCAACGTTGAGCGCATCAGAATGAATGCGGGATGTGCTCCCATTACCCGTTGGGAGGACATGAAGGAGCGACTTACAGAGAAGTACGTTCCTTCCTCATACTACCATCGTCTCCTCGATCAATGGCAGAAATCTATGCCAAGGTAGTATGCTCGTAGCGGATTATATTGGCAAATTTGAAGAATTCATTATGAGAGCCAAAGTGTCTGAAGACCCTCAAGTCACTCTATCAAGATTTTGCACCGGATTGAGGTTAGACTTGCAAAAAAAGTTAGTCTCTCACCCCGTTGAGACTCTCGTCGAATGTTATATCGTCGTTCAAGAACTTGAACGATATTTGAAAATGACGGTGGTGAGGCGATCTGATTCTCATATCGGTCAACTTCGTACCGGCGAGGTGAAGAGTAGTGCTGGAAACCCACCCATCAAACCCACACAATCCACATCCGATATGCGATTTAACAAAGGAAAGGGTGTGGTAGAAGAATCCTTGAAGGGCAGTTCTCACATCAAGTGTTACAACTGTCATTAGGACACTATGCCGCCCAATCCCCTAAGAGAAACCTGCAAAGGAATCTCTTCGTTGAGGGAGAGGGCAACGAGAATGACGGAATTTTGGAAGATGAGATCTTTGAGTCGGAGGCCACACCTAGTGATGAAGAGGGTGATGTCAGTGGTCGTGGTCTTATGAGGTGTGCCCTTGCACAGCCTCAACGGGATGAAAAGGAGGATTGACGTAGGGAGAATATCTTTCACACATTCGCCAAATGCGGAAAGAACAGTTGCAAGATCATCATGGACAGCAGAAGTTGCATCAATGTGGTGTCAACACATACCATAACCTGCTTAGGGCTTACACCACCCGAGACCATACAAAGTTGTGTGGGTTGACTCTTCCGCCATTCCCATGTCTCAGAGGTGTCGCGTACCTATTAAGCTAGGTTCGTATTCAAACACCTTGTGGTGCGATGTGGGGTCAATGGATGTGGGCCACACCATCTTAGGGAGGCTATGGCTTTATGACTTGAACGTGACTATTTTTAGTCGATCTAACATTTGCACGTTCATGCATAAGGGCACCGTCGACCAACAAAGTCGAGAAGGACGGTCAGTCTAAGACCATTAACATTGTGAGTCCTTCGGAGTTTGAAAAGGCATCGTTAGATGAGAGCGTGGTGTATGCCGTCGTCACCGTTAAGAATGCTCCTGAGTCAGTAAGCGAGTACCCCAAGGAGGTCGAGCCGATCATGAATGAATTTACGGATGTCTTCCCATAAGACTTACCCAATGAGCTCCCTCTCATGCGTAACGTTCAGCATGCCATAGACTTGGTTCCCGGATCTACCCTACAGAACTTACCCCATTACAGGTTAAATCTGGTTGAGCACGTCGAATTGATTCGGCAAGTCAATGAACTCCTTCAGAAGGGGTTCATCCAAGAGAGTCTGAGCCCTTGTGTCGTACCTACATTACTCACTCCTAAGAAAAATGATACATGGCCCATGCGTGTGGATAGTCGCGCAATCAACAAGATTACGGTTAAATATCGATTTCCCATACCGAGGATCGACGATATACTTGATATGATGATTAGCACCACTATCTTTTCTAAGATAGACCTTAAAAGTCGTTACCATCAAGTTCGCATTCGCCCTGGCGATGAGTGGAAAACCGTCTTCAAGACCAAGGATGGTCTTTATGAGTGGATGGTCATGCCTTTTGGGCTATCGAATGCCCCGAGCACATTCATGAGGCTCATGACCCAAGTGTTGAGGTCGTTTCTCGGTAAATTCCTTGTCGTATACTTTAACGTCATCTTGATTTACAGCCATGACAAAGAACAACACATTATCCACCTAAGGTTGGTTTTCGAAACCTTGAGGGGAGAAAGATTATATGCGAATCTCAAGAAATGCACATTCATGCAACAATTCGTTGTATTCTTAGGATTCATTGTCACGACTGAGGGGATGGTTGCAGACCCCGAGAAGGCTAAGGCCATTGTGGAGTAGCCCGAACCTCAGAATATTCATGAAATCCATAGCTTCCATGGCTTGGCCACATTTTATCGTCGTTTCATCTGAAACTTTAGCACCATCATAGCTCCCATTACCGACTGCATGAGAAAATGGGAGTTTCAATGGAGCAGAGCAGCGACGAAGGCCTTTGCCAAGATAAAGGATGAGATGTCCAATGCACCCGTAATGCGCCTACTGAACTTTTCTAAAATCTTTGAAGTAGCCTGTGACGCGTCGGGTGTGGGAATTAGGACCAGGCTTAAAGGAACAGAATTAGTGTGCTAGAGCAATGCCCAGTCGATTGATCGACCATTCAATCGATCGATCGAAGGAAAAGTGATTCAAATTCGAAAAACTAAAAGTTGCTACAGTAACTCGATTGATCGAGCTATAGTGCCATAGTACATCGACTGATCAAGCTACAGTGCGAATTTTGACGAAATTTAGGTTTTTAAGGGCATACTTGTCTTTTTTTAGTATTTATTTTAGGGTTTTATTTTCTTTAGAGAGGCTTCCTATATAAGGTCTCTAAATAAACATTGTAATTAGTTTTGATTATTGAATGAAAAGAGAGTTGCTTTTGTGCAAATCCTAGAAAGCTTGTGAAGAGTTTTCAATCGGGGGAGTAAATCCTTCAAACCTTGAGAAGTGAGCAATCGTTTCTCGTGCGACTTGGTGCGAAGCCAACGTACAGCCGTGGTGTGAAGCTTCGGTTTTCCTTGGTGTGAAGCCTTGGAATCTATCCCTTTATTTTGTTTTTTCTCTAGTTGTTGTCAAGTATTATATTTCTTTAATTCCGTTGATAAAAATCAAAATCCCAAATTGTTCCCCTTTTACTGAATTATTTTAAGCCTTATTTCATTTAAAATCCCCAAAGAGTCGAGAGCTGATATTGCGATTGTCGATTGATGCCCTAAACTAGAACGAAACTCGAGTTCCCTCATCGGAGCTGTTTTTCTAGATCGGAAAATTTTCACTCATGCGAACGCTAAAATGGATTAATCTAATTGTTTTATTAATTTCATTGAATTAATTTTATGTGTTGCATGATTTTGAATATTTTCGCTATTCAATTCATTCTAAAGTTAATCCCAAATACGCATATTAGGATTTTAGCGCGTCGTCCCACGTCAGGAATACACTGCTCTCATTGACAATCTGAACAGTAATAACTCCAAGTACACCCTGCAGGACGGGTATCTGTTTAAAGGAAATCGCTTGTTCATCCCTCGCACATCATTACGTGACTTTCTCATTTGGGAGTTACATGTCGAAGGGGTTGCCAGACATTTCGGGCGTTGAGGATACGTTTTATTGAGGAATCTAATTGTTCATCCCTCACTCGTTGAGGATACGTTTTATTGGCCTAACCTTATGAGAGATGCTTTACGGGTCGTGAAACAATGTCGTACATGTCAGATGGCCAAGCAAAATAAACAAAATACTGGCTTGTACACCCCGCTGCCCGTGCCACACACCCCGTGGCAAGACATCTCTATGGATTTCATGCTCGAACTTTCTAAGACTCAACGGAAGCACGATTCCATTTTGTGGTGGTGGACCGCTTCTCTAAGATGGCCCACTTCCTACCTTGCTCAAAAACCTCTGATGCGGCTCACATAGCCAACTTATTTTTTGGGGAGGTTGTGCGTCTCTATGGGTTACCCAAGACAATTATGTCGGATCGAGACGTGATGTTCACCAGTTACTTCTAGAAAACTTTATGGCACTTGATGGGTACCATGCTCCAGTTTTTTTCGGTCTATCATCCTCAAACTGATAGCCAAAAGGAAGTCACCAATAGGAGCTTGGGAAATCTCCTTCGTTGTCTAGTCGGTGATCATATTAGGACCTAGGATTCTACGTTACCAATAGTCGAGTTTGCATACAACAACTTTGTCAATAGGTCCCTAGGCATGAGTCCGTTTGAGGTCCTACATGGGTATAGGCCAAAGACACCATTAGATTTAATCCCCATGTCTGCATCACATTGAGTGTTCGAGTCCGCGGACGGGTTTGCACAACACATTCATAGCTTGCATGCCGAAATTAGACAAAACATTAATTCAAGCAATGAACATTACAAGATAACTGCGGATGCACATAGGCGCTTCAAAGAATTCCAAGTGGGGGATCATGTGATGGTTAGGGTTAGACCTGAACGATTCCCATCGAGAGTCACAAAGAAGCATCAAGCCCGCGGTGCTGGGCCTTTTAAATTTGTGGCAAGGAGAGGGCCTAATGCATATATTCTCAAACTTCTGTCGGATATTAGGGTCAGCTCTATGTTCAATGTGGAGAACCTACTCCCTTCCTTGGGGTAAACCCCACCCCCCACCAACCCCTTCCAAGCAGCCCCGAGCCCAAATTCCAACCCCACCATACAACCCCTACCATTCCCTTCCCCACGCAGGCAGAGGAGAGATGAAATTGAAGGGATACTTGATGATTTTGCGGTATCCACCCAGAATGGAGGATTTCAGAAATACTTGGTTAAGTGGATGGGAAAGCCGGACTCCGAGAACACATGGTTAACTGAAGACAAGGTGCAACACCTGGACCCCGACATGCTCGATAGATATCACCACGTTGCTTCATCGGTGACGAAGCCTTTTCGGCCCGGGATAATTGACGGAGACGTTAACATTGTAGACATCGGATACGGACCGTTCCGCGTGTACCGGCGGCGGAAGAAGCAGAACAAAAACGGAAACCAGAACTAGGCGTAAAAGATCAAAATCAGCGTGCTGGAGCAATGCACAGTCGGTCGATCGAGTACCACTTTCGATCGATCGATTGAATTGTGACCAAAGATCATATAATTATATATATATATATATATATATATATATACATTCGAACGATCGAGGCCTTTCGTTGATCGATCGATTTTCGCGAGAATGGGATCCATCAAAATTAGAATTTGAGTTTTAAGGGCAAACTTGTCTTTCTTTTTTTTATTTTGTTTTAGGGTTTTATTTTAAGACCTCCTATATAAGGTCATGATGAAAACAATGTAATTAGTTTTTTTTATTAATGAAAAGAGCTTTTGCTTGTGTACTTGAGATGAGCCTTCACGAAGAGTGAATCTTCGCTTCCCGAGAAGGGTTTGGTGTGAAGCCAAGGGTGTGAAGCCCAAAGTCTATCTTGTATCTATCTCTTTATCTTTTTTTTACTTTCTTTCTCTGCTTTGTTTGATCCCATAAACCTTAAATCCAATCGTTACCTTTTCCAAAATCCCCAAAATCATAAACCCTAGCACCCATCAGAACCATCGAATCGATCTAATTTGAACCCTAGATCTCATACAAGCCGTTAATCAACCCGAATCAGAACCCCTTAGAGGACTCGTGATTCCATCATTGAATCCCGAGCAACGCCGTAATTTGGAATAACTAGAGTTCTACCTCTATGACCAATCTACACCGCAAGGCTAACGGATCTAACGCACGGATCGGACCCTACTCGAATCAACCCGATTCTTTTTTTTATTGGTAAAAGGGGATTATATTGAAAAACCAGTACGATGCTGGAGGAAACAATACAACAAAAGCCTAAGAAAAGGCCACCAAAACAACCAAAGGCGGCAGCAACACAGAAAAAGAAAACACACACACCCCTCACAACTACCACACCAACTCCGTAAAGTGTTAACCAGGATCCCAAAGCTCATAGGACAAATCAGAGCCAGCAGATAACCAAAGAGAAACAAGATCTTTTCCTGCCTTAACGATGAACCCCACCGGTTTCTTTTTTTGCTCAAAAATCCGCAGATTCCTTTCTTTCCATATACTCCAAATAACAGCGAAGAAAGTCACTCCCCAAGTATGAGATAGCTGCTCCTCCAAGTCAACCGCACACCAGGATAGGTAACTATCATAAGGACTAGCAGTCATGACCCACTTCAAGTCGTATAAATTTAAGACAACGCCCCAGATCTCGAAGGCCACCGCACAATGAAAGAAAAGATGTGCTGCCGACTCCTCCCTGGAACACATAACGCAGCAGTTAGTGATATTCTTCCCCCGCCGGACGAGAAAATCCCTCGTAACCAATTTCTCTTTGAATAAGCACCAAGCGAAGAATTTGATCTTAAGCGGAATATTACTCTTCCACAGCGATGCTCCTTGGAATTTGATAAGCGGTTTATGTGTCAACATTCGATAGTACGATTTGACACTGAACAAACCATTTTTACTCGGGCCCCAAATTCGCCTGTCTTGGTGCTAAGAATTCGGCTTCATCTCATATAGCTTCTGCATAAGTCTTGTGAATTCATCTTCTTCATCCGTGCGGAGATAACGGCGGGTAACCACCTCCCACACTCTGGCCCACTAACCTCGGACACATAATCAGTAATCCGACCAGTAGAATTCTAAGATATGGAATACACCCCCTGAAACAGCTCACTAAGTTTCCCCTCCTGAATCCAACTGTCGTTCCAGAACTGACTCTGAGTGCCACACCACCAGCTGAAGTGAATCCCTTTAGAGAAATGCTTCCAGGTACTACAAATGACTTTCCACCAGGTAGAAGAATCTTTAGCAGCATTGGTATTAACACCCTAGTTGAATTAGCCAAACCATAATTCTCTATCAGCACCTTCCGCCATAAGCTGTCCGCTTCATCCGTATTTCCGGCACGCCAAAACCATTTCCTTAACAGGACAATATTAGTCCATTTCATGTTGTGGATTCTCAATCCTCCACCGGACTGTAGAAGAAGACAAGTGTCCCAGTTGACAAGATGGTACTTTTTTTCCAAACCCGACCCTTCCCACAGGAAGTTACGTTGGATTTGATCGATTCGGCGGAGGACCTCAGTCGGGCACTTATACATAGACATAGAAGATAGGTAGGCTTGACAGGATAAACTTAAGCAGGATCAGCCTTCCACCACTACTGAGAAATTTCCCTTTCCGGGTTGATAGCCGCTGTTGAAAACCTTCAATCACCGGCTCCTAAGAACTAACAGTCGGTTTCCGCAGACCTAAAGGCAGGCCCAGATATTTGATTGGCAGCTCTTGACTACCACAGTTAACCGTAGATGCCAGCTCCTGAATAGTAGAGTTATCGATCCGAATGCCCGTTACCTTGGATTTAATGCGTTGCCTCGAAACCGCCTCAAATACACCAAGAATCCCCACAAAATTTCTGAACTCTTCGATGTTAGCCTTACCAAAGAGAAGAGTGTCATCAGCAAAAGAATGGCGATAGACCGATCAAAAGCTCCAACTCTGATTCCGGAAATAAGATTGAGCTGACCGGCACGAGAGATGAGAGCCTGTAGAGGAAGGGCGATAGAGGGTCTCCCTGACGTAAGCCACGCGAACTTTTGAAATAACCCGCCGGCAAACCATTAATAAGCATAGAGAACCATGGAGTAGAGTAGCACCCGCATCCAACTTCTCCACTTAACCCCAAACCCGAACCTACAAAGAATGTAGTCTAGGTCGTACCAACTGATGCGGTCGTACGCCTTTTTCATATCAACCTTCCACAGAACTGCCGGAACCCTATCGGAGTGAGCCGAATGAATGATCTCGTGAGCCACAGGGACCTGATCCACCAGATGTCTTCCCTTGACAAAGGCCCCTTGCGAGTCAGAGACCAGATTCCCCAATAATGGCCTTAGTCTATTGGCAAGCACCTTAGCTAAGATCTTCTATAGACAATTGATGAGGCAAATCGAGCGGAAATCAATGAGATCCTGGGCCCCATCTTTTTTAGGGATGAGAGTGATTAACGTAGAGTTGAGGCTGCGACCAATGAAGGCGTTATTGTGGAATTCGTGGAACACTTCCATCAGTTCCTCATTGAGCACCGGCCAGAAAGCCCGAAAGAACTCCTAGGTAAAGCCATCAGGCCCTGGCAATTTGTTCTTCCCCCCCTTCTTTATAGCAGTTCAAGCCTCCTCTACTTGGAACGAGATCTCGATCTCAACACTATCTTCAGCCGCAATCGAGTTTAAAGGGACGCCATCCAGTTCAGGCCGTGAGCAGCCTTCATCCGCATACAACTTCGTGTAAAACCAAACCACGTGTTCGCGAATCTGATTGTAGCCTACAAACGACTCCCCCTCAACAGTCACTGAGCCCAAGTAGTTCTTTTTATTCCTAGCATTAGCGACAGCATGAAAGAATTTTGTGTTTTGGTCGCCGTCTTTCAGCCACCGGACCTTCGCCTTTTGCTTCCAAGCAACTTCCTCCGCTCTAGAAAGCAAGTTGTAAGCCTGTTTTTTCTGATCCCGTTCGTCACGCTCACTGATAGTGAGTTCCCTACTTTCTTCCCAGTCATTGAGTTCCGACAGCCGCAAGAGAAGGGCCTCTATTCAGATTCCCAAACTCCACTTTATTCCATTCGATGGCTCCTCTTTTAATCCAATTTAATTTCAATATAAATCGGTAGGCAGCCGTGTCGTGCCACTCGGATTGGTCTCTCTCCACCAAACAGGAATCGCAGCACGAAAGCGATCATCCAGCAACCACATATTCTCGAACCTGAAAGGGCTCGGCCCGTGCCCCCTAGCCTCACAAGTCAGCAGCATCGGGCGATGGTCAGAAGTCGCCCTAGGTAGACATTCGAGCCTGGCCGCCGGAAACATTCCCATCCAGTCGCCGTTACATAAAAATCGGTCCAATCTGCTGAGAGAGGGACGATCTTGGAGATTCGACCAGTAAAACGGGATCCGGTAAGCAGGACGTCCTCCAAAGCCCAATCGAAAATCCAAGTATTGAAATTTGTCATCACCGCCACATCAGGCGGCCCCCCTTTTTTTTTGTGACCCCATCTGATCGCGTTGAAGTCCCCTCCCAAACAGATCGGGTAATCCCACCTAGCCGTCACCCTATCCAATTCATCCCAGAAATCCCCCCGAAGCGATGCATCAGTCGGCCAGTAAATGCCGGAGAACGTCCAACATTTACAGTTATCTTTGTTCCGAAGAACCACCGAGGCAGAGAAAATGCCCACCTCTTCATCAATCTTCTCGAAGAGAAACTGTTTCCACGCCACAAGGATACCGCCCGAGGCACCACACGAATCAACTCCAATCCAGTCCCAATCCTTTCCAGATAAGAGTGAGGCGACTTTGCGCCCATCGGAAGCACCTCATTTCGTCTCTCGAAGAGTAACAACAGCTGGCCGGGCGAAGTGAAGAAGGCCCTTGACTCCCGCACGCTTCAATTCATCACAAATACCCCTCACATTCCAAGAGAGCATCTTCATGGAAGAAACTAGCGAGGACCAACCCAAAAACCGAGATGTAACTCAGACATTTCCCAAGCCCCTCCTGTCTGTCATCCCCCATTGCAATCGTGCGAGTTCGCACACACCAGACCGTCGTTTCTTTCTATCGGCACTGCGAGCCACCACAATAGACCGGAAAACCTCCCGCAGAGCCTCCTCCGAGCCTTTGAAGCTCATACCGAGTTGATGACCCATCCGGATCAGGTTGTCAATGTCAGCCGAGACAACCGAGTCGTCAACAAGGCGAGACCCTCCCTGAGAAACTTCAAGACCCATCTCAAGGGGACCGTGGTTGTCCAAGAATTCCGAATGGATAAGCATTTCCTCCATGGGAGGGGGAGAGGCGATATCAGATCCTAGCTTCCTGATGTTCTCTGTAGCAGAGCAAGAAACCCCATTCCCGTCCTTTTTCTCCTGAGAGACCCAGTCCTTATCGGTCCGGTTCTCCTCGATCCACTTAAGCCCGCCCGTTAAGGACAGGCCAACCCGCAACCGGAACTTAAAGGGTCCCACCTCCAGAACCACATACAGGCAAATGAAAACCCCCTTCGGCCCGGCTCATAAAATGGACAGCAGTGACGTGGCCCTCCTTGCCCATAAGCCCGCCACGTGTCGGATTGGGGGATAGCGCAGTACCCATCCAGCTTATAATCTTAGAGGCACCAAAAGTCAACTTCCGTGCAAGAGAAGAATCAGAGGGTAGTCGTGTCGCCATCCCAGCCTGGCTCGACACACAAGGCCTACCACGTGTCGCCCATCCAGCAAGGCACGCCTTGGAAGTCGGATATAAGACCTTCCTCTTCTGGAGGTAAACTTTGAATCCTTTGGTCGATTCTTTGCAAATTTCCTTAAAAGGTAAGATCCCAGCTTCCATTTCCATGGGATCCCATCCAGCGCCGTAGCCGGTGTACCCCTTTGACATGGAAGGCAACAGTTGTAACGTCAACTGAGAAAGGAGGCAGCAATTGTCAGGTTGGTGGTACAGGTTGATCTCCGCGGTAAGAACTTGAGGAAGCATCAGATCCGCCAATGCCTAACGGAACCCAGTACTGGACTCCCCCCCGTCACGCTCCGACCACCAGTTGTATCCATCACCACCCGCACACCCTCCTTGTTACCAGAGAGATCGGGGCTCCCCTCCTGAGTAGACTTCTCCAAAGGTACCGACGACAGAGCATGAGCGAGCCCGAGCATCCGAGGGGTGGCGCAATCCCCAACCGGCGAGGCCGGCCAACGAAGAGGATCTAGGTCGGGCGACAAGTTCAAGGCCGAGCTCCCCTCAATTTCGAATGGATCAAGGAACAGTTGAACTATTACTACTGAAGAATCGGCAATGTTGACGTCGGAGATCTTGGACCCTAGAGCAGCTTCAACCGACTGATGCATGATGACAATTCGCTCCATCCAAGCAATTTCTACAAAGAGCTGACAACTCTAACCGCCAATCAACACTTCGATGGTTCTGGGGATGTCCAGCGAGTCCGCAACGACGAGGATTCGGACATGGTTCGTATCCCAGAGATCAGCCGAGCAACGGTCAACCCGAATGAAGCGCCCACACCAGTTCATGAAGTAGACCGAAAATGTGAATCCTTCAGGGACCATGCATGAACAAGTAGACCGAAAATGCGAATCCAAACCCCCTCATTCTCCCTCTGAACTTGAAAATCACCCACAGTAGGATCCCAAGGTCGACATTCAACCGGATAGCCATGAATGAAAAAAATGTTTTTGAGACAAATCTCCGTAGCACCTTCCTCCGATCCGAACAGAAGTAGGAACTTAGAAGATGTAATCAAGGATACCGTCGGTCTTTCTGTAAAACTCTAGTTGTCATAGATCCATCTATGTACTGAAAATGAAGATAATGTGTCTTTGTTGGCAAAAATGACCACCCAAAAGTGACAGAGGTTGACGACGAGTGAGCGGAACTGAGTGAGGTCAAAACTGAGTGGCCCGAAACGAGAGGGACCACCCAGAGAAGAGGGTCCACTTAGAAGCAACTCGGTCGTATGCTGACCCACAACGTTGGCGTAAGACGGAAAGGGTCAGTGGTCAAACGTTTTCATAGAAGCCATGATCACCGAACGGTTGTTCATCCCAGCAATCGACCATCGTCGCATAACGTCACATAGCTGAGACTCATTCAGTATGACCAGCAGCCCATTCCTCGACAAAGGAATCCGATCATCGACGGATTTAACAGTCCTTCCCTGTGTTTGGGCAGCTTCGCAGCCATGACGGTGGCATACCGAGCGGCGCCAGAAATTGACATTGCGGCACTGGCAGCAAATCCAATCACCGACCCTGAGCACAAGGCAAGGCTTCTCCACGTCGGCTATCAATTGATTTTACTTGGAATAATTACTAATAAGGTACTTTCTCTATTGCAAAGACAATATGCACATTTTGCGGAGAATCTAGCGCGATTCTCCAATGGAAAACTACGACTACGGTATTCGCATTATTTTCAGGTTTATTGTTTAATTAATCTAGTTTAATTTCGGCAAATCATCACCTCATAAGCATTCATGTAGTTTAGGGTTTTGTCCCACGTCAGATCATAATCCATAATTTTTTTTCTTTTGGCCATAGTAGAGACCACTTTGTGAAGTGGGCCAATTAGGTGCCTAATACCATCCTAACCGGTAACCGAAATCCTTACTTAGAGAACTTGGTGTAGACCGGCAATCTAGAGTCAAATATAGCACTTCGGTGCATATGATATTGAATTAGGTATCCCGGGACACCAAAAGCTCCAGGTACCGACTTCATATTCTGCCCATCGTCGCGACGGGTCCGCAAGGCCCATGGTTGCACACAGCCTTACATAAAATAGGGACGTTGAATACCATGCAACAGCCAAAACGTGTGTATCCCTCTCAGATCAACTCCAAATGCCACAAATCGACATCCAAATGCAAGCTACAAAGATTTCGATTCACCCTCTTGGAGTTTCAAGTCAGATTTCAGGTCCACAGATTGTAAAACCATAAAAAATTGTGAACTATAGATTTTGAAAGATAACCTTCGAAAGACATATCTAGAGGGCCCAAATCAAAAACTGCCAAGAGAGAATGAATTATCTTGCAAGAATGAACCCAATCCCTTTAATTTCAGCTCAATCCGAGGTCGAACTTTAACCTAGGGCTGACGTCAGCAACCCTACGGCTAACGTCAGCAAGATCCGATAAAAAAATTTCTTTTTTTCTTTCTTCTTCAATGGCGCTGTTATAGCAGCTTCCAACACCCTTTTTTTCTTTTCTTTTCTTTCTTTCTTCTTTAGTGACCCTTCAACACGGATTTTCTTTTTTCTTTTCTTTTTTTCTTCTTCAATGATTGATACAGCAGCTTCCTTCGATTTTCTTATTCACGCCTCCTATTCTCCCCCTAAAAAATGTCAGATTACAAAGATGAATAATATTAGGAGAGGAAAGGCAGCACATATCAAGAACTGAAATTAGCTGGTGGCTACAGAAGATTGAACATGGCTGCAACAATATTAAACCCTAGACAGAGGTGAAAGGAGATGGAGACACAAGAAATATAGAACATAAAATGATGTTCCTTATTTATGGTGCACAAAGTTCCAATGAGGCGGCAATGTGCAAAGCATATGCCAGACGGAACCAAGGCATAACTATACGAAGGATGCGAAGGATCAACGCGCTCTAATACCATGTAGAAAATAATAAACTAATAAGTAAAGACATGAAACACTCATCTAAGGTTTATTACAGAGAGAGGAGAATAGGGAGAGGGGGAGAAGAGAGCACAATAACACTAATGACTGTATTGTTAATATTGAGATCATTTGAGTTACAGGAGATAGTCTCTATACATAGAGGGCAGCCATAATACAAAACCCATTTCCAACTAATGTGGAACTAAACCCACTTACAGAACTAGACTCTTATTGTTGTTAATATAGCGTTTGTATGCTATTGTTATGTAGTGGGTGTGTAAGTAGAATAATTAGGTGTATCTGTTTCAGTTCCTCATGAAATCACGCATACTCAGATTCAATAGCTTTCAGGACAAGAAAAAAAGCTAATCCCTACCTCCTTCAAGATCAATGAGGCTTTGATGCGATGAATGAGGTCGAAAACACAGATCTGGATCGATAGCCCCTCTTGCAACGGAACCCTTCATATAAAACGTCAACCTCGCTCAAATCGTGATGTGCTGAAGAGGAAAAAATGAAGAGGATGAAAATCTGATTCAGATGGTTCAGATCTCAAGTCAAATGGTGGTCAAAATTTCTAGCCAGCTGACGTCAGCAGAGAGGATGGCGTGGTGTCCATGGAGCTTGTGCACCGGTCTAGCTCTGATACCAAGTTGAGTTTTAGGGTTTCAATGGTTTAGGTTAGAGGTATTAGGTCTATGGTATTAGGGTTAAGGAAGGCAGTTTTGAGTTTACGATTAGAGTAAAGAAGAGGAACGGGAAGGGATAATTAGAGACGACTTAGTGAGTTAGGGTTCCCTCACTAGCATTATATTAAGTTGTAGAACTAAAAAGGCTTAGTGAGTTAGGGCTCCCTCACTAGCATTATATTAAGTTGTAGAACTAAAACAGATAAACCCACTAGCATTTTGGGCTCCCTCACTAGCTCCCTCACTAGCATTTTGGGTGTTGCTTCTACTGCTGCTGGTCCTATTTCCTGATGGGCGGGGGGGTGAGTTCTTGTGTGATTTGCCGAGTTTTTCTGTTTTCCTTTGCTGTGGGTAGTTTCTTACTACGCTACAAGGTATGCGCTTTGTACCCCGATGTCTTTTCTTCTTTCAAATATATTGTTTGTTACCTTCTCAAAAAAAAAAAAAAAAAAAAAACAGATACGCCCAATTAGACTACTCACACACCCATTACATAACATAGAATATAAAGGCTATATAAACAACACTTAATAAAACTAACACACCATACCTAACATATTATCTCCAACATTAAGATTATATTTTTCCTAAAAGGGGCATGATGATAATTTTTACCATGCATATATATTCTTGGAAGTGTTAGATATTTTTTATGTCAAAAACATTTTTATATTTTAAAGTGTTTTTCTTATTAATTGTCGTTCTAATTGATTATAAGGAAATTTTTTTTAAAAATTGAAATTGATAATTACCCATTTTCTTGAAAGGGTACGAGTATTTGCAACCAAGATTCGGTCTCAACAACCGATGATTCCAATATTAACACTGTTGACTACCTTGAATCAGCCGATGGAGATTGTTTTTGTCCCAATCTTAATCTTACCCACAATAGATCTTGAGATAACGGGCCACCTATCAGACAGTCAAAGACTTGAGGGGGGGGGGGGGGCTGTAAATATACATATGTGGGGTGCAATTCCTTGGCCCTTAAGGGCCTTTAGCATTTGTAGATCCGCCTTTGAGGGTGAGTGTGTGGTACATCATGCTGAAACAAGATGTCAGACATATCACCTAATTGGATCAGTTTACACCTTAGTATAATTGCTAGCATGAGGTAGCACTAGACTGTTTCTTCTGAGTCATGAGATTAGGCCTCGATCCAACTATGATTCATAAAGGGTATTAGCTATGCACTCGACCAAATCCTCTTGGAATTTTCACATCCTACTAGAGTACCAACTTCTCTCTTTAAATACTCTATTTTTGTAGGTAAGCTGGGATTGAACTTGCGACCTCAAGGTTGCAATAATCCATATGAGCTACAGGCCCAACCCCCTCTTTAAATACTCCTAAAGGATTCAGATGCTTCTTCTATTCTAGGTCCTGAAATACTTTGGGGATCCTCAAATAAGGAAATAAAGGTTGTCTGGTTGCTATTTTAACAGAATTTCATGATCTAGGACCTCGAAAATTCTAAAAATTGAGGTCTCCAATGCCCTACACTTTCCTGGGCAGCAAGCATTAGGAGACCATGTGGCATTGTGTCCAAGAGGCCAAATTTTTGAAAAAACAAAGAGAAGGGGAGGGTCTTGGGACACAGGTCTTGAAACCATCCCATAGAGTCCTCAACATCATGTTTCCCTAGGTATATCCTTGGGCCTGACTTCAGCTAAATTTTCATTATCAAGTTACAAAATCATGAGCAATAATGGGGTGTGTATACCCATCTGAAAAGTGGTTATGAATATTTGACAGTTAGTTTTATGACAGACAAACCAATATTGTATTCTCGTTTTATAGATGCAATCATAGCAGCCCATCAAATTCGATTATCATAATTAATATCAAAATTGTTCCCTAACAGTATTCAAATCAGTTTTCGTATAACTAGATATCACCGAAGTTAGATCTCAACTCAGAATTTGTATTTTAATGAAAATACGAATATAAGTTTTTCATTTTCTCAACAATGTCTCGGAGATCATGCTTTACGAAAATAGTTGAGTACCTTTAAATAACCTTGGCAATAAAGACCTTTTGCATATAACATTGCTGCAGTCACTATTATATAAAGAAAGTCATTTTTAATGATATCTACAACCAACTTTACGGAAATCAAAACTGAAGTTTTGACAGTTTTACTGAATCTGATTTTATAGATCTCATAGCAATACTATTAATTAGACATTATATATCCTGTTAAACTATGTATTGATTTTATTAATTAATTTATGAAGATCTCTATTGACATCAGTATTGAAATTTCACATGAGAATTGATTTGTATTCTAAATTCTTATTCTTGGATACTGGGAATAAAGTGAACCTAAAATACATTCAGATGATGTGGCTAAAAGTAAAGCTATTCTAAAGAATCCAAATGAAATCACCAACCAAACCTGATCCATGACCACTCGATAACTAAAAGATTGAGTTGGAGCCCCATGAATAAAAACAATGGCGCCACGTTGGCTAACAGGGGATCCTACAGGGACAATTTTGATTTATCAAAAAGTTTGGAAGCCACAATATCAGAAGGTAATTACACGTTACTCAAACAAAGCTAGCAAATGGTATAACAATGTAGTGAGTCCAGTATGAAATATCACTTGAATTGTTAAATCCATTTGCATCAATATTTTGCAATAAAGAGATGACTTTTTCGAAGGCAGTTGGGATTTTCTGAGATGGATAAGATTCTGCCATATGTTACCAACTTACCAGGGTACAGATAGTGTAATGATGCACAGAAGACGGACATGATAATAAAAAAACTATAGTTTTGAAGAGGGCATGCGAATGCATACAAGAGGGGCCATGCATAGACATTTACAAGAAAGCCCATTTAAATATAAATATATTGTTATATATATGATTTTGGTCAACAGCATAGACATTTACAAGGAAGCTTTTTCAAAAATGATTAAAGTTAAGAAAGAAGATCAATTTCAAAGCAGGAGCCTGTATGTGCATGTATGTATGTAAAGTACGATAATTTTATTATAAGGATTCCTCATGAGCCACATGATTAAGGACTAAGTTGAAGAAACTTAGAATCCAACATCTTTGCAATGATTTTTCTTATTTTCATTAATGGAGAGAAGCCTCTTTAAATAGAGGTGAATACAATCAATAAGATCTCAAGAGATCATTAAAATTCAAAATATTTACTAAAATATTTATCTAAATATTTATGAATCTCAATTAATATAATCATGCCTAAAACATAAGATACACATCATTGTTGTGTTTCTTTCATTCAATCCTAAATATTCTATATTACCCTCCCGCAATCACATGTTCCTATGAAGAAGGAATGTGCGATTGGTTACATAGAATCTTAGCCCTCGATCTTATAACGTGAATTGTCGACGAATAGCATGTAACGTACTAGCATCCGATTGTGCTTGCTAGTGGTCACCGCTTGTCTGTGAGATCGATCACTGTCGCATCGCGCTCTTTGTTGAGTCTGTCGGAGCCGGTGGCTCACTAGATTAGGTCTGTCATGAACTCTCCTAGAAGCCTACGATGCAAGATCGTGCGGCTTGAGAAAAAAAAAACCCGTTGGAGAGGTCTTAGATATATTTAAAAAATGAGATCGTGTGGCGTGAATATATGGACCAAGGGAGCTTAGAGATAAAAAGGAAGGATGCGGAGGATGAGCAGAACCCAGGACCATGGCCGGCCTAATCGTAAGATCGAAGCTGGCCATGGCTCTGATACCATGAAGAAACTTGGATTTCTACATCTTTGCAATGATTTTTCTTATTTTCATTAATGGAGAGAAGCCTCTTTAAATAGAGGTGAATACAATCAATAAGGTCTCAAGGGATCTTTAAAATTCAAAATACTTACTAAAATATTTATCTAAATATTTATGAATCTCAATTAATATAATCATGCCTAAAAATATAAGATACACATCATAGATGTATATCTTTCATTCAATCCTAAATATCCTCTATTATAAGTTCCGATTGGTGTCGTGTGTGGATTATTTTAGCTGTGTGCAGAATATTGATACTACCTGAAGACCATGAATTGAGTTGACATTATTATCTTTGATTAATATAAAAAACCCAATATGAGAATAACCTAGTAGAGGATCGTTACTTGTTAAGCTTAGGGCTCACGTCCCCTTATATTCGTTGATCTCAGGTCAGGCTTAGGACGAGACCTTGGAAGACTTACTCTGAGGACTCTTTTGACAGCAAGTGGTAGCAAAAACTTTTATATATGTCAGAACAATTGTGTATGAATGTAAATTTTTGATGATGTATGTCATACTATGAGTAATATACAGACAAATGATATGTGATGTCTTCTTTTGGTTATAGATGGATGTTTTGGATAGCATAGTCCCTTAACAGTTGTAGCTCACACGTAGGGATCTGGCGAGTCCAAATTTCTGGGCGTGACATGTAAATTATCCTTGGCCCTCTTGTTTGGGTATGCCAATAGTCACTCATTTGCCTCGTTTAGCTTCGGGCCACTGCCCTATCTTAATACAGCTTGATAGGGAGATTAGTAGCCCAAGGACTTTCAGATTCTGGAATTTCTAGATTGGAGATCAGATTTCTTAGACATTTTACTTAATTGGTGGAAAGAGAGAGCGGAGGGTATCGTGCCATTTTTCGATAATAATGTTGGTGAAGCACATATGACAATAGAAGAAGCCATAATGTTTGGCTATTTTATGTTTCTTTCAGGTTATGGTTATAATGGCATAGAAAGAGGCCTGGTTCCTACGACTTCAGACAATAAAGAAGGTTGATTCGAGGCTTATGGTGTATTGATATTTTCACAAATCTGGATTCAGTTTAGGAAGAAATCTTTTTGTCCTTGGCATCCAAAAAAGTCAAATGATTCAGGTTGTATCGATTCATTTTCTTTTCTTGTAGCAGATTATTCTTCTTATTCTCACTAAGGCAATTCTGTTGTGTTGCTATACACGTTGAAGGTGTTCCACAGTTTCAGAGGATCTCAGAATTCGATACACGGTGATGTGGCGAGCAAAACTGATGTGGAAAGTGGTTACTCTGGTTTGCCAACTCAGCATCTATCTATCGGTCAATCAGAATCAGTTATGGAACTAAACTTATCTGGTTATAACTGCACAATTGAAATTCCATTAACTATTGGAGCTTTAGCAATATTTTATGAAAGACAAGGAGTGTCATCAACAGCTCAATCTGGCGTCGAATGATTTTTTCAATTCAAACTCATATTCCATTTGAATTGGTATCTAATTTCTAAATTCAATTGGTGATATTCTTTCATATCAAGAGCGCAATCAAGTCGTGAATCGATCACCTGATTGATGCGAAGAAACAATATATTGGAGATTTAATATGATTTGCTAGCATTTCAACTTTCAATTGTAAGACTAGTATGTGTCTATATTCATTTTGACCAAAGTCAAAGTTTTGTTTTTACTAAACTACCTGGATTCTAAATTAAGTATTAAGCCAAATCATAATAGGAATCCTAATAAAATTAGAAAGGGGAAACAAGTTAGAAAAGAATTGTAATTAGAGATCTCCTTGATGGTTAGGAATCTAACTATAATTAGAAAGGTACTAGGCCCTCTATTTCCACCTCTACATATACTTGAACTAAGGGCTTTTATCTCCATCAAAACAAAAGTAACGAGTTCATGTATGGGCTATAGAGAGAGGAAAGAGAAGGTGAGTCAAGTGAGTTCGACACACACTAGTGAGATTCCAACCGTTCGATCATCATCAAATGGCGCAAGGTATGATCTTTATGCTTATCAAAAGTGATCAACGTGAGAGATCGCAAGATCTGTTTGAACAATATCATCATCATGAAAATAACTTACATGTGGTATCAACGCAATCAATTTTTTACGTTCTTCCTTTAGTTTAGTACCGTAAGATCCCATATACGTGTACATCCGTTTTTTTGAGCCGCTCATGCCGCAGGGATGAAAATCATCTCTCATTAAACCCCTCCGTTTTTTGTTTTGTTTTTGGTTGGGTTATCTGAAGAAAATGAATGCCTGTTTTTTTTTTGTCCTTTCTTTGGTGATCATCTTTTGACGGAAAGTTGTGCATTATCAAGGTTTGTTATAAAATAGTTGTGGCACAAATTTATGCATTGACACTTGATTATATTGGAGGACTTTATTATACAATTATATGATATATTATGTGAACCCTATTGCCTTTATGATGTGGCATGCTTAGTTATCATATATTCCTAGATGTCCTTGATTCAATTTGAAATTCATAAATTGGACCATTATGATAGCCGCCAAAGTGGCCAGATTGGAACATATTTATGGATATCAAATTGTATAATTGTTTTCTTCTTGTGCCATTTGAAATTCATAAATTGGACCATTATGATAGCTGCCAAAGTGGCCAGATTGGAACATATTTATGAATATCAAATTGTATAATTGTTTTCTTCTTGTGCCATATTTTTGTTTTATTCGATGACCTCCATTAGTAATTTGTGATCACGAAATTAAAGGTTGATCCAAAGATGGACCATTTTTTCAAGTGATTATAAATTGGCATAGGGTTATGTGATTAGTATCAATAATTGGGTTTGTATCTAGATGCCCAAAGGCAGCAGTCTCGCTCAGTTATTGGTACGCTTTTGATTAGTCCTATGGAGATATTTTTCTCCTTTTATGAACGCATTGTGTGTTGTTTTTCTCCCAAAGGTAGAATTGCAATGACACGGGGAGTTCATTGTCAGAATATTATTATCGTTATTTTTCCATATTCTGAAATTATGTTATTAATTACATTGTTAATCCTTACTTTTAGTTTTTGTTCCCGTTTTGTTACACTCTCATGCTTCAAGTGTTTAGATCTTCACTGGGGCGAATTTTTCAAATTGGAATGAACACATCCAGTTCACCCTTGGTGTTTTAGATCTTGATCTCGCATTCCATGGGGAAAAACCCATTGAATTGTCTGATTCCAGTAGGGAGGATGATAAATCTTTACACACTGCTTAGGAAAGATCGAACCGCCTGAGCCTTATGTTCATGAGGATGACTGTGGCGAGCAACATCAAATCATCTCTTCCCAAAACTCTTAATGCAAAAGAATTTCTGAAATGTCTTGAAGACCGTTTCCGGTTTTCTGATAGATCACTAAGGGCACCCTTATGGCCCAACTTACTACCATGAAGTATGACGGAGTTCGAGGGATGCAAAATCACATCCTTGACATTACCAATATAGCTACAAAACTAAAGACTTTGGGAATGGATGTGAGTGAATCATTCCTAGTGAAATTTATCTTGAACTCTCTCTCTCCTCGGTATGGTCTGTTTCAGATCCACTAAAATACCACTAAAGATAAATGGAATGTGGATCAACTAGCAAGTATGCGTGTACAAGAGGAAAGAAGATTGAGTCAAGATAAATCTTACTCAGTGAATCATGTGGCTCAAAATTCAAGAAAGAAGAGTAGAAAACTTGGAAAAGGCAAGAGACGATCACCAAAGAAAGGAAAAGGGTTTGCTTCAGGTTCTCAGACTCATCAGATGGACACAAACAGTGTTAACTGTTTCTTCTATAGAAAGAAGGGGTATTTACAGAAAGACTGTCTTAAACGCAAGACTTGGTTTGAAAAGAAAGGTAATAATTTATCTCTCGTATGTTTCGAATTAAATCTTGTTGAAGTTCCTTCTAACACTTGGTGAATTGACTCAGGTGCTATTGTTCATGTTTCTAATTCAATGCAGGGATTCCTTACAAGTCGGAGTCCAAACCAAACTGAAAGATCCATCCTCATGGGAAATCATTAGAAGCTAAAGTAGTTGCCGTATGAATTTATCATTTATTTTTAGATATTGGTCATTTTATGTTCCTTCTATATCTCTAATCTCCTTGTCTAGACTTCTGATGGATATTGTTTTAGCTTCGGAAATGGTAATTTAAGTTTATTTCGTTACTCCTAGCTTGTTGGTTCTAGTATTCTATGTGATAGTTTACATAAATTAAATCTTAATCCCATGTTTGCTCAAACCCTTATGACCCTGCATTCGAATTTTAAAGTTGGAACAAAATGTAGCATGATGAATGAGAACTCCTCTATGTTGTCGCACAAACGACTAGGGCACATCTCCAGAGAAAGACTTCAAAGATTAGTGAAGGATGGGATCCTTTCGAACCTAGACTTCAACTATTTTGCAGTGTGTGCGGATTGTATTAAGGGCAAACAAACCAAGCACACTAAAAAAGGGGTCAAAAGGAGTTCAGGACATCTTGAAATTATTCACACTAATATATGTGGACCATTCTCTACACCTTGTTTTAATGGGAAACGATATTTCAATGCCCAAAGAGTGAAAAAGACCATTCTCTGGTTACGTTTTTATGTTGGCTGGAGGGGCTATATCATGGAAGAGTGCAAAACAAATTATGTTTTTATGTTGGCTGGAGGGGCTATATCATGGAAGAGTGCAAAACAAATTACTATTGCAGGACACACTATGGAAGTCGAGTTTGTGACTTGTTACGAAGCCACAAATCATGCTTTTTGGCTGCGGAATTTTATTTCAGGGCTTAAGGTTGTCAACATCATTACTAGTTCGCTAACAATTTATTGTGATCATTCTGCGGCAGTCTCCTTTTCAAAGAATGACAAGTATTGTAATGGTATGAAGCATATGGAAATTAAGTACTTTTCGTTTAAGGAGGATGTTGAGGAACGCCGAGTGCCTATAGAAGAGTTCATAACATAATCCAATCTTGCAGATCCATTAACCAAAGGAATGCCACCAAAGAACTACAAAGAACATGTTGAAAGTATGGGTCTTATTAAGAGTGTAATTTTTGGCAATGTAAATTAATTGTTGATACTCTTAGGCACTATTTTAAGATCTTATAATAAGACGTTTTTGTTTTCCTGTTACACTTATGTATGTGCACAAACTATGTGAGAATATTTGATAACAGGACAAAAGTCTTGACAAGACATTATCTTGGACCAGTATGTTAATAGGCAATAGCCTATGTTTCCCACCGAGCTGAATAAAGTTAATGATGTGGTAGTACATGGAAGGAAAATATATCAAGTCTTGATGTACGACCGCCATGACTCACATTAGTGATTTTATCTGATGAGGTATTATGATGGCTAATTTTAAAGGATCGATTGGGTTGCTTTCAAAAGCGTGCGCATGTCTGAAATTTTTGGTAGTTGAATCCAAGAAATGTCTTTTTCAAATAACTAAAGGATTTTGTCAAAAAATGTTTTCTAAATGTCAGTCATATGGACAAGTGGGAGAATGTAGGACTAATATGTGTCCATATTTGTTTTGACCAAAGTCAAAGTTTTGTTTTTACTAAACTACTTGGATTCTAAATTAAGTATTAAGCTAAATCATAATAAGAATCCTAATAAAATTAGAAAAGGGGAAACAATTTAGAAAGGAATTATAATTAGAGATCACCTTGATCGTTAGGAATCTAATTATAATTAGAAAGGAACTTGGCCCTCTATTTTCACCTCTATATATACTTGAACCTAAGGGCTTTTATCTCCATCAAAACAAAAGTAACGAGTTCACGTACGGCTGTACGGGTTATAGAGAGGGAAGGTGGGTCAAGTGAGTTTGACACACACAAGTAAGATCCGAACCGTTCAATCATCATCAAATGGGGCAAGGTATGATCCTTACGCTTATCAAAAGTGATCAACGTGAGAGATCCCAAGATCCGTTTGAATAATATCATCATCATGAAAATAACTTACATCAATCACTGTATCTTGAGGGGTATGCATTTTTCTTTAATGTGAGCTGCTTACTTATATATATACATATAAATGTCGAAAAATGGGAAGATGCATTTGAATGCCCGGCATGAACTAAAGCTCTATAATCAGTATATAAGTAATTCAAAGAAAATGGAAAATGATTGACTAAGATTTTTTTTTAGTAGCCTTGTTAACAAGCATCAGATATGCACGTCCAAAAGAAAAAAAAGTACCTGTTTCTCTCACAAACCATCTAAATTTTCCAGATTTGACATACGAGCCATACTCTTTCCCCTTATCTTCTATCCTCTGCATATGGATATGGAAAACTCAGAAAAAATAATACTAGAAATTACTAACATAATTAATTGAAGCCATTTTTTTGGAAACCAAAACTATCAAATTGTTCAGTCTTAAACACAGTGACAAATTTCAGCAAAATTCAATGAAATTTTGCCGAAAGAGTGGTTGGATGAAATTTTTGGTAAAATAAGTGAAAATTTGCAGAAAGTAACGACATTTTTTTGTTTTTAAATAAATAATATTTTTTATATATACTAAATAATATAATTTATTTTTTTTGTACTCTCTAAAAGGAACCGAAGCAAACCCTATCGAAATATTGCCCAAACGAAATTTGTCACTATGGTCTTAAATAGCTTTCACAAAAGACACTATGCTAGATAAATTATAATGGTGCTAGGAGAACAATTGATATCTCTCAACCATAGTGACAAAATTCTCCAACTCATCTAAAAAATCACAAATAAGTCACGAATTTTTTTTAAGTTGGGAAATTTAAACGAAAAAATTAAATAAAATTTCAAAAATTTTGGGGTTTTTTTTTAGTTTGTGGTATGTTTTTAGTGTCTCACTAGCATGGTTTTAAATATCGGGCATACTGTCTCACTAGCAATGTTTTTTTTTTTTTTTTATGATCTCTCACTAGCATGGTTTTAATATACATGAACCTTTTCCGAATATTTAACTTGGGGAACTTTTTTTCGGCATTTTCCTGAGGCGATTTATTCCCTAACCCCGAATTGGTCACTATTATGCTCTCAACTCCTCCCCCACTAAATAAGATTTAAAAAAAACAAGGTGAGAAAAGAAAATAAATAATATTGAATATATACATAGAGCATTTGGCCGACGTTGCCGTCTTCAGCTGGGGATTCGGGAAGCTGAATAGCTCCACGGCTGGAAGGATTGTCGGTGACGAATCCAAAAGGATTGAAGGATTTTGGCTTCTCTTCTTCACCACCAGAAGCATAAACCACTCTGCTTCTTCTTCTATTAATTACCAAATTATTATTATTATTCGCTTTCTTCCATGCCCTCGTTGTTGTTGAGGAGTGTAGAAGCTTGAAAGAAGAAGACGAAGAAGAAGAAGAGAGCACTGCGCTCGTACCCATTATCGCGCGGATTGAATTTGAACCACACCCACCCAACAAAACCCAATCTCCCTTTCTTTCTGGGCGTTTATTTGCACAGGATATCCAAAAAGGTCAATTAGTTTCCCCTTTTTACCAAGCAGGCTGCCTGCTTCTAAACTTATTTATAAATAATGACCTTATGCTCAACTATTTAAAAACTCTCCCCACTTATTTTCCAGATTTATGAAAGTGCCAACCTGTACAACCCCAGTTTGAAATCACACGATAATAGATCATTTTTCACCCGTTCTTCCACACAATGAATCTTGAACAAGGATCAAAATATCGGGTTAAATTTCGGTTTTGGACTTGACCGAAACCAAAAAGTTGAACCGAAATTTCGGCCGAAAATCAAAATTTTGGCTGAAATTTTGATCCTTGATCTTGAGACCATAAAATTACCATCAGACGGTAAGTTTTTTATTCTACATGTCACATATCACAAAACCATGGACCTACAATTACATTTAGGTTAGGCCCACTTTTGGGTATCCATGCCACATGCAATAAAAACTAACCGGGTGATGGTACACTTATGGTCTCAACATCCGTTGTCTCGAAGATCACGATGAAAAACGTTCTCCATCATTTGATTTGAAGCAATCAATGGGTTTAAGGGTTTCAAACATTGGCCATTTTAGAAATAATGTTGGTGCAGTCGAGTTACCCACTTATTTATTGGGTTGTTTGCCCAGGATATTCAAAAGAGAGACATTACTTGCACCCGGCTTATCAGTTGTTGTACCGATTAAAAAAAAAACAATTGCATTTTTAATTTATTTTTAAAATGGCCACGATGCCCTTGTGTTTGCACCGCTCATCCCCTCTCTAGAAATCACTTTTTCCTTTTTCGAAACCCTAAAAATTCTTCCTGATCTCTCTCAAACCACCAAGACCCTACGCTATTATTATACTCCTAGTATCTTGCGGTAAGATAAGTATTGATAAGATGGATACGTGACTATTTAAGGACCTCATAAAATAGGTCATCATTTCAAAATCAAGTAGCCAAAAAAGCATCCATGAATACTTATACCCTTTACTACACCCGTTGAGCCACTAACCTTTCTTTCATTAACCACGCCTAGAAAAAAAGAAAATAAGAAAAAAAATGTGGGTGTATATACCAAAAGAGAAAAGAGTTATCATCAAAATTCAAAAAAAATCAGAAAAGCAAAATCCCAAAAAGAAGATTTCTGATAAGAGAAAAAACATTAAAAATAAATAAAAAAGAAAAAAGTGGGGTATGTACAGTAAAAATCCCCCAAGGAAGAAGTGTATTACAGCAGCTGGAACCCAATCAAGGAAACCTTTTTATCCGAGAATATCTTTAAAATTCTTAACCCATCCCTTTCAACCCGTGGCCACAATTCATCCCGAGAGAAAGCCCTCTTTAAGGTCTGCAAGCAGTCATAATATCCATTAAGTCAGCACAAACTAAGTTGAGAGACAACAAGGAACTGTATCCAGCCGGCTATGACGGAATCAATGTCCATGTCGTAGACTTTGAAATGATATTAAAAAAAGAAAAAATAAAATAAAAATATGCAAGCTCAAAGCAAGATGGACGTGGTGAAAATTCGAAAGGGCGCTATGGGTAAAAGCAGCGAGCGTATGCGCACCTGAAATACATACCCATGGATGTAGTGAAAACCCGAAAGGGCGCTACTAATAAAAGAGAGGGCGACAACAGCCATGGCGAAAACCCATCTTGGGCGCTGTGAGTAAAAAGGTTGAAAAAGAAAAAAGAAGAGAAAAAAAGATCAGCTACCCTCCGTTGGTTATATCTTCAAGCCATCTAGTCTTTAGTTTTAGCCGCTCATGTTAATTCAAATAAGGTCCTAATCTAGTAAATATTCATAGCCACATGTCAGACGCATGACCCGAGGTAAGGATAAAGGGTTAATTCGGCCTAAGGGGATGGGCGTTCCGACCTTAGTAAAAATTTTGAACCTCACTCAGGTTCGACTGCATGAATATACTCAAAATGGGACCCGTGACTTCATCCCATTGTTAAGGCATCAAAAAAAAAAATCCAGAAAATACACTAAAAATATGTATATATTTTTACTCTTTTCCATGTACATATTTGTAGCATAGTACTTTCATCTTAAACAAAAAGAGAAAAAGAAAATCTAAAAAAATAAAATATATGTTTTCGAAGTAAAAATAAAAAAATGTAGGTAAAAAGTTAGCTTTTCCTGATAAATAGGATGCACATTTATTATCTGTATAAACAAAAAAAGGAACTAATATTTTCTTAAGAATGTGCAAGAGCACCAAATGGCCCAAAGCCTCAAGACAGGCAACCTCTCGGCAAAGGGCAGATCAGAGGAAGCATCTCACCACTCACGTCAGTCTATTCAAAAAAAAAAAAAGTAGAAAAAGCAATCATTTGAAAAAGGAAACAAGAATCTGTGTTTTCATTCCACCTTTTGTCACGCATAGCTACGCACATGCGTGCTTTAATGCGGTAAAATATCTATATTTTTTCGGCAATGCAATTGTGCTAAATTAATGTCTTAAATCTAATATTCGCCTTAGATCTTTGAATCCTACGTCAAAGTAA
This sequence comes from Chloranthus sessilifolius, assembly GCA_021018995.1. Classification (NCBI taxonomy): domain Eukaryota; kingdom Viridiplantae; phylum Streptophyta; class Magnoliopsida; order Chloranthales; family Chloranthaceae; genus Chloranthus; species Chloranthus sessilifolius. Next base: position 72,963,186 of record CM037597.1, on the reverse strand, counting down.
GAGTGACAGTGTCAATCTCGGTCAAACAGTCATTGTTTCGATCGGTCTGATTCCACCGCTAAATGAGATTACATTTTAAACAACTATGTTTTTGCATAATTGATCTGTTTATAAGATCGTCATCAAAGGTGGCACACACTCCCAAAAAGCGGTTTGACATTAATATTCGCTCCGCTCGGGTAGTTGTGCTAAATTAACTTTGGGATCGATGGGTTCACCCAAAGATCTCAAATCCTATCTCACGTAGGGGCAGCCGTGGCCGATCAAGTGGGGCAATCAATGTCTCATGAGGTTCGACACAAGTCGGTTGGATCTTCGCGTCATTGCTTTACATCAATCTTTAAGTATGGGTTGATCACCCTCCCGCTCACTGCGTTGTCTTGTTCAAAATGAAATTCAAACATCATGCATCATCAATCACGCCATCACAGTTTTCTCCAGTAACGTCACTAAGCACTTGGGGACCGATAATCTTGAAGAACATACATTTTCCTAACATACTGGACTTCTGCTACTCTCTATTTAAGGAACATACATTTTTCCATCATACTAGGCTTCTGCTACTCTCCTTTTGATGAGCGAACGTTTTCCCAACATACAGGGCTTCCGCTACTCTCCATTTAAGGAATGGGCGTTTTCCCAATTGTTTGAACTTTCGCTACTTTATACATTTTTTTCTTTTTTTTCATTTTGATGTTTGAGGTTCACTTTGAATACGGCAGATCCAAGAGCGTTTGTCTTGGGCATCTTCGAATGTCTCTTTCTTTGGCATACGATCATTAGTAATCGAATACCAAAAAGGGGCATCTGTAGACACCCAAACTTGGCCCAAGGCATGATCGATACGTACTTCGAAGAAAGGTGTACAGCTGAGCTTTCGAGAGCCCTTCCCAAACCCTTAGGAGTCATCCCAAACCCTTAGAAGCCGACCCAAACCCTTAGAAAGCTCAAACAGGCCCATAGGACCCAAATCTGAACCAACCGACCAATGGATAGAAAGAAGCATTTCAAAGTTTGTAGGGTCATCTACTAGATATGTGGCCTATACCATTATAAATTAGAGGTTCCCAGCTTTCCAACGAGTCAAGAATCGTTTAATTCTAAATTGTACATCAAAAGTTATGGCGAATTAAAGAATAAAGAAAAGTGCAGGAAATTACATATGCATGCATACCATACACGCATGTGTAAAAAATTGATTTTTGGCTTCAGAAACTAGCCCGAGGGCCAACTTCTTTGGTTTGACGGGTTTGGCTATGCGTGCATACTATGCACGCCTGCCCATTTTTTGAAACTCGTGAAAATGATAGATTTTCACTTTGGGGTTTGACTTGTGGACCATCCCAGCCATCTGGGTGTGTTTCTTTAGGACCATTATACCCATCCCAACCTTAAGTTCTACCCTCTTTTTCATTTACACCATCACCCTATCATCCACCATTAAAACCCAAGTTCCACTCCTCCATGCCCTAAAAAACCCAAAAACCATAGATTTCCTATTACCTAATTCCTATACCCATTAGTGTCTTAACCCCTCACTAATCACCTCTCCATCTATAAATAGAGAACCACCCCCCCTTGTTTAGGACACCTTTTCCAAATCCTAAAGGAGAACCGCTACAAAATTAGCTTCCCATCTTCAAGCCTCCAAACTTCCAAACCTAGAGCCTTGGTTTGCATCCATCAAAACCATCATTCCTAACCATCAATCCTTCCAAGCCTTAGAAGTTAAGACCTGTTCCTTAACCCATTTGCTATCGGAAGCTCATCAGTGACACTCTCACACGAAGGTCCAACCACCGGTGCTACAAAGGCCCGCGAGCTCTAGTTCTTCCCTCTTTTTCTCTACCTTTTTTACTTTCTTTTATCAATGGATTCAAGTCGTTACGTCGCCAAAATTTTGGTGTTGGCGGATGTAGACACCCTAATTTTTCCCTCTCAGAGTACACAAACTTGTTCGATCAACCTTTGACCTTGCCCACGATCTTCGAAAAAGGACTGACCTTCTCCAAAGAGCTTAAGACCCTAAATACGGGGACTACATACTATATGCATAGTATATAGTCGAGGTAAGGGTTGAAATATCAACCCAAAAACTCAGACCCGACTCAGCTTGGGAGTTCCTCCAATTCTGCACTAACACCTATGTGCGGAATTGATTGCACGCATGACATAACACATGTAATTGGTCTAAAACAAACCAGAATTCCACTCCCGTGCACCGCCCAAAGTCATCGATCACGTGCACACAGTGACACGCGGAATCGATTCCACGTGTGAAACCGCACGCAAAATAAGTTCAGACACGGACTGGGACTCTACTTCCTAAGACTGTCCGAACTCCCCGATCTCGAGCAAACCTCCCGAAGTGGGATCTGATTCCACACAGCCATATGGGCGGAATCAATTCCAAGGCACACTGAAACTAGGACCCCCGCTCAGCCGATCACTCCCAAGTCAGTGACCGACTTAAAGTGAATTAAGTGCATTATACTATACACGAAATTCAATTGAGTGCCTTTGGTCATGCGCACAACTCACCTATTACACACATGGCCCCACATATGGAATTAGCTCGATACCTATAAAAAGACCCCCCCTACCTCACAACTTTGACACGAAATTCAAGTAATCTCTTTCTAGTTCTTAGTTTTTAATTCTCTCTAGTTCTAGTTCTTAAATTCTTAGTTCTAGTTCTTCATTTTAGTTATAGTTCTTAATTATAATTCTAATTCTTAGTTTTTCAATTTTAGTTCTTAGTTCTTGGATCTAATCTTAGTCCTCAATCCTTAAATCCTTCGTTTTTAATCTTTAAATTCTTAATTCTTAATTTAAATCCAGTCTTTAATTCCTAGTATTTACAAACTAACCCTTAGCCACCCGATTTGCCCAAGGGAGCTTACGGAGGGTACCCGAGAACGGGGCCGATCCTCCTTAGCATAACGGGCCACAACCCCTTTTTTAATTAGAGTAGCAGTAGGAAGCTAAATCAGTTAGAGTTAAAGTAGTCCTAGGAGACCCACAACTAGTTAGACTCAGAGTAGGATCAAAAGATAAAACCAATTAGACTTAGAGTAGGTTCAGGAAACTAGACTAGTTAGATTTTAAGCAACCCACAACTGCTGAAGTTGGAAGGCCGAAGTTCAATAAAAGAGTTAACCCACACCCTGTAAAGAGTGATCAGTGACGTGTTACAACATTGATAAATATCTGCAGCTGGCGATCGCATCAACTCAGGTACTTCTCCTTTAGAATTTGCCTCTTTATTTTCCGCATTTAATATTTCTTAGTTTATTATTCTATTGCTTTCAACCAGAGTCCAGTGGACTGAATTGGGGCACTTGTTCTAGGGACCGAAAGGGACCCAGAAAAAGCACATACCAACAAACTAGCGGTCGCGATGGGACTTTTTCTGGTAAAATAGTTTTTGTCAAGCTTAACTTTATTTTTTTGCTTCATCTTAGTAAGCTTTATTTTCCTGCTTCATTTTATTTTTTTTTATCACTTTGCTACATGTGCTCACCCTCTCGAGAGCTCCTCGAGAGTTTATGAGTATCTACCAAAGATTAGAGATGTCAGGGAGTAGTGGTAATCCGCCCTTATGAGGGTACCACGATGTGCGACTGAGGATCCTCTCGAACCCGTCACGGCAATGCGCTTGCTTTCAACGAAAATGTAGAGTCGCCACCCGGAGCTTTTGGTGACCCGAGAAACCTTCAAATCGATATTTTGAGCATCGAAGTGCTAAATATGACTCTGATTTACCGGTCCTTACCAAAGGCTCTAGGGTAGGGGCTTCGGTTATCGATCGGGAAGGGTTTAGGCACCCGATCAACCCGCACGTAGCGGTCTCTATCTATGGCCAAAATAAAAATAAAAAGGGCGGAGTTTCCCCTTGCCCGAAGGCAATACGGTCCTATCAAGCTTTGAGCCAAACCAAAATTTCGGCGGCGTAACGACTTGAATCCTTGGACGGAGGAGACACCAAGAAGGTAGAGGAAGAGAGGGGTGAGCCGGAGCTCACGGGCCCTTGTTGCACCGTGGAAGATCTTCGCTTTGACGTGCTTTCGATAGCTTGAATGGTATGGAAATGGACTCTAATACAAAGATTTGATAGGTAGGGGGTGTAGAGTGAAGCTAGGGAATAAATTTTGGCTAAAAGAAGGTGATCTCATGGTTGAAATGGAGTGGAATAGGTGATCTAAGCTTGCTGGAATTTTGGAAAATATATGGCATTTTCTCTCACTAGGACTTTCTCTCTCTTAAGCTCTCTAATCAACCAAATTTTCAACCAAAACTTCAACCCCTTGGGAAGAAGGGGACCTCTCTATTTATAGAGAAGGGATGGGTTAGGGGATTACTTAAGAGCTAAATGGTTTAGCAATTAGGTAATCCCCCATCTAAGGTTTTCTAGGTTTTCAAGGTCCTAGGGTTTTGGGAAACTGGTTTCAATGGCGGATGATGGGGTGAGACCATGGGTGACTTAAGGGTTTCCAATAAGCTCAAAGGGGGTGCAACCAATCTCAAGACACCCACCTCAACCAAGGGGATGGTCAAAGGGTCAAACTAGATGGTGGAAATTCGAGCTATCGATGACAATATCGAGTTAAGCCGGGCGATATATTATATACCAGCTTTAGGAACAACGATAAAAATAGAGCCACGAAGATGAAGCCCGTGGTGGGCCCCACCTATACTGGGCGTATATATTATATACGCCAGGCCAAATTTCTCCCAAAATAGGCAGGCATATATAATATATACTCCTGACTAATCTAGGGCTAAATTGGCTGGGCGTATGTAATATCCACGCCAGAGCAAAATTTTTATGATTTTATGTGAAACTTCAATCGGCCATAACTTTTGAACCGTAGCTCCAAATTGGGTGATATTTGGCTTGTTGGAAAGCTGGAGAAGTCCTCTTTCCAATGGTATATGACTCATCCTTGATAGTGGTCTGTATGAAATTATATAGCTCTCATCCCATCAACTGCTCAGAAGGGTTTGAGTTGGGTATGGGAAGGGATTCTAGGGTTTAGAGGTGATCTCTAAGGGTTGGGGAATGGTTCTAACAGGTTTAGGATGATTCCTAAAGGTTTGGGTAGATTCCTAAGGGTTCAGGGGGGTGCCATCGGAAGCACAGGGCTACATCTCCCCTGTAGTATAGATTGATCGGGCCTTGGGCCGAATTTGGGTGTCTACAGATGCCCCTCTTTGGTATTCGATCACTAATGATCGGATGCCAAAGACAAGAGACATCCGAAGAGGTCCAAGGCACGTTTGATGGGTCCGCCTGGTTCAACTCAATTCTCAAACATTCGTGGTGATGGTGAGTGTACGTAAGCCCTCTCATTTCGGGATATCGTCCGTACCTCAAAGCCAACAGTCCTCAAGCGCATTGCGACATTGCTGGGCATAACTGCGATGATCACAAAAAGTGTAAGCCCGCTAGTCGGGATATCGTCCACTTCCTGAGGAAAATTATAGATTTGTGATGTTGAGTGTTAATCTGAACCAGACAGCTCCATGAAACGGGATGGTCGATTTATGCTTCGGAATTGATGCGAAGCACACAAAGCGAAGGCCTTCAAACTGTGTCCAATCCTATGGAATATTGACAGCTCCATTGGATTGGCCATGGGTGCCCTTACCGAGGTAAGGCTCAAAGTTTCTGGGTGAACCCATCAACCTCGAGGTTGCTTTAGCATGATTTACCCGAGTGGAGCGAATATTAATGTCGCAACACCTCTCGGGAATGCATGCCCTTTTTCTGAGTAAAAATTTTAGAATTTTCTCTTGTTTCGAAGCCTCTAAGCAAAGCTCAAGGACCTCTGACAATTTTATTCTGGCACAACTCTTTAAGTGGATCAAATGCCAGTTGATACGCTTTAAGAGTGCGTGGGCTCTGCCAGGGATACGTACACCTTGGGGGATGTGCACGTTCCAGTGGTGAGGAGCTCCTGATTCACATGAATTGGAGTGCCTTACTCGAGACAAAGCTAAAGATCGGGCTAGAACTAAACATCCCTCAAAAGAGATGGCCAATTCTAGCCTCCGTCCCTAATGAAATCACATCTTACTAACTATGCACAGACAGACACCCATCAGGGGCGATAAGCAGCAAAATAGGCGCGAACGGAAGCTTCGACCCTAAGGTACAATTTACGAGGACAACGACCATCCTGCGGATACCCAGACGCAAGTGCGTACATTCAACAGGGACACCGTGCCTATACAAGTTTTAAGCATGTGTAAAAGGAACTAAAAAGGGAAAAGAGCCCTTTGGTCTGTATGTTCGCACATAGTTTGGTTGGTGGTAATTTCATTTTTGACGGGTCAGTTTCAACTGACAATAGACTTTTCAAATGGTCTGAAATCGGGGGCACTCTTGGTCAACATAGATCCGAAGGGGGGTGACCAGAGTGAATGTTGGAAGGTGGGGTCAACCCACTCAGGATTTTTACTAAGCAGCAACAGGTTGTTATTTCTTCTCCCCTTCTTTTTTTTTCTCTTTTTTTTTTTTTTTTTTCTTTTTTTCCATGTCAGGTTGAGACTTTGGGCATGCTCAAACTACCTTTATCTCTGTATGTATCCTTAGGCGAATCAACTTGCCATCTTGATATCTCTTAGGGACGTGTGCATTCTGGTGATGGGTTCTTGGTTTGCCTGCCGGATTAGGCCTCGACCTTTGATGGGGGAGATCTGGGGCTAAGTGTATGCTCCCAGGAGTGACCGGTGATGAATGAGTTTACTAGTCTGCCGGATCAGGCCCTGACCTCTGGGGAACGTTTTAAGGGAACAGTGACCGGAGATGGGTAAAATTATCTGCCTGCCGGATCAGGTATGGCGTGTCCCTGTGTAAAACGGGGTTCGAGAACTTTCGGGTGGACCCGATCATTTCGAATTGATTTAACACGATTCTCGGAGTGGCGCAAATGCTCATTACGACGCTCCTTTGAGAACTAGTGTTATTTTCAGCATTTTTTCTTCTTTTTTTTTTTAATTTTGTAGGCGCATTAGATGGGCGCCTACAGGTTTAGATTTGCTTATTGTAGCACGGTCCCTTTGGGCTAATCGAAGGGAACTCAAAGGGTCATTTGGGGATGCGTGCATCTTTGCCTGCTGATACGTGGGCTTTAACCGATGGTCCGAGCCTTGATATGGGGCATACACAGGGCCAGAGCCGAGATTGCAGAGGTGAGAGCTGCTACGGCTGAGAGTGAGGTTCTTCGATTGACTGGGCTTTTGACTAAATCTCGCAGTACAGCTGACGCTTCGCGGAGACGGCAGAAGAGTCTTTATGGTAGGTGGTTGTCTGATCGAAATGCCCATGAGGACTCTCTCCTTGCAGAGATTAGCGCTTTGAAGCGTGCTCCCCGCCCTTGACCTGTTCCTGCACATATCATAGATCATATACACGGGGGGAAAGCCCCCTAACAGAGATCTCTTTTTGGGTTATCTTTTTCTCCCTTTTTTTTCATATATATACAGATATATACATTTTGGTTTTTTTATTTTTTGTTTTTTTTGTAAAGGCAGCAGCAAAATAGAAAGTGTGTCATGTCGTTATCTTTTTGGGACGTGACACTCTGCAGGCAACACTTGTAAGAAATGGAATGAAATCTATACATGCGCTTTTTGTTTTTCTTTTTGTAGTTCTGCAATGTAAGACTTTTAATGGGGATTTTCTCTTTCACAAGGTGGGGGTTTTTTATGGGAAAGGGAAATCTATTTTCTTTTTTTGTTTGAAATTTTCTCCTTCACAGTGTGAGGCTTTTTATGGGAAAGGGAAATCTATTATCTTTTTTGGAATTTTTCTCCTTCACAGTGTGAGACTTTTTATGGGAAAGGGAAATCTATTATCTTTTTTTGGAATTTTTCTCCTTCACAGTGTGAGGCTTTTTATGGGAAAGGGAAATCTATTATCTTTTTTGAAATTTGTCTCCTCCACAGTGTGAGGCTTTTTATGGGAAAGGGAAATCTATTATCTTTTTTAGAATTTTTCTCCTCCACAGTGTGAGGCTTTTTATGGGAAAGGAAAATCTATTATATTTTTTGGAATTTTTCTCCTCCACAGTGTGAGGCTTTTTATGGGAAAGGGAAATCTATTATCTTTTTTTGGAATTTTTCTCCTCCACAGTGTGAGGCTTTTTATGGGAAAGGAAAATCTATTATCTTTTTTGGAATTTTTCTCCTCCACAGTGTGAGGTTTTTTATGGGAAAGGGAAATCTATTATCTTTTTTGGAATTTTTCTCCTCCACAGTGTGAGGCTTCTTATGGGAAAGGGAAATCTATTACCTTTTTCGGAATTTTTCTCCTCCACAGTGTGAGGCTTTTTATGGGAAAGGGAAATCTATTATCTTTTTTTAAAATTTTCTTCTCCACAGTGTGAGGCTTTTTATGTGAAAGGGAAATCTATTATCTTTTTTGGAAATTTTCTTTTCTTTTGTGATGCCGGTAACCACAAGGCCAAACCAGCGGGTCCCTTTTTTGAGCATGGCTGAACCCTGTTCGTGAGATGCAGGTTTTTTCTTTAAATGTGGGAAGGTCAGCTTCCCAGGGATTGGTCTGGCCTTCTTTCTTTTCCTTTGGTCATGCGTTAGACGCCGCGGTAGAGACGACATACTTGATCGGGATCTAATCCAATTTTCACATGAGTGGCCTAGCAAAGAGGAGAAGAGGCTCAAGGGATCCAAACAAAAGCAGGCAGGCTAGGACAGATCTTCTCCTAATCTCTCTTTCTTGACATTTTTTATCATAGCGCCCAAGACGGGTTTTCGCCATGCCTGTCATCCCTGTTTTTACCCGTAGCGCCCTTTCAGGTTTTCACCACGTCCATGGGTTCGTTCTCTTACTCCAGGTGCCCTTTCAGGTTTTCACCTGGTCCGCGTGAGTTCGCTGTTTTTACCCGTGGTGCCCTTTCGAGTTTTCACCACGTCCGTTTTGCTTTGAACTCAAAATAATTTTTTTTTTTTTTTTTTTTTTTTTCTTTCAAGAGCCAGAAGGCCACGACATGGGCGTCGATTCCGTCATAGCCGGCTGAATGAAGTTTTGTGTGGTTTGTTAATTCAGCTTGTTATGATGCAGTAGATGTTATGACTGCTCGTGGACCTTAAAGAGGGCTTTCTTCCGGGTTGTAATGTGGTTGGGGTTCAAACAGGTAGGGTTTTTTGGGGATTTGGATCTAAGTTTTGGGTGATTTCTAGATTCGGGGACTCCTTTTTCTTTCCAAAGGCTTTTTATGCCCCAGTCATTTTTTTTGTTTTTTGGTACCCCTCTTTTTCTTTGTTTTTGGGGGGCGCCTTCTTCTTCTTCTTTTGGTTTGGATTTTTCCTCCCTTTTTCTTCTTTCTCTTTTTTTTTTTTGGCTTGGAATTTTGGGTGGGGTACATGAAAGAAACGGTTGTTGGCCCGAAGTGTGTAGCAAAAAGGTGAAGGTTTTCAGGGAATATTCTTTTGGGCTACTTGACTTTGAAATGATGGTCTCTTTTATGGAGCCCTTAAGCGGTCACGCATATACTTTTATCGAAACTTACCTTGTCCCAAGACCTATGAGTAGAACTTACGGAGGTATCTAGCGTTGATGGGCTGAAGTGCATGGTGGCGAGGCGAACGGCGTATCCTGGCAGAACCTCTCGGACGACGTAGGGTCCTTCCCAATTTGGCCTAAACTTCCCTCTCGGATTGGCGTGGAGAGATGGAAAATTTTTCTTCAGTACAGTGTCCCCTACCTTCAGGTCTTGACTGCGGACGCGCTTATTATAAGCCCGTGCAATTCTCCTCTGATAGACCTGAGTGTGGCACAAGGCTAAGAGTCTCTTCTCGTCAATCAGGTCTAGCTTCTCAAAACGGGCTCTTTCCCTCTCAACTTCAGGTAGATGGGATTCCAAGAGGATACGGAGCGACGGTACCTCGACCTCAACGGGTAGCACGGCCTCGGTTCCATACACAAGGGAGAATGGTGTTGCCCCTGTAGCGGTACAGATAGACGTTCTATAGGCCCAAAGTCACGAAGGGTAACCGCCACTCAATCTCGTAGTAACTACCATCTTTTCGGGATGCGGATCGAGTCTTGTTGGCGCCTCTCTGCTCCATTAAATTCGAGGCTGTCACGGGGATGAACGATGATGCTTGATCTTGAACTGCTCACACAAGACCCGGATGCGCCTATTAGCGAAATTAGTGCCATTATCAGTGATGATATCTTTGGGTACACCGAATTTGCAAATGATGTTGTTCTTGATGAACTTCTCAACATGACTAGCCTTAATGCTCGTATAGGAGGCCGTCTCTACCCATTTTGTAAAGTATTCCATTGCGACGAGGATGAATTGATGTCCATTGGAAGCTTTAGGATTGATCTTGTCGATGACGTCGAGACCCCAGGTGGCGAACGGCCAAGGAGTGGCCATGCTGTGTAAGTAAATGGCCGGAGCGTGTATTAAGCTGGAGTGCTCTTGGCACTTGTAGCACTTCTGTACGTGCTTGCAACAATCAGTCTCCAAAGTGGTCCAAAAGTATCCCTGCCTTAGGATTTTCTTAGCAAGCATGTGCCCACTGACGTGTGCCCCGCAGACCCCTTCATGAATCTCCTTCATGATCTCAATCGCTTCTTTCTGGGTTGGGCATCAGAGCAGAATATTGTCGTGAGACCATCTATACAGGAGATCGCCGCAAATGATGTAGTTTGTTGCCAATCGCTGGATGGTGCGTTTGTCTACCTTTGATGTTCCTTCCGGGACAGTTCAAGTCTCGAGGAAGTTCTTGATGTCTAAGAACCAGGGTGGTTCATTATCTAACTCAGTAGGTCCCTCGATGTGGTGACAGAAAGTCGATTCGTTCCTCTGCTCTATCATGATCGGCTTCATCACAACTCCATATGGAATCTCAACCATAGAGGCCAGGGTAGCCAGGGCGTCAGCAAACCGATTTCTTGCTCGCGGCACATAGGAGAAGGTGACTTCCTCGAAGCAGGTTATCAGATCCTCCAGATGTTCATGGTATGGGATTAGTTTCTCATCCTTGGTCTTCCAATCTCCGTTGGTCTGGCATATAATTAACTGCGAATCTCCAAAGACCCTAAGGTGAGTTATATTTAGATCAAGACCAGAACTATATACAGCCTCCTCATACTCGCCATATTGTTGGTGCATGGAAGTTCAATTTGATTGAGATGGGTATATGTGATCCTTTTGGCGAGATAAGAATGGCGCCAACTCCTTGGCCCTCAACATGCGATGCCCCATCAAGTGCATTACCTGAGGCTCCTCCGCTTTCCTCCAGATCCTCGCTACCATGAACAAAATGTCTTCATCGGGGAATTCAGTCCTTAGAGGCTCATAGTCCGGCAGAGGGTTCTCAGCAAGATGATCGGCGAGTGTTTGCCCCTTAATCGACTTTCGGGTGACATAAGTAATGTCAAATTCGGATAGGAGTAGTTGCCATCGTGCAGTTCGGCCAGTGAGTGCAGGTTTCTTGAATAAGTACTTTAGCGGATCCATCCGTGCTAGAAGTAGAACGGCCTGGGATAATAGGTAGTGTCGAAGTCTCTGAGTAGCCCAAACGAGCGTCAGGCATGCTTTCTCCAGATGAGAATAGCGCGTCTCGTAATCAGTGAATTTCTTGCTTAGGTAATAGATGGCTTGCTCTCTTCTTCCCGTCTCATCATGCTGTCCTAACACACAGCCCACGAAAAACTCAGTCGTGGACATGTACATTATCAAGGGTCTATCGAGTACGTGCGGTACTAATATCGAAGGTTTCAGGAGGTAATCTTTAATCTTGTCGAATGCGGCCTAGCAGTCATCATTCCATTCAACCGGTGAGTCCTTTCTCAGTAGTTTGAAGATTGGTGCGCATATCGGAGTTAACTGTGCGATGAATCGGATGATGTACTGGATCTTGCCTAAAAAGCCTTTGACTTTCTTCTATATAGATGGTGGCGGCATCTCAGTGATAGCCTTGATCTTGGTAGGATCGACCTCGATCCCTCTCTTACTGACAATAAAACACAACAACTTTCCTGACATAGCGCCGAAGGCGAACTTCTGGGGATTCAACCGGAATCTGTATTTTCTCAACCTCTCGAATAGCTTCTGAAGGTTTATCAAGTGGTCCTCCCTTTCTGGTGATTTGGCAATTATGTCATCGACGTATACTTCGATCTCTCGGTGCATCATGTCATGGAACAGGGCCGTCATTGCTCTTTGATAGGTTGCCCCAGCATTCTTCAGCCCGAATGGCATTACTTTGTAGTAGAAGGTTCCCCAGGGGGTAATGAATGCCGTCTTCTCGCGATCAACCTCTGCCATCTTTATCTGATTGTATCCTGAGAATCCATCCATAAATGAGAGCATCCCGTGCTTTGCGGTGTTATCGACCAAGATGTCGATGTGGGGTAATGGAAAGTCGTCCTTAGGGCTCGCCCTGTTGAGGTTTCGGAAATCAATGCACATTCGAACCTTTCCATCCCTCTTTGGTGCGGGGACCATATCGGCTAGCCACTGCGGGTACTTGGATACCATGAGAAATCCTGCGTCATACTGCTTAATGACCTCGTCCTTCACCTTCAACATCCATTCGAGTCGGAGTCGTCTCAGCTTCTGTTTAACCGGCTTAACATCAGGGTAGAGTGGCAACTCATGCTCAACCAGATCGGTATCCAAACCAGGCATGTCCTCATATGACCATGCGAAGACGTCTTGGTATGACCAAAGGAAGTCTATCATACCTTTCCTCTCCGCAGGGGACAGCGATGTTCCAATTTTGGTGATTCTGGGGGCCTCTGTGGTGCCCAAATTGACATCCTCCGTCTCTTCGACGATCGGGGTAGGGCCATGCTCAAAATCGGCGAACTGTTTGAGGAGCTCATTGGGGAGCTCGTCGGTTTGGCCTTCCTCATCCAGACTCATGACCCCTACCTCTTATTGTATTTCTACAGGAAAGGGGTTGGTTTCACGTGGGACGGGTATCACGACATCGATTTTAATTTTATTGGGAATTTTAAAGGACAATATTTTTGGAATTGGTATTTTTTCTATTTTTATGGTCTTTTGCATTTTTTCGAAGGTCAGCCCCTGGCGAGGTGGATCTCTATATATACAAGGTAGAGTGGTCCAGAGGCTATCCTCACTTTTTACAGGTTGTTTTTTTTAGAGAGTCGGTGCCGTTTTGTGATTTAGACTCTCAAGAGTTGGGCAAGGATGCCCGATTACTCACCTGAGGCTTGGCCTTTACCTCTTGATCAGAGCATGGCATGAGGCTCTTGCAGCTCATCCCTCAACATATTTACAGAGGGATCCTCCGGGACCTTGTCCTCTATGGTCAGGAGGGGCCCAGAGTGGTTGGTGCTGGAGTGAGGGGTGGATCGGGGAACTTCTTCCTCAAACAAGGAAAGGGCGGCTAAGTCCATTTCGAAGTCTGGGGGGATGATGTAGGGATTGGTGGGGAGGATTGGAGTAGGCTTATGTGGGGTTACCCTCATCTCCCCATTCAGATCAATTTTTACTACCCCGGCGCTCACAAAGATTTCACGGATGTGGGGGCGAGTGTGGGGTTCCTCTTCCAAGATGATTCCTCTGGCCTTGGCGACTGCTGTGGCTCTCATCTTTTCCTTGGCCTCTCTGACTTCCTCTTCTCCAAGCCTGTAGCCTAAGCCGAATTTAGTTTGTTGCCCCTTGGCCTTGACGGGGTCTCTTCTTCCTTGGAGGCGTGGGCCCAGCCCTTTCCCTTTTTGATGGCCCCATCTGTGGAGCATGAACACAGCTGCGTCCATTCCTCCTCCAGTTTTATCTGGGGTCTTTTCAGTTGGTCCGAGGGTAACATTTGAGAAGTCATATTCAAATCGATGGAGATCGGCGTCCTCAGCTGTGTGCGGTATGTTCAGCACTTTCGGATTCTCAATGTGCAGAGCGCTCTTCCCCATGTCCTCTCTGCTCTCACCTATGATGGTGACAATTTTTCCTTCTGAGATAAATCGGAGCTTTTGGTGCAGGGTAGATGGTATTGCTCTGAGCTTATGTATCCACGGCCGACCCAATAGCAGATTGAAGGTAGACTTGCAGTCCATCACTTGAAAGGGGGTGGTGAAGGTTTGCGGTCCGAGGATCAGGTCAAGGTCTACTTATCCTATAATTTCCCTTCTAGTGTTGTCGAATCCCCGTGCGCTTGATATGGATGGCCGGAAGGTGTCAGGGTTCGCCCCAATTTTGATTGCCGTCCTTAGAGGGCATACGTTCAGCGCCGACCCGTTGTCGATCAGGACCAATGGCACCACCAAGTTTCTGTTAAGTAGTGAAAAATACCATTTTTCACCCCTAAACATGAGCCTTGAAAGACCCTTGAGAAGACTAAATAAGTGCTTTAGTGTGCATTTTACAGCTAACCAATCAGACAGGTCCAAATCCGAAAAGCATCCCAAAAAGATCAAAAAGCTGACAGCTCATGTCAAGTTTAAAGAAGGAGTGAAGAAACAGCCTCAGCAATGGCTAAAGAGGGTCTAAAAGAGCAGACAAAGACCTGAAGCAAGAGAGAGAGCCATTCGCAAAGAAAAAATCAAGTTAAAAGTCAATTCGCAAAGAAGAATGGGAGCCTAGAGTTCAATTCGCAAAGAACTTCTACTATTCGCAAAGAACCTGAGACTAGGCGAAGAGAGAATAAACTGCATATGAGCTTTTCGAAAGGATACAGAATTGTTCGAATAGAAGATTTACCTCTGCGAAAAGAAGAGAAGACCAATTCGCACCAGAACTGAAACCCACGAAAAAGATCTCTGAAGCCAAAATGCTGCGAAGAGAGCTTCGAGCCAAACTACTGAAAAAGCCCTTAAACTATGCAAATGGCATTACAGGGATTTGCTGCTCGTTGAAGGGTATTTCAGAAACTTTGCACGCCTAATGCAATCAAAAGACCAGGAACATTCCGGAAGGTTCCAATCAAGATCCGAAGGCATATTCCAACCCATGTGAGCGCCCAAAGTTAAATTACCTGGCGGGAACTTCCAGAAGCTCAAACAGAATTTCAAACCCATAATGTAATTGATGCTTCGGCACGATTGGCGAACGGATCGAGCATTTCCATTGGCCAAAACAGATCTGGATCCCCGTGCTCAACCCTCATTGGGCAATCCAGGATCTAAAGCATTCTGATTGGTCAATCCACCATGCTGAGATGGAGGAAAAGTATAAATAGAAAGCCATTACGCCCAAATTGGGCATCCAGATTTTAGAATTTTCCTCTCTTTTTCCTTCATTCCGGTCACATAGCTTCTCTGAACCCCCTGTAATCCCTTCTTGTAGTTTACCTTTCAGAGCCATTGTGAGTGATTTGTACTTCAAAGTTCGGATTCAACACTGTAAGTCTGAGGGCTCTGTAAGAACCCCTGCTCTGTAATTGTAATTTTGAATTTTAAAAGGTTGCTCTAATTTGTGTCTTCTCCATTGGAGTCATGTCGAGGGTTACAATGTTCACCTTAGTGCATTAGACTTCTTTAGATTCACTCATCCGCATGCAACTTCCCTTAATTCATCACTTCTGCGAATTAGCGTTGGTAACCTAATTCTAGCGATTTACTGATGATGTTCATGTTACGAACTAAAGAATAGGCCACAACTATTGGATGATTTGTGACCATTTAAGTGGATGAGATCATAGCCATAAGTCTAAACCTATTCCTTAATTCGATTTATTTCTCTTACATCTGCCGGTAGCCGATGAAGATTGAATCGCCTTTCTGTTGAACTCTGATTCTCCATTAAAATTCGAGGCTAAAGTACATGAAGCTATTATTTCGCATTTGTCTTATTTTAAACATCTCCCCAACTCGGATCTGGATCATGTAGTTAGTTCTTTTCTTTATTTGCTTATAGTTAAATGTGACACAATCCAACACTCTCTTTTATCTATTCTTTTTTAGATAATTATAGAGCCAGATCTGGTAGCACAGATCTGGAGGTTTATCTCTCAGTTTAGACAAAATTCTCTGTGGACGATCTTGAAATACTTACTTTTAAAACTTGCTACAATTGGCCCACGATCTTGTAGGCGATGTTAGCCCCAATGTCTTGATATCCCTTGCATAAGTTAACATGCATATAACCTAGCATTATTTAATTCTTTAATTTTTGAGTCATAATGCACAGAATTATGGCACACTTGGAGCAACGACAAGTTTGTGGTGCCGCTGCCGGGGAAGGTTGTTCTAAAATAGATAGACCTATGTTTATTTTCATTTATTTATCCATTTATTAATTTTGTTGTTATTTTATGCACATACTGTAAAAGGAAAGGAAAGTTCTTAAATAGACAGTTTGTTGCACAAACTCTCTCGAGTTGTATGTTTGGGTGAGAACCCTCAATCTCGAGATTCTCCGTTAAATTCGGAAGTTGAAAGACTCCTAAGAAACCACATACATCACGGACATATCTGAAATGGGTGAAGAATGTAGATTGTTAAGAGACTACTTTGCCTGGTGCTTATAATTCCCCATTTTGCATTCAATTTCCCACGTGGAGGGAAATTATGAAATTAAGTCCTCCACCATCCAAATGTTGCCTTCATTCCATGGATTGAGTAAGGAAGACCCTTACAAACACATTGATGAATTTACGGCTTTATGCACAACATTTAACATAGTCGACTGGGTCCAGAGGCAACCAAGCTTAGGCTCTTTCCTTTTCATTAAAGGACAAAGCTAGAGCATGGTTATCTATGTTAGCACCAAACAAAGATCACATCATGGAATGATTTGCAATGTCAATTTTGTCAAAATATTTCCCAATGACTAAAACCAGCCAACCGAGACAAAGCATCATCTCTTTCTCCCAAAACTCAATCAAACTTTCCATGAAGCATGGGAAAGGTTTAAACAATCATAAGGCAATGCCCTCACCATCAAATTCCTAAATGGCAATGGTTCAAAGCTTCTATCAAGGAACCGATCGAAGGGCAAGAACATGGTGGATGCCTCTTGTGGAGGTACCTACTTGCGTAAAACAGCTTGAAGAGGTTTGGGACCTCTTTGAGGTGATTGGAGAAAATTCAACCCAACAGAATCTCGCCAAGGGACACCGAGAATCCAAATAGGATGAATAATCCCCAATTCACAAGAGGGAAAGTTTATGAAGTCAATGAGTAAAGGAAAGTGGATAATTTGACCACAAAATTTGATAGGTGATGGACTCATTTAAAGCTCCAAATGGGTCAAGAGTAGAGGAGGCATGTCCGATATGCGATCCCCCACTCATTCCATTGATCAATGTCCTTCGCATCACAATTTCGAACTCATGATGGAACAAGCTCATGTACTCTTATGGATGATGTAATCGAATGACTACCCATGGAGATCTCATCCTAATCTGTGGAATCAAAGAAGAAATTTCAAAAATCAATTACCTTTCAAACTCGCCACCATATCAGAATTTTTATAATAAATCAAATTTTCAGACCTAACCAACAACAAGCCATGCGCTGCACCAGCCCCGCCTCCTAGATCCCCGACCTTTGAAGAAGCGGTCTTGAGTTCACTTCAAAATCTTGAACTCTGTCTCGGTGTGAACCTTCACGAGCATTAAAAATTGAAGAAACTCGCCGACTCTCAAATTCATTGGCTAAGAGAAGAGGGTAAACTACCCACCAACCTGTGAACAATCCTAAGGGACAGGTTCATGGTTGGAGAATCCTCAAATGGCCATGAGGAAATCAAAGTGACTACTTTGAGAAGTGGAAGAATAATAAACAAATACAAGGTAGTGAAGAGGAAAAAGATGAAGAACAAGTGCAGAACAACAAATGGATAGCAATATGGTCGTTGATTTACATCGAAAATTCAAAAAAATGAAAAATGTAAAAATAACAAAATTGTTGAAAAGATGAGGAGGAGAAATTTGTTCCTCACCTCCCATTTCCCATGCAATGAAGTTTCTCCTTTTGACAAAGGAAACACAAAATTGAGGAAATGATGGAGACATTCAAGCAAGTTAAAATTAATCTACCGCTTGATGCAATCAAATAGGTCCTCGCTATGCAAAATTTCTCAAAGAGGTGCACCCACAAAAGGCAATCTAGGATACATTTATCCAAGAAGGCCTTTCTTTGTGGAGAAAATCAACCAAGTGCTATCAATTGCAACACCACCTAAGATGCAAGACCGAATCCCCACAATCCTCGCATCATTGGGGAGCACACCATTGAGAAAGCCTTGCTAGATCTGGTGCTAGTGTCAACTCGCTTCCTATTCGCATCTATGAGAAGCTAGGTTTGGGAGAATTGAAACCCACTCAAGTGGTGTTACAAATGAATGACAGATCCGAAAGGAAACCTATGGGGTTGATTGAAGATGTTTTGGTAGGAGTAGACAAGTTTTCTACCTGTGACTTTTTGGTGTTGGACATGGAACCAACCAAAAGTACCACCGCCATCCCTGTCATTCTGGGAAGACCATTCACAGCTCTGACTAATGCATGCATTCAATGCAGTCCTGCATCATGGAGGTGTCTTTTGGAAATATGAAAGTTAAATTGAATGTGTATAATCTTGTTACTCAACCTCAATTCTTTCTTTCGAGGAATGTTTCCATGTTGACATCATTGATGAGTTGGTGGAGGAGTCTTTACAAACATTTCGCAAGGTAAAGACTCCACCACGAATTTAAAATGATTGGGGATCCACTTGAGAAAGAAGGAAAAGGAGATCAAATTCAGGAGTCTGCTTGTGCAAGGCACTCACCAACTTGATCATCAAGTTCTCTCTCTTGAGACCTCGCCTCTCCCTCTTCCACAAGTTACCAAGGTACCTTTGCTGCCCTCTTTTCTCACACAATTGGAACTCAAACGGCTCCCCAAAAATCTGAAATATGTGTTTTGGGAGATCATCAAACACTACGTGATTATTTCTTCCTCCCTTACAAAGGAGCAAGAAGAGGAGTCATTGGTAGTTCTAAAACAAGACAAGAAAGCAATTGGTGGACCATTGCTGATTTAGGAGGAATAAACCCAAATTGTATGCATGCATAAGATCCACACGGAAGAGGATGCCAAGCCTTCTAGAGAAATGCAAAGAAGGTTGAATCCTCACATGCAAGAAGTGGTAATGAAGGCGCTAGATGTCGGGTCATTTACCCCATTTGATTCTGCTTGGTAGCACCCACAATGTGGTGCCTAAGAAATCTGCATCACTGTAGCAAATTAATCTGGTAAACTTATGTCCACCGGACAAACAACCTGGATGGAGGGTGCATAGACTACAGAAAATTAAATACCATGACAAGGAAAGACCATTTCCTCCTTCATTGACCAAATCCTTGATAAGCTTGCAGCAAAACTTACTATCGCTTCCTTGATGGGTACTTACAACCAGATCCTGTGGTACCATTGTGACCAAGAAAAGACCACCTTCACCGCCTTTGGCACTTTTGCCTATAGGAGGATGCCCTTTGGTCTTTGCAATGCCCTGCTACTTTTCAAAGATGCATGTATGCCATCTTTTGACATGATTGATCAATTCATGGAGATCTTCATGGATGACTTTTAAATTTATGGAGATTTTTTCCCAATGCTTACACCACCTCAAGTTGGTGTTGCAAAGATGTGAAGAAACCAATTTGGTTCTAAGTCGAAAAGAGTCATTTTATGGTCACCCAAGGCATTGTCCTAGGACATGTGGTCTCCCATAAAGGCATAGAGGTGGACCAAGCAAAATTGATCTAATTGCACATTTGCCTCCTCCCGTAAGCAAATCAAGTTTCTTAGGGCATGCAGATTTTATAGGAGGTTCATCAAAGATTTCATAAAATTTCCAAGCCACTCTGTCATTTACTATGTCAAGATGTTCCTTTGTGTTTACTAATGAATGCATGATGCCTTTGAGGTCCTTAAGAAATGTCGATTTCAGCTCCCATCTTGCACCCCGACTATTCAAAGGCTCTTTGAGCCGATGTGTGATGCATCAGACTATGCCCTAGAGCTGTCCTAGGGCAGAAAGGATAAGCTTCCCCATGTCATAGCTTATGCCACAGATCCATGATAGATGCCCAGCTCAACTACACAACAACCGAGAAAGAGTCCGGCCATTGTGTTTGCATTGGAAAAATTAGGGCCTTATGTTTTAGGTTCACAAATTGTGGTGTTTATGACCACTCGCCTAAAGTACCTTCCGTCTAAGAAGGATACCAAGCCCAGATTAATCGGTGGATCCTCCTATTACGTGAGTTTGATCTACGATTAAGGATAAGAAAGGAGTGGAGAATGTGGTGGTGATCACTTATCCGTAATTCTCAATCATCGAGGATGATAGCTACCCATTAATGAATCATTTCGATGAGCAACTTTTTGCCATCAATACCCACGATCCTTGGTTTGCAAACATAGTCAACTTCTTGGCTATTGGATGATTCCTCAACATTGGAATCGAATGGATAAAGATCTTTTCTTCTCACAAGTTAAACATTTCATTTGGGAAGATCCTTATCTATTCAAGAATTATGCAGACCAAGTGATCGAAAGGTGTGTCCCGGACCATGAATTCCTCGCATATTGTCAATAGGCCATTTCTAATAAAACAATTTGCAAAAATTCTGGTTTCTATTGGCCCACAATCTTTAAAGATGCCTTACAAAGATCAGAATCTTGCGAATCGCCAAAAATCGGGCAAGATTTCCAAAAGAAACTCAATGCCCCGACCAATCACTGGTAGTTGAGTTGTTTGATGTTTGGGGCATAGATTTTATGGGCCCTTTCCCTTCTAATGGAAACAATTTCATCTTGGTAGTGGATTATGTCTCCAAGTGGATTGAGGCCATAGCTATCAAATCCAATGATCACAAAGTGGTTTTAAGATTCCTCAAAGACCACATTTTTCCAGATTGGATTCCCAGAGCCATCATTAGTGATGGGGAAGCCACTTTAGTGCGCTTTGACTCTCTATTAAAAAGTACTCTGTCACTCATGAGTAGCCACTCCCTATCATCCACAAACCGGTGGATAGGTGGAGATTTCAAATAGAGAGATCAAACACATTTTGAAAAAAGGTGAAGAAGGACAGAAAGGAATGGTCCTTTAAGCTTAATGATGCTTTGTGGGCATACAGAATCGCCCTACAAGACTCCTATAGGGATGTCCCTTTCAGACGGTTTATGGCAAGGCATGCCATCTACCAAGAGAATTAGAATATAAGGCCTTGTGGGCAATCAAAACTTTTAATATGGATCTAACTGCTGTCGGTAACCACAGGAAGCTTCAACTCACCTAATGGAAGAACCGAGGATGGATGCCTACACTAGCTCATTGTACAAAGAAAAGGTTAAATCATTCCATGATAGGAGCCTCATGAGAAAAGAGTTCATACCGAGGTCCAAGGTATGGTTATTCAACTCTAAACTTAAATTCTTTCCTGGCAAATTGAGATCCAGATGCGAAGGGCCATACACATCATCAAGGCCTCCCCCTCAGAGTCGTGGATATTTCAGATCCCAAGGATGGAAGAATACTCAAGGTAAATGGTCGAGGCTCAAACCATGCATTGAAAACACCGGGAGCCCTTCGCCCACCTATCATCATGAATCTCCAAAAATCGATGGTAGAAAAGTGTATAATATGTTTGTACAACATTGTTTTTCCGATTTTTTGTTCATCTATTTTTCTTATGCATAGTGTAAATACACTTCAAAGTTCAAATCGCAAAGTAAAAAGTACTTTTGAAAAGTTCAAAGTTCGATTCGAATTGGTTCTGGAGCTGTAATGAACTACTCGAAAAGAACCATGTTCTGCTCGAATAGTTAAAATTTCCTTTACGAATAGAAAATCTAGGGAGAAGTCCTTTGCGAAAAAGATCTTTAGCCAAATCCATTTCGAATAGACATATCAAGCTCGTTCTTTGCGAACTACACTTTCTCAAGATTTTTACCTTTGAAAGACACTTTTGCTATTCAAATAGAGAAAAGGACTCTTTGGAACTTTTCGAACACTTAAGGGTGCTGCGATTTTACTTGTTAGTATATTAGGTCATTTTGAAAGTCCTTGGATATCTGCAAACACTCTCCCAAGCAAAACCCTTTTCAAAACCCTAGCTCACCCTCTTCTCTCACGAGCTCCACACGAATAACCACCATCTATTCTAATCTTCCGCTTTTCTCTTGTCAAAATCAAAAGGGTAGAGCCCATGATCTTCAAAGCAAAGAAACCCAACAGAGAAAACCCTAGATCGCTAACTTTCTCTATTCTTGCTCAAATTTTTCGTGATTCTTTGGTAGTTAAGCATACACTTGAGACCATTTTAAATTTGGGAAAAAGCAGAGAAATCCCTTGCCATGTTCCCTAAATCTTGACCAAGAAGACACCAAACACCCCCTAAAAGCCAAAGGCAAAGCCCCAAAATCTACAAAGAGAAAACTATCCATGAACAAAGCGGATAGAAATGAGAAAGAAAGAAAGGCGCCATGAAGAGCCTCACGATGTTTCCAAATTTCAATCTCAAATGCCTCCCTACCCCTCCATTTGGTTTTGCCCAATCCTTTATTGATGCCACAAGATACTCCCGACCATTCTTGGTGGATGAAACTTTTCTCCTCCAAACCAGATTGTGAACTATCTTTAAGATATCTCACGGGCCTCCATCAACACCATCCTTACCCTTTACGAGAAAATCTACCCACGGATGACAAAGTTGTGGTACCAAAACCTCACCATGGTGATGAAGATCGGTGATGTGCCAACCCTAGTAATCTTCATAGACAATGTGATCTTCTAGTAATCCTGAAGACATTGGGCATGCCTTGGGAATTCCTTTTCGATTTAACTGAGGGACCCCTGGCCCCTCCCCGAGACCTCTTTTAGAGACATGGCTGCCCATTTGACACAAGGAATGGTTGGATCTGGGCAATCCATAATGAGGAGAGATCTTCCCCTCAAGATCTTGATGGATTCAATTTTACGAGGAGCCTCTATGTCACAGGCACACCCAAGAAAGGAGAACCCCATTTTAGAAGCCTGTTTCACTTTTCAAAGGGGTAATTCTTCAATGCCCTTTGCTAATCCTGGAGGCCATGGTGATGTTAGTGCTAAAGTAAAAAGGAACAAAAGATTGGCCTACCTTTTGGAAGACTGATTCTGACCCTTTTGAGAGCCAAATTTGACATTTCAGAAGAGCCCTTTGAGGTATTAACCTCACAATTTTGGAAAAAGGCTGGACTACAAGCCATGCCATGTTAAGGAGAATGAGGAAGCTGGAGCCCTCTGCCTCCTCCGACTTGACAACTCGCTTCTTTTCTTTACAACCCGCTTCAATTCACATGGTCATTGAGCCCATTGAAGAACATGTCAGCAACTGAACGAGCTGCTTTTCTGCTGGAATTGAAAGAGAACCATTTACGGCTGCAGAAGAGGAGCCTCAAACTTGGTGAGCCTCAGCCCTACCCTTTCCTCACAGTCCGAGGCAGCCGGCTCTTCCACAGACCTCTGACTGCCATTGAAGGCCTGGTCCCTTACACCCCCACCCCCTCCCCTATCCCAGTTAGCCCTCCCTCTATCATTGTCATTCCAGTTTCCCCTTCCACCCCCACCACCCCCACTATTCAAACCCCACCCATCTCACCCAACCTTGCTTTACCCCTAGCAGACTTGCCCATTCCCAGCCCAGAGGAGGTAGCCCCCCCCATTCAAGTCCCACCTTTTCGGCTTCCCCACCTTACGTATAAATAACCAACCTCTACCAAATTCCCCACATCTTTCCCCACCCTTCCAAAATGACCGACGACCAAGCCAATAAGCCATCACAGCTTTTACCCCATGTGGTGGACCCACCACCACAGAAGGTGCCAGA
Organism: Chloranthus sessilifolius; assembly: GCA_021018995.1. Taxonomy (NCBI): domain Eukaryota; kingdom Viridiplantae; phylum Streptophyta; class Magnoliopsida; order Chloranthales; family Chloranthaceae; genus Chloranthus; species Chloranthus sessilifolius. The sequence goes on along the minus strand of CM037597.1, from coordinate 72,939,374 downwards.
TCCGCCCAGCCCTCCGGGACGAATTTGAAGAGGTCCTCACGATTTTGGCTAAAGAAAAGGAGGCCCAACTCACCTCCTCGGAAAAAACAAAAACTCAACCTTCCCCGCCACTTCCACCTTCTCCACCGCCACACCCTCCCCTAAAACACCTGTCCCTATTCATCTTTATTTTTTTTTTTTTTATGTAAAATGTTTCTAGTTAATAAACTTTACTTTCTCCCATTCTCCATGTCATCTTTTTCTTTTTTTTTTTTCTCATTGCTTATTTTTTCTTCTTATTATTTTGCCTTGTTTCAATTTTTCGGTATAATGTGACCATGCCACCTTTGAACCAAAGGAGGACACTGTTCCCCATAGGTTTGGGGGTATGGCAAACAGGACCTGCCCATGGGATAAATAGCATAAGGGCATCACAATCACCAAAGTAATCAGGAAATGAATCAATTTACTTAAGAATCATGACAATGTGGAAATTTTAAAATTTTCTATGCAAGAATTTAGACATTCTAAACCCTACAATATTCCACATTTGCATGATGTTAACACCAGCAAAATACACTTGTATTAGCACATAGCAAGTCCACAGGAAGAGAAAAAGGTAAAGATATACTTAAAAGCTCAAGGAAAACCATAACCAAAGTGAGAATTGAGCCTATATGTTTTACATCTCACGATTGAAGAGTGACTGAGGCAACCTTTTCGATTCAAAGGACTGGCCGAGGCATTAGATCCACTAGAAATTAGGAAACTCCAAATCAAAACAAGCAACAAGATTCATGAAACCGAGGAAAAGATCAAGGCCTTCTTTGGACAAATTTTGAGCTTAATGTAACCAACCAAGAAAGATCTCGCCTTGTTTGTACCCCAATTGAGCTATAAATCCTACAATGCTTCATCAAAACACCCATTTTCTTGCACTGAACCAATGGAACTAATTCACCTTCCTCACCTTGAGAATTCAGGAGTTAAAGGAGAAAGAAGTAAAGATGGAACATTTCGGCAAATATCAAAATAAATAAAGAAGAAATACCTCAAAATGGGCAAGATGGTGGACTGAGAAAGTAAAAGAAAAACAATGTGAAAAAGAAGCAAAAAAAAAAAGGCAAAAGGGGAACTTTATGTTGAAAATTCAAGATCAAAGGAAGAAGAACTGAGTACTTTGAACACGAGAATCTCAAAAGAAGCTAAACTCAAGAAGGTGGAGTCATGAACCACCTCCTTCAATTCCCGACTTCTCAAAAATCCAAACACTGCTCAACCTTCCTATCCTCAAACCTCACTCCACGAGCCATACAACAAACCCAAATTTAAAAGTCCTTGTGATCCAAAGTTGAGTGAACTGTCATGTGGAGATAAGGCTCTCAATCTATGGTGAGGAGATGTCAAGGATGCCAAGACTGAGAATCATGCCTATGCTCATGCTTACAAATCCATTTGGGAGATGTAATCGCTCTTGAGCTTGAGTGAAATGAACCTTCAACAAAAATCTTGATGAGAGTACACCGTAAGTGTTTGGGTTGGAACTTGAGCACATTAAGTATGACTTATAACCTAATTTTTATTCAAATGATGAACTCACGACACATTTGCATGATTTCTATGGCTGCTCACAGATTGAAAGAGTGAAACATTCATAAGGTTTATAAATGTTGAAATCCCTTGCAAACAATAAACCTAAATTTCGCTTAAACATTGATTCAAGAGTAACTAATTTTGATCTTTGATTGCTCATGGGATGACAAAGGCACTAATGCCAATGTCCCATGGAGAAGTTTGTGGGTACCTTCACCGAAAACCCTCAGAGACTTCACTCCTCCTCTAGGGATCACCTAGGGGTTTAAAAGCTTGTTGCATATGCTAAATGCACTGCTTCCTACAAAAGTGGCTCTTTATTTTGCTTTTACGCTTTTGCTCGTGGACTAGCAAAGCTTAGGTTTGGGGTGTGTTAAGCAGTGAAAATACCATTTTTCACCCCTAAACATGAGCCTTGAAAGACCCTTGAGAAGACTAAATAAGTGCTTTAGTGTGCATTTTACCTAACCAATCGACAGTCCAAATCAAAAGCATCCCAAAAGATCAAAAGTCGATACTCATGTCAAGTTTAAAGAAGGAGGAAGAAACAATTTCAAAGAATGGCTAAAGAGGGTCTAAAAGAGCGCATAAAGACCAAGCAAGAGAGAGAGCCATTCGCAAAGAAAAATCAAGTTAAAAGTCAATTCAAAGAAAAGAAGAGAAGACCAATTAAGAAGAACTGAACCCACAAAGATCTCCTCAAATGTAAGAGAGCTCGAGCCAAACTACTTTGCTAAAAAGCCCTTAAACTCGCGAAATGGCATTCGGGATTTGCATACCGTCCAAGGGTATTTCAGAAACTTTGCACGCGCCCAATGCAATCAAAAGACCAGAACATTCCTAAGGTTCCAATCAAGATCCAAGGCATATTCCAACCCATGTGAGCACCCAAAGTTAAATTACTCAAGGAACTTCTAAGCTCAAATGTAATTTCAAACCCATAATGTAATTGATGCTTCGCACCCGATCAATAACCAGATCGTAGCATTTATTGGCCAAAACAGATCCGATCCCCGTGCTCAACCTCATTGGGCAATCCAGATCTAAAGCATTCTCGATTGGTCAATCCAAATGCGCAGGATGGAGGAAAAAGTATAAATAGAGAAGCCATTTGCCCAAATTGGGCATCCAGATTTTAGAGTTTTCATCTCTGCTTCTCATTCCTACGATAGCTTATCCGAACTCTCAGAATCCCTTCTTGTAGTTTACCTTGAGAGCCATTGTGAGTGATTTGTACTTCAAGTTGATTCAAGAGTAAGTCGAGGGCTCTCTAAGAAGCCGTGCTCTGTAATTGTAATTTTGGATTTTAAAAGGTTCTTTGTCAGAATTTGTGTCTTCTCCATTGGAGTCATGTCGAGGGTTCCAATGTTCACCTTAGTGCATTAGACTTCTTTAGATTCACTCATCCGCATGCAACTTCCTTAATTCATCATCACAGCGAATTAGCGTTGGTAACCTAATTCTAGCGGCATTTATAGTGATGTTCATGTTCGAACTAAAGAATACCACAACTATTGGATGATTTGTGACCATTTAAGTGGGACAGATCATAGCCATAAGTCTAAACCTATTCCTTAATTCGGATTTATTTCTCTTACATCTGTGCTGGTAGCCAGATGAAGATTGAATCTGCTCTGTTGAACTACAGATTCTCCATTAAAATTCAGAGGCTAAAGTACATGAAGCTATTATTTCTGAATTTGTCTTATTTTAAACATCTCCCCAACTCGGATCTGGATCATGTAGTTAGTTCTTTTCTTTATTTGCTTATAGTTAAATGTGACACAATCCAACACTCTCTTTTATCTATTCTTTTTTTTAGATAATTATAGAGCCAGATCTGGTAGCACAGATCTGGAGGTTTATCTCTCAGTTTAGACAAAATTCTCTGTGGACGATCTTGAAATACTTACTTTTAAAACTTGCTACAATTGGCCCTGATCTTGTAGGCCAGTGTTAGCCCCAATGTGCTGATATCCCTTTCATAAGTTAACATCCATATAACCTAGCATTCTTTAATTCTTTAATTTTTGATTCATAATGCACACAATTATGGCACACTTGGAGCGACATCAGTTTCCTACTTCCACTGTTATATTCAGGGGTTTAGAATGGTCATTCCCCTCGATCGGTAGGTCTGCATCGATGAAAGAGATGGTGTTTGGGGCCAACACTTGCCCTATTATTTCCCCTACTGTTGAGAACTGGAAAATACCATTTTTTACCCCTTAATCTGGGCCTTGATAGACCCTTGAGAGAACTAAATAAGTGTTTTAAGTGTTTGTTTTACAGCTAACAATAAAGGCAGGCTTAACCTTGAAAGTAGCTTAAAAGTGCCAAAAAGATGATGACCCATCTTGATCTGGAGGAAGAAGGAGAAAGGACAACCTCACTGGCTGTCAAAATGCCTAAAATAAAGAGGACAAAGGCCTGGTTTCAACCTGGAAAGAGGTTTGGAGCTATTCGAAAAGAAGAATGCACTACAGAATGCTATTCGTAAAGGTCCCCAATCTTTGGGAAAAGGTCCCCAAGCTCTGCGAAAAGGTCTCCAATCTTTGCGAATAGATCTCCAGAAGTTACAGTTCTTTTTGAAAAGGTCCCCAATCTTTGCGAATAGATCTCCAGAAGTTACAGTTCTTTTCGAAAAGGTCTCCAATCTGTGCGAAAAGAGCTTCAGAAGTCACAGTACCTTGCGAAAAGTTCTCCAAACTGTGCGAAATGATATCCTGAAGATTCTCAGCATCTGCAAGGGCAATTCAGTAATCTCTGCACGCGCCCCAATGCATTTAAAAGCCCAGGGACATTCCGGAAGATTCTGAGCACGAACCAAAGGCATATTCCACCCCATGTGAACACCCAAAGATGAAATTACTTGGCGGGAACTTCTAAAAGCTCAAACAGATTTTTGAATTACATAACAGAATTGATGCTTCTATCACCTGATTGGCTGAACCAGATCAAGCAGTTCTGATTGGCCAAAATAGATCTGGATCCTTGTGCCCGACTCCTATTGGTTGATACAGATCTATCCAATTCTGATTGGTTGATACACATCTGAGCTGGCTTAGGAAAAACTATAAATAGACGAACCATTTGCCCAATTTGGGTATCCAGATTTTGAGTTTCATTCCTATTCCCCCATTTCTAAACCAGATAGTTTGTCTGAAATCCCTGTAATAGCTTCACTTTTACTTGCAATTGAGAGCGGTGAGATATTTCTGTAATTCAAAAGAGAGTTGTATTCAAGACTACATATCTGAGGGCTGTTTAAGCTGTGCTCTGTAATTGTAATGGTGGATTTGAAAAGGTTGCTGTAAACTGTACATTCTCAATTGGACTCATGTTAAGGGTTCCCTCTGATCTCCTTATTGCATTAGACTCCTTTAGATTTACTGTTTTTCATGCAATTTCCCTTGATTCATTAATCCTGTGAGAATTAGTGTTTGTAACCTAATCTCTCACGGCATTTGTAGTGATGCTTCTTGTTCTAAACTAAGGCTTTAGATTAAAGACTATTGGATGGTCTGTGGCCATTAAAGTGGACAGACCATAGCCATAAGCCTAAGTCTAATCCTTGAGTTAGATTTATTTCTCTTACATCTGTGCTTGTAGCCAGATGAAGATTAAATCATTTCTTTGTTGATCGGCAGTCATTCTCATTGTGTTTCAAGGACCAAATCAAAGTTAGATATTACTTCTCCATTTTTTTTTACAAGTTTACCTCAAACGTTCCCCCAACTTGGATCTGGATCACTTAGTTTAATCTTTACTTTTATCATTTAGTTAATGTGACAAATTCAACCTCCCATCTTATGTGCTTTGTAGATAGGATCAGAGGTCAGATCTGAAGGTTTATCTTAAATTTTAAATCAATTCCCTATGGACGATCTTTTACTCACTTACATTTAAAACTTGCTACAATTGGCCCTGATCTTGCAGGCTAATTCACTTCTATCTGTGCTGATATTTCTTTACTCTTTTTAATATTCTAGATTCATTATAACTTAGCAGTTGCAAACCTGTTTTCAAAACACAAATAAATCAACCACACTTAGAAGCAACAACACCTACTTCATCTGGAGTTACATGGGTGGAGACATGCGCGTCCTTGAGCGCTCCCATTAGGGCTTGAAAGTGGAGTGGAGACGTGATTAACAAATCCCACATAGTAATATGTGCGGGTGTTCTCTTGAGCTGTGTCTCCAGTATGTGCTCCCTGACCATTTTTTCAAAGGGATTTCCCGCGGCCTGTTCTTTCTTCTTTTCTTATCCTCTGACTGCCCCTGATGCTTCTGGCTGAGCAGAAATTCGGCCCGATCGGGTAACGAATTCAACAGCCTCTTCCTGGTTGCACCCAACATTCATGTCCGTCTGTTCATAGCTCAATGGTACTTGATGCGGGTCGTAAGCAGGTTTTAGGATGAGAAAAGGAGTGCATGAGGATTCTGGGGAGGATTGGGCTGGATATACTGGTTTCTCGGGTCCAACCAGATTAACTCTAATGGGGGGTGGAATGGTAGTGGGGGGAATTGGCGAAATTGGATTTATGGGTACGGAGGGGGCTTGTACTGGTGTTACATGGGCATGGTAGGACTAGTGGTGATTGGGTGATGAGGGGATTGGGTGAGGGGTTGCTTGTCCGGGTGGCGGTGGAGTTGGGTTGGGGCCAAAATAGCGAAGGGATGGCGGGGAGTGTGGTGATTGGAGGGATGGGGAGACGTTTGAGGTGTGGTGGGCGTGGGGTGATAAGGATATGAAGGGTTTGTATATGGGGAGGTATGATGGGATGGTGATGGGTTTGTGGATGAAGTGGGGTAAATTGGGGACAATGGAGTTGTGCATTGAGCGGGAGGGTTTGGATATGGCGGGGTAGTGGGTGGAATGGGGGGGTATAAAGGGGTTGTGGCATGGTGGGATGATGAGGGGTTGGTAGATGAAATGGGATAGATTGGGGATGATGGAGTTGTGCATGAGGCGGGGTAATTCGGGGGCGATGGAGGGGTGTATGGGGTAAATTGGGTGGTGGGATTTGAAGGTGTGTATGGAATGGGGTAACTTGGGGATGGCGGAGTAATGTATTGGGTGGAGGGACTTGAGGGTGTGTATGGGGTAGGATAATATGGGGATAGCGGAATTGCATATGGAACGGGATGATTTGGGTGTGACGGAGGGGTGTATGGGGTAAATTGGGCATGGGGTGGATACGCAGATGATTGCGGTGGGGCTGTACCCGTTTGGATTTGATAGGCGGGACGGGGGTGGAAAAATATTGCCCTAAATCTAAGAGCTCCTCTTGGCAAGCCGGTGTGGGAAAATAATCGGCAAGATACAATGGCTCGATCACCCCAACAAATAGTTCATCTTCGTTCAACCTGGGGAGTGAAAATTCCTCCTGATTACTAATATAATCTGAAGGGTCAAACTCTTCTTCTTCTTCCTCTATCCAATATATGTTAGGCCTGGGGCCTCCTGGGTGTGGTGGTAGAGGGGCTTGATGAATATTCTGGTTCTGCCCTTGAGGATGTGGCGGAGGTATGATTTTTCCTGTCTCTATCAGATCTTGGACCGCTTGCTTTAACGGGAAGCACCGGTCCATAGGGTGACCCGGTCCCTGGTGAAAATTGCAATGCAGATTCGGATCATAATTCCTTGGTATTGGGTGGGGTGGCCAGCGAGGTTGGAGTAAATTGACCAGGCCTTTCTGTAGTAATACCGACAGTAAGACACTCAAGGATTGCCCCAACGGGGTGAATACTCGTTCAAAATGTGCTTTCATCTATTCCGGGGTAAACGGGGCTCTTGGTCCGTTGCTTGGCCTTGGTACTTGCTCGAAACGGGTCGGGGGTGGTTGTGTAACCTGGAGTTGTATCGGGGGGCGTTGGTATTGGCCTGGGGGTAAACAACGTTCTGTACCTTTGTCCCTGGTCTTCTTTCGATTCTTGGTTCGGCTGCTTTTTGAACCCCGGTGGCCCCATTGGCCACATTCCTTCCTAACCTGCCCTCTCTAATGGCGTCTTCGCAACGATTGGCATTTCAGACCAGATCAGCAAAACTTACTGGCGATATACTAAAAATCTACGATGAAGGCTCCCTTGGTTATCAATTCAATCTGCTCATCATCAGGAATCCAATGAGTTACCTGAGCGGCCAATGCCCTCCACCTCCCCAAGTAAGCACTGAATGTTTCATTATGTCTTTGCTTTAATCAGGCCAAATCTGACTTCCTTGGTTCTATGTCCATTTTATAGACATATTGTTCTTGAAATAATCGTGTCAGGTCTTTCCAATTTTTTATCATGGATGGTTCCAGGGATGTGAACCATCTCAGTACTGGGCCCGTTAAACTCTTTTGGAATACTTTGATGAGGAGTCGTTCATCTCCGCCATACTGGCACATATCCCCGTAGTAAGATTTCAAGTGGGCGATGGGGTTGCGAGTGCCATTATACTTATCGAATGATGGCATCTTGAATTTCTGTGGCAAGGGGACATCAGAGAACAGACATAAGTCTGAAAAGTCCGTTGAGTGTAGTTCTATTCCTCCCATCTTCACCAGCTACTTCTGTATTCTGTCTATCTGTTCTTTCAGCTGCTCTGGTTCCTTTGAGGCTGCGGCGGGGACCGCTTCCCCCTGATTTGGTTCGACCCTAGTTGTGATGATGGTGGGCCCGGGAGGGTTAAAACTAGTAGCTCCTCCACTGTTGCGAATCTCATCCTCCTCGAACTGTTGGTCATGGTATTGGTGAGGGGCGAATTCTGCTATTTGGACTTGGGGGGTGAGGGGTTGGATGACTTGGTGGGGCCATATGGTTTGTAGGGGATGAGAAGGGATAAATGGGTGAGTGTTTTCTGGGTAAGTGATGTGCTGAGTTGGTTGCACATTCTGGGGGTGATGGGGGTGTGATTGAGGTGGTGGGATGTTGTGGTTTTGAGGAATGGGATGGATTGGATTTCCCGTTGGAGGTGGGATGGGGGCGTCAGGGGTATAGGTGAATGAAGGGTATTGGTGGGGGGGTATGGGGTTAGTGAATGGGCCTTGATGAGCGTGGGCGGATGGGCCTTGGGTATGAGGAATTTGGGTTTGATGGTTTTGGAAGGCTTGGACTGACGGGCCTTGGGCCTGGGTGTGGGGCTTAATATGACTTTGGGCCAATGGGCCTTGTTGAGTTTGGGCTACTGGGCCATGAGGGGGTTGGGTTTGTGTCCATGGGCCCTGGGCTTGGGTTTGATAGGTTTGGGTCCAAAGGCCCTGGGGGGCTTGGACCTGGACCTGGGTTTGATGGGCTTGGGCCCATGGGTTTATAGGGTTCTGGGCTTGGGCCTGGGTCTGATGGGCTTGGGCCCATGGGTTTTGAGGGTCTTGGGTCTGGGCCTGGTGGGTTTGGGCTTGAGCCCATGGGTTTGGAGGTGTTTGGGCTGGGGCATGGGCCTGATGGGCTTGGGCCCATGGGTTTTGAGGTGTTTGGGCTGGGGCTTGGGCTTGATGGGCTTGGGCCCATGGGTTTTGAGGGTTTTGGGTCGGGGCCCATAGATTTGTGTGGGTTTGGGCCTGGAATTGAGGAGGGGGATTTTGGGAGGTATGGACGATGGGTGATTGGGCATGGTTAGGAGGGAATGGGGTATGGAGGTTTTGGACATTTGGATGCGGGGTTTGAGAGGTAGGGTTGCGAGAAGCAGCCCACAGAGCGTACAATGTTCTCATGTCCTCCATCGAGGGCATGGATTCAGGTGTGAGATTGGGGGTTGATGGCTCACTTAAGGATGGAGGTGGTTGGGAGAAACTGGGCATGACCCTGGTAAATGGGGGGGTGTGTTGGGATGTGGATGGGCCATGTGGTGGGAATGGTATGTGAGATGGGGTGGATGAGATGTAGGATGTTGGGGGCATGGGTGATGAGAGGGATGGAACGTGGGAAGTAGGCGGGGGATGGGACTCCCTAGGGGGTCTTTGGAAGTCTGGGGATGCGGTAAGGGTGTTTGGATGGGAGATGGGGATGTAAGGATCGGTTGGGAAATGAGGGGTTTCAGTAGGGGATGAAAAAGGGGTATGCTGGGAGAATGTGAGGGAAGGGGATGAGGAGGAGGTGAACACGGGCGCCCCGAATGGGCCCGTGATATCGAACCTGGTTTGGGTGAAGGTGTCGGAAATCGGGTCTTCTCCTATATGGGAATGGGAAGGAGATGACGGTGGGGATGTATCGGCTCTTGACATGATCCGCTGACGAGTGTTGTACCGATGTCGCGGGTAAGGGCCAAATACCTTCCTGGTTCTTCTCCTACGGGCCGGGTTTGAGGTCGCCGTAGTGACGGTCACACCAAGGTATATTTTTTATTGTTTTTCTTTGTGTGTTTTTTTTTTTTTTTTTTTTTTGGGTTTTGGAAAATGATGATGATTTGATTTTTTTGTTTTTTTTATTTTTGAAAATGAATTTTTTTGTTGTTATTTTTGATTTTTGACTTTGATTGATTTTTTTTAAAGGTGGATTTTTTTTTTGAAGATGAGGATTTTCTTTCTCTTTTTTTTTTTTCAAATAGCAATTAACTCCCCTCTACTTAGATGAATGATGACCTGGTGCCCTGGGTCAACTCCCGTTTCGGGCGTTATATGCGCCTTTAGTAGGTCCCACGGCGGGATCCGACACACTTCGGAAGAAGCTAAAGGGAACCCTTTCGTTCTATTGAAGGCGAGGGAATCCACGCGAATGACCCAATCCCCCGGAGCAAATCAATAAGAAGTCGCCTTCTTTTGACTGGGCGGGGACATATTGGGTGTTAGAGAATGTGGGAGGCTACCGCGGACACTAATACCGCTAATCGGGGAATTGGGGTGATGGATTGGGCCTCAGGTCGGGTTCTTTGCGACCCGATATATCTTGGCGTATATATTATGCCTTGGACCAAAAAGTACAGATTTGGTCGTATATATTATATCGCTGGCTTAAATCTGAGGATTTTAATTTGGTGTATATATTATATCGCTGTGTAAATCTGAGGCTTTTTTTAGGCGTATATATTATATCGCCGGGCAAAAGGTTCATCAATTATATTTGACGATGACAAGCCCGAATGTGGGTCTTTGAACTGGTTTCTTGAGAGAAATGCTCCGGGGCTTTTCTGTATGTTATCGGGTCCTCCTTTCCGTTTCCTAGGGATACCTTTGCTGAATTTTGGGTTTTCTTCGCTCTCACCAATGCGGTTTTCTGGCTTGATCGGAATTGGCAACCCAACGATATACCTCCGGTATAGCGCCTTCTCGAATCTTGGAAGGTGGTTCTTTTCAGGATCATCACGACTAGGGCTGCCGCCTTACTGGGAACCGAGTAAATTGTATCTGTGCCTAAACCCCCCGAAAACTACCCAAAAACGCAAAAATAAATTCAATTATGTCCCCATACTGTTGGTTCCTTTTTAATTACAAACTTTTATAGGGGAGTGAAATTAATGTCCAAGATCGGGTCGGGGATGACAAGCCCGTGCCGCCTCAACGGGCCGGCGTTCAATGGTGAAATATGATGACTAAAGTAAAGTGCGCAAGTAGGCCCGCCAAACGGCTAAGGCTCGTAAATGACCGAAATTTAAATGACGTGAAAATAAAGGTGAGCGGGCCCGCCAAACGGCTAAGGCGGCTTAAATGACAAGAATCATAAAAGCTGAAATTTAAGGCGCAAGTAGGCCCGCCAAACGGCTAAGGCACTTAAAAGACTAAATCGTAGGGGTGAGTACGTTAGTAAAAACAACAAAAAATAAAGAAAAACATCAACAAATTAGAACAAAAAATAGCCATGGTTTGTAAAAAAAATAAAATAAAAGGAAAGGCCAACAAGAGGGGAAGCGCTAGGGTGAAATCCCCAGCAGAGTTGCCATCTGTGCAACCGAGGATCCTCTCGAACCCGTCGCGGCGATGCGCTCGCTTTCAATGAAAATGTAGAGTCGCCACCCGGAGCTTTTGGTGACCCGAGAAACCTTCAAATCGATATTTTGAGCATCGAAGTGCTAAATATGACTCTGATTTACCGGTCCTTACCAAAGGCTCTAGGGTAGGGGCTTCGGTTATCGATCGGGAAGGGTTTAGGCACCCGATCAATCCGCACGTAGCAATCTCTATCTATGGCCAAAATAAAAATCAAAAGGGCGGAGTTTCCCCTGGCCCGAAGGCAATACGGTCTTATCAAGCTTTAAGCCAACCCAAAATTTCGGCGGCGTAACGGCTTGAATTCTTGGACGGAGGAGACACCAAGAAGGTAGTGGAAGAGAGGGGTGAGCCGGAGCTCACGGGCCCTTGTTGCACCGTGGAAGATCTTCGCTTTGACGCGCTTCCGATGGCTTGAATGGTATGGAAATGGACTCTAATACAAAGATTTGATAGGTAGGGGGTGTAGAGGGAAGCTAGGGAATAGATTTTGACTAAAAGCAGGTGATCTCATGGTTGAAATGGAGTGGAATAGGTGATCTAAGCTTGCTGGAATTTTGGAAAATATATGGCATTTTCTCTCACTAGGACTTTCTCTCTCTTAAGCTCTCTAATCAACCAAATTTTCAACCAAAACTTCAACCCCTTGGAAAGAAGAGGACCTCTCTATTTATAGAGAAGGGATGGGTTAGGGGATTACTTAAGAGCTAAATGGTTTAGCAATTAGGTAATCCCCCATCTAAGGTTTTCTAGGTTTTCAAGGTCCTAGGGTTTTGGGAAACTGGTTTCAATGGCGGATGATGGGGTGAGACCATGGGTGACTTAAGGGTTGCCAATAAGCTCAAAGGGGGTGAAACCAATCTCAAGACACCCACCTCAACTAAGGGGATGGTCAAAGGGTCAAACTAGATGGAGGCAATTCGAGCTACTGATGACAGTTACTATAGCTAAGCTGGGCGTATATATTATATACGCCCAGTTTAAGAACAATAAAAAAAAGGGGAGCCCTGGGAAGATGAAGCCCGTGGTGGGCCCCACCTATACTGGGCATATATATTATATACGCTCGGCCAAATTTCCCCCAAAATAGGCAGGCGTATATAATATATACGCCTGACTAATCTGGGGCTAAATTGGCTGGGCGTATGTAATATCCACGCCAGAGCAAAATTTTTATGATTTTATGTGAAACGTCAATCGGCCATAACTTTTGAACCGTAGCTCCAAATTGGGTGATCTTTGGCTTGTTGGAAAGCTGGAGAAGTCCTCTTTCCAATTGTATATGGCTAATCCTTGGTAGTAGTCTTTATAAAATTCTGTAGCTCTCATCCCATCAACTGCTCAGAAGGGTTTGAGTTGGGTCTGGGAAGGGATTCTAGGGTTTAGAGGTGATCTCTAAGGGTTGGGTAATGGTTCTAACAGGTTTAGGGTGAATCCTAAAGATCTGGGTAGATTCCTAAGGGTTCATGGGGGTGCCATCAGAAGCACAGGGGCACATCTCCCCCGCAGTATAGATTGATCGGGCCTTGGGCCGAATTTGGGTGTCTACACACGATAACCCCATATATGAACCGCCCTACGATTCACCCCCATGTCACCCCGAGATTAATATGGCCGGTGGCGAAGAACACCCCTTCACCCCCCAAGCACCAGTAACAACGACAACGGGAAATATAGTAGTATCGGACAAAACTTCACCGAAGAACTCGTGGAACTTAGTGTATCGCCCAACAACTCGTGGAACTCAGTGTCCAAAAATCACAAAAAGGAGGCACAGAAGTTGAAGAACTACTCCGAGGCATGGCCACTGCATATGAAACTATCAAAAATTAGCAAGGCGAGGAAGAAAGAAAACGACAAAGAGAGGAGAGATCGCCACCTACTCCAAGCACGATATCAGCACATATATTATCGCTGAGGCAAACCGCCCGCACCCTTTTTGACGACAATTGCCAAGATAGGGCTCACCCCTAGACTATCCAGAAAGACGCCACTGTAAGAGTAGAGGATCTCTCCAAGATGCTCGACGAATACATTGCTAAGAAAAATTGACCCTGGCTTGTTGTTGGAGTTTGATAGGTTTTGTCGGGATCTCGTGTTTAATCTACCTGCAAGGTTTAAGCCACCAAAGTTCAACAAGTACAACGGCATCGGGAACCCAAATCACCATTTGACATTATTCTGCAATGATTGTCAACTTGTTCGAGACAACCAAGGGCTCCTGATACACTATTTCTAGAGATCGTTAGAAGGAGAAGCTCTTGATTGGTTCATCGGACTATTGCTTCACAAGATCGACACGTTTGACGATATAGCCAGCCAATTCTTGGACTAGTACTAGCATTTGATACAAGAAGCGGTCAGTCTCAAAGACCTGATGACGACGAAGCAAGAACCCGAGGAAGACTTCACAGACTTCGTCACATGTTGGAGGAAACTCGTCACCCACACTAGAAGCCAGATGAAGGAGCAGGATGCGATTGATATTATCATAGACAATGCTAAAGAGCCTCTTCGAAGCGTTCTTATTATAAGTGATTGCCCTGACTTCGTCACCCTTCACCTGCACACTAATCGCATCCAATGACACATCAACGGAGGGGGCCTCACCTTTTCTATAATAGCATCGAAAGTCGCCTCTTCCAGTGACTCAAAGTCGAAAAATAATAAGAAAACCTTCGACTCTGAGCAAGTCAATGCGGTTGTCAACCATGCACAAAACTCCAAAAATAGAAGCTATCAACCAAGGAATTATGGACAGAACCAATACTATAATCAAAATTAATAGTGATATCCGAATCAAAATTAGAACCAGAACCAATATTAGAAACGAAACCAATACCCTAACCAAAACACCTACCAAAACTAGAACTAGAATGCCACCCACAACTAGTTAGCTAACCCTCAGAATTACAACAACGTGCCCCCACCCCAGAACTTCAACCAGCAAACCAGGGCCCTTACCAACCAATGCACGAGCACTACCCTCCATTACCTGACACTATTATTGGTACACGCTTTTTCTGGATTCCTTTCGATCCCCAGAAGAAGTGGCCCAATTCGATCCTATGGACCTTGGCTAGGGGCGGTGGAATAATAAACCATAAAATATTAAAGTAAAAGATAAATTCAAAATAGATATTACCTAGGTAGTGTGATCGCCAACTGCAGATGTTTATCGAAACTGAAACACGTCATTGATCACACTTTACGGGGTGTGGATTAACTTCTTTACTGAACGTTGGCCGACCAACTCCAATAGTTGTAGTCTGTCTACCCTAGCTTTTTAATCTTGATCTAAGTCTAATTAGCTTTATCTTCTTATCCTACTCTGAGTTTGACTGATTATGAGTTTCCTAGTACTACTCTAACTCTAACTGACTGAGTTTCCTACTTCTACTCTAACTCTAATTATTCTAGTCTCCTAATATTATTCTGATTTTAATTAATTTAGACTCCTAATATTACTCTAACTAGGAAAAACAATGGGGGTTGTGGCCCATTATGCTAAGGAGGATCGACCTCATTCCCGAGTATCCTTCGTAAGCTCCCTTAGGCAAATCGGTTGGCTAAGGCAATTTTTATAGTATTAGAGATTAAAAATTGAATTTAAACTGAGAATTGAGAATTTTAGGATCAAAAGTAGGAATTTAAAGTTTAAGAATTGAAACTAGAACTGAGGGCTATGAACTAGAAGTAAAAAATCAGGAACTTGAACTAAAAATTAAGAATTGAAACTAGAAATTAAGAACTCAGAACTAGAACTTAGAAAATTAAGAACTAGGAACTAGAAATTAAGACCTTGAAATTAAGAACTAGAAATTAAAACCTAAGGACTAGAACTAGAAATTAAGAATTAGGATTAAAACCTAAGAACTAGAACTAGAAATTAATAACTAGAAAGAGATTACCTGAAGCTAAGCGCTTCTTCCTCCTTCTAGTGCCACAGAGAGAAGAGCTCGAGCTTGGGAGAAGTGTGAGCTCGAGAGAGAAGAGATTGTTATTGAAATTGTGAGAGTTTGGGTGTGATAAGGGGTCTTTTTATAGGTGTACGGCTAATTTCGCGTTTAGGACCATGTGCGCGATTGGTGAATTGCGCGCATGGAACTTTGCATGGAATCGAATTAAGTGCAGGATCCACAATGCTTAATTCAGTTTGAGTCAGTCACGAACTCAAGGATGGCCGACTGACTGGGTGTCCTAGTTCCAGCATGCCTGAAACCAATTTCATGCAGGTATCTGTGCGTGGAATCCAATTCTGCGCATTGAGGTATGCACGAGATTGTGGAGTTCGGGTGGTCTTGGGAAACAGAGTCCCAGTCCAGTTCTGGATTGATTCTGCATGTAATATGACACATGCAATTGAATTCCGTGTGGCATGTACTACGTGAGATTTGGGACTTCAGGCGGTGCACGAGAGCCTGTGCCCACTCCAAATGGGACTAATTGCATGCATATTGTTCTACATGCGATTGAATTAAGCGCATAGTAGCTTGCACGTAATTCGAGGACTTTCGAGTCTTGATGGGTCCTAGTTTCTAGGTTGATGTTTTAGCCCATTTCTCAATCGCACACTATATGTGTGGTGTATAGTTCCCATGTTGGAAGTTTGAAGGTCTTCAGAGAAGGTCAGTCCTTTTTTGGAGATCGTGGGCAAGGTCAAAGGTTGATTGAACATGTTTGTATACTCTGAGAGGGCGAAAATGAGGTGTCTATAGATGCCCCTCTTCGGCGAGTTCTTTTAGCAAGGATGCGTCGAAGAAGTAGACACCCCCTTTTTAGGGTGCCTTCTCGTTTCTTTGAGAGATTAGAAGTGTGAACTTGGAAGGCGACATGAAATGCTTGACTTTCTTATCTATCAGTACAAGCTAGAGAGGAGCATTTGGGGCCGTGGTAGCTGTCGAGAAATGTATCCTCATCCTTGAGTGCAAGTGACATCCTGTCGCATATCACGACCTACTGCAAGGGGCAGTCAAATGAAGGAAAATTGACACAATCGAGGTACTGGGAGGCATCATACAAATGTCGAGAGACAAGGTCAAGTGACTAGATGATATGAAGTAATTTGATGGTGAAGGCTTTTACAAGTTATGTAAGACCGGGCACGTCTTTGCTCACACCAATGGTGCGTTAGGTGTCCTTTTCTACTGGACGTCTGTGATTTCTCAAAGTTGAGTATACTTAGTGTTTGGTTTCCTAGGAGAAAGAACGGGTTAGGTTGGTGAGAAGTGAGAAAATGATAGATAGGAGTTTTGAAATTTTAGGTTTTAACTTAAGATCAATTCGGTGGTAAAACTTCAAAATATGTGGCTTCTAAGACGTCACTGAGCAGATCCATTGGAACGAAATTTGGAGATCTGACCTTTGTTTGGTTGTCAAGACGATGCTTGGTATGCCGGATACTCAGTCTAACCTTCTCGCTGATACTGATGGTTGTCTCTTATGGGAGGACTACAGTGATTCGCGTGTTGGGAGAGACGAGTTTTGAAACGTTTGACTTAATATTAGCTAACCATATTTACAGAGAATATCGAATGGAGGGGGAGTGATACTTACCTAATTTGTCTTGCGCTGAGGTTTGGTTGCTGTTTTTTTGTGGTGGTCACACGATTGAACATCAGAGAGTTTCTTCTCCTCTTTCTCTACCATGACCAGGCTCGATGATTGTTGGTGCAATGGGACATTTTGGGGTAGGTCATGGTGGCAAATTTGGGTTGATCTTCCCCTTTGACTGCATGTTATGGCAGCCTGCGATGGGACCTGGTGGTTGTGCGATGGGATGCGGGTGACTTCTCCTTCTAGTTGGAGCCGCTATTGTTTGGTGTGTAAGGTCACGCGATGGGACGAGAGTGTCTGGGGGTGTCGTCGAGGGGACTCGAGCTCCTCGTGGAAGCGTGCCAAATCACACAACCACCAGCATCGTTCACAACAATGTGCTTTGTCGTCTCTTAGGTTGTTGGGCTTTTATAGGTGAATTTTTTAATATGAGCTCTAAGCCTTTTTGTTGGTGTTTATGCATTGTTAGGGCGATTTCCTGTAACACAGTATGCTTGTCATTGCTAGCCTGTTTCATTCTCTGGTGGGGTGTAGTGATGGGACTGCGAGGGGTGACCTTTGCTTGTTTTATTTCCCCTACTTTATTTTCTTTGTTTTGTTTTGTTTTGTTCATTTTATTGTATGTATTTTATTTTATTTTATCTTGTTTTATTTTTATTTTATTTATTTATTTTGGGTCTTATTTTATTTTAGGTTATGATGGGCTAGGTCTTTAGGTGACGGGCCACATTTTGGGCCTTTGTTTTCATTGTTTTGCTTTTGTCATAATGGAAGATGGTATTTCATATGCTTGTTTAAGGTTCAAGGTTTGTTTTGTTCTTATGAGTGTGACTCTTGTCATGTGGGTGTGTGTGTTTGAATTAAGGCTAAATAAATGTGTTGGGTGTTTTAATGGCATTGACTCATTTATGTTGTCATGGATTGTGTTTTTTTATTTGCTTGGATATCGGCTCATCTTGTTTTCTCATGGATTGTTCTCTTTGAGGGGGGTAAATGTCTTGTGATTATTGATTTATCTAGGTTCGTCATGGATTAATGTTCTCTAGGATGAAGGATGCTTGTGAATGAGACACTTGTCATTTTGTGGTGAAGGGGGTATAGGTTATAAATAGGTGTTTAGGGGGGTTTGATTTTGAATTTTGTTACTATTATTTTTTTTGTATTTGTAATAAATTTTGACCTTTGAATTTTTATTAATGTCTTTCCTTCCTCTTTATTTTATTTCGCAGGTGTTATATCCTAAAGATGTCTGTAATGGCGGTTTGTTTTTGGGAATGAGCGGTATTGGGAATGTGGAGTAGCACTCGAAGTGCTACTACGTTGAGGGAAGAGATGGAAGAGTTAAAGGTGGCGGGAAGAAAACCAAGGAAAAGAGCTTGATCAGAGTTCTCGTGATCTGTCCCACTTGCTCCTTAGTAGGCTCTATGGATTGACCTTTTGTCAACCCTCATATTTGGGGGTCCCCAATTCGGCTTTCCATAGGTGTATTCCTCAAATCTTGAGTGGCCTTCTGTGAGTCACTCTTTCTTTTTTGCCGATTCGGGGCTCTGTGATGCTGTTACTCGATCGTGTGACTTGGAAGATTGCATCATAAGCAACATCTCAGGGAGAAAAGGAGGCGAAGATGAGATTTGTGTTAGAATTTGTTCAGGCTAAGCTTCCTCTTCGGGCCTCTCAGTCATCTCTCCCCCTCTTGTGTATTATCACTCGAGCACCTCTCCCCAAGATCTCGTAGGCTCGAGTGTCTTTGAGTGTTTGTCCTAAGTTCAAATTCATCTTTCATTTTGGATTTGTATATTCAGGGGGTATGCCCCCGGTCTAACTTGTAGAAGTGGTTTATTAGTTCATGTATATATTTCTTTGGATTTTTATCATGGTTATTTTTGTTGGCTTTTAGTTTAATCGGGTTTGTTCTAGCCTAGTTCATTTTTTAGTCATGTTAGTTTAAGTTCGGATGGGTTCCTAGCCGGTTTGGTGTCTTAGGTGTTTAAGTGGCCACTTCCGTAGTGCGCGTGCGTGTATAGGTGAGGCATTTTCTAATTTTCGGAGTGCACATGATGGATGTAGAGTGCATCTTGGATGGTGTAGGTAATCTGTAAGTTTTGGGCTATAGGTGTTGGTTTTAGGTACGGTTAAAACCCTACAGTTCGGTCTCTGGCTGCTGCCGGTTGGTGCATATATTTTGTTATACCTAGGGAATTATGGGCACATGGAATAGAGCTTAATTTAATTCTGCACATATTTCTTTGTGCGGGATTGTGGGGGGCAGGAAGATAATTGTGCACAGTATAGTTTGCGCTTGATCCAATTATGCGCATGGGATATTGTGCATGATTGGAATTTGTCGGGTTACCTGGATGGGTATTCGAGCATCTCTTTGAATTCTGCGCAGCAGCGGACATGTTGGATTCTAATTCCGCGTGTAGGATGTCGTGCAGGTTTCGTTTGTCACCCGCACCGGCTGACTGGAGTCTAATTACGCGCTACAGGTGTAGTGCGTGACTTCGAATCCGCGCTAGATAGTTGGCACAGGATTCAATTACACGCTATTTGTGATGCGCGAAATTGATTGATATCTATATAAACCAAAAATTCTTCCCGTTTGACCCACGCATTCTAGTATTTTATTATTTTCTTGCTTCTCTACTCTCGAGTGCACTAGTTTTCATGTCCTTGCGATATCTCGCAATCCGTTCGTCGGATTTCGATGCAACTTCTTGCGTTCTTCTTCATTTCTCGAGTGCTTTCTTGTGAGATGAAGACTGAGGGTAGTATGACTATCTCAGAGTTTGCAAAGATGTTCGATGGTGAGGGTGCTCCGGAGGTTCCTATTGTGGAGAGTGAGGGTGTTCCAGAGATTGCTGTTGGGGCCGAGGTTCCATCTGTTGTTGAGGGTGTTGATAATGTTGTTCCACCTCGGGCTGAGTGTCCGATCCGGATCCCACTGGCAGACGACTTCACAGCGAACCAAGTAGGTGTTCAAAAATAAGAGTCACTTTACTTTCCTATGCATTTAGGCTATAATGTTGGTTATCTAGGATGTGGAAACCCTTTTATTTTACGCAGAAGCTGCATTTGGTCATGGTTCGTGTGCACATTCATGCATCATGCATGTATATAGTTTTAGGTCATGTTTATTTTTCCGCTCTTTATTATCTTCTCATGTTTTGCATGTTCATTGTAGATTTTTATTGTGATCGTCGTATATCAGTTCTTTCATAGTTTATCATTATTTGTGGTTTTTATCCCTTTATTGTTTGCTGTTATTGTGCCATCACCTTGGTTGTTATTGTCGTCGTTATATATATATATATATTTATTAGTATTATTATAATTTTTAGTATTTTTTAATATTACTATTATTTTTTTTTTTTTTATCATTATCACTTATATTATTGTCTTTATATATTTTTCATAGTTTAGTCTTACGTTCTCTTTTTTGTCTTGTTGGTTGTGCGTTTAGGAGCCCCTCTCCTTGTGCATTAGTTCTGTGTGGGCCGAGTCCCATGCATGGTATTGGGCTTTCCCTGTGTTTCAGTAGGTAAGGCTTGCAGATTTTAGTTTTGAGCCGATCCTGAGGCTCGAGCCTTTCCACCCTAACATTGGTTTAGTCGGGGCTATAGTGGAGAGGTGGAGAGAGGAGCAGCAGGCGCTGCTTTTCCCCATGGAGATGATGTTGTTGACCCTGGAGGACTGGGTTCGTGTTACGGGAGTGAGATTTAAGGGTGAGCCAGTGACTGGGCAGATGCTGTCTGATTACCAGGTGGTGAGTGTAGAGTGTTACGGGTCCGGACTAGGGATGATTCAGACTACTTGGTTCTTCGAAACCTTTTCCGTGGGGTTCACTCCTCCGAGGCGCTACCCCGAGTCTACAACGACGTATGAGGAGCGTTGTACAGAGATAGAGGCTCGTGCTATAACATCTACCCTAAAGATTTATGTTGGTCAAAGGTTGACTAGACACTGGTGTGACCTGGTTGAGCCAGGTGACTGCCTGAGGCTAGGTTCGCTAAAATTCTTAAAGCACCCACCTTAAAATAATAAGAAAATAATTATTACCAGTGGCACCCACCTTAAATAAGTAAGGATCTGACTATTGATAGGGGCACCACCCAAAAACTATAGGAAATTCACTTATTGGTAAAGACACCTAGGGGACACCCCACTTGATTAAAGGGGTGTGCAAAGAAATAGATAAACCCCACACTATATCTTGAGCTATAGATTTAGCCTGGATCATTTTAATAGTAAAATATTGACCCAAAGTTTGACCCGGATAGGACCCGAACCTTAAGAATAATGAAAGGATAAATGCCAAAAAATTAGATTCTAGAGATTATCACTAGTTTCTTTCGATGATCGAGTCAAACATTGACCCATAAACTAAAAGCTTTGAGTGTGCTAACACTTAGAACTAGGTATTTGTAGTTTACATAGAAGAGTGGCAAATCATGTAAATAGACTTAAAGCCCAAGGGCATTAGTACCTTAAATAATCCATTTTTGTAATTTATAAATTAAAATTCACAAATCTCTAGTAAATCCTAGCCATTGGATGATTGGACTTAGATTTGAGCCATCTTATTCCATAGACTATTCTTTGGAGAAATCTAAGGTGTAAGATGCTTTAAAGTGCATGCACCATAAGATTACTTAAAAAAATAACTTTCACATAATTCAAGAACCCTAAATACCATAAAAGACAAACCTTGAGGTGATGTGTGGTGTGAAGGGGTCAAAATGGGTCAAAGGTCTTGGGCATTTTTGACCTTGGAGGTGAGAGAATGAGAGATAAATGATGGGAATCCTAGGGACTTGGAAGAATATGAGCTAGGGAAGAGGGGGGGTGCCATGTGGCAAGGATTTGCAGCTCTTGTCGCCCAAGACCTTTGCATATTTCGAATTCCCTTGGGGAGGCTCCTATTCACTTCATTCTTCATCCCCTTCCTCTCTCCCACATTAGAAACTCCATTGAAGCTCCTTTGAAGCAAAAATCTGCCCATACGTCCTAGCCCTTAAACTTTTATCCCACCACCACCATTCAACTCCACACATTACCTAGTCTCACATATACCATTTTGATCTTCATCCCAGCTAATCCAACCACCCATCCTGTAGCGAATTAGCGAAGAAGAAGGGCTTGAGCCAAGGTAAAGTCTTGGTTGTTGTTGCCAACTTCTTTAGCCTTTTCATATAGAAACTTTGCTATAGATCATGTGCATTTTTATTTTTTTTGAGAAAAATTCTAGGATGATCATATTTTCATATGAGACCAGAACATTAGGAGCCCTGCTTGTGATCCTTGTGATCAAGCAAGGCTTTCTAAAGGTCTATAATGACCATGGAGGTTTAGACATTCCTAGTGTAGGAAATTTATAGTTTCATGGAGTTTCCATGGCCTAAATATGATTTTTTCTACTTCAGTTTCTGATTATCTGGTTTAGACTTTAGACTTTGAGTGTTGGAGGACCTGCATGTGATCAACATGACCATGCAAGTTCATCCAATGGTCTAGAATGACCCTTAAGGTCAAAAATTGACTATTTTAGCATTTTAGCCTAACTTTCTTGTATTTTGTGAAATAAAAATAGGATTTTGTTATATGGACTTTGAAATTTCCTGGGGCAAATGTTGACCTGTACTGTTGGGTGACCTGCATGTGATCAATATGACCATGCAAGGCCATCCAATGGCCTAGATTGACCAAAGAGGTCGAATCTTAGAAATATAGATATTTCTTTGTATTTTTCTTGGATTTTCATCAATAAAATAGTTTTGTTTAATTGTTTTTTAAAACTTTTTTGACAATGAAAGATGGACCTGTGACCTGAGATGCCATGCTGGTGATCAGTGTCATCAAGCAAGGCTATCCAATGGTCCACACTTGGTCAAAATGTCAAAGACTAGACTTATGTGTGAAAACTTGGTTTTTCTTGAAAATTTGAGGACTTAAATGAGTTTCTCCTTTGAAGTTTTATGAAATATTTGCATGCATGATGGATTAGTGACATGGGATGCCAAGAATGAGATTTACATGATCATGCAAGGCCATCCAATGGTCATGATAAGGTCAACCTTAATCCATATACACTCTTGTGTAGAAAAAAATTTGTATTCATAGATTTTCTTGATTATTTCATGAAGTTTAGATCAAATAATTCTTATAGATGATTAATATAGACACTGTATATGATACTATGATCTCTGTATTTTATCTTGCGTTCACGGAAATCTGGGTAAATCTATAGATGCAATTTTTGCTCTAGTATGTGGCATAGTGTAGATTAAATTCTAGTTTCTTGCATAAAAATCATATAAATCATGATTTATGAATTATGATTGATTTGATAAGATTATTGTGTAGAAATCTCATAATTTTGGCCTTTAGGTTTTGATTGAACATTGTATTTGTGTGGCTCAAGATTGCTTAACATTTTAAGCATTCCACATGTGGAATAGTTTTAGACTTTATTGTTGCCATAGATGTTAGATTTAAATTGTTTGGCATATTTGGTGATTGGGGTGTGATGGATTTTAAATAAGCTCATCTCAAAAAGAAAAATTCTGGTTAAAATTTCATTCTTAATAGTAGATCAATTGGATGGTCATGATTGGCCAACCTGCATTTGTTTTACTTGTTGGAATTATCGGTAAAATACTTAGCTACTTGTGTGATCTTGACCCTAGGAATGAACCACTGATAAAACATGGTTGAATAAGTTAGAACTTAGGAGTTACTTACGAAAAATATAATCGTGTCGATAAATTTAGCCCGATTGAATGGCATTAAGCCCGATCCAATGTTCTTAAGTAAATTTCCATCGGTGACCAGGAAATTGTCGGCAAACAATTGGTATCATTATAACAAATGAAATGATTTTGACATAGGTTCCTATATGCCTAAGATTAACCTGAGAATATTTCAGACCGATAATCAACAAATGTGGCATGAGGTGGATCAGTAGGTGGACCCCATCAAAAGCCCAAAACTGTGGACCTTGCAGCCCACAGAAAATCAGTCCCGAAACAGTGAACCAAATAACTATAAATAAATATTAGAAAAATCCCTAAAAATTTTGGGATATACTTGAATGAACTCTCGATTTCCGGTTAAAATTTCAGACCTGAAACTTGTACGGTTTGAAAGTTACGGCACCCGGAGTGCGATGTGGCAAATTGGTCACGTTGCACCCAAAAACAAGGCTAAAATGATTTTCAGCTTCCGTGCCTGAAATATCAACAGAAAAATCTGAAATAAATGAAACTGATACCTTAGTATATATTTAAGGCCTGCTAATAATTTCATGCCGCAACTCGATCAAAATCGACAGTAAGAAATTCAGCAAATTACAGCCGGAATGTATGAAAATGGCCCACAACTAGAAACCAGACCCGATTTTCGATCGGATAGACCCGATTCCGTCATGATAGGTTGACTTTTGACTTGAATAGTATAAATGAAAAAGTTGTACGACTCTCTGATCTTTCTGTAAAGCCACTAAATAACCGATTTTGGTGTCGAAATTAAAAGTTACAGACCCGACACCAAGGCCCAATAATTCTGGCCTGAAGCCCTAAATAACCAGGACAAATCTCAAAGACTTGTGTCCTATGATCAAACCTAATCGATTTTTTTGATGAAAGCACTTGGGAAAGATGCTCTCATCAATCATATTTCTCTCAATTTTGGAAGCATATAAAAATTTGATCAGAGCCGAAAATGGTGACCGATTTACCGTGGGTTGTCCGCCATTCCTTTGGAAAAATTAGAAATTTTAGGATAAAGGCTTAATATCCGGGCCTTGATCCGTGACTAATCATGCAGACCTGTTGTGGAGCCCAGCGTGCTTTGTTTATTGTGTGGTGGAATCCAATTAAAAATAAAATGAAATAAAAGAATGGATTCATGGCTTGCAAGATACATGGCCTATTGTAGCAAGTTTTGATAAGTAAGAGTTTGTCCCACAGAGAAATTGATCTAGAACCCAAAAATGGGCTATAATAGTAGGCCTCCAGATCTGGCTACAGATATGATAATCCTAAAGAAAGGGAGTTGGGTGTGATAACTACACTAAATTAATTCTAAAAATAGAGAAATAAAATATAGACCTATCCTGAAGAAAGGGTTAAGAAGGAGATGGTGATGGTGTGTACTAAAATAAAATATAAAAATTAGTGAGAAGTAAGATGGTTATGTTCAGAGTTAAAACAGTAATGTAACTCAGATTTAGTCTGTCTCTGCAGTGCTCTTTGCTGAGATGCTATTAAAAGCCTCAACAAGGTTGAAATATCTAGTTTAACCCATGCCATTTGGGGTGCTCTTAAGGCTATAGGCTGTCCACTCAAATGGTCACAGCCTATCCTATAGAGTTTGTCAAATCCTATTAGTTAAACCAGAAGTTGCCCATCTAGTCCAGAGGAGTGGACCGATCATTTTCCAACCACTGGACCAGATCAAGCTATTAATACTATTGCAGTACTATGTAATGCCAGTGCTACAAGCTCCCCAGCTCTGTGCACAAATCTGGCTGACATCCATAGGTATTCCAACCCATAAGATCCTAAGTGCTTTGCTAAGGCCAACGACTCACTAGTGCCCACAAAAAGGACCATGCAACAGGCTGAATAGGGCTTTAGATTCAGCAGGGCATTGCTACAAACGGCCTGCAATGACTTAGCCTCAAGCTGTAATTACTACAGAGAGATCAAATCTAACATCTGATGTCGGCTAGGTAAAACAGAGGGGAGCCAGTTCTTGTACAAACCTCCTCATAAGGCTCTAGAAGCTCATATGCAGGGGAGAAGAACCTTTCTCAAACATGTGGCTGGACACAACCTTAGGGCTATACTCTCTCCACTCAAATGGTTACAGGGTATCCCATTGGTCTGTCTATACCATAGAGGTCTGAGAAAGAGCATGAAAACTGCTGCAACTACCATGGTCCACAGGCCTCCGAGCTCCCCAGATCTCACTACAGATCCAGCAATGCTTTCCATGGGGCTATCAAACCAAGGAAAATCAGATGGTAAATAATAGATTTACTAGAAACTGAATGGGCTAGTCCTAAATACATGGATCCTATAGACATCTAAAGAAACCATAAGATCTTTAGATTCGATTAGGCATTAAAACAACAATCCATTGATAAACAAAAAACTTATAATGAACTACCTCCAGGCTGCAGCCTGTACACAACTGCTCATCCATAATCCCAATGTATACAAAACCTATTACAAACTAAAATAAAACTAAACCTATCTGCTTACAGGGGGATTAGCTAGCAAGTGCTGGGCTAAGAGAGAAGAAAAAGGAGAAAAAGAGGTGATTAAACCCTAACCCTAGCCTACTGGAACTCGCAGCCGGCAGAGGATGAAAAGAAGGGTTGATGATAAAACTAGACTCTAAGTGTAGCTTATATACTCTATCCATATGGCCTTGGCTCTAAAGGGATTAACCCTAATTTTTCCAGCAAACGTGGAACTATTACATCCCTTGAATGTCTTAAGTCGTGCACCTTGAAATCTACACCGCGGAATGTGTGCCCTAGCCTTGGGAAATTCTCAAAAGGTCCTTGAGTTAAACTGAGAAGTAGGGAGCCCGTGCTTCACGGGGTTGGCATATGCATTCATTGATTCGTACAGTTGCAGGGCCTTTGCGGAGTATCTTTTGGTTGGTGGGAAGTGCTCACTCGCGTAATTAATCTTCAGTTAATCGCACAGTTCCTTTGCACTGTAATTCTATCATGGAGATGATCTGGAGTGCCTATACTTCTCACGCAGTAGAGCTTCAGAAGCTCTCTCTCGCTAGGAACTCGCGCAGTTATGCTCCTGCGCTTGTATAGTAATTGGTAAGGCTTCAGAGTGCGTGAGATCTGTCCGAGGAGAATTCTGGGCGTCTCTCTCTTCCAGGGCCATGCACGAACTCCGCAAGATGAATTTTAGTTCAATTCACACGTGGACTCGCTATGTTCTTCGCATGGCTGCTTTAAGGCCTGATCTCCACGAGAGCTTCGCGACTACAAATTCTGAGGATTTTAATCCGCGAGATCTTCACGATGTCTTTATAGCTCTCCTCTTAACTACGTGTCCTATCTGTGCGAGGGCATCTTCCACTGCATCCTTAGCTTCGTGAGGGAGCTTCTCAACTCTGTGAGATCTATCTTTCTATGCTCTGCTGCATTGCAGTTGTTGCTTTTATAGTTTCTCCATTCTCAGCCAACTTCATTCATCTGCTAGGCTTTTGGTCAATGATGATTAACACCTGGTCACTGTGGTGAGCGCTACTAGGGTGTTCCATTAGACTTTGGTTCAACTGTCATCTTTGCATGTCTTCTTCCTCTTCTTTAGAACAATAAGGATGAATTTTGTGTTAAGCTGCACAAATTATTGCTAACTACAAAAGATACTTAACAAATGATTATTAGACTGCTTCAAGGTCTATCAAAGGCTAGGTTAAGAGGTGAAAAGTGATACTTTTCAGTGAATAACACACACCCAAACCTAATCTTTGCTAGTCCCTGAGCAAAGGAAAACTTAAAACAACTATTCTAAGAATTTAAATGCCACTTTCATAGGGAACACAGATACATTTAGCATATGTACCAAGCCTTTTAAATCGCTAGGTGATCCCTATGGAGGAGTGAATTCTCCTACGGGTTTTCAGTGAAGGTATCCACAAACTTCACCATTAAAACAGTTAAAAGTAGTGCAGTCAATGACGAAATAAATTTCAATGAATAAAGTCTTAGTCCACACCTATCCTTTCAAAATCAGAGGAAATTACAACAGTAATGCAGCCATTTAAAACTCAAAATCAACATGCATGTGCATCACCACCAATTAGTTCACATCAGGGATACAATGTGCATATAATTAGTACAAAGCTTGCTTTAAATTCAAAAATCAAGTTAGATACATCTCCAAAGCAGTTAAAATCCAGACCCAATTCTCACCAGGACTATCTCTTAATCATGAAATCAAAAGAGTGTTTACATTCTCATCAGCTCAAGAGCAGTTACAGACGCCAAATGGGCCTGCAAGCATAAGCATAGGCAAAGCTTTTAATTTCTGACATCCTCATGACTTTTCACCATAGATTAGACAACTTCTCATCTCCACATGACAACTCATTTCACTTTGGATCTATAAGGTCTTTTTGAATGGGTTGTAATGTGGCTTATGGGTGAGGGATATAAATAATGAAGGGGTAAAAAAAGAGATTCAAAATTGAGAAATCAATAAGGTAAGGAGTGATTAATGACTTCACTACCTTCATTTAGCACAACTTCATCTTACTTGATATATTTCATAATCAAAGTGGCCAGCTTCTCCTCTTCTTTTCAGATGATGTTCTTCTCTAGACTTTTCTTTCTTTTGCTCTTTTTTTTTTTATATATTATATATATATATATATATATATATATATATTTTTATGATGAACTGCCACACAAAAATCACTGATACATTGCTGCTCATATGTTGCTTTTCTTCTCCTTCCACTAAATGTTGGACCACTCTCACTATCTTCAACTCCTTCTCCTTTACCTTATGAATTCTCAGAGTGAGGGTATAGTTGAATCAGGTCAAGAGGTTAAGGTGCAAGTACTCTAGTATTTGTCTAAGAAAAGTAGGATTTTTAAGGCTCAAAAAGTGTCTGCAAAAGGGCAGTTTTAAAAGATTAGATTTTCAGGCTCAAACTGTCCAAATGAAGGCCTTGGATCATTTCCTTAGTGTCATGAGTACTGTCAATCTGTTTTGATTTGGAGGTGCCTAACTTCTAGTGAAAAGTTCTTGACTCAATCAATCCTTAGAGCATAAATAATGCTAAAAACACTCTTCGAAAGAAAATGATGGGCCCAAATCTCACTAGGTATGGTCTTCAAATTAACCCATGGGGTGTATTTTCACCTTTTTCTCTCCTCTTAGGTTCACTAAGTACTAACTTAAATTTTTTTCTGATGTTAGCTTCATGGTGGTCCAAAGATTTTGAAATTTTTAGTTTCAACATGTTTGCAAAATTTTTTAATTTTTCACAAATTTTCTCATTCTAACAAGTTAGGTGGGAATTGATTTTATTCATCTCAATTAAACCAATACTGCTGCACTAAAGTTAACTGCTTCATCGAAAGAGCTAGCTTGCCACACCCCCAAACCTATGAGGAGCAGTGTCCTCACTGATTCAAAGGTGGATGTGCAGCAGGCTCATGACATAGACATTAACAGAGCAGAAACTACAAGAGAGAAAAACACATAACAAATAATATAAAAACAAACACATAGATGTAAAGAAAGACAGATTGGAAAGTAAACAAAACA
Source organism: Chloranthus sessilifolius (assembly GCA_021018995.1). Taxonomy (NCBI): domain Eukaryota; kingdom Viridiplantae; phylum Streptophyta; class Magnoliopsida; order Chloranthales; family Chloranthaceae; genus Chloranthus; species Chloranthus sessilifolius. The sequence continues at coordinate 72,910,022 of CM037597.1, read as the reverse complement.
AAACCAAGAGCAAGGTTATTATAAAAGCTAAAGTATGTACAAAGTATGTGGAAGTAAACTACAAAAAAAAAAATGACAAACTATTTCCTAACTAAATACATGTGCAAAATTTAATCATCAGAATCCTTGGCCTCTGCAGGTGGTTCCTGGATTCCCTTCCCCTTTGCTTGCTTCAAAGTGGCAACCTTAGACAGCAGTCTTTTAGAAGTAGCTTTCTTAGGCTTGGTTGAGCTTTTTCTTGTTGGAGTGGGGGAAGGTTTTTGTGTAGGTTCCTTGATTTTGAGTCCAGGTTTGACTGGGCTGGGACCTGTTGCATCCGGATCTGTTGGTTGGAGAGGTACATCTGGGTTTAGTTCCTTAAAAAGAGCCTCTGCCAACTCTCGGTCAGTTTGTGCATTTGCTCTTTTCTCTAAGGCTGCAATAGTCACTCCATAATCATAAGCCCGCTCCTTAGCCAATCGCAGTTTCTCTTTCAGTTCCTTGATGACATCTTTCTGACTCTCTACTCTGTTCTTGGATTCGTTGTATTGGACCATAATCTCCCTCCATTCTTTCTTGATTTCCTTTTTCTCAACCTTATGAGCAAGCCTTAGGAGTTTAATTTTATCAAGGAGAGGCTGTCGTACTGTAGCTTTCAAGTCAGCCATGCCTTGAACTACATCTCTTTTTATGTAGGCATTGGCTCTCATGGCTCTGATGAGGGTGGAGTAAGGGGGCATGGGGGTAGCAAAGATAGGATAGATGGGCATATCAGTATTGGAAGAAGGGCCAACCTAGAATGGAAGGGGACTGGGTGAGGACAAAAGTGGGGTGGAGGGCAGAGGGTGAGGGACAGGGAGGGTAGGCTTCGGTGGAGGTATTTGAGGGTCAGGTTAAGTTTGAGTGGAGACATCTCTAAAGGTGTTGAGAGAAGTTTTTAGGATAGGTTAAATGGGTGTAAGAGTTGGTGGGGGGTTATGGATTGATGTAGGGACAATTGACTGTTGGGGCTGTTGGATGAGAGTGGTTAAAGTTGCCTGGATGGATTGTAAAATGTTTGGGATGGAGGTAGGGTTTGGTAAGGTGGAGTGAAGTGAATGAAGATTGGCCTCAATTGCAGCTTGGATTTGGGTATTGGCCAACATTTGGGAGTATAGGGAAAGTAAGAGATGTAGGATTTGGGGTAAGAGGTTAGGTATGGTATTGGGTGTGGGTTGGATAGGTGAAACTGGTTGAAAGGAAGATGTGAGTCTATGAGTGAATGTAGTGGCCTGTGGTGGTGTCGGATGTGGAGGGGTAAAGTGTGGAGGGTGAGGTGAGTGGGAGGGGTGTATACTCAAGGTTGATGTCACCTAGGATAGTGAACATCATAGTGAAAAATTTCTCTCCTGAAAATGTCTCACGATCATGGGAGAAGGGAATGGATTGGTCTTCAGGCTCACTAGTGATAGGTATAAAAGGTGGGGAAGTCTCAATGGAATAATGTGGGACTTCGAAGGTGTGAGCTTCAGGTTCATAAGGTGTGGGTATGGGTTCTGGAATGGTAGTGGTTTCAGGGATTGGAATTGTTTGGGTTATATAGGTGGGTTGGGGTGCAGTAGGGGTTTTGGAAGTTTTCCTTTTCTTCTGGTATGGGATCTTGACAGGTGGGCTGGAAAAATAGGTAGGGGGATAGACCTAGGTAGGGTGGCTGTGGCTATGGTGGTTGGTGGTATAGGGTCAGGTAAGGGTAGTGGGCTTGTGATGGGCTGTGATGTCTGGGTGGAAGGTGTAGCAGGCATGGAGGTAAAGGTAATGGATGAGGGGGTGAGTGTGGTGCTGGCTGGCACAAGTGAGGGAGAGGTTACAGCAGCAGCAACAACTGCTTCTTGAATGGTGGGGGTTGCATCTCTCAGTAACTCCTCCCTCTTCTTCTTTTCCATCATGGTGCCACTGATTCCCCATTGCTTCTTCCCACTCTGTTTGGGGTTCAGTGCCACAGTCTCCTCCTCCCTTTGAAATGGGTACATCCCCTACTTCAACAATGCAGTAATCAATCTGCAGTAGGGAAGGGTATGAGGTTTCTTCATTATCTTCACCTTCTCGCATAAATCTATAATCCCCTCAAAAACTAACTTGGCTGCATCCTAGTCGTGGTTTCTGTGAAATGATAAGAGGACATCAGCAATGGGGTACCTCCTCTCCTGCTCATGCCCAGAGCAATATACATTTTTCTGTAACACAGCCTCCATTAGCCTGAGGTTTGGGTGTAGATCCCTCTTTCTTATTAAGTCACCTGAGGCAGTGATCCTTCCAGTTAACTCTTTGGCTATCTTAGTAATAGTGGCTGTCAAAGGAGGACCCAAGCCTCACTCAGGGTTATACTTGGCTGGTATCCCTAGTATCCTTGCAATGTCTGCCTGGTTGAATAGCATCTTAAAATCATCAATTAAAACCGGCAGTGCTGGGTTCCCATCATCACCAGTTTTTAACTTCATATTCTGATAAAATAATCTTATCAACCTTGGAAAAACTAGTTGCATTGAGGGTCTCAACAAGGGCAGCAGTGATACCTTCGCTAGATATTGAATGGAAGCAGAAGTCTCAGGTAGCTCCTCAAAATAGGCTTTATTGAAAATGGTTTCAGCCTCCAGCTGAATTGCTTCCACAAATTCAGAAGGGACCCTGAGGTGTTCAGTAGTCTCTTTTTCCTCAACCTCAGGGATTTAAGGGGCCACAACTTTGCCCTTTTTCTATTTCTTCTTTGATTTTTTAGGGTTTGTAGTAGGTGGGTGCACTCTAGCCCTCTTCTTTGGAGCATATTTCTTCTTTTCTTTTGGAATTGAGGGCTCAACAACAGGTGAGGGATCCTCATAGGTCTCCAATGTGGAGGCCTCTGCAATCCTAGCTGATTTTCTAGTGGCCACAGGGCTGCCACTGATGGGTGGGCTTAGCATCGCAGCGAGGGTATCTACAAATTTTGAACCCGTGGCCATAGGTGCTCAGATTAGCAAAATTTGGGTTTACAGCCTTGAGAAAATACCACTCACTCAGAGTAAGCACAAAATCTTCAAATTCTCTCCTTCTTATCTTCTTTTAACTAAATCAAGCGCATGGTAGATAAGCACAAAATCTTCAAATTCTCTCCTTCTTATCTTCTTTTAACTAAATCAAGCGCATGGTAGATAGAGAAATGGAGATCGTACCAGTTAAGAGCTAGGGTTCCACTTGAAATTGTGCACAGTAGCTCAAATCCCCCCAAACCTTGCTCAAAGTGATCAGGAGTAGCTAGGGAACAATATGATGAGATGAAAATGCTTGAGGTGGTATGGATTACAAAGTAGAGAAGAAAGGAGAGGAAACGGACGTTGGTTCTTGTGCTGGGAAACTAGGGCATACAGAGGAAATGAAGAAAATGAGGGGCTTCACTAAGTTTATAGAGCAAATCCTGCGGTTCGTGGAGTTGGCAACAGGCTCTCGCGGAGTAAAATTCACACGCAATTGGCATTGAAGACTACAAGGCATTCTGTCGCGTTGAAGAACAAACTGCCTCTCATTGAAAACTCGTGGAGCAGAATCATTGCCCTTAGTGCGCGAGGCCTTGTGTTGCCTTAGAACTTTATCTCACGCGGTGCTCGCGCGGAACAACACTGAGGCCAAACTTTTCTTATAGCTAGTGCTCGCGGAGCAGAAAATCAGCTCCGCGAGGCATTTTTATAGCCATCGCTTAGGCTTTTAGCGCTCGAGGATTCCAAGTGATCGCTCGCGCAGCAAATTTAAGCATTCTAGCTCTGCGGGACAACATATCTTTTTGACCTTCACTCAGTTAGCTTAGTGTAGCACATTGATTAGTGCATTCATGCTGTTGTGCACCCAACCATTGTGCATGGGCACCAAACCTCAGACAGGTAATTCACTTCAATCATGAAACACATATGCCTATTTAAATCAACAAATCATCAATATTGCAGGATTCTAAAGATAGTTTTTCAGATCAAGTTCCATACAATTATGATGAGAGCACCTAAACCAATCATCCACAATCATAAACAACAAATTCAAATGACAAAAATGCACATGCATCCAACACAAAATTTTAAAATAGATAAAACAAGACAAGCAAATCATCATAACACTAAAAACACTACTGACAGAATTCTACATAATATAAATTAAAATAGAATTTTCATGCATATGGTACACTTATTACCAATGTTTGGATCACTGAGCACTAGCTCCTCCTATGTAGAGGATGCATCACCAATCATATACTGACCTTTCGGATTTGTCAGAGGCTGACTAGGAAATTTTCCTTCTTCCCTCCTATTCAGAGTATTACAAATCTGGCTCAGCTGGTCCTCAATCTTCTTGATGCTCTGTCCATGAGAATTGATAGTTTGCATGAAGCTACCCAAATTCTGCATTGAAGCCAGCATATGCTCTTCAAATGAAGAGGATCTGGGTAATTGTGGGGGCAGGGTTAACTGGTTAGACTGTGGGGCAGGTAACAGAAAATTTTATCTTGGTGGGTAACCTTGATTAAACTAGTGCTGGGGTCTGTAAGGAGCTACTATTTGCTGCTACTGGGGTTGAGGATATAAATCTTGTCTCCACCTCAGATTTGGGTGGTTCCTCCAAGAATACCTAGCAGGCTGCCGCCCAAAAGTTTGAGCAGCATTGGCTTGCTCCATAACAAAATCTAGAAACTGGGTGGCAGATGGACAATCATGAATAGAATGTGTGGGAGACTGGCATATCAGAGATGCTTCCTCCACCTGTGTAACAACCCGGGGCTGCATCACATTCATGAGTTTGTCAAATTTCAAGCTCAGATTGTCTACCTTCCTCTCCAGATCACCTTGCACTTTCACTTCATATATTCCACCTCTAGGGGTGGCCTCTTTTACCATCTTAGCTAGAGTCTGGCCATCATTGCGTGACAGAGACTCCTGCTGCATGAAATTTTCCTCTATTATGTCAAATAGCTCCCAAGCTTCCTCAGCTGTCTTATGAAGGTAACTATCACCACAGGAAGCATCCACCGTATCCCTGCTCTTAGAATTAATTCCTTGATAAAACATTTGGACAAGCTGCCACATTGAGATTTGGTGGTGGGGGCATTGTTTTAATATTTCTTGAAATCTTTCCCAAGCTTTATAAAAATTCTCAGTTGAGGACTGAGTGAATGACAAAATATTTGTCCTCATCTGGCTAGTTTTGTTCATGGGAAAGAATTTGGCCAGGAATTTGATTTGAAGGTCACTCCATGACTGTATGCTGTTGGCTGGGAGCTTTGATAGCCATGTGCTGGCTTTGTCCTTTAGTGAGAAAGGAAAAAGCCTCAGTTTGGTGGCCTCTGGCCCTAAGCCAGCATATTGAAGGTAGTGCAAAGTGCTAAAAATTGGTCTATATGCTTGTAGGGATATTTTTTACTAATCCCATGAAACGAAGGCAGCATATTGATGGTGGAGGATTTAATCTCATAATTCCCTTCAACATAGGGGAATTGAAGGCAGAAAGGAGAGGTGTACTCCCCAGGTGCATTGTACTCCTTTAATATTCTTTGCCTCTCAGCTATGATAGTTGGTTCAGTTTCAATAGCAGGGTCCTGTGGGGTGCATCTAGGTCTAAGGATCCTTTCAACCTCTAGATTTGGAAGTTGTAGCTCAGGGTTTAAAGACCTTCTACCATCCATATACTCACACCCACAGTAAGTACAAAAAATACTCCCAAGCATACATAAAGAATAGTTAAAATAAAAATTAACAACTACACAGATTTACACTAAACAAACACAGGGAAGTAAACATAAATGGACTGAGAATTTAGGGGAAAGTAAGTGCAAACAGAGCTAGCTTCACTCCAAATGAAGCTCTAGCTTTTCCCTTTTTCTGCTGTCCATTTATGCAAATCACAAAGAATCAGTAGTACTTTATTCTAGTTTAGGTACAGGTACAAAGAATTTGGAAATCTAAATTATAGTACAACTCAGGTCTACTAAAAAAATCAAGAACCCCGACAGCGGCACCAAAAACTTGGTGTGGAGCCCAGCATGCTTTATTTATTGTGTGGTGGAAACCAATTAAAAACAAAATGAAATTAAAAAATGGATTTAGCACAACTAGAGTACTCCTAGACCTGCAAGATACATGGCCTATTGTAGCAAGTTTTGATAAGTAAGAGTTTGTCTCACAGAGAAATTAATCTAGAACCCAAAAATAGGTTATAATAGTAGGCCTCCAAATCTGGCTAGAGATCTGACAATCCTAAAGAAAGGGAGCTGGGTATCACAACTACACTAAATTAATCCTAAAAATAGAGAAATAAAATGTAGCCCTATCCTGAAGAAAGGGTTAAGAAGGAGATGGTGATGGTGTGTACCAAAATAAAATATAAAAATTGGTAAGAAGTAAGTAGGTTAAATTCAGAGTTAAAATAGTAATGTAACTCAGATTTAGTCTGTTTTTGCAGTGCTCCTTACTGAGACCATGTCATTTGGGGTGCTCTTAAGGCTATAGGCTGTCCACTCAAATGATCACAGCCTATCCTATAGAGTCTGTCAAATTCCATTAGTTAAACCAGAAGTTGCCCATCTAGTCCAGAGGAGTGGACTGATCATTTCCCAGCCACTGGACCAGATCAAGTCATGAATACTATTGTAGCACTATATAATGCCAGTGCTATAAGCTCCCCAAATCTAGTTGACATCCATAGGTATTCTAACCCATAAGATCTTAAGTTCTTTGCTAAGGCCAACGACTCGCTAGTGCCCACAAAAAGGATCATACAACAGGTTGAATAGGGCTTTAGATTCAGCTGGGCATTGCTATAAATGGCTTGCAATGACTCAGCCTCTAACTACAATTACTACAAAGAGCTCAGATCTAACATCTGATGTCGACTAAGTAAAACAGAGGGGAGCCAGTTCTTGTACAAACCTCCTCACAAGGCTCTAGAAGCTCATGTACAGGGGAGAAGAACCTTTCTCAAACATGTGGCTAGACACAACCTTAGGGCTATACTCTGTCCACTCAAATGGTCACAGGGTATCCCATTGGTCTGTCCATACCACAGAGGTCTGAGAAAGAGCATGAAAACTGCTGCAACTACCATGGTCCACAGGCCTCCGAGCTCCCTAGATCTCACTATAGATCCAATATTGCTTTCCATGGGGCTATCAAACTAAGAGAAATCAGATGGTAAACAATAGATCTATTAGATACTGAATGTGCTAGTCCCAAATACATAGATCTTATAGACATCTAAAGAAACCATAAGATCCTTAGATTCGATTAGGCATTAAAACAACAATCCATTAATAAACATAAAACTTATAATGAACTGCCTTCAGGCTACAGCCTGTACACAACTGCTCATCCATAATCCCAATATATACAAAACCTATTACAAACTGAAATAAAACTAAACCTAGATACTTATAGGGGGATTTGCTAGCAAGTGCTAGGCTAAGAGAAGAAAAAGAGGAAAAAGAGGTGATCAAATCCTAACCCTAGCCTGCTGGAGCTCACAGCCGGTAGAAGATGAAAAGAAGGGTTAATGATAAAACTAGACTCTAAGTGTAGCTTATATACTCTGTCCATAAGGCCTTGGCTCTGAAGGGATTAACCCTAATTTTTCTAGCAAACGTGACACTGTTACATCCCTTGAATGTCTTGAGTCATGCACCTTGAAATCCATGCCTCGGGATGTGTGCCCTAGCCTTAAAAAATTCCTAAAAGGTCCTTGAGTTAAACTGAGAACTGGGGAGCTTGTGCTTCGCGGGGCTGGCATATGCATTCATTAATTCACGCAGTTATAGGGCCTTCGCGGAGAAGCTTTTGTTGGTGGGAAGTGCTCACTCACACAGTTAATCTTCAGTTAATCGCGTAGTTCCTTTGCGTTGCAATTCTGTCGCGGAGATGATCTGGAGTGCCTATACTTCTCGCACAGTAGAGCTTCAGAAACTCTCTCTCGCTAGGTACTTGCGCAGTTATGCTCCTGCACTCGCGTAATAATTGGTAAGGCTTCAGAGTGTGCGAGATCTGCGTCTGGAGAATTCTGGGCGTCTCTCTCTTCTAGGGCCATGCACGAACTCTGCGAGGTGAATTTTTCTTCGGTTCACACATGGACTCGCTATGTTCTTCGCGTGACTGCTTTAAGGCTTGATCTCCGAGAGAGCTTCGCAATCAGAAATTTTGAGGATTATAATATGCGAGATCTTTGTGATGTCTTTACAGCTCTCCTCTTAACTGCGCGTCCTATCTGCGCGAGAGCATCTTCCACTGCATCCTTAGCTTCACGAGAGAGCTTCTCAACTCTGCGAGATCTATCTTTCTATGCTATGCTGCATTGCACTTGTCTCAGTCAACTTCATTTATCTGCTAGTCTTTTGGTCAATGATGATCAGCACCTAGTCACCATGGTGAACACTACCAGGGTGTTCCATTAGACTTTGGTTCAGCTGTCATCTTTGCATGTCTTCTTCCTCTTCTTTGGGCCAATAAGAATGAATTTTGTGTTAAGCTACACAGATTATTGCTAACTACAAAACACACTTAACAAATGATTATTAGACTGCTTCAAGGTCTATCAAAGGCTAGGTTAAGAGGTGAAAAGTGGTACTTTTCAGTGAATAACAAGACCTAAACACATGTTTCCATTATGCTAACATATAGAAAACCCATGTGAAATTGGTTTATTGAGTCAAAGAATCTGGTCAAATTGTTGATGGCCCAATAAGACCTATAATCCTAAACTTCTAAGTAAATAAGATTTATAGGATTTACAAGAGGCCAATAAGGATCCGGTCCATGACTCAATGTATTTGAACCATTCCTCAAGATATGAGTAAGTCCCAAGATGCATGAATCAAGACCCATGAGGCCAAGTGGCCTATGGCTCAAACCCTAGAAAAGGGCCCCAACCTTAGTTTAAATCTAGTAAAGGCCTGAATTACCTAAGGAATAACACGTTGGATCCGTTGGACCTAAACTTTATTCTGCCCCAATGGTATAAAACAGGTTGGACCCATTGGACCTAAACTCCATTTGGCCCATATGGTAATAAACGCGTTGGACCTAAACTCCATCTGGCCCACATGGAATAAAATAGGTTGGACCTGTTGGATCTAAACTCCATCTGGCCCATATGGTATAAAACACGTTGGATCCGTTGGACCTAAACTCCATTTGGCCCACATGGTATAAAATAGGTTGGACCCGTTGGACCTAAACTCCATCTGGTCCATATGGTATAAAACACGTTGGACCATATTGAACTGAACCTATTAGACCCTTGGGACCCTAAATATATCGGATCTATATCAAATTGAACTCATCGGACCCCTTCTTTGGACTTATAGTCCATTTAACCCCTTTGATCCCATAATTCATTTTGACCCTTCCGAACAATAAAATTGGACCTTTCTGGATCCATGACCCCGTTGAAACCAATGATTGATACTGGAGTAATAGAGTAAGTAGAGCTTGGATACCAAACTGTAGACTCAACTTGAATAACTAGAAATTATAAAATAGGCATCTCGATGCCTCAACTATTGTTAGAAGGCAACCGAGTTTCATCTTATCAACAATGATAAATATAAGTCCCCTAGTAGACTTTAACTGGGGTAACACTTGAGATAAGGGTAAGCTGACGAGATCCTCCCTTAGGTTCAAGTCCCAAAACTTGAACACTAGTACTTAAGATAATGACACGATTATGTTAGAAATAAGTGTTATGATTGAAAGAAATGCTAGTAACGTACTTGAACTTGACATCTTGTGAATTAGAACTTGCCTTAGAACATGATTGTGGGACATGTACTTGAATTTGTATTTAAACTAGAACTTGTAATTGAATTTATACTTGAACATAGACTTGCAATTGAAATTGTACTGGAACTTAATCTTGAACTTGAATTCAAACTTGAATTTGAACTTGAAACTTATAGATAGAGTACTTGAACTTGGACTTGAATATTAGAATACTTGAATTTGAATCTTCTAGGAAGAAGTACTTGAACTTGAACTTGAATCCTTGGATACTTGAATTTGAAACTTCCAAGAAGAAGCACTTGAACTTGAATTCGAACACTTGAATACTTGAACTTGAATATGGAAAACCCTGAACATAATGAAATTTTCTTATTAATTATTTGGTATTGAAACTTGAAAACTTGAAAGTGAGAAGAGATACTATCTTGGACTTGAAAGCCTCACGTAGCTGATCGTTGTTCTCACGAACAACCTGGTATGAGCACCTTGTATTTGAAAGGGATCCTGAAATGTCAGCTGAGGATCGAGTCTAATTAGACTAATAGGGTCATTGATCCTTGTCTTGATTGACTAAATGGGGAAAAGTACCGGCCTTTGTCTGATCCACATTGGCACCTTGAATCTCGAATCTTGGCCAATGGGTGGTGTTCTGGTATCGACACCAATAAATTAAAAAGACACTAATAATTAAGGGATAATTGTAATAAGAATATCACATATCTAATCATAATAACCGAAAATCATACTTAATTATCTCTTCATTTCTAGAATTATGTAGAAGTTTCACTAGTTAAAGTTACCTTTGTTGCTCTTTCTGAACGACAATATAGCAATAGCTTGTAGGATAATATTTTCATGCTCCCGAAGTAATTTTATTAATTCTCGTTTAGTTGTGACTTGCTGCTTTTCATAGATGTTCACTTAAATTAGATTAGATATGCTTAGTATTGTTGTACTTAGAACTGCAAATAAGTGTTAGTCTAATCATTTTTAATTGTTACTAGTTGTATTGTCACAATTACTGGAAATCTCACTTGTATTTGCACCTATGGAATTATTTCTATACTACTTGCACTAACAACATAGAACCACTCTAACTAAGACTTTATTGAGCTTCATCACTTACGGTCATTTCATGACCCAAAAATTTCATAGGCCAGTCAGCAGCCACCCAGCCAGGATTAGAGAAAGTGGATGCGGAAAGATCCAGGAGCGACAACCGAGCTGATAGTTTAAAGCTCCTTTTGCCTAGTAGAGCTACCAGCACCTACAGTTAATTTTGAAAGGATCTTTCCTTCTTGTTTTAACTTTTGTTTAAGTCCATTACTTTTGAAACTCAGGTTAAAATTTTGTAATTGAGCTTGTATAATCAGTTTTACTTTTAAGGTTTTGTTTGATGGAAAAAGGGTTTTAAAAGCTACCTTCATGATATGGTTTTACTCCTTGAAAACTATTTACGATTAAGTCGTAACCTTGAAGCTACTCGTCAGGTTAACGAAATTGGGAAATTAAATCGATAGCGTTTAATTATAGTTTCCGAGCATACTTTGATAATTGTAGCCTAATTGTTTCCACAAATTTAAATGTATTTCTACAAAAAAAATGAAATAATAATATGGCAAATTACGTGGAATATGATAAGGACATGAATATAGTTATGAAAGGAAATATGAACGGTGTGCGCCGACGCCACCTCACATCGGGCTTGCCGACGGATCGCGGTGCCGGGTGCGAGGGGCGTGACACGTGCTCCCGTCTTAGAGCAGGGAGTGCCGGTAGATCATGCTATCAGGACCTTGCTGATGCACTTCTTTGGTATTGTACTATTTTCTTCCTCCTCCCGAGGGTGTATCACCGGGTTATTTCTGCCATTACTTGTGGACTTGGATCAAGTTTCTTCGTATACGTGGGGCGTAATGATGTTAGCCCACCTTTATGGGCAGTTGTTTCGTCGTGCGAGGGGTGTTTCTACCATTGGCGGTTTCATCCCTTTTCTCCAGGTGAGGTTTCAGTTTGATATGTCTTTTAGGGATTGTTGTCTTCCTTGAGGAGTTCTTATTGATGCTGGCTTGTTTTACCTTCTTCATTTCTCGGTGTACGACCATTTCACTTTCCTTCGCCCTAGGGTGCCTTCAGGGACGGCGCTCACGTTTTTGTCTACATATGCATGGTGGACGTTGATGGGAGATCACCAGAGGAGTACAGACCTCTAGACCGTGAGGTGACTATTTGAGGACATTCACCTCGGTCAGGTGCACATATACTTTGTTTCGTTAGTTCTGTTTCATTTTGTGTCTCGAGTTTTACTAATATGTACGTCTTGTTTGTTTTCTTTTATCACAGGTCATTTGGAGGCCCTACGATGATGGCGAGGGTGCCTACCAGGTTGTGATACAGTCTGGTCAGACTCTTTTCAGGCGGGAGCTATGGGTCCCCTGCTTTGAGATGGTGGAGCAGATCCATCTCTCTCGTGCTGCGCGTGATCAGTCACAATATATGCCATTTTATAACACTTAACTTAGTAATGCTAGGACTTAGTTTGCTACTAATAAGATGTTGATGTGCATATATTAAAGAAAAGTAGTAAAAGAGAGCCGAAGTGTTAATATTCATCAAAATAAACTCAAAAAGTAGTAAAAAGACGATTCGCCACCTACTGAAAGCTGAGAAATTGTATTTTACGATTGAGCGCTAATACTGAAACCAAAGAAGAGAAAAATGAGAAATTGTAATTTACGATTCTTCAGAAAGTGATAAAGGAGTAAAAGGCGATACAGAAGAAAGCGATCGTTCGTTATAGAGAATTATCCAGTATGAAAGTCATGGGAGCTAAAGAAAGAGAAAATTATGATTTATGCTTTTATAAAGAAAAAAATAATCGTGATTTATGATTGTATGAATAGAAGCTTTCCCTTTACTGCTGCTGCTGATCACGTGAGTGAAGACTATCACCGATATGACCAGAATTAGAAGTCACGAATTTGAGAAGATTGATGAAGATAGACTCCTAAGATCTCTGCTGCTGTTATCAAGAAAAGAAATTCGAAAAATATCAACCGTTGAAAGCAAGAAAGAATAAAATTGGAAATTAGAGTTCTACTAGGAATATTTTATTTTAGTAGTTTCTTTTATTAGAATTAGAACTCTGTAAACCAACTCCTTATGATCTATAAATAAGAGAACCCGGTGTAGGAATAGACCATCGAAGAATTTCACAGCATCAATTGACAACTGAGGTTTGCGTTTTCTACTGATCAAAGTAGTTTAGGATTTATAAAGTAACATCATCCACAGTTCTCTGAGGTTTTGCCTGACAACCAAGGCTGAGGAAGCTGAATGATCAACCCTTTGGATGGTTCTACTTTTGCTTTTTAGTTTAGATTTTATTTTATTTTTAGTTTAGATTTTGTATGCTTTGTAAACATCTTCGAATTTTGATTTGAATTGACGACTGAGATTAAAGTTTGCAGATTAGTGTAATGATTTTTACTTTTTCATCTTCAATTTTCTCGAATTTGATTGACGCCTAGATTTTAGGAGATTATTGATTAAATTAAATCTGTGTTGAGGAATTTTAGTCTTTTATTGATGACCAAATTCTAGAAGACTGCAATACGATGTAACGGTATTTTAAATATGTAAACATCCGAGACTTAAAAGATTGTGCCTGACAACCATGATCTGGAAAGAGGAGGATTTAGATTTATTTTCTGTAATGTAGTATAAAAACCATTCTTTATTCATATTTCTCCAGTAATTTAGATCTTAAAGATAAATAGAAGTTTTTAAAATAAGAATATAGGTATATATAAAAATACAAATTTACAAGATAATTCACTTTTTCATGGGATCGATCCTATCGCTACGCTATTATTTTCATTGTGCGCTTGCAATAGGTTAAGGCTTGATTTTAATTTAAATATATACATACTATAAGCCAGTCAAGTTTTTGGCGCCGTTGCCAGGGATATATTAGAAGTTAAAAATCTATGCTAATTTTATATGCTAACTAAATTAATTAATCAATCATCATATGGTTATTGTAATTTTCAAAAATTTTAAAGCTATTATCCTTAACTTTCCATCATCGCAGTCATCCTTGAACAGAACTCCAACACTTTCAATTCATAGTAAGCACAGAGCGTATATCTGGGAAAGGTTTATTCATCATAAATTTTTCTAAATTATAGTTTTTAGAAAATATTTTCATCCAAACTCTCACTATTGGTATACTCTCAAAAAGAATATCAAAATTTTGGGTTCTCACAATATGTATATAAAATAAAATTTCCAAGAATGCTTGACTAAAAGGTAAATCTCATGGAATTGATAATCAATTCTGTTCATATAATTTCTTTATTCATTCATAATATCTATTTCATATATCTCTACTAGACTCATACTTGTGCAAATCGTAAATAAAAAAGGTCTTTCCTTCGACTTGTAATGGGGCTTTGGGTTTCATAAAGTTTTCAATGAAAAGGTAAAAAGGTTTCAAAAGTTCTCTGAGAATTTAACTCTTCTTTTTCCTATTCTTCTTCTTCTTTCTATTTTTATTTCAGTAAGTATCTTGGTATTGGTAACTTCTTCCAATTTTTCTTTTCTTATATAAATCCCATTTCTTCTCTTTTTTTTTCTCGGCTTGGAAGCTTTTATGCTTCTCTTTTCAGAATCATCTTTTTTTTTTCTTTTCTTCTCCCATATTTTTCTATTCAATTTTCTTTTTCAATTGTACCTTTTTCGACAGATCCCTTATCTGTTGATTTATACTCTTTTCACTCCCTCTTCTTCCCTGCTTTTTCATTCTAAACTCTTAGAAAATAGTCTGGGTGAAAGGTTGAAAGCTTTGGGCAGTATATATGGTTAAGGGTGTATAAAATCTTGGTACAAAAAAATTTGATTTAGGCTTCTAATATGGGTTCAAAGGATAAATATTTCTAGGATTTTGACTTTTTTGCTTTGGTTTTGACAAAAGATGGCCTTAGATCATCTGTACGATTTTACTAGCATGGATGTCTTATTGCTTGATACATTTAATAGATAGTTTTAAAGAATCAAATCATCACATTAACAAAATATTTTGATTCTAAGTTCAACAATATGAGATTTTACTTGCAAATAGTTGAAGTTCAAGAAAAAATTAGCATAAATAGAAACAATCTCTCTCAGAATAAAAGAGGAAATATTAGCTCAAAAGCTCACTGGTTTATAATTTTAAAACTATAATCTAAAATATTACAGTTTTGATCAATCGTATAATTTCAAACATTCATTCCGATACAGTGTTCTGAAGATGCTAAACATGAATTGCAACTATTCTATTTGATTGTTGAACTAATACTACGATGGATTGTTAAGTTTTATAGATTCCTAATTTTTTTCTTATCATAAATTCGCATATAATGATTAACTTATTCTACTAATAACTAATTTTTGTTTTTTAATGTAAAATGCAAATCAAATTAAACAAACTAATAAACTAACTATTATACACAGAAGTTGTGTATCCCCCCAAACTTAAATAGGATAATGTTCTCATTGTGCAAAACAGGGGACACAGTAAAATTTTTAATTTCAAAATTTTCGTACCGATGAGTTTCAGAATGTAGTAAGTTCTTAATATCACTCGACAACATAATATTGTACAGTAGGAAGTATCTTACGATCGATCGTGTTTTACCACGATTTAGATCGTAACATACTTGTTGGGAAAAAATTTCTAACTAAAGCAAAATAAAAAAGTTAGTTTACATATTTTACCAAATTTTTGCTACGGATGAGTCGGTAGCTTGACGGTGCCCATGAGTATATCAGACATACTCAGGGTCTGCCAGTGATATAGTGATCACTGGCCCTTCTTCGGAAGGAAAGAAAAATTTTAGGATTCTATATCCTCGTTTGAGAATTAAGAGGGGAGATATGAACAAAATATGTGCTCTCCTCTAATTTTTTGGGTTTTTGTAAAAAATTGACGGTGCGCCGAAAGCGTTAGGAAAAGGTAACCTCTATATATGGGACTTCAGTCACAATATTGGGTACACTATTATTATTATTTTTTTGAGGTTTATTTTTAATTTCTATTATTTTTAGTTTCTCTGGTGGGAAAATATCTGTTTTAATTTCAAGCTCACTATCCTTGGTCACGGGGACAACTACTAACATAGGCATCTCCACCTTGTTATCAATAGTCTTACCACTTCTTAAAGGTTGAACATCTTGGATTTGTTCTAGGGGAATTGATGTAGCTCCCACAAAAACTTGTCCTCTCGGGTTACTCAAAGGTTGTGACTGTAACTGGTTGCTCTCTCATTCCACCAATTGCGTAGCTAGCTGCTCAACTTGGGCTTCTAGCTTTGTAATGGACTATATTTGCGAATATAAAACTTGAGAGAATTGAGCGAGTTGGGATAAATTCTTAGATCATTGATGCCACTATTGCTGTAAATCCCTAAGGATTTGAACAACTGTGTCATCAAATCCATTGCTCGGAGGACTGAACTATTGCTGCTCATATAGCTGATATGGTCTCATGAGTGGCAGGTAGGTATGTTGAAAATTCTGTGCAGGAGGATAATTTGGCTCAACAACAGATGGTCCTTGTTGTTGGCCACTGGTGGAGCCATAATTAAAATAAAGATGGTTACTCCGCTGCGAGTTATACGTGTTACCATATTCACTCCGCTGGAATGCATACGTCCATTCCCAGTCTATCATCTTTGGGCATAATGGAGCAACATGACAATTAAACACTCAAAATATTTATAGATTTGGAATGAGTGTGGTGCATAAATAAAAAAGAATATAATAATAATTAAATTTTATTTATTTATTATTTTTTGTTTAAAAAAATTCTTCATTATTAGAATTTTACCAAAAATAGTAAATTCTAATAAACATGCCAAAATAAAAATACGTAATAAAAGAAGTATTCTATAAAAAATCTGGCCCAAATCGAGTTCAGAATCACCTCTTAAACACTAAAGGAAATATTACCAAAAAAGGAAAGAAATAGCTAAAAAAGGGGATTTGGAACGGTAATCAATGTATTTTGGGCTCAAGAAAAATTCTACCAAAGGTAGCCACAATGTGTGTGTCACAAAGAGCTTTCCGAATTAGGGTTATTTGCACGATTTCGAAACCCGTAGCCAAAGTTTTGGCCAAAATACCGGCACACGCCCAAAACTGCCCCAATTAGGAAAAGATCATGATTTCCTACCAAATTTTTTTTTTTTTAATTATTTTATTTTATTTTTTGAAGGTAGGGAGAGAAACAAATCTTAGCCTCTAGTTTCTATGGCTGACAGAAGTGTTGAATTCTAATTCCCTACTCTAAATAAACCTGCAAAAGCTTAAGAAACGATAAAAAAAAAAATAGAAATATAAAAATAAAAAGAGAGATAAATATTGGTTTTAAAAAGAAAGAATACAAATATAAAAATATGAATTAAGATAAATCTGCTTCCCCGTCAGTGGTGCCAAAAACTACCTGTGGGTGTCAGAATCGCGGTTAAGTTTTTGGTGGAACGAGAGAGCAACCAGTTACGGTCACAACCTGCGGGTAACCCAAGAGGACAAGTTTTTGTGGGAGATACATCGATTCCCCTAGAACAGATCCAAGCTGTTCAACCTTCAAGAAGTGGTGAGACTGTTGATAGCAAGGTGGAGGTGCCTACGTTAGTAGTCGTCCCCGAGACCAAGGATATTGAGCCTGAAATTAAAGCATATATTTCCCCACCAGAGAAACTAAAAATAACATAAATTAAAAATAGACCCCCAAAAAATAATAAAGATAGTGTGCCTAATATTGTGACTGAAGTCCCATATATACCGAGGTTACCTTTTCCTAACGCTTTTGGCGCACCGTCAATTTTTTACAAAAACCCAAAAAATTAGAGGAGAGCACATATTTTGTTCATATCTCCCCTCTTAATTCTCAAACGAAGATTTAGAACTTTGGAATTTTTCTTTCTAGCCGAAGAAGAACCAGTGATCACTTTATCACTAGCAGACCTTGAGTATGTCTGATATACTCATGGGCACCGTCGAGCTACCGACTCATCCGTAGCAAAAATTCTGTAAAATATGTAAACTAACTTTTTTTTATTTTACTTTAGTTAGAAATTTTTTCCTAGCAAGTATGTTACGATCTAAATCATGGTAAAACACGATCGATCGTAAGATACTTTCAGCTGTACAACTTGATGCTAGGGTGATATATACCATTTTATCACCCTTAACTTAGTGATGCTAGGACTTAGTTTGCTACTAATAAGTTGATAATGTGCAGATATTAAAGAAAAATAGTAAAAGAACGCCATAATGTTAATCTTTGTCAAAGTAAACCCAAAAGAGCAATAAAAAGACGATTAACCATAAAAGACAATTCACCGCTCACGGAAGGATAAAAAAATTATGTTTTACGATTTTACAGACGATAGAGCGTTACTAATGAAGATCCATGGAAAATCGTAATGTGCGATTCTTTAGAGAAAGAATATAGAAGAAAGGTGAAGAATTGTAATTTAGAGAATCATCTACTGAGGAAGCTATGAAAGATAGAAAATCGTGATTTACGAGTTTCTAAGAAAGAGAAAGAAAAGGATAATCATGAATTACGATTACGATTATAGAAGCTTTTTTATTGCTGCTGATCATGTGCGGATTTCCACCGCCAAGAACAGAATTAGAAGAACATTTTAATTAAAAGTTTGGCTAATCATGGATCTGGGAGATTGATGAAGAAAAATATTAAAAGGACTCTGCTGCTGCTATTAAGGAAAGAAATCCGAAACACATCAAACATCTAGAAGCAAGGAAGAATAAAATTAGCATTAGTGTTATATTAGGAATCTTTTATTTTAGTAGTTTATTTTATTAGAACTAGATCTCTTTAAACTGACCCTTATGATCTATAAATAAGAGGGCTCGGCATAGGAATAATCATCGAAGAATTTCACAGCATCAATTGACAATCGAGGTCTGTGTTTTCTCCCGATCACAGTAGTTTAGGATTTACAAAGTAACATCGTCCATAGTTCTCTAAGGTTTTGCATGACAACCAAGGTTGACGAAGCTAAAAGATCAACCCTTTGGATGGTTCTGCTTTTTCTTTCTAGTTTAAATTTTTTTTAATTTTTAGTTTAGATTTTATATGCTTTATAAACATCTTCAAATTTTGATTTGAATTGATGACTCAGGTTAAAGTTTTCAGATTAGTGTAACGATTTTACTTTTCCATCTTCAATTTTCTTGAATTTGATTGACACCCAAATTTTAGGAGATTGTTGATTAGATTAAATCTGTGTTGAAGAATTTTAGTTTTTGATTGACGACCAAATTCTGGAAGGCTACAATATGGTGTAACGGTATTTTAAATTTGTAAACATTTGATAGCTGAAGGTTGAGATTGACGACCTCAATCTGAAGAAGGAGGATTAGGATTTATTTTTATGTAATTAGATTAAGGAACCCATTCTTTTATTCATATTTCTCCACTAGTTTAGGACTTAAAAGATAAAGATAGTTATGGAAAACTTCAACAGTTGAAAGCAAGGAAGAATAAAATTAGGAATTAGAGTTATACTAGGAATCTTTTATTTTAGTAGTTTCTTTTATTAGAATTAGAACTCTGTAAACTGACTCCTTATGATCTATAAATAAGAGAGTGACGGTTGGGGCTCCCCCAGGGAGTCCCTCCAGAGCTTCGCCCATGAGTGGCGAAGAAGAAGACTGGTCTCCTCGACCGCTATTTTGAGAAGAAGATGTTAGAGCGGTATGCAGATTTCTGAGCTTGGGGGATTGAGGTGACCAGAGCGCGTGATGAGGCAGATGCTCGGGCCTATACGAGATGGTTGGAGGAGCTCTGTGGCCAGCTTTTTACCCGATTCCCCTTCCAGGGGAAGAGTTCCTTCAGCATTGGCGGGTCTGATTCCTTCGGAACATTAAGGGAGAGAGTGACCGAGCTAGAGCGAGGCCAACTGAGCCTAGGAGTTCGCGGGGCATTGGAGGCCCTGTTTCTTGCACAGGAGTGGATGGGGAGTTCCCCCCTTCCTAAAGAGGAGATGACCTCTATAGCCGATGTCAGAGTTGTGGAGGATGGTTTGAGGGGTTAGCTGGAGGAGACCTATCGCATTCTGGTGAGTTTGTTATATTTTAATTGTATTTGGTTTTACTTATCTCGTTTTAGTGGGTTATTGTGCTTGCATATTTCTCAAGCGGTGAGAGAGGGCGAGGTGGCTCGCTAGGCGCAGCTAATTGAGATGCTTCAGGGTTAACAGTAGGTTGGCTGTGAGGTAGAGTCCAACTTACACTCAGAGATCGATAGACTGGTGAGTGTTTGTATTGGTTTTGTTAATCATTAGCATTGTCGATTCTATTGTTTCTGAGGTGTTTGTTATCTGTTATATTCACAGAGGGCAGAGCTTTCCACTGCTGGGGTATCTGCTCTATCATTTGATTCGTCTTCGGTGCATCCTCGAGTTGAGAGGATCCGTTGATTACTTAGCTTCACGCTGATTTAGAGCGTTGGGTAAGTTTTCTTTTCCTTAAGCTATTTCGTTCTGTCTCATTTGGTGATGCAATAATATCGGATTGAATATTTTCAGCGTCAGCTTGCAGAGGACCTCCAGATGTGGGAGGCCACAACTGCCTCTTTACTCCCAGAGAGTCAAGTATATGTTGGTCTTGGTTTATTTAGTTATTTGTTCTATTGATTGGTTTTATCTGATATATTTTATATTTGTTGTTTGTTCCTTTCTTGTGCAGGTTTTCTCTGACTATGCTCCTGAGGCTCCCCCTTAGGATTCCACTCCTCTACTTCAGGAACATTTATTTACCATGGTTATGCTTCCATTTTTTTTGTAGTCATGATGTTATCTGATACGTTTTTTATTTGTGTTGTAGTCGTCTACATCTGAGGCTCCTCCACCACCTACCGATCCGTTGATTACCTAGATAATTGAGCGCCTTCTTCAGGAGCGTGTTGAGCTGGTATATCTTCATTACTCTTGATCTTTATCTTATGATGTATGCCTATCTTCTTAGCTTTGCTTCGTGCTTGCATGTAGGTGCGTGAACTGGAGCAGTAACGTCTAGAGATGCTGGGTGTCTTGGCCCGTTAGGAGGTACATGAGATTCTCTCTGATCTTACGAAGTGTCATCTCCAGGAACTGACCATGGACCTCATGATCAAGAGGAGGACCCGGACGGTGGAGCTAGAGAGTGTTTGAGCCATAGCTTGTGTTGAGATGCAGATGACGATTGAGCTTTTACAGCATGAGTTGGCGAGAGTAGGAGGGAGAGTGCGAAGGATGCTCGATCACATTCCTGGGTTGGGATTGAGGGCCATTGGCTGACTGGCTGAGATCCATTGTGCAACCCATGAGCGTATGAGGGACTATGCTCATGCCGACTCATCTCTTGGGTCCTCATTTACCTTTGACCCTCTACGCTCTCAGTCTAGGCGGGCCTCGAGCCAGGCGAGTGAGGGAGGTTCTATTGCCAGACCTTCTTCTTCTAGGAGGCCCCCATCCACGCCCCATGCTTCAGCGGAGGCTTTGGTGGACCAGACTCCTAGTCCTCGGGTCGATGAGGCTGGAGAGAGTGGTGAGCGTCCTTCGCAGAGGCAGCGGAGAGAGTAGGGTTATGTGTATATTTTTGTATTCTTTTTGTTCATTGTATATACAGGGTGTATGCCCCCGGTGGCAAATGTAAATTTTTTTTGACATATATGTATAGATGGATTTTTGGTTTAGATGTACTTGGTCTCGCTTCTTTCTTTGTTTTTACCTTTCACACTTTAGCTTCTTGCTTAGGTGTCGTCTCCTATTATTGGGGCTTAGATGCTCCTTGAGTTGGCCCAGTAATAGTTGAAGGTTGCTTCGTATTTGCACATGAGGATAGAGTCATTAGTAATTTTATTTTCCCCCTTGTTGATCGTCAAGGAGGGAGGTGTCTCAGACTGGAGTCTGGTAATGAAGGAAAGTATTTTTGTATCCTTTTTTTTGTCTACTTTTATTACAAGGAAAGGAAAATAATGCAACAGGGAAAGCAAAATACTGAAATAAAAGTCTAAGCCTAAAATTTTAAACAAATGCCCCTGTGTGGGAGCATGACGGGATTGGCTGCGCAGTATCTCTGACAGTCTTCCTTGAGTGATGACCTTGTTGTTTTGCATCCAACTATAGTCAAGCAGGGGGTCCTTGAGGTGATTCCTTCTTCTAAATAAAAATGCCTCAGTGTCGAGATGTAATGGAGCTTTTGCAGTGTTGGGAGTACTTGGGCCTATGGAGAGCTGTGTGTATTTGGCGAGTCAGTTTCGAGGATAATTCTTTTACTAGCATTGAAAGGTTGTTTGTGTATCGCAGTCATGTACCAGGTCTTACCTTTGGCAATGATCATCTTATCCCATAGTCTTATTAGGAGGGGAATGCGGTGGGTAGTAGATGATTGCATCAGTCATCATTCCCAAGTTTTTGGTTTTATTTTCTAAGGATATCTTAGGAAAGGTTCTGAGTCGCTGCCTGAGAGTAAAGGGATGAAAGGAGGGGGTAAGGCTCAATGACATGGGGAATAATTTGCACCTGACAACTTTAAAAGGGATAAGCTACAGTCTTTTTCTCGGGTGGGATGCGATGTCATGATTGAGCTCTTCGTCATATTTCGGCACCATCAAAGTCTCATATCCTATGATTAGCAAGGGTTTGTCCTCCTCCCACTACCTTACGACGATATCTAGTAGTGTAGAGGCACTAGGGAGGCCCTCACGACCTGCTTATACTTTCCTAACACAGTTGCCAAGAAGGTCCTTGTAGTTTGCTTATGCTTCCCTAGGTTCTTTGACTTGTTCACCTGTCGTATTGCTCTCACTCAAGTATGCTTCTATTATCTCTCTATTTTGACGTCTCTCTTTTATTTCTCTCGCGAAGAATGTATATCTTGAAAGTAGTCTGCTAATGCAAGAATAATGAGTTTTGATTGAACCTAACATCTTCATTTTTTATGCTCTAACGTCTCCTCCAATGGTAGGGAAAGGGGTGAGAATCAGGTGTTACCTATGCTTTTAAAAGAGGTTGGGTCTTCCACTAGTCCTCCTGATCAAATTGCTCGCGTGCAAAGGTGGGCAGCGGTTCAGAAGACTTCAAAGGATATTCTTGGAAATAATGACGTACGACTGGTGAATGGTTATGATGACTACGGGGATGGTAGATATAGTATCTAACTTTGGGATATGATGATCACGATGCTAAGGGTAGTATTTTCTCAGGTACATGGTATTCCACGGGTTAGGAAGTTCCTCCCCATCTTGGTTCACCAGTCTGTATGTGTTCCCTGGGTATGCAGCCACTATAACATACGGTCCTTCCCAGTTTGGCTTCAACTTTCCTTTAGGGTGGGCATGCTTGGAGGGCATCATTTTCTTCAAGACTAACTCTTCAATCTCAAAAGTTCGCTTGAGGACTTTCTTATCGGAGGCCCTGGCCACTCTCCTTTGATATACTTGGGCATGATCGACTGCCCTTAGGCGAGTTTCATCGAGATGTTCTAGCTGGGTGAGTAGAGCAACTCTCCTTTTGTCTATGGATAGCTGATCATCAAGTTGGACTCGTAGGGATGGCTCCTATATTTCGTAAGGTAAGATTGCTTCCATCCCGTATGTGAGGAGATAAGGGGTTTAGCCAGTATCGTGCGAATAGAGGTCCTATAGGCCTAGAGTGCTTCAGGTAGTCAATGGGGCCAGTCGACTCCATTGCTTTTCTCCACTGTTCATTTTAGAATTCAGATCAACATTTTGTTCATAGCCTCTACTTGTCCATTTTCTTGAGGGTAGAGCGGTGATGAGTGGTATAGATCAATGTCATACTTCTTACACAATTTCTTTGTCTTTTCTACGATGAATTGCAGTCCATTATTTGTGATGAGCATTCTGGGAACTCCAAACTTGGTGATGATGTTTTGAATGATAAACTTCATGGGCATTGAAGCAGTAATTCTGACATATGACTCGGCTTCTGCCCATTTAGTGTAGTATTCGATTGCAGTAAGGATAAACGCGTGCTTGTGAGTGTTCCCAACTGTGTCTATGAATGGTCCGATGATGTCAAAGGCACACATCGAGAACGACCATGGTGAGGTTATGGGGTTTAGTGCAACTGATGGGGCTTTAATGAGCGTGGTGTGTTCTTGACACTGTTTACAACATTGGACATATAGATGACAATCCCTCATCATTGTCGGCCAGTAGTAGCTTTTCCTATGATCTAATCTATGAGTCACTGTCTACCAGCGTGGGCGCCACAGGCACTGACGTGTGCTTCTCAGATGATATATTATCCTTCGGCCACAGTGACGCATTGTAACAATACTCCTTTAGTGAATGCTTCCTTATATAGTATCTTGCCCAGGATGCAGAACCTGGCACATTTATTCTTTATGGTCTTTCGTTCGATCTTTGTTGTGTAAGGAGGGATGTGTCGGTGTTTTAGGAAGTTCCATATGTCGAAGTACAAGGGCTGTCTATCGTCGATCGGTGACTTGTCGAATCTGAAGGTTGCGATGGTCGCCTCCTTCTTTGTAGGATCCCATAGGGTAGAGTGCCCTTCACTCGCAATAGCCTTTGGTCGAGTTAGCAGTTCCAATTTCACTTGCTAGGCGACTTCGTGTTTTGGGGCAATCAATTTCTTGATGAAGAAGAACTTTGTGTTTTGTCTGACTGGTATCTGTATGACTGAGGCTAATGTGGCGAGGGAGTCTGCCAGCTCATTCTCTAATCTCAGGATATGCGTGAAGGAAATTCTCTCAAACTTCTTTATCAAGAATTGAGTTGTTTCTAAGTATGCCATTAGTCTTCTTTCTTTAGTCTTCCACTCTCTAATGACTTGTGATATCACAAGTTTAGAGTCACCGATTGTCTTCAATTGTTTGGCGCCAAGTTGTAGTGCTGCTCATAGCCCGACATTGAAAGCTTCATATTTCGTGACATTATTGGTGACTGGGAAGTCGAGCTGAAAGGCTTTTGGTATGATAACTCCTTCTGGACCTAGTAGGACTATCCCAATGCCTTTCCCTTTATGATTGAGAGCACCGCCGAAGTATAAGGTCCATGTGGTTTTGTCAAGCTCTTCATTGTGAATCGAGAGTAAGTCTTTGTCGGGGAAGTCTATACGTACTGGCTCATTGCCCGGGAGTGAAAGATTAGCTAGGTAATCGGCGATTGCCTATCCTTTGATCGCCGTCTTAGTGACGTAGGTGATGTCGAACTCTTATAGTAGCATATGCCATCGAGCGACCTTCCTAGATGCAGCTGGCTTCTCGAAGATGTACTTTAAGGGTCCATGCGTGCTAGTACCATTATCTTATGCACTCCGAAGTAGTGTCGTAGTTTTGTTAAAGCCCATACTAGTGTTAGGCAATTCTTCTCCATTGCAGTGTACTATTCGTACTCGACCATCGTCTTGCTGAGGTAGTAGATGGCCTTCTCCTTCTTTTCATCTTCTTCGTACTATCCTAAGACGACCCCCATCACCTTTTCATTAGCTGGGACATAAAAGAATAAGGGTCCTCCAGGGATTGGTGGCGATAGTATCGGCCATATGTATTTGACTCCTCCTTTGAGTAGTCTGTAGAAAGGGTCACATCTGTCTGAGTGCTGGGAGATGAATCTCCTGATGAATTGTAGTCTTCCCATCAGGCCTCATAGTTCCTTGATGTTGGGAGGTGGCATTTCAAGAATAGCTTTAACTTTCACCGGATCTACTTTGATTCCTCGCTTGCTGACTATGAACCCTAATAATTTCCCAGAGGTTACCCCGAATACGCATTTCTTTGGGCTCATCTTTAGCCGATACTTTTTAGATCATTGTAGCACAAGTCAGAGGGCTTCAAAATGTCCTGCTCGCATTTGAGACTCCACTAGTATGTTATTGACATAGACTTCTACACCCTTGTGCATCATGTCATGAAATATAGCTATCATGATATGTGACTCCTGCATTCTTGAGGCTGAAAGGCATGATGATGTAGTAGTAGGTTCCCCATGGTGTAGTGAAGAAAATCTTCTCTTGGTCGAATTCTGCTAATCTAATTTGCCTGTTTCTAGAGATCTATGAAGGACATCATCTCATGTCTGGTAGTATTATCGACTAGAGTGCCTTTGTGTGGTAGCGAGAAGTCATCTTTTGGGCATGCCTGGTTGAAGTTTTAGAAGTCGATGCATACTTGTACTCTGCCATCTTTCTTCGCGACAAATATTATATTCGCACTTGGAGTAGAGGATGACTCAGATGAATTTTGCCTTGTGTAACTTGTCAACTTCCTCTTTGACTTGTAGCGCTGTCTGCAGGTGCATTCTTATGAGTTTCTGCTTTACGGGTTGGGCATCGGGTTCTAGGACTAAATGATATTCTACTAAACTTGGGTCCAAACCAGGCATGTCTTCATAGGACCATGTAAAAGAGCTGAGGTGATCTTGGAGGACTTGGATAATCTGTTGTTTTTCCTTTGGGCTAAGTGCTGTTTTAATCAAGAGCTTTTTGGGCTTCTCCTCGGTGCCGAAGTTGATTTCTTCTGTGGGTTCTGTGGCGGCTTGAGTTTGCCCATCGAAGCATTTGATGATTCGTTGGAAGTCCTGTGTTTCGTCAGTGACTGGTCCTCCTTCATCATCCATAAGCTCATAAATTGCAAAATTACTACATTGAGGGGTTAGTTTTGTGAGAGGTAACCCTTCATCGGTGCAATTGATAATCATGAGATCCTCGGTGAGGTGTAGATCGAGGCTATTCATCCTCCTCTCGAAATAGTAGAGTATCTAGTCGGGTATGATGATTGGCTTGTTGCTTCGCTGAGATGCTTTGCGCTCTTGCGAGGGAAAAGTAGTAAGGTTGCTTCAAGTGGGCTCAAGGTGCGACTCTGTGGTGTCGAAAGTGGCAGCAGGGCCTTTCACGGGTGTATCAATTTGTTCTTCCTTGACTTCGTCGATGTAACCATCACTTGTAGCCTTAAGAGAAGAGCCTCCTTGTAGGTCACTGAATGGGTCTGGGATGAAGGGTTCCCTCTCTTTTTCAAAGTTTTCTAATTTTTTTGGGTTTTCTATTTTTAGATTTTTAGGGGTTTTAGGATTTTCTATTTTTTTTATTTTTGATAATAGGTATGGTATAGGGTCAACTTCCTAAATCGGAATCAACAAGGGCATTTCTCCTAGTTGAGAAAATGGGATGGTTGCTGGAGCCGTTCGCGCGAGCCTTCGGATGATGTGGACTCATTTTGAATTTGGCATTTTTTTGTGGTCCTAGTTTGGTGCAATCTTCCGAATACGCGATGAAGTTGGCCATCCGGTTGATGTTCTGACTTCTTGTATTGCGTGGATGGCCTCATTCTCCGTGTCAGCTAGGTAGCCTGATTCCTCTTCTTCTTGTGTCGGTAACCTTGTTGGTAGCATGGAGGGTTTTTGTCTTTGAGGGTTGTGATTTTGCAGTATAAAGTCACATGCTCTGCAGAGAGGTTGGTCTTGATAAATGGGGCACATGCCTCGTTGAGAGCATTCCTGATGGAGAGAGATAGCTTTGAGTTCCTTGAAGAGTGACAAGTTTGGGCCTTCTTCCTTCGGCCAGGGGCTCATCACGAAGTTACATTTTTCGCAAGGAGGATCAAGTTTGTAATACTCACAATCATAGGGCCAGATGCATTCCTCATTGGGTTCTTGCCTAGGATAAGGAGCGATTGATTATGAATCATCCTCACTATTGAATTCTACTTGTAAGGCTTTGGGGATTGGGCCTTTTCTCGAAGGGACGTAAAGGTTATATCAATTTTTAGGCTAGAGATATTGTAGTATGATGGTGCATGATCTGGAGCGGGGCCGATATGGTTGGAAGATGCAGGGGCAATCCCATGGGGATTCCCATCCTCTAGGCAGGTGTTCTGGGTTGCTACTGTTGGAGCTGGAGTCTCCTTGCTGAGACTCGTCTTCCACATGAACCGCCTCTTCTTCTTTGGATGGATAAGGTCGATCCTCTTCTAAGCACATATGCTGTGCTTCTTGGATTTTGTGGTATGTCAGGATGAAGGTGCATTGTGATAGCTTGAATTTCCTAATCGCAAAACCCAGACCGTCGGATCGACGCTAAGACCGATCCTCGAACTGAACACTTGGCACATCCACACGTAAAGCGAAAACAAAGCGGAAACCAGAGCTAAGTAGAGATAAACATCATAAGCAGAAATGAAATCTCTAATTCTATATCTCAAAGGCTTAAAATAACGGTTCTAATCTCATGTCAAACTCATGGGCAGAAGAATCGAGAAGAACCACCGGTGATGGTCGACCATCACCGAAACATGGTTCACCGAAAATTAATACAATTATTATCCAAAAAAAATATGTTATTCACATTACAAACCCATAAATTAAACCATATCTCCAAAGCTGGACCTACCCGTGCTTTGCACACAAAAAACAATTTTCAGGATGAGGTTCTATCTCCTCCTCCGCAGGTGTGTATCCGGAGTCCTCCTTAAAATGGTCCTCTGTGCTAAGATCCTCACCTGCACCTGTGACGTATAGTCGAGGGATGAGCTTCATCTACGCTTAGTAGGGAAAAAAAAATAGCATGCATTTTCTTACGTCTCACATATATCTTATGACATGAGCTAAACATGATTCTTCTCATACAAATACACAATTTCTAAGATGAGAGAAATAAATGAAGCATTTACTGAATTTGGAAAGCTTAACACATATTCTTCTACTGAATTTCATAACCATTTACACAAGGTGCGCAAGGTCCCAACAAAGATGGATGCTTGTGCCGAACACAATTTACCATTGGCCGGTAGGATTCACAAATTCACAAAGGTTGTATGGATATCCCGCCGTACCAGTCACGGATATCCCGCCATATCAGTCACGGATACACTGCCGCGTCAGCCGGGTATTCACACGAAACCTTAAATCATAGTGCATAACTTATAGTTTATCACCGTGTGATGTGCTAATTATAATAAGGTTTTCAAAGCTTAACACACATGGATTCACCCATCCATCTTACACAGTTTGAATCTTCAAAGATTCCACATGCTTATCACATTATTGAAATAACTCGTAACACTCTGGTTTTCGAACACATACACATGCACATGCTTACACATTCATAAAACTCAACGTGATTAAAACAAACACATCAGATCATAATTCATATGCAAGTAGTCTCAAATGCACATGATATGGAGTTTTCCCTACCTCGACACGATGTTATGCACGAAGTCCTTAATCCGTTAGTTTATCTCACACCTTCACAGATTTATACCTAAGACAATTCATATCTTACGCCAGAAACGACGCCAAACGGAAGGATATAAGATCTCTAAAAAATCTCTCAAACAAAACACAACAAAATCCTAAATCTGATAAATTCTATCGATCAATTTCCAAATTTGATTGATCGAAACTATTTTGATCGGTCGAATCCCTCAGAAACCAAACCTTTGGCACCACAACTTCAATCGATCAATTTCTAATTCGGTTCATCAAAATTTCAAATTCGATCAATTGAAATATATTTCGATCTGTCGAATTTTGTTAGATCATTTTAGGATTTCCTGTTCTATACCTTTCGATCGATCGAGTATCCAATTCGCTCGATTGAAGCACATTTCATTCGATCGAACAAATCTCCTCATAAATCGCATTTGCCCTTCCTAGGTCCATTTCGATTGATCGAATCCAATTTTGATTGATCGAAATCGACAGATTTCAGCTGTCACTTGGGTTTTATCACTCCAAACCTAAATTTCTCTCAAATCTCATCTTGGCTTCCTAAATCTAAACATAATCCCACAAAATTAAGACAAATTTTCATAGCTTACCTTATCTTGATCGATCACAACACTTGAGGTACTTTGTCGAAGAGGGTTTCAAATGAATTCGTCGATCCTCTGACGACTAGGTCGAAATCGGATCGAAGCCTACGATCACTCTCCGTTCTTATGTACACATGATTCCTTACGCATTAACTTGGGCTGTTATAATAGAATTCTTCTTCTTCTTCCTCTCCTTAAAACCTCCAAAGGCATCCCTTTTTAACCAAGGTTATGCTTCTTATTAAGCATGCATACGCAACTAAAGTATTAGTTAACTTTAGTTTACTTCTAACCCACGTACACTTAAATTGGGTGTTTGTCTAATCACTCTTAGCCTATCTCACACTCGTATAGTACCATAAATTTTCAAATGGTTATCGGTTTTCTTGTCGGGCACGATTACCAAAATTGGTCTCTTTTGGGTTCAAGTTTTGGGGATATTACATTCTCCCCTCCTTAGAAATTTTCGTCCTAAAAAATGGTCTAACCAATGGAGCTTAAGACAAAATTGATTACCTCGCATGGTACCTCACATGGCTAAACAAACAAGTTAGGTAATTAAATTTCCACACCTACGATCTACACCCTACTAGAAAATACCAGTATAAAATCATTTGCCATCGCAAAATATCAGTCAAATATACAACCCAACACATAAAATAAGTGAACGTGGCAACCATTCCACAATAGTTATAAGGACATATCCAATTATCCATCAAAACTCACCAAAACATAAAATTTCAAATTTTCCTCGAAGCAATTGCTTTAATCATCTGCCGCCCCCTCAGCTCCATCAGCGTCATCCGCTCCATCCGCCTCATCCGCCCTATTAGCTTGGAGGTCCTCGGCATCAACTCCCGACGTAGAAGCGTCGAATGCACGAGCCCACATCACCGTCATCCGTTGGAGGTAGTCCGTCGGATACATGTAATGCATGGGGTCCTCCAATATCAATTCGTGGTAGTCGAGGCGACCATTCAGCTAGTGGTTGCTCTATGTAATGAGGGCTGCTAGCTACTCATTGGTCATGCCAGCAGCTTACTGATGTGGTGGAGGCATGGGAACGTGAGCATACTGCGGAGCGGGAGGTATGACTTCAGGCTGTTCTTTAAAAGGTTCATCATGGGCTGGTTGTTCTTGTTCTGGGGTGTCCTGGGCAGGTTGTTCTTGGGCTTGGGGAGCAATAGGAGCAGGAGGTCCTTATTCACCCGGTTGCAGACATGGCTTCAAGCGATTATAGGTCTTCTTCCAATGCTTGAAAGTGTATAGTTCCACGTTATCAGATGATTTGGGCTCACGGGGAGAAACCTTATATGCAGCGCTTCCTGGATACTCCTCAAGCAAGCTAGAGATGAGGCTTGTGTAGGGTATGTATTCTTTCAACTTGTCAGCCCCCTCCAACATTTTTCCCCTAGCATGTTTCATGCCCTTGAAAACCACTTCCGCGGCGTTGAACCATTGTCCTTTAAATGCTGAGAACAATGCTTGCGTTATTACCCCGAGTCTCTCGGTCTTATGGCGTAAAGGGTATAAGTAGCACTTGAAAATTATGTCTAGCATCCACATATAGCTAGGCAAATCGGCTTGATTGATTGCTCGACTCGATCCAAGCCGACCGCGAGTAATTTGCTCAGCTATCACTAGACGAGGTATTGGTTGGGGGTTTGGGGGTAACAACTAGATACCAGGGCCATAACTGTTGTAGCACTCTATAGATTTACATGCCATACTATGGGTGAAAACATAGTCTCTTTCGTCGATTTTGGTACAAATGGTATAGGGCGTCTTACCGTCGTACATATTTTGATAAAACAATCGCACAAGGCGAGGGTAATAGTATTGATGAAGGGGTTTTAAAAGATTATCCAATCCGGCCTTCCCTAAGTAATCAAGGGCCCAACCATCTATGCCCAACACGTTGGGTGTTTCAAAAAGGGCCTGATCGTTCGTATATTTGTACGCACCCTTTTCCGCCCACCATTCCTTTGGCTATTCTAATGGTGGTTGTTATGAAGTAGGTGGTGGTGGTGTTGGTGTGGATTGTTGTGGAGGTTGTTGCGAAGAACTTGGTGGTTGCGAAGAACCTGCTTGCGATTTAGGTTTCTTCGATGTAGGAACCTTAGACACTTGCCTCGTCTTAGGAGCCATAGG
The DNA here is from genome assembly GCA_021018995.1 of Chloranthus sessilifolius. NCBI lineage: Eukaryota > Viridiplantae > Streptophyta > Magnoliopsida > Chloranthales > Chloranthaceae > Chloranthus > Chloranthus sessilifolius. The sequence goes on along the minus strand of CM037597.1, from coordinate 72,878,283 downwards.
TCTCTCACAAAATCTCGAGTTTTTATGGTCTAGACAAAATAGTTGAATTGAATGCAAGTTCTAGAGATTTTAGGGCTTTACCTTGTTGGGGAGGTTTGGATTCGATTCTGTAAAGAATCCTCGCGTGAAAGATTGGTCCTCTGATCCCCCAGAAGAAGTACAAAAGAAAACCCTAAGAAAGTCACAAAAGTTTTCTCCTTTTTGATTTTTAAAATGGCTGAATCACTTATATACTGCACGATTTGATCAATTGAATTCAATTTTGATTGATCAAAATTGACTTAAACTGATATGGTTCATGATTTCGATCGATCAAATTTTTTTTCAATAGGTCGAAATAACAAATTCGATCGAACGAATTTATTTTCTATCGGTCGAATTTCTCAGACTAACTTTGGCATTGAAAAATCTTTGATCGAACGAGTTAAGAATTCGATCGAACAATTTTCAAATTCAATTGAACGATTTGATTTTTGATTGGTCGAATTTGGTATACTTTACCTTAATGTGAAAATATTCCCTGTTTGGTGGTTTTGATTGATCGATTTTCACTTCGATCGGTCGATTAATAATTCGATCGATCGAATTTGACAGAAACATTTAAATTGTGTATTTTTCAATTTCCATTCTGATTGCAATGCTTAAACCTTCATACAGTTTTTGTATCGAGTAATTAATATAGTTATTTTACTTGTGAAAATAGTCACAAAAGGACTTTTACAATTGACATCTCTCCTCGTTCATTGAAATAACGAAGGGTATTGGTCGTAAATATCGTCTTCGCACTCCTACGTAGCTTCCTCTTTAGAATGGTTTTTCTATTTGATTAATACTAAGGGAATCCATTTTGTATGCAACACCTATTCCGTTTGGTCTAAAATTTACATCGGTTCCTCCACCACGGTCAAATCCTTGTAAACTTCAATCGGTGGCGCATCGAGTATTTGAGTCGGATCCCTCACAAACTTTTGTAGCATGGAGACGTAAAATACATCATGCACTCTATCAAGTTGTGGGGGGGTAAAGCGACCCTATATGCAACTTCGCCTACTCTTCCCAATACTTCGAATTGTCCAATATAGTGGGGACTTAGCCTCCCATGCTTTCTAAAATGCATCACGCCCTTCATCGGTGAAATCTTCACAAACACGTGATCTCCGACTTGAAAATCCACGCTGGTTCTCTTGATATCGACATAACTCTTCTGTTGACTCTGAGCAGTCTTAATTCTTTCTTGAATAATATGAACAACTTCCACATTTCTTTTTATCACTTTCGGGCCCAATATAAAATTTTCACCTTTTTTTCCCAATTGATCGGAGATCTACATCTCCGTCCGTAAAGCACTTCATACAGAGCCATCCCAATGCTATGCTAGAAATTATTATTACACACAAATTCAATCAACGGCAAATGCTGATCCCATGATCCCTAAAAGTCGATCATACAAGCTCTAAGCATATATTCAATGATTTGATTGACTCTCTCAGTCTGACTATCGGTTTGCGGATGGAATGCCGAACTAAAATCCAATCTCGTGCCCATACCTTCTTGAATCTTTGCTAAAATATTGAGGTATATAATGGGGTCACGACCTGAAACAATACTCGTCGAAATACCGTGCAATCAGACGATCTCTCTCATATACAAATCCGCCAGTTTGCTTACTGTATATGTTGTATTGTAGGGCAAGAAATGTGCTGACTTTGTCAGTCGATCAATGACTACCCATATCTCATTATGGCACTTCGCCGTCCTTGATAATCCTACAATGAAATTTATGGAGATGGACTCCTATTTCTATTCGGGTATTGGTAGAGGTTGCAATAAACTTACTGGGTGTCTATGATCTACCTTTACTTAATGACACACTAACAATTTAGACACATACTCGGCAATATCTTTCTTCAATCCTCTCCACCAATAGTTCTTCCTCAAATCCCGGAACATCTTGGTTCCACTAGGATGTATAGCATACATGGACTTGTGAGCTTCGTCCAATATAGTTTGTTGTAGATCGACATCAATCAGTATGTATAGACGTCCTCTAAATAATAACGATCCGTCTTCTTTACTTGAAAAGTCTCCTCTGGTGCCGTCTGTCACACCTTGTCTTATTTTCAAGAGCTTTACATCTTTCATCTGAAGCTCATAGATACGGTTAAAGATTGTTGGTCTGATTATAATGTTAGCCAATAATGCACCTAAAACCTTGACCTCAATATTCTTATCACACAAGGAGAGCTCTTCCAACAGCTGCCATCGACGAAGTCCCGTAATAAGACTAGCTAATTGAGCTGCATTTTTTCAACTTAAAGCATCTACCATGACGTTTGCTTTACTTGGATGATACTGAATTGAGCAGTCGTTGTCCTTTAGAAATTCAATCCATCTCCGTTGCCTCATATTCAACTCTTTCTGTGTAAACAAGTACTTGAGGCTCTTGTGGTTTGTAAAGATCTCGAAGGTTTCACCATATAAATAATGTCTCCATATCTTTAATGCAAAGATCACCGCGGATAACTCGAGATCATTCGTTGGATAGTTCTTCTCATGCTCATTCAACTATCTTGATCCGTAAGCGATGACTTTCTTATTCTGATTTAGCATACAACCCAAACCACTATATGAAGCATCACTATAAACAGCGAATCCCCCACTGCGTGATGGAATAGCTAACACTGGCGTGGAGGTAAGCCATTTCTTAAATTCTTGGAAGCTCTCTTCACATGAATTGGTTCACTCAAATTTAATATCTTTCCTTGTAAGTCACGTGAGTGGTCCTGAAATCTTTGAGAATCCCTCTATAAATCATCAGTAACACCCTGCCAGACCAAGGAAATTGCAAATATCAGTCACAGTCTTTGGTTGCTCCTAATCTACTACTGCCTCAATGTTTGCTAGATCAATTGTTACACTCGCTTCTGAGATGACGTGGCCTAGGAAACTCACCTGCTCTAACCAGAACTCGTACTTGCTAAGTTTGGCATATAACTGATGCTCACGTAGCGTCTGTAGTGCAATGTGTAAGTGTTGCTCGTGTTCTTCTCTGGACTTTGAGTAAATAAAGATATCGTCCATGAACACGACCATGCATGTATCAAGATGTGGTTTAAACACCTTGTTTATAAGATCAATAAATGAAACTAGTACATTAGTTAAGCTGAAAGGCATCATCAGAAACTCATAATGCCCGTATCTTGTTCTAAACGCAGTCTTCTGAACATCTTCGGCTTTCACTCTCAGCTGATGATAACCCGATCTCAAGTCAATCTTTGTAAATAACCTCGCCCCTTGCAACTAATCAAAGAGATCATCAATCCTGGGTAAGGGATATTTGTTCTTTATCATCAGCTTGTTCAATTGACGATAGTCGATGCACAGTCTCATCGACCCGTCCTTCTTGACAAACAAGATCGGTGCTCCCCACGGAGACACACTAGGTCTTATAAAACCCTCGTCTAATAACTCTTGTAACTGCTCTTTCAACTCTTTCAACTTGGCAGGAGCCATTCGGTAAGGCGCTTTAGATACTGGCTTAGTGCCTAGTGCTAAGTCAATCACGAACTCCACTTCACGATCAGGTGGCAATCCCGACAATTCATCTGGAAACATGTCCGAAAATTCACATGCAATCGAGATATCATCGATGACATTCTTCACTTCCTGTTGCTCTTGCAAAAATGCTAGGTATCCACTGCACCCATTCTTCATCATCCATTCAGCTCGTATAGTGGAGATGATCAATATAACCTTACCCTTGTCATCGACAAATCAGAATGATTTATGCTTCGATGGATGAAAAGTGACAACTTCTCATAGGCAGCCAACGCTCTCATGATAAGCGGATAGCCAATTCATGCCAAGGAGTACATCAAATCCTTGCATATTTAACAAAATGAGATCCGTCATCATCTCGCGATCCTCAACGCACACAATAATAGATCGGCAACATGTATAAGTGGTCACCGAGCTCCTCGTAGGAACTGACACATCCAAAATAAACTCCAATGCTTCGGGAATGATCTTCAATCTTCTCACAAATTTCAGAGTCACAAACGAGTGAGTAGACCTTGGGTCTATCAGAACTCGTGCATCACAACGATTGTCATCATTTTCTTGATATAATTGCAAGGTACCTTTAATAATAATACACATACTAGATAATTAAGCATTCTTGGCAATATTAAACATTCATACAGGATAACCCTAATAGGTCAAGTTTATCTATGCACCTTCATTATCTACAAGCCATCAAACTAAATTAAACATATCTAAACACTCATACCTTGGATCACATCATTACTTGGCCGGGCATCCTCGACAGTTAATACAAATGCACGGCCAGGTATGGTAGGCCTCGTGGATCGTGTAGGGCCTTTGTGCAATCGCAGTTTAAATAGTACCCTCTTTCCTCAGTTCTGGGTAATCTCGGATCATATGGCCCATTTTTTCGCATTTAAAACACCCCTCGGTGCCCCGTCTACAATCCAAAATCTTATGTGATTTACCACAACGAGCACACGTAACCTAGGGTGTTGAGGATGCTGCTCTCGAGAACCCTTGAGTAATTGATGCTCCCGACGTCTGAGTTCGAGCAGGGCCCTCAATACGGAAAGGCCTTACAGGAGTAGATACTGTGGGCCTAGGATAACTTGGATAGGTAGGTTGTCTTGAAACTAGAGCTGTTGGTCCACCTTGGCTTTTTATTCCCTAAGTCGTAGTCACTTGCTCTCCCTTGACCTGTCTTGTTCTTGACTTGTTGATCCCGCCTCTTGTACATATTGTTTTATCCCTCTCTACCACAATTGCCTTGCCCATAACTTCAGCATAGGTCTCGAGTTCCAACACTGAAATCCTATCTCATACATTCGAGCTTAGGTCTTCTTCAAATTTACTAGCCTTCATCTCTTCCGTGGTCACTAATTCTTGTGCGAACCTCGATAACCTTGTAAACTCATTACCATACTCTCGTTCGGTCATGCTTCCTTGCTTCAAATTTGAAAAATCTTTCTTCAACTGATTCCTCACTTGCTTGGGGAAATATGCTTGGTTAAACACTTGAACAAACTCTGCCCAAGTCCATAGGCCGTGAGGATTTTCAACCTCTCTCTTTCTTAATACCGATTTCTACCACGGATCGGCATCACCCTCAAGTTGGAAGGAAGCCTAACCAACCTTCTCATTCTCAATACTCTGAAGTCTCTGCAAGAGCTTCTCAATCTAATTTAACCATTTTTCTGCCTCAAGCAAATCAGTCTATCCATAGAAGCTAGGAGGTATCAATCTCTTAAAGTCCATAAATGAGGAGGGTAATAGCGCTGGAGGAGGTGGTGGTGGTGGCTGCTGATGATTCAAGTTATTGGCAGCCAGTAAAGTCGTCTGCTCAGCCAGTTGTGCAGTCTGCTGAGTTTGTTGGGCCATTGCAGTAACCACATCCTCCATAGCCTGCGCCATCCTATTAGTTGCTTCCTCTCTTTGATCTCCCTCACCCAAAGGATTTCTCCGATCTCTACTAGAACCCAGAGGGATTTCGCCCACACTCCTCAGATTCCTACCGCGACCGCTTCTCGATTGTCCTCTACTTCTGCTAGACATAATTTTTGCAGACATGAAACTAAAGTTCCATTAGCAGAAGGTCCCTACATTCTGATGATATCTCAAACACACAACACATGTCTAAGATAAATTCAAAACATCTAAAGCCATCACTTTGATACCAACTGTGATAGCCCATATTTCCTAATCGCGAAACTCAGACCGTCGGATTGACTCTAAAGCTGATTCTTGAACTGAACACTTGGCACATCCACACGCAAAGCAGAAACAAAGTGGAAACCATAGCTAAGCAGAGATAAACATCATAAGCTGAAATGAAATCTCCAATTCTATATCTCAAAAGCTCAAAATAACGGTTCTAATCCCATGTCAAACTCATGGGCAAAAGAATCGAGAAGAACCACCGGTGATGGCCGACCATCACCGAAACATGGTTCACCAAAAATTAATACAATAATTATCCAAAAGAAATATGTTATTCACATTACAAACCCATAAATTAAACCATATCTCCAAAGTCGGACATACCCGTGCTTTGCACACATAAAATAATTTTCAGGATGAGGTTCTATCTCCTCCTCCGCAGGTGTGTATTCGGAGTCCTCCTTAAAGTGATTCTCCATGCTAAGATCCTCACCTGCACCTGTGACGTATAGTCGAGGAATGAGATTCATCTAAGCTCAGTAGGGAAAAACAAATAGCACGCATATTCTTACGTCTCACATATATCTTATGACACGAGCTAAACATGATTCTTCTTATACAAATGCACAATTTTTAAGATGATGGAAATAAATGAAGTATTTACTGAATTTGGAAAGCTTAACAGATATTCTTTTACTGAATTTCATAATCAGAAAAGGAAACTTAAAGTGATTCACTTAAATTATCTCTTGAGCAAATATAACATCAAGCCCCTAATGGAATACCCACCATCGTCTTTCATATGAACCATTTACACAAGGTGCGCAAGGTCCCAACAAGATGGACGCTTGTGCCAAAAATAATTTACCGTTGGCTAGTAGGATTCACAAATGCACAAAGGTTATACGGATATCCCACCGTATCGGTCATGGATATCCTGCGGCGTTGGTCACGGATATACAGCCGCGTCGGCCGGGTATTCACACGAAACCTTAAATCATAGGGCATAACTTATAGTTTATCATTGTGTGATGTACTAATTATAATTAGGTTTTCAAAGCTTAACACACATAGATTCACCCATCCATTTTACATAGTTTGAATCTTGAAAGATTCCACATGCTTATCACATTATTGAAATAACTCGTAACACTCTGGTTTTCGAACACATACACACGCACATGCTTACACATTCATAAAACTCAACGTGATTAAAACAAAGACATCAGATCATAATTCATATGTTAGTAGTCTTAAATGCGCACGATATAGAGTTTTCCCTACCTCGATACGATGTTATGCACGAAGTCCTTAATCTGTTAGTTTATTTCACACCTTCACAGATTCATACCTAAGACAATACATATCTTATGTTAGAAACGACGCCAAACAGAAGGATGTAAGATCTCTCCTAAATCCCGTAAACAAAACACAACAAAAACCTGAATATGGCAAATTCGATCAATTAAAACTATTTCGATCAGTCGAATCCCTCAGAAACCAAACCTCTAGCGCCACAACTTCGATCGATCGATTTCTAATTCGGTTGATCAAAATTTCAAATTCGATTGATCGAAATATATTTCTATCGATCGAGTTTTGTTAGATCATTTTAGGATTTCCTGTTCTATAACTTTCGATCGATCGAGTGTCAAATTTGTTCTATCGAAATACATTTCGTTTGATCAAATTATATTTTGATCGAATGAATCTCCCTAGAAATCGCATTTCACCTTCCTAAGTCCATTTCAAATGATCGAAATCAACAGATTTCATCTGTCACTTGGGTTCCTAAATCTAAACATAATGCCACAAAATTAACACAATTTTTCATAGCTTACCTTATCTTGATCTATCACAACGCTTGAGGTACTTTGTCGAAGAGGGTTTCAAATGAATTCATCGATCCTCCGGTGACTAGGTCGAAATCGGATCGAAGCCTGCGATCACTCTCCATTCTTACATACAGACGATTCCTTACGCATTAACTTGGGTAGCTATAATAGAATTCTTCTTCTTCCTCTCCTTAAAACCTCCAAAGACATAAATGCAAGAGTAAATGCTCCTGAGTTATGATCGTGGGTCCCCTTTTTAACCAAGGTTATGCTTCTTATTAAGCACACATACGCAACTAAAGTATTAATTAACTTTAGTTCACTTCGCACCCACATACACTTAAATTGGGTGTTTGTCTAATCACTCTTAACACATCTCACACTTGCATAGTACCATAAATTTTCAAATGGTTATCAGTTTTTGTGTCGGACACGCTTACCGAAATTGGTCTCTTTTGGGTTTGAGTTTTCGGGATATTACATGCATACTCTATAGGGAGGTTGTGACTTAGTTTTTATTATGTATTATAATTATATTAAATTCATGCCTTAACCTATTGTAAGCACACAATGGAAATTATAGCATAACATAGGATCGTTCCCACGAGGAAGTTCATTATCTTATTAATTCCTATTTCTATCTTTTATCTAAATCCCTATCTTAAAAACTTCTATTTATCTTTAAGATTTACTGGAGAAATATAAATAAAAGAATGATTTTTTAAAGAATGATTTCCCCTTCTCGTAAATGGGAAAGGTCGCGCCATCGGATCACCTAACATGATCCTATCATACAAGGGCATCGGGCATAAAGTGTTATATATGCAGAAGCAAATTTAATTAACTCTGATACGTAGAAATATGACAACAACTGATATTCATTCATTTATTTAAAGCAGCAAACTGAATAGGAATATAAATAGAACCCTATACATGAAGTAGTAAACTATCTCAAATCACACTGCTGTTTATACATATTTAATGTTTAAAAACAAATCTCTCTCTCTCCCAAACCTCTCAAGGAAAGAAGTCCTTAGTAGAACCTTCCTCCTCGTCCTCCTCCTCAGACTAGTAGGTAGGATCAACTTCGTGCTCAGGGTCTTGAGCAATATCTGCAGCTAAGACATAAAGTCGTAGGATGAGCTATCATCAGAGCTCAGCAGAGAAAATTAAAATGGTAATCTATATGTTAGATTATCCATTCATGTCTAGATGCAAAATAAAACGAAAAATGTATCATCTTATATTAGGTTTATTCTAGCATCCATATATCCTAGCATCCATATATCTTAGCAGTATATAACAGAACAAGCACTAAATCATGCAATTATTGTATCATGCTGACAATGATGACATATTCATGCTGACAAGGAATCAGGCGAGATAAATGAATCATGCTGAAACAAGACATGTACAAGAATAAGAAACAATAAAATCAAGCTCCCGAGTTAGCGGGATCACTTGTCAAGCTCCCGAGTTAGCGGGATCACTTGGACCGAGAATATCAAGCTCCCGAGTTAGCGGGATCACTTGGACGAAATATCAAGCTCCTGAGTTAGCGGGATCACTTGGACGGGATATCAAGCTCCCGAGTTAGCGGGATCACTTGTTTCAAGATGAATTAAAGACGTGTACATGAGATCAAGGATAACAGAACATGAACAATGCATGGTATATATGTGAGCATATCGTGAACAGATATCATGTAGCAAAACTGATTTGAATAATTGAACCCACATGATCATATAAAATTGCAATTATCATAATCATTGATATTCATGTATCTAAGCTAAACTAGCATCATAATCATGTAAAGCATACATCAAGTCTGTAGATTCCTAAGCTGATCTAACACCAGCAGTCATAGTAATACATTGAAAACTACAATCTGCATACATTATACTTCCTCTAAACTCATCAAGTATCATCATACATACAAATTCATCTACTGATCGATATCAAGTCATCTAAATTAGTTTGACAATAGTTCTAATATAATAACATGTGTCAAGCTGATCCTATCGAACTGATATGCTCATAATCATTTATCAAAACTTTTATTAGTATAATCTGAAACTTGCATAATACTAAACTAGCATACTAACCTAGCATAACTATTCATATTCATGCATTGAAACTGATCGTATCCTTTTTTTCCATCTCACTGAATTAGCATTACTGATCTTGTATGTTTATACATCATGAAACTAGCATACATAACTGACTGAGTTAACTATTGATTAACGCTGAACTTTTCCAAGCTGAATGTATTAAAGCTACACTATCATGTTCATACTAATTCAAAACTGAGCTTCTTATTCTTAACTAATAGTTTGTCCAAACTGAATTTAACAAAGTTGAATACTTTAAGGCTGAATTCATCAAAACAATATTGGCATGGTACTACTAATCATCTTTATATACCACACTTATCATCCTTACTTCTTAACCTTAATTCGAGCATATCTTATCCATTCCAAATTAAATATCACATTGCAGCTGGTAACTATTCATAGGTTACTGATATCCATCATGCAAAACATTCCTTCGTTTACTAATATTTGTCATCCTCAGAAGACAAAATTTAATCAGATATCATATTTCCTATACACATGATTCTACTAAGAGTTTACTTAACTAGATGAGAAAATAAAACTCACTATCATTTAGTTCAAGGAAGTCCCTACAACAGCATACATCGAATCTATCTCATTATGAGCAACTATTTTATACTTATAGCTTTATTGAACAAAATAATTCTATATGCTATCTAAATGTGAATGAGTAATTAAAATACAAGTTAGCAAAGTACATTCCCTACCTTACACCAGGTTTACGTGTAACTAGTTCCCTGTGCACGCTCGTCTTCAAGCAAACGCGTCATGTGCACCAAGTCGCACCTAGGAATGTCGTTTATAGGTTTAGTATTTTTAATGGTTTATTGGGTCAACATAGACCCCAATTATGAACCATTTATGGTTCCAAGTCTCATGGTCAAACTTAACAAGTCAACCCAGCATAAACCCCTGACAGAGGTGTCACTAAGCGCGTCAAATACAGGGTTGCCGCAGCAAGCTTTCCAGTTGAGCATGTTGCCGTGACTTGTCACTAATTTTTGACCCCTTAAACATCAGATGAAGGAATTTATTAAAACATGAAAGTCGTAGGGCTCGTTGTCCCCTTTCCAACTCATCAAGAATCGTGTCATTTGGAGTTCGAGGTCAAAGGTTATGATTAACATACCAACCAGTGGTCTGAGCATATTGTTGTCGCGGCAAGCTTGAGTACCTTACCACGGCAAGCCTGTAAGGTTGCCGTGGCAAGCCTATCAGGTTGGGCTTGTCAGGGTGTTTTCTGCTCCATTTTGGGTTCTTTTACTCAGGCATTTGACTGAGCCTTTTGCATGTATAATCATCTAATATATTTCTTGTATATTTTGCAAAAAAATTGAGTTTTCTTATTCATTTTTGGGCGAAAAATTCGGTGTAGTTTTATGAGCAATATGGGTTTCGAAACCCATTTTAAACTGTGATTCGTGTTGCTGATTCGCTCTCAGTGAATCAACACCATAGATGTATAATTTATCTGAATTAACTATTGACCATAGATGTATAATTTATCTATTTGTTTACGGTATACCATAACGTTGATACGAGGTTACGACGCCGACTTGGTAGCGAGTTCTCCGAATTCGAAGAATGAGGACAGAACTTACGTTTCTTTTCTCTACAAAATTTTCTTTGAATAATTCCACCAGAGATTCAGATGAAGAAGATGGAGGAAGTGTCTTTGAAGGTTATAGAGATCGCTGCTGCACCTTGTGTGCATGTAAACATAAAATGACTCATCTGAGTCGTGTAGTGAAGTTACTATGCAAGTAGCTTATATGCTACTTGCAGTTACCATTCTATGTGAACCACCACTACATTGGTAGTGTATAACATAAAAGACAAAATAGAAAAAGCTATTGTATATTTTACAGGTAAATAGAATAGGGAAACCACAAAAGTTTATCCAATAGCCCCCCCCCTCCTCTTGGTTATATTAAAACGAATTAAAGCTATTTGCCTATTGTTTAGTTTAGGCTTAATTCTTTTGGGCTGGGATTCCATGCCACACCCACATGGTTTTGGGTCTTGTATAGGCAGATAAAACCAAATGATTTTGGCTTTAGTGCAAAGCATATATAATACTGATTGGATATAAGAAACTGATTACTGATTAAAATAGTTTATAATTTTATTATAATACGGTTGTGTCTAGCGTGAAGTCCAATTTCTAATGTCTCACTTTTTGCACAGATTTAAAGGTTATCTTAGTGAGGTTCTTAGGGTAGCTTAGTGAGGTCCTTACACATAACCTGACCGGACTCTCACCACTACAGTGTTAAATCTAGGGATCGTTACAAAAACAAATCCTAATCCTCCTTCTTCAGATTAAGATCGTCAATCTCAATCTTTAGCTTTCGGATATTTATGAAAATAAATAGTACTATTACATCATATTTCTAGTCTCCTAGCATTGATCGTCAATCAAGTCTAAGATCCTATCAACATAGATTTAATCTAATCAACAATCAACCATAAATTTGGGCGTTAATCAAACTCTAGCAAACTGGAGATGGAAAAGTAAAAACCGTTACACTAATCTGCAAATTCTAGCCTGAGTTGTCAATTCAAATTAAAACTTGGAGATGTTTGCAAAGCAAAGAAAATCTAATCTAGAAAGCAAAGTAAAATATATTCTTTACCACTCAGCCGTAGTCGTCAATTGCTCCTGAGAAATTATAGATATCTACACTAATCTTCAACACTCAATTGCAGTCGTCAATTGCTGTTAAGAAATTTCTGATATCCAATCTACTCTAACAAGTATACACTACTGATTGAAAGAAAATCTAACCTCAGGAATCCATTGATGATGAAATTCTTCGATGATTATTCCTATCCCGAGCCTTCTTATTTATAGATCATAAGGGGCCGATTTACAGAGATTTAGTTCTAATAAAAGAATCTACTAAAAATAAAAGTATCCTAATATAACTCTAATTTCTAATTTCATTTTTCCTTGGTTTCTTTAGTTGATGCGCTTCTAGAGTATTCTTTATCGAGCAGTAGCAGAGTCCTCTAGATTTAGATCTTTATCAATCTTCTCAGATCTGTGGTTCATCAGACTTCTAATTACAGGAGTCTTCTGATTCTGAATATGGCGGTTATAGTTATCACGTGATCAACAACAACAACAATAGTAGGAAAGCTTCTATTTTTGGAAAATCGTAAACAACGATTTCTTCTTTCATAACTTCTTCTTTGAAAAATTATTAATCACAATTTTCTATTTCAGTAGGCTTTCTCATAGTTGACGATTATCTGGATTACACTTTATCACTTTTCTCTTTTTGTCTCTTTTGAAGAATCGTAAATTACGAATTTCTGACTTTCAGTAGCGGCAAATCTTCTTTTTCGCTCAATCATTTTTCTTATTGCTTTTTTGAGTTTATTTTGACAAAGATTAATATTTAGGCTCTGATTTACTACTTATCTCTAATATCTATACATCGGTAACTCGTTAGTAGCAAGCTAAGTCCTAACAGTACTAAGTTAAGGGTGATAAAATGATAAATTATGTGACTAATCACACCCCCAAACTTAAGTTTTGCTAGTCCCTAGCAAACAAGGAAACATAAAATATTTAAAACTTAAATTTAAATATCAATTTCGTAGGGAGCACGATTGCATTTAGCAGATGCAACAAGCCTTTAAACCCCTAGGTGATCCCCAGTGGAGGAGTTGTTGCCACCTGAAGGTTTTCAGTGAAGTTACCTATAAACTCCAAATATTTTTGAAAATTTCAAAACTAAAAATATAAACTAATTTTTTTTTATATTACTAATTATTCAGTTAGTCATTGTATGTTCATTATTTTAAAATATTTCAAATATTTTATCCTTAGCTTCCCATCATCGCAATCATCCTTAATCAGAACTCAATAATTTCAATTCTTATATAGCATGGAGTGTGTACATATTAGTGAAAAGTTTATTCATTATAGATTTTTCTAAATTGCAATTTTTAGAAAATATTTTTATCCAAACTCTCACTTATTGGCATACTCTCAGAAATAATCGAAATTTTGGGTTCTCATAATATGATATGTTCGTGAAATTCAAAAGGTAATAAGCTAAAATGATAAATTTCATGGAAATGATAATCAATTCTTTTTATATAATTTCTTTATTTATTCATAGTATCTATCTCATATATCTCTACTAGCCTCATATTGTATAAATCGTAAATCACAAAGATCTTTCCTTCGGCTTGTAATGGGGCTTTGGGTTTTGTGACAGCCCAAATTTCGAAACCCCGAAATTCGTGCCATCAGCACGACCTTCGAGGCCGTGCCCCGGGTTCCCTACAAAACATTGATATACATATACAATCCAAAACTTTAATTGAGGCATACGTAGCTACTCTAAATAAAATCTCAAAACCATCAAGGTATCACAAGGCAGTCCTTGTCCCATGCCAATTCATGGGCATAAGACTTACCCAAATGTTTAGTGATAACAGCTCATCCTTCACGTTTTATCAAGAAACGGTATTTAAAACATTTGAAATAAAGAGGCTTGATATACCAAGCCATACATAATACTCTCAACTCACTCTCAAAGTATGCAGGGGGTTTCCTAGAAGAATTCCTCAGGAGGAGGTTCTGACTCTTCAAGTGAAATAAACCCTTGGATCGACTTCTCCAAGTCTTTCTTTGCCGCTAGTCTGGACCGTGACGATAGTCTAAGGGGTGAGTTACATCCTAGCTCCGTAGGGAAACAAAAAGAACATATAGATTGACCTTCACACATATGTCAGCAGTTTAACAAGCATAGAATTATTGAGTAATCACTTATGGACAACAATTTGAGTAACTGGAATTAAACCAACAATTTTGACCGTTACTTAGCATGGTTTTCATTTAATCTCCTTATTTGTTTAGTTGTGAATTTGGCCTAATCACTTAAATCTTAACTTAAGTAGTCCTCGAGCAATATAGCATCGAGCCATGGAATACATCGTCGTCTAACTAGGCCGGTTGTTGTTACATGTATTTCACGAATCTTGAGCCCCTTTCCCATAGGTGGCGGGTTTATTCTCAATCTACATCCACAGGATGTGCTATGAATGTCTGGATTTGCCGCGTGCATCCGGTCACGGATATCTGCCGAGTCGATTGTGGGTATCCACGTCGGTGGGGTATTCTAATCAACCTTAAATAATAAAAATATCAATGTGCTTTACATATAGTTATTCACCGTGATTGTGCTAATTATATTACATCAGGCCTTATCACATTACTTACGTTTCTCTGTTAGTTTCCATCTGCATCCCTGGGATGCCCCATATTTCGCCGCACCTTCTTTGTTTGAACTATATGATTTTTTTCCCTGGGGACCTCAAGACTTTCACGTTGTAACTCACTCACACACCCTTATCATGAGGATCATGCAATATGTGACTATTTAAATAGATTACACTACGCATATGAATTTCACGGGATAATGCACATGTTTCAAGAATATTCCCTACCTCGACGAATCTCAAGGCACGCCTGCTCGTAGAGGGTTATAATGCATCAAACCTACATTTCAAAAAAATAGGTTTAGAAAGATCACTAGAACCATTGGGGTGTATAACCCCCAAGTTTCTTGTATTCGAAAAACCAAGATACAGTGGTCACGGACCTCGCTCGGCGTCACTTGACCTCGCGCGAGCGGTCACTTGACCTCGCTCGAGCGGTCACCAGACCTCGCTCGAGCGGTTAAATCGAGGTCGCTCGAGCGGTTAAATCGAGCCATCGAAGTATTACTGGGGATCCTCGCTCGAGCGAGCTTCCCTTTAGTTTTGGGGACCGCTCGAGCGAGCCCAGAGTTATATTTTTTTCTATTCATCCTCGCTCGAGCGAGCCCTTTAGACTGCTTTCGGCGAGGCGATGATTTTGCTCCTCGATCAGATCGAGAACATGCTTCCTCCCTTCATTTAACCTTAATCTCATAAAAAGAAACATTCAGCCAACATTCTTCCTACTATTTAAAACATTCCTAGGCATCTATCATGTCTTTAACATACCTCTGACGATGAGTCACGCACAAGTTTCGATTTACGATTCGAAATTCTACTAGGCTAACAGGCCTCCAAGGTTCTTCCTCCAGTCTTTTCCTCTAATCTCCTTTGCCGACTTAAATCCCAACAAAACCCTAGTTCTCTACTAGGCTCTTCTCTTCTTTCTCTCTATATTCTCCTTCTCTCTATTTAGGTTAGAATAGAGTTACGTAAGGGTTCCTCTCTCTCTCTTTCACTTTTATATCTATAAGTTAGGGATATACTAGTGTGTTTCCCACGTACACACTTAGTGTCTTTGGTTCGTTTTGGTCTCCTTGTGAAACACATATACCTATGTGTAATGCATGACGTGCACTCATCTTAAAAATCTGAGGTTGTGACAATCACCCCAACTTATAAGATTTTCGTCCTCGAAAATCGATGTTATTCTCTTAAACAGGTACCATATCTGTTACCCGACTCGTATATCCAAAACAGTGATTAAACGGTTTACCGCATTTCGCAGCAACAAGCGTTGGCCATGCCAACAAATTTCTACATAAATGAAAGGGATCATTATCGCTTTACTTATTCCATATATATTAATCATTCACAAAAACTTTGTGACATTCATGTCACGACAGTTTGAAAAATTTTGACCAAGAACCCACCTCCTTACAAAATGTCTCAAAAATATTACATATAATGTGTTCAAAATTTACGTTACTATCTAGTCCTCATCCTCCTCATAGTCGTTGTCGTCGTCATCGTCATCCTCGTAGTCCTCGCCATCCTCATCCTCCATCGCGTGCCGTGTGGTACCTTGTGGTGTTCCTCAGAAGTGGGCCGGAGCTAGACGCTCCAAAAATAGCATCCCTCATGGCACCGACGCGCTGCATGTAAGACTGCGGGTATGCTTGGCCCATGAGGTCGATAATTAGTGCCTCCTGGAACCTCTGATGCAATCTGATCTCCTGCCCTTGCTGAAGGATCTCCCGCATCATGCCCGTGTCGATAGTGGGTATGGGATGTGGAACTGAGGTAGAGGGAGTGGTCGGTCCTGCCGGTGCTTGATGGGTGGTTTGTCGGGAGACCTGGCGGTCTCTCTTCTTGTTGACGCTGGTTTGTAGACTCTTAAGGTTTCTGCTCCAGTCTTGGGCGAGATAGGGGACGACGTTATCGGTGAGGAACTTAAATCCTCCCTTCCCATTCCGTGAGTCTAAGAGTGAAATCAACCGAGCATACGTAATCGGTTGATGGGTGGAGGAACAAAGCACCTTACATTTCTTTTGTAGGCATCGCCATGCCTTTTATGATGACCATAGGTGCGTTGATCCACCTATTATGAAATGCGTGTGTAGGGCCCATGAACGCATCTCGGCGTTCTTGATCATGGCCGGTTGGGTGTAGATTCTTTTTAAAGATGATATCTAAAAGCCACATACGCGGCGGTAGTTGTGATCGGGTAATAGATTGTCCCGAGGCGGACATGCCGCCAGTGATGTCGGAGATGATCGTTGGGAAATCTACGTTCCCAGAAAAAGGTGGCAGGATGAGTGGGGTAGGGGTGTAGATGTGGGGACATTTCATGACCGAGGAAATGTCGGCGCATCTGAAGATTAGCTCATTACCATCGATTGTGACGAGTATAGCGTCCTCATCGACATTCAAGTTTAGGGTTTGGTAAAATAACTTTACTAGCCTCGGGTAATACCGATCCCCGAACGGCGTAAGCAGGGTCTTAAGATGGTTGTTAGTGAGGAAGTCCGATGTCCACTGGGTGGACGTCGGATCCCCGAAACATGAGGGATGTATATCCCATTCGGCTTCAAAAGTTTTGGCTCCCCACCAATCATCTAGTGTGATTGGAGTGGAGGGCGGGTTTGATGATGGTTGTGAGGTTTGTGGCGCTTTGTTGCGCGCCGATGGCGACCGAATCGCCATCCATTTCTTAGGTTGTGGGTTTGGGCTCGAAGCCATTTGGTATATAAAGGGTTTAAAAAGAAAAGAAAGATTTCAGGGATGGGTAGATTTTACCTAGGAGAGTAGTCTTAACGGATCAGATTGTCCAAATCCGGCTGGAATCGGACGGGAAATATTGAAATTCGTTTGCCCTAACCCCTCGATCGTCTCCTCTCCCTTTCGCTTGAAGATGAACAGGCATCTTGTTCTCCGCCATCTATATATAGTTCCTCCTCGCTCGAGCGGTCATTAGTTCTCGCTCGAGCGAGACCAGGAAGATTTATATTATATACTAAGGCCTCGCTCGAGCGGTTATAATGCCTCGCTCGAGCGGTCGAAATGCCTCGCTCGAGAGAGGAATTGTTATCGCTCGAGCGAGAGGAAGTTGTGATTTTATGTAGTTCGCTCGAGCGAACATAAGTGGTCGCTAGAGCGAGGCCAGAAACATTTTTCTGGTACCTTTTTGCTCGTTTTCGGTTTCAATTCTTATCACTAGTTTTTATTAAATAAGAGTTCAACGAAAAGTGGTTCAATCATTGTTTCGAGTCAATATATCTTTATAAAAATATATATATATCTATATATATAGCCTTCATAGTACCCGCAAATCACATATTCTCAAAAGAATAAAACCATTTAGTTGGCAATTTCGAACAATTTGGGATATTGTTCTCTAACATCCGCCTCACGTTCCCATGTTGCTTCTTCGACCGGATGGTTCTTCCATCGGACAAGCACTAAGGGAATAACTTTTGTTCGCAACACATGTTCCTTTCGATCTAAAATTTCTACCGGCTCTTCAATCATGTTCATATCTTCATGCATTTCGAATGATTGGCCGCTCAACATGTGATCAGGGTCATTGAGATATTTCCTGAGCATCGACACGTGGAATACATTGTGTACCTGATCAAACAATGGTGGTAAACCAATGCGGTAGGCTACTTCTCCCACTCGACCCAAAACTTCAAACGGTCCAAGATAGCGGGGACTTAGCTTCCCTCTCTTCCCAAATCTCATCACTCCCTTCATTGGTGATACTTTCACGAACACATGTTCACCCACTTTAAAGTCTACACTAGTCCGCTTGATGTCAGCATAGCTTTTCTGTCTCCTTTGAGCCGCCTTTAGTCTTTCCCTGATCATGCGGACAATAGCCACGTTATCTTCAAGTAGCTCGGGTCCCAAAACAAATTTCTCGCCAATTTCCTCCCAATTGATTGGCGATTTACATCGTCTTCCGTATAAGGCTTCATAAGGTGCCATTCCGATGCTCGTCTGAAAACTATTATTATAAGTGAACTCAATCAATGGTAGATGTTGATCCCATGATCCTTGCAATTCTAACATACATGCCCTAAGCATGTCTTCAATGACTTGGTTGACCCTCTCAGTCTGTCCGTCGGTCTGTGGGTGAAACGACGTACTAAAATCCAACCTAGTTCCCATTCCTTCTTGGAATTTCCTCCAAAACTTTGATGTATATAATGGGTCCCGGTCTGAAACAATGCTACTTGGAATCCCATGTAAACGGACGATCTCTTTCATATAGAGTTCTGCTAATCTTCCCGCCGTGTACATCGTATTGTATGGCAAGAAGTGTGCCGACTTAGTCAATCGATCGACTATTACCCAAATGGCGTTATGCCTCCTTGCAGTTCACGGTAGATCGACTATGAAGTCCATTGAGATAGATTCCCACTTCCATTCCGGTATGGGTAGAGGCTGTAATAGGCCTGCGGGGTGTCTATGATCAATTTTCACTTGTTGGCACGTCAAACATCGTGACACGATCGCCACATCTTGTTTCAAACCTCTCCACCAGTAATTCTTTTTCAGATCCTGATACATCTTCGTGCTTCCCGGGTGGATAGCATAGCTTGACTTGTGAGATTCATCAAGAATCGTTCGCCGCAATTCGGCATTGTCCGGAATGCAAAGTCGCCCCTTGAATATTAAGGAACCATCTTCCTTGATTGAAAACTCAGATGGAATACCTTCAGTTACATCTTGACGCATCTTTGTTAGAATCGGGTCTTTCATTTGTAGTTCTCGTATGTGTTCGAATATCACTGGCTTCACTGATATGTTGGCTAAGAAGGCTCCTGTGGCTTGTGGTTGTATGTCTGCGCCACATAACGCTAGATCCTCCAACAATTTCCATCGATGTATACCCGAAATTAGACTAGCCAACTGGGCCGAACTTTTCCGACTCAAGGCGTCGGCCACTACGTTAGCTTTGCCTGGATGGTACTGTATGGAACAGTCGTAATCTTTGAGGAATTCCATCCACCTACGCTGCCTCATATTCAGTTCATACGTAAGCAGTGTCGAGGCTCTTATGGTCAGTGAAAATTTCAAATGTTTCTCCGTATAAATAATGTCGCCATATCTTTAATGCGAATATCACTGCTGCTAGTTCCAGATCGTGTGTTGGATAGTTCTTTTCGTGCTCTTTCAACATGCGAGCCGTAAGCTATTACCTTTTATATTGATTTAGTACACAACCCAACCCGTTATCTGAAGCATCACTATAAGCGTGAATCCTCCGCACGATGGAATGGTGACACTTTGAGCTGAGGTGAGCCTCTTCTTGAGTTCTTGAAAACTCTTCTCACACGCCTCACTCCACTCAAATCTTGACTCCTTCCTTGTAAGCCTCGTAAGAGGTCCCGATATTTTTGAAAACCCCTCTACGAAACGTCGATAATAACCTGCCAATCCGAGGAAACTTCGGATGTCTGTCATGGTTTTTGGTTGCTCCCAGTTCACTACTGCCTCGATCTTAGTGGGATCTACGGTGACACCATGCTTTGAGACGACATGTCCCAAAAAGCTAACTTCTTCTAGCCAAAACTCACATTTGCTGAGTTTGGCGTACAGTTGGTGTTCACGCAAGGTTCGTAGAGCGACTCGTAAGTGTTCTTCATGCTCCGTTTTTGATTTTGAGTAGATTAGGATGTCATCAACAAACACTACAACGCAGGAGTCTAGGTGTGGTTTAAACACTCTATTCATCAAGTCCATAAACGACGCCGGTGCATTTGTCAGTCCGAATAGCATCACTAAAAATTCATAGTGTCCATACCGTGTTCTAAAAGCCGTTTTCTGAATGTCCTTGGCCCTGACTCTTAACTGATGGTAACCAGATCTTAGGTCGATCTTGGAAAAATGTTTTGCTCCCTGCAACTGGTCGAACAAGTCATCTATTCTTGGCAACGGATATCGATTCTTCACCGTGACTTTGTTCAATTGGCGGTAGTCAATGCACAACCGCATCGACCCATCTTTCTTTTTCACGAATAACACTGGTGCTCCCCATGGAGACACGCTTGGTCTTATGAATCCTTTGTCCATGAGCTCTTGCAATTGTTCTTTCAACTCTTTCAACTCTGTAGGGGCCATCCTATAAGGTGACTTTGAAACAGGTTCCGTTCCTGGTACCAAATCAATCGCAAATTCTACTTCTCTTTCTGGAGGTAACCCTGGCAATTCTTCTGGAAATACATCTGGGAATTCTCGCACCACCGCTATCTCGGAGATAATATTCTTTTCTTCTTTATCTTCTTTCAAGAATGCCAAATAACCGCTGCACCCCTTTAGATTAAGCGTTACGCTATATGAGTGGTACCTGAGTCGATCTCTCCCCTTGAAATCGAAATGATCTCCTCGTGTTAGGATGGAAAACAACAACTTTATCCTTGCAATCCACTGTTGCGCAGTGATGGGACAACCAATCCATGCCAAGGATTACATCGAATCCTTGCATGTCCAACCACATTAAATTTGCGTCTAGTTCGTGGACAACGTGATCCCGAATGCTTACCACTACCGATTTGCAGACTAACTCTGTGTCCACTAATTCTCCTGTTGGGATGGACACTGATAACACAAAGTCTAGTGTCTCCGGAATAATCTTCATCTTCTTTGCAAATCTAGGGGTGATGAAGGAGTGGGTAGACCACAGGTCTATCGATTGCGTGCGTCATGTGCTACGTAGCACCCTTTCTCATAGATCTGCAACGTACCTATAATGCATATATATACGTACATAACATATACCAAAAAATATATATATATATATATATTTATTTATTTATTTTATTTTTTTTAAAGCTTAATAACGGGTATATATATATTTATCCTAATGAAAGCCCATTCTCTATCTAGAGTTGTATTGCAATCGAAATTCTCTATGTAAAAGAAATCTCACCTTGGATAATGTCATGTACACTCCCTGCTTCCTGGGCGGTAACTGCGTAGGCTCTCCCTCGAATAACAGGCTTTCGAGATTGAATAGGTTGTGGCATGGAAGTTGGGGCCGTCTTTTCTTTAACTGTCTCAGGGCAATCTCTAATCATGTGGCCTATCTTGCCGCACTTGAAACAGCCTCGCATTCCCTGCCTACAATCCGCCGTTTTGTGGGACTTGCCACACTTAGCACAAGTTTCCCTTGGTGATGAGGTAGCAGCTCTCGAAAAACCTTGTGTAGTTGTAGCCCTGCTGGAAATAGCAGGACCTTGATACCTCATCGGTCTCCCTGATGCTAGCAACGGAAAACTTTGATGAGTAGCTTGTTGTGCAGCTCTCCCATACCCTGTCTGGAATGATTGTCTCTGATTCGGTGCTACAAACCTCGGTTTCTTATGTACCGATTCATAACTCCCCGTCCTGCTTGGATCAATGCTTTCTCTACCTTGTTGTTCCCTCTGACGGTATCGGCTATTGTTTTCTTCTTCGACTACCAATGCCTTACTCATTACTTCTCCATAGGTTTTCAGCTGGAAGGGCGCAACCCCTCCTCGGATGTCCGACCTTAAGCCCTGTTGGAACCTCTTAAGCTTTATCACGTCGAAACTACGTAGTCCGGGCGGGCGAGCCAGTCTCATGAATTCCACTCCATACTCTCTCACGGTCATCCTTCCTTGCGCTAGTTGTAAAAATTGGGTCTCCATCTGATTCCTCACAACTTCAGGAAAATATTGTTTATTGAATTCTTCTACGAATTCGTCCCAAGTCCACGGCATATCTGGAGTTTCTTGTGCTCTTGTTCGTGAAACGGATTTCCACCAAGGTCTAGCTTCTCCATCTAACATATATGCCGCCCAATGGACGCTCTCATCCTCCGTGCATGTCAGTACGCTAAACACCTTCTCCATTTCCCCCAGCCAGTTTTCGGCTGCCATTGTGTCTGCCTGTCCTGAAAAATTTGGAGGTCTCATCCTTCTGAACTCGGTGAATGCTGAAGCCACTGGGGGTGAAGTCCTACTAGAGGGGTAGGTGTTCGTTGTGGTTCTGGTACTGTATGCGCTGCCAAGGACGCTGCTTGCTGAGCCATGGCAGTTGCCATGGTCTCCATTGTGTGCATCATCCTCTGACGCTCTTCTCTTTCTTCATTCCTCTCTCTCACCCTATCTTGTTCCCTCTGATTTTGATCCTGTCGATCTAGATCTTGCTCCTCTGCTTGATTTTGGTTTCCTCCCTGGCCACTGCTCTCGGGAATTTCCCTGTTTCCCAATGGCACTCTGTTTGTAGGTGAGACGAACCCATCTCTCATCAAGAATTCCTATCATGACCACCCCTGGGTCGGCCTCTTCCTCTAGGAAACATAACGGTCTGCATGAGAATCCATAGTCTCGTTAGCAGAAGTCCCTATATTCTGACGATATGATAGTCAGAACTTAGAAAGAAAATGCTTTGATACCAACTGTGACAGCCTGAATTTCAGAACCCCGAAATCCGTGCCATCAGCACGACCTTCGAGGCCGTGCCCCGGGTTCCCTACAAAACATTGATATACATATACAATCCAAACTTTAATTGAGGCATACGTAGCTACTCTAAATAAAATCTCAAAAACCATCAAGGTATCACAAGGCAGTCCTTGTCCCATGCCAATTCATGGGCATAAGACTTACCCAAATGTTTAGTGATAACAGCTCATCCTTCACGTTTTATCAAGAAACGGTATTTAAAACATTTGAAATAAAGAGGCTTGATATACCAAGCCATACATAATACTCTCAACTCACTCTCAAAGTATGCAGGGGGTTTCCTAGAAGAATTCCTCAGGAGGAGGTTCTGACTCTTCCAAGCACGAAAACCCTTGGATCACTTTCTCCAGAGTCTTCTGCCGCTAGTCCCGGACTCGGACGATAGTCTAAGGGGGTGAGCTACATCCTAGCTCCGTAGGGAAACAAAAAGAACATATAGATTGACCTTCACACATATGTCAGCAGTTTAACAAGCATAGAATTATTGAGTAATCACTTATGGACAACAATTTGAGTAACTGGAATTAAACCAATAATTTTGACCGTTACTTAGCATGGTTTTCATTTAATCTCCTTATTTGTTTAGTTGTGAATTTGGCCTAATCACTTAAATCTTAACTTAAGTAGTCCTCGAGCAATATAGCATCGAGCCCCGATGGAATACCCGCCATCGTCGTCTAACTAGACAGTTGTTACATGTATTCCCTGGGAATACTGCCCGAGCCCCTTTCCCATAGGTGGCGGGGTTTATTCTCAATCTACATCCCTGGGATGTGCTATGAATGTACGGATTGGCCGCCGTACCGGTCACGGATATCCTGCCGAGTCAGTCGTGGGTATCCCGCCACGTCGGTGGGGTATTCTAATCAACCTTAAATAATAAAAATATCAATGTGCTTTACATATAGTTATTCACCGTGATTGTGCTAATTATATTACATCAGGCCTTATCACATTACTTACGTTTCTCTGTTAGTTTCCATCTGCATCCCTGGGATGCCCCATATTTCCGTCGCACCCTTCTTTGTTTGAACTATATGATTTTTCGTTCCCCTGGGGACCTCAAGACTTTCACGTTGTAACTCACTCACACACCCTTATCATGAGGATCATGCAATATGTGACTATTTAAATAGATTACACTACGCATATGAATTTCACGGGATAATGCACATGTTTCAAGAATATTCCCTACCTCGACGAATCTCAAGGCACGCTCAGAGAGGTTATAATGCATCAAACCTACATTTCAAAAAAATAGGTTTAGAAAGATCACTAGAACCATTGGGGTGTATAACCCCCAAGTTTCTTGTATTCGAAAAACCAAGATCTGAGTGGTCACGGACCTCGCCGGCGTCACTTGACCTCGCGCGAGCGGTCACTTGACCTCGCTCGAGCGGTCACCAGACCTCGCTTGAGCGGTTAAATTGAGATCGATCGAGCGGTTAAATCGAGCCATCGGAGTATTACTGGGGACCCTCGCTCGAGCGAGCTTTCCTTTAGTTTTGGGGACCGCTCGAGCGAGCCCAGAGTTATATTTTTTTCTATTCATCCTCACTCGAGCGAGCCCAGAGTTATATTTTTTTCTATTCATCCTCACTCGAGCGAGCCCTTTAGACCGCTCGAGCGAGGAACGATGATTTTGCTCCTCGATCAGATCGAGAACATGCTTCCTCCCTTCATTTAACCTTAATCTCATAAAAAGAAACATTCAGCCAACATTCTTCCTACTATTTAAAACATTCCTAGGCATCTATCATGTCTTTAACATACCTCTGACGATGAGTCATGCACAAGTTTCGATTTACGATTCAAAATTCTACTAGGCTAACAGGCCTCCAAGGTTCTTCCTCCAGTCTTTTCCTCTAATCTCCTTTGCCGACTTAAATCCCAACGAAACCCTAGTTCTCTACTAGGCTCTTCTCTTCTTTCTCTCTATATTCTCCTTCTCTCTATTTAGGTTAGAATAGAGTTACGTAAGAGTTCCTCTCTCTCTCTTTCACTTTTATATCTATAAGTTAGGGATATACTAGTGTGTTTCCCACGTACACACTTAGTGTCTTTGGTTCGTTTTGGTCTCCTTGTGAAACACATATACCTATGTGTAATGCATGACGTGCACTCATCTTAAAAATCTGAGGTTGTGATAGGTTTTCAGAAGGTTTCAAAGAAAAAGGTAAAGAGGATTCAAAATTATTTCTAAGAGTTTAGCTCTTCCTTCTCTTCTTCTTCTATTTTTCAACTTCAGCAAGTATCCTTATTTTGGATAACTTTTTCCCATTTCTTTTTCTTTTGTAAATCCCATTTTTCTTCTTTTCAGTTTGGAAGCTTTTTGCTTCTCTTTTCACAATATAATTTTTTACGATTTTTCATTTATTTTTTTTTTTCTGTTCTTCTCCCATATTTTCCTACATTTGTAATTCTTTTTCAGTTGTACCCTTTTCAATAGATCCATTATCTGTTAACTCATACTGCTTTCACTCCCTTTTTTCCCTTCTTTTACATTCTAAACTCTCAAAAATAGTAAGGGTTAAGGATACAAAGTTTTGGGCAGTAAATATGGTTAAGAGTTTATAAAATCTGGTACAAAGATATTTAGTCTATAGGCTTCTAATATAGGTTTAAATGGTAAAATATTCTGAGATTTTGGCTTTTTGGCTCTGGTTTAACAAAAGATGACCTTTGGTCATTTTGACGATTTGCTAATATGGATGTCTTATTGCTTTGATATATTCATTAGACAGTTCTAAACAAATAAATTATCATAATCATAGAATATATTGATTCTAAATTCAGCATTATGATATTTCAGATAGTAGAGAAGTTCAAAGAAAATTTAGGCATGAATAAAAACAGTCTCTCTTTCTGTCAGAATAAAGAGGAAATATGCTCTATAGCTCACTGATTATGTAATTTTGAAACTATAATCTAAAATATTTTGTAGTTCAGATCAATCATATAGTTTCAAACATTCTCTGATACAGTATTCTAGAGATGCTTTACTTTGAATTGTAACTATCTTTATTTTGATTTTTGAACTACTACTATGATGGTTTGCTAAGAAATTTAGATTTTTATATTTTTTTTCATAAATTGCATATAATGATTCACTAATTTTTTTTTTCTTTTGTCTTTTGTAAAGTAAGAAATTTTCAACAAAAATTAAACTAAAAAAGTAAACTAAACTAACAAAAGTTTGCATCCCCCCTCAAACTTAAATGGGACATGTCCTCATTGTGTAAAACAGGGGACATAAAAAAAATTTACCTATTTTGTTGCTATGTTAGTAATCGGGTATATAATCTATAAAAATAATAAAAATTCTTTCCCCTTAACTGAAGAGAAAAATACTTCCAATTTTATGGAACTAATAAGTTAGAAAAACAAAATTTGTTAGTAATGTTAGTAACACACTTTGTTAGAAAAGAAATGCAGAGTTAGTAAAAAAAAGAAAATTATATATATATATATTAGAATATTTACAATGGAAAGAAGGGAAAATAAAAACTAAAATCTAATATAAGAACTAATTACATAAAAGAATATAAACTTAGGAAAAATTTGGACACTCTTTAAACTAAGATTCTGGCAGCAATGTCCGAGAGGAGGATTCTTCGATAAAGATCGGTCCTCGGCTTCTAACTACCTTCAATCAAAGTCTCGCGTCCCTTCCCACCAAAGGCATATCCACGCCTTTTCAGGGTCACACCCTTTGTCTTCCAAGTCCCACAGAACAATGCACGTCACATTTCTCTTTTTGGGAAAAAATGTAAGCCACTGTGGAAGTCTATCGAAGAGTGGGAAGTGAACACCTCTCCGATTCATCTTTTGCCTCTACTGGTCCCTTGTGAAAACTATGTAAAGGGAATGTAGCGCAAGCTAAGGCAGAAGATAAGCGACGTAGAAGGGTGGCGAGGGACGGCTAAACCCACCATCATTATATGGGAGTTTGCATTTGGGGTGGGTTGTGATGGTGTAAAGTTTAGGAAGTAGGGAACATGGGCTCCTGGTAAAGTGTAGTTCTAGTCGACAATTCAACATCTCGAGTAGGCCGCTGGTGCTTCAGATCTTTTACTTTCTTTTGTACAGCCCAGAGCTCAACTCTATGTATTTGATCAAGTTGCTTATTAAAATCATTCTGGTTATGCTCTTCCGTCATGGGTTTTTAGGTATGGAAGATTGAAGATGACAGAGATGAGATGGTTTATGGATGGGTATGGATTTATAGAAGAAATATTGAACCATCACTTTGAGTAAATGTTGATGTGTAGGTTCCTAGGTTAGGGTGGTTTCCAAGTGGTAGTCTTGAATACAGAAGTTGTTTGATTCCCATACGAATTGAATGGGTCTGTAATCCAATGTAACTGATAAGACAGATCACTGAAATTGTCTGTTCCCTATAATTGTCGTATATAATTCTAGCTAAAAGTGATCCACTGAGAAGACTCTTCAGTTGAATCACATTCGCTACGATTCAACACTGTTCCTTGTAGATCCATACATTCAAACATTTACAAAAAAAATTCATACGATTGGGTGTATCTTACGCTCTGTGAATCATATGAAATTCTCCTAAAAGAAAGAATAATAATGCTGATATACATATGTTACAAAATTTTGCTATGGGTGAGTTGGTAGCTCGACGGGTTCTGGAGGGAATTAAGTAAGAACAGAGGGAGTTGATGTGCCTCCCTAAAATATGCATCTTCTAGACATTCAACTGCATACAAAGGTGATACGTTACTCTCTCTATTAGAAAGTAATAGCTACTCAAATTGAGTTTCCAATACAAGATGATTAAGTAACTGTGTCCTAATACGACTCTGTTGCCTTCAACCGTAGGCTTTTTGCACTAGAGTATCCTCTGTAGCAGTGTGGCAATGGGCCTCTGTGTGGTAAGAAGGAATAGACGGAAGTCGGGAGACTGATTGAGTTGGGCCATGGTTAGGACCACAAGCTTCTCCTTGTTGGGATGTTGGGTATGATTTTATACCCACCAGAGATTGAATGTTTGCCTTCAAATTTGTAATTTTGGAAGACAATTCATCATTAACTTTAATTTGTAAAGTTTTCCTTGCTTAGGAAGCATACGTGTTGAAGTCTTCAAGTCAATCTCACCCGATGTGTGGTTTTGCATCAGTTCTTCACTAAGGGTCTCAAAGAGTTTCCAAGCTTCTTCTATTGTTAATTTATGAAACATACTACCACAGGCAACATCAATCATCTGTCGGGTTGCAGTGTCAAGTCCTTCGTAGAGGGTAAGAACTATTTTCCCTTTCCTGACCCCGTGGTGAGGACACCTATGCATAAGATCGTTGAGGCGATTCCAACTCTCCCAAAGAGGTTCATTCGAAAATGGTTGAAACGTTAAGATCAAATATCGAATCCGAGTTGCTCTGTATGTGGGATAGTATTCCATAAGGAATTTCTGTTTCAACTCTTCCCAATCAGCTATCGAATTATGAGGCAAAGAGTGTATCCACTGTTTTGCTTCGTCTAAGAGAGAATATGGAAATAACCTCAAACGGATGCTTGTGTTAGGCAAATTCGTGATCCTGATAATATTGTATATTTCTACAAATTTATTTAGGTCCAACAAGGGATCTTCATCCATTAGCCGTAAAAGATAGGTAATATTTGGAGTATATTGGACGTGATTTCGAAAGACTCAATACTGGCGGTATGAGATATTTGAATTCATGGGGGAGGAGTAAGTGGCGTCAGTGCATAATATTCTCCCATGGTTTTAAGCAAGTTCTGGCTGTTGTCTGTCATGATAGAATTATTTTAATAACAAGACACTCGATTATAACAATTATTGTATGCAATTTTGGTTTTGAAAATTTTCTACTTTTTTTTTTAGCAAGCAGGGAGAGAACCAAATCTGAGTTTCAAAATTCCGTGACCGATAGAAGTTAGAAACTTTTAATTCACTGCTCCGAATAAACCTGTAAAAGACTAAGAAGTGATCAAAGAAAATAAAAATATAAAGAAATAATAAAAAGAGAAAGATAAATATTGGTTTCTAAAAGAATAAAAATATTAGATAAATACTTGAAAGAATTAGATAAATCTGCTTCCCCGGCAACGACGCCAAAAACTTGACTTGGTTGTTATTGTGTATTATAATTATATTAAATTCAAGTCTTAACCTATTGCAAGCGCACAATGGAAATTATAGCATAACATATGATCGTTCCTATGAGGAAGTTCATTATCTTATTAATTCTTGTTTCTATCTTCTATCTAAATCCCTATCTTAAAAACTTCTATTTATCTTTAAGATTTCCTAATCTAAAAGAGAAATATGAATAAAAGAATGGTTTTCTAAACTAAGATGTATAAAAATAAATCCTAATCCTCTTTCTTTAGATTAAGGTCATCAATCTCAATCTTCAGCTTTCAGATATTTATGAAAATAAACAGTACCGTCACACCATATTTCTAGTCTCCTAGCATTGGTCGTCAATCAAGTCTAAGATCCTATCAACACAAATTTAATCTAATCAACAATCAATCAGAAATTTGGGCGTCAATCAAACTCTAGCAAACTGAAGATGGAAAAGTAAAAACCGTTACACTAATCTGCAAATTCTAACCTGAGTTGTCAATTCAAATTAAAACTTGGAGATGTTTACAAAATAAAAAAATCTAATCTAATAAGCAGAGTAAAATATATCCTTCACCCCTCAGCCGCAGTCGTCAATTGCTCTTGAGAAATTACAGATATCGACATTAATCTTCAACACTCAATTGTAGTCGTCAATTGCTCTTGAGAAACTTATGATATCTAATCTACTCTAACTAGTATATACTACTGATCAGAAGAAAATCTAACCTCAGGCATCAATTGATGCTGAAATTCTTTGATGATTATTCCTATGCCGAGTCCTCTTATTTACAAATCATAAAGGGTCAGTTCACAGAGATCTAGTTCTAATAAAAGAATCTACTAAAAATAAAAGTATCCTAATATAACTCTAATTCCTAATTTCATCTTTCCTTCCTTTCTTTAGTTGATGCACTTCTAGAGTGTTCTTTATCGAGTAGCAGCAGAGTCCTTTGGATTTAGATCTTTATCAATCTTCTCAGATGCATGGTTTATCCACTTCTAATTACAGGAGTCTTCTAATTATGGATATGGCGGTGATAGTTCTCACGTAATCAACAACAACAACAGTAGTTGGAAAGTTTCTATTTTTGAGGAATCGTAAATAGCGATTTCTTCTTTCGTAACTTCTTTGAAAAATCGTTAATCACGATTTTCTATTTTCAGTAGGCTTCTTCATAGTTGATGATTCTCTGGATTATGCTTTATCGGTTTTCTCTTTTTATCTCTTTGAAAGAATCGTAAATTATGATTCTCTGACTTTCAGTAGCGACAAATCGTCTTTTTCGCTCAATCATTTATCTTATTGCTTTTTTGAGTTCATTTTGACAAAGATTAACATTTAGGCTCTGATTTACTGTTTATCTCTAATATCTACACATCAGTAATTTGTTAGTAGAAAACTAAGTCCTAACACCACTAAGTTAAGGGTGATAAAATGGTAAATTATGTGACTGATCAGGTTGGTAGAGTTACAAGATGCAGGGATATCCCCATGAGCATTCCCATCCGTCAGAATTAGGGTCGGGACCGCTGTGGCTAGTGCTGGAGTCTTCTTGTTGGGACTCGTTCTCTTCATTGGATGGGCTTTGGAGGCCTTGGTCTAATTGCTCTACAAACTTGAGGGCTGGGAGATCTATCCAGTAATCTTCATCGTTGCTCGATGGCGGTTGTCATTCTTCCTTTGGTGACCTCCAGAATATCTGAAGTTGGGATGATTTTGAGGATTAAGGAGTGTCTAGCTCTAGCTTCTCTTCTACCTCTATAACTGTAATATGAAAGTCTTCTTTGTCGGTTGACTCCCACTCTTCTATATGAGGCTCAGGTTCTGGATTCTTCTGCCTTTTTGTAACGAAGGGTTCCTTAGTCTTGAACAATGGTCCAACTCCTTCGAGTGGTCTATCTATGTCATTGTCATCTCGATTTAAGTTGGTTATATCAACAAAGGCTTCATCCATCTGTTCAATCTTCATTATCTGTGGCTTGGTGAAGGATTTCTCTCTTTGGAACATCGACCTTCTCAGTGGTTCCGTACACAAAGTGGTCATAGAGTGAGCATTTGGGTGAGGTGAGGAAAAGGTCAACCTATTTGTTGTCTGTTTGGTAGCCTAACCCGGTGTGCTTATGAACCTTCTTCGGAACAACGGGCCCTATGAGCCCTTGCTTTTTTATACCAAGTCATGTATGCGGGACGTATCCTAGTTGATACATAAGGTCCCACCCCTTTATTATGGTTGGGTTGATTTTATAAAGCGCGTGAGGTCGGGGCCTGCTACGATCTTCACTAATTTTCATTGACAGGTTGAGGGGGACGAGGGATAGCTGATTTCTGCTACCGATGCATGGTTGGGGGTCTCCACCCTTTTGATGTGGCCAGTATTTAGAACAGAGTCATGTGTTATTGGAATACTTATCATGTAGTCAGTATTTATTTCCTGGAGGGGCGTGTCGGCATATATCCTATCGATAGAATCCTCGTAGGGGGACTTGAATCACTGGTGGTATGTGTAACAACCTTCATGGATTCTAACCACTTCCTTCCTAGTATCAGGTTATAGGTACTAGAAGAGTTGAAAACATGGAATGTGACATCTTTGGTGACTGGCCCGAGGTGGACCTGGAGCTTGATAATCCCTTTAACGAAATGTCGAGAGCCATCATATGCAATGAGGGATAAGGGCGACGACCTTATGTCCTGTTCTGTATACTCGAGTGTCTTGAGCATTGTTATTGGGCATATGTTGAGTCCTACACCTGTATCGACGACTGCGTGAGGAACTGAGAATCCTCTTATCATGACTATTAAATATATGGGGGCTGAACTTTCCCATAATGATTCTTTTGACATGTTAGCGTTTGTGAAGGTCAGTGTTGGAGGTTGCATCATAACTGAAGCTGTAATAGCCCAAAAAATCATGCTAAACTGTGACCTCGAGATCCGTGCCCGATTGGTCATAGGTTTGACCAAATAGAAGTCCAATAGTTAGTATGGAGTGTGATGAACGGATGAGATGTGATGGGTTGAGTGTCTATGTGGTGCATGATGGAAAATGTGAAGTCACATACACCTACTGCGGTGCATGTGCTCAACACACAAGTTAGAGGGAAGATAAAAGGGTTTAATAGCCCTAGTTTCTCTTTTAATTGGTTGATTGAGAGAGAGCAAAGAAGAGAGAGAGAAGGAGACCATAGTTAATGCAAGGAGTAAATGCTAGTTGAAGGGGGGGGATTCGAGTAATAAACGTCGGATTCGACGCGAGGGATCCGCTCGAAGCAAAGCTGGAAACCCTAGCCTTTCCAACCGCTCAACTTAATCAATTTGAGATTGATTCAAGGTAAAACTTTGTGAATAAAATGCATAGGTTGTAGAGGTTAAATTGTAGTTAAAATGGTTTAAATCAGGATAATGGTTTAGAAAATAGAGGAAAAGTGTGGAAAAAGATTGGGAAGAACACTCAAAGAGGAAGAATCGGCAATTTCGATTAATCGAAATTGGGTTTGATAATGTCGAAATTGGCCAAGAAGTTGAAAAGTCGAGGATTCAATTTGATTAATCGAATTGGGTTTCGATTAATCGACTTTGGTTTTCGATTAATCGATTTGGATATCGATTAATCGACTGGGAACCTCTAGTGGACCCCAGGGGTTGGAGGAAAGGACTTGGGGAAAAATCGACTAATCGAAATGGGATTTCGATTAAGCAATTTC
Organism: Chloranthus sessilifolius; assembly: GCA_021018995.1. Taxonomy (NCBI): domain Eukaryota; kingdom Viridiplantae; phylum Streptophyta; class Magnoliopsida; order Chloranthales; family Chloranthaceae; genus Chloranthus; species Chloranthus sessilifolius. The sequence continues at coordinate 72,845,099 of CM037597.1, read as the reverse complement.
AAATTTTGATTAATCAATTTGGGATCGATTAATCGATTTTGGGAACTCGATTATTCGAATTGAGAATCGACTTGGCTGATCAGAGAGGTTCGATTAATCGAATTAGGATTCGATTAATCGAATGAAATTCTCGATTAATCGATTTGAGAATCGATTAATCGATATTTACTTTCGATTAATCGATTTTGGAAATCGATTAATCGAATGAGTTTCGATTAATCGATTTTGGTGTTCGATTAATCGACTGAGCTAAATTTTGTTGACTTTTGAGTGTGACTTTAAACTTCATGGAGGGTCTTGGACCTCCTTTATTGCATCCTTGGTGATGTGTTTCACATGTTATGTGGTACGTGTGAGCAAGTGCACAAGGAGCCACGTGGGACGTTGATGCATTGATCGAACGAAGACTTGAGGTAGGGAACACCTTGAACATGTACTTTATTTTACAAGAGCATGTATGTAGTGATATAGAATTCAAATTCAAATGTTTTATTGCTTAAGAATTGTGAAAAGTGTGTGTGTGTGACATCCATAAGAGTAATTATAATGAGCCATCCCCAGGGGATGAAGAAGTAAAGAGATAAGAGCATCAGGTGTGATGCAAGTGAATGGATACATCCTGGATGTATCCAAGATTGAATCATGTTTGATAGGGCCTAACTGATATAAGATAGCACACTTACACGGTGAATAACTATATGTAAGGCACCGATATTTTTGTTATTTGAGGTTTGATAGGGTACCCCACCGACGTGGCGGGATATCCACGACTGACACGGTAGGATATCCGTGACCGATACGGGTAAAACCGTAAGCTGCTATGGAGGCTTATCCGCATAAAGTAAGCACACCCTGTGGGTGTTGATTTGAGACAAGTGAAACCCCGCCAATCCCTGTGGGAAAGGGGCTTGGTACTATATTGTATTCTGTGGAATACGTTAAAAGTGTCTATATAGATGACGATGATGGGTATCTCATCGGGGCTCGATGCTATATTGCTCGGGGATTACTTAAGTTGAAAGTTTAAGTTTTGCTTTAGGCCTTTTCAGCACCATTCATGAGTAAATAAAAGACATGAGTAAACTACCAGTAAAATGTAATACTTTTTAACTGTTTTATCAGTAATTGCATAGACACATCATGCATGTCATATCATGGAATATATGTGAGTAATAATTTATATGTTCAACTGTGTTTTGTTCCTTATTGAGCTAGGATGTAGCTCACCCTATAGACTATACGTCGCAGGTCCACTACTAGCAGCGGCCGAGGCTTCAGGAGACGCTGACCCTGGTGAGTCGGACCTTGCGGCCGGCGAAGAGTTGGAGCCACCTCCTGAGGACTTCTTCTAGAGGACTCCGTTGTGCCGCTTTGAGGGCTTTTTGAGAGAGATTGGTACGGCTTGGTATGTCAAGCGTTGTTTTGGTTAAACCATGTATATATTGAGTTTGGGATTATTCTTTTGGGGTGAACCATCTGTGATGATTGCTATCATCGATGGTTCGGATCGGTTCTCCATTCATGCAGAGGCATGAGGGTAGAACTGTCTTTTGGAGAATTGCTTTAATATAGATTTAAATTCTGCAGTTTCATTTATTATTTCATTTTATGCTTGATATGCCAATGTTCCGTGCTTAGCTAAGGGGCACGGTCAAGATGATCGTGCTGATGGCACGGGTTTCGGAGTGCCGAAATCCGGGCTATCACAGAAGCGATCTTGTTCAACTCATCCAGAGTTGTATCCTACTCCACGTGGGTTTCGTCCAACGCCTTTATTAACAGTCGGTGGTGTTCTGGTGACTTCTTGATGAGTTCAAGTATTGATATTTGTGCTGGAACTTTCCCAAGGTGTCATAGGAGATCATACTCCTGGCCTGATTTGAGCACTGGTTCTTTGTCAGATCGGTGTGCCTTGTTTGTGTTCGATTGATGTGGCTAGGATACCGGTGCCGGAGTTGGAGGTGAAGGGATTACATGAGGTGGGGGAGGCAAGTTCGCTCCCCTTTCTCTTATTATCCTTTTTGATGATTAAGAGCCCACATTCTGCTTCTCCTGGGTGAATGATGGCGGTGGATAATTGGTCCCTGATTTAAGGACCAGGCACATCGGCTTTTGATCCTTGAGCCATGCTATGATTGGCGTTGGCGAGATCCCTGAAGCATTCATGATAAACGGGGTGAAATTCGAAGATGGGATACGTACTGGAGCTATGCCGTTCTTATAGACACCCCAATTTTACCCTCTCAGAGTATACAAACTTTTTCGATCAACCTTTGACCTTTTCCACAATCTCTGGAAAAGGACAGATCTTCTACGAAGACCTTAAATCCCTAAATACGGGGACCATTACTAAAATAATAGTATATGGTTGAGACCTAGGCTGAAATAATAACATTGCAGCATGGACCCTACTTGACCTGGAAAATCCCGAATTCCACGCAAATACACTTGCACGAAATCGATTCCACGTATGGCCGCATATGCAGAATTGGTCCCACTTGGACCAGGTTCACCCTTCCCGCGAAACACTTAAGGCCTGGATCCTGCTTAGATACACTTGCGCATAATCAGATTCCACGCAGACACAGTTGCACATAATTAGTCCCACTTGGACTAGGGCTGCCTTTCATACACCGCCCAAAGACCCCTATTCTGCACAGATACACTTGTGCATAATTGATTCCATGTACCCCCATACACACAAAATCGTTCCAGATTAGACTGGGACCCTACTCCTCAAATCGCCTAGGGACCTGAATCCCGCGCATACGCCACTGCGTGGAATTCTATTCCACGTGTCACTGGACACACAGAATTGGTTCCCAATCAAACCCAACCTCTAATTCCTTTGACTGCCTGAACCCCATAATCACACGCATATGCCACTGTGATCAGTCACATAATACACTATTTTATCACCCTTAACTTAGTGATGCTAGAACTTAGTTTGCTACTAACAAGTTGCTGATGTGCAAATATTAAGAAAAATAGTAAAAGAGAACCAAAATGTTAATATTTGTCAAGTTGAACTCTTAAGGCAATAAGAAAGACGATTGAACGAGAAAGGCGATTCGTAAAAGCTGAAAGCTAAGAAATCGTGTTCTACGATTGAGCGCTATTGCTGAAGAAAGAAATGGAAAATCGTAATTTATGATTCTTCAGAAGAAAGCCATTCAAGAGTGAAGTACGATGCAATAGAAGTACGATTAATCGTTATGGGAAATTGTCCAGAGAGCTATGAAGCTAGAAAATCATGATTTATGATTCTACAGAATGAAAGCTTATTGCTACTGTTGATCACGTGTGAACTTACACCATCATGAACTGAATTCGAAGATGTCTTAAAGAAGAAGTCTAGTGAATCACAGATCTGAGAAGATTGATGAAGAAGACTTTTAATGATCTCTGCTGCTGAAAATATAAAGAACAATCCAGAAGTACATCAACTATCCAAAACAAGGAAGATTAAACTTAGGAATTAGAGTTATAATAAGATACTTTTATTTTAGTAGTTTCTTTTATTAGAATTAGGAGTTTTGTAAACCGACCCCTTATGATCTATAAATAAGAGGGCTGGTATAGGAATTAATCATCGAGGAAATTCTCAGCATCAATTGACAACTGTGGTTGTGTTTTCTTTCTATCATTAGAGTAGTTTAGTTTAGATATCCAAGGTTCTTCAATCAGAATTGACGACTAGGATTGAGAGCTAGAAGATTAGAGTAGATATCTGTAGTTTTTTAGAAGTAATTAACAACTGCGGCTGAGGGGTGAAAGATATAATTTTTATTGCTTTCTAGTTTAGATTTATTTTATTACAATTTCCTGCTTTGTAAACATCTTAAGATTTTAATTTGAATTGACGATTCAGGTTAAGGTTTGCAGATTAGTGTAATGATTTTTATTTTTCATCTTTGATTTTTTGGAGTTTAATTGACGCTCAAATTTTTGGTAGATTAAAGATTAGTATAAATCTATATTGAAGGATGCTAGTTTTGATTGACGCCCAAATTCTAGAAGACTAAGATATAGTGAAACGGTATTTTAAATTTGTTAACATCCGATAGCTGAAGATTGTGATTGATGGCCACTATCTGAAGGAGGATTTTTGATTTATTTTCTGTAATTTAGTTTAAGAAATCATTCTTTATTCATATTTCTCAAGTAATTTAGGATCTTAAAAGATAAATATAAGTTTTTAGAAATTTAATATATACATAATATAAACCATATCCTCGTGGGAACGATCTTATGCTAGTATTACAATTTCCATTGTGTGCTTGCAGTAGGTTAAAACTTAATTAGATACACATATAAAGAGCTACCAATTTTTTGGCACCGTTGCCGGGGATAGTATATTTTATATTAGTTTAAGAAATCAAGTATTTGTCTTTCTCCTTTTATATTTCTTTATATTTTTAATTTTCTTTGATCACTTCTTAAGTTTTTGCAGATTTATTCGGAGTAATGAATCGAAGGTTCAACACTTCTGCTGGCCACAAAAACTAGAGGCTCAGATTTGTCTCTCCCTGCCTTATAAAAAAAAGTATATATTTTTGTTTAAGATGCAAGGCCGTGATGAAACATCTTGGCCAAATCTTAATATGACTCATTCCCCAACGAAATTTCCAAATACCCCCTGGTATCCAGCTATGTTGGAGATAGAGCAGGCCTTTGCCTTTCAGTGGGGTAGTGTTGAGAATTCTTATAATTTTCAGTGGGATAATCCTTATGGCTACCCAAGGGTAACCCAACAAGAATTATCTTATACATACCCACAACATTCTTTGAATTCCCAACAGTCATATAGCCCATTTCTCATGTTTTGCACAACAGCCATACCCTCAGAATGGGAATGATGGTGCTACTATAATCCAAATCCTCCAAGACTTGCAATAACATGGGCACCATCGCTCTAGGGAATTAGCTCAGCTGTCTCAGATCTCCCAAAACTTATACTCTTATACTCAGTCTATTACAAATCTATAAACCCAAATCGGGCAAATAGCCTTGCAGTGGGGGGAAAGGGAGAGTAACCATGCGAGCTGGCAGACACTAATTCCCACAATTGAAGCTGTTCAGAACTTAAAGAGTGGCCGGACTCTTGACAATAGAGTAGAGATGCCTACCCCAGTAGTTGTCCCTACGACCAGAGACAAAGAGAATGAAGCCAAAGAAGAGACTCTCCCACAAGAAAAACTAAAAAAAAAAAGAATTTGAAAAACTCAAAAAAGTAGAAAATAAAGAGGACGGCACACCTAAACTTGTAATCGAAGTACCCTATGTACCAAAGTTAACATTCTCAAATGCTTTTGGTGCACCACCCCTTTTGATAAAAATCCAAAAAAATTAGAAGAAATTACTGAGATATTCAAAGAGGTGAAGATCAATTTGATCCTCTTGGAGGCAATTAAACAAGTCCTAGCCTATGCATATTCCTAAAAGAGATGTGTACGCAAAAACGGAAATGGTGAAACAATGTCTCGCAAAAAGTTTTCTTGACAGAGCAAGAAAGCTCAGTCTTGCAAGCTAGGACTCTGCCTAAGCTTAAGGATCCTAGGGTGCCTATAATTCCATGTATCATAGGCAATCATGCAATAAATAAAGTACTTCTAGATCTGGGAGCTAGCATAAATCTGCTACCATACCTTGTTTACGAAAAATTGGGGCTAGGAGATATGAGGCCTACTTCGGTAACTCTTCAGTTAGCCGATAGATAAGAAAGAAAGCTATAAGAATTATTGAAGATGTAATGATTGGGGTCGACAAATTCATTTTTCCTATTTCCATTATACTCGGTAGACCATTCTTGGCCATGACCAATGCTTGTATAAACTATAAAACCAGGGTAATGGAAGTTTCTTTTGGAGATATGCGAATTCAATTAAATGTCTTCATCGCAGCCAACCAGATGGCTTTAAATAGACGATGAGGAATGCTTCAGCATAGATGAAATTGAAGAATTAGTAGAAGAAGCATTACCTCTAGTCTTATCAAAGGATGTGCTTCAGACTGCATTATGGTATATGTACTTGGAAGAACTAGACCACCAATTGAAGAAAGTGACTCATCTGATGGACACTTCTATATGTGAACTCCATTCCAAGACTTGGAAACCATGGATAGAACCTCTGCCCGTTATTTTCAATGAACCGTTACAACATCTATCCAAAAAGCATCATCCTTGGATTTGAAACTACTTCCTGATACCCTTAAATATGCTTTTCTTGGGCTTAATGAAACTCTCCCAATAATTATTTCATCTACCTTTAACGAGGAACAAGAGAGTAGGTTATTGGCCACACTTGTCAAGTATAAGTGTGCAATAGGATAGACTGTTGCTGACCTTAAAGGGCTTGACCCCTCGATATGTATGCATCGTATTCATTTGGAGGACAATGCCAAAACTTAACGAGAAAACTAACGACGGTTAAATCCAAATATGAGGGAAGTTGTTCAAAAGGAAATCTTGAAACTACTAGACACAGGTATTATCTACATGATTTCTGATAGTGAGTGGGTGAGTCCCATCCAGGTAGTCCCAAAGAAATCTAGGATTACTATGAAAGAAAATGCAACCGGTGAGTTGGTACCATTACGCAAAACCACAGGGTGGCGTGTATGCATTGACTATCGAAAGCTCAACTCAATGACTCGTAAAGATCATTTTCCACTACCCTTTATCGACCAAATTTTAGAAAAACTTGCGGGCCAGGAGTATTTTTGCTTTCTAGGCAGATATTCAGGGTATAATAAAGTTTCGATTTACCCAGAAGACTAAGAGAAGACTACCTTCATGTGTCCTTTTGGAACATTTGCTTATCATCACCCTTTGGGTTATGCAATGCCCTTGCAATATTCCAAAGATGTATGATGGCAATCTTTTCTGAAATGGTAGACAAGTTTTTTGAAGTATTCATGGATGACTTTTCAGTATTTGGCCAAACTTTCAATTCTTGTCTTGATCATCTTGCCCTCATTTTAGAAAGATGCGAAGAAACTAATCTAGTGCTAAGTTGGGAGAAGAGCCATTTTATAGTTCAAGAGGGAATAGTCTTAAGGCATATTGTCTCTAAAAGAGGAGTAGAAGTTGATAGGGCTAAAATTGATGTAATAGCAGATTTACAGCCACCAACTTCGGTACGGTAGGTTCGATCTTTCATCGGCCATACTAGTTTCTATCACTAGTTTATAAAATATTTTTCTAAAATCTTGAGACCACTATGCCATCTATTAGCAATTGATGTACCCTTTCACTTTGATGATGCCTGTCTTGATGCATTTAACAAGCTTAAAGTACTTCTCTCATCGACACCAATCATTCAACTGCCAGACTACTCCCTACCTTTCGAAGTAATGTGTGACGCTTCTGATTATGCAATAGGTGCCATCTTAGGACAACGAAAAGATAAGGTCCCTCATGTAATTTATTATGCAAGCCGAACCTTGATCGAAGCTCAGGTTAACTATACCACCACTGAGAAGGAGCTTCTCGCTGTAGTCTTTGCTTTGGATAAATTCCGACCGTACTTATTGGGATCTAAGATCATTATCTTCTTTGATCATTCTGCACTAAAATATCTGCTATCTTAAAAGGATGATAAGCCAAGACTAATCAGGTGGATCCTTCTTTTGCAGGAATTCAACTTCGAGATTAAAGATAAGAAGGGAGTTGAAAAATGTGATGGCTGATCATTTGTCCAGACTAGAGCTGTCTGAAACTATCAGTAAAGAGGCTCTACATGATACTTTTCTGGATGAGCAACTTTTTTCCATCCAAGCAATAGTATCATGGTATGCCAATATCGTGAATTATTTGACAATAGGTAAGATTCCCCCGAACTGGTCCGACCAGGACAAATATATTTTCTTTTCTAACGTAAAATATTATATTTGGGAGGATCCTGACCTATTTAAAATATGCCCAGACTAAATAATTAGAAAATATGTGCCCGATAGTGGCACCCATAATATTTTATAATTTTGTCACACATATGCTTGTGGGGGCCACTTCGGTTGAAGGAAAATGGCTGCCAAGGTACTGCAATCGGGATTTTATTGGCCATCACTATTTAAGAATGCCCAGAATTTTTATCAGGCTTGCGATCGGTATCAAAAGTCAGGAGCCATGTTCCGAAGGAATATGATGCCCCTTCAACCAATTTTAGTCATATAACCCTTTGATATATGGGGAATTGATTTTGTGGGCCCCTTTTCACCTTCATCCGGATTCATATACATACTTGTAGCCATTGACTACATATCAAAATGGGTAAAAGCAATAGCTACATGAACAAATGACAATAAGGAGGTAATTACTTTCATCAAGGAAAGTATATTTACACGGTTTGGAACCCCACGAGCTATTATAAGTAATAGAGGTAGCCATTTTTACTACAGGTATTTTAAGAGCTTGCTTAAGAAATACGGTGTGACGCATAAAATTATAACCCCCTATCACCTGCAAACTAGCAGATAAGTTGAGGTTTCCAATCGAGAAATAAAGAAGATTTTGGAAAGAACTGTTCGACCTGATAGAAAAGACTAGTCCCTAAGACTGAATGATGCTTTGTAGGCATACAGGACGACCTAGAAAATACCCATTGGCATGTCTTCCTATAGGTTGGTATATGGAAGAGCCTGTTATTTACCTGTGTAATTAGAACATAAACCTCTTTGGGCCATCAAAGCATTGAATTTTGAGTTGGATGCATCTGGGGAACAATGAAAACTTAAACTCAATGAGCTAGAGGAAATTCGCAATGATGCCTACCAAAATGCTCAAATTTATATGGCCAAAACCAAAGCATTTAATGATAAGCACATTCTGAGGAAAAGGTTTGAGCCGGGTCAACAAGTTTGGTTATATAATTCAAGATTAAAACTATTCCCAGGGAAACTGCGAAGTCATTGGGACGAACCCTATAATGTTGTGGAAGCATTCCCCCATGGGGTTGTAACCATCCAGGATCCCAAAGACAATTGTATCTTCAAAGTTAATGAACAAAGACTCAAATTTATGATATCTTTAGAAGAAAAAGGGATAGTGACCACAATGCCACTAAGAGACCCGAAGTATAATTGATGAACTCTCGGGCATCGTCGAGCTACTGACTCATCTGTAGAAAATTAGAGTATAATAGTTACGATGGTAGATTTTATGATACATCAAATCATAGTGATTACGATTCGTAGTATCTACGATTTTTTCGACGAATGTGGTAGCTTGAGTATTCTTCCATGAACAATCGTAGTAATTACGATTGTTGAGAGAACGCTTTGTCCAAGCCGCACATATGTTACCAGGAAGATCCAACTTCTGATACCAAAGGCGTCGCCTTGATTCACTTTGCACAAACACGCCCCTTAGCATTTAATAGACCTACCAACCAATTCGAATGATTCAACACCAACCCATAACGTCCATTTATGGCAAACCTTCAAATTCTCGATTTGGAGAGATTATATATAAGCAAGTTACCGCCTGACAAATTCATTCCATTCCTTTCACCTTCTTCTACAGCCAACACTCTTACCATGTAAAAACCACCAAGTTGGTCCGAAATAAGAGAAACGTTCGAGCCCCTACGTAGGCGCCATGAAGAAGTCAGTGCTCTCCTGGAAGAAAGGGCACAACTAATTCAAGAGCTACTATCTCTTCTCCCCAAACCAGAAATCACTGACGAAACACCACCCCATCCCCTAAACGTCAGAAATCTTCCCCATCACCACCCCCTCCATCTTCATGAGTCCTTTGTTTTCTTTTTCCTCTTCTATTGGACGCACCCATCCAGGGAGAGATTAATCATCTTTTAGGGGCAACAAAAATTTTGGTTAGAAGCCGAGGATTGATCTTTAACGAAGACATTTTCTCTCGGACGTTGCTGTCAGTATCGTAGATAGTGTGTGTCTAGATTTCTCCTAGGATTATTTCTTATCATGTAATTAGTTTTTCTATCTATAGTTTTATTTTCATGTTCATTGTAAATATTCTGATAACATATGGTATTTTCTTTTAACTAACTTTCTAATTGTGTAATTGTTCCTAATTTTTTTCTTCAATTTTTGTTATTGACATCTCTAAGAATAAAACGGATGTGTTTTCCTCAAGTTTGGGGGACATTATTTAAAGATTTTTTCACATCTAGTATACAATTGGTAATATCAGTAATTTAGGTAAAAAAATTTTTAGTGTCCCCTATTTTTGTGCCAATGTGGGCATTGTCCAAATTAAGTTTGGGGGGATACATGTTATTCATTGAAAAGTACTACTTTTCACCTCTTAACCTAGCCTTTGCTACACCTTGTAGTCATCTAATAATTCTTTATTTAGTGCATTTTGTAGTTAGTAATAAATTATGTAGCTTAACACAAAGTCCATGTCTTTGGTGCCAAGAAGAGGGAGAATCCAAGGAAGAGATTGATAGCTGAGCCAAAGACTAATGGAACACCATGGTGGTATGCACCACAGTGATTATTTTGCATGTCATAATGGACCAAGAAAGCCCAGTAGATGAAAGAAGCATAGATGTGAGTAGAGAGAGCTGCAACAGTAGCAGTTGCATAGCAGCAGAGGAACAAATGACTTATCTGGCACAGTTGAGGTGCTGCCTCGCGTAGCTAAAGCTGTAGCAAAGCTTCCTCGTGTAGCTAAGATATCCAGCACAAGGGAACTCGCGTAGCAGTCGTGCACTTCAGCTGTAATCAATGCCTAGGGAACTCGCGAGGCTCTTGTGCACGAAGCCTTCAGAAATACAACTCACAAGGCTCTCACGAGGGTCAAGTTTTAAAGCAGCCACACGCACTGCCTCGCTAGGCGCATTTGCACAAGGAACAATAGCAAACTCGCAAAGTTTTCGTGTGGCTCTGAAAGAGAGAGACACCCAGAACTTATCTCGCGTAGCTCTCGCACACTTAAAGCTATACCCTTTTCCTAGCGAGATGTGTCATTCATTTGACAAGCAGCCAAGAGAGTATAGAGCTTTACTGCACGAGTACCCCGCAAGAGGAAATTTTGAAGCTCTACTACGCGAGCAAGCCAAGCACTGCAAATTCTTCTGCGCGAGTGCATTCAAAGCCAAATTAGCTACACAACAATCCAAAGTTCACCTGCATGAGTGAACAACATTCCAAGCCAAATTCTTACCTTACGAGGACTCTGTAAGTTGCATGAAGGAATTAATGAGCAGAAGTTACCTCGCGAAGCACGAAACAGCTGTGCGAATGAACTAAAAAGCAAAAGGCATCCCCGCGAAGCTCGGGCTCACCACTTCTCAGTCTTAACTCAAGGACCTTTTGAGAATTTCTCAAGGTCAAGGGCACACATCCCGAGACCCTGATCTTGAGGCACACATCCCAAGGCATCCAAGGGTTATAACAGTGCTACATTTTCCCTAAGAATTAGGGTTAATCTTCTCTGAGCCAAGGCATTAGGGACTGAGTATATAAGCTGCAGTTGTAACTTAGAATCAGGATCTCTCCTTCAACCTCTGTCTGTGGTGAGCTCGAGCAGACTGAATCAGACTGTGACTTCTCACAGTCAAAGCATTAAGAAAATAGAAGAGCAGCTTGGCCAAATAACCAATGCTCTGGCTAAACGAGAGGAGGGCAGGTTGCCAATCCAACCAATTACCAACCCTAAGGGCCAGTATTCCATCAGAGAAGGCTCCTCCAATTTTGAGGGGGCCAATTCCATAACTGCCCTAAGGTCTGGTAGGATGGTAGACAACCAGGTGGGAAAGGAACAAGGAGAGGTCTATCCTAAGGAAATGTCATGTGAAAGTGATAAGGATTTTGTTAAGGCACAGAGTAAAGAGCTGCCTGCTACAGTTCCACAAGGGAAAAATAAAGAGGTTGTAGTTGAGCCTCAGCAGGAGATAAAAGTAGAAAAAAGAAAAAAACAAAATTTCAGCCATGGGTTTGTAGCTGAGGAACCAGCAGTACCTCAGCTGCTATTTCCTCAAGCTTTGAGTGGCCCTGCCCCTTTTAATAAGGGTCAGGCATAGATCAAGGAAATGATGGAGACCTTTAAGCATGTCAAGATAAATTTACCCCTGCTTGATGCAATCCGACAGGTCCCAGCCTATGCAAAGTTTCTGAAAGACCTTTGTACTAAAAAAGGAAGGCCAGAGGCCATTTGTCCAAGAAGGTCTTTACGACTGATACAGTGAATTCTATATTAACCATGACAATACCTGAGAAGTTGCAAGACCCAGGGATACCCACTATTCCCTGTATCATTGGTGACCACACGATTGGAAGGGCTCTTTTGGACCTTGGAGCTAGTGTTAACTTGCTGCCATACAGTGTATATCAGCAGTTAGGTTTGGGGGAGCTGAAGCCCACCCCCATTGTTCTATTGATGGTTGATAGGTCCGAGAGGAAACCCATGGGAGTGGTTGAGGATATCCTAGTGGGGGTAGACAAGTTCTTCTATCCTGTAGACTTCCTTATCTTGGACATGGGCTGCAACAAGAGGACATCTCAGTTACCTGTTATTCTGGGTAGACCATTCTTGGCCACCGCCAATGCATGCATTCAATGCAGGTCTGGAATCATGGAGGTCACTTTCAGACATATGAAAGTTGAGCTTAATGTGTACAACAGTGCAAAGCACCCTCAGCTGGACAATGAGGAATGCTTTGCAGTGGATGTACTAGAAGAAATTATTGAAGAAGAACTGCACACTCTGCTGGAGTGGAGCAACATTGCCACTAATTTAACTGAAGTTTGGAACTTGGTGGAGGAAGGAAGCCTAGCTTTGATGCCAGAAGACATACCCCTAGTGAAGTCTTCTGTGGGCTTAGTTCATCATTCCAATTGGAAACCTACATTGCTGCCCCTTCCTCCAACCAATAATACACCAATCCTGCAATCCATACAACAAGCCCCTGATCTGGAGCTCAAGAAGCTGCCAGAGACATTAAAATATGCTTTCCTCGAGAAAGAAGATAAACTTCCTGTGATTATCTCCTCTTCTCTTACCAGTGAGCAAGAGAAGGAGTTGCTAACAGTTTTGAGGAAGCACAAGAAAGCAATTGGCCGGACCATTGCTGATCTGGGAGGAATTGATGCATCAATCTGTATGCATAGGATTCATATAGAGGAGGGCTCAACACCCTCCAGGGAAATGTAGAGGAAACTTAATCCTCACATGCAGGAGGTGGTTCTGAAAGAAATCATTAAGTTGCTGGATGGAGGGGTAATTTACCCCATCTCTGATTTTGAATGGGTGGCTCCAATCCAGGTGGTACCCAAGAAATCTGGCATAACAGTGATCACAACCGACTCTGGAGAGTTGAGACTAGCCAGGGAGACCACTGGCTGGAGAGTTTGCATCGATTATCGAAAACTCAACTCCAAGACCAGAAAAGACCACTTCCCTCTCCCTTTTATTGATCAAATTTTGGACAAGTTGGCTGGGAAGGCTTTTTACTATTTTCTTGATGGGTACTCAGGGTACAATCAGATCCCTGTGCACCCCCTTGATCAAGAGAAAACTATATTTACTTGTCCTTTTGGTACCTTTACTTACAGAAGGATGCCTTTTGGATTATGTAATGCCCCTGCCACCTTTTAGAGGTGTATGTATGCCATTTTTTCTGATATGATTGACAAATTCTTGGAAATTTTTATGGATGACTTTTCGGTCTATGGGGATAGCTTTGACCAATGTCTACAACACCTCCATCAAGTCCTACAAAGATGTGAAGAGACCAATTTGGTCTTAAGTTGGGAGAAGAGCCACTTCATGGTAACACAAGGAATTGTGTTGGGCCATGTAGTCTCTAAAGATGGAATTGAGGTAAACAAGGCCAAAGTTGACCTCATTAAAAATCTGCCACCTCCAAGAACAGTCAAGCAAATCAGATCCTTCCTTGGCCATGCTGGATTCTACAGGAGGTTTAGCAAAGACTTCAGTAAAATTGCTAAACCATTGTGCCACCTGCTCTGCCAGGATGTGCCCTTTGACTTCTCCGCTGAATGTCTGAAGGCTTTTAAAACTTTGAAAATTTGCCTCACCTCTGCCCCTGTACTCCAAACACCTGACTATACCCTGCCCTTTGAGTGGATGTGTGATGCATTTAACTTGGCAATAGGTGTTGTCTTGGGCCAGAGACAGGATAAGCTGCCTGTGGTCAATGCATATCTTAGCAAATCACTTGCTAAAGCTCAACTGAACTACACAACCATTGAGAAAGAGCTTCTGGCAGTGGTTTTTACTGTGGACAAGTTTAGACCTTACCTACTTGGGTCTAAAACTGTTATCTTCACTGACCACTCAGCATTAAAGTACCTACTGTCCAAGAAGGATGCAAAGCCCAGATTGATTAGATGGATACTCCTGTTGCAGGAGTTTGACATCGAAATCAAAGACATGAAAGGTGTAGAAAATGTGGTGGCTGACCACTTGTCCAAAATTATGTTAGAGAAAGGTGTTGATGACCTCACTACAAATGATGTATTCTCGGATGAGAAATTGTTTCCCATCCAATCTTTAGTTCCTTGGTATGCACATATTGTCAATTATCTAGTTATAGGTAAGATCCCTTCCCATTGGACAAAAATGGATAAAGACCTATTTTTCTCATGGGTCAAATTCTTTTTTTGGGAGGAACCTTGCTTGTACAAGTATTGTGTAGACCAAATTATTCGGAAATGTGTTCCCGAAAGTGATATCCCCAGTATTCTGGCCATCTGCCATGAAAATGCCTGTGGGGGTCACTTTAGTGGGAGAAAAACAGCTGACAAAGTGTTGCAGTGTGGTTTCTATTGGCCTTCTCTTTTCAGATATGCCCATACACACTACAAGGCCTGTGAAAGATGTAAGAAACTAGGAGGGCTGTCTAAATAAAATTCACTGCCTTTACAGCCCATCCTTGTTGTAGAACTGTTTGATGTGTGGGGTATTGATTTTATGGGCCCCTTTCCTCCTTCAAATTGTTTTCATTTTATCTTAGTGGCAGTGGACTATGTTTCCAAATGGGTAGAAGCCATTGCCACAAGAACTAATGATAATCAGGTGGTCCTTAAGTTCATAAAGTAGAATATCTTCTCCAGATTTGGTACCCCTAGAGCCATTATCAGTGGTGGGGGAAGCCATTTCTGTAACAGAAATTTCGAGAGCTTGCTCAAAAAATATTCTGTCACCCATAGGATTGCTACTCCCTACCACCCACAAACCAGTGGCAAGTTGAAATTTTAAATAAGGAGATCAAGCATATCCTTGAGAAGACTGTGAGACTGATAGGAAGGATTAGGCTGACAAGCTTAATGATGCACTGTGGGCTTATAGGACTGCCTATAAGACCCCCATCGGTATGTCCCCTTTCAGACTGATCTATGGCAAGGCCTGTCATCTCCCAGTGGAGTTAGAACACAAGGCCTATTGGGCCATCAAACATTTAAATTTAGATCTAACTTCTGCTGGTCATCGCAGGTTGCTGCAGCTGTCGGAATTGGAAGAACTAAGAATGGATGCATATGCCAATGCAAGGATCTATAAAGAAAGGTCCAAAGCTTTCTTTGACAAAGGGCTGTTGAGAAAGAGTTTCAATGCTGGTGATAAGGTTTGGTTGTTTAACTCCAAACTTAAATTTTTTCTAGGCAAATTAAAATCTAGATGGGAAGGTCCTTACATTGTCATGCATGTTTCCCCATCTGGTGCTGTGGAAATCAATGATCCTAAATCTGGGAGACTCTTGAAGGTGAATGGTCAAAGGCTTAAGCCTTGTTTCGAAAAACCTGCCGACCTTTTGGACACCATTCACTGTAAAGGGGATCCTTCTTCAAACTGATTCCACAGGTGTGCCATTACTGTAGCATATGTACTTAGTTTTTGGTTGATTTATCTTGCTCTCTTTAGTTTCTATTCTCTAGGATTTGCTAGTGACCTTATCTGAATTTTTTACCATATCTGTTTTTGAACTTTTAATGCTTCGCTTGCTTCCTACTATTTTTGAATTGATAGCTTCTGTTGAATGCCTAATGCGGGAGGTCATTTTCGTTGTCCTTGAGTGTATGATTGAGTTTACATATGACTAAAGACAGTCATAGGAGAGGGTCATGTCCAGGATTCAACCACAGCAAACATGCAAACGGGCATAACAGAGAGCACATGCTCTCTGTTTTATACCTTACTGTCGCTGGGTCCAAAATGGAAGCCTAGTAGACTATCGCGTGATTCATATGCTCTCGCGAGGTTAAAAGAAGAAGCCTGGAAACCTATCACGAGGTTAAAGGAGGGAGTCTGAGAGAAGTTCGTGCAGTTCACCTGGACACATTCTATTCGCTGTCGCGAGATTCATGTGTAGCTGAGAGCCTCTCGCGCAATTCATATCGAGCCATACATTACCTGTCGTGAGATTATCAGGCTGTCGCGAGGTTCACAAGATAAACTGGGAGAATCTCGCGTAATTCAACAGAAATATTCCATTTACTGTCGCAAGATTCTAAGTCTGTCACGAGATTCAAGATGAACCTCAGAGCTTTTCACGCAATCTAATAGAGCCTTAGGAACCACTCGCGCAATTCACATGAATTAATCTCACTCTGTCGCATGCTTCAAGGTCAACTTTAGAGATTGTCGCACAATCCAGATGTAATCAACACCCTCGCTAGGTTTATTTCCAACCCCGCGACCAGATGTTCCAAAGCGCGTTGAGCTTCGCGATAAGTATTTCAACCTCGCGCTTTGTCCCTTTTTCATTATCCGCTTCCTTCTTCCCTTTGCGAAACCCTAGCTTCTACCGCTCTCCCCTCTCCCGTCCAGCATCACTCCTACAACTCATCATTCACTTCATAACTCTACAGAGTTGTTCCTATCATCACCCCCATCCATTGCCCTCTGCTCTGAGATCTTGAGGTGCCCTGTGCGTCAAATCAAACCAAACCCTAGCTCTCCGTATCTATTGCTCATACTAGAGGACAGAGTTAGAAATGGCTCCTAAAATTGCACCAAAGAGAAAGGGGAAGGACAAGGACCCTGCAGAGACCACCCCTAAAAAGGCCAAGACTTCAAAGTCCCCCAAAAAAGGATAGGAAGTGGTTGAGGAGGCGGCAGCACCAACCACTAAGTTCTCTACCCCTTCTGAGCTCATGGAGTCAATCCCATTAGAGCCTGAAACAGCCTTTAACGGGCATATATTCAATGCAGACACCCCCCATTATCAATTAGTACCAAGGGGATTACCATGTTTCCAGACTCGACTGTTATATTTAAAGACTTCAAGTGGCTACCCCCTTCTTCTGGCAAGTCAGCATCAGAAAATGAAATGGCATTCGGAGACATCACTTTCCCAATTATCTGCCCGACTTCATCTGGGCTAACTTAGAGTGATACATGCATATTTTTTAACGCCCCCATCAATGCTTGAAAATGGAGTGGGGACGTCATCAATAGATCCCAGACGGTGATATGGGTGGGCATTCTTCTTAGTTGAGTCTCTAATATATGTTCCCGACTCATTTTTTTGAAAGGGTTAATAGCACTGTCTTTCTTCCCCTTTGGTTGGGCCTGTGGTGCTGCCGGCACCTCTGGCTGCTTCGATATCCTTTCTGACCTGGTGACAAAGTCCACTGCCCCTTCTCCGCTACTGCCGGTGTTGACATTTGTTTGTTTGTAGCTTAACGGGACATGATGAGGATCATAGGTTGGTCCCGAGAGCTGGAAAGGTATGGCTGCCGGTTCTTGAGGTACTTGTACTGTCAGTTCAGGAGGTGTGGGCAATACTTGATTCACCTCGGTGGTAGCGGGTTGGGTAGAAAGATTGGGCCAAATGGGGGTGGTGAAGCTTGAGGGTGGTGGCATTGGAGGGAAGGAGGTAAAAGTAGGCCATTGATAGCTGGTGGGTGCTGGCGGCAAAGGGGTCTAATGGGCCATTAGGTGATTGACGGGGGGTGGATTTCTGGTGAACTTGGGGTGATGGGATGGGCATAGGCCATTGGTAATTTCCGGGTGTGGGTGTGGGATTGGGGGCTTGTGGTGTATGGTTGGTATGCATTGATATTTACATAATTGATGGGTGTGGTGGACGAAAAGTATGCCCAGAGATCCAAGGGTTCAAATTGCGGGGTTGGGTTGGGGAAATATTCTAAAAAATTTAGGGGTTCAATTACCCCTACGTTCCCCTCTTCTATGTTTCTTCACAAAGGTGCTACATAACTCTCTCGATCACCGATATAAACGGATGGGTCAAATTCAAACTCCTCCTCATCTTCTATCATTCTGACGGTGGGTCTAGGACCTGCTCCTCCAGTGGGATGTGGGGGTAGTGGCACTTGGTGAATATTAGCATGTTGAGAGGATGCAGGGGGAATAATTTTCTCGACATCGATCTAATCCTGGATGGCGTGCTTCAATGGGAAGCAGTGATCCGTACGGTGACCCAGACCCTGATGAATTTTGCATTGGGTATTTGGGTCATAGTTCCTTGGAATCGGGTGAGGAGGAGGTTGTGGTTGGGGGATATCCACTAATCCCTTTTCTACTAACAGGGGCAAAAGTATACTCAATGATTGCCCCAGAGGTGTGAAGACTCGGTCATAGTGGGTTCTCCTCTGTTCCAGGGTCATTTACATTCCTTGCCCATTCCCCATTCTTTGTGCCTGCTCAAGCCTAACGGGTGTTGGTGGGGCAGCCTGAAATTGAAACGGGGTTGTATTGTTATTGGGCCGGGTATTGACTATGTTCTGGACATCGCCCCCTGTTCTCTTCTCATTCCTTTGCTCTAAAAATCTTCTAATCCCACTGGGTCCACTCGACATATTCTTATTCACGCACCCCTCCCTGATGGCGTCCTCGCATCGGTTAGCATTTCTCACTAGATCAGCAAAGCTGGTCTGCTACTAATATACCAAAAAGTCTGGAATCACTGGCAGAGTGTTCTTTGAAATTATCTCTATCTGTTCATCATCAGGTATTCTGTTCCTGACCTGAGCTGCCAATGCTCTCCATCACCCCAAGTAGTCGCTGAAGGTCTCGTTCTTGTTCTGCTTTAAACGGGCAAAGTCAGACTTACGCCGCTCGATGTCTATATTGTATATATACTGTTCTTGAAAGAGATGCGTCAAGTCCCTCCACATTTTCATCATAGATGGTTCTAAAGATGTGAACAATCTTAAAGCTGGCCTGGTCAGACTCTTTTGAAAGACTTTTATTAGCAGTCTTTCGTCCTCCCCGTATTGGCACATGTCCCCACAGTAGGAGTTTAGGTGCGCAATAGGATTGCCAATGCTGTTATATTTGTCGAAGGCTAACATTTTAAATTTGGGGGGAGGGGGACCTCAGCGAACAAGCATAGATCTGTGAAGTTTGTGGCGTGGATTTCAGTGCCACCCATTTTCATCAGCTGCTTCTGAATTTTATCGAACTGCTCTTTCAGCTGCTTTGACTCTTTCGATGGGGGGGCCACTTTCTCGACCGTCGGTTGGACTTCATGCTAGGCCATCGGGGGGTGGGCAATTACGGGAGGAGGGTGAAGGCTGGTCAATGCCCCAACATAGGCCCCGCTATTCCTAATCTTGTCCTCTTCATAATGCTGGTCGGCATAGTGTGCGGCGAGGGCGGGATTCTCCTCTTGTTGTTGCATGGGTTGGATGGGAATGACATGAGTGGGGGTTGGGTGAGCCCATTGGGGGTGAGGAAAGATTTGTTGGGTGATGGGAATTTGGTTTTGAGGTGGGGCCTGATAGGGCCATTAGGTATGGGGGAAGGTTTGGAGATGGCCTTGGGGTGTTGCGCCATGGGAGAATTGGGTTTGAGGTATGGCATGGGTTTGACCCAGCTGTGAAGGTTGGGTTAAATGTTGGGGGAATTGTGGAAGGTATGAGTGTGGGGTTTGGGTTTGGGCCACGAACCCTTGGCCATTTCGAGCCACGGGCCATTGATAGGTTTGGGCCATGGTCCCTTGGTAGGTTTGGGTCATGGGCCCTTGGTGGGTGTGGGCCAGTGTTCCTGGGTAGGTTTGGGCCAAGGGCCCTTGAGGGGTTTAGCCCAATGGGCCTTGATGGGTCCAGGCCATGGGCCCTTGATGGGTTTGGCTGAGTGGGCCTTGATGGGTCTGGGCCATGGGCCCTGGGTAAGTTTGGGTGGTGGGGTATTCGGCCAAGGGCCCCTGGGATATGTGAGAAAAGGGGGTTTGGGCCAATGGGCCTTAAGGTAAGTGGGTAATGGTTGTTTGGGTGGTGTGGATTATGGGGCGTTGATGGGGGTCATGGGGGAGTGAGGCATGGAGATTGGCTAGGGTGTGAGACGGGTTTTGGGACATGGGGTGTGAAGGAGGAGGGGGGGTGTTTTGAGAAGCCTTCCACATGGAATAGGCTTGGAACGTCTCCTCCATCATGGTCATGGAGGGAGGGCTGGATGGAGATGGGGATTTGAGGGATGATGGGGTATAGATGGGATGGAGGTGGCGGGAAAATTGGGCATGACCCCGGTATAATCGGGCATGACTATGGTAGGTGGGGGGGTATGGGGTGGATGAGGGGATGTATTGGGTATATTTTGGGATGATGGGGGGCATGAGGAAAGTTGGGCATGGCCCCCGTAAAAATGGGCATGACCCGGATGGATGGGGGATTTTGCGGGGGGGCGGATAGGGAGAAAGTGGTGTATGTGAATGTGGGTGGGTCGGGTCTATAGGGAGATGATGGGAATTGGGGCATGGATGTGGATTGGGAAAATGGGTTTGGGTTTGGCATGGGCATGGTTTGGGCAAAAGATGGAGAATGGGGGGTAGGACTTTGGATATTTTGGGGGGTAATGGTTGGGTGAGGGGGATGGTTGAAAGAACTTCTCCCGAATGGGAGTGAGTTGGAGAATGTGGCTGGGATGAGTCGGGATCGGCGTAAGCCGGGTCCACTGCCCATGACATTCTATGGGAACGGGTTGGGTAAGGGTGCCTTGGGTAAGGCCCAAAAGTCCTCTTCCTTCTTCCCCTGCGGGACGGCGGAGGGCAAGATGATGCCGTTTTGCCGGCACCACAAACCCCTTTTTTTTGTTTTTGATTTATTATATATATATATTTTTTGAATTTTTCAAAAGAGTTTTTAGAAAACAAAGGTTCCGAGGCATTCAAACTCTCTTTTTGGGTGGCCCTCGTACCTTAATTCAAGACCCGCGGCGACGATTCGGACGCACTTCGGAAGAATCGAAGGAGAACCTTTGATCTATTGAAGGCACAAAAATCGAGACAAACAACCCAATCCCTCGAGATGAGCCAAAAATAAGTTGCCTTCTTTTGACCGACGGGGGCATATTGGGTGACGGAGATGGCGGGGCCCAAACAAGGCACTAAGCACACTAATCGGGGAACTCGGGATGTGAAAAGGGCCTAGGATTCGGGCTAGTGGATAGATAAACAAGCCTGGCGCAACTAATACATGCGCCCAGGTTGTAGGGGACCCCTTTTACACTGGCGCAACTATTAGTTGCGCCAAGGTAAAAGTTGGGATTTTAAAGCTGGCGCAACTACTAGTTGCGCCAGTTATAAATTCCCAATTTTTGCACTGGCGCAACTAATACTTGCGCCAAGCAAAAATGGGGTTCAAGAATGTTATGGCAGCAGCAACAACAGCTGAAAATGAGTCTCTTTTTTGGGTTTTGTGGAAGCTAGGCTTCCGGGAACTGAGCAGTTTTTCAGTGATCGATTGGCTCCTCACCGCACCTAAAGGGTTTGAGTCCGGTATAACTCACTAGCGCTCCCTCAAGGGTTTTAAGCTTCGGAATGGGAACCCACCCGATATACCTCCGGCACAAGTGCCTTCTCAGATACTAGGTGGGCTGGGACTTTTCTGGATCATCACCACTAAGGGCTGCCGCCATACTAAGACCCGGGTGTTTGTGTGTTTGCCTAATCCCAACCCTTTTTAAAATCTATCCCGTAAAAATAAATTAATTAAGCTCCCTAACTTGGTTCAATTTTAATTTTTTCAAAGCTTTTCTCTTTTTTTTTTTGAAAGTTTTCTTTAGTTCAAAGACTGGGGGTGATTATCCTGTGCCCCCACTACGGGCCGGCGTCCACTGATGGAATATGAGTGCACAAGTAGGCCCGCCAATCGGCTAAGGCACTTTAAATGATAGAAAAAGGAATTGAAAGACAAAGCTTAAGTAGGCCCGTCAATTGGCTAAGGCACTAAAATGACGGAAAAGTAAGGAAAATAAAGGACAAATGTGCAAGTAAGCCTGCCGATCGGCTAAGGCATGTGAATGACGTAAAAGTAGGGGTAAGTAAAATGACTTAATTGGAGGGGCGAGTAAAAATAAAATGAACAACAGCAATAAAAGGTTTGTAAAAATCAAAAATAAAAAGACTAAGTTCAAGGGGAAGCTCTACAAGCTACTCCCCAGCAGAGTCGCCATTTGTGCAACCGTGGGAATCGAGACGATCCCGTCGCGACGATGCGCTCTCTAACAAAAATATAGAGTCGCCACCTGGAGCTTTTGGTGTCTCGGGAAATCTAATTCATTTTTATGAGCACTGAAGTGCTAAAAATATGACTCTGAATCTGGTCCACACTAAAGGCTCTTGGGTAGGGACTTCGGTTATTGATCGGGAAGGTGTTAGGCACCCGATCAACCCGCTTAACGCGGTCTCTACTAATGGCTAAAAATAAAATAAAGTAAAAGAAAAGAAAATAGCTTCCTCTTGCCCAAAAAGGGTTAGAATCCTATTTGTGCTCCTCCGTTCCTACCGAAAAGTCGGTGGCGTAACGGTACAAATGGGAGGATGGAGGGAGCTAGAAAGAGATAGGAGAAGAAAGGGGAGAGCCGGAGCCCTCGGACTCTTGTAGCACCATAGGAGAGCCTTGCGTTGGCTTACTTTGATGAGCTTTTGAAGGCTTGTATGGTGTAAAGAGGGGTTTTAACCTCTAAGGCTTGCTAACTAAGAGGTAGAGAGGGAAGGTGAATGGGTAGCATATACCTAAACTAAGGGATCTAAGGTGAAAAATATCACTCAAAGGAGGTTTTGGAATTCTGGAATTTGTATGAGAAGTGTGCACCAAAGGGAGAAAGATCTTCTCACTTCAAGCTCTTTCTCTCTTAGGCCAAAATTCTCAACCCCTAAACCAAGGGGTGGGGGGCTCTATTTATAAGAGATGAGTGGATTAGGAGGGTGTTTAGAGGCTAAACAAGGTTAAGAATTAGGTAATTCAATATCTAAGGTTTCCTAGGGTTTTTAGAGCCTTGAAGAGTGTGACAAGGTCTTCCAATGGTGGATGATGGAGTGAGGCCTTAAGCCACTTAAAGGGGTGCAAATAGGTTTCAAAAGGGTGCAACAGAGCTAGCAAAATGCAACCCAAAGGTCAAGGTGGTCAACAAGTTAAACCCCAAACAAAAAATTTGGGACAAAATCCAACAAATATCCTTTGTTCATATGCTGGCGTAATTATTAGTTGCTGCATAAATACACAAGATAAACAGTGAGACCAGTCGGAAGTTGGCTCGCAAGGGTGGGGCCCACATTTGAATCTGGCGTAACTATTAGTTGCGCCAGGCTTATAAATAGGGGGGATTGGCCTGTCTCAACTATTAGTTGCACCAGGCTTATAAATAGGGGGGATTGGCCTGGAGCAACTATTAGTTACGCCAGGCAAAGTTTATTACTGGCACAACTATTAGTTGCGCCAAATCCCTAGGGGGGCCACTTGACTTTATCTTCCTACCCTTCAGACCTGGTTTGCCATATCTTTTGATGTATACCTCCAATTGGGGCGATTCTTGGACCGTCGAAAAGATGACACCTCTACTCTTCAATGGTATGGGACTCGATCACCGTAGAGGGCTGTAGCCAGTTCCGGTGCACCCCTCCTCATCCATTATTCAGGAAGGTTAGGTTTGGGGTTTGGAAGGGGTTCTAAGGGTCGGGATTAGTTTCTAAAGGTTCGAGGTAGGTTCCTAAGGGATCTAGGGTGATTCCCAAAGGTTTGGAGTGATTCCTAAGGGTTCCATACATGCCCTCAAAAGCTCAGAATTGCACCTCTCTCGAAAGGTATTTCGATCGGGCCTTGGGCCAAATTTGGGTGTCTACATATGGCCTTTGCCATCACCGCCCCATAGGTTTCTAATTCAAACACAAAAATCCTTTCTTGTATGTTCGGCCTTAGGCTGTCTTTGAATTTACTGGCCTTCATCAATTTCGTGGCCACTAGTTCAGTTGCTAATCTTGACAATCTCGTAAATTCTATCTCACACTCTCGTACGGACAGACTTCCTTGTTCTAAGTTTGCAAAAGCCTTCTTCATTTGATTTTTCACTTGTTTGGGGAAGTATTCCTTGTTGAACACCTCTACAAACTCTTCCCAAGTCCATAACCCATGAGGGTTATCAATTTCTCTACTCCTAAGTACCGACTTCCACCATGGGTCGGCTTCACCCTCTAACTGGAAGGAAGCCCAGCTAAACTTCTCATCCTCTGTGCACTTAAGTCTTTACAGGAGTTTCTCAATTTGATTTAACCACTTCGCCGCCTCAAGTGGATCCGTCTGCCCATAGAAACTACGAGGCCTTATCCTCCTAAACTCGACAAATGTCGACAGCTGCAGTGGTGGTGGAGGTGGAGGTGGCTGCTGGTGGTTAACAGCTAATAGTGTCGTCTGTTGAGCCATGGCGACAACCACAGCTTCCATGGCTTGTGCCATCCTAATCGCTACCTTATCTCTCTGATCTCTCTCATCAGGAGGGTTTCTCTTACCTTTACTTGAACTCGTAGGGATCTCATCCCCACTTCTCAAATTTCTCTCACGACCGCCTCTAGGTCGTCCTCTACTAGACATGATAATCTGTTACAATGAAACAAAAATTTATTTTAAAAAGCAAGTACTATATTCGAACAGAACTCCTAACATATCATAGCTTATCTCTGTCAGAATCTAATATTACATTTCTGGACCTACGACCCTATTCTTGCACTTACAGCTAGGGCTCTCAGTCTCATGAGAGACTTAATGCCTAGGCTTTGATACCAACTGTGACAGTCCTGATTTTCCCAACCATAATTTTTTGAGATTTGTTTTTCTTTAACCTTACACCAAAACCAATTGGGAAAACCCGGACCGTCAGATCATAGATTACAATCTGATATAGAATTTAATTGGCACATCCACATGCATGCAGATATCAAAGAAGATAATATATATGGCATGAATAAAATCTCTAGTTCTAATATCCAAAATGAGCAGTAAACTAAAACAGACCACCAGTGATGATTAACAATCACCCAACAGTGGTGTACAATGCATGTATAATAGCACGAATGTACCAAGCCCGAACTTACCAAATCCATAATGCACTAAATCTACGATCCCAAAATTCTTACAAATCCTCAAAGTCCCCAATCCTCAAGTCCAGTGTCCTGACAAGCACTATACCTGTGATGTAGAGTCAGGGTGAGCTAACAACTAAGCTCAGTGGAGAAAATTGATACCAATATACATTTCATCACATGCATAGATTCAAATACATGATCAAAACATTTTCATATTCAAAATAGAAACTGAATTCAAAGTCATTTTTTCCTATCAAAATTGAAACTGATGTCAAAAGCATTTTCTTATCAAAACTAAAACTAATTTCAAAGACATTTTCTGATCAAAATGGAAACTGATTTCAAAGGCAAACTAATTTCAAGGACATTTCCTTATAAAAATCAAGACTGATTTCAAGGACAAACTAATTTCATAGACATTTATTTATCAAAACCGAAACTAATTCTTATAAAAAGTATTTTCCTATCTTTGATTTACTGAGTTTGAATCACATTTACTTACACGTCTTATCTTTCTCACATAGCTTACTTACATGTCTTACACATCGGTACTTGGCTTACTTACATGTCTTACGCATTCTTACTTAGCTTACTTACATGTCTTACACATTCTTACTTATCTTACACAATTTGATTCACGGATATTCCGCCGTGCCGGTTCGATTCACACACACTTACACATCTTACATAGCTTACATAGATTCACTTACTTGTCTTATACATTTTTACCTAGCTTACATAGTCGATTCATGGATATCCCACCATGTCAGTTCGATTCATGGGTTTAACCGTCGTGCCGGTTCGATTCATGGATTTACTGCCGTACCAGTTCGATTCACGATTAGCCATCGTGCCAGTTCAATTCCGCCCTAGCGGCCCATAATGTACCAGATAATTTGCCCATTACAGTCCACACATGCACAAATAATCTGCCCATAGCGGTCCATGGTATACTTATAATCTGCCTATAGTGGTCCACGGTATTCTTACAATCCGCCCATAGTGGTCCACTTCAATTTACTTAAGTTATAATTTGATTCGGATTACAAGCTATATACATATTCGAATTGGATTCAATTTAAAGTTCACATTTGCTTCAACTTTAACGTTTGGGTTTGATTCAAAACTTGTTAAACTCACACACACGATGTGCAAAAATGATATTCTTTACATGATTTACAAAGGCTAACATACGATGTTCAAGACGAAAATCATTACTTGATTCGACATTTCAATGAATTCCCAAAACAAACCAATATGTCAAGCATTCAATAATTCAAAGCTTTTAAGTATTTCAAACATTGAAAATATTCAATCACATGATAACTTTCTGAAATCCAAGGTTTCAATTACAAGGAGTTCAAATCAAAACGTATCACATTTCATTCGATCATATCAAGCATCTATGGGTTTAAATAAAAAATGCAATGGTGTATGGAATTTTCCCCACCTTAACCATGAAGTTGCGTAAAGCCAAGCAAAGTCCTATCGACGGATTTCTACCCTTAATCTACATCACAAACATATGATGATGCATCAAGGATTAACTCTAATCACTAATAACTTATACATGTTTTAAGTGTCTTCTTAAAATGAGGCAAAAATAGACAGTTCGTGCTAAATTAGAATTTTGACGCAATCTTCCCCCTAATTTATGACCTTCTAAAATTTTATTCATGAGTTGGTCAATTCACAAAAGTTATAGAGTTTGTTGTCCTCTTTTTAATGCCTTAAGAATCATATGATTTCGAGTTTGGGGTAGAAAGTTATAGTTAAAATACCTAAGTAGTGTCGGGAAGCTCTGTCAAATTCGATTGATCGAATTTCATTTCGATCGATCGAATTTCCAAAAAAATCAAATTTCTTAATATCTTATCAAAATCGATCGATCGAATTTTATTTCGATCGATAAAATTTGACAGATTTCATTAGTCAGAAGGGTTTATCTTCTCAAACCCATTTTCTTTCAAATCTATCTTCCCCAAATCACTTGCAATCATGCCCAATCATCCATGAATCAAATTCACACTAATTCTACACTATAAAACATAAATCTTACCTTTAGGACTCATGAAATCGACATGCAAGATGAACGATTATCAGGAATAACGACGCTTTTGCCACACACGCCCAAAGGATTTGAAACCCTTGTTTCTCATGATTGTAACAGATGCAAATTGAAGTCTCTAGCCGTCTTAATGACCACACTTCTTCTTAAAGAAGAAGAAAAATCTAGAAGAAGGATCTAAAGGTTAAGGCTTTTAAAATAAAGATGGTTTGGGAGCGATCAAGTTCTCTCACGCTCTTAAATCGAAACCACGCCAAAGATCCATTCATTTTTCCGGTAAACAACGAAGAAGAAGAAGTTGAGCGGAAGATCAACAACGATCCGGGTGTAGGAATGGCAACGTGATGGAATTCTTCTCCCTAGGCTCTTTCCCTCTTCTTTCTCTCACTCTTTCCTCCCTCAATTAAAACTCAAATGAGTTTTGCAACCAAGGGAGATCCTTATGCACTTTCCCCCTTTTTAACCCATGGGTTGTATTTGGTGTTAGACACACACACACCGTGAGTCGGTGCATGGGTTTTCTATCAAAGGCCAAAAATGGTCAAATCTTCACTTGTCACTAAATCTTTTTATCGACGATGGTCTCATGGATTCTCGTGTAACAATTTCGATTCGGTACCTACACTATTCACACCACATGCATTTCTCTAATTTATTTATTTCAAACACTCATCCAGTTAAAAGAGCATTGGTTCCGGTGTGACTCTAGTATGCACAATTTGGGTATTAACGACTTCCTCAAAGGTTCTAGTCGAGGCCCAAAGTCGGATCAAATAGTTTGCCCAATCAATTATACCATTCCTTAACACCAATTGTACACTTCTAAAATAAAAATAAAACATTCTAATACCTAACAACATGCATCGTATGTCTTGCCAAATACATATACTTGGTTGGGTGCCACGTGACAGGTTGGGTTATTGGGTTCAGGTTTGTGTGCAACAAACACGCATACACTCTACATAGGGTATGGGTTGGGCTTTAATGTGTTTGGCATGTAACTCGAACCACCACAAGTGGGTTTTAGACCACACTACTTAGGTCAAATGTTTCACTCAGGTCAAATCAGTCAAAAGGGCGCAATTCGTCAAAGGTCACCGATTCAACATTTTCAAAAATTTTGGGTTGTTACATTCTTCCCACCTAAAAGAATTCTCGTCCTCGAAAATATACGTATCTATTTAGAAGAGGTATGGATACATGGTAGTATCAAACAAGGGTAGTCACATCCTCTAAGAGTCAATGATTCATCATCAATGAAATTCGGGGTCATTACATCCCCCCCTCCTAATAAAAATTTTCATCCTCGAAAATTGACAATGACATTTCTGAATGCTAACTCAATCTATTATACATGATCTTTCACAATAACCTACATCGGCAACATGGTGACCATAATGATGAACAAAACCCACCAACTACGATTGACGTTGGCAAGAATTTACACACAACGATGAAACAAACTCATGCACCCTGAACGAAAGAAACAAATTTCTAATAGAGGATCCACCACTAATTCCATAGTAAGATGACATGTTATACACAGACGACTCACGCTTGTCCTATGCTAAGTTCATTCTCATAGTCATTCAATTAAACTATCCACTTTTAGTCCACAATCAAAAATTTTATCTATCAAGCATCCTGCAAAATAAAATGCATCCCTAGCAAGGTATCCATTGCATAATCCATAACCATTTTTAGCAATAAATTCCATAGCTAATTCGAAAATTAGCCATAATTAGGCCAATCACCATTTATCCTACACTCAGAGCATTACCCTGCATATCTACAACTATTTAGATAGTTGGCCATGGCTAATTATAAATCTTTTACCTGTACAAAACTATGTACAATTTATCCACAACTAAGTATCAATCCTTGACATTGATTTCATTCATTATGCAAAAGAAAAGCATATTCACTGGAAGGCATGCATTTTACATACCATAATCCTTGGAACAGAAAAATCCACAGCCAGTTTAGTAACAACTCCTGCAATCATTTCCCACTGTGATATGTAATCACGATAGCTACACACAAACCATTCACAAATATAATATCACAAACTTAATATAGTCAAGGTGTGTCATAATCACAAAAAAAGGTAAAATTTATCGATCAAGGTACATCACCACCCCAAAAGTTTAAATAATAAGCTATCTATCATAATCCTGAAGTAGATGCCTATGTCGTGTTCCCCTTATTTTCTTTGGGGCAATCCTTTATCCGATGTCCTGCTCAGCCACACTTGAAGCATGCGCCTGTGACCCCCAATATTCCATTGTCCTGTGTTGTCTTCCACATCGTGAGCATGGCTCAACTGGTGTGGTTGAAGTAGTGCGCGATGTTTGCTGCACTATCGATTCTCTAGTCAGATGAAGGTCTGACCGAGTGGGCTGATGAGGTGCTGGCATCAATAGTCTCGGCATCGTAGGCATAGATGTCACCGTCCCTGAATTAGTAGCCCGAGTAGGTTGAGAGGGTTCTGTTGTCAAGAACCTCACTTTCTTGCTTGCCTGTTCAGAGGCATTAGTTTGCATTTGACCCATCCTATTCTTACTTTGTTGATCTCTTCTTTTATACTTATCCTTAATATCTTTTTCAACATCTACGGTCTTTCCCATCACGGCCCCATAGGTTTCTAATTCCAACACAAAAATCCTTTCTTGTATGTCCGGCCTTAGGTAGTCTTCGAATTTATTGGCCTTCATCAATTCCATGGCCACGAGTTCAGTTGCGAATCTTGAAAATCTCGTAAATTCTATCCCATACTCTTGTACGGACAGACTTCCTTGTTCTAAGTTTGCAAAAGCCTTCTTCATTTGATTTCTCACTTGCTTGGGGAAGTATTCCTTGTTGAACACCCCTACAAACTGTTCCCAAGTCCATAACCCATGAGGGTTATCAATTTCTCTACTCCTGATTACCGACTTCTACCATGGATCGGCTTCACCCTCTAGCTAGAAGGAAGCCCAGCTAACCTTCTCATCCTCAGTGCACTGTAGTCTTTACAGGAGTTTCTCAATTTGATTAAACCACTTCTTTGCCTCAAGCAGATCTTTCTACTCACGGAAACTAGGAGGCCTCATCCTCCTAAACTGGACAAATGTCGACGGCTGTAGTCATGGTGGAGGTGGAGGTGGCTGCTAACGGTTCACATTATTAACAACTAGTAGTGTCGTCTGTTGAGCCATGGCAATAGCCTGTTGAGCCAT
The DNA here is from genome assembly GCA_021018995.1 of Chloranthus sessilifolius. Lineage (NCBI taxonomy): Eukaryota > Viridiplantae > Streptophyta > Magnoliopsida > Chloranthales > Chloranthaceae > Chloranthus > Chloranthus sessilifolius. The sequence goes on along the minus strand of CM037597.1, from coordinate 72,814,548 downwards.
GGCGGTAGCCACAACTTCCATGGCCTATGCCATCCTAACCGCTGCCTTATCTCTTTGATCTCTCTCATCAGGAGGGTTTCTTTGACCTCTACTTGAACCCATAGGGATCTCATCCCTACTTCTCAAATTTCTCTCACGACCTCCTCTAGGTCATCGTCTACTAGACATGATGATCTGTTACAATGAAACAAAAGTACCTATTAAAAGCCAGCTACTATATTCGAATAGAACTCCTAACATATCACATCTTATCTCTGTCAGAATTTACTATTACATTTCTGGACCTCCATTCTCGCACTTACAGCAAGGGCTCTCAGTCTCATGGGAGACTTAACGCCTAGGCATTGATACCAACTGTGGCAACCCTAATTTTCCCAACAAGAATTTTTTGAGATTTTTTTCTTCTTTAACCTTACACCAAAACCAATTGGGAAAACCCAGACCGCCCGATTGTAGATCACAATCTGATACTGAATTTAATTGGCACATCCATATATATGCAAAAATCAAAGCAGATAATATATATGGCATGAATAAAATCTCCAGTTCTAATATCCAACATGAGCAGTAAACTAAAACAAACCACCAGTGATGACTAACCATCACCTAACATTGGTGTACAATGCATGTATAATAGCACGAACGTACCAAGCCCAAACTTACCAAATCCACAATGCACTAAATCTACGATCCTAAAATTCTTACAAATCCTCAAAGTCCTCAATCCTCAAGTCTGGTGTCCTGACAAGCGCTATACCTGTGACGTATAGTCGAGGTGAGCTAACAACTAAGCTCAGTGGGAAAAATTGAAACCAATATACATCTCATCACATGCATAGATTCAATGATAAGATCAAAATATTTACATATTCATAATAGAAACTGAATTCAAAGTCATTTTTCCCTATCAAAACTGAAACTGATGTCAAAAGCATTTTCTTATCAAAACTGAAACTGATTTCAAAGGCAAACTAATTTCAAGGACATTTCCTTATAAAACTCAAGACTGATCTCAAGGACAAACTGATTTCAAAGACATTTTCTTATCAAAACTGAAACTGATTTCAAAGGCAAAATAATTTCAAGGACATTTCCTTATAAAAATCAAGTCTGATTTCAAGGACAAACTAATTTCAAAGACATTTTCTTATCAAAACTGAAACTAATTCTTATCAAAAGCATATTCTTATCTTTGATTTTCTGAGTTCGAATCACAGTCACTTACACGTCTTATCTTTCTTATATAACTTACTTACATGTCTTACACATCTTTACTTGGCTTACTTACATGTCTTACGCATTCTTACTTGGCTTATTGACATGTCTTACACGTTCTTACTTATCTTACACAATTCAATTTTCATGGATATTCTATCGTGTTGGTTCGATTCACACACACTTACACGTCTTACATAGTTTACGTGGATTCACTTACTTGTCTTATACATTCTTACCTAGCTTACATAGTGTTAATCAATAAAAAATACTATTTTTCACCTCCTAACCTGACCTTTGGTGGACCTTTGAGTTGACTAATAGAGTTTCTTGAGTGTGTTTTGTAGATAAGCAATAAATTGCAGTCTTAGTGCAGACATCCATCTAAAAATGCCAAAGAATAGACCTGTTGCCTCATCATGTGTTCATACAACCTAAAAGCTCAGCCATCAAGCAATTCATAACCTTGAGAAGTCTATGGGAATGACATGTGACCACATGGGCACACATGGAAACAAGAGCAGTTGCAATGAATGAAGGTTGAACCCCTTAAGAGTTGCTGAGTGCTCGACAGATGAAGAGCGACACCCCAGAGCAGTGAGCCAACTATGGAAATAAAGTATAAAACATGTCGAGAGGTTAATTTGACCTATTGATAGGTTTGGATGCTTAGAATGAACCTGTCGAGAGCTTTCCTGTACCTGTCGAGTAGTAGAGAATGAAGGAACTAACCTGTCGAGAGGTTCTGGAAGTGTATGCTTACTTGTCGAGAGGTTGGAGGTGCAATAGTGCAACTGTCGAAGCCTTACCTGGATATGCAGGGGAGCTCGTGAGGTTCCAGTTACCTATCAAGAGGTTCCCCTGAGCCTAATGAGCAGTAAACACCATCCTATCGATGACTTACCTGAAGGTGCACTCATTCTCATGAGGATTGAAGCAACCTGTCGAGCACTCAACTGAAGACTATATAACAAATCGGCAGGTTGTTTTATAACTTGTCGAGAGAATTGAGGGAGCCTGGATAGAAGTTAAGAATTGTCTCAAATCCCGTCGAGTAGTTTCCAGAACCTGTCAAAAGCCTACTCCATCCTATCAAAATGAATACAAAGTGGACTCAGAACCTATCGAGGAGTCACAGACCCCGTCGAAGGCCACATCCAACTTGTTGAATGAAGAGCCAATAAGACCCAGTACCTATCGAGAGGTTCCCTAAACCTCTCGACACTCGAATTTGGAACTTCTCAGTTCCTTTCATAGCAGTTGCCAACTTAATTACTTTCTGCACACACTCCAAGGCACATCAGCAACCCTTGGGGGTATTTTTAGAAGTCATATGGGCACGAATGGGAACTCTAACCACTTCACATGCACTTGTCCAGTTCGAACCAATTGGGGGAGAGCTTCTAGAAGAGAAATCAGCCACATTAGTAGCTGAGAATAACTGAATTATTCTCTTGAGCTCTGATTAGCTGAAACAGATCTAAGGACAGAGGGGAAGAGTATAAATGGCTGAGAAGTAGCACAAATGAACCATCCAAAAATTGGGAGAACCAAAGCCAAATTCGATTCCTAAAATTCCTTCCCTCTTTTCTTCTTTCCCATTCATTCTCTAGACCAACCATGGTTGGCTAAACCCCTCTAGTAGCTAGGGTGAGGTTGAGAGCTATAAATTGAGAGGTTCAAGGCATTGTATATGGATTAGATGTTGCACAGATTGTAGATCTAAGCACAGTTTATTGTAAGTTTGTATGGAATCAGTATCTCATGGATTTTAAAGTTGATTTTGATCTATTGATCTCTTATTTGCATTTGATTTCCCTAGATTAAATCTCCCTGTGGATGCCTGAGCTTGTAGCCTTGCATCCACAGCATCTACAATATCTTACTTGTTCTAATTAAGATCCTTGAATTAGAGGAATCTCTGAGATGATTGTTAAGCAGTGAAAAATATCATTTTTCACCTCCTAACCTGACCTTTGATGGACCTTTGAGCATAATAATAATGTGTTTTGAGTGTATTTTATAGATAAGTAATAAATTCCAGTCTTAGTGCAGACATCCACCTAAATGGCCAAAGAAGCTGTTCATACATCTCAACATGTGCTCAGATAGCCCAAAGCCAGCCAAGCAACCCACAGATCCTTAGAAGTTCATAGAATGTCTTGAGCCCAACTAGGTTACTTGGAACCAAGAACAGTTACAAGGAATGAAGATTAAACCTACCAAGAGGCTGCTGAGTGTTGAACAAATGAAGATCAGTAACACATGATTGTATGCCAGCTGTGGAAACAAAGGACATAACCTGTCGAGAGGATAAGTTAACCTGTCGACAGGTTTGGATGCTTAGAATAAAGCTGTCGAGAGGTTCTGGAAATAAAAGCCAACCTGTCGAGAGGAACGGAGTTGAAAATATGAAGATCTCGCGAGGTTCTAGTACCTATCGAGAGGTTAGAGGTACAATTATGGATCCTGTAAAGAGTATACCTGGAGGTGCAGAGGAAGTTGAGAGGTTCTAAATACTTATTGAGAGGTTCAACTGAACCTGTCGAACAGTGCATGGAAACCTATCGATAACTTACCTGAAGCTATGCTCATTCACATGCGGATTGAGCCAACCTATCGAGCACTCAACTAAAGACCGTATATTAAGTCGAAAGGTTGACTATAACCTGTCGAGAGGATGAATGAAGAACTGGACAGAACATGAAGATGTACTCCAATCCTGTCGACCAGTTCACATGAACCTATCAAGATGTACTCCAATCCTATTGAGAATGCTCTAAACCTATCGAGAGCTACTCCGTCCTGTCGAAGTGAATGCTAGGAAGACTCATGCACCTGTCGAGAAGTCTTCAATCCTGTCGACTAGTCAACCAAACCTGTCGAAAGCCATTTCAACCTATCGAGAGGTTCCCAGAACCTCTCGACATTTGAATTAGGAACTTCTCAGTTCCTTTTACAGTAGCTGCCACACGCCAATGTTTTGTGCACGCATTCTAAAACACATCAACAACCACTAGGGGTATTTTTGGTATGCAACTGGGCACAAATGAGAATCCTAACTACCTCACGTGTATTTACCAGTGTTGGACCAATGGAGAAAGAGCTTCTAGAAGAGAAATCAGCTATATCAGCATCTCAGAATAATAGAATTATTCTCTGAAGCTCTGATTGGCTGAAACAGATCTGAGAGGAGAGGAGAAGTGTATAAAATCTTGAAGAAATTAGAGAGCAAGCACCCAAAAATTAGGAGAACCAGAGCCAAATCCGATCTCCATCTTCCCCCCAAAAATTCCCTCTCTCCTCCTTCCCCCATTCTCTTCTTAGCAAATTATGGTTGGATAATCCTCTTAAGTAGCTAGGGTGAGGTTGAGAGCTGTACATTGAGAGGTTCAAAGCTTTGTAGGAGGATTTAGTGTTACACAGATTGCAGATCTGAGCACAGTTGACTGTAAGTTGTATTGATTCAATAGTTGTTGAATGTAAAGTTAATTTGGATTTATAAATCTCTTGATTGCCATTTGATGTCCCTAGATCTAATATTCCTATGGATGCCTAAGCTTGTAGCCTTGCATCCACAGCATCTGTAATGGTATAATTGTTCCAATTAAGATCTCTGAATTGGAACAATCTCTGGGATGATCTTTGACCATTCGAGTAGATAGATCATAGCCTTAGGATTGCTTCAATTCTCTGGTTGAGAGTGGATTCTTATACCATGCATCTGAGCTTGTAGCCAGATGAAGGATTATTGTAAACCAGTTCCCTGCACTGCCTTTGAATCAAACAATTTTCAATAAAAACCAAAATCCCTAGCTGTTATTCTCCACCTCTTGATTTTAATTTTTTCTCCATTTTCCTTTTACTCTGTGTTTAATCAAATCTGGATCACTTGCATTTAATTTTTTGTAATTTTTAGTAAAGTGACAAATTCTAGAAACCTCTCCTCTTTCCTATTTTAGTTTAGTTTAAATTAGGAGAGAGTGCCAGATCTGCTATAGATCTAGAGATTTACCATAGTTTAAATCACATTTCCCTACGGAAGAACCCTTACTTACCTATTAAGACTTGCTGCAACATCCCTGGTTCTTACAGGATTGGCTACTTACCTTGATCCCTCATTGGTGTAACTTGTGCAGTTAATTTGTTGTTTTAATCATTTAATAATTGTAAGGTGAGCAGCACAATAAGTTTTTGGCGCTGCTGCAGGGGATCTATGTTTTAAAAGTGGTAGATCTAAGTTTTTCTCATTTTAGATTTAGATTTTTTATTGCCTATTTTGTGTTTGAATAATTGCTGCTGTAGTTTTTTATAGTTTAATTTTGTGATTGCAGATATGGAATTATTGTGTTGAAAGGAGCATTGTGCCAACTTGAGGAGCAAGCTTTGCTTAAGTTTATATCTCTTAACTCTGTTTACATTTCTAGATTTGTAATTTTTATATCTGTAGCATTAGTTGTGTATTTGTGTATATGTTTTGTTGAAATTTGTGCTGTGATTTTCTGTGTTGTACTTAGTTTCTGCTGTGTGTATGCTTGGTAGAAGATCTCTTAACCCTGAGATTGCTCCTTTAGATCTTGAAGTTGAGAGACTTCTTAGACCTAAGCATCCCATACACACACCTGTAGTTGATTGTGATAGTTCTGCAATGGGTGAGCAACCTAGGACATTGAAGGAATTCAATGCACCAAGGGTGTACAATTCTCCTTTCTGCATTCAATTCCCTGTTGTCCAAGGGAACTGTGAGATCAAATCCTCCATTATACAGATGCTACCCTCATACCATGGCCTGAGTAAAGAAGATCCATATATGCACATTGATGAATTTCTAGGACTGTGCACTACCTTCAACATTACAGGTTTGGGGGAGGAAGCAACTAGGTTAAGACTCTTTCCTTTTTCATTAAAGGATAGAGCCAGGACTTGGTTGTCAATACTCCCAACCAATAGTATTCAGTCCTGGAATGACCTTCAATGTCAGTTTTTCCCCATGTCCAAAACAAGTTAGTTGAGGAAGAGTATAATCTCTTTTACTCAAGCCTCAACTGAAGACTTTCACCAAGCATAGGAGACGTTTAAGGAACTCTTGAAGTAATATCCCCATTACCAAATTCCTTAATGGCAACTAGTTCAAAGTTTCTATCAAGGAATTGATCCCAAGAGTAGGGATATGGTTGATGCCTCATGCGGTGGTACATACCTCCACAAGACAGCTGATGAGGCTTAGGAGTTGTTTGATATCATTAGTGAAAACTCCATACAAAGGGAGACCTAGTTAAGAGATTGTGAGACTCCTAGATTGGTGAGAGAAAATGCTACCATAGGAAAAATGTATGACGTGAGTGGATACAATGATTTGGAAAGGAAAGTGGACAACTTGACTCAAAAGTTTGATAAGCTCATGGGAGCAATGCAGCCTCCAATGGCTGCAAAAGTGGAGGAGGCATGTGTGATATTCCAATTCCCCACTCACTCCCATGAGGAATGTCCCTCTGCTACCTAATTTCTAGACCTTGTGATGGAACATGTGAATGTTGTTCAGTCCTATGGACAATAGCCTATTTGCTGGTTATCATTGGAGAAACCACCCCAACTTGAGGTGGAGATAAGATACCTTCCAAAATCAGTAGTAGCAGCCACAACAGCAATCAATGCCTCATAAGAATGCCCAACCATATCAGTAAAATTACTTTCCAAGGCCCCAATATCAACAGCCTATTGCTCAGCCAATGGCTCAACCTGTGCATCCAAGTACACCAGCCCCAGCACCCCCTTGATTCCTCACATATGAAGAGCAAGTTCTAACTTCACTACAAAATTTAGGCTCTTTATCACAAACTCTCAACTCTCATAGCCAAAGTATCAAGAAGATAGAGGACCACCTTGGTCAGCAATCTAATACTTTGACTAAAAGAGAGGAGGGAAAACTGCCTAGTCAGCCCATGAACAACCCCAGAGGGTAGTGCATGGTGGGTGAGATTTCTTCACATGAAGAAGCCAAATCTGTCACCACTTTGAGGAGTGGAAGGTTGATTGATAACAAAGTTGGTGTGAAGCCAGATGAGGAAAGTGCAAAAATTGAAGGACCAATCCATGATGATATGCAGTAGGAGTAGCATATAAAAAATAAGGGGGGTGTTGATGTACCCTAACAGAAAACTAAAAACAAAAATAAAGAAAAATTTGATGAGCTTGCTAAGGCAGCAAATGGGAGATCAGTCCCCCATTTGCCATTTCCCAATGCATTGAAAGTACCTTCTCCTTTTGATAAGGAGAATGCTAAAGTGGAGGAGATGATGGAAACATTCAAACAAGTAAAGATCAACTTGCCTTTACTTGATGCTATCAAGCAAGTTTCAGCCTATGCAAAATTTTAAAAAGATTTGTACACCCATAAAAGACAATCTATGATACATCTATCTAAGAAAGTCTTTTGTGCTGAAAAAATAAACCAAGTGCTGGCCATTGCAACCCCAGTCAAGCTTCAAGACCCTGGAGTTCCCACAATCCCTTGCATCATTGGGGATCATACCATTGAGAAGGCATTATTAGATCTGAGAGCTAGTGTAAACCTGATTCCATATTCAGTTTATGAGAAGTTAGGCTTCGGAGAATTGAAGCCCACACATGTGGTGCTACAACTAGCTGACAGATCTGAGAATAGACATGTGGGAATGATAGAGGATGTATTAATTGGGGTTGATAAGTTTTTCTACCCAGTAGATTTTCTGGTGCTTGATATGGAGCCAAGCAAGTGCACAACCTCAATTCCTGTGATTTTGGGCCTTTCTTAGCCATTGTCAATGCTTGTATTTAGTATAGATCAAGAGTAATGGAGGTGTCTTTTGGCAACATGAAAGTGAAATTGAATGTGTATGATGCAGCCAATCAGCCTCACTTGGATAGTGAGGATTACTTTTTAAGTGATGTATTTGATGAGCTTGTGGAAGAGACTTTGCCCAAGCTGCTGCAAGGTGATGACTTTTGTGATGTTTTTAAAAATATGTAGAGTGAGATTGTAGAAGAGAAAGCCCCCACACCCATGGTTCAAGAGGTGAAAGCCTTAAATTCTGATATGGGGCCAGCAACAAGGTATCCACCATGGAAACCTACTGTGTTGCCTCTTCCACCACCATCAAAGGCACCTTTGTTGCCTTCTCTCATATGTCCACCAGATGTAGAGTTGAAATAGCTGCCTAAGACCTTGAAATATGTTTTTTTGGAGGAAAATCAGAAATTGCCAGTGATCATTTCTTCCTCTCTCACTGATGAGCAAGAGGATGAATTGTTGTGTGTTTTAAAGAAGCATAAGAGAGCAATAGGCTGGACTATTGCTAACCTTGGGGTTATCAACCCTACTATATGCATGCATAAAATCCACTTGGAAGAGGGTTCTAAACCCTCTAGAGAAATGTAGAGAAAATTGAACCCCCACATGCAAGAAGTGGTAATGAAAGAAGTTGTCAAATTATGCTGGAGTCATCTACCCAATTTCAGATTTCGAATGGGTGGCACCTACTCAGTTGGTCCCTAAGAAATCTGGAATTACTATGATTAAAACTGATTCTGGTGAGCTTGTTCCAACTAGGGAAACCACAGGTTGGAGGCTGTGTATAGATTAGCGGAAGCTCAATTTGAAAACCAGAAAAGACCACTTCCCTTTGCCCTTCATTGACCAAATTTTGGATAAGTTGGCAGGCAAGGCTTTTTTTATTTTCTTGACGGATATTTGAGGTATAACCAAATCCATATTTACCCACAAGACCAAGAAAAAACAATTTTCACATGCCCATTTGGCACCTTTGCCTATAGAAGGATGCCATTTGGATTGTGCAATGCCCCTGCAACTTTTCAAAGATGCATGTAAGCTATATTTTCTGACATAATTGATTAGTTTTTAGAGATATTCATAGATGATTTCTCTATCTTTGGGGACAGTTTTAGCCAATGTCTACACCATCTCAGCCTTGTGTTGCAAAGATGTGAGGAAACCAACTTGATTTTGAGTTGGAAAAAAAGCCATTTTATGGTCAATCAAGGCATTGTCCTTGGCCATGTGGTTTCCCACAGAGGCATTGAGGTAGACAAGGCTAAAATTGATCTTATTGCACACTTACCCCCACCAAAAATTATGAAACAAGTCAGATCTTTCTTGGGGCATGCTAGGTTCTATAGGAGATTCATCAAGGATTTTATCAAGATCACAAAACCTCTTTGTCACCTGTTGTGCCAAGAGGTCCCCTTTGAGTTTGATGATGAATGTCTTATGGCTTTTGAGCTTTTAAAAGGTTGTTTAACCTTTGCTCCAATCCTTCAAGCACCTGATTTTTCTTTGCCATTCAAGCTGATGTGTGATGCATCAGATTTTACTATTGGTGCAGTCTTGGGACAAAGGAATGATTGTGTGATTGCTTATGCAAGAAAAACCATGATTGATGCTCAGTTAAATTACACCACAACTGAGAAGGAATTGTTGGAAATTGTCTATGCCTTAGAAAAATTTAGGTCTTATGTTTTGGGGTCTAGGATAGTAGTGTTCACAAACCACTCAGCCCTTAAGTACCTTTTGTCAAAAAGGATGCAAAGCCAAGATTAATTAGATGGATCCTTCTATTACAAGAGTTTGATCTTGAGATTAAGGATAAAAAAGGGGTTGAAAATGTGGTTGCAGACAACTTATCCAGGATCCTAGCTGAGGAGTTTGATAGGATGCCTATCAATGATTCCTTCCCTGATGAACAGTTATTTACTATCACCACCTCTACACCTTGGTTTGCAAACATTGTGAACTATTTGGCTGTGGGTAGGATTCCCCCACATTGGAACAAAATGGACAAGGAGCTGTTCTTTTCACAGATCATACATTACATGTGGGAGGATCCTTACCTGTTTAAGCATTATGCAGACCAAGTGGTGATGAGATGTGTCCCTGATGAGGATTTCCACAACATACTAATCATGTGTCATGAACAGGATTGTGGAGGCCATTTCAGTGGCAACAAGACTGCTGCCAAGGTGCTCCAAAGTGGATTTTATTGGCCCACTCTCTTCAAGGATGTATGGCATCACTGTAAAGCTTGTGAAAGATACCAAAAGATGGAGAGTATCTTCAAATGAAACTCCATGCCTTTACAGCCTATACTTGTGGTTGAACTTTTTGATATCTAGGAAATAGATTTTATGGGCCCTTTTCCTTCTTTATATGGGTATAGTTTTATCCTTGTGACAGTAGACTATGTGTCTAAATGGGTGAAAGCCATTGCCATAAGGACTAATGACCATAAGGTTGTCTTAAAATTTATCAAAGAAAATATATTCTCAAGATTTGGCACCCCTATAGCCATCATCAGTGATGGGGCACTGTTGGGGATTTTCAATGTGTTGATGTATTGTGTAATGATAAAGACAAAATAAAATCATAATAAAATAGAGATGGATTTAGCACATCTAAAATATCCTAGACCTGTAAGATACCGGGTCCTTTGTAGCAAGTTTTAATAAGTTAGAGTTTGTCCCACAAGGAGTAGTGATCTAAACCTAGAAGGAGTATAGTAGACCTCCAGATCTGGCAATTCTATGAAAACAGGGAAAAGAAAGAGAGTTTTTCTGTGTCACTAGATCTAATTATTTTATAAAACTACTGGAGATTTTCTAAACTACTGGAGAAATATGAATAAAAGAATGATTATTTAAACTAAAGTACATAAAAATAAATCCTAATCCTCCTTCTTCAGATTAAGGTCGTCAATCTTAGTCCTCAGCTATCAGATATTTATGAAAATAAACAGTACCGTTACACCATATATCAAGTTTCCTACAATTGGTCATCAATCAAGTCTAGGATCCCATAAATACAGATTTAATCTAATCTTAATCCTCCTTCTTCAGATTACGGTCGTCAATCTTAATCCTCAGCTATCGGATATTTATGAAACTAAACAGTACCATTACACCATATATCAAGTTTCCTACCATTGGTCGTCAATCAAGTCTAGGATCCCATCAATATAGATTTAATCTAATCCTAATCCTCCTTCTTCAGATTAAGGTCGTCAATCTTAATCCTCAGCTATTGGATATTTATGAAAATAAATAGTACCATTACACCATATATCAAATCCTATCAATACAAATTTAATCTAATCAACAATCAACCATAAATTTGGGTGTCAATCAAACTCTAGCAAACTGAAGATGGAAAAGTAGGAACCGTTACACTAATCTGCAAATTCTAACCTGAGTCGTCAATTCAAGTCAAAACTTGAAGATTTTTACAAAACTGAAATAAAACTAAACTAAAAGATGGAGGAAGATGGATGGTGAAATAAAGATCAAATGGTGAGAAATAGGCAGCCAGGACCTAGTTCTCATTGTAAATCAAGAATCCACTCTAAACCAGAGGCTTGGACTGATCTTAAGGCTATGATCTGTCCACTTTAATGGTTACAGACCATCCTAGGGATTTCCTCCAAATCAAAAGTTTCAATTCGATCAAATCAAAGGCATTGTATAGAAAAGATTTGCTACAATCCTTCATCTGACTACAAGCTCAGATGCAAGGTATAAGAATCCACTCTCAACTAGAGAATTGAAGCAATCCTAAGGCTATGATCTGTCCACTCGAATAGCCATAGATCATCCCAGAGATTATTTCAATTCAAGGATCTTGATTAAAACAAGTAAGCTATTGCAGATGCTGTGGGTGCCAGGCTACAAGCTCAAGCATCCACATGAACATCCGATCCAGGGAAATCAAATACGAAAAAGTGAAGTTTAGATCAGAATCACCTTTAAAACTCACAATTACTGTAATAACATCTTACAGCCTATTGAGCTCGGATCTGTAATCTATGCAACATCGATCTATTCCCAAATTCTTTGAAGCTTTCAAAATATAATTACAAAACAGATCTGGACTACTTATTTAGATCTAATCCAACAAGCTGGATTAGAGAGAGAAGGGGGAAGAGAAAAAGGAAAATAAAAACCTAAACTAAACCTAAATGAGCTAAGGAGAACTTAGGCTATTCCTTTGTTCCTTCTTTTCTTGCTAAAGAAAAACAACAAAATAGATGGGTATTTATAAGTGTGCATTGATCCTTGTGCCTTGGGTTTCAACCAATCAGAGAGTAGAGATGGATCACTCTTCTATTGTGCTTCAGTTGCATTCCCGCCAAAAAATTAGCTCTTACCCATGTGAAGGATTTCCTGTGCATTGGAGTTCTCGAAACTGCCCTTGCTTACCAAAAATACCTGCTGCTCAACTTGCTATCCGCAAAATGAGCCCAAGCTGCCCCTTTTTCCAGTTGCACACCTCAAATGATTGCCCACAAATTATTTTCTGCTGCAGCCCTTGTATATTTGCTAGAAATTACTTTAGAAGCAGGCTGCTGCAATTACCAATGCAACCCTTTAGATCCATACGACAGCTGCTGAAGTTCCCAAAATTAAACCCCACATCTATTGATGAATGCTAGAACCCGAATTGGATTGATTTTCTGAAGCATCTCGAGAGGATGGAGAGCTATATGCGACAGGTTCACCAGCAGGTTTAAAACAGTAGTTTCAGCAATCCATTCGACAAGTTAAATGGACTGCTCGATAGGATGGTGAGTGGAAGAGTGAACTACTCGAATAGTTGGGCTGAATTTCTGAAGGATTTCGATAGGTTATCTGCAGCCAAATGAACCCTTCGATAGGTTCTAATGGGAGGTTGAAGCAAGCAATATATATATATATATATATATATATATATATATATATATATATATATATATATATATATATATATGTACATGCAGCTGCACTCAAGACGCCAGGTTTGAGGGGCTTTCTGAGAAATCGACGGTTGGATAGGATCTTGACAGCATCTTGACAGATTTGGAGCAAGCTGGAGGTTGGGCTTCTCGACAGGTTGAGATATTTAAGCGGTCAAAGGCTGCTATGGTCTGGTTTTTCAGCTGAAGCAAGAGGCATATATATATATATATATATATATATAAATGCATATGCAGCTACACATAAGACGCCAGATTTGAGGGGCTTTCTGAGAAATCGACCGTTCGATAGGATCTTGACTGTACATCGGCCGATTGGAGAAAGCCAGAGGTTGGACATCTCAACGGATTGAGATATCTAGGCGGCCAACGGGCTGGATTGCAGTTGAAACTTGCATGCAGGTTTGCTAGAAGGCTACTGCTGCTTGTAGTATTCGATAGGTTTGAAGGTGGGGCTGCAACTGTAGGTTTCGATAAGTGCAGGGCTGCAGTTGAGCAACCAATCAATAGGTTGGAACTTCAGCTGTTGTGCAAGAGTAATTTCACCATGTATTCGATAGGTTCAAAGTTGCAGAATTCGATAGGATGGAAAATAGGGCTGCAGTTGGATATTTCGATAGGTTAGCTATAGAGGGCTGCTGCAAGGTGTCGATAGGTGCAAGGTGCAACTGAGTAACCATTCGATAGGTTAGAGGACCAGGCTGCACTTGCTGTTTCGATATGATTGGGAGCTTCAGCTGAGCAACCATTCGATAAGTTAGTTGCTTGGGAACAACTCGATAGGTTGAGTTGCTGCAATTCGATAGGATGAAAATAGGTGCAAGGCTGCAGCTGGGTAGCATTCGATAGGTTAGCTGCTGACCTTTAGCTGCTGACCTTGCTCACTGCTCGATGGGTTGAAGAAATGAGCATTCGACAGGTTCAAGTGCAGTTTTTATCAATCTGTTCGAGTGGTTGCTTAGATGAACCCGACAGGTTGCTTTCTTCATCATGTACACTTCATGGGTTTGTTCCAGCAACATACACACTTGAGAGGTTCGAAATGGAGGCTGAACTTCTCTATTTCTTCACTTGAGCACTCAAGAGGTTCACTCTCCATTAAGTGCAACTGCTCAACATCATTAGTGTGGTGCTCTTACAGCTTCAGGTTTGCTTGAATGCCTCAAATACAACAGCTGGGTTACTTGTAATGTACACACTGCTGAAGTTCTGGTGGCGCTGCTCTTGTGTGCAACTAAAGTTTGGGCTATTTGAATAAATGCATACCCCAGCTCCTCCTTTCTAATGTGCAGCTATCTAGTGTGTAGCCAGCTACTCCCATGTAATGCTGCTCAAGCTGTTCTGTTCCATTGTGCACAGCTGAGCTGAAGCCGATTCCGAGTTTGCCCAAGTGTGTACATAGCTGTCATCATGGTGTCTTCAAGGCTTGCACAGCTGTCCTGTTTTGCTTTCATCGGGAATGTAGGCTGCTGCAATGGACACCAAGTTATAGCTCAGAGACTGCTTAGGCTGAAGCTACATAGTTTTCATGCGAGACTCCCTTTCTTCTCAACTCATTTCTCTCTCATTGGCACCTTTTTACCGTGAAACTGCACTAAGGTCGCACTTTCATTCTAAACTGCAAAACAAGCTAAAAGTAATCATAAACAGTTCTAAGGCTTAGCAAAAGCCAGGTTTAAAAGTGTAGAAAGTGGCAAAAATCAGTGACTAACAGGCAGCCATTTCTGTAACAGAAATTTTGAGAGCTTGCTCAAGAAGTATATTGTTACACATAGGATTGAACTCCCTACCACCCCAGACTAGTGGGTAGGTTGAAATATCAAATAGGGAGAAAAAGCGCATCCTAGAGAAGACAGTTAGGACAGATAGGAAGGACTGGGCCATGAGACTTAATGATGCATTGTGGGCTTATAGAACTGCCTATAAGACCCCAATTAGCATGTCCCCTTTTAGACTGGTGTATGGCAAGGCTTGTCACTTGCCAGTAGAGTTAGAACATAGAGCCTATTGGGCTGTTAAAGCATTGAACATTGATCTAACTTCTGCTGGCATGCACAGGAGGCTCCAACTATCAGAGTTGAAAGAGCTAAGATTGGAAGCATACTCCAATGCTAGGATCTATAAAGAGAGAACCAAAGCCTTCTATGAAAAGCATTTGCTGAGGAAAGAGTTCACAGTTAGCAGCAAGGTATGGTTATTCAACTCTAAATTGAAATTTTTCTCAAGTAAGTTGAGATCCAGATGGGACGGACCTTACATGGCAGAGCATGTATCCCCATCTAGAGCTATTGAAATCAAGGATCTCAAAGATGGTAGGATAATGAAGGTGAATGGTCAAGGCTCAAACTTTTTGTTGATAATGTGGTGGAGCCTGAGGTGACCACCTACCTCCAAGAACAACCAAAAATGTGATTGATTCTCAATAATGTATACTATGTATCATAGCTGCTATTTTTGTCAGTGTGAATTATTATTTTTGTTTTAAATCTAATTGGCATTGTAAATATGATTGCCAATTGCGCTTGATGTTTGTATTTACAAATCTTGAGTCCTTCGAAAATTGTTTGAAGATGTGTTATAAACTCCAAGGCTAGAGAAATGAATGGGAACTGAGGAGAATTGATACATTTGTGTGGCAAATGGACTAGGAGTTGAGTAGAAATCTATTTGAACTAAGAAACTACCTGTCGAGAGGAGGGGAGAACATTTTGACAGGTTTTGAAGGTTTTCAGTATGCATTTTGACAAGATTTGGGACCTATCGAGAGGTTTAAGTCAATTTTCGATAGGTTCTGAAGGAGTAAAGATGATTGTCGATAGGATCTATGAAATTGTCGACAGTTTCTGAAGGTTTTTGAGTATAGTATCGACAGGTTCAGAGTACCTGTCGAGAGGTTCTCTGAACCTCTCGAGTGATTTTTTTTTCCTGAAGCCTTAAACCCATCGACAGGATTGAGTGAACCTCTCGAGACCTTCAGTCGCTTTTCACATTTTGACAGGTTGTATCAACTTGTCGACACCTTGTCCCAATCTTGTCGAAACTCAATTTTCATTGTTTTAAACATATCGACAACTCCATTCATCCATTCGACAGCTTGTCTCTGAGCTTTATCTTTCTCTCTGCCGATTTCCATTCTCTTTCTTCTTCCTTTACCTCACTGGTTCTAACCCCACTCACTGTGCCCCTGCTCTAAGTACTTTAATTCCTCAAAAGCTACATTTTGCACCTATTGGAGATTGATTTGGTGTCGTGCACATTGAGATCTAAGAAACCCTAGGTTTCTGTTGGTAAGTCCTCCTTCCCCATTCACTCTATGATTTCCTTGCTCAGTACTTTCATTGGTAATTGTTGTGGTAATTCATTTGAGACGTAGAAGATTTTTGTGAATTATTGAGATATAATTTGTGTGGATTGAGGGCCCAATGGCTGATCAAGAGGATACCCTAGCTACCCTTTTCAAAGCCCCTTCCACTAGAAAATCCAGTAGGCTAACCAAACAGCCCAAGGAGAACCCATCTGCCAAAAGAAAGCTTGTCATGGATAAATTTGAGAAACCTAGAAAGCAAAGAAAGCCAAGAAGGCCCAAACCAGTGAAGAAATTGTTGACGAGGCCCTTGAGATAGAACCTAACCCTGTGCTTGAAATTCCTGAGCCTGTGCCTAATCCTGAGGAGGAACCTGAAGTCCCTGTGAACCTATCTACTCCTAATGAATTTGTGGATAAGTTAGGCCTGATTCCAGAGATAATTGTTGACACCACCTATTTTTCTAAGGAAGAAGAGTGTAAGGATACTTTGAATTATTTGGTGAAGGCAGGCCTGACACCCACGCTGACCCCATTAAGTGAAAAATCATACCCTAGGCTGGTCAGGTTGTGGTATCAGAACCTCAGGAAGAAGACCAAACCAGGTTCAACTGATCCTTGTCTGGAGACTATAATTGATCACCAAGAGATTGTTGTGAATTAGAGTGATATAGGGTTGGTTTTAGGGGTCCCCTCTATTTTTGATACATCCTATGGTCTGCCAAAACCTGAAAATGTGCATTTCAAAGCAATGGCCAGGCACCTCATTTAAGGCATTGTAGGGCCTGATAAGTCAATAATGAGGAGAGATCTACACCCCAGTATGCTGTTCATTGATTTAATTTTGAGAAAAAACATATATGTCAGTGGACATCAGTAAGAAAGGAGAACCCCCATAGTGGATGCCCTATATTTTTTCTCCAAGGGCTAGTTTATGAATGCTACCCAGCTGGTATTTGATGCAATGGTGGATGTCAATGAGAAAATATGAAAAGTGCAAGCCTTACCTGGCCTACCTTACAGCAGGTTCATCACTGCCTTGCTTAAGAGAGGAAAATTTGCTTTCCCAAATGATGAGCCAGTGGTGAAGGTGACTCCAAAAGTATTTGGGAAGAGTGCTTGGTCTGCCAGTAGGACCTTAATTGAGAAGAGTAAGAATAAATCAAGTGAGGATCTTGAGATAGAAGCTCCACAAGCAGTCAGCTCTACTGCTGCACATGGCACCTCTACTTCTGCTAGTTCAGTGCCTCTCCCAATAGCTGCCACTAGCTCAATACCTTCTCCTGAGATCCCTACATCAGTCACCTCTAAGCCTTTGCTCACATATGCTACTCCTAGCTTGGAGCCTCCACTTGTGACATTTGTACCCACAATTATCCCCTCCATCGATTTGATTTTGCCTATGGTCAGCTCCTCTGATGCCAACCTCACCATTCCCCCCTCTGTCATACCATCCATCTCAGTTTCTTTACCTTCCATTACAGTCTCCATACCTCCCAGCACCTCAGCCACCCTTTCCACCATCACCACGTCCACGCCTCTGTCAGTTCCTCTTACCACAGACCCCATCCTTACCTCACCTTCATCACCCAACCTATCCATCCCAGTTGTTGAACACTTGAGCCCTACACCATCTTCATCAACTGACTTAGCCACTTCCAACCCTCCATCCATACCCTTTGACACTAACCTCACCTTCACCTTATCACCTGCCCACACCCAAGACCAGATAACCACTGAGGGATAGTCATCCCTAATTGACTCCATTGTGGAGGAAATTGGGTGTGAATATACCCCCCTACCTGACTCTCCATAGCCTACCCATTTATAGACCACCCACCCCACCTTTTCACCATGCCCACACTTCCCCATTTTAACCTATCCCACCCATCCAACCCACAACCCCTATCATACTTGACCGCCTACCCCAAATACTCAGACTTCTCCTCTCCCTTTAATCCCAAGTAATGGCCAATACCCATACCCAATCATCCATTGAGGCCATCCTCCTATCCATGAACTCCACTCTCCAAAGCCAGGCCTCCATGTAAACTAGCCTCCAAGCCATCCAATCCACCTTGTCCCTTTTAACCCAACCATCACAATAGCCAACTATCCCTACACCCACCCATTTACCTACTCAACCCCCTTCTCCCCAACCCATTACCTTAGCTATAACCTCCCCTGTTACTGCCCCTATTGAACCTATCCCTCCTCCTACCTTTACCAATGTTGTCACAGATGTGGATGATTTAATTCCTACCTCCTCAGTCCCAACACAAACAGACCCTGAACTTGAACCATCACCCCTACCTGAGCCCAACCTTGCAATCCCTCACCCTTTACCCTTAATCTCCACCCCACCCATGCCATCATCCCTTCCCTCTCCGTTCCTGGCTAGCCCTTCTTCAAGTGCTAACCAGCCCATACTCCTTGCCTCTTCCTTTCCCATACCTCCTCCATACTCTACCCTCCTCCATGTCATGCAACAGAATTCATACCTTATAAAGGATGTTGTTCGAGGAATGGCTGCCCTCCGCAATCCAATCGAGATGCCCTATGAAGCAAAGATAAATCAAATGACCGCGGATTACAACTTTGAGATGTTGAATATACCAAAGGGTTAGCAATAAATTTTGATTCAATTTGAAGCTCGGAAGCAAGAGGCAGCAATAGAGAAATTGAGAGCAGATGGGCTTGAGAAAAGGCTAGCTGCCTCCAGAGAGGTCACAAAGGCCATAAGGGAACTCTAAGAAAGTAGAGTTCTGTTTGCTGAAAAGAAGGCAAAAATCCTTGAAAGGAGAGTTGCTAAACTAACTAGCACAGAACCTGCACATGCCACTGCCCCTCCAGCTAGTTCAACTACTACTGTTGATTAGGATGAGAGAGGAAAAGGAGTCCACTTCAAGGATGAGCCAGCAAATAATTGAGCTGATTAGACTTGTACATGCCATTAGTTAGGATGTTTGTGTATATTCTTTTTGTAGTTCTTTCCCTTGCATTGTACAAATTTACTGTGTTTTAAATGAAATTTCTCCTCAGTTTATTTTGTGTGATTTGCTTTATGTCCTTATGGTTGTTTGTTTGTGTATTTTAATTGATTGTTTGTACCCTGTTTGATGTTGCTTCTTACTTTATTTTGTTTTGTTGTGTCTTATTTTACCCTGCTGCACATACACTCTCTTTTGAAATCAGTGAGGACATTGGTCCTCATAGGTTTGGGGGTGTGGCAGGTATGTTAATGGATAGTTAATGGTAGTGCAGCAGGGTTTTAATAGAAATTGAGAAAATAAAGTGATTTCCCACCTAATTTTTGAAATAGAGGAAATTAAAAACTTTTTAAGAATGAAATGTGTTACAGTTCTAACATTTTTCATGAAGTGAATGTCAAGCATTTTAAAAATTGATGATTAGTGAACTTGAAAAGAGAGAAAAATGTGAGGATATCTCCCAGAAAATGTGATGAAAGGCCATACCCAGTGAGATTTGGGCCTAAGAAATTTTCTTTGAAGAGTGTTTTGGCAATTTTTTCTTCTCTAAGGAGTGATTGGATCTAGTTTTAATCACTAGAAGTTGAAATAGCTTGACTGCATTCATGACATTGAGGACATGAAGTAAGACCATCCCTTGGACAGTTTGAGCTTAAAATATCCCACCTTTGAACTGCCCTTGATACATGTTGGCTTCTTACCTTGTGTTTAAAAAGAGGTTTAAAATCACACAATTAAAGGATCTATTGGTTGCACACACCAAGGCAAGCAGACAAACAGACCTGTAAGTATTCAGGGCCAGTTGTAGCAAGCTTTAAATGGTAAGTAAGGGTATGTCCACAGGAAAATGTGAGATGAAAATTAAGTATATCTCCAGATTTAGGGCAGATCTGGCACCCTACCTAATACTAAAATTGCAAAATAGAGAGGAGAGGTTTTAAGGGGTTGTCACTTTAAACTAAACTACAGAAACACAATTAAATGCAGAAATGAATTGAGATTAAATCCAGAGTTCAGATCTTACAAGTGAGGGGAATATTTGGTGAAATTGTAAACAGAAAATGGAGAGAAATAGCTTGGAGTTTGGTCTTGCTGTAATTGGATTGAGTTGATAGTGTCACAAAGAATTCAGAGTGCATCAATCCCTCATCTACCTATAAGCATAGCTACAGGGTAAAAGGATCTGATCTAAGCCAGAGATTTGGATTGATCTTAAGGCTATGATCTGCCCACTTCAATGGTCACCGATCATCCAATAGATTAACCCCATTCTCATGTTTCCATCAGAACATTATAATCACTACAAATGATGCAACTGCCAGGCCACAGACACAGACAATTGCAGGAATATCAGACCTAGGGAGATCAAATGGTATCCAAAAGGTCTACCAATTAAGTGGGTGAGCTAAATCCCATCTACACAAATCCGATCGAGCACCAAACGAAACCAAATGAACTATGGATCTAATTAAAACAATAAAACCAACATTGCATTGAAATAAACTCACTATACAATGAAATGCTCTCAGATTTGTAGTCTGTGCATTATCTGACCCTCGATAACACTCTCAACTCTCTCCAATTACAGATCCAACCTTACTCCTTGCTGCTCCAAAGAAATAACCCAACCATAGTTGGGCAAAAAGGAAGAATAGAGAATTTTGATGAAAGCTCTGATCTCGAGAATTGATCCCCTCTTTTTCTGGCAGCTTTCCTCCTTATATAGCTCTCCCCTTCAGCCTTAGATCTATTTTTCCCGCCAATCATAGCTCAACTAGAATAATTCTGTTATTCTCTCTTTTATTCCCCTTCTAGAAGGCTCACTCAGTTAGTTAGAGTTGGGGGAGAGCATATGGGTGGTCGGTTGGGGTTTCCCAGGGCACTTATAGAGACTTTATACCAGTTACCAGAGTGCCTCGGATTGCATGCAGCAGGTCACCAACTTGCAGCGTGTGCACAGCAGCTTTTTTGAGAAGTCGTTTAGTCGATTTTGATAGGTTCTTGAAGCTTTCGACAAGTTCTAAATAGGCCTTTTGTTCCTTTTGCTAGGATTCAGGATCCTTTCGATAGGTTCTGATAGGTTGCTCCTGAGAATAGAGCTCCAGCATCCTTAGCCTTCATTTGGTGTGTTCGACAGGTTAAGGAATCCTTTCGATAGGTTGGTCTCTGCATAATAAATTTTGATAGGTTTGCTTCTAGCTCCTATCGACAGGTCTCAGACTTCTCGATAGGTTCTCTTCGAGCTCAAGCAACCATTTGATAGGATGCTCCCTTTTCGTTTCTGACTGCGCGATAGGTTCTGGATCCTATCGAATACTCCCATCCTCACTACTTCTTCCTTTTTTCAGCCTTCAGATCTTATCGACAGGTTCCAATAACCTCTCGACAGGTTGTTTTCAGCCTATTTTCATTCCTTCAAAGCTGCTTTGTTGTTGCTGCATGCCCTAAGTCGGCCATTGTTGGGTTTGAACTACAATGAGAGAGATTTCTACACTACGATTGTCTTTTACTACTATCTACAAGACATACTCAACAAGCATTTATTAGTCCACTCATAGGTCTATCAAAGCTCATGTTAAGGGGTGAAAAGTGGTACTTTTCAGAGATTAACACACCCTCAAACCTAAGCTTTGCTAGTCCCTGAGCAAAGGAAGAATAAAGAAAACTAAAATGCCACTTTTATAGGGAGCACAGATGCATTTGGCACATGCATCAAGCCTTTTAAACCCCTAGGTGATCCCTAGTGGAGGAGTGAAGTCTCCTGAGGGTTTTCAGTGAAGGTACCCACAAACTTCTCCAATAAAATCAGTTAATACTTATGCAACATGTTAAAATAGAGTTTAAGTGAAATGAAATAAATTCCACACCATGTCCCTTCAATTTTTGAGGATTTTCAGCAGAAAAATCATCAGTTTAAAACCTAAAATTCTGCTCTAATTCCTTCATCATCAATCAGTTCATGTCAAGGCATTATGCCTGAAAATTGATGCAAAGCTCACCTTTAATTTAAGAAATCTGTTTTGTTAATACCCCAAACAACTTTGATTTCAGACCCAATTCTTACTAGGGTTGTTCACTCACAACAAAAGTAGAAGGGTGCATCATTTCTCACACAACTCAAGAACAGTTGCAGCCCTCAAATAGGACTATAAGCATGAGCATAGGCATTGCTCTAACTTCTAAAAATTCTAACTCTTTTCACCATAGATTAAACAAATCCTCATCTCCACATGACAGCTCAATCCATTTCAGATCAGTAGGGTCTTTTTTTATTGGATTGTAATGTGGCTTATGGGTGAAATTTGTAAAATAATAATGGGGTAAAAAGGATTCAAATTGAGAAATCAGTAAAAGTAAGGAGGTGGTCTAGACAACACCTTCTTCATTTCAGCACAATTCCATCTACTTCTTGAATTTTTAGATTTGAAGTGGCCAGTTTCTAATCCTCTTTTCAGTCTTTCAATGAAATGACTTCTTTTTCTCATTCCTTTTCTTTGATTTTCTATTTTTCCTTTTCTTTTTGTATGTTTTTCTTTTTTTTGTACTTTTCTCCATTTTCCTTTTTATGGGTTGGAATGCCACAACACCACCAAATGTGCTTTCTTCTTTCTCAACCAACCATCAAACCTACTCTACCTTCTGAAATCTTAGAGTGAGGGTCAGGCTTTATCAGGTCACTGAGATTTTGGGTTCAAATTTTCTAGTTTTTATCAAAGAAAACTAGGAATTTTAAGGCTCAAATGGTGTGTATCATGGGCAGTTCAAAGGTGGGACATTTTAAGCTCAAACTGTCCAAGGGATGGCCTTACTTCATGTCTTCAATGTCATGAATGCTGTCAAGCTATTTTAATTTGGATTTGCCTAACTTCTAGTGATCGAAACTAGATCTAATCAGTCCTTAGAGCAAAAAAATTGCTAAGACACTCTTCAAAGAAAAAAAAAATTCAGACCCAAATCTCACTGGATATGGACTTCCATCAAATTTTTGGGGTGTATCCTCACAGTTTTCTCTCCTTCCAGGTTCACTAAACATCACTTTTTGAAAATTTTTGACATTTGCTTCATGAAAAATGCTAAAACTACAGCTCATTTCAGTTTTAAAAAGTTTTTAATTTCCTCTTTTTTTCAAAAATCAAGTGGGAAATCATTTTATTTTTAAAAATGTTTTTCAATCATTGCTGCACTAGCATTAACTCATTTCATTGGCACACCTACCATACCCCCAAACCTAAATTAAACAGTGTCACTCACTGTTCAGAGAGCATGGTAACCATGAAAAGGGTAGATGAAGAAACAGATGCACAATAAGTACAAAGAAAGATAGAGTACAGAAAAGAAACTATGATGAACAGCTAACATATCTACATGGTCTAAATCATTAAGGGAAAACAAACAAAAATAGTCTATATTTATTTCAAGCATCATCAGGCCAATCATACAAGTCTGCCAAAATTTTCAAATCCTCCTTGGATAAAGGAGCTTTTCCTTTAGGTTGGGACTTCTGGGTGGGTGGCTTAGGGCCTCCTCGGTAGGCGTGATTCTTGGTTTTCTTAGCGATGTGGCAGAGTCAGAATCAAAATCAGAAGGGAAAAAGACAGTAAGATCTAGGCCAAGGGCAGTAGTAGCTTGCCTTCTTTCCTCCTTGGAGAGTAGAGTGGAAGAGGTGTCATGTGGGGGTGGGGGTTTGGTGGGGGCTACCTCTTCAGAGTGGGTAGCAGGTTCCTTCCCTTTACTGCGAGCAGAAGCAAAGGAAATAGATCTCTTTACAGTAACTTTCTCTTTGTATAAGTCCTCTTAGGTTTTGGGGGGGTAGGTTGAACGAAAGGAGGATCTTGGGCTGGAGGAGGGGGGACATCTACAGGCGAGGTAGGAGTAGGTTGTGTGGCAGGAGGGTTGGAAGGAGGAGCTGTAGAAAGAGGGGTTGGCTGAAATGGTTGAGAGGTCAATGAAGCAACTTTTCTCTCTAGAATGTCAATTTTCTTCGCTGCATAAAGCAGGTTGGACTCAGAGAGTTCCTGGGTGGCCTTAAGTATCTCCTGAGCATTAGCTAATTTATTTTGGAGAAGCTCAACATTCTTCTTCTCAACTCGGCAATGTGACTTTGAGTAGCAGCAAGTAGTTTTGCGGACTCATAACGAGTCATGCACTTGAGGAGTGGCAAAATGAGTGACGAAAGGTCCTTAGAGTATTTGACAAAAAATGAGAGCAGTGACCAATGTGGAAGAGAGAGCTATGGTTTCGTAGGAGGTGTTGAATGAGCAAAAATGACCTAACGACAGGTGTATAAAGAGTGAAAATTGATTTCGATTGGATGAGCTGAGTGATTTTGATAGATCAAGGCGTCCTATCGAACACTATAAAACATACAACGTGCAGATGAAATGCTTCGATAGGTCAAATCCTTCCTATCGATAGGTTCATGTAGTGCATGATTCATCCTTTCAGTAGGATCCTAATAAGTATCCAGAACCTATCGGAAACTTCTTTCCGACCTTTTGAACCTATCGAAGAGTTGTTTTCACCTATCGACAAGTCTCAGTGCCTACTGAAATCCTCAAATGACATATCGAAAGGTCCCATATGCTCATAGAAATTGCATTTTTATACTGTGTTCAGCCTCAACACCCAGCAAACTCCTTTGTTGTGCTTCCATTTAAGTTGTTTTCATTATTGACATACTCCCATGGTTCCTGGACTGCTTGGCAAGATTGATATGATGACCTAATGCTAGCATGGCAAATTTATTAAAAATGAACAAAACATCAAAATAGAAAGTAATCACTTAAAATAAAATCAAAATATAGTACATATGATACACTAAAATCATGTATAAATTGAAGGGTCCTGAAAATCAATGGTCTCCTCAAGCTCACAAATTTTTTCAACACAAATTTTGAGCCTCTGCCCATTGACTTTCATGACTCTACCATCTTTGGGGTCCATGATTTCTACAGCCCCGGATGGGGAAACATATAAAATTGTGTAAGGCCCATCTCATCTGGACTGTAATTTTCCTGGAAAGAATTTTAATCTTGAATTGAATCATACCTTGTCACCTATTTTGAATTCTTTCCACAGCAAATGCCTGTCATGAAAGGCTTTGGTTTTTTCCTTGTAGATCCGGGCATTCGAATATGCTTCCATCCTTTACTCATCAAGCTCAGATAATTACAGTTTCCTATTCACACCAGCAGAAGTTAAGTCAGAATTTAATGCTTTAATGGCCCAATATGCTCTATGTTCTAACTCAACAGGCAAGTGACATGCCTTGCCATATACTAGCCTGCATGGGGACATCCCTATGGGGGTCTTATAGGTAGTCCTATAAGCCCACAATGCATTTGGCAGTTTTATGGACCAATCTCTCCTATCAGCTCATACAGTCTTCTCTAGGATGTGTTTGATTTTCCTTTTGGAAATCTCTACTTGCCCACTAGTTTGTGAGTGGTAGGGAGTAGCAACTCTGTGAGTCATAGTATTTTTCCAACAATTTTTCAAAAGGTTTGTTACAAAAGTGGCTTCCTCCATCACTAATAATAGCTTTGGGGGTGCCAAACCTAGAAAAGATGTTGTCCTTTAAGAACTTAATGACAACCTTATGATCATTTGTTCTTGTAGCTATGGCCTCTACCCATTTGGACACATAGTCCACAGCTATAAGGATAAAATTATATCCATAGGACGGGGGGAAAGGTCCCATAAAATCAATTCCCCATATGTCAAACAGTTCAACAACAAGCACAGGTTGTAAGGGCATGGAGTTTCTTTTTGTAATACTTCCCGTTTGCTGGCATTTTAAACAAGCTTTGCAATGCTGTATGGCATCCTTGAACAGAGTGGGCCAATAGAAACCACTTTAAAGCACCTTTGCAGCAGTCTTATTGTCACTGAAATGGCCCCCACAAGCCTATTCATGACACATGGTTAGAATATTTTCAAACTCAGTTTCAGGAACACATCTTCTTATCACCTGGTCTGCACAATACTTAAAAAGGTAAGGATCCTCCCACATGTAATATCGAATGTGTGAGAAGAATACATTCCTATCATCCTTACTCCAATGTGGGGGTACCCTTCCCACAGCAAGATAGTTTACTATGTTGGCAAACCAGGGCATACTTATCTCCATAGCAAAAAGCTGCTCATCTGGGAAAGAATCATTGATGGGTAAGCTCTCTATTTCAGCATCTCGAATCCTTGATAAGTGGTCTGCAACCACATTTTCAACCCCCTTCTTGTCTTTGATTTCCAAGTTGAATTCTTGCAGAAGAAGAATCCATCTAATTAGTCTAGCTTTAGCCTCCTTCTTAGACAAGAGGTATTTCAGGGCTGAATTGTTAGTAAATGTTGTTTAATTCTAAGTGTGCATGATTTATTTGTATTTTGAAAACAGATTTGCAAATGCTAAGTTATACTAAATCTGGAAAATTAAAAAGAATAAAGAAATATTAGCACAAAGAGAAGTGAATTAGCCTGCAAGATCAGGGCCAATTGTAGCAAGTTTTAAATGTAAGTGAGTAGAAGATAGTCCACAGAGAATTTATTTAAAATGTAAGATAAACCTCCAGATTTGAGCTACCAGATCTGGCCTCTGATCCTATCTACAAAGCACATAAGATGGGAGGTTGAATTTGTCACATTAACTAAATGATAAAAGTAAAGATTAAACTAAGTGATCCAGATCTGAGTTGGGGAGATTTTGATGTAAATTAATAAGAATGAAGAAATAATATCTAACTTTGATTTGGTTCTTGAAACAAAATGAGAATAAATGTAGATCAAATGAGAGATGATCCAATCTTCATCTGGCTACAAGCACAGATGTAAGAGGAAGCAATCTAACTCAAGGATTAGAGTTAAACTTATGGCTATGGTATGTCCACTTCAATGGCCACAGACCATCCAATAGTCTTTAATCTAAACCCTCAATTCAGAACAAGAAATACCACTACAAATGCTGTGAAAGATTAGGTTACCAACACTAATTCCCACAGGGATAATGAATCAAGGGAAATTGCTTGAAAAACAGTAAATCTAAAGGAGTCTAGTGCAATAAGGAGATCACAGAGAACCCTCAACACGAATCCAATTGAGAACGTACGGTTCATAGCAACCTTTTCAAATTCACCATTACAATTACAGAACACAACTTAAACAGCTCTCGGATTTGTAGTCTTGAATACAATTCTCACGTGAAGTACAGAGACATCTCACAGCTCTCAGTTACAAATAAAAGCTAGAATATTACAGAAATTTCAGACAAGCTATCCGAAATGGAAATGAGGCAATAGAAATGAAACTCAAAATCTGGATACCCAAATTGGGCAAATGGTTCATCTATTTATAGTTTCCCCCAGGTCTAGCTCAGATGTGTATCGACCAATCAGAAGTGCTTAGATCTGTATCAACCAATGGTAGTCGAGCACGAGGATCCAGATCTGTTTTGGCCAATCAGAATTGCTTGATTTGTTTCAGCCAATCAGATGACAGAGGCATCAATTCTGTTATGTAATTCGAAAATCTGTTAGAACTTCTAGAAGTTCCTGCCAATTGATTTCATCTTTGGGTGCTCACATGGGGTGGGATATGCCTTTGGTTCGTGCTCAGAATCTTCTGGAATGTCCCTGGGTTTTTTAAATGCATTGGGGCGCATGCAAAAGATTACTGAAATACCCTTACAGATGCTAGGAATCTCCAGAATATCATTTCGCATAGTTTAGGGAACTTTTCGTAAGGTACTGTGACTTCTGAAGCTCTTTTCGCAAAGTTCAGGTTCTGTTCGCAAAGAGTTCTCTTCTTTTTGAATAGGTCAAACATCCTTTCGAAGAGTTCATGTACTCTTCGAAAACTAAGCCTGGAGCTTTTAGTTCTTTTCGCAGAGTTCAGGTTCTTTTCAAAATGTTCAGATTCTTTTTGAAAAGCACTCTGTAGTGCATTCTTCTGTTCGAATTGCTCCACATTTCTTTTCTGGGTTGAGACCAGGTCTTTGCCTCTTCAGTTCAGGCATTTTGACAGCTAGTGAGGTTGTCCCTTCTCTTTCTTCCTTTGGATCAACATGGATTATCATCTTTTTGGCACTTTTAGGCTGCTTTCATGGTTAAGCCTGTCTTTATTGTTAGCTGTAACACAAGCACTTAAAACACTTATTTAGTTCTCTCAAGGGTCTATCAAGGCCCAGGTTAAAGGGTGGAAAATGGTATTTTCTAGTTCTCAACACACCCCCAAACCTAAGCTTTTCTAGTCCCTGAGCAAATACAAAATTAAAAACAGAATAAAAAGCCACTTTTGTAGGGAACACAGTTGCATTTAGCATATGCAATAAGACTTTTAAACCCCTAGGTGATCCCTAGTGGAGGAGTGAAGTCTCCTGAGGGTTTTCAGTGAAGGTACCCACAAACTTCTCCAATAAATCAGTTAATATCAATGCAGTTATGTTAAAGCAGACTTTTATCCAGTCAGGTTATTCACACCTGCATTAGTCAAGCTGTAAAAAGATCTCCAGGAAAACATTAGTTTAAATCTAAAATTCAGCTGTAATTCCTTTATCATTCACTCAGTTGTTGTCAAAAGGTTTTGATAAGAAAAATTAATGAAAAGCTTGCCTTCTATTTGAAAATTCAGTTTATGATGTTACCCCAAATAATTTGATTTCAAACTCAACTCTCACCAGGGTTTTCACTCACCATGCAAATATGAGGGTTGCACTATTTCACACAGCTCAAGAGCAATTACAGTCCTCAAATAGGATTGTAAGCAGGAGCATGGGCTTTGCTTTTTAGTTATGAATTCACTGCTCTTTTCACCATAGATTACACAAATCCTTATCTCCATGTGACAGCTCAATCCATCATTGATCAGTAAGGGCTTTGACTTGGGTGGTACTGTGGCTTATGAGTGAACTTTACCGAGAATAAAGAGGTGGAATGGAATTCAGAATTGAGAAGTCAGTCAAGGTAAGGAAGTGGTAGACACATCTTTATTTCAACAAAATTTCATCTTCTTTGAATTTTCAGAGCCAAAGTGGCCATCTTTTTCTCTTTCTTTTTCAAATTCCCAATGAAATGACTTTTTCTGACTTTTTTTTTTTTTCTTTTTTCTTTTCGAAGCAACATTGACTGGAGTGCAACATTTCTTTTGTTGATACATCATTGCCTTCAATTATTTTTCTTCTTCTTTTACCAATCTGTTGCCCAACTCTCCTTTCTTCAGCTTCCTTTCCTTTACCTTCTGAATTTTCAGAGTGAGGGTTAGGCTCAATGAGGTTGATTAGGTTGGTTGATGAGGTTACAAAGAAATCTTGGGTTTATAAGGCTCAACTAGTGTGTATCAAAGGCAGTTTCAATAGGTGGGGCTTTTTGAAGTTCAAACTGTCCAAAAGGAGGCCTTACATCATGTCTTTAATATCATGATTGCTATCAAGTTATTTCAATTTGAATATGTGTAACTTCTAGTGATAGTAAGCAGGTTCAAACAGTCCCTAGAGCAGAAAAAATTGCCAATTCATATCTCCAAAGAATACATTTCAGGCCCTAGTCTCACTGGGTGCAGTTTTCTATCAAATTCTTGAGGTATATCATCACTGTTTTCCCTCCTTTTAGGTTTACTAAAACATCAATTTTTTATTTTGAAAATTTTCTGACATTCCCTTCATGAAAGTATTGGAATTACACTGAAAATCAGTTTTAAAAGTTTTAACTTCCTCATTTTTCAGGTGTGAAATCACTTTATTTTAAAAAATTCTACTGATGATCAGTTGCATTAATGTTAACTCAATTATTAGCATTTCTGCCACACCCCCAAACCTATGGTTAGCAGGGTCCGCACTGGTCCGAAGTGTATTAGCAAAGAAAAGAAACAAGCAATCTAGAAATCATAATGATAAGAAAAAAAGAAAAGAAATGCACAATGTATGTACAATGCATTAACACAAAACCAAAATTTTATATTATAGACCCAAAAAAAATAAAAAAATGTACAATGTATTCTAATAGCTGGGGTCAAAGTCTGTATCATAAGTTGGTTCAATGATCAGAATCGAGCAGTCAGTCGAACTAGAATCAGTATTGGAGTCTGAACTCGATTCGGCCTTCTCTTGGATTGTGGCTTGCAGCTCGGTGTATTCCTCAGCTTTGATCTTTTTGGTGAGGCCAAAATACTTTTCAAGTCTAGTAGTCCTCAATTTTTCCTGTTCAAGCTGTGCTTGCAACATGGTCACCTTGTGCTGCTCACTCCTAACCATCTGAAAAGTTTGACCCAGCAGGTCCTGCATCTTCTCTCTCTCAAATTTCATGAATAACTCCAATTTCCGAATCTGGTTTTCATAAGGGGTTCTAATGTAAGCTTGCAAATCAGCTAACCCCTTGAGGACATCTCGACAGATATATGGATTCTCTTCCATAGCCCTTTTGAGAGCAGCAAATCTGGGAATGGGAATGGAATGGTAGGGGACCAAAGGTATCCCAGCTGTGGGAGTGGGAGAAGAGGGGTCCAGAAGAATGACCTCAGGGTCGGTCTGAGTGGCTTGATCAGAAAAAATGAGGAGAGTTGAAGGGGACTCAATAAGAACTACCTCAAGTTCTGTTTGGGTAGCATGGGCAGTAGTGGTGAGGGTGGGTGGATCAACCAATACTACCTCAGGTTCTGTTTGGGTAGCATGGTCATCAACAGCAGGTAAAGTGGCTAAGGTAGTTGTGTGGGATGTGGAGGCTAAGGTTTGGAGAAGGGCATTGGTCACAGGCTGATTGTCTGTGTTGATCTGTAGTTGGGCTTGGATGGATTGGAGAAAGGTAAATATTTGGCTAATTGATTCAGGTGTGGGTGTGGCATGCATAGTAGGGGCTGGTAAAACTGAAGTAGATGGTTGAGTTGCAATGGGTGAAATGGTTGTAAAGGGTGAAGTAGCCAAATGAGTGAAATGAGGAGGGCCAGGTATAGGGACAGATTCAAGCCCAATATTCTCTAAAATAGATCCCATCAGTGATGAATAGGCCTCTGTAGTGAATATCTCAGGTTCAGTTTGGGTATGAGTTATTTCAGGTGTATGAGTTAAATGAGCAGGTGAACCGGAGAAGCTTTGGAGAAGGGGGGTGCTTTGAGATGGTTCAACAAAATTTGGGGCCAAATCTTGGTCATTATTAGGAGAAATTGGTGTTGTGAGTATGGCTGGAGTAGATGGTGTAGAGGAGGAATCTGCAACGGGGATTATGTTGGTTATGGGAGATGGGATTGCTTGAATTGGTGCAAGCATAGGAGTTGGGCTAGGTGAGGTAGGTAAGATGACAATTTCTTCAAGAAGGGGTGCAGCTGAAGAGCTGGTCACCACAGGAAGGACAGCTTGCTCAATGTCGGTTGTAGGTAAAATAGGTGCAGCTAAAGGGCTAGTCACCTCGAGGAGTGCAGCAGCAGGTTCTGGTAGGCTAGGGCGAGTGTTAAGGTATGGCGATTCACTAGCATGAGAGGGCTCCACTTCCTCCCTCATTCTATTCAACATTGCTTGACTTGTAGTCCAAGCCTTTTTCCCAAAAGGATGAGGAGATATAACTTCAAATGGTTCTTGCTCATCAATGCCAAATTTGGCTCTTAGTAGGGCTGTGATCAGCCTACCAAATGATATTCCAGCTAATTTCTGCTCCTTTTTCAGCTTGG
Organism: Chloranthus sessilifolius; assembly: GCA_021018995.1. Lineage (NCBI taxonomy): Eukaryota > Viridiplantae > Streptophyta > Magnoliopsida > Chloranthales > Chloranthaceae > Chloranthus > Chloranthus sessilifolius. The sequence continues at coordinate 72,782,618 of CM037597.1, read as the reverse complement.
TACTAATATCAGCCATGGCTTCAAAAATCAACATAGGAGCATTAAAGAATTGACCCTTAGAAAAATGAAAGAGAGCCTCTAAAATTGGTGTCCTCCTTTCTTGGTCGTGCCCTTGATGACATAAAACATCCCTCAAAATAGAATCCATCGAAAAATTGAGGTGCTAAGTCTCTCCTCATGATGGATTGTCCCCAACTAGGCCTTGGGTTAAAACCATTTCTCTACGAAAGAGGTTCTGATGTACCAATGGACCAGCAGGATCATATTGAAAAGGTATCCCCAAAGCATTCCCAATGTCTTCATAAGTGACAGTTAAATCGCAATCATCAATGAAAATAACAAGAGTAGGGACATCAGCATCCTTCTCTATCACTTTTACCAAGTTTTGGTACCATAATTTCACCATTCGTGGATAAATTTTCTCTGGAAGAGGGGTTAGGATGTTGCTCAGTGAGGCATCCCTAATGTATTTCAAAGATAACTGACATTCAAGTTTGTTATAGAAAAAAGTTTCATCCACGATAAGCTCTGGAATCAGCTTCTAAGCTTCAATGAATGGGTTTGGCAGTACCAAATGCATAGGGAGAGGAGGGAGCTCAGGCTCAGGACTAGGGTAAGCTGCCGGGATGGGTTCCTCATGTCTAACCTTCTTCCCCTTCTCAATTCTATCTGCTTTATCCATCGAAAGTTTTCTCTTGGCTGAGGCTTTGGTTTTTCCTTTTTTGGACGGTTTGCTAATTTTCTTAGCAGAAGATTTTTGGAACATTTCAGCCAATGATTTTTCAGCTTTCCCCATTCTAAAGCTTTGTATAAAAATCCCACAACAAATGCTGACACCAAATCAAACTTTGCAAATGATAAACAGAGGAAATGCACAGAAAAATACCGAAATCTAGGGTTTTGGTTGAACTTGTTGCTTGCTCGCTGAAATCCACCAGAACCAGAAGCTAAAATCCCTCTCTTCAAGCTTAAATGATCGAACAAATGTGAAGAAAAGTGTGGCTGAATTCTAAAATCACGCAAGGAAAGAAAAAAAAAGGGTTTCTGTGAAACAGGACGTTCTCAGAAGGCTTTCGAATATGAAACCCTTACTTCAAAAGGGTTTAAATATGCTCAAAATGATTTTCGCAAATATCTTTGAAGTTTTTGAAAAGTTCAAAATAGTCCTTTTTTATAAGTGAGAATGGCATCAGTACCATTCGAAAAGTAAATAGCTTCAGAACTAATTATTCGGAAAGCAAATAGCTTCAGAACTAACTATTCGAAAAGCAAATAGCTCTTTTCGAGCAGTTAGTTATAGGGCCAGACACTTTTCGAACAAAAAATTGAACTTTTCGAAATGAATTTTTTTTTTCTTTGCGAACTCATTTTTCACATATTATAAACTTCTCGAATTGAGTGTACACAAGACTAAAAACAGAGAGCAAACAACTATGCAAAAATTATAAAACAAGCACTGATAAAATACATATTATACAGTTGGTTATCCTCAGATATGGGACGGATCTTGATGATAGATGGTTAGTACAAGCTCCAGGGTATTTTCAATGCATGGTTTGAGCCTCTGACCATTTACTTTCAAGATTCTTCCATCACTTGGGTCCAAAATTTCAACAACCCCAGAAGGAGATGCATGAATGACTGTATATGGCCCTTCCCATCTGGATCTCAGCTTTCCAGGAAAAACTTAAGTTTTGAGTTAAATAGCCATACCTTAGAGCCAGCTATGAACTCTTTTCTCAACAAATTTTTATCATGGAAGGTCTTGACTTTCTCTTTGTAAGATCTTGCATTGGTGTATGCATCCATGCTCAGCTCTTCTAACTCCTCAAGCTGCAGTTTCCTGTGATTACCAGCAGTAGTAAGTTCCATGTTTAAGGTTTTAATAGCCCAAAAGGCCTTATATTCTAACTCCACTGGTAAATGGCATGCTTTGCCAAAGATCAATCTGAATGGGGACATGCCAATTAGGGTTTTATAGGCTGTCCTATATGCCCACAATGCATCATTCAGCTTAAAGGACCAATCCTTTCTGTCCTTCTTCACAGTCTTTTCCAGTATATGTTTGATTTCTCTATTGGAAATCTCCACTTGTCCACTGGTTTGTGTATGATATGGAGTAGCTACTCTATGAGTCACATAGTATTTTTTCAATAAAGTTTCAAAATGTTTATTACAAAAATGGCTTCCCCCATCACTAATAATAGCTCTGGGAAAACCAAACCTGGAAAAATTGTTATCCTTTAAAAATTTCAGAACCACTCTGTGATCATTGGTTTTAGTTGCTGTGGCTTCAACCCATTTGGATACATAATCCACAGCTACTAAGATGAAATTACACCCATTGGAGGAGGAAAGGGACCCATGAAGTCTATCCCCCAAATATCAAACAGTTCAACTACCAAAATGGGCTGTAAAGGCATTGAGTTTCTCTTGGAAATGCTGCCCAATCTTTGGCAGTTCTGACAAGACTTACAGTGCTGCAGTGCATCTTTGAAAAGTGTAGGCCAATAAAATCCACACTGCAAAACCTTTCCAGCAGTTTTGTTTCCACTAAAATGACCTCCACAGGCCTGTTCATGACACATAGAAAGTATGCTATGAAAGTCTTCTTCAGGGACACATCTTCTTATTATTTGGTCTGCACAAATCTTAAATAGATAAGGATCTTCCCAAATAAAATGTTTAACCTTTGAGAAGAAAAGATCTTTATCCATTTTATTCCAATGTTGAGGAATTCTTTCAGTAGCCAAAAAGTTGACTATGTTTGCAAACCAAGGGGTGTGTATACTGATAGCAAAAAGTTGCTCATCAGGGAAAGATTCATTGATAGGCAGCCTATCAATCTCAGCAGTTAAAATTCTAGACAGGTGATCAGCCACCACATTCTCCACACCCTTTTTATCTTTGATCTATAAATCAAACTCCTGTAATAGGAGGATCCACCTGATTAATCTTGGTTTGGTATCCTTCTTAGACAGAAGGTATTTCAGGGCTGAGTGGTCAGTGAACACCACTATTTATGAACCCAAAACATATGACCTGAATTTCTCTAAAGCAAAAACAATTGCTAGCAGCTCCTTCTCAGTTGTTGTGTAATTGAGCTGTGCATCAATCATTGATCTGCTGGCATAAGCTATGACATGAGGCAGCTTATCCTTTCTCTGCCCAAGAACAGCTCCCAAAGCATAATCTGATGCATCACACATCAGTTCAAAAGGCAGTGAATAATCTGGAGACTGTAATATTGGAGCTGAAATCAAACAGTTTTTTAAGAATTCAAATGCCTTCAAGCATTCATTGTTGAAAACAAAAGGGACATCTTGGCACAATAAATGACAAAGAGGTTTGGTTATTTTACTGAAGTCCTTAATGAACCTTCTGTAGAATCCAGCATGTCCCAGAAAACTTCTGATTTGTTTAACAGTTTTGGGAGGTGGCAAATGTGCAATTAAATCAATTTTTGCTCTGTCCACCTCAATGCCCTTGTGTGAGACAACATGGCCAAGGACAATGCCTTGGGTGACCATGAAATGGCTTTTCTCCCAGCTCAAAACTGGATTGGTTTCTTCACATCTCTGTAACACCAATTTGAGATGATGTAAACACTGGGCAAAACTGTCTCCATAGATTGAAAAATCATCCATAAAAATCTCCATAAATTGGTCAATCATATCAGAGAAAATGGAGTACATGCATCTTTGAAAGGTAGCAGGAGCATTACAAAGACCAAAAGGCATTCTCCTATAGGCAAAAGTGCAAAAAGGGCAAGTGAATGTAGTCTTTTCCTGATCTTATGGATACACAGGAATCTGGTTGTAACCAGAGTAACCATCAAGAAAATAGTAATAAGCTTTTCCTGCTAGCTTATCTAAAATTTGATCAATGAAGGAAAGAGGGAAATGGTATTTTCTGGTCATTGTGTTTAGTTTTCTGTAATCAATACAGACCCTCCAACCAGTTGTTTGTCTGGTTGATATAAGCTCACCAGAATCTGAGGTTACAATAGTGATCCCAGATTTCTTAGGTACCACCTGTGTAGGTGCCACCCAAGCTGAATCTGAAATGGGGTAAATGACCCCTGCATCCAACAGCTTAACAACCTCTTTCATGAACACTTCTTGCATATGAGGATTCAGCCTAGAAGGCTTTGCATCTTCTTTCAAATGAATTTTATGCATGCAAACAGCTGGACTGATTCCTCCCAAATCAGCAATAGTCCAGCCAATTGCTTTCTTATGTTGTTTCAATATATTCAACAGCTCTTCCTCCTGCTCCTCAGTGAGGGAGGAAGAAATAATTGTAGGCAATGTTTTATGATCTCCTAAAAACACATATTTCAAATTTTCTGGCAATTGCTTTAGCTCTACATCCGGTGGGCTGAGAAAAGAAGGTAACAAAGGTACCTTGGCTGTTTGTGGAAGGGGAAGAATAGCAGGTTTCCATGAAGAGAACCTTACTGATTGATCATGAGTTCCTTGCACAACATTTACTTCCTCAGACTTTCCCAAAGCATCTTTAAAATCTCTGGTTAAATCTTCACACTGCAAAAATTGTGGTAGAGTCTCTTCCACCAGTTCATCCAATAGATCGATAAGAAAACATTCCTCAGAACTGAATTGAGGTTGTGTGACTGCATTATAAACATTTAATTTCACCTTCATATTTCCAAAAGAGACTTCCATAATACCATACCTGCATTGAATGCAAGCATTTGCTGTAGCCAGGAATGGTCTCCCCAAAATGACAGGGATGGAAGTTTTGCTTTTTGTAGGTTCAATGTCCAATTTCAGAAAATTAGCAGGGTAGAAAAACTTATCTACTCCTACCAATACATCCTCAATCATCCCAACTGGCTTTCTTTTAGATCTGTCTGCTAGTTGCAACACCACATGAGTGGGTTTTAATTCTCCCAAACCTAGTTTCTCATATACAGAATATGGAAGCAGGTTGACACTAGCACCTAGATCTAATAAAGCTTTTTCAATGATATGTTCCCCAATAATGCAAGGGATTGTGGGGATTCTAGGATCTTGAAGTTTAGGAGGTGTGGTAATGGACAACACCTGATTAACTCTTTCCACAGCAAAGACCTTCTTGGATAACTGTATCCTAGACTATCTTTTGTGAGTGCAAATATCTTTCAAAAATTTTACATATGCTGAAATTTGTTTGATTGCATCAAGCAAAGGTAGATCTATCTTGACTTGCTTAAAAGTCTCCATCATTTCATCTATTTTTGTGTTCCCTTTATCAAAAGGGGATACAGATTTCATGGCATGAGGAAATGGTAAATAAGGAACTATTCCTTCATCTACAGCTTTAGAAATATCATTTGAATATTTTTGATTTTTCTGTTTTTCATTTTTTTGATTTTTCTGAGGTACATCAGCACCCCCAATGCTAACATTATGCTGCTCCTGCTGCATATCTTTATCATTTTCCTCAATTTTTCTTCTTCCTTGTCAGTACCCACTTTGTTATTTACAATTCTTCCACTTCTCAAAGTAGTGACAGTTTTTACTTCTTCATGAGAAACAGAAGCCTCTCCAACCATGAACTGTCCTTTAGGATTGTTTAAAGGTTGGCTGGGTAACCTTCCTTCCTCTCTTTTAGCCAAAGTATTTGAAAGTTGACCCAATGTTTCTTCAATCTTCTTTATGCTCTGACTGTGAAAGTTCACAGTCTGAGTTAAAGACCCTAAATTTTGGAGTGAATTTAGAACTTGATCTTCAAAAGAAGGGGATCTGGAAGGGGCTTGAACAGGAGCAGATTGTTGGACAGGTTGTTGTGGAATGGGTCAAAAATTTGGCTTGGTATAAAATTCTCCGATAAGGCCGAGTTTTGAAAGGTACTTGGTTCTTTGATTGCTGTTGCTGTTGCGATTGATAATTGCCCTGGTTCCACCTTAAATTGGGGTGCCCTCTCTATGCATATTCATTTGACTGCATTTGTCCAAATGATTGGGCAGCATGAGCTTGTTCCACCACTAGATCTGGGAACTGTGGTGCAGCAAGACATTGATCATATGAATGAGTAGGGGACTGGCATATCAGACATGCCTCCTCTACTCTTGCAACCATTAGATTTTTAAGTGAGTCCATCAATCTATTAAACTTTGTGGTTAAATTATCCATCTTCCTTTCCAACTCATTCACCTCATAAATCTTTCCTTTGGTGGTTTGCTGATTATTTAACCTAGTAGGATTCTCAATATCTCTTGACAAGGATTCCTGTTGAGTTGAATTTTTACCAATTACTTCAAATAAATCCCAGACCTCTTCAACTATTTTTTGCAAGTAAGTGCCTCCACAGGAAGCATCTACCATATTCTTGCCCTTTTAATCAATTCCTTGATAGAAGCTTTGAACAAGCTGCCATCGGGGGATATGATGATGAGGACATTGCCTTAAAAGTTCTTTAAATCTTTCGCATGCTTCATGGAAAGTTTCAGTTGAATGTTGTGAGAAGGAAATAATACTTTGTCTCAACTGGCTTGTTTTAGACATAAGGAAATATTTGGCTAAAAATTGACACTGCAAATCATTTCAAGAAGTGATACTATTTGGTGCTAACATAGACAACCATACTCTAGCTTTGTCCTTTAATGAAAAAGGAAAGAGCTTAAGCTTGGTTGCTTCTGGACCAAGTTCAGCTATGTTGAATGTGGTGCAAAGAGACAAGAATTCATCCACATGTTTGTATGGATCTTCCTTACTCAACCCATGGAAGGAAGGAAGCATTTGGATAGTTGATGATTTGATCTCATAATTTCCTTCAACAGTAGGAAATTGAATGCAAAATGGAGAATTATAGGCACCAGGTGCAAAGTAATCCCTCAAAAGTCGAGGTTCTTCACCCATAGTAGTCAAGTAGTAGTAATTCTGTGGTGTTTGTCTGGTTCGTAGTAGCCTTTCAACTTCTAAATTTAGAGGGACAATCTCAGGGCTGAGAGTCCTCCTACCAAACATACAACACAGAATAGAGAATCAGATTATGCACAGTAAACCTTCAGAATTCCTTTTAAAGTAGACTCCACGCTTCAAACTGTATATGAATAACTGAACAGATATAAACAATAGAATAGTTTAGCATTGATGTAAAGATAAAAACAAAATGAAAACTTAGGTCTACCAATTTTAAAACAAATTCCCCAGCAACGGTGCCAAAAACTTGTTGTTTAATTCTAAGTGTGCATGATTTATTTGTATTTTGAAAACAGATTTGCAAATACTAAGTTATACTGAATCTGGAAAATTAAAAAGAATAAAGAAATATCAACACAGAGAGAAGTGAATTAGCCTGCAAGATCAGGGCCAATTGTAGCAAGTTTTAAATGTAAGTGAGTAAAAGATCGTCCACAGAGAATTTATTTAAAATGTAAGATAAACCTCCAGATCTGAGCTACCAGATCTGGCCTCTGATCCTATCTACAAACCACATAAGATGGGAGGTTGAATTTGTCACATTAACTAAATGATAAAAGTAAAGATTAAACTAAGTGATCCAGATCTGAGTTGGGGAGATTTTGATGTAAATTAATAAGAATGGAGAAATAATATCTAGCTTTGATTTGGTTCTTGAAATAAAATGAGAATAAATGTAGATCAAATGAGAGATGATCCAATCTTCATCTGGCTACAAGCACAGATGTAAGAGGAAGCAATCTAACTCAAGGATTAGAGTTAAACTTATGGCTATGGTATGTCCACTTCAATGGCCACAGACCATCCAATAGTCTTTAATCTAAACCCTTAATTCAGAACAAGAAATACCACTACAAATGCTGTGAAAGATTAGGTTACAAATACTAATTCCCACAGGGATAATGAATCAAGGGAAATTGCTTGAAAAATAGTAAATCTAAAGGAGTCTAGTGCAATAAGGAGATCACAGAGAACCCTCAACACGAATCCAATTGAGAACGTACGGTTCATAGCAACCTTTTCAAATTCACCATTATAATTACAGAGCACAACTTAAACAACTCTCGGATTTATAGTCTTGAATACAATTCTCATGTGAAGTACAGAGACATCTCACAGCTCTCAGTTACAAATAAAAGCTAGGCTATTACAGAAATTTCAGACAAGCTATCCGAAATGGAAATGAGGTAATAGAAATGAAACTCAAAATCTGGATACCCAAATTGGGCAAATGGTTCATCTATTTATAGTTTCCCCCAGGTCTAGCTCAAATGTGTATCGACCAATCAGAAGTGCTTAGATTTGTATCAACCAATGGTAGTCGAGCACGAGGATCCATATCTGTTTTGGCCAATCAGAATTGCTTGATTTGTTTCAGCCAATCAGATGACAGAGGCATCAATTCTGTTATGTAATTCGAAAATCTTGTAGAACTTCTAGAAGTTCCGGCCAATTGATTTCATCTTCGGGTGCTCACATGGGGTGGAATATGCCTTTGGTTCGTGCTCAGAATCTCTCAGAATGTCCCTGGGTTTTTTTAATGCATTGGGGCGCGTGCAAAAGATTACTGAAATACCCTTGCAGATGCTAGGAATCTTCAGAATACCATTTCGCATAGTTTAGGGAACTTTTCGCAAGGTACTGTGACTTCTGAAGCTCATTTCGCAAAGTTCAGGTTCTGTTCGCAAGGAGTTCTCTTCTTTTCGAATAGGTCAAACATCCTTTCGAAGAGTTCATGTACTCTTCAAAAACTAAGCCTGGAGATTTTAGTTCTTTTCGCAGAATTCAGGTTCTTTTTGAAATGTTCAGATTCTTTTCGAAAAGCACTCTGTAGTGCATTCTTCTGTTCGAATTGCTTCACATTTATTTTCTGGGTTGAGACCAGGTCATTGCCTCTTCAGTTTAGGCATTTTGACAGCTAGTGAGGTTGTCCCTTCTCTTTCTTCCTTTGGATCAACATGGATTATCATCTTTTTGGCACTTTTAGGCTGCTTTCATGGTTAAGCCTATCTTTATTGTTAGCTGTAACACAAGCACTTAAAACACTTATTTAGTTCTCTCAAGGGTCTATCAAGGCCCAGGTTAAAGGGTGGAAAATGGTATTTTCTAGTTCTCAACAGTAAACACAGTGATCTTGGATCCCAACACATATAATCAAAACTTTTTCAAAGAAAATACAGTGGATAGCAGCTCCTTTTCAGTTGTGGTGTAATTTAATTGAGCATCAACCATTGATTTACTAGCATATGCCACCACACATGGAGCTTTGTCTTTCCTTTGTCCCAGCACTGCACCAATGGCAAAGTCTGATGCATCACACATCAGCTCAAATGACAGAGAAAAATTAGGAGCTTGTAATATAGGAGCAGTATCAAATAGGTCTTCAAAAGTTCAAAAGCAGCTAGGCATTCATCATTGAACACAAATGGAACCTCTTGGCACAACAAGTGGCAAAGAGGCTTGGAAATTTTGCAAAGTCTTTGATGAACCTCCTGTAGAAACTAGAATGGCCCAAGAATGACCTGACTTGTTTGACAATTTTGGGAGGGGGAAAATATGCTATTAAATCAATTTTAGCTTGATCAACCTCTATTCCTCTTTGGGAAACAACATGTCCTAGGACAATACCTTGAGTCACCATGAAATGACTCTTTTCTCAACTCAAAACTAAGTTAGTCTCCTCACACCTTTGCAGCCCAAGGCTGAGATGGTACAGGCATTGGCTAAAATCATTCCCATAAATAGAGAAATCCTCCATAAAAATCTCTAGAAACTTGTCAATCATGTCAGAAAAGATAACATACATGTATCTTTGAAAAGTGGCAGGTGCATTACATAGCCCAAATGGCATCCTTCTGTATGTAAAGGTTCCAAATGGACAAGTGAATGTGGTTTTTTCTAAGAAAATAGTAAAAAGCCTTATCTGCCAACTTATCTAAGATCTGATCTATAAAAGGTAATGGGAAGTGATCTTTGCTAGTTTTCTCATTGAACTTGCGATAGTCTATGCATACCCTCCAACCAATGGTCTATCTGGTTGGAATTAGCTCACCTGAGTCTGCTTCAACTATTGTGATCCCAGATTTCTTGGGCACCACCTGGGTAAGGGCCACCCGTTGAGAATCTGAGATAGGGTAAATGACCTCAGCATCAAGAAGTTTGACTACTTCCTTCATTACAACTTCCTGCATGTATGGGTTGAGCTTCCTTTGTATCTCTCTAGAAGGTTTAGAGCCCTCTTCAAGATGAATTTTGTGCATGCACACAGCTGGATTTATCCCCCCCAAATCTACAATAGTCCACCTTATTGCTCTCTTATGACTTTAGCACACAAAGCAATTCTTCTTCCTGCTCAAGAGTGGGGGAGGACGAGATTATCACTAGCAGTTTGTGATTGGCTCCTAAAAAGACATATTTTAAAGATTTTGAGGGTTGCTTTAACTCCACATCTGGGGGACTGGTGAGTGAAGGCAGTAGGGGTGCCTTAGAAGGTGGTGGAAGAGGTAATAAAGCAGGAGTCCATGGGTGATGCTTCTTGGCCTTGAAATTTATACTTTCCACTTGCTCAAGCTCAGATGTGGAAGCTTTCTCTTCCACTGTTTCATTCCATACTTCTTCAAAAATATTAAACAAATCATTATCATGCAGCAGCTAAGGCAGATTTTCTTGGACAAACTCACCTAGTACATCAATGAAAAAACAGTCCTCATTCTCTAAGTGGGGCTGATGGGCTGCATTGTACACGTTCAGCTTGACTTTCATATTGTCAAAAGATACTTCCATGACCCCTGATCTACATTGTATACAAGCATTTGCAGTGGCCAAAAAGGGCTTGCCTAAGATCACAGGGATAGAAGTAGCACACTTGCTCGGCTCCATATCCAGCACCAGGAAATCAGCAGGATAAAAGAATTTATCAACCCTAACCCCCACAGGCTTCTTTTCAGATTTGTTAGCTAGTTGTAAGACCACATGTGTGGGCTTCAACTCTCCTAAGCCCAGCTTCTCATATACTGAATATGGAAGCACATTCACACTAGCTCCCAGATCTAACAAAGCTTTTTTAATGGTATGATCCTCAATGATGCAGGGGATGGTGGGGACTCTAGGGTCTTGGAGTTTTGTTGGAGTTGCAATAGTCAATATTTGTTTCACTTTTTCTGCTGAAAAAATTTTCTTGGACAAATGTATCCTTGATTGTCTTTTGTTGGTGCAAAGGTCCTTTAAAAACTTGGCATAGGCTGGAACCTACTTGATTGCATCAAGTAGAGGCAGGTTGATCTTCACTTGCTTATAAATTTTCATCATTTCCTCTATTTTGGCATGCCCTTTATCAAAAGGGGAAGGTGCTTGCATTGCCCTAGGAAATGGCAAATATGGGACTGCTCTCCCATTTGCAGCCTTTGCCAACTCATCATCTCTTTTTTTTTTTTTTTTTTTTCTTGAGGACCATCATTATCCTTCTTATTCAACATGGGTTGCTCCTATTGTACCTTCTCTTTTTTTTTTTTTGAAATTTTCAAAGGCCCACAACCTACTTGATTGTCCACCAACCTTCCACTTCTTAATGTGGTGACAGATTTGGCTTCCTCATGGGAAAAAAAATCTCACCAATCACATATTGTCTCCTTAAGTTTTCCATGGGTTACCTAGGTAGCCTCCCTTCCTCTCTCTTGGTCAAAGCATTAGATAGCTGACCAAGATGGTCTTCTATTTTTTTAATGCTTTGGCTATGAGAGTGTATAGTTTGAGACAAGGATCCTAAGTTCTGCAATGAGGCCAAAACTTATTCTTCAAAAGAAAGTGATCTAGCAGCTGAAGGGGGTGCAGCTTGCTGCACAGGCTGAGCCACAGGCTGAGTCATGGGTTGTTGATAGTGGGGCCTTGGAAAGTAATTCTGGTAGTATGGCTAAGCATTTTTATAAGGCATGTACTATTGTGGCTGCTGCTGCTGGTTTGGAAAGGTATCTTGTCTCCACCTCAAGTTGGGATGGTTTCTCCATTGGTAACTAGTGGTAGGCTGTTGTCCAAAAGACTGAGTGACAATCACATGCTCCATCACAAAGTCTGGAAATTGAATAGCTGAGGGGCATTCCTCAAGGGAGTGAGTGGGGGACTGGCATATAACACATGCCTCCTCCACTTTAGCAGCCATGGGTGACTGCATTGCTCCCATGAGCTTATCAAACTTCTGGGTCAAACTGTCCACTTTCCTTTCCAAATCATTGTGCCCACTCACCTCATACATCTTCTCTCTTGTGGTATTTTCTTTCACCATTCTAGGGGTGTCCAAGTCCCTAGACAATGTCTCTCTCTGCATGGAGTTCTCACTGATGATGTCAAACAATTCCCAAGCCTCCTCAGTAGTTTTATGGAGGTAAGTACCACCACAAGAAGCATCTACCATATCTCTGCTTTTAGAATCAATTCCCTGATAGAAACTTTGAACAAGCTGCCATTCAGGGATTTGATAATGGGGACATTTCTTCAGGAGTTCTTTGAATCTCTCCCATGCTTGGTGAAAGTCCTTAGCTGGGTCTTGAGCAAATGAGTTAATGCCCTTCCTCAACTGGCTTGTCTTGGACATAGGGAAAAACTTGGCCAAAAACTGACATTAAAGATCACTCTAGGACTGAATACTGTTGGGTGGGAGCATTGACAACCAAATCCTGGCTCTATCCTTTAATGAAAAAGGAAAGAGTCTCATCTTGGTTGCTTCCTCCCCCAAACCTGTAATATTGAATGTAGTGCACAGTCCTAGAAATTCATCAATATGTTTGTATGGGTCTTCTTTGGTTAGGCCATGGAATGAGGGTAGCATTTGGATTATGGAAGACTTGATCTCATAGTTCCCTTGAGCAGCAGGGAATTGAATGCAGAAGGGGGAATTGTAAACCCTTGGTGCATTGATTTCCTTCAAGCTTCTAGGTTGCTCACCCATTTCAGCAGATTCAGATGCAACAGATGTGGGTGAGATTTGTTTAGACCTAAGAATTCTTTCAACCTCTGGATTAAATAGAACAATATGAGGATTGAGAGTTCTCCTTCCAAACATATACCACTCACAATCTTAATGCACACACAATGCAATGTCACAACAATCAGGAACAACACAATTAACTAATACATCTACAAATCCATAGATCAGAAAAATAAAATGAGTAGAGGGATGCAAACTTTAGCACAACCTCTAGCACAATGCTCCTCCTTAGACACAGCTTCCAATCTGTTAAAAACAATAAAAACTATTCCAAAACAGTAAAAACTTTCAAAAGCAATTAGTGAAAAACTAAATAGTCTATTACAAATCTATAATCTATACTAAAATAAACTTAGTTCTATCAATTTTAAGCACACAGGTCCCCGACAGCGGCGCCAAAAACTTTTGGCTTCTTACCTTGTGTTCAAAAAGAGGTTTAAAATCACACAATTAAAGGATCTATTGGTTGCACACACCAAGGCAAGCAGACAAACAGACCTGTAAGTATTCAGGGTCTATTGTAGTAAGTTTTAAAGGGTAAGTAAGGGTATGTCCATAGAGAAATGTGAGTTAAAAATTAAGTAAATCTCCATATCTAGGGCAGATCTAGCACCCTACCTAATACTAAAATAGCAAAAGAGAGAGGAGAGGTTTTAAGGGGTTGTTACTTTAAACTAACCTACAAAAACATAATTAAATGCATAAATGAATTGAGATTAAATCCAGAGTTCAGATCTTGCAAATGAGGGGAATATTTGGTGAAATTGGAAATAGAAAATGGAGAGACACAGCTTGGAGTTTGGTGGTGCTGCAATTGGATTGAGCTGACAATGTCACAAAGAATTCAAAGTGCATCAATCCCTCATTTGGCTATAAGCACAGCTGCGAGGTAAAAGGATCTGATCTAAGCCAGAGATTTGGATTGATCTTAAGGCTATGATCTGTCCACTTCAATGGTCACAGATCATTCAATGAATTCACTCCATTCTTAGGTTTCCATCAAAACATTATAATCACTACAAATACTGCAACTACCAGGCCACAGACACAGGCAATTGCAGGAATATCAGACCTAGGGAGATCAATTGGTATCCAAGAGGTCTACCAGTTAAGTGGGTGAGCTGAATCCCATCTACACAAATCCGATCGAGCACTAAATGAAACCAGATGAACTATAGATCTAATTAAAATAATAAAACCAGCATTGCATTGAAATAAACTCACTATACAATGAAATGCTCTCAGATTTGTTGTCTGTACATTATTTGGCCCTCAATAATACTCTCAACTCTCCCCAATTACAGATCCAACCTCACTCCTTGCTGCTCCAAAGAAATTAGCCAACCATTGTTGGGCAAAAAGGAGGAATAGAGAATTTTGATGTAAGCTCTGATCTCGAGAATTAATCCCCCCTTTTTCTGATAGCTTCCCTCCTTATATAGCTCTCCCCTTCAGCCTCAGATCTATTTTTCCCGTTAATCACAGCTTAGCTGGAATAATTCTATTATTCCCTCTTTTATTCTCCTTCTGGAAGGCTCTCTTAGCTAGTTAGAGTTGGGCGAGAGCACGTGGGTCGGTTAGGGTTTCCCAAGGCACTTCTAGAAACTTCGTGCTGATCACCAGAGTGCCTCAGATTGCATGCAACAAGTCACCAACTTGCAGTGTGTGCACAACAGCTTTTCTGAGAAGTCCTTCAGTCGATTTTGATAGGTTCTTGAAGGTTTTGACAAGTTCCAAATAGGCCTTTTGTTCCTTTCGTTAGGATTAAGGATCCTTTCGATAGGTTATGATAGGTTGCTCCTAAGTATAGAGCTCCAGAATCCACAACCTTAATCTGGTGTGTTCGACAAGTTGGGGAATTGTTTACAATAGGTTGATCTCTGCGTAATAAATTTTGATAGGTTTGCTTCTAGCTCCTATCGATAGGTTCTAGACTTCTCGATAGGTTCTCTTTAAGTTCAGGCAACCATTCGATAGGATGCTCCCTTTTCATTTCTGACTGCGCGATAGGTTTTGAATCCAATCGAATACTCCCATCCTCACGATTTCTTCCTTTTTTCAGCCTTCAAATCCTATCGACAGGTTTCAGTAATCTCTCGACAGGTTGTTTTCAGCTTGTTTTCACTCCTTCAAAGCTGCTTTGCTATTGCTTCATGCCCTAAGTGGGCCATTGTTGGGTCCAACTCAATTATAATCCTTGAGTTGGATTACTTTCTCTTGCATCTGTGCTGGTAGCCTGATGAAGATTGGATGATATCTCATTTGTTTTACATTTATTCTCATTATGCAATCAAGTACTAAATCGAAGTTAGATATTATTTCTCTATTCTTATTAATTTGCATCAAATCTCCCCAACTCGGATCTGGATCATTTAGTTTTAATTTTTACTTTTATCATTTAGTTAATGTGACAAATTCAACCTCCCATCTTATGTGCTTGTAGATTGGATCAGAGGTTAGATCTGGTAGCTCAGATCTGAAGGTTTATCTTACGTTTTAAATCAATTCCCAGTGGACGATCTTTTACTCACTTACATTTAAAACTTGCTATAATTGGCCCTGATCTTGCAGGCTAATTATGTTCTCTCTGTGCTGATATTTTCTTATTCTTTTTAGTTTTACAAATTTAGTACAATTCATCATTTGTAAGTCTGTTTTTAAAACACAAATAAATCATGCACACTAAGAACCAACAACAGATCTTTCTTGGGGCATGCTAGTTTTTATCAAAGATTCATCAAAGATTTCAGTAAAATCTCAAAACCTCTTTATCACCTGTTGTGCCAAGAGGTTCCTTTTGAATTTAATGATGAATTTATTATTCCTTTTGAGCTTTTGAAAGGTTGTTTAACCTCTGCACATATCCTTCAAGCACCTGATTTTTCTTTGCCATTTGAGCTAAAGTGCGATGCATCAAAGTTTGCTATTAGTGCAATATTGGGGCAAAGAAAAGACAAAGTACCTTGTGTGATTGCTTATGCAAGCAAAACCATGATTGATGCTTAATTAAATTACACCACAACTGAGAAGAAATTGTTGGCAATTATCTATGCTTCAGAAAAATTCAGGTCTTATATGTTGGGATCTAGGATTGTAGTGTTCACAGGCCACTCAACCCTGAAGTACCCTTTGTATAAAAAGGATGATAAGCCAAGATTAATCAGATGGATCCTCCTATTATAGGAGTCTGATTTTGAGATTAAAGATAAGAAAGGGGTTGAAAATACGATTGCAGACCACCTATCCAGGATCCTAACTGTTGAGTTTGATAGGCTGCCTATCAATGACTCATTTCCTGATGAGCAGCGTCGGCACTTTTGCACCTTGGTTTGCAAACATAGTAAACTACTTAACAGTGGGTAGGATTCCCCCACATTGGAACAAAATAGATAGGGAGCTGTTCTTCTCCTAGATCAAACATTACATGTGGGAGGATCCATACCTGTTCAAGCATTGTGCAGACCAAGTTGTACGGAGATGTGTCCCTGATGATGAATTCCACAATTTACTAACCATGTGTCATGAACAGGTTTGTGGAGGCTATTTTAGTAGGAACAAGATTGCTGCCAAGGTGCTCCAAAGTGAATTTTATTGGCCCGATATCTTCAAGGATGCATGGCAGCATTGTAAGGCTTGTGAAGATGCCAAAAGATGGGAATATCTGTTGGTGCATACTTTTTTTGGGTTCCTCTCGGTCCCCGTTGAATCAGTGACTCCAATTCTGTCCAAGTGGAATCTAGGGATGTGGTGTTTGGAATGTTAGAACTAAAGAGTTTTCTAGGAAGGTTCCTAGTTTGTTGCGATCACCAGCTGTAGATATTTATCGACGCTGCAACATGTCAATGATCATTCTTAGGAGGGGTATGGGTTACTTCTATACTGAATCGTCCGCCTGCCAGCGTCAGCAACTATGCCTCTTCTTATAATTTAGATAGTTTATTTTTCTTTTTATTTCCCGTTATTGTTATAGTTCGAGTTAGTTTAGACTTCCTTGATTCTATTGTGAGTTTGGTTATGTGAGTTTATTCTAATCCTATTAAGAGTCTGGTTACTTCTTACTATTTTTTTTCTTATTAAAAGTCTAATTAATTAAGTGTCCTAATCCTATTAAAAGTCTAATGAATTTTAGTTTCCTAATCCCATTAGAAGTCTAATTAGGATCAGGTTTCCCAATTGTACTAGGAGTTCCCTTATAGTAGTTCTAGTGAAACTTTAATTAAATCAAGCATGCTAGTTATAATAAGATTCTAATTAAGCAATGTGCAACCGTGGGATTCGTGACCATCCCGTCGCGGAGATGCACTCGCTTGCAAAAAAAAAAATATTAGAGTCGCCACCCGGAGCTTTCGGTGTCCCGAAAAACCTAATTCATTTTTATGAGCACCGAAGTACTATAAATATGACTCTGAATCTGGTCTACACCATAAGCTCTTAGGTAAGGGCTTTGGTTATCGATCGGGAAGGTGTTAGGCACCCGATCAACCCGCTTAACGCGGTCTCTACTTATGGCCAAAAATGAAATAAAATAAAATAAAGGAAAATAGCTTCCTCTTGCCCAAAACGGGTTAGAATCCTATTTTTGCCCCTCCGTTCCTACTGAAAAGTCGGTGGCGTAAAGGCACAAATGGGAGGATTGAAGGAGCTAGAAAGAGATAGAAGAAGAAAGGGGAGAGCCGAAGCCCTCGGGCCCTTGTAGCACCGTAGGAGAGCCTTGCGTGGCTTGCTTTGATGAGCTTTTGAAGGCCTTGTATGGTAGAAAATGGGATTCTAACTCCTAAGGCTTGAAGCTAAAAGGTAGGGAAGGGAGGCTAGGGGATCACACACACCTAGGCTAAGGGTTTTAGATGTAAGAACAAGCTTGAAATGAGGTTGAGAGATTCTGGAATTTGGGTGAAAATGGTGTACAAAAGGGAGGAAGAACTTCTCACTTTGAGATCTTTCTCTCTTAAGCAAATTTCTCAACCCCTAAACCAAGGGGTGGGGGGCTCTATTTATAGGAAATGGGTGGATTAGGAAACCACTTAAGAAATCAGTTTAGCAATTAGGTAATCTCATATCTAAGGATTCCTAGGGTTTTTGGAGCCTTGAGATGTGTGAGAAGGTCATCAAATGGTGGATGATAGGGTGAGGCCTTAAGCCACTTAAGGGGTTGTGAATAGGTAGTGAATGGGTGCAACAGAACTATCAAAACACACCCCAAAGGTCAAGGTGGTCAACAAGTCAAACCCCAATCATAATTTTCGAGGCAAAATTCAGAGGTTACTGTTCATATGTCTGGTGCAACTAATAGTTGCGCCAGGCAAATGTACAATAAAATAGTGTTTAAACAGTGCCTGGAAGTTAGCTCGCGAGGGTGGGGTCCACAATTAATACTGGCGCAACTATTAGTTGCGCCAGGCTTAATTCCTAAAAGAAGTGGCCTGACGCAACTAATAAATGTGCCAGGCAAAATTATCAGTGGCACACCTATTAGTTGCGCCAGGCCATTTCTAGAGAAAAATAGCCTAGCGTAACTATTAGTTGCGCCAAATCCCTAGGGGGGGCCCACTTTATTTTACTCTTTGCCCTTCGGCCTTGGTTTGCCGTATCTTTTGATGTATACCTCAGATTGGGGCGATTCTTAGACCGTTGGAAAGCTGACAAACTTTACTTTTGAATGGTATGAGATTCGATCATAGTAGAGGGTAGTAGCTAGTTTCGGTACACTCCTCCTCAACCATTTTCTTGATAAGGTTAGGTTTAGGTTTAGAACGAGTTCTAAGGGTCGGGATTGATTTTTAAAGATTCGGGTCAGGTTCCTAAGGGATCTAGGGTGATTCCTAAGGGTTTGGAAAGGTTCCTAAGGGTTCTAGGGGGGTTCTTAAAGGTTCCATACATGTTGTCAAAAGCTCAGAATTGCACCTCTCTCGAAAGATATTTTGATCAGGCCTTAGGCCAAATTTGGGTGTCTACAGATGCCCCTCTTTGGTATCTGATCACTAATGATCGAATGTTAAAGAAAAAAAGAGATATCCGAAGAGGCCCAAAGCATTACTGACAGGTCTGCTACATTTGGAATAAACTTTAAACATTAAATGAGTAACACGGTGATAAAACAAAAGCCCTGGGACGCCAGGCTAAACATTCGGTTCTCGAAATTATTGGTTCCCATGTGCTTAGCGACATTACTGGGCATAACTGAGGTGGAATGAGTTGTGAACTCCTAATAGTCGGGAAAGATATTCACTTCTCGAGATGATTTTGAAGGTATCTGATGTTTAAAATTCATTCTAAATGCAACAGCTTCGTGAGTAAAAAACTCACATTCAAAGATAGGCACGAAGTAAGCATACGCAAGGCTCCATAGTTTGCGTTCAATCCTAGGTGGCATTTGATGGCCCCATCTGACTATTCACAGGTGCTTCTGCTGAAAGCAGGGTTTGAGGTCTTTGGGTGAACCCATCGACCCCAAAGTTTATTTAGCATGACTGCCCGAGCGAAGTGAATAGATGTCACAACGCTTTTTGGGAGTGCGTGCCATTTTTCGAAAGCATGCCTTAGATTAACATGGCCTAGAGCATCCAGCTTTGATTACCTTGAACAGATCCAACCAAATATTGGAGTATCTCCATGAAGGGACATCTAATCCTGGTCTCTGCTGACAATGATCATAAACATCATTTAACTATACATAATCATGCACCCATCAGGGGCAATAAGCAACAACAAAGGCGATGGAAGCCCGACCCAGACCTGCCCGAGTACAATTTACTGGGATAAACGACCATCATAGGGATAACAAGACGCATGGCATACACTTTATAGGGATACCGCTGCCCATACATGTTTTAAGCCTGCAGAAAATAAAAAGGGAAATGAACCCTTCCGAATGCATGGTTGCACATAGTTTGATTGACACGTAATCTCATTCTCAACAGGTTGGTCTCAACCAATGATTGACCTTTTCCAATGGAGAATCTAAAGCTTAAGACACTTAAGTTCACATGAATCGAAAACAGAACGCTCGTCGTAAAGGTTTAGTTGTGGAGTTGACTCGATCGAAACATTGACTGTTTGACCGGGACCGACATTGTTGCTCCTTCCTTAAAGTAGGATCCAAAAATCTGAGGTGAACCTTCGACTCAGGACTTTAGTATGGCACAACTGCATTGCGGATAAAATATTGACATTTTACCACCTTATGCTTGTGCGTGTCTGTGGGGAATACAAATCTGTTTTTGATTTTTCTATCATTTTGTGCGATTTTTGGAAATTTTCAACTGTTATTTTATGTGATTTTTTAGAGTTTTTAAGTCATTATTTTATGTGATATTTTGGAATTTTGAAGCTATTATTTTATGTGGATTTTTCTTGTGAATACTTCCGGCTTCGCTGTGAGGATTTTTTTGGATTTTTCTTTATATTTTCCTATGTAGGATCGGGGTACTCATTGATCTCGATCTGCTTTTATTCTAGCACGACTCTCTTGGCAAGTCAAAGGATGATCGAAATGCCACCTTGGGAGCGCGTGCATCTGTCGGGAGCGACAGAACAAATAAAAAGAGTGGGGGGACCGGTCTTCCCATCTGGCCCGTACCAGGCCCAAGACCCGGCCTAAGTGCCTAGCGCAACTATTAGTTACGCCAGGCCACTAGGGGCCTCAAAATAGCCTGGCGCAACTATTAGTTGCTCCAGGCTTGGCTGGGGGGGAATTTAAATAGCCCGAGTTCGAGTTGGAGGCTTTATTTCAAAATTTTCTCCCCCTCCTTCCTCTTTGAAACTGAAACGCCCCCCCCCCCCCCCCTCCTAGGGTTCCTTTACATTGCCTCTACGGGTGCCCCATTGTCGTTGCTTTGCTTGTGTGGATCAATCATCAGCTCACGCTAGATTAAAGACCCTTTTTCTTCTAAGAGGTAACCATTTCTCATCTATTTTCTTTGGTTTTTCTTGCTTTTTCTTACAAATATGATCATGATTTTGCATTCCTAGATGACAAATAGTTTATTTTCATTGTAAGCATGTTGATTGATGATGTTTGAAGGGTTTTTAATGAATAATGCCTTATTTTTGTGGTTTTATGGGTTTTATTAATGCATAATATATATATATATATATATATATATATATATATATATATATATATAAACAATAATAATTTTAGTTTTTATTTTTATTTGTGCTTAGAGAAGGGGTATTATTTATATTTTTTGTTTTTATCTTGAATACCAAGCGAAGATACTATTTTGAAAACTAGTTAGGAAAAAGAAAAAATTTTGTTGTTTTTTTTTTTTTGTTTGTTTTTTGAAAGGTTAATTAATTAAATTTTTTTTTTTCGTTCCTATATATATTGAAAACTAATCAAGGTGAATGTGTTTTTTCCTTTTTTTTAAAATTTTTTTCTTATTATTAATTAAGGGAAAGGATTTTGCCTCATAAAAAATAAAAAAAAAATATTTATTGTTTGTAAACTAAGGCATATATTTTTGGTTTTTGTTTTTTTTGTAAAAGAGTGATTTTTTCGATTTTATGGACATAAGGGGAGGGATTTTTTGAAAGAAGTTTTTTTTTTGTTTGTTTTTTGTTTTTGATTTTATGGACCATGAAGAAAATGATTTTTTTTGGTTTGTTTTTTTCTAAAACCCCCTTTTTTTAGCATAAGGGAAAGACCCTTTGGTTTTGATGACGATTTTTTTTTTTAAATGGCTTTTATTTTTAAACATAAAAGAAAGGGGGGTTTATTTTATTATTATTATTATTATTATTATTATTATTATTATTATTATTATTTCTTTACATTCTAAGATAGAAAGGAGGGGATTTTTTTGCATTTTAAACCTAAAAGGGATTTTGTTGTTTTTTTTGTGTGCTTTTTTGTTGCCTACGTATGTATGCATCTTTACTTCCTGACCATGAATAGCGAGAGGGTGAGCATACTTACCTTCCCTTGGTATGTAGCACAAAAACCGTCCTTTACCACTGATCTATTCTAATGTGGTTGCCTTTTGTCGCCCCAACATGTCAGGCGAGGGTGAGCATATTCCTGAGGAGGGCCACGAGGAGGGGACTGAGATAGTGTACGGCCTGCGGGGGGAGCAGTTCATCTGGGTAGATCGGAGAGCGGGCCCATGGCTCAAGATGTAGGGCGAGGCCGCCTGGGTTGGCCTCCTTAACCAACAACATACCCGCATTTCAAATTTCAGGATAGCGGGCAAGGTAAAAGAGAGGTTCAATTTTTTTCTATTATACAGTTTTTGCTTTGCCTTTGTGGTCTGATGCACATTTTCTTGGGTGCAGGACCTACCTAACATTGTGTTCTCCAGGGGGTGGCTCAACTTTCACTAGTTCTACCTCTACGTCCCTCCCGTGGTAAAGGTCCTTCTAGCACAGGTGGGCTTTGGAGAATTTCTATCTTGCCCTACCATGAGGGCCGGCGCTGCCTATCAGAAAGCCCTGATTGAACCATTTCACCCTGAGACGATGACCTTTCACATGCCGTATGCAGAGATGACTTTGACACCCGTCGACTAGGCCATGATTACAGGCATTAGGATAGGGGGGATACCGATATTCGATCTCGCGGTGCCGAGTCGAGAGGACATCATTTGACTGATTGGGGCCTATCCTCCTCATAGGCAGACACATGGCACCGAGGTCAAGATGTCTTCGCTGACCTCACTTTATACACCTGAGTTAGTGGATCTGGGTCAGCCAGACAAGGTGCTCTACATCATGCCCGAGCGGGCGATCGTCCTAGCCCGCATTAATCTCTTGGTCCTACTTGGTAAGACCCTTTTCACCAATACGAGCGATGACCGAGTCAGCCTAGCCCTGCTAAGTGTGATTGACAACTGGGGTGACATCCACAGGTATGATTGGGGAGGGGCAGGGTATGTATGGCTGATGTACAATTTGTCTCGGGTCACGACCGAGGATTCAAAGTCTGCTATTGGATTTTGGGCTGCCTTGGAGGTAAATCCTCATTCCTTTGCCTTTGCCATTTTTTTTTAATGATCCATATACGCTAATGACCCACTCTTGTGCAATGCCCCCCCCCCCTTTTCAGGTATGGGGATACCATCACTTTCACCCTGGGCGCCCGCTTCTTTTCTCGGAGATGCTTACCTATCCCCTCCTCAGCAACTGGAATCAGGCCCGGCACTGCGATGTAGGTTTAAAGCACTTGGAGACGGGTCTAAGGTCCCAACTCGACTTGATGGTTCCTGAGCAGGTAAAACTCTCTTTCAACTTTGTTGGTTTTTAGCTCAGGAATATCCCTTTACTGATGTGCTAACTGCTTGGATTCTCTCTTTTTTTTTCTTTTGACTTGGGCAGATCCTCCCTGACCCATACCTTGCATCCCCCTTATGGGACCAAGCAGCTGTAGGCGCTTCCCGCCTATTTATCAATCGTCGTGTCGTTTTCTTCTATGAAGCATGGGCCAAATTCTATTTTTTGGGGCAGCGAGTCGTGCACCAATTCTAGGGTTATTATGCCATACCTGTGGACCCTTCGGCGGATGTTTGGTATCCTGTTGGCAGTATCGAGGAGCTTACCGCGGCCTTCTTCAACAATGGGCTTCCCATCCATGCTCTCCATGTGCCCGGGACTATCATCTTTGGTACGAGTGCATGCCGTACCGATTTATCTTGTCGCACTTTGTACCTAGAATCAATTTTCTTGCATTCAGTGGCCCTCTCGGCCAGGTAATTCTTCTTAGCTTGGATTAGTTCCCTTTATGCTTTAGTTCGGCCCTTCATTCCTTCTAAGAGGATCTTTATTTTGTTCACAGTTTGCTCCATGGGATGATTCGGATGGTGAACGTGGGACGGGTGCAGCTGATATGTCAGGGGAAGATCCCTCCGGTGTTGGCCCCTCTGGTGTGGGTCCCTCGGGCAAGGGCTCCTTGGGTGCTGGTCTGTCAGGTACCTCTCATGCTGGTACCCTTGGTGGCGATCCGCCCGTGGTCTATGGGACCTTTCGGCACCTGGATGACAGCTTCCTTTCAGGCCTCTGCGTGGATGTGGATCGACAAGCGCAACTTTCTGCTGAGGCAACCCGTGTCCCTCCTCCTGAGGTGGTTCCAGGGGTAAGTCCACTGACGGCCCAATCTCTTTCCGTTTCAGCCTCCTATTGTACATACTTTAAGATTTCCCTGATAATTAATGTTATATCATTCTGAATGTAGGATTTCAACTCGGCCATGGAATATACGGAGTACCATCGCCATCTTGCAGAGCTTAGGGAGGTGGAGACGGTGAGAACCCTGCTGCCCTACTCCTCTCATTCATTTCATTATCATTTGTCCCTTAATTGATCCTAACTCTTGACTTTGACTGTGCCTTATAGCATGCTCGTGCTAAGGAGTCATGTTCTTTACTCAGTAGGATCTCGCAGGCATGGTCCAGGGTGGGAGACATTCGGACCTTCCAGAGCTCCTCTCACCGTCGTAAGAAATCAAAGGGCGCGAGCAAGGAATTGGCTTTTAGTTTTTGTTTTGAAAACTCAGCACTCTTTGGAGTTCGATTTGTTTAATTATTTTGGGGATGGTTGATGTGATACTTTGGATCATTTTTTGGAAAATATTTTTAGAATTTATGCTTTGATTTTATGCCACGATCTCTTTGTATTGGACCTGTTTCTCTGCAGGATGTGTTTGCCCAAAATGTTCTCAGAAAGCGACTCCTTGGGCGTATGCTTTGATGTAGGATTAGTCCTGCATATCAATAAACAAAATAATTGCCAAACTATTAGTGAAAGGAGGTGTGTGAAAAAACAAAAGGGTGTAAGTCCCGACAGCTAGGTCCCGGGATGGCTGAAGAGGGGGGACCGTAGTGTACTGGGGCAACTATTAGTTGCACCAGGCATAAGTGGGGACCAAAATGTGCTGGTGCAACTAATAGTTGCGCCGGGCTCAACCTGGGGGAGAAAAACACTGGCGCAACTAATAGTTGCACCCTATTTAACCTGGGGAGCAGTGGGTCCTTATATACTCGAGTTAGTCTAAAAATCACTTCTTTTTATTTGTGGCCCTTTTGACCGGTTCTTTTTGTTCTTGCTTTTCGTCCATCACCATACATCGATTTTTATCTTCTTAGAAGATCTTTGTATGTTCATGGACCCGCTTTCTAACTCTCCCTTACATGTAGGGCCTGGAGCCAATTAACCCCTTCCTTAGGCTTGGGGCCCAACCTTCTAACAGCCTGGTTTGGGAGCATGAATGAGAGTGAGCTCGCCAACTTACAGCGCCTTGGGCTATCTCGCCTTCCTTCCTTTCTAGAGGTTCCTCTACAGTGGGAACTCCTTTTCGCTTTCACTTCATTTTGGGATGTGAATTCCCATGTATTCCGTTTTGGAAAGCAGGAGCTAACCCCAACCCTTGAGGAGCTATCCAATTTGTCTGGCCTGAAGCTTCATAGGAGCCTTGCAAGAGTCACGCCTCGGTCGGGTGTTAAGACCTGAAAAGTACCACTTTTCACCCCTTAACTTAATCTCTGTTAGACCCTTAGTCATTTAATAAATGTGTGTTAAGCCCATTTTGTAGGTAATAAGCAGCAACTACAGATAGGGCCCTAACCATGCCAAGAAGCTTACTTTTACCCCAGAAGTTCCTCAGGAGAAAGGAAGTTGGACCCAGATAGAAAATTAGCTACAGCATAGGCACAACACAGTAGCAACAAGTCAAGAAGTGAGCCGTGCGCAGATGTCGCAGGGTTCAATTGAATCAGAAACAATGCTTCGTGCAATTATCGCAGGTTTCTGAAGGCAGCACACCAACTGCTCGCGCTGTTCTCACATAGATTGATGATAGAATGGATTAAAAAGCAGACTTCGCGTAGTTCTCACGAGGCTCAGTTGGAAGCTCTTGTGCAGTTTTGTGCAGTCTCGCACAGCTTAAGAGAGGAGCATTTAAATCATCGCGTGATTCACTAAGGAGAGAGAGCTCCAGGCATTCCTGCGCGCAGCTGTCGCGCAGTGGCTGCGGGATGCAAATCTTCAGGGAACTGCTTAGGCAATCCAGAGGCCTATGAACATTGCTTCTTTGTGAGGATCCCCGCAAGGTTCACCA
Source organism: Chloranthus sessilifolius (assembly GCA_021018995.1). Taxonomy (NCBI): domain Eukaryota; kingdom Viridiplantae; phylum Streptophyta; class Magnoliopsida; order Chloranthales; family Chloranthaceae; genus Chloranthus; species Chloranthus sessilifolius. The sequence continues at coordinate 72,756,667 of CM037597.1, read as the reverse complement.
AGGAATGAACTACGCGCGCGATTCCCGAGCCATTCAAATGGAAAGTGCAATCCTATGACGATCAAAGTAATCCCGTGATGACCAAACCATCTATCCCGCGACTGTAAGAGCTTCAAGTCAATTCAATCCCGCGATGCCAATTCTATCACGCGAGAAGACCTGGAAATCCTTGCTACCTAGTGAGGCTCGAGATCTTAACTTTTCCCCACTTTTGCAGGGGCAGTCTGGGAACTTCTAGAACTAGGGCATGCACTCCAATGCTCCAATCTCCGTGCACACACCCCGAGGCATCCAAGGAACAGCAATGGGCCACATTTGCATTGTTAAAATTAGGGTTTTCCTAACCCTAATGCTCACACAGCCGACTGTTATATAATCCTAAGCCTAGTTTAGGTTGAGGGGGCTGTTCTTCTTGAATCGACTGTATAGTTTCAGTAGGCTAAGGTTAGGGTTTAGGCAGCTTCTTTTTCCTTTTTCTCCTCTCCATAGTCCAACACTTGTTGGCTATGCCTTTGTATATTTATTTGGAATAGTTTTAATGATATTTTATAATAGGATGTTATACTTATATGGGATTGGTGTTTGAGGGTTGTTCTGTGCAAGGCTGCTGCCTTGAGATCCTCCATTGCTAAGTTGTATTGTAAGCAATGGAGGATTGTTTTTAAGGATTTATTTAGATCCAAGTGACCTGTGTGTCCAGGTTAGGCACATTACAGGCCTATGTCCCACCACAGGATCCACTAAATCTGAATCCCCATGGGGGCTTGAGATGATAGCCTTGTGAATATGGTGGTGGCAGCAATCTACTTGTTCTGTCTCAGACCTCTGTGAGGAGGATAACCTCTGTGGATAGTTTGTGACCATTTGAGTGGACAGGCTATAGCCCTAGGGTGAGGCCAATCCACAGATCTAAGACAGATTCTTCTTCTCTGCACTTGTGCTTGTAGCCCTGTGAGAGATTGTGCAGAGATAGACTCCCCTGTATTTGTATAGACCCACCATCAGATGGCAGATCTGATCTGGCTGTAGAGATTGTAGGCTTATGACTGGATCACTGCTATCTTTCTAAAGTAGTGAACAGCTAGACCTAAAGTTAGTACTCAAACTCTTGCTGGTCCTGTGTGTCTAGGCTAGTGCACATTGCAGGCCAAGCCCCACACATAGAACTTTAGAGGTTGAGATTCCTATGGATTCTTAAGCTGGTAGCCTGAAAGAAGTAGTGCCTACAATGATAAACTTGTTCTGACCCATCTCTGGACTGTGGTTCCCCTATTGGATAGTCTGTGACCATTTAAGTGAACAGGTTATAGCCATAAGAGATTGGATCATGGCACAGGGGTGAGTTGGATCCTTTCTCCTCTTTGGTGATAATGTAACCATTGGATAGGATTTCTATAGCAGCAGATCTGACTCTGAGTTATAAGACCCATCAGATCTGTACCTAATAGCTTACTTCTCACCCTTTTATATTTATCATCTCGCACTCCATCATTCTTCTCAACCATTTCTGTAGTTCAGGCATTAGGTTACCTTAGGATTTAAACAATAGTGACCTTAAATCCCCTTCCATTTAGGATTGCCAGATCTGTAATCAGATCTGGAGGGCCTACTAAAGATAGCTCCTTTGGAGCTTTAGATCATCTTTCCTTGTGGGACAAACTCTTACTTATTAAAACTTGCTACAACAGGCCCTGTATCTTGCAGGTCTGTGTATTTTTTAGACTTGTTGCTCTGTAGTTTTCAATCCACCTTTGATTTATTTTTACTAACACATTCTTATCACTATTTTCAATAAAGTTAGCAGCAAGCATCTAAAATACCTTAACATTGGGCTACTCCAAATCCGTTCACCTTACTCTTGGTTTGAAGAAACTTGAGTATGAGAAAAATCTCATTGGGGGGCCCACAAGGTGTTCGCTAAAATTCCTCAAAAAACTTTTCGGTGACGAAAGTCTCCGAAGATTGCCGATTAGGAATATTTTCAACGTGAAAGCTCTGCCACTCGGTCTCATCTCTGAAATCCTCTTCTTTACTGGGGGGAGAGCTTCTTGTTGGCAGTTTGTGACAGTTTGACGGAGCTGGAGGTGGGCCGATCCATGATGCATTTGGTGCTCGCCGAGCTGTATTGAGGCCTTGATTCATTTGCTTTGGGCAAGGTGGAGGGCCTCTGGGGGTGCCCCTTGTTTCTTCAGGTTTGGTTGGGTGAGAACCTCACTATCTTGGGGCATTTACTCGAGGTGAGGCGGCTCAGTGCTTTCTGGGTAGGTGCCATTTGCTTCCACAGGGCGATGTGTTAGCTCTGAAACTATGGTTGACTAATGTCGAGCTGACATGGAGGCTTCCTTGGTTGGACCGAACCTTCCCAGTAGTTCATTCTAGAGACTATGAGGGCATCACCCTCCTAGGATTGACTAGCGGCACCTTTTACTTCCCATTCCAAGTGTTGCGTCAGTGCAGCTGCCCTCAGTAGGTGCCTTGTGAGGCCAGACTCCCTTTATGTGATTTGATCTTTTCTAGGGGGTCCTCTGGAGACATAGAGCGGATTACTGCTCTTTGGGAGACACGTCAGTCGACACTAATGTGTGATATCGAGCAGGGAGATTCTGTTCAGGCTTCTCCTAAGTACGAGGCCTGGCTATTGACTGAGCGGCCTACTACTGACGGTCCAAATTCATCAGAGATCATTGACACTGAAGGCCCGTAGCCAAAGAAAGAGACGACACTCCGAGCCCGCATCGAGCTAATGGCGGGTGAGAAGAGGGTCCTGCAAGAACTTTTGGCACATGAAAAGGTTAGAGCAGAAATAGCAGAGAGCGAGGTCCTCCGTTTGAAGGGATCACTGAGCGTCGCTTTTGGAGCCGTCGACTCTTCTCAGAAGAGGTATAAGAGCCTGCATGGTCGCTGGCTGACTGAGCGGAATGTCCGAGAAGATGACCTTCATGCTAAGATTAACGCATTGAAGTGCGAGCTGGGCCGCTAACTCCAACCTACACACGAAACTTTTTTCATAGATCGGATACACAAAAAAGGGGCATAAAAACCCCTTTACAGATACACACATTTTTGGTATATATATTTTCTTTATGTTTTTATTTGTAAAAAAAGAAAACACGCTAGTCATCACACTGGCTATTTTTTGGGATGTTGTGTAAGTGGTGCATTTTGTAATGAAAGGTAGTTTATTATATACATCTACATAGACTTTTTGGTCCTTTTGTTTTATGCATATATATATATATTTTTTTTGTGGTGCCTTAATCACCTTGTCAAACCTTGGGTCCTCTTTTGAGCATGGTCGAACCCCTCTTAAGTAGTCGGATCTTGAGTGTGTTTCAACAGCTTTACCAAGACTGGAACATCAATCCCTTCGGATTGAGTCAAACCTTTCTCCTTACCTTGGGTCATATGTTTGACAAAGCAGTTTCACAAAGACAATTCTAGTCGAGACCCGATTCGAACTAGCATGAGTGGCCCAGTCGAAAAAGGGTATCTAAAAGAGTAACTAAGAGGGCTGCTCAAGCATCAATCCTCTCAATCAGTCCAAACCTGTCTTCTTTCTAATTTTTTTCTCTTCTTTTTATTATTATTTATCTCCTTTTTTACCCGTGGCGGCCTTTCGGGTGCTCACCACGCCCATGGGCTTAGCTCTCTTACCCCAAGCGCCCTTTCGGGTTTTCACCTTGTCCACACAAGCTCGCTATTTTTACCCGTAATGCCCTTTCGGGTTTTCACCATGTCCATCTTGCTTTGAGCTTGTATTTTTATTTTCTTTTTTCTTTTTTTTTTCTTTTTCATTCTTTCAAAAGCCACGATATAGACGTCGATTCCGTCATAGCCGGCTAGTGGTGTCGTCCCACAACTCGGCTCGTGTTGACTTAACAGATATTATGACTGCTTGTGAACCTAAAAGAGGGCTTTCTTCAGGGTGTAGCTTGGCCATGGGTTAGGTTAGGATTTGAAGGTATCCTGGGCTAAAAAGGTTGTCCTTGATACGGCTCAGTTTTCTCAACATACTTTCCTCCTTGGGAAATATGCCCCGTGATTCTTTCTACATTTTTTTGTTCTTTTTGCTCTATTTCAGGTAATCTCTTTTTGAGGTTTCGCTTTTTCAATTTTTTTGGATTTTGACAGTAACTTTACTTCATCTCCTTTCTTGTATATGTACACACACACATTTTTTTTGGGGAAGGGGGTTATTGAAAGAAAGGCCTAGGCTCAAAATGAGGTAGCAAAGGATATCATCTTTTTTAGGGATGTTTTTTTTTTGCTACTGTGCTTGAAATGATGGCCTCTTTTGGGTGGTTCCTAAGCAGTCACGCATATGTTTCATCAATACTTACCTTATCACAATAGACTAAGAGTAGAACCATCGGATGTATCCAGCATTGATGGGCTCAGGAAGATGATCTCCATCCATGGTGGCAAGATGGATGGCGTATTTGGATAGCACTTCTCGAATGACGTAAGGTCCTTCCCAGTTTGGTTTGAACTTTCCTCTCGGATTGGCATGGGGGGATGGGAAAATCTTCTTCAACACAGTGTCTCCTACCTTTAGATCTTGACCGCGGACACGTTTATTATAAGCGTGTGCGATTCACCCCTGGTAAACTTGAGTGTGACACAAGGCTAGGAGTCTCTTCTCATCCAATAAGTTTAACTGTTCAAAGCGTGATCTCTCTCTCTACTTCGGGAAAGCCCGATTCCATGAGGATTCGAAATGAGGGTACTTCAACCTCTACTGGTAGGACGACCTCAGTTCCATACACAAGGGAGAATGGTGTTGCCCCTGTAGCGGTACAGATTGACGTTCTGTAGGTCCACAAAGCAAATGGTAGCATCTCGCACCAATCTCGATAGGTGACAACCATTTTCTCTAGGATGAGGATGACTGTCTTGTTTGTAGCTTCTACGGCTCCATGAGTTTTAGGCCGATAAGGTGATGAGCGATGGTGCTTGATCTTGTACTGCTCACAAAAGGCTCGGATACGCTTATTTGTAAAATTCGTACCATTGTCCATGATGATATCTTTGGGTGCTCCAAATCGGCACACAATATTATTCTTGAGAAACTTTTCGACGTGACTGGCCGTGATGTTGGCATATGACGCCGCTTTTACCCACTTGGTGAAGTATTCAATGGCGATGAGGATGAACCGATGTCCATTTGATGCTTTTGGGTTAATCATTCCGACGACGTCAAGGCCCCAGGTAGCAAATGGACAAGGAGTGGTCATGCAGTGTAGATCGATGGCAGGAGAATGTATCAGACTGGAGTGTTCTTGACACTTGTAGCATTTCTGAACATGTTTGCAGCAATCTGATTCCATAGTGGTCCAAAAGTATCCCTGTCGTAGAATTTTCATAGCAAGCATGTGACTGCTGACATGGGCTCCGCATACTCCTTCGTGGATCTCCTTCATGATGTTGGTCGCTTCACTTTCAGTAAGGCACCTGAGTAGAATGTTATTGTACGACCGCTTGTAAAGGCATTCCCCAAAAATGACATAGCCTGCTGCTAAACGTTGAATGGTTCGTCGATCCGTCATGGACGTACCCTCAAGGAAAGTTAGTGTCTCAAGGAAATTCATAATATCTGAGAACCAAGGTGGCTCATCATTAGGGTTTATCGATTCCTCAATCTGTAGGTAGAAGGCCGGCTCACTTCTCTGTTCGATCATGATCGACTTCATCTCAGCACCATACAGGATTTCTATCATTGACGCCAAAGTTACTAGTGCATCGGCAAAACGGTTCCTTATCCGGGGGACATATGAGAATGTCACATCTTGGAAGCAAGCTATCAGATCCTCGAGGTGTTCATGATAAGGGATCAGTTTCTCGTCTTTCGTCTTCCAGTCCCCGTTCATCTGGCATATGATCAACTGTGAATCACCAAACACTCGAAGGTGAGTTATATTGAGATCGAGAGCCATCTGTAGGCTAGCGGCGCAAGCCTCATATTCAGTCATGTTGTTAGTACAAGGGAAGTTGAGCTTGATAGAGACGGGTACGTGGGATCCCTTTGGCGAAATCAGAATGGCGTCAACTCCTTGGCCTTCGGCATTTGCTGCCCTGTCGAAGTGCATTACCCATGATTCTTCTGCTTCCTCAGTATCGTCTTCCGTCATGAACAAGATGTCCTCATCGGGGAACTCAGTTCTCAAAGGCTTATAATCTAGCAAAGGATTGTTGGCAAGATGGTCGGTGAGTGCCCGCCCCTTGATTGACTTCTGAGTGACGTACATGATGTCGAACTCAGATAATAAAAGTTGTCAGCACGCGGTCTATCCAGTGAGGGCCGGCTTCTTAAACATGTATTTTGATGGATCCATTCAGTCTAATAGTAGAATGGCCTGAGATAGTAAGTAATGGTGGAGCCTCTGAGTAGCCCATACAAGAGCCAGGCATGCTTTCTCCAGATGAGAATAGCGCGTTTCATAATTAGAAAACTTCTTGCTCAGATAGTAAATGGCCTGCTCTCTTCTTCCTGTCTCGTCATGCTGCCCTAAGACGCATCCCATCGAGACTTTTGTCGTGGAGAGGTACATTAAGAGTGGTCTCCCTGGCTCGGGTGGTACCAAACCAGGTGGGTTGAGGAGGTAGCTTTTGATTTTATCGAATGCTACCTGACAGCCATCATTCCATTCAACGGGCGAGTTCTTCCTTACTAGCTTGAAGATCAGTGTGCAGATTGGAGTTAGCTGTGCAATGAATCGACTGATATATTGTATTCTGCCTAAGAACCCTCTAACTTCCTTCTCAGTAGACGGTGGTGACATTTTTGTGATAGCTTTGACTTTGATTGGGTCGACCTTGATCCCTCTCCTGCTGACGATGAATCCTAACAATTTTTTGAATATAGCACCAAAAGTGCACTTCTATTGATTTAGACATAACTTATACTTTCTCAGCCTCTCAAACAACTTCTGAAGCTTTACCAAGTGATCGCCTAGCTCTGGTGACTTGGCTATCATGTCATCGATGTATACTTAAATCTCTCGGTGCATCATGTCATGAAATAGCACAGTCATAGCTCTCTGGTATGTTGCACTGACATTTTTCAGTCCAAGTGGCATGACTCGATAGCAAAAGGTTCCCCAAGGAGTAATGAATGCAGTCTTCTCCCGATCGGTCTTTGTCATCTTTATCTGATTGTATCCTGAGAATCTATCCATAAATGAAAGCATCTCGTGCTTAGCAGTGTTATAGACCAAGATGTCGATGTGTGGCAATGGGAAATCATCTTTTGGGCTCGCTCTGTTCAAATTGCAAAAATCGATGCATGAGCGAACCTTTCCATCTTTCTTTGGTACAGGCACAATATTGGCTAGCCACTGCGGGGACTTGGATACCATGAGAAACCCCGCGTCATACTGCTTGATGACCTCATCTTTGACTTCTAGCATTCATTCAGGTTAGAGACGTCTCAGCTTCTGCTTAACCGACTTTATATCGGGGTAGAGAGGCAACTCATGATCGACCAAATCGGTGTCCAGACTAGGCATGTTCTCGTACGACCAGGCAAATCTTGGTATGACCGAAGGAAGTTGATCATGCTTTTCCTTTTTTTAGGGGACAACGACATTCCGATTTTGGTTATTCTGGGAATCTCCTCAGTCCCTAAATTGACGTCTTCTGTCTCTTCGACAACGGGGGTAGGGCCATGCTCAAAGTCGGCGAACCGGTCAAGGAGCTCATTGGGGAGCTCCTCCAAAGGACTATCCTCATCCAGACTCATATCTCCTACCTCTTCTTGTATTTTTATAGGAAAGGGGTCGATTTTATGTGGGACGGGTATTTCGATTAAGGCATCTTTTTGTGAGACTTTTTTTAGAATTTTAATTGACGATATTTTTGGACTTTGGATTTTTTCAATGTTTTTGAGATTTTATATTTTTTCCATGTTTTTGAGATTTTTATTTTCTTCAGAGACGGACCCTTGGCAAGGTGGGTTACTATATATACAAGGTATTGCTTGCCAAGGGCTTATCTCACTTTTTATAGGTTATTTTTTTTTGGGAAACAGGTGCCAAACTTTAGGCCACTCCCTGCTTCTAGGGTGGGCCAAAGATGCTCAATTGCGTACCTAAGGGGTCGCTCTTTTACCTGTTGGGATGGAGGGTGCTAACTGATATGACTTATTGGAGTCAGCCTCCATCATATTAATCCCCAATTCATCCAAGATGATGTCCTTAAATGTTAATACCGTTTTGTGGTGATTTACCACAGGGGGTGTTTGTTCAGGTACTGGTCGTCGTTCCTCGAAGAGGGATAACATGGCCAAATCTATCTCCAGGTTAGGAAGGGAGATGTTGGGATTGGTGGGATGGGCAAGGGCTATGGGTTTGTGTGGGGTCAAATGGGTTACTCCATTTTGATCGATCTTTATGACCCCTGCGCTGACAAAGGAATCTCTTATGTGCGGCCTAGGGCGAGGTTTCTCTTCTATGTTGATTCCTCGAGCTCTTGTAGCTGGGATGACCCTAGCTTTCTCTTTGGCCTCTCGAACCTCTTCCTCCGTGGGCTTGTATCCTAACCCAAATCATACTTTCTGTCCTTTGGCCACAACTGGCTCTCTTCTGCCCTGCAGTCTATGCCCGAGCCCTTGGCCTTTCTGATAGCCCCACTTTTGGAGCATAGCCACCGCTGCTACCATACCACCTCCTGTTTTAGGCATGATGCCCTCAATAGGCTCCGAGAGTATCGCTAACACCTCATATTCAAAACTGTGGAGGTCAACGTCCTCAGCAGTGTGAGGCACATCCAACATATTGGGCAATTGGCGGCTTTTTCTTTCTCCCTGTGCCCCTCACCAATGATTGTAATAATTTTATGCCCAAATGCAAACTTGAGTTTCTGGTGTAAAGTGGAAGTACGGCTCCAACCTCGTACAGTCAAGGGCGCCCCAACAATAGATTAAATGAGGATTTGATATCCATTACTTGAAACAAGATGGAAAAGGCCATTGGCCATATCAACAACTCAAGATCAACTTCTCCCATTATTTCTCTCCTAGTATTATCAAACCCTCCTGCGTTGGTTCTGGTGGGCCTCAGCATGCATGGATCGACCTCGATCTTACTGGCGGTTCTTAACAGGCATATGTTCAATGTGAGCCCATTATCAATTAAATCCAGGGGAATGACCATATTTCAAGACTCAACAATTATATTTAATGACTTGGAGTGGCTACACCCTTCTTCAAGTAAGTCAGCATCAAAGAATGAAATGACATTCGGAGCCATCACTTGCCCAATTATCTGCCCGACTTCATCGGGGCTAACTTGGAGCGACACATGTGCATTTTTCAATGCCCCCATCAATACTTGGAAATGGAGTAGGGATGTCATTAACAAATCCCACACAGTGATGTGGGCGGGCATTCTCCTTAGTTGAGTCTCTAGTATATGTTTCCAACTCATTTTTTCGAAGGGGTTTACTGCGCTATCCTTCTTCCCCTCTGGTTGGGCCTGTGCTACTGTTGGTGCTTCTAATTATTTTGATATCCCCCCGACCATGTGACAAAGTCCACTACCCCTTCTCTGCTGCTGCTACCGGTATTGATATCTATTTGCTCGTAGCTTAGCGGGACCTGATGAGGGTCATAGGTTGGTCCCGAGAGGTGGAAAGGTATAGCTGTCGGTACTTGAGGCACTTGTACTGTCGGCTCAGGAGGTGTGGGCAACACCTGATTTATTTCAGTGGTAGCGGGTTGGGTGAAAAAATTGGGCCAGATAGGGGTGGTGAAGATTGAGGGTGGTGGCATTGGCGGGAAGGAGGTAAAAGTAGGCCATTGATAGCTAGTGGGCGTTGGCGAGAGAGGGGGGGGTCTGATGGGCCGCTAGGTAATTGACCGGGGTGGTGGAGTTCACAGGCGAAACTTGGGGTGATGGGATGGGTGCAAGCCATTGATAACTGACGGGTGCCGGTGTGGGATTGGGGGCCTGATGGCTTATTGGGCAATTAATGGGGGCTATGGAGTTTACCAGTGGTTGAACTGGGGGAAATGGGGTGGGCGTGGGTCATTGATAACTGGAGGGTGCGGGTGTAGGATTGGGGGCCTGTTGGCTCGTCGGGTAATTGCTGGGGGTGGTGGTGTATGGTTGGTATGCATTGATATGTACGTAATTGATGAGTGTGGTGGATGGAAAGTATGCCCTAAGATCAAAGGGTTTAATTTACGAGGTCGGGTTGGGGAAATATTATGATAAATTTAGGGGTTCAATTACCCCTATGTTCCTTTCTTCCATGTTTCTCAACAATGGTGCCACATAACTCTCCCGATCACTGATATAAATGGATGGGCCAAATTCAAACTCCTCCTCATCTTCTATCATTTCGACGGTGGTCTGGGACCTGCTCCTCCGGTAGGATGTAGGGGTAGTGGCACTTGGTGAATATTAGCATGTTGAGAAGGTGCAGGGGGGATGATTTTCCTGGTGTCGTTCAAATCTTAGATTGCGTGCTTCAATGGAAAATAGCGATCAGTTGGGTGACCTGGACACTGATGAAAATTGTAGTGGGTATTCGGGTCATAGTTCTTTGGGATCGGGTGAGGAGGAGGTTGCGATTGATGGATAGTGACTAATCCCTTTTCCACTAACAAAGGCAGAAGTACACTCAATGATTGCCCTAGGGGCATGAAAACTTGATCGTAGCGGGTTCTCCTTTGCTCCGGAGTCATTTGCATTCCTTGCCCATTCCCTATTATTTGCATCTGCTCAGGCTTGACTGGTGCTAGCCGGGTAGCCTGAAATTAAAATGGGATTGTATTATTATTGGGCTTGGTATTGGCAATGTTTTGAACATCGTCCCTATTCTCTTATCGTTCCTTTGCTTTGAAAACCTCCTAATCCCACTGGGTCCACTTGGCATGTTCTTACTCAGACAGCCCTCCCTGTTGGCATCCTCACATCGGTTAGCATTTCTAACCAGATCAGCAAAGTTGGACTACTGCTGGTAAACCAAAAAGTCTGAGATAACTGGGAGAGTATTCTTTGAGATCATCTCTATCTGCTCATCATCAGGTATTCTATTTCTGACCTGAGCTGCCAGTGCTCTCCAGCGTCCCAAGTAGTCGTTGAAGGTCTCGTTTTGATTCTGTTTCAAATGGGCCAAGTCTGACTTATGCAGCTCAATGTCTATATTGTAGATATATTGTTCTTAAAAGAGGTGCGTCAAGTCCCTCCACGTTTTCATCTTGGATGGTTTTGAAGATGTGAACCATCTCAAAGCCGGACCGGTCAGACTCTTCTGAAAGACTTTTATTAGTAGTCTTTCGTCCTCTCCGTAGTGGCACATGTCCCCACAGTAAGACTTCAGGTGTGCAATAGGATTGCTAGTGCCATTATATTTGTCAAAGGCCGGCATTTTAAATTTGGGGGGCAGGGGGACCTCAGTGAACAAGCATAAATCGGTGAAGTCTGTGGCATGGATTTCAGCACCACCCATTTTCATCAGCTACTTTTGTATTTTGTCTAACTGTTCTTTCAGCTGCTCTGACTCTTGTGACACAGGGGATGCTTTCTCGTCCATTAGTTGGACTTCACTCTGGGCCACCAAGGGGTGGGCAATTATGGGAGGAGGGTTAAGGTTAGTCAATGCCCCAGTGTAGGCCCCACTATTCCTAATCTCGTCTTTCTCATACTGTTGGTCAGCATAATGTGCAGTGAGGATAGGATTCTCTTGTTGTTGTTGCACGGGTTGGATGGGAATGACATGAGTGGGGGTTGGGTGAGCCCACTGGGGATGAGGAAAGGTTTTTTGGGTGATGGAATTTTGGTTTTGAGGTGGGGCCTGAAGGGGCCATTTGGTATGGGGGAAGGTTTGGAGATGACCTTGGGGTGTGGGGCCATGAGAAAATTGGGTTTGGGGTATGGCATGGGTTTGACCTGGCTGTGAAGGTTGGGTGAAATGTTGGGGGTATTGTGGAAGGTATGAGTGTGGGGTTTGGGTTTGGGCCATGAAGCCTTGGTCATTTTGGGCTATGGGTCACTGATGGATTTGGGCCAGGGGCCCTTGGTAGGTTTGGGCCATGGGCCCTGGTGGGTATGGGCCATGGGCCCTTGATGGGTTTGGCCCAATGGGCCTTGGTGGGTATGGGTCATGGACCCTTGGTGGGTTTGGGCCATGGGCCCTTGGTGGGTCTGGGCCATGAGCCCTTGATGGGTTTGGCACAATGGGCTTTGGTGGGTATGGGCCATGGGCCCTTGGTGGGTTTTGGGCCATGGGCCCTTTATGGGTTTGGCCCAAAGGGCCTTGATAGGTCTAGGCCATGGGCCCTTGATGGGTTTGGCCCAAGGGGCCTTGATAGGTCTGAGCCATGGGCCCTGGATAGTTTTGGGTGGTGGGGTATTGGGTCATGGGGCCCTGGGATATGTGGGAAAAGGGTGTTTGTGCCAATGGGCCTTGGGGTATGCTGGAGGTTGGAGATTGGGCCATTTGGCCTTGGGGTGTATGAGTAGTGGGAGGTTGGGCCATGGGGCCTTAGGGCATGTGGGTAATGGGGGTTTGGATGGTGTGGATTATGGGGGGTTGATAGGGGTCATTGAGGAGTGAGGCATGGAGATTGGCTAGGGTGTGAGATGGGTTTACGGATATCGGATATAGGGTGTGGAGGAGGGGAGGTTTTTTTAGAAGCCTTTCATACGGAGTACGCTTGGAACATCTCCTCCACATTGGTCAAGGAGGGAGGATCAGGTGGTGGAGATGGGATATTTGGCATGGCCCCAGTATGATCGGGCATGGCCATAGTAAGAGGTGGGATCTGGGGTGGATTGGAGAGTTGAGGTGGGGTCAAGGATGGGGAGGGATTAGGAATATTTAGGGATGGTGGTTGGTGGGGTGTGGATGTTTGGAAGAAATCGGGCATGGCCCCGATAAAAATGGGCATGACCCGGGTAGATGGGGGGATTTGTGGGGGTTGGATAAGGCGGAAGTGGTGTATGTGAATGTGGGTGGATCGGGCCTATAGGGGGAAGATGAGAAATGGAGCATGGATGTGGATTGGGAGAATGGGTTTGAGTTTTGTATGGACATGGGTGGGAAACGTAATGGATTTGGTATGGGCATGATTTGAGCAAAAAATGGGGAGTTGGGGGTTGGACTTTGGATGTTTTGGGAGGTAGTGGTTGGGAAAATGGGGGCGCCAAACGGGCCGGTAACGGTAAAGGGTGATTGGGTGAGGGGGATGGTGGAAAAGACTTCCTCTGAATGGGAATGGGTTGGAGAGTGTGGTGGGGATGTGTCGGGATTGACATAAGCTGGGTCCACTACCCACGACATTCTACGGGAATGGGTTGTGTAAGGGTGCCTTGGATAAGGCTAAAAAATCCTCCTTCTTCCCCTACGGGATGGCGGAGGGCAAGATGATGTCGTTGTGCCGGTACGACAAACTATATATTTTTTTGGGTTTTGATTTATTATATATATATTTTTTGAAAAAGTTTTGAAAAGCAAAGGTTCCGAGGCCTTGTAATTCCCTTTTTGGGTGGCTCTCGTACCTTAATTCAAGACCCGCGACGACGATTCCGACGCACTTCGGAAGAATCGAAGGAGAACCTTCGATCTATTGAAGGCACAAATATTGAGGCAAACAACCTGATCCCCCGGAATGAGCCAAAAAGAAGTTGCCCTCTTTTGACCGGCGGGGGCGTATTGGGTGTCAGAGATTGCGGGGCCTAAACAAGGCACTAAGCACACTGATCGAGGGACTCGCGAGGTGAAGAAGGCCACAGATTCGGGCTGGTGTGCTGTTAAATAGACCTGGTGTAACTAATACATGCGCCCAGGTTGCAGGGCACCTTTTTTACACTAGCGCAACTATTAGTTGCGCCAAGGAAAAAATTTGAATTTTAAAGCTAGCGCAACTATTAGTTGCGCCAGGTATTAATTCCATTTTCTTTGTACTGGCGCAATTAATACTTGCGCCAGATAAAAAATGGTGTTCAAGAATGTATAACGACAGAGACAGCAGCCCAAAATAAGTCTCTTCTTTTGGTTTTTATGGAAGCTAGGCTTCCGAGAACTGAGCTATTTTTTGGTGATCGATTCTCTCCTCCCCGCACCTAAAGGGTTTGAGTTCGGTATAACTCGCTAGCACGCTCCCCAAGGGTTTTAAGATTCGGAATGGGAACCCACCCGATATACCTCCAGCGCAAGCGCCTTCTCAGATACTAGGTGGGCTAGGACTTTTCTGGATCATCACCATTAAGGGCTGCCGCCATACTAAGACCCGGGTGGTTGTATGTGTGCCTAAACCCAACCCTTTGAAAATATACCTCGTAAAAAACAAATTGATTAAGCTCCCTAACTTGGTTCAATTATATTTTTTTCAAAGCTTTTCTTCTTTTTTTTAGAAGTTTTCTTCAGTTCAAAGACCGGGGGTGATGACCCCGTGTCGCCACTATGGGCCGGTGTCTATTGTCGGAATGTGTTTGCACAAGTAGGCCCGCCAATCGACTATGGCACTTTAAATGACGGAAAATTAAAGAAATTAAAAGATAATGCTCAAGTAGCCCGCCAATCGGCTAAGGCACCAAAAATGACAAAAATATAAGGAAAAAATAAAGACAATACACAAGTAAGCCTGCCGATCGGCTAAGGCATGTAAATGACGAAAAAGTAGGGGTGAGTAAAATAAAAATAAAATAAAATAAACAATAAAATAAACAATAAAAAAATAGCAAAATGGTTAGTAAAATAAAAAGGCCAAATTTCAAGGAGAAGCTCTACAAGCTCTCCCCAGCAGACTCGCCATCTGTGCAACCGTGGGATTCGTGACCATCCCGCCGCGGCGATGCGTTCGCTTGCAAAAAAAAAAAATATTAGAGTCGCCACCCGAAGCTTTCGGTGTCCCGAGAAACCTAGTTCATTTTTATGAGCACCGAACTGCTAAAAATATGACTCTGAATCCGGTCTACACCAAAGGCTCTTGGGTAGGGGCTTCGGTTATCGATCGGGAAGGTGTTAGGCACTCGATCAACCCGTTTAATGCGGTCTCTACTTATGGCCAAAAATAAATTGAAGGAAAAGAAAAGAAAATAGGTTCCTCTTGCCCAAAAGGGGTTAGAATCTTATTTGTGCTCCTCTGTTCCTGCCAAATAATCGGCTGCGTAATGACACAAATGGGAGAATGGAGGGAGCTAGAAAGAGATAGGAGAAGAAAGGGGAGAGCCGGAGCCCTCGGGCCCTTGTAGCACCGTAGGAGAGCCTTGCGTGGCTTACTTTGAGGAGCTTTTGAAGGCCTTGTATGGTGGAAAATGGGATTCTAACTCCTAAGGCTTGAAGCTAAGAGGTAGGGAAGGGAGGCTAGGGGATCACACACACCTAGGCTAAGGGTTTTGGATGCAAGAACAAGCTTGAAATGAGGTTGAAAGATTCTAGAATTTGGGTGAAAATGGTGCACAAAAGGGAAGAAGAACTTCTCACTTTGAGCTCTTTATCTCTTAAGAAAATTTCTCAATCCTTAAACCAAGGGGTGGGGGGCTCTATTTATAGGAAATGGGTGGATTAGGAAACCACTTAAGAGCTAATGAGTTTAGCAATTAGGTAATCTCACATCTAAGGATTCCTAGGGTTTTTGGAGCCTTAAGATGTGTGAGGTCATCCAATGGTGGATGATGGGGTGAGGCCTTAAGCCACTTAAGGGGTTGCAAATAGGTAGTGAATGGGTGTAACAGAACTATCAAAACACACTCTAAAGGTCAAGGTGGTCAACAAGTAAAACCCCAATCACGATTTCCGGGGTAAAATCCAGAGGTTACTGTTTATATGTCTGCCAGGCAAATGTACAGTAAAATAGTGTTTAAATAGTGCTTTGAAGTTAGCTCGCGAGGGTGGGGTCCACAATTAATACTGGCGCAATTATTAGTTGCGCCAGGCTTAAATCCTGGGAGAAGTGGCATGGCGTAACTAATGGTTGCTCCAGGTAAAATTAGCACTGGCGTAACTATTAGCTGCGCCAAATCCCTAGGGGGGCCCCCTTGATTTTACTCTTATGCCCTCCGGGCTCGGTTTATCGTATCTTTTGATGTATACCTTCGATTGGAGTGATTCTTAGACTGTTGGAAAGCTGACGACCTCTACTTTTCAATGGTCTGAGATTCGATCATAGTAGAGGGCCGTAGTTGGTTCCAGTGCACCCTCCTCAACCATTTGCTTCATAAGGTTAGGTTTAGGTTCAGAACGGGTTCTAAGGGTCAGGATTGATATCTAAAGGTTCGGGTTAGGTTCCTAAGGGATCTAGGGTGATTCCTAAGGGTTTGGAAAGGTTCCTAAGGATTCTAGGGGGGTTCATAAAGGTTCCATACATGTCATCAAAAGCTCGAAATTGCACCTCTCTTGAAAGGTGTTTCAATCGGGCCTTGGGCCAAATTTGGGTGTCTACAAGCAAGTATACTAGTTGTATTGGAATTCTAATTAAATCAAATATAACAGTCTTACTAGAATTCTAATTGAAATAGAGAACTAATTCTACTAGAAACTCTAATTTAAGCAATGAATTCATTAGACTGGAATTCTAATTAAAGGAAGTAACCTAATTTTGCTAAAATTCTGATTAAAGCAATGAATTAGCTATACTAAATTCTAATTAAAATAAAGGAACTGATTTAACTAGATTTAGGATCAGAGCAATAAATTAGTTATACTAGGATTCTAATTTAAACAAAAGGATTGATTAATGGTACTAAGGTCTAATAAAGCGAGGAATTAATTATGCGAGAATTATCTAATTAAAATAAAGGAACAAACTTTGTTAGAATTCTAATCGAAGAAATTTATTCAAAGGATTTAATCACAATAAATCATGTAAATTAATTATACTAAAAATCTAAGAAGAAATTATGGAACTAATACTCTAATTCTAATTAAATTAAGAAATTAACCAATTAAAATCTGATTTAAAGAAATTAATCAATCATACTAAAATCTAATTAACTTAATTAATTAATTATGCTGAAAAAAAAAAATCTACTAGTTAATTATACTAAAAAGATAAGAAAAGCAATTAATTAATTCTAGAATTCCTAAAAAAAAGGGTTTTGGGCCCGCTATGCTAAGGAGGATTGGCCTCGTTCCCAAGTACCCTCCGTAAGCTCCCTTGAGGTAAATCGGATGGCTGAGATTAAGGATAAATTAGATTCGTGATGATGAAAATAGCATTTTAAAATTTTTCAGAGTCGATTTTAGAATAATAATTATGAATTAAACTAAGAACTAGAATTATAGGAACTAAAATTAATACTTAGGATTTTTGAAGATATTAAACTAAGAAATTAAAATTAGAATTTAAATTTCTAGGACTGAATTCGAGTTCGAAATCAGAAAATCAGACCGTATGATTAAGGACTAGTTCTAGAGTCTAAGACCTAGAACCAGAGATTAATGATAAGATTAGAGGTTAAGATTTTAGAACGTAATTAAAACCTAGGGTCGGAAAATTAGACCGTCGGATTAAGGACTGGTTCTAAATTCGGAGAATTAGAACTAGATATAAAATTTCTGCTCTGAAAAGGGTGCTACGGTCTCGGACTGAAAATTAAAACTAATAATTAAAATTAAGAGAACAAACCTAGGTCTAAAACTAAGATTTTTACCTAGGATCGGGGTGCGGAGAGAAACCTTGAAGATTTGGTGCTTGAATTTTGAAATCATGGTTAGGTTGCTCCATGAGTTTATTCTCGGAGTTCTCTAGTTTCGGAATCCCAAAAAAATCTATTCTCTCTCGAAAAATTGCCAACCTCTCTGTTTCTTTTTTTTCGGTCAAAAATAAAAAAAGCTTTTATAGGTTTTTCTTCAATTACGCGCCCTATTTTAGGCATTTATATGAATTACATCCCAGTTTCCCAGTGCTTAATCGCTTTGAGTCGGTCACTAACTCAGTGAGCGACCGGCTAACTTGCTCAGTGAGTTTCCTAGTCCTGATAACGTTAGAACTAATTACGCACCTATTTTTGTGTGCGTAATCCAATTAAGCGCTACTCTCGTAGCATTTAATCAAGGAAACTTAGGGGTCAAGGACAATGAGGCTAGGCTAGGCATGGGCCAATTGCACGCTGGTGGTGGAGCGCTTAATCCGATCGGTCGTTTGGTTTCAGGCGCGGGATCAAGTCTCGAGATGGTCTGGGGAAAGGAAGTTTGGTTTGAGAAGGGACTGATTACGCGCTTATGATTTGGCGTGTAATCAAATTGTGCGAGTGGTTTTAGGCGCATAATTTGGGGCTGTCCGAGTCCGGGTCGGGTCTGAAATGCCAGACTATTGTTTCAGCCTGCATTCCGTCTATATACTATTGTTTTAGTATATAGTCCTATGTCGGGATCTGAGCCACAGAGCTATTATTTTAGCCTATGTTCAGCCATGTACTATTATTTCAGTGTATGGTTCCTACATTCGGGGGTATGGGGCCTGAGCCACAGAACTATTATTTCAGCCTGTGTCAAACCATATACTATTGTTTCAGCATATGGTCCCAATATGAGGGCAAAGGGGTCTAAAATGTAAGACTATTGTTTCAGTCTGTATTCTGACTATATACTATTATTTTAGTATATAGTCTCCCTACATTGGTACCTGAGCCACAGAGCTATTGTTTCAGCCTATGTTCAGCCATGTACTATTGTTTCAGTTTATGGTTCCCACGTCGGGGGTATGGGGCATGAGCCGCAGAACTATTATTTCAGCCAGTGTTTAGCCATATACTATTATTCTAGCATATGGTCCCATATCAAGGTTATGAGGTCAATGGTTGACCAAACAAATTTATATATTTTGAGAGGGTAAAATGAGGGTGTCTACAGATGCCCCTCTTCGGTGCCCTTTTGCGAAGTAAGAACGAGTCGAAGAAGTAGACACCTCTCATTTGAGGCGTCTTCTCATTTCGCTTAGGAATTAACAAATGTGAATTGGTGATGCTGACATGACATGCTTAACTTTCATATTTATCAGTGCAGGCTAAAATGGAGCATTTGAAGGGCAAATAGTAGCTGTCGAAGGGCACATTTCGAGTCTGTGGGTGCATGGCGCATCCTGACACATGGCGCGGGCTAACAGAGAGATTTTATGCAATTGAGGTACCGAGACGTTAATCAAATATCCAAAACAAGGTCCAAGGACCGATAATAATAAAATAAAGTATCATGTAATATCGAAGGCTTTTGCAAATCATGTCAGACCGGGCGTGTCATTACTCACACCAATGCGTGTCAGGCGCTCCTTTGCAATGGCGCGTGCGCTTGATTCATCTAAAGTTGGCCTCTAAGTTTGGAATTCTAGTGCTAATGCATCTAAATAAACGATTATGCATAGTAAAGTGTGCGCTTGATCTAATTCTGCACAGTGGGATATGCGCTTGATTGCTAGTTCAAGCGGTTTGTAAATTGGGTATTCTAGTCCTAATGTGTCTAAACAAATGATTTTATGCAGTGGAGCGTGCGCTTGATTCAATTCTGTGAAGTGGGATATGCGCTTGATTGCGAGTTCAGGCGGTCTTAGGAGTTAAAGGTCAGGTTTAAGTGTAATTTATTGTGCACGGGTGATGGGGCACTTAATCGGTTTTTTTTTTTTAGTATTTAAAGAAAGGTAAGTTGGGTCTATTTATCTTGTTGCTTTGTTCTTCTTTTCTTTTCTTTTTTTTTACTTTTGTTTTTGAAGTAAAAGGATTTTCAAAATTCGGGGGTTTTGATATCTTGAAATTTTAGGAATTTTAACTTAAGATCAATTTGGTGATAAAATGATGGAAAACGTGGCTTCCGAGATATCGCTGAGCAGATCCACCGGTACGAGATTTGTGGACCAGACCATTATTGTGGTTGTCAAGACGACACTTGGCATGTCGGATACTCCGTCTAACCTTCTCGGCGAATACTAATAATTGTCACTTATGGGAGGACTACAATGATTCACGAGTTGAGAGAGATGGGTTTTGAAAAAATTTGATTTAATTATAGCAAACTATATATTTATGAGGAATATTGAGTAATTGTAAAAGTGGGTAGTACTTACCTGGGGTGATACTTACCTGGATTGTGCGTAGTTTGTACGGTCTAGTGGTGCCGTAGCATCGTGATGGGACTTTAGTGTCTTTCTTTGGGTCTATTGTGGCAGGGCTTGGCGGTTGTGATGTGATATCTTGGGAGAAATGATGTCGCGATGGGACCTGGGGATTCTCCCTTTCTTTGGCTGCGTGCTGGGTGAGTCGTGATGGGACGTGGGGATCAATTCGGGAGAGAGAGAGTCCTTTGCCTTAGCGATGGGACATGATCTATCTTTCCCTCTTTTCGTCATACAGCATGGCATGTGCTGTCTGAGCTTTTTTTTTTACTTTCAGGTAGTGACATTCGTGATGGGATGTCGACTAAGCGTAATTGGCGGTGGTATGCTGGTGGGATATTTGCGCGATGGGACATTGGTGTCTTTCTTTGGTAGATCTTGGGTTATAAAAGAAATCACGTTGTGGTTGCGTCATGATTGGCTTCATCTTTGGGTGGTTTGCTTTTGGCTTTTCGCAATGGGTCATGAGGATATGGTTAATTTATTATGATGGGACTGGATATTGAGGTGATATCGCATATGTACACATTATCATGATGGGAATGGGGGTTGTCAATGCTTCTATCTCATGTAAGGGTATACGATGGGACTGATGAGTAGGGTTTTTTTTTCGACAGGAACAGCTTGTGAGGCTACGCGATGGGACAGAAGAATTTTGGCCGCGATGGATAAAAGGTATGAGCGTGTAGATTTCATCCAAAGTCGGGTATTGCGCGCCTACTTTAGGTCGCTCAATAGGATTGCATGCCTATATTTGGGTGTGTGATCGCAGGTTTGAGGGGTCATTTACGCGTGTGAGAGTGTGCGTGTGATTATATTACGTGCTTTAATTATGGCGTGTGATCGAGGTTTCACCAGGTCAGTGTATGGGTGACTTTTCAAGTCGCGCGGTGGCAGTGTGTCGTTTGATCAATTTGTGTTGTTCATGGAGTGTGCATGATCGGAGTGTCGTGCCGTTGGTACGGGCGATGATTTCATTGCACGCTTGGATCGAAGCATATATTTTGGATTGTGCGCAGTGTGAGTAGCGCGTGATCGAATTAAGCGCACATGTCTGGGCGTGTGATTAGGTCCGTACTCTATATAAGCGAGGGAGCTTTCATTTGTTCTTCATTCTTTGATTTAGTCTCGAGTTTTGACGTTTTCTGGATATCTTGTGTTCTGAAATTCATGTTTTAGTGATATCTAGCAATCTAACCATCCGATTGGGATGTCGTTTCTTCCTATATTCATTATTTTGCATGATCTCCATCCCGAGGTGATGCTCGTAGACGTCATTATTCTAGGAATGGGCGATATTGGGAATGAGGGCGCTTGTCTTCACATCGATCCTTTTTAGGGAGCAGTGAAGGCAGCGGTGGAGGAGGTGAAGATAGCGGAAGAGGAGTAAAAAGTGGAGGGATGTTTTTCCCAACCAATTCTCCTTGAAGCCTCCAATTGGAAGATCAAAGTAAATCTGCTCCTCGCTTTGTCTCAGTTTTGAACCCAGTCTTCGTTTTGGGTTGTAGGTTAAAGTTTTAGGTTGGGATTTGCAGATTAGTGTAACGGTTTTTACCTTTCCATCTTCAATTTTCTAGAATTTGATTGACACCGAGATTTTAGGAAATTGTTGATTAGATTAAATTTGTGTTAAGGAATTTTAGTTTTTGATTAACGCCAAAATTCTAGAAAACTGCAATATGATGTAATGGCACTATTTATTTTTATAAATATTTGATGGCTGAAGATTGGAATTGATGACTTCAATCTAAAGGAGGAGCACTAGGATTTATTTTATGCACTTTAGATTAAGAAATCATTCTTTTATTCATATTTCTCAAGTAGTTTAGAACCTTAAAAGATAAATATAAACTTTAAAATAGAAATATATAAATAATATAACACTTCTTCATGGGAACAATCCTATACTAGCTCTACAATTTTCATTATGCACTTACAATAGGTTAAGACTTAATTAGACATACATAGTAAGTCGATCAATAGGGTCACTAGGGTCCTAAAGAAACACACCCCAGACTTTGGGATGGTCCACAAGTCAAACCCCTAATATCAATTTTGGCAATTTTTTGAAGGAAACAGGCCCAAACTGCTGAAAATTGAAGACCCTCAGGAGCCCGACCCGATTTTGCAATTTCCTACACAAATCTATAATCTTCATTTCGCCATAAGTTTTTATGTGCAACTCTGAATTAGGTAATTCTTAGCTCTTTGGAAAGCTAGTAACATCTACTTTCCAATGGTATAGGCCTTAGGTTGGGAAACTATCCATAAAAACTTTGGCACTCCTCTTTTCATCAGCTATTTTGGTTGGTTCGAAACTGGTTCTATGGGTCCGATTGGGCTTTCTAAGGGTCCGGGAGGGATTCTATGTGTCTGGGATAAGCTCTAATGGTTTAAGATGATTCCTAAGGATTTGGGATGATTCCTAAGAGTTTAAAAAATACTTTTGGAAGCTCGGGTGTATGCCTTTCTCGAAGTACGTGTCGATCATTCCTTGAGCCAAATTGGGTGTCTACATTGGTTATGCGATGGGTTGGAATTAGTTTGAATGGTGTCTTGAGATAGAGACAGGACTTTCCTTTGGTATTGATGGTGTGGTGGGGCTTTAGCGTCACGATGGGACATGAGGGTGTGGCTGATTTAAGCCAATGAACTTGGGTGTTGAGATAGCGTTGGGTATGTGCATTTTGTTGCGATGGGACGTGTTATTGTGGAGATGTGTAATGGGATATTAGCGGTTCTCTCCCTCCGGTCAGTGTGTGGGGTTACACAATGGGACAAGGGAGAGTGATTCCGATTGTGGTGGGATGAGTAACACAGAATGATCTATCTGGTGGCTACTTTGTTATCATTACTTCTCGCTTTTGTGTCGCAATGGAACTTTTATTGTTATTTATATTTTTATTTTTTTTGTTCTAGTGGTTTAATTGTGATAGGGCATTGGGAGGTGTGTTATTGCAATGGGATTATGAACGATAATTTTATTTTATGTATAATTATTCTTGTCGGATTATTTACCACAGCGGAGCGAGTGGCGGGCTTCAGGGAGTGATTTGGTCGCGATGGGACTGCGGGGGGGTAGTTTTTCCTTTGATTTTTGTATGATTTTTATTGTGGTTTTATTTTATTTTTATTTTCTTAATGCTGTATTTATTTTATTTTGTATTTTTATTTACTTCATTGAGTGATTTTTCTCATTAGATGGTCTGGGATTATATTTTATCATTATTATCATTATTAATGTTTATTGCAAAAGGGAAATTTTGGGCATTTTTTTGTTTAAGGTATGGGTTTTTATTTTGCTTTTATGTCTAATTTGGAGTGACACTTATGTGAATTAGGTTTAAGCTTGGATAGGTGTTAGATGTTTTAATCCCATTGGTCTATCTATTTTGTGATGGATTTGTGTTTTTTTAGGGGGTAAGTGTTTCATAACTATTGGTTTATCTAAGTTTGTGGTGGATTAGTGTTTCTTTAGGGGACTAGTGTCTTGTGATTATTGGTTTATCTCCATTTGCCATGGATTGTATCTTATTTGAAAGGCTAGGTGTCTTGTTTAGATTTATTTAGATGGGGGGTGTTTGTGAGTGTAGCACTTGTCATTTTGTGGTGTAGAGGGGTTTAGGTTATAACTAGGTGTTCGGGGATTAGACTTGATTTTGAATTTTGTTATTTTAGAATTTGGTCTTGCAACTTTAGAATTTAGTGCATTTTATTTTCTTAATGTCTTTCCTTCCATTTTATTAGGTTTCTCAGGTATTATATCCTAAGAGGTTTGTACTGGTGATTTATATATTTATTTTGAGAATGAACGGTATTGGGAATGTGGAGTAGCACTCGAAGTGCTACTATGTTGGGGGAAGAGATGGAAGACTTAAAGGTGGAGGAAAGAAAACCAAGAAAAAGAACTGTGTTAGAGTTCTCGTGATTGGTGCCAATTACTCCTTGGCAGGTTCTATGGATTGACCTTTGGTCGGCCCTCCCTTGGGGGTTTCCAAGATCGGCCTTCCATAGGTGTATGCCCCAGATCTTGAGTGGCTTTCTATAAGTCATTTTTTCTTTTCTACCGGCTCGGGGCTCTGCGATGCTGTCATTTTATTGTGTAACTTGGAAGATTGCATTACAAGCAGCATCTCAGGGAGAAAAGGAGGTGAAGATGAAATTTTTGTTAGAATTCGTTCAGCGTGTGGTTCCTTTCTGGGCTTCTCCATCATTTTTCCCCTTTTTATGCGTTATTATTCGACCATTTTCCCTCAAGGGCACCTATTCTGATTTTAAATTCGTCTTTCATTTGGCGGGTTTAGTTTGATTCTTGTTTCGAGGCTGTAATTGTCTTTGTATGTTCAAAGGGTATGCTCTTGGTGTAATTTGTATTGGTTTTGTCATATTTATGAAGCAATCTTTGGTTACCTAAATTTTGGTGAATTTTTGTTTGGATTAGTTAATTTAGTTTGGTCTGCTTTATTTGCTAGTGTATTTTTAATTTGGTTCTAACTCTTAATGGTTAGGTGCAGAGTGTTCGGGTGTGTATGTGAAGTGCTTATCCTAGTTTCTCGGGGCATATAGTTTTAGGTTTGAAGTGTTCTTTGGGTAGTCTGAGCATGGGTGTGGATCAGGCAGGTAGGTTACAATTTTTCATCTGTTTAGATCCCCTAGTTTCGGTCTCTGGTCCTACTGTTCCGTGTGTGTAATTTTTTTTTTGTAGCTTGGGAATTCCGCTCATACGTATGTGTGTGGAATTAAATTTCACGCATATTTACTTGCGCAGGATTCAGGGGTCAGAGGGCTAATTAAGTGCAGGTTTGATGGCATGAGATTCAATTCTGTGCAACTTCAGTTGCGTGTGATTGAAGGGTCAGCGAGGTTATTCCGTGTATTGGTTCTACGTGTAATCGGATTTTGCGCAGGCATGGATGCATGAGATTGAGGGGTCAGGTGTTACTTTTCGCTGACTTTGAGGCATCGGCTTGAATTCCACATAAGGCTTGTAACGCGTGTCTTGAATTCCGCATGATAGGATATGCGCGAGATCGAATGGTCGCATGCCAGATTTATTGGGGGTTGAATTCTACACATTGCGGTGTACATGAGATTCTAAATCCATGCATTCTAACAGGCACAACGTGTTTAGTGCGGGATTTGTCGGGTGTCTACATATTGGTGGGGTTTTTTCAAGTTTCTTCATTCTCTTTCCTCTTCTTCTATTTTCTTATCGATCTGAAGTCCGATGTCTCTTCTTCCTTTCTTGTGATTTCGCGCGATCTTCGTCCTGTCGTGACGTTCAGTGATGATGCTACTTAGAAATGCCACTATACTCGAAGGGAGATGTTATTAGAAGCACTGCCATAGTCGAGGTGACAGGTTGACAAGCGGGCGCCTCTCCATTGATGCTTACGTGAAGCAGTGAAACCAGCGTTGGAGGTGGCAACAAAAGAGGTGAAGATGGCGAAAGAGAGATATTACAAGTGGAGGGAAGGTGTTACCCAACCAATCCTCTTCCGACATTTTCTGTTGCTTCTGATTGGACGCTCATGTGCATCGTGCATCTTGGGATCCTTGGTCTTCATTTTATGTAGCAGGTTAGGTTTTAGGTTTTCATTTTGGGCTATAAATTCAGAAGGTATGCCTCCGGTGTCACCTGTAAGAATTCTTAATTATTAATAAAATTTTAATTATTTTCTTTCGTTTCTTGGCTTCAATTTGATTAATGTATGTGTGTAATTTGATCATGTATGTGTGGGTGTCTGTGTCGATAAGCCATTTTGGTCTATGTTTGCGTTTAGAGGGATTCCGGCCTCGGTATTATTTTTATTCGAATTCGGTAATTTCGCGCATACTCATTGGTGCAGAATATAATTTCTTTCATATCTGTTGGCGATTTCTGAGTTTTGTGTGCTTTATTTATTGGTTGGTGGTAAAAGTCATTTAAAAATCAAAGAAAGAGTAAAACAAGGGATGAAATCAGCACAACTAAGAAATCCTAGACCTACAAGATACAAGGTCCATTGTAGCAAGTTTTGATAAGTAAGAGTTTGTTCCACAGGGAAAGGTGATCTAAAGCTCCAAAGGAGCCATCTCTAGTAGTCCCTCCAGATCTGACTACAGATTTGGCAGTCCTAAAAGGAGGGGAGTTTAAGGTCACTTATTCTAAGTATTCTAAGGTACTGTAATGTCTAAACTACATAAAGGGTTGAGAGGATGGATGGAGTGTGAAAAATAAATATAAAAGGGTGAGAAGTATGTTATTGAGCCCAGATCAGAGGAGTTTTGTAATTCAGATTCAGATATGATGTTATAGAAATCCTGTCCAATGGCTACATTATCACTACTGAGGAGAAAGGATTCAACCCATCACTTCTGCCATGATTCAATCCCTTAAGGTTATAACTTGTCCACTCAAATGGTCACAGACTATCCCATAGGGGAACCACAATCCAGGGATGGGTCAAAACATAACAAGTTAATCATTGCAGGCACTATTTCATCTAGGCTACCAACTCAAGAATCCATAGGGAACCTCAACCTCTAAAGCTCTATGTGTGGGGCTAAGGCTGTATAGGACCATGATAGCCCATACACATAGAACTAGCAAGCGATTGAGTACAACCTTCGATCTAGCTGTCCATTGCTTGAGTGAGGCTATAATGGTCCAGTCACAAGCCTACAATCTCTATAACCAGATCAGATCCAACATCTGATGGCGGATCTATACAAATATAGGGGAGTCTGCCTCTGTACAATCCCCCACCAGGCTTCTACAAGCTCAGGTGTAAAGAAGAAGGATTCATCTTGGATCAGTGAATTAGAATCACCCTAAGGCTATAACCTGTCCACTTGAATGGTCACAGACTATCTCAAAGGCTATCTTCCTCACGGAGCCCAAGATAAAACAAGAATATCGCTGCCACCACCATGGTCACAAGGCTACCAGCTTAAGCTCCCATGGGGATTTCAGATATAGTGGGTCCTGTGGTGGGGCTAAGGCTGTATAAGACCATGATAGCCTAGACACACAGGTCACTTGGATCTGAATGGCCCTTAGAATCAATCCTCCATTGCTTTGAATCACAACCAAAGCAATGGCGGATCACAAGGCAACAGCCTTGCACAGAGCATCTCACATTCCAACACAAATCCCACAAAGTATAGATCCTATTACAGAACTTCCATTAATCAAGTTCAAAATGCATACAAAGACATAGCCAGCAAGTGCTGGACTATGGAGAGAAGGAAAAAGAAAAAGAAAACTACTTACAACTACAAAAAGAAAAACAAAATGATCTCAGATCAAGTCTCCAAGAAATGATCACAGAGCATCACACATTCTCCTCCTTCTTTTTCTCCTTTTTTCTTTTTTTTATACCTAAGCTATGTATGGGTATTTATAGCAGTGGTGTGGCGGCGCATTAGGGTTAGGAAACCCTAATTTTGATGATGCCACATGGCCGAATAGTGATCCTTCGATGCCTTGGGGTGCATGCATGGAGATTTGAGCGTGGGAGTGAGTGCCCTAATCGCTGGAAATTCCCAAAAAGTCCTCTGCTAAAGAGAAGGAAATTTGAGGTTCAAAGCTTCGCTAGGTAGCCATTGTTTCCCAGACTTGTTGCGTGGTAGATTTTGCTCTTCGTTAGGATGATTTGAAATTAGAACTTCAACCATCGCGAGGTTGGCTTGGTTTGCTCTTCAGGCAGTCGCGAGGTTGGAGTTCAAGCAGTCGCGAGGTTGGAGTTCAAGCAGTCGCTAGGTTGATCTTCGCGAGGACAGATTTGAATAGCGTGAGAACTTCGCGAGCACTTCTCTTCACTGGACTTCGCAAGTTATCTCGCGAGGCTTTAATGAGTTCTGAACTGTGCGAGGTTCCATGTCTTAACTGATCTTCGCGAGGGTGGCTTTGCCTTCGCAAGGATGCTCTCTTCTTGAATGGCGCGAGAACTGCGCGAGGAGTTCTCTTCTGATAATTGCATCCCGCGGTGACTGTGCGACAGCTGCGCGAGGAGTCTTCTGAAGCTCTCTCTTCTCAGCCGTTCTGAGCGAACTGTGCGAGGTTGAGAGAGGTTTGCTTTGAACTACGTGAGACTGTGCAATGTGTTTTACTCTTGAGCTTCATGAGAGCTATGAGAGTTTATGCTTCTGAACCTCTTCAGTCAATCATCTGTGCGAGAAGTTATTGTAGAGTTTTGGGAAGCTCAGCTAGACTGTGCGAGGCTATTTCAGGTCTGAATTCAGAGTCCATCCTTCTGAGGGACTTCTGGTGCCAAAACAGGCTCCTTAGCAGGATTCCTGGCCTTATTTCACTGCTGGTTATTACCTACATAAAACACTTTACAAGGACTTATTAGGTGGCTATGGGTCTAATCAAAGGTTAAGTTAAGGGGTGAAAAGTGGTACTTTTCAGGTCTTAACAATATCCTAAGACGTGGGATCCAACATTTGACCGATTTATTCCCCCCATGGATGTCTGTATTTAATCAGATTATGCGCATATGTTGTTACGCGAGATCGTAAGGTTTGGGGTTAACAGGATGGCCGAGTTGGGGTGACTTTTAGATTCTGTGCATCGACTGATGTGTGGGATTTTAATCTCGTGCAGTTAGAGTTACGTGATTTCGGAGTGTCGCCCGTGCTATTTGACGAAGGGCTAATTCTGCGCATGAGGGATAGCACGGGATTCCGAATTCATGTTTGTCTACTGCGCTTGATTCGATTTCACGTTATGGGGATAGCACGGGATCGACCAACGTCTATAAAAGTCAAAAGTTTTTTCTCATTTGTTTCGCACATTCGGACTTTTCCTGATTCTTTGCTTCTCGGCTTTCATGTGTTCTATTTTATGCATTTCCTTGATAGCTCGTGATCAGTCCATCAAATTTTGACACGGTTTCTTATGTTCTTCTTTGTTTTTTGAGCACTTTCTTGTGAGATGGAGCCTAAGAGTAGTATTACCATCTCGGAGTTGGAGTGGATGTTGGAGGGTGAGGGTACCCTAGAGATTCTTGCCAGAGGGGGAGTGGCGGTTGCTGAGGAGGGTGTTGTCGAGGTGGTTGTGACAGTTGAGGGGGATGAGGTTCCTCCTTGTGATGAGGGTGTGGTTCCTCCTGTTGCTGAGGGTGCTGACGCCTCAGGCCGAGCGTCCAATACAGAATCCATTAGCCGACGCCTTCGCATCGAATCGAGTAAGTGTTCGGAAACACGAGCCACTCTTAATTTCCCAGGTATTTAGGTTATGACTTAGATTTCTAGGACGTGGAAACCTCTTTTACTTTTTTGCAGAACCTGTATCATGTTGGCATATAGTTTTAGATCATGTTTTGTTTTATTTCTCTCATGTTTTGCATGTCATGTTTACTAGTCAGCGTAGATTTTGTTCTCATGTTTTATTCTTTTGTCGTATGTTTAGGAGCCCATTTCTCTGCATCAGTTCTACATGGGGCAAGTCCCATGCATAGTATTGGGCTCTCCCTGCATTCCAGTAAGAGAGACTTGTGGGTCTTGGTTTCGAGCTCATTCTAGGGCTTAAACCTTTTCGTCTCGATGTTGATCTAGTTGGGGCTATAGTTGAGAGGTGGAGGGAGGAGCATCAAGCATTGCTCTTCCCTACGGGGATAATGTAGTTGACCCCTGAGGACTGGGTGAGGTTTGAGGGTGAGCCCGTGACTGGACAGATGTTGTCTGACTATCAGGCGGTGAGCGTCGAGTCTTTCCGGATTGAGTATGATTCTAGTAGGTCCGAGCTAGGATTGATTTGAACTGCTTGGTTTCTTGATACTTTTGGAGCTTGGTTCACTCCTACAAGGCATCACCCTGAGTCTGTGGAAGTGTATGAGAGGTGTTGCAGGGTGATAGAGGCTCAGGCTCTCGTGTTGGCGACAGAGGTAGAGGCAGATCGTGTCATCAGGGCTTTCCTAATGCATTTTTTCGGAGGAGTTCTATTTTCGTCTTCTACCCGGGGGTGTATCACCGGATTATTTCTATCGCTGCTTCTGGACTTGGAGCGAGTGTCCACATATGCATGGGGTGTGGCGGCGCTAGTCCACCTTTACAGTCAGTTGTTTCTTCAGGGTAGGGGGGTCGCTACTATAGGTGACTTTATTCCCTTTCTTCAAGTGAGGTTTCTATTTCCTTTTATAAATCCTTGGTATTTGACATCCCTCTTTAGGGATGTTACTGATATCGTTTTGTGTGGTTTCATACAGTTCTAGGCGTATGACCATTTCCTATTCCTTCGTCCTAGGGACCCTCCAAGGACTGCTCCTACATTCTCGCATATGTACCTGTGGTGAACATTGATGGGGGACCGCAGGAGGACTACGGCTCAACAGACTGCGAGGTGGTTATTCGAGGATATGCACCTCGGTCAGGTGTGTGTGCACTTTGTTTTTTTTGTTAGTGTTCTCTTATTATGTAGTTTGGATCTTACTAACACTTTTATCTGGCTTATTTCGAGGTTACAGGTTATTTGGAGACCGTATGAGGATGGGGAGGGTGTTGATCAGGTTGTTATGTAGTCTGATTGGCCCCTTTTTAGGCGGAAGATGTGGGTCCCTTGTTTTGAGATGATGGAGCAGATGCACCTCTCTCCGGTGGCTCGACAGTTGGGACTCTCCCAAGGAGTCCCTCCAGAGATTCGTCCGCGGGTATCGAAGAAGAAGACCGGTCCCTGGCTTGGCTGTTATTGTGTATTATAATTATATTAAATTCAAGTCTTAACCTATTACAAGCGCACAATGAAAATTATAGTACTAGCATAGGATCGTTCCCACAAGGAAGTTTACTATCTTGTTAATTCCTAGTTCTATCTTCTATCTAAATCCCTATCTTAAAAACTTTTATTTATCTTTAAGATTCCTAATCTACTGGAGAAATATGAATAAAAGAATGGAATATTAAACTAAAGTGCATAAAAATAAATCCTAATCCTCCTTCAGATTAAGGACGTCAATCTTAATCTTTAGCTTTCGGATATTTATGAAAATAAATAGTACCGTTACATCATATTTCTAGTCTCTTAACATTGGTCGTCAATCAAGTCTAAGATCATATCAATACATATTTAATCTAATCAATCAAAAATTTGGGCGTCAATCAAACCCTAGCAAACTGAAGATGAAAAAGTAAAAACCGTTACACTAATCTGCAAATTCTAACCTGAGTTGTCAATTCAAATTAAAACTTTGAGATGTTTACAAAGCAAATAAAATCTAAACTAAAAAGTAAAGTAAAATATATCCCTCACCCCTCAGCCGCAGTCGCTAATTACTCCTGAGAAATTACAGATATCTACGCTAATCTTCAGCACTCAATTACAGTCGTCAATTGCTCTTAAGAAACCTCTGATATCTAATCTACTCTAACTAGTATACACTAATTTGATCGGAAGAAAATTTAACCTTAGGCATCAATTGACATTGAAATTCTTTGATGCTTATTCCTATACCAAGCCCTCTTATTTATAAATCATAAGGAGTCGGTTTATAAAGATCTAGTTCTAATAAAAGAAACTACTAAAAATAAAAGTATCTTAATATAACTCTAATTCTTAATTTTATCTTTACTTGTTTTCTTTAGTTGATGCGCTTCTAAAGTGTTCTTTATTGAGCAGCGACAGAGTCCTTGTGATTTTGATCTTTATCAATCTTCTCAGATCCGGGGTTCATCAGACTTCTAATTGCAAGAGTCTTCTAATTCTAGATATGGCGGTAATAATTCTCACGTGATCAGCAATAGCAATAATAGTAGGAAAGCTTCTATTTTTGGAAAATCATAAATAATGATTTTTTTCTTATTCTTTTTTGAAAAATCGTTGATCACGATTTTCTATTTTCAGTAGGCTTCCTCATAGTTGAAAATTCTCTGAATTACACTTTATCGCTTTTCTCTTTTTGTCTCTTTTGAAGAATCGTAAATTACAATTCTCTAGCTTTCAGTAGCGGCAAATCATCTTTTTCACTCAATCATTTTTCTTATTGCTTTTTGAGTTCATTTGGCCAAAGATTAACTCTTAGGCTCTAATTTACTACTTATCTCTAATATCTGCACATCAGTAACTCATTAGTAGCAAACTATGGCCTGGCATCACTAAGTTAAGGGTGATAAAATGACAAATTATATGACTAAGCACACCCCCAAACTTAAGTTTTGCTAGTCCCTAGCAAACAAGAAAATATAAAATATTTAAAACTTTTAAATTTAAATGTCACTTCGTAGGGAGCACGATTGCTTTTAGTAGATGCAACAAGCCTTTAAACCCCTAGGTGATCCCTAGTGGAGGAGTTATAGTCTCCTGAAGGTTTTCAGTGAAGTTACCTACAAACTTCAAATATTTTTAGATTTTTTTAAAAATAATTTTCAAAACTAAAAATATAAACTAGTTTTTATATACTACTAATTATTCAGTTAGTTATTATATGTTCATTATTTTAAAATATTTTTAATCTTTTATCCTTAGCTTTCCATCATCGCAATTATCCTTGATCATAACTAAATAATTTTAATTCTTGTATAGCGTGGAGTGTGTGCATATCAGTGAAAAGTTTATTCATCATAGATTTTTCTAAACTGTAATTTTTAGAAAATATTTTCATCCAAACCCTCACTTATTGGCATACTCTCAAAAATAATCAAAATTTTGGGTTCTCATGATATGATATATTTGTGATAAATTCAAAGCACAATCAGCTAAAAGGATAAATCACATGGAAAGGATAATCAATTTTTTTAATATAATTTCTTTATTTATTCATAGTATCTATTTCATATATCTCTACTAAACTCATATATTTGTAAATCGTAAATCACAGAGGTCTTTCCTTCGGCTTGTAGTGGGGCTTTGGGTTTTCAGAAGGTTTAAAAAAAAGAGGATAAAGAGGGTTCAAAATTATTTCCAAGAGTTTAACTCTTCATTCTCTTCTTCTTCTATTTTTTAGCTTCAGTAAGTATCCTTATTTTGGATAATTTTTTCCCATTTCTTTTTTCTTTTTGTAAATACCATTTTTTTTTCTTTTTCAGTTTCGAAGCTTTTTACTTCTCTTTTCACAAATCGTCTTTTACGATTTTTTATTCTTTTTCTTTTATTCTCCCATATTTTCATATATTTGTACTTCTTTTTTAGTTGTATCCTTTTCAGCAGATCCCTTATCTGTTAACTCATACTCCTTTCACTCCCTTTTATTTCCTTCTTTTACATTCTAAACTCTCAGAAATTATAAGGGTTAAGGATGAAAAGTATTGGGCAGTACATATGGTTAAGGGTTTATAAAATTCTGGTATAAAGAAATTTAGTCTTTAGGCTTCTAATATGGGTTCAAATGGTAAAATATTTTGAGATTTTAGCTTTTTTGCTCTGGTTTAGCAAAAGATGGCCTTCGATCATTTTCACGATTTACTGATATGGATGTCTTATTACTTTGATATATTTAATAGACAGTTCTAAACAAATAAATAATCATAATCATAGAATATATTGATTCTAAATTCAGTATTATAAGATTTCAAATAGTAGAGAAGTTCAAAAAAATTAAAGCAAGAATAAAAACAGTCTCTTTTTCTCTCAAGATAAAGAGGAAATAGGCTTTATAGCTCACTGGTTATATAATTTTGAAACTATAATCTAAAATATTTTACAGTTCAGATCATTCGTATAATTTCAAATATTCTTCTAATACAGTATTCTAAAGATGCTTTACTTTGAATTGTAACTATTTTGATTTTGATTTTTGAACTACTATTATGATGGTTTGCTAAGAAATTCAGATTTTTATATTTTTTTCATAAATTGCATATAATGATTCACTTTAAAAAAAATTCTTTTGTAAAATAAGAAATTTTAAACAAAAACTAAACTAAAAACTAACAAAAAGTAAACTAAACTAACAAAAGTTTGTATCCCCCCCCAAACTTAAATGAGACAATGTCCTCATTGTGCAGAACATGAGACATACAAAAAAAGTTACCTATTTTATTTACTGTTATGTTAGTAATCGGGTATATAATCTACAAAAACAATCAAAAATCTTTCCCCTAAATTTATGAGAAAAATACTTTCGATTTGAATAGAGAGTGTTAGATGTTAGTAGCAAAAATAAAAGAAAGACAGTAATAAATACTTTTCATTTATGAACTAATTACAGCAACATGAAAAGAAAACTAATTGCTTGAAAGAAATCCTAGGAAAAGTCTAGAAACACTAAACTAAGACTTTGGTAGCAACGTCCGGAAAGAAGGATTCTTCAATAAAGATTGGTCCTCGATTTCTAAAAAAATTAACCCGTCAAAAAGATGTTTTGCCCTCCTGGCTCCGAGATGTCCTCCTCTTGTTGCATTTGGAAGAGGAATCGTAAGCTAGGAAGAGGAATAGCAGAGATTAGGGGGAATCAGGGGGCGGTAACTAGGCAGGGGTGGATGGGAGGAAGAGGAGGTGAAAATAGCAGGAGTGTCAGAAGAGGCAAGTGGTTCCATCTTTTTTTTTCTTTTTTCTTTTTGTGCTTTTTCTTTTCTTCCTTCGCCAAAATCTTCTGAACTTCCTCGTACTCGTCCCATAGGAATTGCAGAGGGTCTAGTTTTGGTGATGGTGGTGGGTCCTCCCATACTAGAAAGAACTTTATTGGGTTATAGTTGGGACCATCCTTCTCCATAGTTGTTGGAAGGGACGGATTAGTGGGGGTGAAAGGGAATGATTTCGCTAAGGATGAGTTGATCATGTATTTGAAGTGCCTGGATGGTGGAATACGAATCATTGTTTTAAATTTTCTCATCCTTTCGAGCTTAATTATCATAAGGATCTTATAGAAGGTTAGTTGGAAATAAATTGGACGTCGGCTGAAATAAATATAAAATGTCGTATGATTTATTATGTGTGATGATATCGAAGAGTACATATGATGGGTAATAATTATTTTCATAGGGTGGTATTTACTAGCGTGTGAATTACTACTTTTTTTTTTCAACTTTATATGATTTTTATTTTAGAAAGCAGGGAGAGACACAAATCTGAGTTTCTAAATTCCGTGGCCAGCAAAAGTCGAAAACTTTTGATTTGTTACTCTGAATAAACCTTTAAGAGATCTAAGAAAAATAAAAATATAAAGAAATATAAAAAGAGAAAGATAAAGATTGGTTTCTAAAAGGATAAAAATATTAGATAAAAACTTGAAAGAATTAGATAAATCTGCTTCCCCGGCAACGGCGCCAAAAACTTGGCTTGGTTATTATTGGGTATTATAATTATATTAAATTCAAGTCTTAACCTATTGCAAGCGTACAATGGATATTATTATACTAGCATAGGATCGTTCCCACGAGGAAGTTTATTATCTTGTTAATTCCTAGTTCTATCTTCTATCTAAATGCCTATCTTAAAAACTTTTATTTATCTTTAGGATTTCCTAATCTACTGGAGATATATGAATAAAAGAATGGGTTATTAAACTAAAGTGCATAAAAATAAATTATAATCCTCCTTCCTCAAATTAAGGTTGTCAATCTTAATCTTTAGCTTTTGAATATTTATGAAAATAAACAGTACCGTTACACCATATTTTTAGTCTCCTAGCATTAGTCGTTAATCAAGTCTAAGATCCTATCAAAATGATTTAATCTAATCAACAATCAACCAGAAATTTGAGCGTCAATCAAACTCTAGCAAACTGAAGATGGAAAAGTAAAAATCGTTAAACTAATCTGTAAATTCTAACCTGAGTCATCAATTCAAATTAAAACTCGGAGATATTTACAAAGTAAATAAAATCTAAACTAGAAAGCAAAGTAAAATATATCTTTCACCCCTCAGCCACAGTCGTCAATTACTCCTGAGAAATTATAGATATCTACACTAACCTTCAGCACTCAATTGCAGTCGTCAATTGCTCTTGAGAAACCTTTGATATCTAATCTACTCTAACTAGTATACACTAATTTGATCGGAAGAAAATCCAACTTCAGGCGTCAATTGATACTGAAATTCTTCGATGCTTATTCCTATGACGAGCCCTCTTATTTATAGATCATAAGGAGTCGGTTTACAGAGATCAAGTTCTAATAAAAGAAGCTACTAAAAATAAAAGTATCCTAATATAACTCTAATTCCTAATTTTATATTTCCTTGCTTTCTTTAGTTGATGCACTTTTAGAGTGTTCTTTACTGAGCAACAGCAGAGTCCTTCTGATTTAGATCTTTAGCAATCTTCTCAAATATGTGGTTCAACAGACTTCTAATTGCAGGAGTCTTCTAATTCTGGATATGGCGATGATAATTCTGACGTGATCAACAACAACAACAATAGTAGGAAAGCTTTTATTTTTAGGAAATCGTAAATAACGATTTCTTTCTTATTCTTTTCTGGAAAATCGTTAATCACGATTTTCTATGTTCAATAGGCCTCCTCATAGTTGACAATTCTCTGAATTATGCTCTATCACTTTTCTCTTTTTGTCTCTTTTAAAAAATCATAAATTACAATTCTCTGGCTTTCAGTAGCAGGAAATCATCTTTTTCGCTTAATCATTTTTCTTATTGCTTTTTGAGTTTATTTTGACAAAGATTAACACTTAGGCTCTAATTTACTGCTTATCTCTAATATCTGCACATCAATAACTTATTAGTAGCAAACTATGGCCTAGCATCACTAAGTTAAGGGTGATAAAATGGTAAATTATGTGACTGATCAGTCCCCTGTCCGCTTCTTTAAGAAGAAGATGTCGGATCAATACTTGGATTTTAGGAATAGGGGGACCGAGGTGACTGGAGGCAGAATGAGGCAATTACTCGAGCCTATACGAGATGGTTTGAGGAGCTTCGTAGCTGACTTTTTACCCAGTTCCTCTTTCAGGGGAAGAGTTCCTTTAGCATCGGTGGTCCTGATTTCGCTGGAGCATTGAGAGAGAGGGTGGTTGAGCTGGAGCGAGGTCAGCTGGGCCTTGGAGTTTATGGGGCATTAGAGGCATTGCATCTTGCATAGAAGCGGATGGGGAGTGCCCCCCATCCTGATGAGGAGATGTTGAGGTCACTGGCAGCCTCCATAGTTGATGCTAGAGTTGCAGAGGATTAGCTGAGGGGTCAGGTGGAGGTGACTCGTCATGCTCTGATGAGTTTAGTTTGTTTTCCTTTAGTTGTGTTTACTCTGTCTCATTTTAGTTGGCTAATATGTTTGCATATATTTTAGGGGAAGATAGAGGATGAGGTTACTCACCAGGCATAGCTTATTGGGCTGCTCCAGGGGGGGTAGCAGCAGGTTGGTCGTGAGGTGGAGGTCAGCTTGCATTACGAGATTGATAGATTGGTGACTGTCTGTATTAATTTTGTTGGTCATTAGCATCATTGATTCTATCATTTTTGAGGTGTTTGTTATTTGTTTTATTTGCAGATGACAGAGCTTTCCACTGTTGGGGTATCTGCTCTAGCATTTGACCCATCTTTAGTGGCCTCCTCGAGTTTGGAGGACCCATTGATCACTTAGCTCCGTGCCAAGTTAGAGCATTCGGTAAGTCTTATTTTCTTGAGCTATTTTGTCTTATCATATCCAACATTTTAGGTGTTTGACATTAGGTTGGAATGTTTACAATGCATGCTTGCCGAGGATCTCCAGACGAGGGAGGCTACAGCCACTTCACTGTGCCCGGAGAGTCAGGTATAGTATGCGTATGCATTTTAGATGTGTGTTGATTATCTATTTGGTTAGTTGGTTTTATCTTATGGTTTTGTGTTTGTTTGTTTTATTTTATCTTGTGCAAGTCGTTCCTGACTCTGCTCCTGAGGCTCCTCCCCAGGAGTCCACTCCTCCTCCCACTCAGGTATGTTGAGTTAGTGTAGTTTTGTTCATAGTTTTTTTATTTTATGTATATGCCTTTTCTAATGCATTTTCATTTGTATTGTATGGGCCTACGTCTGATGCTCCGCCTTAGCCGACTCCACCAGCTGACTTGATGACTGCCACCATCATTGAGCTCCTACTTCGGGAGCGGGCAGACCTAGTATGCTTCTCTTCTCTTTTCAACCTTTCATTCCTTTGTGGGTATGCTTGGTTCTTAATTTTATGTTCTCATGCAGGCTCGTCAGCTCGAGGATTCACGTCTGGAGACAGCGTGGGCACGTGCCATTCCATAGGCGAGGTGGGTTCTCTCAGATATGCATAGCTGTAAGGACTTGCTCGTTGATATGCTTATCACGCAGGGGACCCAGATGAAGGTGGTAGAGGTTGTCCATCAGACAGTGCGAGTAGAGATGAAAGCTACGATAGCCTGGTTGTGGTACCGGTTGTTGAGGAGTGAGCAAGGGGTCTGCGGGATAGCCGGACGTCTCGTTCAGTCGGAGTCTGTGGGTATTGGCTCCCTAGTTGGTTTGCCTCATCGTATGACACGTAAGCATGTCAGGGATTACGTTCATGAGGACTCCATGATCTAGGAGCTGCTTGTGGAGGGTCCTTCGTGCTCACAGTCTAGGCAGGTACTCGATCAAACGAGCACCCCTGCCAAGACATACCCACCTACTTCTGGGGCTTGGATGGAGGTTTCAGTGGATCAGACTCCTAATCCCTGAGTCGATGATACCGGGGACAACAGCGATGGCTGTCCCAGCACCAGCGAAGGTAGTAGGGCATTGTATTCATTGTATATACAGGGGTATGCCCCCAGTGACTTATGTAAAAAAAATTTGACATATAGAGATTTTTGGTTCAGGCATACCTCTTTACGCTTTTCCTTTATTTTACATGCTTTAGTTGTTTGCTTAGGCGTCGTCATCCATTATTATCAGTAATCTTATTTCCCCCCTTGCTATTTGTCAAGGGGGGGTATCTCAGATTGGGGTCTAATAATAAAGCAGGATCATTGTATCATCCTTTTTTTTTGTCTACTATTTTTCATTACAAGGATTAAATATAATGCAACAGGAAAAGCAAAATATTAAAAGAAGATTCTAAAACTAAAGAAAATGCACCAGTGTTGGAGCGGGATAAGGTAGGCAGTGTAGTAGCTTTGGCAGTCTTCCTTAAGCGATGACCTTGTTGTTCTGCATCGAGCAAGGGGCTTGAGGTGATTCCTTCTTCCAAAATAAAAATGCCCCAATGTCAAGTCACAATGGAACTTTTATGGGTGAGTATGTAGAGCGATGAGTGTGTTTAAGGAGTTAGTCTCGAAGAAAATCCTCTTATGATACTCTGCCGTATTGGGAAGAGGGTGTTTGGATATATCAATCATGTGCTGAATTTTTACCTCTAACAGTGGTCGTCATATCACATAGTCTTGGCTATGGTGAGGTGAGTGGTAGGTAGAGGGTGATTACATCAGTCATCATTCATGTGTTTTTAATTTTATTTCTGGAAATATCCTTGAAAAGGTTCTAACTCATGGTCTGAAAGTAGAATTAAGGGTGAAAGAGGGGTAAGGCTCAGTGATATGGGGACAGTTTTCTACTTAACAACTTTAAAAGAGGTAGGTAACACTCTTTCTCTTAGGTGGTATGTGGTGCCATGATTGAGCTCTCCATTATATTTTGATACCATCAAAGTCTCATATTCTGTGGTAAGCAGGGGTTTGTCCTCCTCCCGCCACCTTACGACGATATCTAGTAGTATAGAGGCACCAGGGAGGCCCTCGTAGTTTACTTATACTCTCCAGGTAGGGCTACCAGGAATGTCCTCATAGGTTGCTTACGCTTCCCTAGGCTCATTGACTTATTCACCTCTTGTATTGCTCTCACTCAAGTGTACTTCTGTACTTTGATCTCTCACTTTTGTCTCTCTTGAAGCATGTATATATATTTGGAAAGCAGCATGATAACACGAGAATAGTGAGTTTTGATTGAACCTAATAGCTTCATTTTTTGTGCTCTAACATCTCCTCCAATGGTAGGGGAAGGGGTCAGAGTCAGGTGTTACCTATGCTTTTAGAAGGGGTAGAGTATTCTACTAGTCCTTTTGATCAAATCGCCTGAGTAAGAAGGTGGGCAATGTGTTACAAAGCTTCGAAGGCTATTCTTCAAAATAATGACGTATGACTGGTGAATGGGTCACGATGACTACGAGGGTGGTAATTATAAGTAACTATGTCTGACTATGGGACATGATGATCATCGTGCTAAGGATAGTATTTTCTGAGGTACATGACATTCCACGGGTTAGGGAGTTCCTCCCTATCTTAGTTTACCAGCTTATATGCATTTCCACAGTACGCGGCTATTATAACATAGGGTCCTTCCCAATTCAGCTTTAGTTTTCCTTTGGGATGAGCAAGCTTAGAAGGCATGATTTTCTTCAAGACCAACTCTCCAATTTCGAAGGTTCGCTCAAGGACTTTCTTATCATAGGCTCTGGTCACTCTCCTTTGGTATACATGTGCGTGATCAACTGCCCCTAGACGTGTCTCATTGAGTTTTTCTAGCTTGGAAAGTAGGGCAACCCTCCTCCCGTCTATGGATAACTAATCATCAAGTTGGATACACAAGGATTGTACTTATATTTCGTATGGTAAAATTGCCTCTATCCCATAAGTGAGGAGATAAGGAGTCTAGCTAGTGGTCGTGCAAATAGAAATTATGTAAGCTCAGAGTGCTTCAGGTAGTCGATCAAGCAAGTCGGCTCCATTGCTTGTCTCCATTGTTCGTTTTAGAATCTAGATCAGTATTTTATATGTGGCCTCTGCTTGCCCATTTCCATGGGAATAGAACGGTGACGAATGGTGTAGATCGATGTTGTATTTCTTACACAGTTTCTTCATCTTTTCTGTGATGAATTGTGGTCCATTATCTGTGATGAAAATTTTGGAGACCCCAAACCTTGTGATAATGTTTCGAATAATCAACTTTATGAGCATTGAAGCAGTGATTCTAACATATGACTCGTCTACCCACTTGGTGTAGTATTCGGTTGCAGTGAGAATGAATGCATGCTTGTGAGTGTTCCCTACTGTGTTTGTGAAGGGTCAAATAATGTTGAAGGCCCACATTGAAAATGGCCATGGTGCGGTTATGGGGTTTAATGCGACTGATGGGGCTTTAATGAGTGCGGCATGTTCTTGACACTGCTTATAGCATTGAAATAGGTGGCAATCTCTTGTCATTGTTGGCCAGTAGTAGCCTTGCCATTTGATTTGATCTTTCAGTCTCTTTCTACCAGTGTGGGCACCGCAGGCACTGGCATGTGCTTCTTGGATGATGTACTATCCTTCAGCCATTGTAACACATCACAACAATACTCCTCTAGTGAAGGCTTCTTTGTATAGTATCTCGCTCATGATGCAAAAGCTGGTGCATCAATGTCTTATGGTCTTGCGTTCCATCTTCATAACGCAAAGAGGGGCGTGTCGATATTTCAAGAAGTTCCATATGTCAAAGCACCGGGGACATCCATCGTCGGTGGGTGACTTCTTGAATCTGAAGGTGGCGACGGTGGCTGCTTCCTTCTTGGGATTTTCTATGGTGGACATTTCTTCTTGATTATGGTCTCCGGGAGAACAGGTAATTTTGGTTTTTCTCTCCACGCCACTTCGTGTGCGAGCATGCTAAATTTCTCAATGAAGGACTTGATACTTTCTCTGATCGACATCTGATATGACTGAGGCTAGTGTGGCGAGGGAGTCTGCCAGCTTGCTCTCTACTCTCGGGATATGCTTAAAGGAGATCCTCTCAAACTTCTTTATCAGGAATTGATCTGTTCACAGGTATTGTTGAGAACTGGAAAATACCATTTTCCACCCCTTAACCTGAGTCTTGATAGACCTTTGGGAGTACTAAATAAGTGTTTTTAGCATTTATTTTACAGCTAACAATAAAGGTAGGCTTAACCCTGAAAGCAGCTTAAAAGTGCCAAAAAGATGATGACTCATGCGAATCTAGTGGAAGAAGGAGAAGGGACAAACTCACT
Organism: Chloranthus sessilifolius; assembly: GCA_021018995.1. Lineage (NCBI taxonomy): Eukaryota > Viridiplantae > Streptophyta > Magnoliopsida > Chloranthales > Chloranthaceae > Chloranthus > Chloranthus sessilifolius. Next base: position 72,714,766 of record CM037597.1, on the reverse strand, counting down.
GACTGGCAAAATGCCTAAACTAAAGAGGACAAAGGCCTGATCTCAACCTGGAAAGAGGTTTAAAGCTATTCGAACAGAAGAACGCATTACAGAATGCTTTTCGAAAAGAACCTGAACTTTTCGAAAAGAACCTAAACTTTGCGAAAAGAACTAAAAGCTCTAGGCTTAATTTTTGAAGAGCACCTGAACTCTTCGAAAGGATTTATGACCTATTCGAAAAGAAGAGAACTCCTTGCGAACAGCACCAGAACTGTGCGAAAGGAGCTTTAGAAGTCACAGTACCTTGCGAAAAGTTCACCAAACTGTGCGAAATGGTATTCTGAAGATTCTCAGCATCTGCAAGGGTAATTCAGTAATCTCTGCATGCGCCCCAATGCATTTAAAAACCCAGGGAAATTTTGGAAGATTTTGACCACGAACCAAAGGCATATTCCACCCCATGTGAACACTCGAAGATGAAATCACTTGGTGGGAACTTCTAGAGGCTCTAACAGATTTTTGAATTACATAACAGAATTGATGCTTCTGTCATCTGATTGGCTGAACCAGATCAAGCAGTTCTGATTGTCCAGAACAGATCTGGATCCTTGTGCTCAACTCTTATTGGTTGATACAGATCTAACCAATTCTGATTGGTTGATACACATCTGAGCTAGACTTGGGGAAAACTATAAATAGATGAACCCTTTACCCAATTTGGGTATCCAGATTTTGAGTTTCACTTCTGTCACCCCATTTCCAATTCAGATATCTTGTCTGAAACTTTTGTAATAGCCTAGCTTTTATTTGTAAAGGAGAACTGTGAGATACTTCTGTAATTCAAGTGAGAATTGTATTTAAGACTACAAATCCGAGAGCTATTTAAGCTGCGCTCTGTAATTGTAATGGTGAATTTGAATAGGTTGCTGTCAACAGTGCGTTCTCAATCGGATTCGTGTTGAGGGTTCCCTGTGATCTCCTTATTCATTAGATTCCTTTAGATTTACTATTTTTATAGCAATTTCCCTTAATTCATTATCCTTGTGAGATGCTGTGTTTGTAACCTAATTTCTCACAGCATTTGTAGTGGTGTTTTTGTTCAGAATTAAGGATTCGGATTGAAGACTAGTGGATGATCTGTGTCCATTGAAGTGGACAGACCATAGCCATAAGTTCAACTCAATTCTAATCCTTGAGTTGGATTACTTTCTCTTGCTGGTAGCCAGATGAAGATTTGATATTATCTCATCTGTGCTGGTAGCCAGATGAAGATTTGATATGATCTTCATCTGTGCTGGTAGCCAGATGAAGATTTGACATTTTCTCATCTGCTTTACACTAATTCTCATTCTGCAATCAAGTACTAAATCGAAGCTAGATATTATTTCTCCATTCTTATTAATTTGCATCAAATTCCCCCAACTCGGATCTGGATCATTTAGTTTAATTTTTACTTTTATCATTTAGTTAATGTGAAAAATTCAACCTCCCATCTTATGTGCTTTGTAGATAAGATGAGTGGTCAGATTTGGTAGCTCAGATTTGAAGGTTTATCTTACATTTTAAATCAATTCCTTGTGGACGATCTTTTACTCACTTACATTTAAAACTTGCTACAATTGGCCCTGATTTTGCAGGCTAATTAAGTTCTCTCTGTGCTAATATTTCTTTATTCTTTTTAGTACAATTCATCATTTGTAAATCTGTTTTCAAAACACAAATAAATCATGCACACTTAGAACAACAATAAGTTTTTGGCGCCTTTGCCGGGGAATTTGATTTTAAAATTGGTAGACCTAAGATTTTTTTTTTTTACATCAGTGCTAACTGTTCTGTTCTTTAAATCTATGCAGTTACATTTGAGCTTGGAATCTACTCAATTTTGAAGGTTTGCTTTGCATAATTTTTTTTTCTCCCTATTTTTGTGTTGTATGTGTGGTAGAAGGACTCTCAATCCTGAGATTGTCCCTCTAAATTTAGAAGTTGAAAGGCTACTAAGAACCAGACAAACATCACAGAATTTTGCTGAGACTGCTACTATGGGTGAGCAACCTAGAGTTTTGAGGGATTACTTTGCACCTGGTGCATATAATTCCCCATTTTGCATTCAATTTCCTACTGTTGAAGGAAATTATGAAATCAAATCATCAACTATCCAGATGCTTCCTTCCTTCCACGGTTTGAGTAAGGAAGATCCATACAAGCATGTGGATGAATTCTTGTCTCTTTGTACCACATTCAACATAGTTGGACTGGGTCCAGAGGCAACCAAGCTTAGGCTCTTTCCTTTTTCATTAAAGGACAAAGCTAGAGCATGGCTGTCCATGTTGCCATCAAACAACATTACTTCTTGGAATGATTTGCAATGCCAATTTTTAGCCAAATACTTCCCTATGTCTAAGACCAGCCAGTTGAGACAAAATATTGTTTCTTTCTCACAACACTCAACTAAAACTTTTCATGAAGCATGGGAAAGGTTTAAAGAACTATTAAGGCAATGTCCTCATCATCAAATTCCCCGATGGCAGCTTGTTCAAAGCTTCTATCAGAGAATTGATCAAAAGGGCAAGAATATGGTAGATGCTTCCCGTGGAGGCACCTATTTGCAAAAACAGTTGAGGAGGTCTGGGACCTATTTGAAGTGATTGGTGAAAATTCAACTCAACAGGAATCTTTGTCAAGAGACATTGAGCATCCTGCTCGGTTGAACAATCAGCAGACCACCAAGGGAAAGATTTATGAGGTGAATGAGTTAGAAAGAAAAATGGATAATTTGACCACTAAATTTGATAGATTGATGGACTCATTTAAAAATCCAATGGTTGCAAGAGTAGAGGAGGCATGTCTGATATGCCAGTCCCCTACTCATTTACATGATCAATGTCCAGCTGCACCACAGTTCCCAGATCTAGTGGTGGAGCAAGCTCATGCTGCCCAATCCTTTGGACAGATGCAGTCAAATGAATATGCATGGAGAGGGCACCCCAATTTAAGGTGGAGCCAAGGCAATTATCAATCACAACAGCAGCAGCAACCAAAGAATCAAACACCTTTCAAAACTGCTCAGCCTTACCAGCAGAATTTTTATACCAAGCCAAATTTTTAGCAGCCCATTCCACAATAGATGGCATAACCTGTGCAGCAATCTGCTCTAGTTCAAACCCCTTCCAAATCCCCTTCTATTGAAGACCAAGTTCTAACTTCACTCCAGAATTTAGGCTCTTTAACTCAGACTGTAAACTTTCACAGTCAGAGTATAAAGAAGATTGAAGAAACATTGGGTCAACTTTCAAATACTTTGGCCAAAAGAGAAGAAGGCAGGTTACCCAGCCAACCATTGAACAATCCTAAAGGACAGTTTATGGTTGGAGATGCCTCTGTTTCACATGAAGAAGTAAAAGCTATCACTACTTTGAGAAGTGGAAGAATTGTAAATAACAATGTGAATCCTGAAAAAGAAGAAGAAAAAATTGAGGAAACTGCTAGAGATATGCAGCAGGAGCAGCATGATGTTAGCATTGGGGGTACTGATGTACCTCAGAAAAATAAAAAAAATGAAAAAATGAAAAATCAAAACAATTCTGGTAATGATTCTAAAGCTATAAATGAAAGACTAGTTCCTGATTTGCCATTTCCCCATGCCATGAAATCTGCATCCCCTTTCGATAAAGGGAATACAAAAATAGATGAAATGATGGAGACTTTCAAGCAAGTCAAGATAAATCTACCTTTGCTTGATGCAATCAAACAAGTCCCAGCATATGCAAAATTTTTGAAAGATATTTACACTCATAAAAGACAATCAAGGATACAGTTATCTAAGAAGGTCTTTGTTGCAGAAAGAGTTCAACAGATTTTGTCCATTGCCACACCGCCTAAACTCCAAGATCCTGGAATCCCCACAATCCCTTGCATTATTGGGGAACATACCATTGAGAAGGCTTTATTAGATTTGGGTGCTAGTGTCAACCTGCTTCCATATTCTGTTTATGAGAAACTAGGTTTGGGAGAGTTAAAACCCACTCATGTGGTGTTACAACTAGCAGACAGATCTGAAAGAAAGCTAGTGGGGGTGATTAAGGATGTATTGGTAGGGGTAGATAAGTTTTAATACCCTGCTGATTTTCTGGTATTGGATATGGAACCTATGAAAAGCAGAACTTCCATCCCTGTCATTTTGGGGAGACCATTCCTGGCTACAGCCAATGCTTGCATTCAATGCAGGTCTGGTATTTTGGAAGTCTCTTTTGGAAATATGAAGGTAAAGTTAAATGTCTACAACGAAGTTACACAGCCTCAATTCAGTTCTGAGGAATGCTTTCTTGTTGATTTGTTGGATGAACTGGTAGAAGAGACTTTACCACATATTTTGCAGTGTGAAGATTTAACCACAAATTTTAAAGATGCTTGGAGAAATGCTATGGAAGAAACAGTTTGTACCTCAAAGCCTGAGGAAGTTAATGTTGTGCAAGGAACTCATGATTAATCAGCAAGGTTCTCTTCATGGAGACCTGCTATTCTTCCCCTTCCACAAACAACCAAGGTACCTTTGTTACCTTCTTTTCAAATTTCACCACGATGTAGAGCAAATAAGCAGAAATTTTAAAATATGTGTTTTTAGGAGACCATAAAACATTGCCTGTGATTATTTCTTCTTCCCTCACTCAGGAGCAGGAGGAAGAGTTGTTGATTGTATTAAAACAGTATAAGAGGGCAATTGTCTAGACTATTGCTGATTTGGGAGGAATCAGTCCAGCTGTTTGCATGCATAAAATTCACTTGGAAGAAGATGCAAAGCCTTCTAGAGAAATGCAAAGGAGGCTGAATCCTCAGATGCAAGATGTGGTCATGAAGGAGGTTGTTAAGTTGTTGGATGCAGGGGTCATTTACCCCATCTCAGATTCAGCTTGGGTGGCACCTACACAGGTGGTACCTAAGAAATCGGAGATTACTGTGGTAACCTCAGAGTCTGGTGAGCTCATTTCAACCAGACAAACCACTGGTTGTAGGGTCTGTATTGATTACAGAAAGCTCAATACAATGACCAGAAAAGACCATTTCCCTCTTCCATTCATTGATCAAATTTTAGATAAGCTAGCAGGAAAAGCTTATTATTATTTTCTGGATGGTTACTCTAGTGACAACCAGATTCCTATGTATCCACAAGACCAGGAAAAGACCACATTCACTTGCCCCTTTGGCACTTTTGCCTATAGGAGAATGCCTTTTGGTCTTTGTAATGCTCTTGCTACCTTTCAAAGATGCATGTACTCCATTTTCTCTGATATGATTGACCAATTTATGGAGATTTTTATGGATGATTTTTTAATATATGGAGACAGTTTTGCCCAGTGTTTACATCATCTCAACTTGGTGTTACAGAGATGTGAAGAAACCAATCCAGTTTTGAGCTGGGAGAAGAGCCATTTCATGGTCACCCAAGGCATTGTCCTTGGCCATGTTGTCTCCCACAAGGGCATTGAGGTGGACAGAGCAAAAATTGATTTAATTGCACATTTGCCACCTCCCAAAACTGTTAAACAAATCAGAAGTTTGCTGGGGCATGCTGGATTTTACAGGAGGTTCATTAAGGACTTCAGTAAAATATCCAAGCCTCTTTGTCATTTATTGTGCCAAGATGTCCCTTTTATTTTCAATAATGAATGCCTGAAGGCATTTGAATTCTTAAAAAATTATTTGATTTCAGCCCCAATACTACAGTCTCCAGATTATTCACTGCCTTTTGAGCTGATGTGTGATGCATCAGATTATGCTTTGGGAGCTGTTCTTGGGCAGAGAAAGGATAAGCTGCCTCATGTCATAGCTTATGCCAGTAGATCAATGATTGATGCACAGCTCAATTACACAACAACGGAGAAAGAGCTGCTGGCAGTTGTTTTTGCCTTAGTGAAGTTTAGGTCATATGTTTTGGGTTCACAAATTATGGTGTTCACTGACCACTCAGCCCTGAAATACCTTCTGTCTAAGAAGGATACCAAACCAAGATTAATCAGGTGGATCCTTCTATTACAGGAGTTTGATTTATAGATTAAAGATAAAAAGGGTGTGGAAAATGTGGTGGCTGACTACCTGTCTAGAATTTTAACTGCTGAGATTGATAGGTTGCCTATAAATGAATCTTTCCCTGATGAGCAACTTTTTGCTATCAGTATACACACCCCTTGGTTTACAAATATAGTTAACTTTTTAGCTACTGGAAAGACCCCTCAACACTGGAATAAAATGGATAAAGATCTTTTCTTCTCAAAGGTTAAACATTTTATTTGGGAGGATCCTTATTTGTTCAAGATTTGTGCAGACCAAATAATTAGAAGATGTGTCCATGAAGAAGACTTTCATAGCATACTCTCCATGTGTCATGAACAGGCCTGTGGAGGTCATTTTAGTGGAAACAAAACTGCTGCAAAAGTTTTACAGTGTGGATTTTATTGGCCCACACTCTTCAAATATGCACTGCAGCACTGTAAGTCTTGTCAGAACTGTCAGAGATTGGGCAGCATTTCCAAAAGAAATTCAATGCCTTTACACCCATTTTGGTAGTTGAATTGCTTGATATTTGGGGGATAGATTTTATGGGACCTTTTCCTCCCTCAAATGGTTTTAATTTCATCTTATTAGCTGTGGATTATGTATCCAAATGGGTTGAAGCCACAGCCACTAAAACCAATGACCACAAAGTTGTCCTGAAATTCTTAAAGGACAACATCTTTTCCAGGTTTGGTTCCCCCAAAGCCATTATCAGTGATGGGGGAAGCCATTTTTGTAACAAGCATTTTGAAGTTCTATTGAAAAAGTACTCTCACAGAGTAGCTACTCCATATCATCCACAGACCAGTGGACAGGTGGAGATTTCCAACAGAGAACTCAAACATATACTGGAAAAGACTGTGAAGAAGGACAAAAAAGATTGGTCCCTTAAATTGAATGATGCATTGTGGGCATATAGGACAGCCTATAAAACCCCAATTGGCATGTCCCCATTCAGATTGGTCTATGGTAAAGCATGCCATTTACCAGTGGAGTTAGAATACAAGGCCTTTTGGGCTATTAAAACCTTGAACATGGATCTTACTACTACTGGTAATCACAGGAAACTGCAGCTTGCTGAGTTGGAGGAGCTGAGAATGGATGCATACACCAATGCAAGATCTTACAAATAAAAAGTTAAGGCTTTCTATGACAAAAAACTGCTGAGAAAAAAGTTCATAGCTAGCTCCAAGGTATGGCTATTCAACTCAAAACTTAATTTTTTTCCTGGAAAGCTGAGATCTAGATGGGAAGGGCCATATACTGTCATTCAAGCATCTCCTTTTGGGGTTGTTGAAATTATGGACCCAAGTAATGGGAGAACCTTAAAAGTAAATGGTCAGAGGCTCAAACCATGCATTGAAAATACCCTGGAGCCTGTGCTGACCATCTACCATCAAGAGCCTCCGCAAATCTGATGTTAAACAACTGTATCATATGTATTTTACTTGTGTTTATTTTATAGTTTTTGCATAGTTTATTTCTCTCTGTTTTTAGTCATGTTTTACACTCAATTTGAGAAGTTTACAATATGTGAGAAATCAATTCGCAAAGAAAAAAAAAATTTTCTTTTCGAAAAGTTTAATTTCCTTTTCGAAAAGGATCTGGACCTGTAACTAACTGCTCGAAAAGAATGATTTGCTTTTCGAAAAGATGGTTCTGAAGCCTTTTTCTTTTCGAAAAGATGGTTCTGAAGCCATTTGCTTTTCGAAAAGTTGTTTCTGAAGCCATTTGCTTTTCGAATGGTACTGATGCCATTCTCCTTTGTAAAAAGGACTGTTTTGAACTTTTCGAAGAGTTCAAAGATGCTTTGCGAAAATCGTTTTAAGCATATTTAAACCCTTTCGAAGCAAGGGTTTCATATTTGAAAGCCTTCCCAGAGTGTCCTGTTTCACAGAAAACCCATTTTCCTTCCATCCCTGCGTGCTTCCTTCATAATTGTTCCACTGATTAAGCTTGAAGAGAGGGACTCTTTGCTTCTGATTCTGGAGGATTTAATCAAGCGATCAAAGATTTCAAGCAAAACCCTAGATTTCGATATTTTTTCTTTGCATATCCTCTATTTGTGTTTTGCAAAGTTGATTTCTGTATCAACATACATCGTGTGAGATTCAAAAAAAGTTTTAAAATGGGGAAAGCTAAAAAATCACTAGCTGCAATGTTCCCAACGTCTTCTGCTAAGAAAGTTACCAAACCCTCCACAAAAGGAAAAGCCAAAACCTTAGCCAAAAAGAAACTTTCGATGGATAAAACTGATACGATTGAAAAAGGGAAGAAGGTTAGACATGAGGAACCCATCCCAACAGTTGTTCCTAGTCCTAAGCCTAAGCTTCCTCCTCTGCTTATGCATTTGGTACTGCCAAACCCATTCATTGAAGCTCAGAAGCTGATTCCAGAGCTTATTGTTGATGAGAACTTTTTCTCAAGCAAACCTGATTGTAAGCTATCATTGAACTACATCAGGGATGCTTCACTGAGCAACATTCTAACCCCTCTTCCAGAAAAAATTTATCCAAGGATGGTGAGATTATGGTACCAAAACATGGTCAAAGTGACTGAGAAGGATGCTGATGTCCCAACGCTTGTAATTTTCATTGATGATTGTGATTTAACAGTCACTTATGAAGACATTGGAAATGCCTTGGGGATACCATTTCAATATGATCCTGCTGGTCCATTACCTGCACCAGAAATAACATCTTTTAGAGAAATGGCTGCCCATCTAACCAAAGGCATAGTTGTAAGTGGGCAGTCCATCATGAGGAGAGACTTAGAACCCCACTGTTTGCTGATGGATTCCATTCTGAGAGGGTGTTTTTATGTCACTGGGCACAGTCAGGAAAGAAGGACACCCATTTTGGAGGCCCTTTTCCATTTTTCTAAAGGGAAAATCTTCAATGCTCCTATGCTAATTTTTGAAGCCATGGCTGACATCAGTGCCAAGATGAAGAAGGAACAGAAAATAGCTGGCATACCATTTGGAAGGCTGATCACAGCCATGCTAAGGGCCAAATTTGACATTGATGAGCAAGAGCCATTTGAGATTATCTCCCCTCATGCGTTTGGGAAGAGGGCTTGGACTACAAGCCAAACCATGTTGAATAAAATGAGGGAGGAGGTTGAACCAGCCCCTGCAGCTGCCATTGAACCTGCTATACCTGAACCAGCCCTTGTAGCTGCCCAAGAATTTGCTATACCAGACCCTGAGGTGACCAGCTCTTTAGTTGCACCTATTTCACTTGCGGCTGACATTGAACAAGCTATCATTCCTGAGGTGACTAGCTCTTCAGCTGCACCCATTGTTGAAGAGGTCATCATCTTACCCACTTCACCTAGCACAGCTCCTATTCCTTCACCCATTCCAGCAGTCCCATCACTCATAACCACCATAATCCCAATTACAGACTCTCCCTCTACACCAACCACTCCAGCCCTACTCACACCACCAATTTCCCCTAACAATGTCCAAGATATGGCCACAAATTTTGTTGAACAATCTCCTAGCACTCCCCTTCTCCAAAGCTTCTCAGGTTCACCTGCTCATTCAACTCATACACCTGAAATCACTCATACCCCTGAACCTGAGATATTCACAACAGAGGCCTATTCATCTTTGATGAGATCTATTTTGGAGAATATTGGGCTTGAAACTATTCCCATACCTGACCCTCCTCATTTCACCCATTTGGCTACTTCCCCCTTTACAGCCATTTCACCCATTGCCCCTCAACCATCTATATCAATGGTACCAGCCCCTACTTTGCATACCACACCCACACCTGACACAATTAGCCAAATCTGTACCTTTCTCCAATCCATCCAAGCCCAACTACAGATCAACACAGACAACCAGTCTGTGACAAATTCCATTCTCCAAACCTTGGCATCCACATCCCAAGCAACCACCTTAGCCACTGTACCTTCTGTTTCTGACCAAGCAACCCAAACAGATCCAAAGGTAATAGTTTTAGATTCACTACCTCCCATTTCTGACCATGCTACCCAAACAGACCCTGAGGTAGTACTTTTTGATTCCCCTCCACCTTTCCTCAATATCTCTAATCAAGCTACTCAAACTGACCCTTAGGTCATACTTTTGGACTCCTCTTCTCCCACCCCCACTGCTGGGATACCTATGGTCCCCTACCACTCCATTCCCATTCCCAGATTTGCCACTCTCAAAAGGGCTATGGAAGAGAACCCTTATATCTTTCGCGATGTCCTCAAGGGGTTAGCTGATCTGCAAGCTTACATTAGGACCCCTTATGAAGACCAGATTCAAAAACTGGAGCTGTTTATGAAATTTGAGAGAGAAAAGATGCAGGACCCATTGGGCCAAACTTTTCAGATGGTTAGGAGTGAACAACACAAAGTTACCATGTTGCAAGCACATCTTGAACAAGAAAAATTGAAGGCTGCTAGACTTGAAAAATATATTGGCCTCACCAAAAATATCAAATCTGAGGAATACACCGAGCTGCAAGCCACAATCCAGGAGAAGGCCAAATCGAGTTGAGACTCCAATACTGACTCAAGTTCTGACTCTAACAGTGATTCCAGTTCTGATCCCATTGAACCCACTTATGATACAGACTTTGACCCCAGTTATTAATACATTGTACATGTTTGTTTTGTTGGGTCTGTCGTATGTAATGCCTGTTTTCTGTTCACCTTTGTTAAATTGTAATTCCTGTGCATTTCTTTTCTGCTCTGTCAATATGATTTCTTTTTTGTTTATTCTTTTCTTTGCTTATGCACTTCGAACCAGTGAGGACACTGCTCATCATAGGTTTGGGGGTGTAGCAGAATTACCAATAGTTTAGTTAACATCAGTGCAGCTTATGATCACAGCAGAATTTTTGAAGATGAAGTAATTTCACACCTGTTGTTTGAAAAATGAGGAAGTAAAACTTTTTAAAATTAAGTTCTTAATGTAATTCTAATACTTTCATAAAATGAATGTCAGGAAATTTCCAAAAGAAGATTGATGTTTTAGTAAACCTAAAAAGAGAGAAAACAGTAATGATATACTTCAGGAATTTGATAGAAAACCACACTCAGTGAGATTTAGGCCTGAAATGTATTCTTTGGAGGTATGAATTGGCAATTTTTTCTGCTATAGGGATTGATTGAACCTGCTTACTTTCATTAGAAGTTACACATATCCAAATTGAAATAATTTGACAGCAATCATGATATTAAAGACATGATGTCAGGCCTCCTTTTGGACAGTTTGAAGTTCAAAAATCCCCACCTTTTAAAACTGCCCTTGATACACACCATTTGAGCTTTATAAATCCAAGATTTCTTTGAAACCTCATCAACCTCATTTAGCCTAACCCTCACCTTGAGAATTCAAAAGGTAAAGGAAAGAAAGTTGAAGAAAGGAGAGTTGGGTAACAGTTTGGTAAAAGAAAAAGAAATAGAATTGAAGGCAATGATGTATCAACAAAAGATATGTGGCATTCCAGTCATTGTTGCTTTGTTAAAAAATAAATAAAAAAATAAATAAAGGAGAAGTCTGGCCACTTTGCCTCTGAAAATTCAAAGAAGAAGATGAAATTGTGCTGAAATAAAGAAGGTGTCCATACCACCTCCTTACCTTGACTGACTTCTCAATTTTGAACTCCATTCCACCCCTTTATTCTTGAGCTGTCACATGGAGATAAGGATTTGTGTAATCTATGGTGAAAAGAGCAGTGAATTCAGAATTGAAAAGCAATGCCTATGCTCCTGCTTACAGTCCTATTTGAGGGCTGTAACTGCTCTTGAGCTGTGTAAAATAGTACAACCCTCTTACTTGCATGGTGAGTAAAAATCCTGGAGAGAGTTGGGTTTGAAATCAACTTATTGGGGTAACATCAAAGCAGGATTCTCAAATAGAAGGCAAGCTTTTCATTAATTTTTCTTGTAAAAACCTTTTTGACACAAACTGAGTGAATGGTAAAAGAATTACAGTAGAATTTTAGTTTTGAACTGATGTTTTCTTAAGGATCCTCTTATAACTTGACTGATGCAGGTGTGAATAATCTGATTGGATGAAAGTTAACAAAACTACATTGATCTTAACTGATTTATTAGAGAAGTTTGTGGGTACCTTCACTGAAAACTCTCATGAGACTTCACTCCTCCACTAGGGATCACCTAGGGGTTTAAAAGGCTTGTTGCATATGCTAAATGCAACTGTGCTCCCTACATAAATGGCTTTTTCATTCTGTCTCTAAATTTTGTCTTTGCTCAGGGAATAGCAAAGCTTAGGTTTGGGGGTGTGTTGAGAACTGGAAAATACCATTTTCCACCCCTTAACCTGAGTCTTGATAGACCTTTGGGAGTACTAAATAAGTGTTTTTAGCGTTTTTATAACAATAAAAGGCGTGCTTAACCTCAAAAGCTTTTAAAAGTGCCAAAAAGATGATGACTCATGCGAATCTAGTGGAAGAAGGAGAAGGGACAAACTCACTGGCTGACAAAATGCCTAAACTAAAGAGGACAAAGGTCTGATCTCAACCTGGAAAAGAGGTTTAGAGCTATTCGAACAGAAGAATGCATTACAGAATGCTTTTCGAAAAGAACCTAAACTTTTTGCAAAGAACTTAAAGCTCCAGGCTTAATTTTCGAAGAGCACCTGAACTCTTCGAAAGGATTTCTGACCTATTCGAAAAGAAGAGAACTCCTTGCGAACAGCACCAGAATTGTGTGAAAAGAGCTTCAGAAGTCACAGTACCTTGCAAAAAGTTCTCCAAACTATGCGAAATGGTATTCTAAAGATTCCCAGCATCTGCAAGGGTAATTCAGTAATCTCTGCATGCACCCCAATGCATTTAAAAACCTAGGGACATTCCGAAAGATTTTGAGCATGAACCAAAGGCATATTCCACCACATGTGAACACCCGAAGATGAAATCACTTGGCGGGAACTTCTAGAAGCTCTAACAGATTTTTAAATTACATAACAGAATTGATGCTTCTGTCATCTGATTGGCTGAACCAGATCAAGCAGTTCTGATTGGCTAGAACAGATCTGGATCCTTGTGCTCGACTCCTATTGGTTAATACAGATCTAACCAATTCTCATTGGTTGATACACATCTGAGCTAGACTTGGGGAAAACTATAAATAGATGAACCCTTTGCCCAATTTGGGTATCCAGATTTTGAGTTTCACTTCTGTCGCCCCATTTCCAATTCAGATATCTTGTCTGAAACTTTTGTAATAGCCTAGCTTTTATTTGTAAATGAGAACTGTGAGATACTTCTGTAATTCAAGTGAGAATTGTATTCAAGACTACAAATCCGAGAGCTGTTTAAGCTGCGCTTTGTAATTGTAATGGTGAATTTGAAAAGGTTGCTATCAACAGTACGTTCTCAATCGGATTCGTGTTGAGGGTTTCCTATGATCTCCTTATTCATTAGATTCCTTTAGATTTACTATTTTTATAGCAATTTCCCTTAATTCATTGTCCCTGTGAGATGCTGTGTTTGTAACCTAATTTCTCACAACATTCGTAGTGGTGTTTTTATTCTGAATCAAGGATTCGGGTTGAAGACTAGTGGATGATCTGTGTCCATTGAAGTGGACAGACCATAGCCATAAGTTCAACTCAATTCTAATCCTTGAGTTGGATTACTTTCTCTTACATCTGTGCTGGTAGCCAGATGAAGATTTGATATTATCTCATCTGCTTTGCACTAATTCTCATTCTACAATCCAGTACTAAATCGAAGCTAGATATTATTTCTCCATTCTTATTAATTTGCATCAAATTCCCCCAACTTAGATCTGGATCATTTAGTTTAATTTTTACTTTTATCATTTAGTTAATGTGACAAATTCAACCTCCCATCTTATGTGCATTGTAAATAGGATAAGAGGTTAGATCTGGTAGCTTAGATCTGAAGGTTTATCTTACATTTTAAATCAATTCCTTGTGGACGATCTTTTACTCACTTACATTTAAAACTTGCTACAATTGGCCCTGATCTTGCAGGCTAATTAAGTTCTCTCTGTGCTGATATTTCTTTATTCTTTTTAGTACAATTCATCATTTGTAAATCTATTTTCAAAACACAAATAAATCATGCACACTTAGAATAGCAACAAGTATGCCATCAGTCTTCTCTCTTTGGTCTTCCATTCTCCAATGACTTGTGATATTACCAGCTTAGAGTCGTCGATTGTCTTCAACTATTTGATGCCTAGTTGGAGTGTTGCTCATAGTCTGACAATGAAGGCTTCATATTTCGCAACATTGTTGTTGATTGGAAAATCAAGTTGAAAGGATTTTGGTATAACAACTCCTTCTGGACTTAGTAGGACTATTCTGATGCCTTTTCCTTTGTGGTTGAGAGCTCCATCGAAGTATAAGGTCCATGAGGTCTTGTCGGGCTCTTCATTGTGAATCGAGAGTAAGTCTTCATCAGGGAAGTCTGTGTGTATTGGGTCACTACCCGTGAGTGGAAACTTTGTGAGGTAATCGGCGATCACCTGCCCTTTAACTGACTTCTGAATAACGTAGGTGATGCTGAACTCTTGCAGTAGCATATGCCAGCGAGCGATTTTTCTGGATGTAGCAGGCTTTTCAAAGATGTACTTCAGAGGTTCCATGCATGCTAATATTATTATCTTGTGTGCTCCGAAGTAGTTTCGTAGTTTCATTGAAGCCCACACTATTGTCAAGCAAGTCTCTCTATTGCAATGTATTTTTATTCATACTCGACCATCGTCCTTCTTTTTAAGGTAATAGATGGCCTTCTCCTTCTTTTCGTCTTCGTCGTGCTGGCTTAGGATTACTGAATAGTCACATAATATACCATTTTACTACCCTTAACTTAGTGATGCTAGATCCCAGTTTACTACTAACAAGTTAATGATGTGCAAATATTAAGGAAAATCAGTAAAATAAGGCCAGAGTGTTAAACTTCGTCAAAATGAACTCATAAAACAATAAGAAATGCGATTGAATGAAAAAGATGAATCATCGCCTACTGAAAGACGAAAAATCGAATTTTATGATTGAGTGGAACACGGTAAAGAAAGAAAGTAAGAAATCATAATTTACGATTCTTTATAAAAGACATTCAAAAGAGAAAAGTGATCGATCGTAAATGAAGAATTGTCTAGAGAGTGAAAGCTATGCAGAAGAAGAAAATCGTGATTTGCAATTTTCTAGAGAAAAAAAGCTATGAAATTGTGATTTATGATTTTACAAAAGCGAAGCTTTTTGAAGCTGCTAGTCACGTGAAGATATACACCGCCATGCATATACTTAGAAGAATTCCTGAATTAAAAGTTTAGCCATTCATGGATCTAAGAAGATTGACGAAGGGAGACTCCTAAAGGACCCTGTTGCTGAAATAAAGGAGAAAATCCATAAGCACATCAACTATTCAAAAGAAAGGAAAGATAGGATTAGAAGTATAGTTATATTAGGAAACTTTTATTTTAATTGTTTCTTTTATTAGAATTAGGAGTTTTGTAAACTGACCCTTTATAATCTATAAATAAGAGGGCTTGGTATAGGAATTAATCATCGAAGAAAATCTCAGCATCAATTGACAATTGAGGTTGGGTTTTCTTCCGATCATTAGAGTAGTTTAGTTTAGATATCCAAGGTTCCTCGATCACAATTGACGACTGGGATTGAGAGTTGAAAGGTTAGTGTAGATATCTGTAGTTTTTCATAAGCAATTAATGCCTGCGGCTGAGGGGTGAAAGATATAATTTCTATTACTTTCTAGTTTAGATTTATTTTTATTACAATTTATTGCTTTGTAAACATCTCCAAGTTTAAATTTGAATTGACAACTCAGGTTGAGATTTGCAGATTAGTATAACGGTTTTTACTTTTTCATCTTTAATTTTTTAGAGTTTGATTGACACCCAAATTTCTGGTAGATTAAAAATTAGTATAGATCTATATTGAAGGATGTTAGTTTTTTATTGACGTCCAAATTCTAGAGGACTGAGATATAGTGTAATGGTATTTTAAATTTGTAAACATCTGATAACTGAAGATTGTGATTGACGACCACAATCTGAAGGAGGATTTAGGATTTATTTTTCTGCAAATTAGTTTAAGAAACCATTATTTTTTTCATATTTCTCAAGTAGTTTAGGATCTTAAAAGAAAAATATAAGTTTTCAGAAAATTAATAAATAGGTAAAACACTTCCTCGTGGAAACGATCATATGCTAGTATTACAATTTTCATTGTGCGCTTGCAATAGGTTAAGACTTAATTAGGACAACAAAAATAGCACAACAAATTACCCCAATGGCTTTCTTGTTGGCCGAGACGTAAAGGATTATGGCTCTCCCAAGGACTGGTGGTGAGAATATTGGAGGATTGAGGAGGTATTTCTTGATGTTGTCAAAGGCTTGCTGGCACTGGTCATCCCAATACTCGGCTCCTCCTTTAACTAGTCTGTAGAAAGGGTTGCATCGGTTTGAGTGTTGAGAGATAAACCTCCTAATGAATTGCAGTCTTCCTATTAGGCATCGTAGTTCCTTAATGTTGTTGGGAGGTGGCATCATGAGAATGGCTTTGACTTTGACTGGGTCGACTTCGATTCCCCATTTGCTGACAATGAATCCTAGTAATTTTCTGGAGGTTACTCCGAACACATGTTTCTTCGGGTTCATCTTCAATTGATACTTTTTGGATTGTTGTAGTACAAGTTGGAGGGCTTCAGCATGTCTCACTCGCGTTTGAGACTTCACTAGTATTTCGTCGACATAGAATTCTAAACATTTGTGCATCATGTCATGAAAGATAGCAATTATGGCGCGTTGATACGTGGCTCCTGCATTCTTGAGCCCGAAAGGCATGACGACGTAACAGTAAGTTCCCCAGGGTGTAGTGAAGGAAGTCTTTTATTAGTCTTATTCTGCTAATCTAATCTGGTTGTATCTGGAGAAACCATCCATGAAGGACAACATCTCATGTTTGGTAGTGTTATCGACCAGAGTGTCAATGTGTGAGAGTGGGAAGCATCTTTTGGGCACGCCTGGTCAAGATTTTGGAAGTCGATGCACACCCATACTCTGTCGTCTTTCTTGGCGACAGGTACTATATTTGCGATCCACTTGGGATAGAGGATGACTTGAATGAATTTTGCCTTGTGTAGCTTGTCAACTTTTTCTCTGACTTGTAGCACTGTCTGCGGGTGCATTCTCTTGAGTTTCTGCTTGATGGGTTTCACATCGGGTTTCAGGACCAAACGATGTTCTACTAAGCTTGGATCCATAGCAGGCATGTCCTTGTAGGATCATGCAAAAGAGCTGAGGTGGTCTTGAACGTCTTAGATAATATGTTGTTGTTCCTCAGGGCTAAGCATTGCACTGATCAGTAGCTTCTTGGGCTTATCCTCGTTGCCGAAGTTGATTTCCTCTATGGCCTCCGTGACGGCTTGAGTTTGCTCATTGAAGCATTTGATGACCCCTTGGAAGTCATGTGTCTCCTTAGTGGCTTGTCCTTCTTCATTGTCATCTGTAAGCTTGTATACACTGGGAGGTTAGTTTTGTGAGAGGTAACCCTTCATCAGTGCAATTGATAATTGTAACATCCTTAGTGAGGTGTAGGCCGAGGCTATTCATTCTCTTCTTGAAATCGTAAAGTATCTCTTCTAGTATGATTTCTGGCTTGTTGTTGCGTCGGGATGCCTTGCACTTTCGTGAGGGGAGAGTAGTAGGGTTGCGTCGAGCGGGCTCGAGGTGGGACTTCGCGGCATCGAAGGTGGCAATGCATCTCTGTGCGAGTATATCAGTTGGTTCTTCCCTGACTCCATCGACGTAACCGCTACTTGTAGCCTTAGGAGAAGAGTCTCCTTGTTGGTCACTGAACAGGTTTGGGATGAAGGGACTCCCTCTCCTTTCCAAAGTTTTCGAATTTTTTTGAGTTTTCTACTTCTAGATTTTTAGGGGCTTTAGGATTTTCTATTTTTTGTATTTTCTGTAATATGTATGATATAGAGTCAAGTACCTGGAGAGGAATCGATGAGGATACATCTCCTAGTTAGGGAAGTGTGACGGCTGCTTGAGCCATTCACACAAGTCTTTGAATGATGTGGACTCATTCTGAATTTTGCATTTTTTTTGTTACCCTCGTCGAGTGTGATCTTCTGGATGAGCGATGAAGGCGGTAATCCGGTCGATGTATCAGATTCTTCTATCATATTAATCACCTCGTCTTCATAGAAAGTTTGGAGGTCGTAGTCGTGTGAGCTCTTGTCCTCAGAACGAGGCGAGATATATTCTACTTGCTGAAGCTTGCCTTCTTCGGGTGGGCTCGACCGGTGATTCTCTGGACTGAGCTCTCTCCCTTGGGCTTCATGATATGATAGGATGAATATGCATGTCTGGCAACGAAGCTGATATGGTTGGGAGATGCAGGGATATCCCCAAGGGCATTCCCATCCTTCAAAATCTAGGGCGAAATCGTTGTGGTTGATGCTTGATCCGTCTTCTTCGTCTGATATGCCTTGGAGGTTTTGCTCTGCCAACTTAAGTGCAGGGAGGTCTATCTAATATTCTTCATCGTCACTTGGCAGTGGTTTCCATTCTTCTTCTAATGATTTCCATAATATCTGCAGTTGGGGTGCTTTTGGGGATTGAGGGGTGTTTAACTCTAGTTCTTCTTCAATCTCAATAGCAACGATATGGAAGTCTTCCTCGTCGGTCATCTCTCAGTCCTTTGTGTGCAGCTCAGGTCCCGGAGACTCTCTTCTTTCTATAGCGGAGAGTTCCTCAGTCTTGAACAAGGGTCTAACTCCTTTGAGTGGTTTATTTATATCATCGTTGTCTTGATTCAAGTTTGTCAGGTCGGCAAAGGCTTTGGCCATCTGCTCAATCTCCTTTGCCTGCAGTTTGGTGAAGGACACTTCCTTTCTTCTTAGCAAATCGGCCTTCTCGGTGGTTTCGTAGATGAAATGGTCATAGAGCGACCACTTAGGTGAGGTTGGTAGGATGTCGGCTTGTTTGTTGTCTGATTGGTTGCCTAATCTCGTATGCTTGTGAACTTTCTTCGGAATGACCGGTCTTATGTGTCCTTGTCTATTCTTGCCAAGTCCTATATGCGGGATGTATCCTAGCTGATACATCAAGTCCCAGCCTTTGGTCGCGGTTGGGTTTATGTTGTACAGGTGGGCAAGGTCAGGGCTTGTTGCTCTCCTTGTTAATCTTTATTGGCAGGTTGGGAGGAACGGGGGATGGCCAATTTCTGCTATTGATGCGTCATCAAGATTCTCCACCCTTTTGATGTGGCCAATATTTAGCATAGAGTCATGGGCCATTGGAATGCTTGTCGCATAGTCGGCATCTATTTCATTGAGAGGTGTGTCGGCATATATCATAACGATAGAATCCTCATTAGGGAACTTGATGCACTGGTGGTATGTAGACACAACGACCTTCATGGATTCTAATCACTTTCTCCCTAGTATTAAGTTATAGGTGCTTGAGGAGTCGAAGATGTGGAACATGACGTCTTTGGTGACTGGCCCGAGGCGGACTTGTTACTTGATAGTTCCTTTGATGAAGCATCGAGAACCATCGTAAGCAATGAGGGATAAGGACAAAGGCCTTATGTCCTGCTCGGTTTATTCAAGCGTCTTAAGCATCGTTATGGGACAGCTATTAAGCCCTACTCCCGTGCTGACCAATGCATGGGGTACTGAGAACCCTCTAATTATAACCGTCAAGTATATAGGGGCTAAGCTTCCGCACAACGATTCTTTAAGCATATCAGCTTCAGTGAAGGTGAGTGCTGGAGGTTGAGCCATAACCAAAGCAATCTCGTGTAGCTCTTCTAGGGTGGTATCTTCATTCACATGCATTTCGTCCAGCGTCTCTATTAACAGTCGGTGGTGTGATGGGGATTTCTTTATGAGCTCAAGTATTGATATCTATGCTGGTACCTTCCCAAGGTGCTGAAAAAGGTCGTATTCCTGGCCTGTCTCTAGGGCTGGCTCCTTGCCGGGCCGATGGGCTTTGTTGACATTCAGCTGAGGAGGTTGAGGTGCCAATTCTGGCGCTGATGGCAAAGGGATTACATGAGGTGGAGGTAGGTTTGCTCCTCTCTCTTGTTATCCTTTCTGATGGCTGAGTGTCGATGTTCTGCTTCTCCTGGGGGAATGGTGGCAGTGGATCATTGGTCCCTGATTTGAGGATCGGGCATGTCGGTCGTTGACCCTAGTCCCTGAATTCATTACAGCACTTGTCATGAACGGAATGAAGCTTGAAGAAGGGATACGTAGTACAGCTATGCCATTCCATGGCGGGAGATACTGAGTGTAGTCTTCCTCTTCTAAGAAGGTGGAGATCAGCGCCTCCTCCTTGTCAGGTTCTTCCTTCTATTGACTCATCATCGCATATGGATGGTGTTCCACTGTAGTCTCATGTCCTCGACTTGAAGTGTTTTGGGAGAGGCTATCCACCCATGTCGCGATTTGGTCTGCGGTTTGAAGGTCATTGTCTTCATTCTCAGGCTCAGAGTCACATAGGGGAAGCGGTGGTGGAGTCGTCTCAGAATTTGGAGGAGTAGAGGGTTCCACAGGTTGGAGGCTCGATTTTCAAGCTCTGAATGATTGGACTCGAATTCGAGTGAAGGTTGGGTAGGGCGAAGGATTTGGAGGAGCAATTCGAGTGATTAGGGATGAAGGGTGTGTGAGAATGATGAGAGGCCTTGGGAATCACCTGGATGGATTGAAGTGTCCGATGGACTGACACAAGGGGTGCCAAATGTAGAGAAGATATTTTCTTTTACAAACCTTAGGACAACTCTGTGATCATTTGTCCTTGTGGTAATAGCTTCTTCCCATTTGAAAACATAATCAATAGCCACAAGGATGAAATTAAAGCCCATTGAAGGAGGGAAAGGATCCATGAAATCTATCCCCCAGATATCAAATAGCTCAACAACAAGGATGGGTTGCAATGGCATTGAATCCCTTTTTTATATGCTCCCCAACTTTTGACATCTCATGCAGGCCTTGCAGTGCTCAAAAGCATCCTTGAGCAAGGATGGCCAATAGAAACCACACTGCAGCACCTTAGCAGCTGTCTTTTTCCCTCCAAAGTGACCCCCACAGGCATTTTCATGACACATGGTCAGAATACTAGGAACTTCACTGTCAGGGACATACTTTCTGATCACCTGGTCTGCACAATATTTATAGAGGTAAGGATTCTCTCAGAAAAAATACTTGACTTATGAAAAGAAGAAGTCTTTGTCCATCTTGGACCAGTGAAAAGGGATCCTTTCTACAACAAGATAATTTACAATATTTGCAAACCAGGGAAAACTTAACTTGATGACAAACAATTGCTCATTAAGGAATGAATCCTTAAGTGGTGTTGCAGCACTTTCATCAATCACAATCTGGGATAAGCGATCTGCTACCACATTCTCTACCGCATTCTTGTCCATGATCTTGAGATCAAACTCTTGCAGGAGTAAGATCCATCGAATCAGCCTAGGTTTTGCATCTTTCTTTGCCAGTAAGTATTTCAAGGCAGAGTGGTTAGTAAAAATTACAATTTTAGACCCTAATAAATAAGGTTTAAACTTGTCCAAAGCAAACACTACAGCCAGAAGCTCTTTCTCAGTTGCTGTATAATTCAGTTGAGCTTTTGTCAGTGTTTTACTGGCATAGTAAACTACACAGGGCAGTTTCTCTCTTCTCTATCCTAAAATAGCTCCAACAGCAATATCATATGCATCACACATCAATTCAAAGGGTAGAGTATAATCTGGGGCCTGGATCACTGGGGTAGAGGTCAAACATTTTTGAATATCTCAAATGCCCTCACACATTCAGCATCAAACACAAATGGCACATCTTGACAAAGTAAGTGGCACAATGGTTTGAAAATCTTGTTGAAATCTTTGATGAAACTTCTATAAAAACCAGCATGTCCTAAAAGTGATCTGACTTGTTTGATGGTTTTTGGTGGGGCAAGTGTAAAATCAGGTCAATCTTTACCTTGTCAACCTCTTTGCCCTTCTGGGATATCACATGGCCAAGTACAATTCCTTGGGTGATCATAAAGTGGCTCTTTTCCCAACTCAAAACATAGTTGGTTTCTTCACACCTTTGAAACACAAGATAGAGGTGATGCAAACATTGACTGAAATCATCCTCATAGACTGAAAAGTCATTCATGAAGATTTTCAAAAACTTATCAATCATATCAGAAAAAATGGCATACATGCTCCTTTGAAAAGTGGCAGGAGCATTACACAGCCTAAATGGCATCCTTCTATAGGCAACGGTGCTAAATGGTCAGGTGAAAGTAGTCTTTTCCTAGTCTTGAGGATACACTGGTATTTGATTGTAATCAAAACATACATCAAGAAAGACTAATAGGCTCTGCCTGCCAACTTGTCCAAAATCTGACCAATAAAAGGCAAAGGGAAGTGGTCCTTTCTGGTCTTAGAGTTCAATTACCTATAATCTATGCAAACTCTCCAACCAATGGTCTCTTTGGTTGGCATCAACTCTCTAGACTCATTTGGTATTATTGTGATGCCAAATTTCTTGGGGACCACCTAGATAGGTGATACCCACTCTGAATCAGAAATAGGGTAAATGACTCCAGCATCAAACAATTTGACAATTTCTTTCATGACTACTTCCTGCATGTGAGGGTTCAACTTTCTCTATATTTCCCTAGAGGGTTTGGAACCCTCTTCCAAGTGAATTTTGTGCATGCAAACAGTAGATCAATTCCTCCTAAATCAGCAATTGTCCATCCAATGGATTTCTTATGCTTCCTGAGGACACAAAGTAATATCTCCTCCTGCTCCTTAGTGAGAGAGGAGGATATAATTACTACCAGTTTTCTTTTCTGCCCCAGGAATGCATATTTCAAAGAATTTGGGAGTTGCTTCAGCTCCAGGTCTGGTGGACTTTCCACAGAAGGCAACAAAGGTGCCTTGGAGGGTTGAGGGAGGGGCAGCAAGGTAGGTCTCCATGTAGAGTATTGCACTAGGCCCACTGAAGAATCCAGTGTATTCATTTCTTCAGCAACTAGAGTGGGGGCCTCCTTCTCAACAACCTCAGTCCACACGTCCTCAAAATCATCTAACACCTTATCACATTCCAACAGTCTGGGTAAGTTCTCTTTAACCAATTCATCTATGACACCTACTGTAAAATAGTCCTCATTGTCAAATTGAAGCTGATTGGCAGCATTGTACATATTTAGCTTAACTTTCATGTTTTCAAAAGTGACTTCCATCACTCCAAACTTGTATTGAATGCAAGCATTGTAGTGGCCAGAAATGGCCTGTCGAAAATGACAGGGATTAGAGTGCTACACTTGGTAGGCTCTATGTCTAACACCAAAAAATCAGTTGGGTAGAAAAATTTATCTACTTCCATAGAACATCTTCCATAATGCCCATAGGTTTTCTCTAAGACATGTCATCCAATTAGAGGACCACAGGTGTGGGCTTTAGCTCCCCCAAACCTAGTTTCTCATACATTGAGTATGGAAGCAAGTTGACACTAGCTCCCAAATCCAAGAGAGCTCTTCCTGTGGTGTGTGTACCTATGATGCAGGGGATGGTAGGTACCCTTGGGTCTTGAAGCTTAGCTGTTGTAGCTATGGACAAAATAGATTTTACTTTTTCAGCTGTAAAAACTTTCTTAGACAAATGGATCCTAGCTTTTCTCTTTTGAGTGCACCAGTCCTTAAGGAACTTAGCATAGGCCGGGACCTGCCTGATGGCATCATGCAAAGGCAAATTAATTTTCACCTACTTGAATGTGTCCATCATCTCCTCCATTATGACATTCCCCTTATCAAAAGGAGAAGGCCCTTTGAAAGCTTGAGGAAATGGCAGATGAGGTACTAATGGTACCTCGACTGCTGACCTAGAATCCACATCACTATTTTTTATCTTTTTAATTCTTTTCAACTATCGGGGCTCAACAGCATCCTCATTATTTTCCTCTTATTGCTCAACAACGGGAACTGAGTCTTCTCCTTCTGCACTCTTCTTTGCCTCATAGCCTACTTGGTTATCCAGCACTTTACCACTCCTCAAAGTGGTGATGGCCTTAGATTTATCATGAGTTGAGGAAGCTCACCAATCATAAACTTTCCCTTGGGGTTGGTCATTGTCTGGCTTGGAAGCCTACCCTCTTCTCTCTTAGTCAAAGTGTTTGAAATTTGACCCAGTTGGTCTTCAATCTTTTTTATACTCTAACTATGGGAGTTCATAGTCTGTGACAGGGAGCTGAGGTTTTGTAGTAAGGACAAAACTTGCTCCTCAATGGAGGGGACTCTAGTCTGTGGTGGTGGCAGGGTCAACTGATTTGGCTGTACCACTGACTGAGAGAATTGTTGTCTATGAACACAACCCTGATTGTACTGTTGAGTGGATCTATAGGGCAGTGCCTGCTGTTGCTGGGTTCCTCCAAGGATACCCAACAAGTTGTTGCCCATATGATTGGGCAGTATTAGCATGCTCCATTACCAACTCAGGATATTGACCAGCAAAAGGATAGTCTAACAGTAGTGTGTGGGTGATTGGCATGTGTTAAGTAGTGACAAATGCCAGTTTTCACCCCTTAACCTGACCTTTGCAGGACCTGTGAGCACATTAATAAATCTTTGTTAAGTCTGATTTGTAGATAGCAATAAAAGATAGGAAAAATATAGGAAACCACTCAAGAATGCCACACAAGGAAGTTTATCTCTCAGCACAGTACAAACCCAGCAATAGCACACCAGAGAGTTGCACACCATTGAACCCTTGGGGCGTGCGGCAACAACAGGGCAAGGCAAAGGAAGTGAAAATAGGCTGAAAACATCCTATCGAGAGGTTAGCTGAAGACGTCGATAGGAGCTGAGAGCCAAAAATGGAGGAACTCGTGCAGTTGGAAAGGTTTCGATAAGATCTGAAGGCAGAGAAAGGATGGATTCGTGTGGATTGAGGAGTTTGATAGGATCCAAGAACTTGTCGAGCAGCTGAAAGAAAGGAAGAAACCATCCTATCAAAAGCTTGCCTGAGGTGTAAGGGGAACCTATCAAATGGTTTCCTGAACCTATCGAGATGGAGACGCTGGAACAGAACCTACCGAAGGGTGCTTGAGCCTTTCGATAGGAGTGAGAGGAATCTTATCAGAATGATGGCATGCAAAGTTGAACCTATCGAAATGGTCCTCTAACCTGTCAAAAAGCTTCTCCAACCTGTCGAATGCTGTAGACAAAGGGCTGAGAATGCTGAAGCTTTAAGAGAAGAATCATCCTATCGAAACCTATCGAAGAGACCTGAGAACCTATCGAAAGGGGCCACAAAGCTCCATTTGAACCTGTCAGAAGCTTCTTGAACCTATCGAAATCGTATGAAGAACTTCTCAGAAAATTAGCTATGCACATGCTGCAACTTGGTGACCTGTTGCACGCATACCAAGGCATGTTGGTGATCGGCACAACGATCCAAAAGATGCCCTAGGAAATCTTAACCAATCCATGTGCTCTAACAGAACTCTAACAAACTCTGAGGACCTTCTAGAAGAGAAGATTGACGGGAAAAATAGGAGAGAAAGCTATATATTGAGATCCCCAATTGCAATTGGAGAGATCGAGATTTAGATCAAATTCTGGAGATCAGAGCTTGCAGCAAAATTCCATTTTCCCTCTTTTAGCTCAACTATGGTTGGCTAATTTCCTAGGAGCAGCGAGGAGAGAGGTTAAATCTATAATTGGGTAAGGTTGAGACTGTTATTGTGGGTTAATTACTGCACAGACTACAGATCTGAGAGCATTTCATTGTAAAGCGAATTTTATTGCAATGTAAATATTGTTTTTATTGATTTAATTAGATCTATAGTTCCTTTGGTTTCATTTGGTGCTCGATCGGATTTGTGTAGAGGAGTCTGTTCATCAGCTCACCCACTTAACTGGTAGACCTCTTGGATACCATCTGATCTCCCTAGATCTGATATCCCTGTAATTTCTTTTATCTGTGACCTAGAAATTGTAGTATCTGTAGTAGTTTTAATGCTCTGGTTGAAACCTTTGGTTTGGAGGAATTCCCTAGGATGATCTGTGACCATTAAAGTGGACAAATCATAGCCTTAAGAGCAGGCCAATCTCTGGTGTCAATTGGATTCTTCTACCATAAACCTTTGGATCGGATAAAGTCTATAGGATGGTTTATGACCATTGAAGTGGACAAACCATAGCCTTAAGATCAGTTAAATCCTTGGTTTAGAGTGGAGCCTTCTACCCTGCAGCTGTGCTTGTAGCCAGTTGAGGGATTTGTCTGCTCTGAACCCCTGTAACATGACCAGCTAAACCTGATTGCAGTGAGACCAATCTCCAACCTACTCTTCTCCATTTTTTGTTTTTAAACCCTTCCACTTGGAAGATCTAGACCTCTGAACTTGATCTTAGTTAGTTTGCATTTCAAGTGTAGTTTAGCTCAAGTGACAAGACTTTTTAACCTCTCCCCTTTCTTTTACCTGATTGAGCATTAGTTAGGGTTCCAGATCTCTTACAGATCTGGAGATTTACCATATTTTGAACTCACCTCCCTGTGGACATTCCCTTACTTATTGAAACTTGCTACAAAGGATCCTGTATCTTGCAAGTCTAGGATATTTTTGTTGTGCTGAATCCATCCCCTATTTTACTTTGATTTATTTTGTCTTTATCATTACACAATAAATCAGCACACTAAAATTCCCCAACAGCATATCAGACTTGCCTCTCTAACTTGTGCAATTGTTTGAGGATGCAACACACTCAACACTTTATAAAATTTCTGAAACAAACTGTCAACTTTCTTTGCTAGATCATTGTACACATTTAATTCATACAACTTCCCTTTAGAAGTGGATTCTCTTGCAGCTCTTGTAGCAGGCTCAATTTCATTTCTTGACAGAGTCTATTGCTGCATAGAGTTTTCACTGATAATATTAAACAAGTCCTAAGCTTATTCATCAGTCTTGTTGAGATAAGTGCCACCACATGAAGCATCCACCATATCTCTACTTTTAAAATCAATCTCCTGGTAAAAGCTTTAAACAAGTTGTCACTTGGGGATTTGGTGGTGTGGGCTATGTCTCAGCAGTTCCTTAAATCTTGCCCAAGCTTCATAGAAATCTTCAATTGGGAACTGAGTAAAAGAAATGATGCTTTTTTTCAATAGACTAGTTTTGCGCATTAGGAAGAATTTAGCCAAGAACTGACTTTTTACGGCATTCCAAGATGTAATACTAATTTTTGGGAGCATGTTAAGCCAATTTCTAGCCTTATCCTTAAGGGAAAAAGGAAACAATCTCATTTTCGTGGCTTCATCTCCCAAACCAACAATTTTGAATGTTGTGCATAAAGATAGAAACTCATCAATGTGCTTGTAAGGGCCATCTTTACTTTAACCCATGAAAGATGGTAACATTTGGATGGTCTGAGGTTTAATCTCATAATTACCCTCAGCTATGGGAAATTGAATGCAAAAGGGGGATGAATATGCCCCTGGTGCATAGTAATCCCTCAAGGGTCTAGGTTGCTCACCCATCTCAAATGGCTCTATAAGTTCAACAGGGGTATGTGCTGTTTGCCTAGGTCTAAGGACTCTCTCTATTTCATTATTCAAAGGTTCTAACTCAATATTGAGTGACCTTCTTCCCAGTATACAACACACATAGCAAGTAAACAAACAACTTACAGCAAATATAAAATTGCTAAATACTACTACTGAAATCAAAGAAAAACATAAATGAAACTAAAACAAGGGAGAAAGATATGCAAACTAAGGCAGATTGTGCTGCAGTTGCAACTATTGTCTCCCTTCTTTACTGCTCCTCCACATTTGCACAAATCAAAAAAATTACAGCAGTACTTTATTCAAACACAGGAACTACGAAGAATAAATCTAAATAAAAACATAAAGAAAACTTAGATCTACTACTTAGAACAATAATCCCCGACAGCGGCGCCAAAAACTTATTGATTTGATTACTTGTGTGTGTTCTTTTATTATAAAAATGGTTTAAATATAATGGTAATAAAGAAAGGGCAGAAAAAATAGATAAAGAGGGGGCCAAAAATGAAATCAGAACACATAGCACAAAACAACCACAGTCCTGCAAGATCCAGAGCTGTTGTAGAAAGTTTTGATAAGTAAGAGTTTGTCCCACAGGGATTGATGATCTAAAAATAATAGTAGGTCTCCAGATCTAGTAGCTCTAAACCTAAACTAGGAAAGCAAGGTAAAGAGAGAGTGTTTTTTATTGTCACTAAACTAAAAAAAGAAATAAAAATAAAAATAAAAATAGCAATGAAGGAAAGGGGGTTGAGAGAACGATGGCAATGGTTTGGTAAAATAAATAGAAAATGTGGGAAGTAAATAGTTAGGGATTGATTTTTACTAAAAATGACATAGCAACGCAGAGTAAGAGCTGGATCTACAGTTGTCCTTCATTTGGCTACAAGCATAAATGCAAGGAAGAAGAATCTGATCCAACCCTAAGATATGGACTAGTACTAGGGCCATATCTTGTCCATTTGAATGGTCACAGGACATCCCATGAATATACTCCAGTCATGGGAGTTAAAAAGTCAGAATAAGAAAACCATTGCAGCCACTATGTTTACAAGATCATGCATCCACAGGTGCAGAAAATCTATAAAGATTTAGATGCAAAACATAAGAACTTACAGATTTAATGAAATAGTAAAAATAGCTTTTCATTGTTTAAAAGGTACTTACAATGGATTAGCCCTCAAGGCTGCAGGCTCTGCAAACCTCCAGACCCTTTACAATGCTCTTACACAGTCCTTTTATAGCTTAAATCAACCCTATCTATTACAGAGGCGTAGCCAGACATGCTGAGCTAAGGAAGGAAGAAAATAAAAAGATGACCTAACCCTCAAAATGACCTAAGGCAAGAATATCCTCACGGCTCCCCCTTGCTTTTTTTTTACTTCTGCATGCTTACATGGCTTATATACAATCAATAAAATTACTTTTACCTTGGCCAATCAGAGAAGAGGAGAATCAAATTAGTTAGGATTCTACTGATGTGGCTCATTTTTAGTCAAGTATTGGCCCCTGACAGTTAGGAAAAGCACGAGACACTTGGACAGTTGTCCAATGTGCTGTTAA
Organism: Chloranthus sessilifolius; assembly: GCA_021018995.1. Taxonomy (NCBI): domain Eukaryota; kingdom Viridiplantae; phylum Streptophyta; class Magnoliopsida; order Chloranthales; family Chloranthaceae; genus Chloranthus; species Chloranthus sessilifolius. The sequence goes on along the minus strand of CM037597.1, from coordinate 72,685,617 downwards.
AGTTCTAAAATACCCTTGAAGTTTAAAAATATCTGTTGGACCCCGAGCTTCGACAGGTTGAAGAACTTCTGAAGGTTCATAGTGAAGCACTCGAGTGGTTGGAGAGCTTCCTGAAGGAATCTCGAGTGGCTAGAGTTGAAATCTAGAACTGCTCGAGAGGTAGAATTACATTTGAAGGTAGCTCGAGAGGATGCTTTAGAAGGCTCAAAAATGCTCGAAAAGTTGTATTGCTCCTTTCTTTAACTGCTCGAGAAATCAGATTTCTGAAGGCTTCTCGTGTGGTTGACTTCTGATCGACAGGTTAAATGCTACATCCATTCGACTGCTCGACAGGCTAAAATGCTTCTGCTATGATGTTCTCGAGAACTGCTTGAGCTGGAACTTCTGAAGGTATATCCACTCGTCAGGCTCGAGAGGTTAAAAGGAAACAATCCTCAACTGCTCGAGAGGTTATTTCTGAAGGCCAGGAACCACTCAAGATTGCTTAAGAACTACTCGAGATGAAGGTTTTGAAGTTGTTCTACTTTAGAGGATCCTTTGCTGCAGACCTAATGTGCTCGAGAACTACTCGAGCTTAATATGGTGAAGCTGTATCTACTCAAGAGCTGCTCGAGCTAAGACTTCTGATCCTCTGTTGTTATGCACAGTCTACTTCAGCACTCCACAATGCTTGGGTCCCACTTTTCGCTCACTGCAGGACTTCTAGGGGCCAGGGCATGTTGAATAGCCCACATGGTGGGGACCAGCATGGTTCAAACTCTATAATTCCATCAGCTTTCATGTTAGACTCTCATTTCTCACTTCTTGGTATTTGTGAGATGGATTACTGCTCATGCTACAGATTATTTCTAACTACAAAAACATGCTCAAAACTCAATTATTAAATAGCTCTAAGGTCTAGTAAGGGCTAGGTTAGGAGGTGGAAAGTGGCATAATTCAGTGATTAACACAGTATTGATTTCGATTTTAGTACTGATTCTAATTCTGATTGGGGTACTGCTGTTGATTTTGATTCTTACCAGAATTCCTCGATTGGTAATTTCCATTTCTGGAGCTTTGACCCTGGTTGACAACTGTGTTGACCTACACAAAGCTAGAGGCTTTCTTATTATTTTTTGGCTTTGAATCACTGAAAGCAGCGACTTTCGATGCTACTATTGAAAAGGAGAGGTCTCCCCCCTTTATATGTTAGTGGATGAGGTTAGCGCGTATGTGAAGGGTAGCGAAGTTCGGACAATCACTTTTAATAAGAGCACTCTGGAGAGGCTCTTTGACATTATCAATGATGATGTCGATTACGTCTTTTTCCTTCATCTGGTTTTCGATGCGGGCCGTAAGTTTCCGCCAGCATGCTACTAAATTCATGAAATCTTCCTTAGGTTCTTGCTTTGTTGTAATCACATCGCTAAGACTAATCGCTTCTTATATCAGGTGCTGATATTGGTCCAAAAATTGTACGGCCAGATCGTCAAATGTGTCGATCTTGTGTAGTGGGAGTCCAGTGAACCAATCGAGGGCTTCCCCTTCAAGTGACCTCTGAAAGTAATATATCAGGAGTCCTTGATTATCGTGAATGGGTCAATAATCGTTGCAGAACAATGCCAAATGGTGATTCGAGTTCCCCGTGCCGCTGCACTTATTGAACTTTGGCGGCTTGAATCCCGTAGGTAGGTTAAACTTAAGATCTCGGTAAAAACTATCAAACCCAAATGATAAGCTGGGGAACTTCTCTTGGCCATGTATTCGTCGAGCATCTTGGGGAGATCCTCTACTTTTACCATGGCATCTTTCTGAGTAGTCCGGAGGTGAACCCTATCTTGGCAATCATCGTCAAAGAGAGTGTGGGCGGTCCACCCTAGTGGTGATCCGTGAGCTAATATGGTGCTTGGGATAGGTGGCGACCTCTCCCCCTTTTTTCGTTCTCGTTCTTCCTTGTCTTGCTGCTCTTTGAGGGATTCATACGCGGTGGCCATGCCTTGGAGAAATTTTTCAGCCTCGTCGCCTCCTTTTCATAATTATTGAATACTGAGCTCTACGAGTTGTCAAGTGGTGAAATTATACCTGATACTACTGTCTTTCTTGTCGTGGTTATTGTTGGTGCTTGGAGGAGTGAAGGGGTTTTCTTAATCGTCGGCCATGTTAATCTTGAGATGGCATGCGGGTGAGTCGTAGGACTGTTCAGCATCATATATAGGGTTATCGTGGTATCCCCATAGAGGTGGACTACCGGTGCTGGTCAGATTTATTTTGTGTATTCCTAATATTTCTAACCTTTGGTAGATACTCATATACCCTCAGGGAGCTCTCGAGAGGGTGAGCGTGTGTAGGAAATAAGACTAAACTAAGAAGAAAATTAAACTAGGCAAAACTACTTTAGCAAAAAAGTGTCCCATCATGATCGCCAGTCTGTTGGTATGCACTTTTTTAAGGTTCCTTTCGATCCCCGAAATAAGTGGTCCAATTCGGTCTAACTGGACTCTGGCAAGGGACGATGGAGAAATGAACTATGAAATATTAAATGCTAAAATTAAAAAGGTAAATTCTAATTGAAAAACATCTAGTTTGATGCGATAGCCAGCTGCAGATATTTATCGACGCTGTAACATGTCACTGGTCATGTTTTACGGGGTGTGGGCTAACTCGACTCCAACAACTGTTAGTTTGTCTGGTTTAACTTTCTGATTTTGCTTTGAGTCCAATCTCCTTGTTCTACTCTAAGTTTGACTATTTACGGGTTTCCTAGCAGTATTCTAACTTTAATTGCTTGAGTGTCCTATTGCTACTATAACTCTAATTATTCTAGTCTCCAAACGTTTCATTGATTCTTATTAAATTAATCACCTAATAGTGCTTTAATTCTAATTAATTTGATTTCCTAATGCTACTTTAATTCTAATTAATTTGATTTCCTAATGCTACTATAATTAGGAAAAACAAAGGGGTTGTGCCCCGTTATACTAAGGAGGATCGGCCCCGTTCCCGGGTACCCTCCCTAAGCTCCCTTGGGCAAATCAGTTGGCTAAGGGTTATTTTAAAAATATTGTGGATTGAAACCTGAATTTGAATTAAGAATTAAGGATTTATGGATCGAAATTTAAGAATTAAGAATTAAAACTATAACTTGGGGCTATGAACTAGAAGTAAGAAAATCAGGAACTAGAACTAGAAATTAAGAACTAGAACCTAAAAATAAGAACTAAGATCTAGAATTTAGAAAATTAAGAACTAAGAACCAAGACCTAAGAACTAGAAATTAAGAACTAGGAATTTAAACCTAAGATCTAGAACTAGAAATTAAAGACTAGAAAGAAATTACCTAAAGCTAAGCGCTTCCTCCTCCTTCCATTGTCGCAGAGAGAAGAAACTCAAGCTTAGGAAAGACTTGAGCTCGAGAGAAACGATTGCTATTCAATTCTGTGTGTTATTTTTTGGGGTGAGGTAAGGGAGTCTTTTTATAAGTAGTGGGCTAATTCTGTGCATGTGGGCATGTGCGAAATTGGCCGATTCTGCGCAAGTGAGGTTACGCTTAATTGAATTTCACACAGTGGCGTATGCGCTTATTTCAGTTTGAGTTGGCTTGTGAACCGGGCTTCCTTGTCCTAGTGTGCCTGGGAGACCAATTTCGCGCAGTGGGATATGCACGGGATTGAATTCCGTGCAGTGTGGTAGTTTTTTATATGTGTATCTAATTAAGTCTTAACCTATTACAAGCGCACAATAGAAATTGTAATACTAGCATAAGATCATTCTCACGAGGATATGATTTATATTATATATATATTAATTTTCTGAAAACTTATATTTATCTTTTAAGATCCTATACTACTTGAGAAATATGAATAAAGAATGATTTTTTACACTAAATTGCAAAAAATAAATCCTAAATCCTCCTTCTTCAAATTTTGGTCGTCAATCACAATCTTCAGCTATCGGATGTTTACAAATTTAAAATACTGTTACACTATATTTCAGTCTTCTAGAATTTGGGTGTCAATCAAACTCCAGAAAATCAAAGATGAAAACCATTACACTAATCTGCAAACCTTAACCTGAGTCATCAATTCAAATTAAAATCTTAAGAAGTTTACAAAGCAGAAAATTATAATAAAATAAATCTAAACTAGAAAGCAATAAAAATTATATCTTTCACCCCTCAGGCGTAGTCGTCAGTTACTTCTGAGAAACTATAGATATCTACTCTAATCTTCTAGCTCTCAATCTCAATCGTCAATTATGATCGAAGAATATTGGATATCTAAACTAATTACTCTAATAATTAGAAGAAAACACAACCTTAGTTGTTAATTGATGCTGAGAATTTCTTCGATAATTTATTCCTATACCATCCCTCTTATTTATAGATCATAAGGGGTCGGTTTACAAAACTCCTCATTCTAATAAAAGAAACTACTAAAACAAAAACAAAAGTATCCTATTATAACTCTCATTCCTAAGTTTAATCTTCCTTCTTTTGGATAGTTGATATACTTCTGAATTGTTCTCCTTATTTTCAACAGCAGAGATCTTTAAAAGTCTTCTTCGTCAATTTTCTCAGATCCGTGATTCACCAGACTTATTCTTTAAGAGATCTTCTAATTTGGTTCATGATGATGTAAGTTCACACGTGATCAATAGCAGCAATAAGCTTTCATTTTGTAGAATCGTAAATTACGATTTTGTAGCTTCATAGCTCTTTGGGTGATTTCCCATAACGATTGATCGTTCTTCTGTTGCATCGTACTTCACTCTTGAACGGCTTTCTTCTAAATCATAAATTATGATTTTCCATTTCTTTCTTCAACAACAGCGCTCAATCGTAGAATACGATTTCTTAGCTTTCAGCTTTTACAAATCATCTTTCTCGTTCAATCGTCTTTCTTATTGTCTTAAGAGTTTATTTTGATGAATATTAACATTTTGGTTCTCATTTACTATCTTTCTTAATATCTGCACATTAGTAACTTATTAGTAGCAAACTTAGTTCTAGCATCACTAAGTTAAGGGTGATAAAATGGTATATTATGTGACTGATCACACCCCCAAACTTAAGTTTTGCTAGTCTCTAGCAAACATGGAAAAATAAAATATCCGAAACTAAAAATTTAAATGCCACTTTCGTAGGGAGCACGATTGCATTTAGCAGATACAACAAGCCTTCAAACTAAAAATTTAAATGCCACTTTTGTGGTCTCCTAAAGGTTTTCAGTGAAGTTACCTACAATGTAATATCCCTAAATTTTGTAAACAGTATAAGTCAAAAGGTTGTGTGTATAGATGTGGTATGTGTGGTTCACAAGAGAACCATGAACCTAGAACACATTTTTGGTGTGTATGTGACTCACACCATGAAACATGTGGATGTGTGTAATACACACTTATGTGTACATGTGTTTCATACCAAAAGAGTTGAGTGGCTATGTATAAACACACAAGTGATGTGTTTGTGCTTTGCAAAGAGGCAAAGTCAATTTCTAGGATAAGGAGTGATACCCACGTGTGAGACCCATCCCTTGGGTTTACTAACTATGAGTTGTGAAAGAAAGAAAGGAAGAAGGGTTGAGGAGAAAGGAATTTCTTAAATCCTTCGGTTATGATCCACTAAATCATAGTGAATCTTGTGCAACTCATGCGCATAGGATCGCCATACATTTGTGTAGGAGTTGTGGTGATCTAGGAGCTTGGAGAAATCAAAATTTGGTTTTTAAAACCCATTTACTTTCAAGGAAAGAAGACGATCTGATCTATGAGTCAACCGTTGAGTTAAAGATGAGAAATCGACACTCTTATGTGTGGATTTTGCTAATAAAGTGTTTTATTATAAATTGTAAGAAGTGTGGAAGAAATATGAGGAAGATCAAGTTGAGAAAAAAACTCAGATCTGGAAGAACGCTGGTTCTCGCGCGCTCGAGCCCCAGAGCTTGCTCACGCGAGAAGCCTTTAGTAAAGCATAAGTTCATGTGAAGCTCTGAGACTCGCTTGCGCGAGGCTTAAGTGTTAAGACCTGAAAAGTACCACTTTTCACCCCTTAACCTTTAATTAGACCCTTAGCCATCTAATAAGTTCTTGTTAAGTGTTTTATGTAGGTAATAATCAGCAGTGAAATAAGGCCTGGAATCCTGCTAAGGAGCCTATTTTGGCACCAGAAGTCCCTCAAAAGGATGAACCCTGAATTCAAACCTGAAATGAGCCTCCAGCAGTCCAACTGAGCTTCCCAAGACTTTACAACAACTTCTCGTGCAATTGAGTAACTGAAGAGCTTTAGAAGCACAAACTCGTGCAGCTCTCGCAAAGCTCAAGAGTAGAACACATCGAGCAGTCTCGCGTAGTTCAAAGTAGACCTCTCTCAACCTTGCGCAGTTCGCTCAGAACGGCTAAGGAGAGAGAGCTTCAGATGACTCCTCGCGCAGCTCTCGCGTAGTTGTCGCAGGATGCAATTATCAGAAGAGAACTCCTCGCACAGTTCTCGCGCCATTCGAGAAGAAAGCATCCTCGCGAAGGCAGAGCCATCCTCGTGAAGATCAATTAAGACATGGAACCTCACGCAGTTCAGAACTCATTAACGCCTCGCGAGGTAACTCGCGAAGTCCATTGAAGAAAAGTGATCGCACAGTTCTTGTGCTATTTAAATCCATCCTCGTAAAGATCAACCCAGCGAATGCATAACTACCTTGTGACTGCTTGAACTCCAACCCCGCGACATCTGAGACTTTGATGTCTACTCAACCTCGCGAAGCCCAATCCAGCGAGAGCGCAATTCTCTACCGCGTAACTGCCTGAAGAGCAAACCAAGGCAACCTCGCGACGGTTGAAGCTTCAATGTCAAACCATCCTCACGAAGAGCAAGAGCAACCACGCGACAAGTTTGAGAAATAATAGCTACCTAGCGAAGCTCTGAACTTCAACTTCCATCGCTTTAGCAGAGGACTTTCTAGGAATTTCCAGCGATTAGGGCACACACTCCCATGCTTAAATCTCTATGCACGTGCCCCAAGGCATCCAAGGATCACTATTAGGCCACGTGGCATCATTAAAATTAGGGTTTCCTAACCCTAATGCGCCGCCACACCACTGCTATATAAACCCATACTTAGCTTAGGTTTAGACATCTTGGAATATCTCGAAACAGATCTGGGAACACATCTCATCTCTTAGAGATTTAATCTGAGATCATTTTTTCTTTTCTTTTGTAGCTGTAAGTAGTTTTTCTTTTTCTTTTTCCTTCTCTCCATAGTCCAGCACTTGCTGACTATGTCTTTGTATGCATTTTGAACTAGTTTAATGGAAATTTGTAATAGGATTTTTACATTATGGGATTTGTGTTTGATTGTGAGATGCTCTGTGCAAGGTTGCTGCCTTGTGATCCGCCATTGCTTTGGCTGTGATTCGAAGCAATGGAGGACTGATTCTAAGGGCCACTCAGATCCAAGTGACTTGTGTGTCTGGGCTATCATGGTCCTATACAGCCTTAGCCCCACCACAGGACCCACTAGATCTAAAATCCCCATGGGAGCTTGAGCCGGTAGCCTCGTGACCATGGTGGTGGCAGTGATATTCTTGTTTTGTCTTGGGCTCCATGAGGAGGATAGCCTCTGGGATAGTCTGTGACCATTCAAGTGGACAGGTTATAGCCTTAGGGTGATTCTAATCCCCCGATCCAAGATGGATCCTTCTTCTCTGCATCTGAGCTTGTATTAGCCTAGTGGGAGATTGTACAGAGGCAGACTCCCCTAAGGCTATAAAAGCAGTAACCTAAAGTACACACAACCTGCAAGAATTTAGGGCTATTATAGCAAGTTTTAAGTAAGAGTTTATCCCACAGAGAAATTGATCTAGAACCCAAAATGGGCTATAATAGTAGGCCTCTAGATCTAGCTACAAATCTAACAATCCTAGAGAAAGGGAGTTGGGTGTCACAACTACACTAAATTAACACTAAAAGAAGAGAAATAAAGTGCAGTCCTATCCTAAAGAAAAGGTTATGAAGAAAGTGGTGATGGTGTGTGTGCCCAAAAGAAAGATAAAATGATAGGAGGTAGGCAATTAAGCTAAAGTTTAATCCAGTTATGTAACTCAGATTTAGGGATGTCTCTGCAGCAGTCCCTCAGATGGCTACAAGCACATCTGCAAGGAAGAGGTATCTAATTCAACTCCTATGGTTTGACGTAATCTCTTAAGGCTATAACCTGTCCACTTAAATGGTCACAGGCTATCCAATAGAGAGGATCAAACCACATAAATTAAATGAGAAAGCCAATCTGATCCAAAGGAGTAAACTGATCTTAAGGTTATATAACCTGCCCACTTTAATGGTCACAGATTATCCAATAGATGTCCTCCACCCATGGCTCAAATCATATCATTAATATCATTGCAGACACCATGTTTGCCAGGCTACAAGCTCAAGCATCCATGAGAGCAAATAGTTCTTGAAAAATTAGTGAAAACCACAATTGCTGAAGGGCTATTTGGGGACTTAAAAGCAGCTGGTCATTGCTATAAAAGACTGTAATGACTCAGCTCACAAGCCTGTAATCACTATAGAGAAATCAGATCCAACATCTAATATTGGTCAAGTAAAATAGAGGGGAGCCAGTTCCTGCAATAACCTCTCACAAGGCTACATGCTTAAGTGGAGAGGAGAAGAATCCTTCTCAGATCTGTGGCTTGCAATCACCCTAGGGCTATAGTCTATCCACTTCAATGGTCACAGGCTATCCACAGAGGTTATCCACACCACAGAGGTCTGAGAAGGAATATGTAAACTGCTATTGCCACCATGGTCCTAGGATTATAAGCTCAAGCTTCCATGGGCCTTTCAAATCAGCTCAAATCCTAAATGCATGCATAGAATGTATAAAACTATAGGCAAATAGGAGAATAACAGGTTGAATACATAGTTAACATACAAATTCCATTGATCAACAGTACTTACAATACAATTTCTCAAGGCAGCGGCCCTGCTTACAAAGGATGTAGTCAGCAAGTGCTTGATTAAGAGAGAAGAAAAATAGGAAAAAGAAGTGAGCAAACCCTAACCCTAGTCTACTCGAGCTCACCACAAACAGAGGTTGAAGGAGAGATCCTGATTCTAAGTTACAACTACACTTTATATACTCAGCCCCTAATGCCTTGGCTCAGAGAAGATTAACCCTAATGCTTGGGGAAGATGTGGCACTATTACAACCCTTGGATGCCTTGGGATGTGTGCCTCAAGATCAGGGTCTCAAGATGTGTGCCCTAGACCTTGGAAAATTCCCAAAAGGTCCTTGAGTCAAGACTGAGAAGTGGTGAGCCCGAGCTTCGCAGGCTTGCATTTTGCTTTTTAGTTCATTCGCGTAGCTATTTCGTGCTTCGCAAGGTAACTTCTGCTCATTAATTCCTTCGTGCAGCTTGCAGAGTCCTCGTGAGGTAAGAATTTGGCTTAGAGGGTTGCTCACTCGCGCAGGTGGACTTTGGATTATCGTGCAACTGATTTGGCTTTGAATGAACTCACGCAAAAGAATTTGCAATGCTTGGCTTACTCGTGCAGTAGAGCTTCTGAATTTCCTGTCGCGAGGTACTCGCGCAGTAGAGCTCTGTACTCGCTTGGCTTCTTTTCAAATGAATGACACATCTCGCTAGGTAAAGGGTATAGCTTTAAGCACGCGAGAGCTACACGAGATAATTTCTAGGTGTCTCTCTCTTCCAGAGCCATGCGAGAACTTTGCGAGTTCGTTGTTGTTCCTTGTGCAAATGGGCCTTGCGAGGCAGTGCACGCGGCTGCTTTAAAACTTGATCCTCGCGAGAGCTTCACAAGCTGTATTTCTAAAGGCTTTGTGCACTAGAGCCTCGCGAGTTCCCTAGGCATTGATTGTAGCTGAACTGCGCAACTGCTGGGCGAGTTCCCTTGTGCTGCATATCTTAGCTACGCGAGGAAGCTTTGCTGCAGCTTTAGCCATGTGAGGCAGCACCTCAACTGTGCGAGATAAGTCATTTGTTCCTTTGCTGCTATGCAACTGCTCTCTCCACTCACATCTATGCTTCCTTCATCTGCTAGACTTTTTTGGTCCATTATTATAGACACCCCCATTTTGCCTTCTCAGAATATATTTCTTATTCGGTCAACCTTTGACCTTTTTTTTAACCCTGATATGGGAACCATGCACTGAAACAATAGTACATGGCTGAACACAGGCTGAAACAATAGCTCTGTGGCTCAGATCCTAAAATGGGTAGGCTATACACTGAAACGATAGTATATAGTCGGAATGCAGACTGAAACAATAGTCTTGCATTTCATTCTAGAGACCAGACCCGGACAACCGTGAATTAAGCACCTAAAACCCCGTGCATAATTTAATTGCACGCCACATCACAAATGCGCAATCAGTCCCCCATTCAGACCAAATTTTCCTTCTCTTACCTATTTGAGACTTGATCATGCTCCTGAAATCAAATGCGTAATCAGATTGAGCGCCACAAAACCAACGCGCAATTGGCCTACGCCTGACCTAGTCTCACTACCCCTACCCTTAAGTTTCCTTGATTAAGCGCTTCTGAAGAATCGCTTAATCAGATTGCGCACCTCCGATCACGCGCGCAATTAGCCCTAATTTTGTTAGGATTGGAAATCGCTAAGCAAGTTAGTCGGTCGCTTGCTGAGTTGATGACCGACTCAAACCGATTAAGCGCCAGGAACCAGGCATGTAATCCAATTAAACGGCTGAAATATTGCGCGTAATTGAAGGAAAACCTATAAAAGCTTTTTTTCTCGAAGAGAGAGAGAGGAGGCTAGTAATTTTTCGAGAGAGAACGGATTTTTTTGGGATTCTGAAACCAGAGAACTCCGAGAACCAACCCATAGAGCATCTTAATCATGGTTTTGAGATTCAAGCTTCGAATCTTCAAGATTTCTCTCCGCAGCCCCGACCCTAGGTAAGGATTTAAACTTTTAATTCGCAATCATAGCTTCTAATCTCTAGATCTAGGAATTCTATTAATATTTTTATTTTTAGTTTTAGACCGTAACAGCCATGTTCGGACCGAAATTCTATATATCTGGTTCCAATTCTCTGTTTCTAGAACTAGTCCTTAATCCATCGGTCTGATATACCGATTTTAAACTTTAATTCAGTTCTAAAATCTTGATTTATAGTCCTATCGTTAATTTCTGGTTCTAATCTTTCGATTCAGAACTAGTCTTTAATCATACGGCCTGATCTCCTGATTTCGGACCCAAATTCAGTACTAAAAATTTAATTTTAATTCTAAATTTCTTATTTTGACATCTTTAAAAAATCCTAAATATAGTTTCAGTCTTATAATTCTAGTTTTACAATTTAATTCAGAATCACTATTCTAAAATCAACTCTGAAAAATCCCAAAGCACAATTTTACGGCCTAAAAATTTAATTTATTTTCAACTTTAGCCACCCAACTTTAGCCTCGGGAATGAGGCCAATCCTCCTTAGCATAGCAGGCCCAAACCCCCCCTTTTCTTAGGAATTTTATAATTGTTTTAGTTTTATACTTTTAGTACTATTGATTAGTAAGTTTATTCCAGCATGCTTAATTAATTAAGTGTCTTAAATCTTCGTATGACTGATTAATCTCTTTAGACCTGAATTTAATCGATCAATTCCTTGCCTCAATTATAATTAAATGGGATTAAATTCGTTGCTTCAATTAGATTCTCTAGCATAGTCAATTCATTGCTTCAATTAGAGATTTTTACAAAATTAGTTTATTTATCTTAATCAAATTTGGTAGAAAAATTAGTTTATTTGTCTTAATTAGATGTTATTAGCATTAATTCCTTTACTTAAATCGGAGTTTCAGCAAAAATTAGTCTTTTATTTCAGTCAGAATTCTAACAGAACTGTTATAATTGCTTCAATTAGAATTTCCATAGAATTGTTATACTTTATTTAATCAGAATTCTAGTATACCTGATATGCCTGAACAAATTAAAGTCACCAGAACTATTATACATACACTCCTTGTGCCAGTAGGAGACTGAAAATAATTAGACTCCCAATAGAATAAGAAATCAACCTTAATTATATTCCTAACAGGATTGGCACAAACCTATATAACTACATGCCTAATAGAATCAAAGGAGATCTAAACTGACCAAAAGCATAACTATAAAGGGAAATAAAAGGTAATCAAACTATCTAACCAAAAGAAACAGAGCACTGTTGACGTTCGCAGGTGGATGATTCAATATAAAAGCAACCCACACCCGCTCCTAAGCCTGATCATTGACGGGTTGCAGCGTCGATAAATATCTGCAGCTAGCGATCACAATAAATTAGGAGTCCTCCTAGAAAACCCCTTTTATTATTTATTTTTACCTCAATTATTCCAAACACCGCATCGCTAGAGTCTACCAGGACAAAATTGGAAGCCACTGATTCAACGGGAACCAAGAGGAACCCAGAAAAAGCGCGCACCAACAGACTGGCAATCGCGATGGGACCTTTTTGCAAACTCTATTTCTAGATAATTAGTTTTTAGTACATTTCCCTATTTTTTCCTCTGTTCCATCGTATCGTTTAGATTTCCTTTTATATATATATGAGTCTTCGCCAAAGATTCGAAATGTCTGGTACACGAAGAGTGAGTTTAGGAGACTCACCACTGTGGGGATATCATGACAACCCCATGCATGGAGAAGAACCCTTTCATAATTCTAGCCCACGACAACTGGAAATTAGTATGGTGGGTGAGCAAGAGAACCCCTTCTCTACCCCATACACTGGGACAACCATGATGGGATAGGTGGTGGCATCAGACAAAACCTTACTGCTCAACAAATCGTAGAACTTAGTATCCAAAGAATACAAAGAGGAGATGATGACTCTGAAGAATTGCTTCGAGGGTTGGCCGCCACATACGAAACTAGTAGGTCACGGTCATTTTCAGAAGAACAAGAGCGACAAGAGAGGCCACCTCCCACCCCGAGCACCGTGTTAGCCCGTGCCACCTCACTGAGACAACCAGCCCACACATTATTTAACGATGATCCCTAGACAAGGTTTGCACACGAGTTGCTCCGAAAGATGGCACCATTAAAATCGAAGACCTCCCCAAAATGCTTGATGAGTACATGGCCAAAAGAGAGCGCCCCAGCCACTTGTTCAAATTCGACAAATTTTGCCGAGACGTCGAGTTTAGTTTACCGATAGGATTCAAGCCACCCAAATTCACTAAATACAACGGCACTGAAAATCCAAATCATCACTTGGCCCTCTTTTGCAATGATTGTCAACCTATATGTGACAATCAAGGACTTCTCATTCACTACTTCCAATGCTCATTAGAAAGAGAAGCTTTATATTGGTTTGCGGGACTCTCGCTTTATAAGATCCAAACCTTCGATGAATTAGTCGGTAAATTTCTGGACCAATACAAACACTTAATCCAGGAGACAGTTAGTCTTAGCGACCTAATGGCAGCTAAGCAAGGAACTGATGAAGAATTCATTGACTTCGTCGCTAGATGGAGCAAACTCGCTGCTAGGACCGGCACTTCAATGAAAGAGAAGGACTTGGTTGATATTATTATTGACAACACTAGGGAACCGTTAAAGAGCGCACTCATCATAAGTAATTGCCCCGACTTCGCTGCACTTCACTCTCGGGCATCCCGATTAGCGCGACACATTAAAGACAGAGACCTTGCTCTATCCATAGTCACGTCCAAAATAAGCTCTACTAGCAAATCAAAATAAAAAAATAATAAGAAAGCCTTAGGGGCTGAGCACGTTAACACCGTTGTTAACCAAGGGCAAAACCCTAATCACAAAATTTCAGACAGAACCAAGATCAACAACGGTACACTAATCAAAATCAAGGTGCTAGTCAGCAGAAATATGCGAAATAAAACCAAGGCCACAATCAAATTCAAGGCCAATATCAAGTTACAAACCACTACCTTAATGCCTATCAGAACCAAAATGTGACACAGAGTCAACCGGCCCACGTGCCGAATTATAATAATGTACCCTCACCGCAGAACTTCAATCTAGCCAGAGGCCCTTACCAACCAAGGCAGGAACACTATCCCCCTTTACCGGATACAATTCCCAACATCTTTCATTTCCTTAATACTCAGAACCTCCTCCGATTCCCACAGGAGAAACCTTACTCATGGCCTACAAATCTAGACTATAGTAAATATTGTGCCTTCCATCAATATGCGAGACACAATTTAGAGGACTGTTGGGTCCTTAGGGACGTGATTTATGATATAAACCTTACCCTAATACTAATCAACCCCAACAAAATTTAGGGATCATAAACAATCCCATGCCTAATCACAAACAAGCAACACCTGCCCAAGTCACTAGTGTGGATCTCCCCAGTCAACCTTCTTTCTGGCCATCTACTTTAATTACTCGAATCCAACCCTCTACCCCTTTCGCCCCACTAACAAGAGTTCCTTCACCCCTACATCCCTCAGCCCTGATCACTCGAATCGCCCTGCCGAGCCCGCCTCCATACCTAAAATTCACCCAGATACAAGTACATTCTTTTAGGGCCAGGAGACCATTCCTCCATCGTCACCCACCAGAACCTTCAACCCCTCCAAATCCCGAACCAACATCCCTACCACCCCCTTCATCCGATTTTGAATCTGAGTGTGGGGAGCACGCTCCCCAAACTGTAACCTAAATCACTGCACGCTTAAAAAGCGTCATTCGAAAGGCTACAAGCCGAGAGAGTGAAACAAAGACTGAGTGTTTACTGAACGTAGGAGAAAGCGAGCACCAGGAAGACCTTGACTTGGGTGAGACACTAGTCTCTACTTTAATAGAAGAGAAGGATTACACACAATATCTCCCACCTTGGAATGGTGTCATGCAAGCACATGCTCCGACCCCTAATTTCACTCGCTCCATGAAGGCATCGACTTCGACTTGTGTCGAGTCTAGCCAGCAGCCGACGTGCCCGATTCTCAAGTTAGGAACCAATTACCCACCTCCTCCTTTCCCTCAAAGTAAGGATTTCACAAGTACACAACCGCCAGAGGGGAATATGAGAGAAAGAGAGGTCAACTTGCCTCCCCTACCTCATATCAACCCTCCACCAAGCTCTGCACCTCAACCACTCCAACCACCTGCGCCCAAGGTACACTGGCTAGGCAAAGAAGTGATGCATGAGCTAGGACAAGAATATGATCTCCTGCAACATCTTCAAAAGATCTCAGCCCAGATATCCATACTAGAACTTATTAAGAAATCGCCTGATTATCACTGGTTGTTGATAAGGACACTCGAAAACACCCAAGTGGACGAAGATACGACCTTAGATGAACTTCATCAAATCACTTCGGTCATGGTGCAACCCCCAACGCTCACGTTCACATACACAGACATGCCCAAAGAGTCTCTCCGCAAAAGTGCGGCCCCCATATGTCTCACAGTCATAATTAGAGGATTCTCTGTGCCACACACACTAGTTGACATGAGAGCAGGACTTAACATCTGCCCTCTCACCACGCTAAAGACTCTCGAATATACAGAGCAAGACGTTAGGCCCTCTGCCCTGTCACTTATAGCCTATGACGGCTCACGTCGCTTCTTGAAAGGAACTATTAAGCTACAAGTTTGCCTTGGGCCCGTAACGAAAGACGTCACCTTTCATGTTTCTGACTCGGCTAGTACATACAATCTTATCTTAGGAAGAAAATGGCTAGAGCCCATGAAGGTCGTCGCATTCACATACTATCAATGCGTTAAATTCCTATACGAGGACTCCATCGTCTGTATATACGCTAACACACCCCTTCAGGAGATAGACACTGATTATGCGGCTAGCATACCGACCGCTCATGACTATGTATTTAACACAAGCCATATTCGAAGAACTCAGACCCCTGAAGACCCGATCGTCGCAAAGGTCCACCCCCCTAACCGTCCTAGTTCTCCCCTAATGCATCAACAAAACTTAGTGAAGAGAGAGATTGGCCTGGACCACGCTAAACTTTATGGCATTTACCCCACCGCGATGAAAGGGTGGCATCTCATGTACCAACTTGGATATGTCTCTCACATCGGACTCGGTAAGAATAAACAAGGTCAAATAAGACATGTCGTTCCAACGAAAATATGTAAACACGTAGGGTTAGGTTATAGATTGGATGGCTCACAAGCCGACTTATGCCCTACCTCACCGAAATGGTCTCTATATGACCACTTCGTCTATGGGACCACTAAGAAAGCTGACGTGTTGAAGTGTAAGGAAGTATCCTTCGCCAAACCCCAAAAAATAGAAGTTGAAAGAATGGCCAAAACATTCAACGATTTGACGAGTCTCAACGATGATATCGATAGACCACTCGAAGGAGTCAAACCCTTGTTTAATCCTAAAGAGTCCATAGATGAAAGGAGAGAAGAGCCTCCAGAAACCAAACCACAATTAGAAGATTGGGAATCTACCGATGATGAAGACTTTCATATAGCTGCCTTGTAAGATGACAAAGAGCACTTGCGCTCAACGTGGGAAGAGGATGACACTCCACTAGAAAATCTTAACCCATATAGCATCCACCTCAGCCTTGGCCTTGGAGGGTGGGAATGCCCATGGGATTACCCTTCGCCGAGTGGACTCGACGGATTGCGATAGAGGGATTAAACCATTCCAACCCTGCGATGACAGAAACCAACAATGACCTACCAGCTCAGCTATGGGCAGAAGGAACAGAAGATCCTGATGGCTATCCATCTGATCCAGAAGGAACCCGCCTTAATAGAGTTTGAAGAGGAACTCAAACTAGATACTTTTGCATCCCCAGATTCATCGCAACTTTAAATATTTTGGAAATCCCTTGAAGAAGAATGGCAGCCTCCCCCGAGTGATGACAAAGACTACTGCATAGATCTCCCTGCGCTCGAACTAGCCGAGCGAGCTAATTTAAGTCTTCAAGCGTTATCAAATCAAGAAGAAGAGTTTGATACCATCTTCGATTCTAATTTAGAAGGATGGGAATGCCCTTGGGAATCCCCCTACATCCTTCACCATTACCAACCTCGCTGCCAAGCATGCGTGCTCATCCCAACATATTATGAAGATCAAGGAAAAGAACTCGCTACCCCTGAGGATCCTTCGGGAGATCCCCTCAGTGGGAAGAACCACCATATTATGACTCAGACGCAGATAGTTTAATCGACTATGATCTTTAGAGTTTCTTTGATGAAAAGGCCATTAACGTGATAGAGGAAATCCGAACATCAGTGCCACTATCACCCACATCACTTATTCACAAGGTCTCATTAGCTGAGGACTCAAAAAAAAAAAAAAGCCAAATTTACAACAAGTCTATATTCCTCGAAGGATCGTCCGAATGGCTCCAGCAGTCGTCTCGCTCCCTCAATTAGAATAAGCAATTCTTCCGGCGCCCCTTGAGGCGACCGACCCTGTACCGTATTTATTATCAAAAATCAAAAAAATTGAAAAAATTGAAAACCCTTAAAATTCGGAAATACAAAATTTAAAAAAATCAAAAAAGAAAGGGAATCCCTCGTTCCTAACCAGATTTGTGGCCAGCCAAGGAGACTCTTCTCCTAAGTTTTCTATCCCATCCTTCACACAGGGACGTAAAGCGTCCCAGCTAGACAGTAAGCCAGTGATCATATCGGACGAGATACTTCGTGACTTCGAGAAAAGGATCAATAACCTTGGCCTTTACCTAACCAAAGATCTCTCGGTTATAAATTGTGCCAACGAAGGGTTTCCTTTCGCAAATTCCCATAATAACTTCACAGTATACGAGCTTACCAAGGACGAAGAAAGGGCACCAGTTGCTGAGGAGGCACTGGACTTCCAACGGGTTATCAAGCATTTTGATGAGCAAACCCAAGCTGCCGCAGAACCCACCGAAGAACTTAATTTTGGCACTTAAGAGAAACCCAAAAAACTGTTGATTAGCGCAACGCTCAATCCTAAGGAACGCCAACAAATTGTACAAGTCTTGCAAGAACACCTCGATTCCTTCGCATGGTCTTATGAAGATATGCCCGATTTAGACCTGAGTTTAGTAGAATATCGTCTTGTCTTAGAACCCAATGCAAAGCTTGTTAAGCAAAAACTCCGTAGAATGCACCCACAAATTGCCCTCCAAGTCAAAGAAGAAGTCGACAAGTTACACAAAGCCAAATTTATTCAAGTTGTTCTTTACCTTAAGTGGGTCGCCAACATAGTACCTATTACTAAGAAAGATGGTAGAGTGCGAGTTTACATTGACTTCTGAAATCTCAACCAGACGTGCCCAAAAGACGACTTCCCACTCCCACACATTGACACCCTAGTTGACAACAATACCGTTGGACATGAGATGTTATCCTTTATGGGTGGCTTCTCTAGATATAATCAGATCAAATTAGCCAAGTCCGACCAAGAGAAGACTTCCTTCACCACACCATGGGGAATATACTATTACGTCACTATGCCTTTTGGGCTCAATAATGCAGGAGCCATGCTATTACAAGAAAGATCGCTCGCTAGCACATGCTATTACAAGAATTCGACATCACTTATGTCACACAGAAATCGATCAAAGGATAAGCCATCGCTGATTATCTTACAGACCTCCCACTCCCAAATGATGAACCTGTACACACTAATTTTTTCGATGAAGACCTGTTCACGATCCATAACGAAGAGCCCGATAAGGCCTCATGGACCTCTATTTTGACGGTGCTCTAAACCACAAAAGAAAAGACATCGGGATAGTCCTCCTAAGCCCAGAAGGAGTTATCATACCTAAAGCTTTTCAACTAGATTTCCCTGTCACTAACAATGTCACAAAATACGAAGCTTTTATAGCAGGGCTACGAGCAGCACTACAATTAGGAGTTAAACTATTAAAAATCATCGGTGACTCCAAACTAGTAATTTCATAAGTTATAGGAGAATGGAAAACTAAGGAAAGGAAACTAATGGTATACCTAGAAACCGCTCAATATTTAGTAAAGAAATTTGAAAGAATCTCTTTTACGCGTATCCCTAGATTAGAAAATGAGCTCGCAGATTCCTTAGCCACACTAGCCTCAGTCATCCAAATACCTATCGGGCAAAATACCGAAACCTTCTTCATTGAAAAGCTGACAATACCCTATTGTGTCTTTTGGTCTGTCAGAGGATGTGATGATTTATTATGTGGTGTTGGAAGAAAATTAAAATCAAAGTAAAACAGAAGATAAAAGTGATATGGTGAAAACAGCAATCCTAAAAAATCCTAAATCTGCAAGATCCAGGGCTATTATAGTAAATTTTGATAAGAGTTTGTCCCACAGAGAAATTAATCTAGAACTCAAAATGGGCTATAATAGTAGACCTTCAGATCTGGCTATAGATCTGACAATCCTAAAGAAAGGGAGTTGGGTGTCACGACTACACTAAATTAACCGTAACAACAGAGAAATAAAGTGCAGGCCCTATCCTATTGAAAGGGTTAAGAAGAAGATGGTGATGGTGTGTGCCAAAATGTTAGGAAGTAAGCAAGTTAAGCTAGAGTTAATGCAGTAATGTAACTCAGATTTAGACTATCTCTGTAGTGGTCCTTGCTGAGATGTTATTAATAACCTCAACAAGGTAGAAGAATCTAATTTAACCCATGCCATTGGGGTGCTCTTAGGGCTATACTCTCTCCACTCAAATGGTCACAGAGCATCCAATAGAGTTTGTCAAATCCCATTGATTAAACCAGAAATGCTAACCTAATCCAAAGGAGTATACTGATCATTTTCCCAAACAATGGACCAGATCAAGCCATGAATATTATTAGAGACACTATATAATGCCAGTGCTATAAGCTCCCCAGATATGTACATAGATCTGGCTGACATCCATAGGTATTCCAACCCATAAAGTCCTAAGTGCTTTGTCAAGGCCAACGACTCAATGTGCCCACACAAAGGACCAACAACAGGTTGAATAAGGATTTAGATTTAGCTGGTCATTGCTACACAAAGCCTACAATGACTCAGCCTCAAGCTGTAATCACTACAGAGAAATCAGATCTAACATCTGATATCGGTCATGTAAAATAGAGGGGAGCCAGTTCCTGCACAAACCTCCTCACAAGGCTCTAGAGGAGAAGAATCCTTCTCAGACATATGGTTGGACACCACCTTAGGGTTATACTTTGTCCACTCAAATCGTCACAGGGTATCCGATAGGTCTGTCCATACAACAGAGATCTGGGAAAGAACATATAAACTTTTGTTGCCACCATGGAGTCCCAGGGCAACGAGCTCTCCAGATCTGGCTAAATATCCGGCTTACTATCCATGGGTCTATTAAACCAAGGGAAATCAGCTGGTAAACAATAGATCTACTAGAAACTGAATGGGCTAGTCCTAAAGCATGGATCCTATAGACATTTAAGGAAACTATAAGATCTATAGATTTAATTAGTCATTAAAATAACAATCCATTGATAAAAGCAAAACTTACAATGAACTGTCTCAAGGCTACAACCTGTACACAACTACTCATCCAAATGATCCCAATGTATACAAAGCCTATTACAAAACTAAAATAAAACTGAACCTAGCTGCCTACAAAAGGATTAGTCAGCCAATGCCGGGCTAAGTGAGAAGAAAATTAAGAAAAAGAGATGATTAAACTCTAACCTTAGCCTGTTGGAGCTCTCAGCCGTCAGAGGATGAAGGAAAGATAAAAATACTAAACTCTAAGTAAAACTTATATACTATGTCCATAACGCCTTAGCTCAAAAGAGATTAACCCTAATTTTTCTAGCAAGCGTGGCACTGTTATAACTCTTGAATGCCTTGAGATGTGTGCCTTGAAATCTATGCCTCAAGAAGTGTGCCCTAACCTTAGGAAATTCTCAAAAGGTCCTTGTGTTAAAATTGAGAAGTGGAGAGCTCGAGCTTCGCGGGGCTGGCATCTGCATTAATTCACTCGCGCAGTGGCAGAGCCTTCGCGGAGGAGCATTTGGCTTAGGAGGATTATTCACTTGCGCGATAGATTCTCAGTTGATCGCACAACTGCTCTGCGCTACAATGTTGTTGCGGAGGTATTTAGAACACCTGGATTTCTCGCGCAATAGAGCTTCAGAAGTTCTCTCTCACTGGATACTCATGCAGGTAGGCTCCTGCACTCACGTAGTAACTGGTTAGGCTTCAGACTGTGCGAGAGCTGTGTGAGGAAAGTTCTAGGCATCTCTCTCTTCTAGGGCTTCGCGAGAACTCCGTGAGGTGACAATTTGTTCTTTATGCATATGGACTCGCTATGTTCTACGCGCGACTGCTTTAAGGCTCAATCTTCGCGAGCATAGATCCTGAGGGTTTTAAGATGAGAGATCTTCATGATTTCTTTACTGCTTTCCTCTTGACTGCGCGTCTTATCTACTCGAGGGTAGCTTCCACTGCATCCTTAGCTCCGCAAGCAAGCTCCTCACCTCTGTGAGGTGAGTCTTTTGATCCTCTGATGCATTGCACTTACTGCTGTTGCAACTTCCTCCATTCTCAGCTAACTTCTTTTATCTGCTAGACTTTTGGTCAATGATGACCAGAAAATGAGTCAGCATGGTGAGCATACCAGGGTATTCCATTAGGCTATGGCTTAGTTGTCATCTTTGTATGTTTTCTTTCTCTTCTTTGGACCAATAAGTAGGGATTTTGCATTAAGCTGCACAGTTTATTTATAACTATAAAATACACTTAACAAATGATTATTAGTGAGTTTCAAGGTCCAGCAAAGGCTAGGTTAAGAGGTAAAAACTGGTACCTTTCAGTGAATAACAAACCCCCAAACCTAATCTTTGCTAGTCCCTGAGCAAAGGAGAAATTAAAATAACTACTCTAAGAATTTAAATACGACTTTATAGGGAACACAGATGCATTTAGCTTATGCATCAAGTCTTTTAAACCCCTAGGTGATCCCTAGTGGAGGAGTGAAGTCTCCTAAGGGTTTTCAGTGAAGATACTCACAAACTTCTCAATAAAATAGTTAACAAAAGTGCAAAATTATGAAGTCAGAACAGAGAATCAGTTCACTTTTGATTCAATAAAAAAGTGAGAAATTTGAATATATGATATGCACAGACATTTAATCATGACAACTTTTACATAGATGCACATCATTTCCAATTAGCTCACAGCAAGGGAAAACATCACATGTAGGTCAGTACTAAGCTCATTATTAATTCAAAAATTAGGTTATAGGTTATGCCCAATACATTCAACATCAGACCCAATGCTCACCAGGGCAGGCTCTCACAAGGAACTTTGAGAGTTTTCATTTTCTCTCAAGCTCAAGAGCAGTTACAGGCCCCAAATGGGTCTGTAAGCATGAGCATAGGCAAAGCACCTAAGTTTTGGCATCATTAGCTAATCCTCACCATAGATTGGACAACTCTTTGTCTCTACATAACAGCTCATTCAACTTTAGATCACAGGGTCTTTTGACTGGGTTGTAATGTGGCTTATGGGATAGGTTATAAAGAATGAAAGGTTGAAAAGGGATTCAGAATTGAGAAATTAGTAGGTGAAGGAGGTGATTCATGACTTCACCTTCTTTAGTTCAGCACCTTTCATTTTCTTTAAAATTCTTCAAACTTGAAGTGGCCAGCTTCTCCCCTTGTTTTTAATTTTTTCAATGAACTTTTCCTCTTGACTCCTCTCTTATTCCTCTTCATTATTATTTTTCTTTCTTTTAGATGTATTTTTCTTTTTGTTTTTGTTTTTATTTTTATTTCTATTTTTCTAACTGGCCACCTCTTTCCTCAGCTGCTACACTGCTAAGCTTTAGGTATCTCTTCTCCATTCACCCAATGTTGACCCTATTTTGTCCATCTTTAGCTCCTCCTTTATCTTTTGAATTCTTAGAGTGGGGGTAGGTTTGAATCAGGTCCATAGGTTTAGGTACAAGTACTCAGGTGTATTTTGAAGAAAATTAGAAATTAAGACTCAAAAGGTGTGTATACAAGGGCAGTTGATTAGGGTTTAGTCTATTTAAGCTCAAACTGCCCAAGAGAAGGCCTTGATCCTTTCCTAGGTGTCATGAGTGTTGTCAGTTGTTTCAACTTGGAGGTACCTAACTTCTAGTGAGGGCATTGACTTAGCCAGTTCATAGAGCTAAAAGAATTGCCTCGGTCACTCCTCAAAGGAAGCAAAATAAAATAAAATTTGTAGGCCCAAATCTCACTCGTTATGATCTTCCATTGAACTCTTAGGCATGTCCTTACCTTTTTCTCTCTTTAATGATTCACTAAGTACTGATACAAGTGAATTTTCTTGGTGTTCACATCATGGAAAAGTTAAAATTTAAAATCTTGTAATGCCTAAAGGTCTGTAAAATTTTTAAAATTTTCATTTTTTATGATTCTTAAGTGAGCATGGCTCCATTTCTATCTTACTCACTTGATTCTGCTGTACTTAGGTTAACTATTTCATTGGAAAACCTTGCCATGCCCCCAAACCTATGAGGAGCAGGGTCCTCACTGATTCAAAGGTAGATGTGGATGTACAACAGGCTCAAAACAGAGGTATTAAAAGAAAAGAAATAGCAGGAAAGAAAAACAGACAATACACAACAAACCACAAATAAACAAACAATAGAGAAGAAGAAAGACAATGAACTAATCAACACATAACAAAAAGAAATTTCAGTATAACAGCGAAAGTATGTACAAAGTAAGGGAAGGTAAACTACTAAATTACACACTACTTTCTAACTAAATACATGTGCAAAAATTAATCATCTGAGTCTTTGGCTTCAGCAGGTGGTTCCTGGATTCCTTTGCCCTTTGCTTGCTTCAAAGCAGCAACCTTGGACTGTGGCTTTTGGAAAGTAGTTTTTATTGTTCTGGTAGTGCTTTTTCTTTTTGGAGTGGGTGATGGCTTTGGGGTAGGGTCCCTGAATTTGAGTCCAGGTTTGACTTGGCTAGGTACCTTTGAATCTGGAGCTTTTTGTTGGAGAGGTACATCTGGGTTTAATTCTTTAAAAAGAGGATCTGCCAACTCCCTGTCAGTTTGTGCATTTATGGACTTCTCTAAAGCTGCAATAGTCACCCCATAATCATAAGCCCTCTCCTCAGTCAGTCTCAGTCTCTCTTTCAGTTCCTTGATCACATCTTCTTGACTCTCAACTCTTCTCTTTTCCTGGTTGTATTGGACCATAATTTCTCTCCATCCTTGCTTGATTTCCTTTTTCTCAACCTTATGAGCAAGCATCAGGAGTTTAATTTTATCAAGGAGGGGCTGCCGCACTATAGCTTTTAGGTCAACCATGCCTTGAACTACATCCCTCTTCCTAATTGAGTCACCTGAGGCAGTGATTCCTCCAGTTAACTCCCTTGCTATCTCAGTGATGGTGGCAGTCAAAGGAGGACCCAAGCCCCATTGAGGGCTATACGTGGTTGGTATCCCCAATATTCTTGCAATGTCAGACTAGTTGAACAACATCTCAAAGTCATCAATTAATACTAGTAGTGTTGGGTTCCCATCATCACCAGTTTTCAACCTTATATTCTGATAAAATAGTCTCACTAGTCTTGGAAAAACCAGCTGCATCGGGTGCCGCAACAGGAGCAGCAGAGATTCCTTGGTCAAATATTCAATGGAGGCAATGGTCTCTTGTAGCTCCTCAAAATAGACTTTGTCAAAAATAATTTCAGCCTCCAGCTAGATTGCTTGCATAAATTCAGAAGGGACCCTGAGTTATTCAGTAGTCTCTTCCTCTTCAGCCTCAGGGACCACAGCTTTGCCCTTTTTCTGTTTCTTCTTTGATTTTTCAGGGCTCTTAGCAAGTGGGTGCTCTCTGGCCCTCTTCTTTGGGGCTGATTTCTTCTTTCTTTTTAGATTGGGGCTCAACAATAGGTGGTTTCACCTCAGAGGTCTCCAATGTGGAGGCCTCTGTAATCCTTGCAGATTTTGTAGTGGCCACAGGGCTGCCACTGGCAGATAGGTTCAACATCGCAGCTAGGGTATCTAAAAATTTTGAACCTGTGGCCATAGGTGCTCAATTATCAAAATTAGGGCTCACAAATCTTGGAAAATGCATAACACACTTAATACGCACAGAAGCACCAAAATTTTCCTTTCTTTCTCTCTAATTTACTAAACCAATCAAAGCATAGAGCGAGAGTTGGAGAGCTTACCAATTGAGAGCTAGGGTTCCACCTAAAAACTTGCACAGCAGTTCAAATCTCCCCAAACCTTATTTAAAGTGATCAGGAGTAGTTGGGGAACAAAATGGTGGGAGGAAAATGCTTTAGGTGGAGTGGCTTAAGTTGTAGAGAAGAAAACAGAGAAAGGGGATTTCGATTGTGGTGCAGAGAAGCTAGGGCAGAAAGATGAAATGAAGAAAATTAAGGGTTTCGCAGAGTTTATAGAGTTAATCCTGCGGTTCGCGAAGTTGGAAATAAGTGCTCGCGGGATAGATTTCTCACGCAGTTAACATTTAATCCGGTGAGAAGTTATGTCGCGCAGAAGAAACTGCCTTTCAATGCATTTCGCGGAGCTGAAGCTTTGCCTTGGGGCGCCAGAGCTATTTCACCTTTTAGAGTTTTACCTCACGATGTTCTCGCGAAGAATAAAACATATGATAATCCTTTTATGCGGATTGGGCTCGCGGAGCAAAGGCAACTCCGCGAGGCTCTATTACAACCATTGTTTAGGCGTTATAGCGCGCGGGGGAGCCAAAAATGGGCTCGCGCAATTGATTAAAGCCTTTAAGGCCAGCGAGAAAGCAGTATTCTCAACATTTAATCTTTTAACTCAGTGCTGCACATGGGTCAGTGCATCCATGCTGTTGTGCACCTAACGACAAAGTTTTAGTACCAAACCTTTGGCATGTACTTCATTTCAACATGATAATTAAGTACCCATTAACAACATCAATTCATCAGAATTACATAATCTTAAAGATAATTTTTCAGATCAAGTTCATGGCAATTATGAAGAGGCACCTCAACCATTCATCAACAAACATACACAGCAAATTCAATTGACAAAAATGCACATGTATTTAACACCAAATTTAATACAAAATTCAAAAACAGACAAAGCAACACAAACCAAACAATATCAAACTGACAACAGAAATTGACAAATTTTGAAACAACACACATCAAAACAAACTTTTCATACATATGGTACACTTATTACCAATCTTTGGATCACTGAGCACTAGCTTCCTCATGAGTGGAGGATGCATCTCCAATCATTTACTGCCCTTTTGGATTTGTCAGGGGTTGACTAGGCAATTTTCCTTCCTCCTATCTGTTCAAAGCATTACAAATTTGACCCAACTGGTCCTCAATCTTCTTAATGCTCTGTCCATGGGAATAGACAGTTTGTACTAGGTTCTCCAAATTTTGCATTGAAGCCAACATCTGCTCTTTAAATGAAGAGGATAAGGGCTATTGTGGGGGCAGGGCCAACTGGTCAAACTGGGGGGCGAGTAGCAAAAACTTTTGCCTTGGTGGGTACCTTTGGTTAAACTGGTGCTGGGGTCTGTAAGGACCTACCACTTGCTGCTGGTGGGGTTGAGGATATGAATCTTGTCTCCACCTCAGGTTTGGGTGGTTCCTCTAAGAATACCCAGCAGAAGACTACCCATAAGTTTGAGCAACATTGGCATGCTCCATAACAAACTCAAGAAACTGATTGGTAGATAGACAATCATGAATAGAATGTGTGGGAGATTGGCATATCAGACATGCTTCCTCCACCTGTGCAACCATTTGGGGCTACATCACATTCATTAATTTATCAAATTTTAAGGACAAATTGTCCACCTTCCTCTCCAAATCAACTTGTACCTTGACTTCATATATTCCACCTCTAGGGGTGGCCTCTTTCACCATCTTAGCTGGGGTCTGGCTGTCATTGCGTGACAAAGACTCCTGCTACATATAATTTTCTCCTATTATGTTAAACAGCTCCCAAGCTTCCTCAGCTATCTTGTGGAGGTAGCTACCACCACAGAAAGCATCCACCATATCCCTGCTCTTGGGATTAATTCCTTGGTATAATACTTGCAGCAGTTGCTACATTGGAATTTGGTGGTGGGGGCATTGTTTTAGCATCTCCTGAAATCTTTTCCAATCTTCATAAAAATCCTCAGTTGAGGACTGAGTAAATGACAAAATATTTGTCCTCATCTAGCTGATTTTGTTCATGGGAAAGAATTTGGCCAGAAATTTGGTTTGAAAGTCACTCAATGACTATATGCTATTGGCTGGGAGCTTTGATAGCCATGTGCTGGCTTTGTTCTTTAGTGAAAAAGAAAAAAGCCTCAGTTTGGTGGCCTCAAGTCCCAAGCCAACAATATTAAAAGTAGTGCAAAGTGCCAAAAATTGGTCGATATGCTTGTAGGGATCTTCTTTACTAAGCCCATGAAATGAAGGCAACATATTAATGGTGGAGGATTTAATTTCGTAATTCCCCTCAGCAGAGGGAAATTGAATGCAGAAGGGAGAGGTGTACTCCCCAGGTGCATTGTACTCTTTTAATTTTCTCTGCCTCTCAGCCATGATAGTTGTTCAGTTTCAACAGCAGGGCCCTGTGTGGCGTGTCTAGGTCTAAGGATCCTTTTAACCTCTAGATTTGGAGGTTCTAACTCAGGGTTTAAGGACCTTCTACCATGCATATACTCACACCCATAGTAAGTAAAGAGAAAGCTCACAAGCACACACTAAAAAAAAATTTAAACAAAAATTTACAACCACATAGATTTACACTAAACAAATAACAGGAAATTAAACATAAATGGACTAAGATTTAGGGGAAAGGAAGTGCAAACAGAGCTAGCTACACTTCAGCTACAACTCTAGCTTTCCCCTTCTTCTGCTGTCCATTTCTGAAAAATTTTAAAAAAATATCAGTATTACTTTATTCTAGAATAGGCACAGCTACAAAGAATTTGGAAGTCTAAATTATAATACAACTCGGGTCTACTAAAAAGATCAATATCCCCGATAGCGGCGCCAAAAACTTGTTGTGTCTTTTGGTCTGTCAGAGGATGTGTTGATTTTTTGTGTGGTGTTGGAAGAAAATTAAAATCAAAGTAAATAGAGGATAAAAGTGATCAGGTGAAAACAATAATCCTAAAACATCCTAAGCTTGCAAGATCCAGGGATATTATAGTACGTTTTGATAAGTAAGAGGTTGTCCTACAGAGAAATTGATCTAGAATCCAAAATGGGCTATAATAGTAGGCCTCCAGATTTGGCTACAGATCTGACAATCCTAAAGAGAGGGAGTTGGGTGTCACGACTATACTAAACTAACCCTAACAAAAGAGAAATAAAGTGCAGCCCTATCTTAAAGAATTAAGAAGAAGATGGTGATGGTGTGTGCTAAAATAAAATATAAAAATGATAGGAAGTAAGAAGGTTAAGGTAGAGTTAATGCAGTAATGTAACTCAGATTTAGACTGTCTCTGTAGTAATCCTTGCTGAGATGCTATTAATAGCCTCAATAAGGTAGAATAATCCAATTTAACCCATGCCATTTGGGGTGCTCTTAGGGCTATACTCTGTCCACTCAAATGGTCACAGAGTATCCGATAGAGTCTGTCAAATCCCATTGATTAAACCAGCAATGCTAACCTAATCCAAAGGAGTAGACTAATCATTTCCCCAACCAATGGACCAGATTAGGCTATGAATATTATTACAGACACTATGTAGTGCCAGTGCTACAAGCTCCCCAGATCTGCACATAGATCTTGCTGACATCCATAGGTATTCCAACCCATAAAGCCCTAAGTGCTTTGCCAAGGTCAACGGCTCAACGTGCCAATACAAAGGACCAGCAGCAGGTTGAATAAGGATTTAGATTCAGCTGGTAATTGCTACACAAAGCCTGCAATGACTCAGCCTCAAGCTGCAACTACTACAGAGAAATCAGATCTAACATCTGATATCAATCAAGTAAAACAGAGGGGAGCCAATTCCTGCATAAACCTCCTCACAAGGCTCTAGAGGAGAAGAATCCTTCTCTGACATGTGGCTGGACACCACCTTAGGGTTATACTCTGTCCACTCAAATGGTCAAAGGGTATCCGATAGATCTGTCCATACCACAGAGATCTGAGAAAGAACATGTAAACTACTGTTGTCACCATAGAGTCCGAGGGCTACGAGCTCTCCAGATCTGGCTATAGATCCGGCTTGCTATCCATGGGTCTATTAAACCCAGAGAAATCAGATGGTAAATAATAGATCTATTAGAAACTGAATGGGCTAGTCCCAAAGCATAGATCCTATAGACATCTAAGGAAACCATAAGATCTGTAGATTTAATTAGTCATTAAAACAACAATCCATTGATAAAAGAAAAACTTACAATGAACTGTCTCAAGGCTGCAGCCTGTACACAATGGCTCATTCAAAAGATCCAAATATATGCAAAGCCTATTATAAAACTAAAATAAAACTAAAGGATTAGCCTGCCAATGTTGGGCTAAGAGAGAAGAAAAATAAGAAAAAGAGATGATCAAACCCTAACCCTAGCCTGCTGGAGCTCTCAGACGAAAAAGGATGAAGGAAAGATAAAAATACTAAACTCTAAGTACAACTTATATACTCTGTCCATAAGGCCTTGGCTCAAAAGAGATTAACCCTAATTTTTCTAGCAGACGTGGCACTATTACAACCCTTGAATGCCTTGAAATGTGTGCCTTGAAATCCATGCCTCAGGAAGTGTGCCCTAACCTTAGGAAATTTCCAAAAGGTCCTTTAGTTAAAACTGAGAAGTGGAGAGCCCGAGCTTCGCGGGGTTGACATCTGCATTAATTTACTCGCGTAGTAGCAGAGCCTTCGCGGAGGAGCATTTGGCTTAGGAGGATTGTTCACTCATGCAGTAGATTCTCAGTTGATCGTGCAGCTGCTTTGCGCTGTAATGCTATCGCAGAGGTGATTTGGAATGCATGGATTTCTCGCGTAGTAGAGCTTTAAAAGTTCTCTCTCGCTGGATACTCACGCAGGTAGGCTCCTGCACTCGTGTAGTAACTGGTTAGGCTTCAGAGTGCACGAGAGTTGCGCGAGGAAAATTTTGAGCGTCTCTCTCTTTCAGGGCTTCGCGAGAACTCTGCGAGGTGACAATTTGTTCTTTATGCATATGGACTTGCTATGTTCTATGTGCGGTTGCTTTAAGGCTCGATCTCCGCGAGAGCTTCGTGAGCACAGATCCTGAGGTTTTTAAGACACGAGATATTCGCGATTTCTCTACTGCTCTCCTCTTGGCGCGTGTCCTATTTGTGCGAGGGCAGTTTCCACTACATCCTTAGCTCCATGAGGGAGCTCCTCAACTCTGCGAGGTGAATCTTTTGATCCTCTGATGCATTACACTTGCTGTTGTTGCAGCTTCCTCCATTCTCAGCTAACTTCTTTCATCTGTAAGACTTTTGGTCAATGATGACCAGCAAATGAGTTACCATGATGAGCATACCAGGGTGTTCAATTAGGCTTTGGCTCAGCTGTCATCTTTACATGTTTTCTTTCTCTTATTTGAACCAATAAGCAAGGATTTTATATTAAGCTACACAGTTTATTACTAACTACAAAACACACTTAACAAATAATTATTAGTGAGCTTCAAAGTCTAGCAAAGGCTAGGTTAAGAGGTGAAAAGTGATACTTTTCAGTGAATAACATACCCGCCCATGAGGTAGCATGAATCGTCAAGATAGAATTGCCCATCCTCCCCACAAGTACAAGACCAAAAGAAGTAATCACCTTTGAAAAGCACGTCAAGCCAGAAACTGAAGTCGCTATGTTCAAATTTGAAAAATCACCGACCGACGATGGACAGCCATGGTACTTCGATATCAGGAATTTCTTGAAATATCAACATGTCCCTCCATATGCTATCAAAATCGAACAAAAAACCATAAGGAACAGATGCGCCCGATTCTGCATACTCGGCGAAACATTATACAAAGAAGCCTTCACCAAATGAGTACTACTACGATGCATCACGACCGTCGAAGGACAATACATCATCTAGGAAGCACATGCCAGTGCCTGCGGCACCCACTCTGGTAGACAGAGACTCGCCGATCAAGTTACACGACAAGGTTACTTCTAGCCAACAATGATCAGAGATTGCCACCTCTATGTTCAATCCTGCAAGCAATGCCAAGAACACGCCTCACTCATCAAAGCTCCATCAGTTGCATTGAATACCATGACTTCACCATGGCCATTTTCGATGTGGGCCTTTGACATCATTAGCCCTTTCACTGATACAGTTGGGAACACTCACAAACACGCCTCCATACTTACAGAGACCGAATACTACACCAAATGGGCAGAAGTTGAATCATACGTCAGAATCACCGCTTCAACACTCATGAGGTTTATCATTCGGAATATCATCACCAGATTTTGAGTTCCCATGATGTTTGTCACCAAAAATGGACCACAGTTCATTGCGAAGAAGACGAAGAAGCTATGCAAGAAGTACAGCATCGATCTACGCCATTCATCACCGTTCTACCCTTTAAGTAATGGACAGGCAGAAGCTACAAAAAAAATGCTAATCTGAATCTTAAAATGCACAGTAGAAGCAAGCAATGGAGCCGACTGGCCTGAACGACTACCAGAAGCACTCTAGGCCTATAGGACCTCGATTCGTACGGCTATTGGCTATACTCCCTACCTCCTCACCTATGCGATGGAGGCAATCCTACTATATGAGATACAAGTACCGTCTTTACGCATTCAACTCGATGATGAGCTATCCTTAGACAAGATGAGAATTGCCCTACTCATGCTGCTAGAGCAGCTCAATGAGACATGTCTAAGGGCAACTGATCACGCCCAGGTATATCAGAGGAGAGTGGCCAGGGCTTACAATAAGAAAGTCTTCGAATGAACCTTTAATATCAGAGAATTAGTCTTGAAGAAAATTATGCCTTCCAAGCACGCCCACCCGAAAGGAAAGCTGAGACCAAACTGGGAAGGCCCATACGTCATAACAGCTGCATAACCTGGAAATGCCTACAAACTGGCGAATCAAGGTAGGGAAGAACTCCCTAGTCCTTAGAATGCCATGTACCTTAGAAAATACTACCCCTAGCCCTATGATCGTCACATCCCATGGTTCAGTACTTATACATACCACCCCCGTAGTAGTCACAACCCATTCATTGGTCGTACGCCTTCAATTCTTAAAATATCCTTAAGACCTCCGATCTATTGCCCCCCCTTTCCTTTTTTTCCTCATTCGGGCAATCTGATTAACGGATTAGTGACCTATCTAACCTCCTTCAAAAGCATAAGTAACACCCGATCCTCACTTCCCTTCCCCCGCCATTGGAGGAGACGCTAGAGCAAAATAAAAATGAAGATGTTAGGTTCAATCAAAACTCATCATTCTTGCGCTAGCAGTATGTTTTCAAATAAGATACGCATTTATATGCCCAAAAAAAATCGAGTGAGAGCATTACGACGAATGAACAAGTCAATGAGCTCAGGGAAGCATAAGCAGGCCGTGAGGACATCTCTGGTAATTTCACTAGAAGTGTATAAGCAAGTTGCGAGGGCACCCCCCCATACTACTAGATGTCATCGTAAGGTGGCGGGAGGAGGATAAACTCCTGCTAATCGAAGAATGTGAGATTTTGATGGTACCGAAGCATGACAAAAAGCTCGATCCTGGAATCCCGCACCCCTCTAAGAAAAAGGTTGTCACCTATCCCTTTTGGAAAACATTAGATATAAACTACTCGTCCCATCAATGAGCCTTACCTCCCTCCTCTATTTTTTACTTTGAATAATAAATTAGAAGCCTTGCAGGATATTCCTAGAAGTGAAATCGAAAACTGATGAATGACGACTGGTACAATCACTTACTATACATACCGTACTTCTCCCTAAAAAAAAAAAAACCACAGGATAGGATGACCACCACCCTAGGATAGACCCCGTAAACAATTGACCCGATCATAAAGATGACTTCCCCAATTCGATGACAGCACCGATCAACTTTTTTCTTCAAAACTAACTCACCAGATACCCATGACCGATTATAAACCCAAAGTGCTTATCTCGAAACCCAAAAAAGCTCCATTGCACCTAGACGCTGGGGCATTTATTTTATTAAAAAAGGAATCATGTTAGAAGCGTCGGCCTGTCCATGAAGAAGATAAGAAATGACGAAGTTACCCTCCGGAAAGCACTACCAAAGATACCATACTATCGACCCTACCACGCACCTACACTGGGGCATTTTTATTTTAGTATTTTATTATTATTTTTATTTTAGCTATTTGCTTTCCCTGTTGCATTATTTTCATTTCAAAAAAAAAAGAAAATAAAAAAGAGAGAAAAAAAAAACGAGAAAAAAAAAAGAAAAAAAAAAGAGAAAAAAAATTGCACACATCCATCTTTGTTACCGGACTCCGTTCTGAGATACTCACCCCCCTTGGCAATCAGCAAGGGGGCGAACAAAACTACTGATGACGTTACTTTCACATGTGCAGATATGAAGTAGCCTTCAACCATCACTAGGCCAGCTCAGGAAGCATCTAAGTCCCAATGACGGTTGATGGCGCTAAAGGAACTAAAAGCAAAAGCAGATACAAGAGGTAACTAAAAGAAAAGGAGCCAATCAAGTACATCTAAACCAAAAGAATCTCTCTCTATATATATATGTGTCAAAATTCTTTCATTTATTCTTACACCTAGCACTGGGGACACCCCCTATATATATACAACACACACATGCTATGGATACAAAAAAACACACACACACACACCTAATATCTACGCTGCCGCTGGGACGGTCGAGCACTGCTGTCCCCAATATCATCAGCTCGGAGGTTTGTGGACTGGTCCTCCGAAAATACAATCCCGGCACTCGAAGTCGACGGAACCTCTAAATGACGAGGCCCTGCCACAGATCCCCCCTCACTCGTCTGACTAACAGACCGCCTCGATCGGGAACGAGGAGGATACCTCGCAAGAACCTCACAAACCACTGCATCCTCGCAAGAATCACCCCTAACAAGATCATGTGACGTGCGACGAGACTGCCCAACCGAAGAACCTGTGGCCCTCGACTTCGACCCATCAAGCTGATGAGCTAGCCTATATATACCTTGCTCACTCCTCATCAGACGATACTATAGCTCATCCAGGGACACCTGCATCTCTGCCGCATCATCCGACGAGCCGCCTCTAATGCCTCAGTATGAGTCATCTAAGTGGCCATCATCTCGGCAAATAAGTCACCGACCGAGTCTCACTCAGTGCGGGCGCCCGCCTCCTGACACGCCTCCTCTAGTCGAACACCGCATAACCGCATCAAGTCAAGCAAAAACTAATATATATATATATATATATATATATATGAACAAAATGAGGAACTTTGAAAATAAATGGAGAATGAACTACACCAGATCCAGCCTCTCCCTCAAGAGTCGCTCGACTATCTCAGCGGTCACTGGATCAGCAAGAGGCGCAGGAGGGACAGCAAATGTAGGTGCCTACACAAAAAAAAAAGACAAATACATCAGAAAAATACTATAATGACAAATAAACCACGAACACAATAACTAAAACATACCTGAGTAGGGATAGGAATAGACTCCTGAGGGGGAGCCTCGGGAGTGGGATTCGGAACAGCCTGCACAAAGGACCAAATAATCCAATATATGTCAGAACGAGATAAAGATGGAACAACCAAAATAAAATTATCCCACATAAAAAAAACTTTACCTAGCTCTCCAGACGTAGAGAGGCAGCAGTCGCCTCCCTCATCTGAAGATCCTCGATGACCTGGCGCTAAAATACCACATAATATTAGTAAACTACTAAGAAAGTAAAACAACGACACTCAACAAGCTAACGCAAT
This sequence comes from Chloranthus sessilifolius, assembly GCA_021018995.1. Taxonomy (NCBI): domain Eukaryota; kingdom Viridiplantae; phylum Streptophyta; class Magnoliopsida; order Chloranthales; family Chloranthaceae; genus Chloranthus; species Chloranthus sessilifolius. The sequence goes on along the minus strand of CM037597.1, from coordinate 72,650,795 downwards.
GACATAAACAACATAATAGATTGAACTAAACTTACCCAATGATCTAGCTCAGCCCGAGGCTGAGCCATCGCTGATCCTCTCAACTAGAGGAAGCCAATGAAGATGGATCAAATGTCAGAACAGGACCTCCGGTAGCCAGCTCGCCTCTCTACAAATAATAACAAACATATCAGTCGACCAGCTCATAATGCTAACGATTAAACAAAACCATACTTGTGAGGACACTTACCAATCGGTCAATCTCAGATCGTAGACTTGTCGCTATCTCCCGATCAGCTAGCTATTGGCGGCGGTAAACATCCAGCAAGGTCGTCTGACGAACAATCTCACCCTCTCTCAGACTGTCCAAAACAAAACAAAACGAGACACCACAACCATGTCAGAATGACCCGAAAACCAAGTCCACATAATAATTTTTAAAAAAATGCAAGTTAACTCATGAGGAGCCAACGAGTCTCCGCTAACCGAACTCCCAACTCATCCTCTGCTCCCCTGGCCTGAGCAACTGAGGAGGCTAAAGACTGTAGCATCTCCTCATCCGGATGAGAAGCACAACCCATCTGCTCCATCACCCTGTGGAGAGCGTCTAATGACCCTCGCACACTCGCAGTGGCATGGCCCTACTCCAATATAGCCAGCCTCTCCCTCAAAGCTGACGCCGACTTCGACTCGCCAATCGCAAAGGAGTCGCTCCCATGGAAGGGACGTGTGAAGAGGTGCCCGCCACCCAATGCACTAAACCTCCACGCATACTCCCGAGCGTCTGCCTTGTTGCGCCCCCCTCTAACTCTAGTCCCCCCAGCTCTAAAATCTGCTATATGAAGGGCCATCCGTGCCCCGAAATTACAGCCAGGAGGGCCGGTCATCCTCTTCACCACACTATGGCGAACCTCTGGAGGGACTCCATGAGTGAGCCCCAGCAATCGTACCATGCGAGAAGTGTGGATCAGCTCCACCCTCTCAAAATAGTGGACCCATATGTCCACGTCGAAGAAGGGCCGACCAGACTCAATCACTGGCACGCCTGCATCCTCCTCATCATCATACAGCCTTCAGATCACCTATAACCAAACAAATGAGCCGATCTCTCAATAAAGACTTAAATCCTAGAATGCCAAAATGAAAAGCATACGCATGACAATCTATACCTGCCCTGCATGCATGTCCTCAAAGAGGCCTCGCGCAGTCTGAAGATCTGAAGACCAGTGTCGACCCCTCAATGCCTCCCTCCACATGTGCATTCGCGAAAACGTAAACTTCACACCCAACGGAACCCTCGAATGAAGGAAAGCAAAATGATCGTACGCCCAAAACTAAAAAGAAAAGTAACAACAATAACAACGACATACAAGGAGAAGCATCTACCGTTAAATGACTTAAAATTAACCAATCTAAAGACATCACGATGACAATTAATTAAAGCTCACCTGGATGAATGGAAGGAAGCCACTGATCGATGCGACGCCCTGTCCCCGACGGTAAAGCTGCTCATAAAGATGCACCAACACAGCTGCACCCCATGCATAGGTAAGGACTCGATCCAGATCCCCAAGAACCATCCAAAATAACCTGGTGACACATCCCTGAGTCGAAGAAGAGAAAAGTACCGCACCAAGGAAGTGCATAAAAAATGCTCGGAGCACCCTATCCGTAGCTAATCCTACTTCACCACGGGCTCCTGACCCGCCACCACTGCACAACATGCCTCATAGGCCACCTTCGACTCTGAACGGTGCCTTGGGGGGATGAAGCCGCTCGTAAATATATCAAAAAACTAAGTGACCCGAACTATACCTGGCCCCGAGCCGCTCGACCTATACGGCACACCTAAAATCTCCTCACACTCCTCTAGATAATGACCCGCTATCTGCCCTGTGATTGGCTCGCCCTCAAAATGAAGACTGATGATGCAGACCCAGTCCTCTGGAGTCGATAACATCATACATACTAGAAAGGGAAGCATCTGATGCTCCTCCCTCCACCTCTCTAGAATCGTCGTGATCAGGCCACGATCGACCTGAAAGGGCTCCAACTCCAAAATCGGTCCGAAGTCGAAAGACACTAGCCGCGCTTGCTGAAACTCCGATAAGGCACGATACCAAGCATGAGACTCAGCCCATGCCGGGCTGATAGCCAGCTGCGGGGGCTCCTATTGAATGAAACACAATAATAATAAAACTAACATGTACTTATGACGAAAGGCAAACTAATCGAAAAAAAAGGGGAAACTAAAAGCGAGTCAAATATGCCCCGGACACAATGACAATAACAACAAATGCACAAAACATGATAAGAACAACTGAGTAGAAACATGACTTACCCCTACATCTAGATGCAATCATGATGCATGAGTAAACACACAATCAGTCATTAATGTAGCTTTGACATAAATTAGAAGGGTTCCAAATCCTAATAAGCCTATGTCATCACCTAAGTCACTAAGAAAATGGAAGAACTCTTGCTTGTGAGTGCTTATCCGGCCTCGGGCAATGAAATCCTCCACAGAAGTGCTCATGATCCGAATGTCTCAGCTTGCACCTCAATCACCACCATGGTATCTCACCCTCGACTCTTCACCCTCACCTCAACACCCCTGCTCAATCTCGAGTGCCTCCTCCCTGACCACCGACTAGTCAAACTCTAGGACCTCCTCTCCAACTACCTCCCCAACAACATCCTCCTCGACAATAGTGTCAGTCTGAGCCTCGGACGTCTCACCTATCTCCGCCCCTAGCATCCTCTCCAACTCAAAAATAATAAGAGTAGGTCTACCACTACCCCCACCCTCCAACCTAGAACAAAGAGCTCGAGAAGCTAAAGAGAACAGAAGAAATGATGTCTGAAATGGATGACCGGATCAAAAGATATCACAGAAACACGAAAACTAGAGTGCACAGAAACAAGAAAATGAGAGAATCAGAGACTAAAACAGATTGCGCGACGAAAATGAGAGACTTCATGTCATTTATAGGGAACAACCGAATCACGTGCTTCAATCCCCGCGCTCAAACCAATCACGCGCCACCTAGGTAGCACTTAATATGGATTACACGATCGATCTGGAGTGCTCAATCTAATCGTCGCCCGCTCAAATTAACCCGACCACCCGATCGCGCAATTACATTGAGCTTCTGCCTCATGGTGCGTGAATGCCACCAATCACGTCCACAGTAACCACCACCACCCTAATCAAGCTCTCCACACGTAGCGCTTAATTGGATTAAACAATCGAACATGAACACTTAATAACATTCTAACACCTTGGAATACACACTTCAAATTTGGTGCGCAATTCATTTAAACACTTATAATGAAGCACACAATTCCCTAGAAAACACAAAAATATACAGATACAAAGCAGCACTTTCACAGACCTAAACTAGGAGATTCCTAACACCAATTACCAGTCAAAATCTTGCCTTTGTCAGGACTGATCCAAGAACACCCCCCCCCCAACTCGAAAAATATACGCCCTAAAAAAAGGGAAGACCCAAAAAATGACCTGACGCGATTCACACACCCCAACTAAAGTTGAAACCAAAAAAAGAGAGGAAGATTTGTCTCAAACCAAGACTAAAGCTAAACGCAAATTTTGTCTCAACTAACACCGATCTAAAACTAAAAAAAAGGAATGCCCCCATGTCACACACAACCCCAATTAATATTAAATTAAACAACCAAAAAAATGCCCCTTCCTTCTTCCTTCTATACATAAGACCAAAAATGCCCTCATTCATACACTCCGATTAACCCCAAACTAAATCAAAACACAAAACGAAATACTCCTAACATGTCCCGATCAAAAATAAATAAATTAAACAAGTAAATCCCACATTCCAAATAAATCAAATAAGATCAAAACAAACTGAACTGGAATTTACAAAAGAATTAAAATCATAACCACTTAATAAATAATTACAAAATTCACCAAGGGCATACCCTATGAATATACAATTTAAAATAAAATACTAAAAAAAAAATCTGCATGTTTAGGCAATCCCTGAATCTGGATTTATTCGGGAAGCTAGAAATCTCGAAGAAACCCGGAGAAAGGAGGTGCCTTGAACAAATTCTAACCGTAATAGCCTCCTCACCTTGCCCCGAGCCGGCAAAAAAGAAAGAGTGGCTCATGGAAAGCCACCCAGGACCTGCAGGATCCACCCTTAGCAGCCCGCCTTGGAAACACTAAAAAGGAAGTGCAACTAACGTTGAATCCGCAGACCCTACCGAGAAAAAATAAGCATCGACCACAAGAACTCTGACCATGTCTTATCTTTGGGTTTCCTTTCTACCACCTTCTTCTCCTCCATCTCTTCCCTTAGCATGGCAGCAATTCGACTGCTACCTTGCATTCCCAATCCCGTTCATTCTCAAGAGCCCACACAAAAAACACGATTCTTCGGGTCCAACACCCGGGATACGAAAGAGAAGGAAAGAAAAGACATTAATAAAATATGCCCCAAAGAAAATGCCTCAAAACCTTCAATCCCAAAGAAAAAATAAAATTCAAAATAACAAAACTTTTTGGCTCACACATTTATAAACTATACTCCCTAAATCATAGAATGACAAGTGTCACATCTTTAAACCTTTCTAATCTAAATTAAATCAAAACCAAACACATATCCCTTAAAAGACCATGATCCATGGAAAACATAGATGAACCAATAATTACACAACACAACCCCCTTAAAAGACCATCATCCATGGCAAACATAGATGAACAAATAATTACACAACACAACCCCTTTAAAAGACCATGATCCATAGCAAACATAGATGAACCAATAATTACACACATGGATCAAAATATCGTCCGATACCGATACGTATCGGAATCGGTCATGAATGATACGGTACATTAAATGTACCATATCATTAAAATATATGGATGTATCGAATGATACATTCAATATATCGTTCGATACGGACCGGTACCGATACGTATCATCCGATACATACTATTTTTTTAACCAATCGATGTGTACCGATTTTCTGACATTTTGACCCATGATTACACAACACAACCCCTCTAAAAGACCATGATCCATGGAAAACATAGATGAATCAATAATTACACAACACAACCCCCTAAGAGACATAGATCCGAGGCAAAATGAATAAACCAAACATTTAACACCTATCTAGAACTCTAAGAAAACTCACAGTTTTTTAACCTCATGATTCAAAACAAATAACAACAAAAAAAAGACTAAAACTCAAGTTAAAATCAAAACTTAAATCAACAAAAACTTTAAATTAAATTAAATTAAATCAAATAATAAAAACAAACAACAACAATTCATTGGAGTGAGACCCTGACTAAAAAAAAATGCCCCAATTAATCAAATAAGACCATGTAAATTCTCTAAACTAGGCTCAATGAGACAACTTAATCTCGGAATAAACCCTGAATAAATTCGGCATAAATCCTAAAACTCTAAACTGAACCTTGAAATAGATTAAACAAATAAGATAAATCCAACTAATTCGCTAATGAATTTAAATAAACAAATAAACAAGCGCAATAAGAACAAAAAAATGCCTCTTCATTTATAATTTAAAATTTTACAACTATCACCGGAGGCATACCTCCTGAATTTACAACCCAAAATGAAAACCTAAAACTCTAACCTACAACCCAAAACGAAGACTAGGTTCAAAACTAAGACAAACCGAGGAGCAGATTCTGCTTGGAACGTCCAATCAAAGACTTCAGGGAGCATTGGTTGGAAAACACATCCCCCACTTTTTACTCTTACTCTTCTACCATCTTCGCCTCCTCCTCCGCCGCCGCTACAACGCTGCCTTCACTTCTCTTTAAAAAGGACCGATGTGAAGACAAGCGCACTCATTCCTAATACCACCCATTCCCAAAACAACACCGTCCACGAGCATCTCCTCGGGACAGAGATCACGTTAAATCACGAATATAGGGAGAAACGACATCCCAATCGGACGATTAGTTCGCTCGATATCGCTAAAATAAGAATTTCATAACACAAGAGACTCAGAAAACGTCAAAACTCGAGACTAAACCAGAATGAAAAATAAATGAAAGTTCTTCCACTTATATAGAGTACGGACTCAATCATGTGCACGGACACGTGCGCTTAATTAGATCACGTGCCACTTACGTGGCGCATAATCCAAAATACGCGCTCTGACCCGAGCGCGCAATTAAACCATCGCCCGCGCCCAATGACGCGACACTCCGATCACGCATAGTTCATCAACCACGCAAACCAATCAAACGATGCACTATAAATGTATAATATGACAGGTCACATGTACGTTGATTGTACGATGACCAGGTGATTCCTCGATCACGCGCCTGGATTGTAGTGCATAATCCAATTGCACGAGCACATAACCGCACGTAAATGACCCTTCAAGCCTGAGATCGCATGCCCGAACTCAAGCGCCCAATCAGATTGAGCACTCAAAAACTGGCGCGTAATAACTGATTTTTTGGACGAAATTTATTCCCTCAAGACCCTTTTATCCCATCACGGCCAAAATTCTTTTATCACGTCGTGGTCACACCCTTTTTTCCCATCCCAAACCTCACTACCTGAAACTAAAAGAAGGCTCAGGCAACGCATGCCACGTCGTATAACGAAAAGAGGGAAAGCCCAGTCACGTCCCATCGCTAAGGCAATAGACTCTCTCTCTTCCGAATCAACCCTCAAGTCCCGTCGCAACATCATTTATCCTGAGACGTCGCATCACGACCTCCAAGCCTTGCCACAGTAGGCCTGAAGAGAACAAATCTCCAAAGTCTCGTCGCGACATTACACCCGGAACACTGCATCACGACAATAGACACAAAGTCTCATCGTGACACAACACCATCACGAACCGTACAAGTCGCTTGCAACCTAGGTAAGTATCACCAAAGGTAAGTGCTACCCACTCTTTTTTAATTACGCGATATTGCCTATAAATATAGTTAGCTATGATTAAATCAAATGTTTTCAAAACTCGTCTCTCTCGACTCGCGAATCACTGTAGTACTTCCATATGAAACAATCATCAACATTTGTCGAGAAGGTTAGATGTAGTATCCAGCATACCAAGTGTCATCTTGACAACCATAATAACAGTCAAGTCCACAAATCCCGTATCGGTGGATCTGCTCAGCGGCATCTCAGAAGCTACGTTTTCTGCCGTTTTACCACCGAATTGATCTTAAGTTAGAATCCCTAAATTTTAAAATTTCAAAACTCTCTTTATTTTAAAAAAAAAAGCAAAAAAAAGAAGGGAATCCCTTTACTAAAAAAAAACTAAAAAAAACTACCAAAAAAAGGAAAAGATAAGAAGATCAAAGACCCGACTCACCTTCCTTTAAATTAAACTTGAACCTGACCTTTAACTCCTAACATCACCTGAACTTACAATCAAGCACATATCCCACTGCGCGGAATTGGATCAAGCGCATACACCACTGTGTAGAATCATTGGTTCAGACACATTAGGACTAGAATGCCTAACCTAGACTACCCAATTTGCAGACCAACCCCTGAAATCGCAATCGAGTGTATATCCCATTGCGCGGAATTGGATCAAGCTCATACTCTACTGCACAGAATCATTAGTTTAGACACATCAACATTAAAATTCTCAATTTACCGACCTCCGAACTCCAGATGAATCAAGTGCACATGCCACTGCACAAAATTCAATTGAGCACACCTCATAAGACCCCATTTCAATTACCAACCCAAATCAGCTATTCCCCTTGGAAACTGAACATTGATTATATTCAATATAAGAACTTATAAATGCCTATTGGAAAAGGAATGCCTGACGCGCATTGGGTGAGCAATGACGCGCCCGGTCTGACATGACTTGTAGAAGCCTTCGATATTTCATGATATTTATCTCTTCTTTTATTATCAGTCCTTGGACCTTATTTTGGGCATTTAATTGATGCCCCGATACCTTAATTGCATAAAATTCCTCTGTTAGCTCGGGCCATACTACGGGATGCGCCATGCACCCACAAACTCGGAATGTGCCCTTCGACAGCTACCATTTGCCCTTCAAATGCTCCATTTTTGCTTGCGCCGATAGATAAGAAAACCAAGCATGTTATGTCAGCATCACCAATTCACATTTGTAAATTCCTAAGAGAAACGAGAAGACACCTCGAATGAGGGGTGTCTACTTCTTCGACGCATTCTTACTTTGCAAGAGCGCGCCGAAGAGGGGCATCTGTAGACAGCCCCATTTTGCCTTCTCAGAATATATTTCTTGTTCGATAAACCTTTGACCTACTTTTTAACCATAATATGAGAACCATGCACTGAAACAATAGTACATGGCTGAATACAGGCTGAAACAATAGCTTTGTGACTCAGATCCCAAAATGAGTAGGCTATATATTGAAATGATAGTATATAGTCGAAATGTAGACTGAAATAATAGTCTTGTATTTCATTCTAGAGACCAGACCCGGACAACCCCGAATTTAGTGCCTGAAACCCAACGTGTAATTCGATTGCATGCCACACCACAAATGTGCAATCAGTCCCCCTTTCAAACCAAACTTCCCTTCTCAGACCTATCTGAGACTCGATCACGCGCCCGAAATCAGACGCGCAATCGGATTGAGCATTACAGAACCAGCGTGCAATTGGCCTACGCCCGACCTAGTCTCACTACCCCTAACCCTTAAGTTTCCTTGATTAAGCGCTTCTGAAGAACCTCTTAATCAGATTGTGCACCTCCCATCACGTGTGTAATTAGCCCTAATTTTGTTAGGATTGGGAAACTCGCTGAGCAAGTTAGTCGATCGCTCACTGAGTCGGTGACTGACTCAAAGCGATTAAGCGCCAGGAACCAGGCGCGTAATTCAATTAAATGCTTAAAATAGGGTGCGTAATTGAAGGAAAACCTATAAAAGATTTTTTTCTCGAAGAGAGAGAGGAGGCTGGCAATTTTTTAAGAGAGAATGGATTTTTTTGGGATTCCGAAACTAGAGAACTCCGAGAACCAACCCATAGACCATCTTAATCATGGTTTCAAGATTCAAGCTTCGAATCTTCGAGATTTCTCTCCATAGCCCCGACCCTAGGTAAGGATTTAAACTTTTAATTCACAATCATAGCTTCTAATCTCTAGATCTAGGAATTCTATTAATATTTTTATTTTTAGTTTTAGACCGTAGCACCCATCTTCGGACCGAAATTCTATATATCTAGTTCCAGTTCTCTATTTCTAGAACCAATCCTTAATCCATCGGTCCGATATACCGATTTTAAACTTTAATTCAATTCTAAAATCTCGATTTACAGTCCTATCATTAATTTTTGGTTCTAATCCTTCGATACAGAACCAGTCTTTAATCATACGGCCTGATCTCCTGATTTCGAACCCAAATTCAGTACTAAAAATTTAATTTCAATTCTAAATTGCTTATTTTGACATCTCTAAAAAATCCTAAATATAGTTTCAGTCTTATAATTCTAGTTTTATAATTTAATTCACAATCATTATTCTAAAATCAACTCTAAAATTCGACAGCACTATTTTACGGCCCAAAAATTTAGTTTATTTTCAACTTTAGCCACCCGATTTTCTCAAGGTAGCTTACGGAGGGTACTTAGGAACGAGGCCAATCCTCCTTAGCATAGCGGGACCAAACCCCACTTTTCTTAGGAATTTTATAATTAATTAATTGCTTTAGTTTTATACTTTTAGTACTATTGGTTAGTAAGTTTATTCCAGCATGCTTAATTAATTAAGTGTCTTAAATCTTCATATGATTGATTCATCTCTTTAGATCTAAATTTAATCGATCAATTCCTTGCTTTAATCATAATTAAATGGGATTAAATTTGTTGCTTCAATTAGATTCTCTAGCATAGTCAATTCATTGCTTCAATTAGAGAGTTTTACAAAATTAGTTTATTTATCTTAATCAGATTTGGTAGAAAAATTAGTTTATTTGTCTTAATTAGATGTTTTTAGCATTAATTCCTTTGCTTAAATCAGAGTTTCAACAAAAAATAGTCTTTTATTTCAGTCAGAATTCTAACAGGACTGCTATAATTGCTTCAATTAGAATTTCCATAGAATTGTTATACTTTATTTAGTCAGAATTATAATATACCTGATATGCCTAAACAAATTAAAGTCTCACTAGAACTATTATACATACACTCCTTGTGCTAGTAGGAGACTAAAAATAATTAGACTCCTAATAGAATAAGAAATCAGCCTTAATTGGATTCCTAACAGGACTGAAACAAACCTATATAACTAAATTCCTAATAGAATCAAAAGTGATCTAAACTGACCAGAAGCATAACTATAAAGGGAAATAAAAGGAAATCAAACTATCTAATCAAAAGAAACAGAATGCAGCTGACATTCACAGGCGGACGATTCAGTATAAAAGCAACCCACGCCCGCTCCTAAGCATGATCATTGACGTGTTGCAGCGTCGATAAATATATGTAGCTGGCGATCGCAATAAACTAGTAATCCTCCTAGAAAACCCATTTTATTATTTATTTTTACCTCAATTATTCCAAACACCGCATCGCTAGAGTCCACTAGGACAAAATTGGAAGCCACTGAGTCAACGAGAATCGAGAGGAACCTAGAAAAAGCGCACACCAATAATTATGGCATGCAAAATGGTCACCATGGTGTTCCATCAGTCTTTGGCTCAGCCGTCAATCTCTTCCATGGATTCTCTCTCTTCTTGGCACCAAAGGCATGAACTTTGTGTTAAGCTGTACAATTTATTACTAAGTACAAAACACACTAAACAAAGGATTAGTAGACAGCTACAATGTGCAGTAAAGGCTAGGTTAAGAAGTGAAAAGTGGTACTTTTCAGTGAATAGCACACCCCCAAACCTAATCTTTGCTAGTCCCTGAGCAAAGGAAAAATTAAAATAACTATTCCAAAAATCTAAATGCCACTTTCGTACGGAGCACGGATGCATTTATCGTATGTATCAAGCCTTTTAAACCCCTAGGTGATCCCTAGTGGAGGAGTGAAATCTCCTGAGGGTTTTCAGTGAAGATACCCACAAACTTCTCAATGAAACAGTTAATAAAAGTACAACATTATCAAGTCAGCTGTTAATACACAGAGCATCAGTTCACCTTTGATTCAAAATGTGAGGAATTTAAACAAATGGTATGCACAGACCATTAACTCATTAAAAACTCTTACATGTATGCATACTATTTCTAATCAACTTTCAACAAGAGAAACAACAAGTGTACGTCAGTACTGAACACACCATAAATTCAAAAATTAGGTTTAGGCAATGCCCAATGCATTCAATATCAGACCCAATGCTGACTAGGGCAGTCTCTCAGAAAGAACTTTGAGGGTTTTCATTTTCTCACAAGCTCAAGAGCAGTTACAGTCCCCAAAGAGTCTGCAAGCATGAGCATAGGCAAAGCTCCTAATTCTAGCATCATGGGCTATTTCTCACCTTAGATTGGACAACTCCTCATCTCCACATAACAGCTCATTCAACTTAGGATCAAGGTCTTAGACTGGGTTGTAATGTGGCTTATGGGTGTAGGTTATAAAGAATGGAAGGGTGAAAAGGATGTAAAATTGAGAAATTAGGAGGTGAAGGAGGTGATTTATGTCTTCACCTTCTTTAGTTCAGCACATTTCATCTTCTTTGACATTTTTCATACTTGAAGTGGCCAGCTTCTCCTCTTATTTTTACTTTTTCCAATGAAATCTCCTCTTGACTCCTCTCTCTTCCTTTTCATTATATTTTTCTGTTTTTCTTTTGGATAAATTTTTCTTTTCTTTTTATTTTTTATTTTCTGAAATGCCACCCTCTCCCCGGCTGCTACACTACTATCCTCCTTTTGTGTTTATTTTCCATTCACCCAATGTTGACCCTAGCTTGTCCATCTTCAACTCCTCCTTTACCTTCTGAATTCTCAGAGTGGGGGTAGGTTTGAATCAGGACCACAGGTTAGGTATAAATACTCAGGTGTATTTTGAAAAAAAATAATTGGAAATCAATGTTTAAAAGGTGTATGCACATGGGCAGTTTACTAGGTTTGGTATGTTTAACCCCAAACTATCTAAGAGAAGGCCTTGATTCGTTCCTAAATATCGTGAGTGCTGTCAGTTGTTTCAACTTGGAGATGCCTGATTTCTACAAAGGACATTGACTCAGCCAGTCCTTAGAGCAAAAAGAATTGCCTCAATCACTCCTCAAAGAGAAAAAAAAAAATTATAGGCCCAAATATCACTAGGTATGGTCATCCATTGAACTCTTAGGCATGTCCCTACCTTTTTCTTTCTTTAATGGTTCACTAAGTACTAACACAAGTGAGTTTTCTTGGTGTTCACCTCATGGAAATATTAAATTTTAAAATTTTTTAATGCCTAAAGGTCTGTAAAATTTTTAAATTTTCTCATTTTTAATATTTCATAAGTGAACCTAGCTTTATTTCTATCTCACTCACTTGCTTCTGTTGCACTTGGGTTAACTAAATTATTGGCAACCCTTGCCACACCCCCAAACCTATGAGGAGCAATGTCCTCACTGATTCAAAGATTAAAGGCATGTGCAGCAGGAAAAAATAGACACAAAACAAAGGAAGTAACAGTATTAAACAAGGCACACACAAACAATTAAAACATACAAACAAATAAACATAAAGACAAAGTAAATCACACAAAATAAACTAAAGAGAAATTTCATTGATAACACAAAAATTTGTACAATGCATGGGAAAGTGATCTACAAAAGATTATACAAAAGACATCCTAACTAATTACATGTGCATATCTAAACATCTTAATTTTCTGTTGGCTCAGTCTTGACTTGGACTCCTTTTCTTTTTTCTTTTTCTTTCTCCAAAGTAGTAGCAGTTGAACTGGCTGGAGGGGCAGTCTCAGCTACTTGTGCAGGCTCTCTGGCAGTCATTTTAGTAACTCTCCTTTCAAGGATTTCTGCCTTCTTTTTAGCAAGCAGAACTCTACTTTCATAGAGTTCCCTGGTGGCCTTTGGAGGTAGTTAACCTTTTCTTGAGTCCATCTGCTCTTTATTTCTCTGTTGCTGTAATATTCTTTTGAGCCTCATATTGAATAAAAAATTTCTTCCAGCCCATTGATATTTTCAGCAACTCAACTCTGTGATCCAACTCCATTTGAGTGATCTTCTCTTCATAGGGCATCTTGATTGAGATTCTGATGTCAGTCATGCCTCTAGTGACATCCTTTTTAAGGTAAGGGTTATTTTGTATGACATGTAGGATGGTTGAGTATGGAGGTATGAAAAAGGATGAGACAAGTTGGATGGGCTTCTCAGCACTGGAGGAAGGGCCAACCAGTAAGGGAGAGGGGATGAATGATGGCATGGGTGGAGTGAAAGTAGAGGGTATGGGCTGAGGGACTTCTAGGGCAGGTTCATTAAGGTCTAAAATCTCTAGATTTGTTTGGGTTAGAATTGAAGAGGTTGGGATTAGGCCCTCGACATCTGTGGTAGCATCAGAAGTAGCTACAACAAGTGGGATATCAGGTTGGAATTGTGGGTAGGTGATTGGCAGAGGTAGGGGAATAATGGATAATTGGATAGGGTCAGGTTGGGGTTCTGGTTTAGGTTCAGGGTCTGTTTGAGTGGAGGCTTTGGTAAAGGTAGTAGGAGGGATTTCTGGTGTAGGTTCAATGGGTATAGCAGCTATGGTGATAGCTAAGGTTAAGGATTGGGGTGAAGGGGGTGGAGTAGGTAAATGGGTGGGTGTAGGGTTAGTTGGCTGCTGTGATGGTTGGGTTAAAAGTGACAATGTGGATTGGATGGCTTATAAGCTGGTTTGGATTGAGGCCTGGTTTTGGAGGGTGGAGGTCATGACTTGAAGGTTAGCCTCAATGGATGATTGGGTTTGGGAGTTGGCCAACACTTAGGATTGAAAGGAGAGCAATAGGTTGAGGATTTGGGGTAGGGGGTCAGGGGTGATAGGTGTTGTAGTTTGGATGGTTAGGATTGGTTAAAATGGGGAGTTGGGTGCATGGTGAAAGTTTGTTGGCTGTGGGGAAGTAGGTGTAGGGGTAAAATGGGGAGGGTGAGGTGAGTCTGGGAGAGGGGTGAATTCATAGTTGATTTTCCCTATGATAGAGGTCATCATGGCTGAGTATCCCTCTCCTGAAAGGGGACATGGTCATGGGTAGGAGAGAAAGGAATTGATTGGCCCAAAGGGTCAAGTGTATCAGGTGCAAAATATATAGAGGTGTCAATTGTGGTAGGAGGTTCAGTGGGCTGAGGTGAGGGTGGTGGCTGGCAAATGGTTGGGTCTGGGATGGGTGTGGTTTCAGGAATTGGGATAGTTTGGGATATGTAGGTGGGTTGGAGCTCAATGGCGTTTTTAATTACTTCCTTTTCTTTTTGTAGGTAGTTTTCACAGGTGGGCTAGGATAAGTTGGGTAAGTAGGCAAGGGTACAAGTATGGGTAAGGGTACAAGTGATGTAGTGATGGCTGAGCTAATGAATATGGTTGTGGGTGATTAGATTGTGGAGACTGTGGTAGTTGGTGATATTAGCTGGGGCAAAGGTAATGGGACTGTGGAAGGTTGTGAGATTGGGATTGAGGTAGGAGCTGGCATGGGCATTGAAGGGATGGCTGGCCCAGTTGAGGTGGCTGCAGAACTGGCAGCAACAAAGGCAGCAGCAGCAGCTACTGTTGCTTCTTGAATTGTGGGGCCTGCTTCAACTAGCAGCTCCTCTTTTTTCTTCTTCTTCTTCTCTATCAAAGTTCCACTGATCCCCCATTGCTTTTTGCCACATTTTCTGGGGGCCAAGGCAATAGTCTCCTCATTCATCATGAAAGGGTGCCCTCCTAGCTTCAGTAAGGCTGTAATAAGCCTATAGTAGGAGAGTGAATGGGGTTTCTGCTCCTTTTTTACCTTCTCATTAATGTCCTTTATTCCATCAAAAATTAGCTTGGCAGCATCAATGTAGTGATCCATGTGGAATGAGTAGAGTGTATCCGCAATAGAAACCTCCTCTCTTGCTCATGCCTAGAATAACACATATTTTTCCTCAGCACCCCATCCATAAATCTCAGGTTGGGGTGCATATCTCTCTTCCTAATGGACACTCCTGAGGCTGTGATCCCTCTAGTCAATCCTTGGCAATTTTCGGGATGGTGGCTTTCAAAGGGAGACCCAAGCCACACTTTGGGCTATACTTGGCTAGTATCCCAAGTATCTCAGCTATGGCTGCCTGGTTGAAGAGTATTTCAAACTTGTTTATCAATACTAGCAATGCTAGGTTCCCATCATCCCCAGTCTTCACTCTAATATTCTGATAAAATAACTGCACTAGTCTAGGGAAGACTGGTTGCAGTGGGGGCCTCAATAGGGGCAGCAAAGTTGCCTTGGTTAGGTACTCAATGGAGGTTGCTGTCTCAGATAGGTCCTCAAAGAAAACTTTGCCAAAAATGGTCTTTGCCTCCAGTTTAATTGCAGTCACAAATTCAGAGGGGACCCTGAGGTACTCATTATCTTCTTTCTCTTCAGGGTCAACCTCAGGGACCTCATGGGCCACAGCCTTGCCCTTTCTCTACTTTTTCATGGATTTTTCAGGGCTTTTGGCAGGTGAGTACTCCCTAGCCCTCTTCTTAGGAGAAAACTTCTTTCTGGTACCTTGGGCATCAGAGGCCACACCCTTGGCCTTGTTCACAGGGGCTACCCTCTTCTCAGTTTGCTCCATTTGGGGCCCAACTACTTGAGTAGGCACCTCAGAGGTCTCCACTATAGAGGCCTCCGCAATCCTCACTGATTTATGAGTTGCCCTAGAGCTGCCAGTATGTGGAGGGTTTAGCATGGCAGCCAATGCATTAATAAATTTTGAACCAGTGGCCATGGCTACTCAACTTCTCAAAATTAGGGCTTTAAATTCAAAGTGGAGATAGATCACACTCCAATGGATGTAAACCAACAAATTCCTCTCTCTTCTTAACTCTAAAATAATATCCAATCAAAATAAATGAGAGAGTGAGAAACCTTACCAAATGAAAGCTAGGGTTCCACTCCAACTGTGGCACAACGGATCAAATTCCTCCAAACCAAGTTCAAAGTGACCAGGAGGTGATGGGGAAACAGTTGTAGGAGGAAAATGGCTGATTTAGAGTAGTGTAGGCAATAGAGAAGAAAGAAGGGAAGAGGTAGCACGAGAGTGCTCAGTGGATTAGGGCAAAGAAGAAATGAAATGGCTAAGTTTGAAAATCCATAGGGTATATATGGTTGATCCTGTGCCTTGCGCACCATTCATCAGGTGCTCGCGAGCGCACTTTTCTCGCGCACTAAAATTTCAATCTTGCGAGAAGTGCTGTCGCGAAGAAGAAAGGTGCCTCGCGAGGACAGATTTAAAAGCTCTGTGTCTCGCGAGGTCACTCATGGGGCTCAAGTTGGGCCAAAGCGTGCGAAGCAGTTTTGCATCTCTCGCACAGCTTAGCTGTTAAACTTCGCGAGCTACATTCATTTAGAGTATCGGGAACCTTGCGAGGCAATTAATGGTGTGGCCTTCAGAAATATAATCGTGAGGCTCTCGCGCGGTATAAAATGTGTGAATTTCATTCTTCGCGCAGCTCCATGTTGCTGACAAGATAAAGCCTCGCGAGGCTCAATATTAGGCTTCAGCAAGCACTTCTGCTCATGAGGCTCTCGCGAGAAACAAAATTTCCAACAGAACTCTACGAGAAAGCTTCAAGTGGCTCACTAGTGTAAAAATGAGGCCATAGAGCCTCGCGGGAAAGCACAATTTAGCCTTTTTCTCAGTGTTGCACATTGACCAGTGCATCCATAATGTCATGCACCTATTCATTGTGCATCAACACTAACTCCTTCACATATACTTCATTTCATTATGATAATTTGGTTGCCCATTACCAACATGTGTACATCAAAAATTCAGAATGCTAAAGATATTCATTTAAATCAAATTCATGGCCATTGCAATGACAACACCTCAACCATATAGCAGCAACATCACATGCACCTCAACATCAAGTTCATGCACCCTAAATTCAGATGACCATTATGCACATATACTTAAAATAGAATAAAACAAAATAGGTAAACCAACGTCACAATAAAAATGGTAATTGACAGATTTCTAAGCAAACTAAAACAAAACACACATTTAACACATATGGTACATATTTAACAAAACTGTGGATCACTAAGCAGTAGGAGGTTAATGTAGGTGAATGGTCTGAGGAAGCTCCACTGAATTTTCTATACAAATTTTTAGCCTTTGACCATTCACATTCATGATCTTTCCAGACATAGGATCCAAGATCTCCATAGAACCAGATGGGGAGGCATGGATGATAGTGTAAGGTCCATCCCATCTAAATTTTAACTTCCCTAGAAAGAACTTTAATTTAAAGTCAAAAAGTCAAACCTTAGTATCAGCATTGAAGTCCTTCTTGTAATCAATGCAAACTCTCCAGCCTGTGGTCTCCCTGGCTAGTATCAACTCCCCAGAATCATAAGTAACAACTATTATGCTTGACTTTTTGGGTACCACCTAGATAGGTGACACCCACACTGAATCTGAAGTGGGGTAAATCACCCCTGCATCTAACAGTTTTACTATCTCTTTGAGAACCACCTCTTGCATGTGAGGATTAAGCTTCCTCTGCATCTCCCTAGAGGGTTTTGGACCCTCTTTCAAGTAAATTTTATGCATGCAAATTGAGGCCTCAATGCCTCCAAGATCAGCTATTATCCACCCCATTACCTTTTTATGCTTCTTGAGAACACTCAGTAATTCCTTCTCCTGCTCACTAGTGAGAGAGGAGGAGATAATCATTGGAAGCTTATTGTTCTACCCCAAGAAGGCATATTTTAATGTGTATGGGAGCTATTTCAGCTTCAGCTCAGGGGGACTTTTAATGGAAGGCAACAAAGGTACCTTAGTAGTTTGAGGAAGGGGTAGCAATATAGGTTTCTAACTGGAATGCTGCACTAGGCCCACTAAAGACTATGTTTTAGTGTTGTCTTCTGTCATGAGAGTTTGGGCCTCCTTCTCAACCATACTCCAAATATTTTTCAAGTCCTCTATCACATTATCCCAATCCAGCAGATTGGATAATTCTTCTTCTATAAGGCCATCTAGTACATCAATTGCACAATAATCCTCAATGTCCATCTAAGGTTGCCTTGCAGCATTATACACATTTAATTGGGCCTTCATGTTCCCAAAGGTCACCTCCATCACCCCTAGCCTACATTGAATGCAAGCATTTATAATGGCCAAGAATGGTCTGCCAAAGATGACAGGAATTGGGGGTTTTACTTTTGCAAGAGTCCATGTCCAAAATAAGGAAATCAGCAGGATAGTAGAACTTGTCCACCCCACCAATACATCCTCCACCACACCCACAAGTCTCCTCTCAAACCTATCAGCCAGCTAGAGCACAACTGATGTGGATTTTAGCTCCCCCAAATCTAGCTCCTCATATACAGAATATGGGAGCAGGTTCACAGTTTACATGTTCCAAGGCTATCCATAGAGGTCTGAGAAGGAACATGTAAACTACTGTTGCCACCATGGTTCCAAGGCTATAAGCTCAAGCTTCCATGGGCCTTTCAAATCAGCTCAAATCCTAAATGCATGCATAGAATGTACAAAACTATGGGCAAATAGGAGAATAATAGATTGAATACACAGTTAATATACAAATTCCATTGATCAATAGTACTTATAATGCAATTTCTCAAGGCAGAAGCCTTGTGCACAATAGCTCTACACAAAATCCCAATGGTTACAAGACCCATTACAAAATTGAATAAAATTAAACGTAACTGATTACAAAGGATGTAGCCAGCAAGTGCTTGGCTAGGGTCCAAGGCTTTGCAATTGGGAAAACACATGGTCCTTGAAGGAAGCACTCTGGGGCTGGGGTGGTGGAACTGCCAGTTGATTTTATTGCTGGGGCTGCTGTTGTTGGAAATTCGACCTTTGGGCATAACCCTGGTTAAATTGTTGCTGTGGCCCTTGAGGTAAGGCCAACATCTGCTGTGGTTGCATATAATTGTCTTGCCTCCACCTCAAAATTGGGTTGTCTCTCCATTGGTATCCAGCATTTTGGTGCTGGTATCCATATGGTTGTTTATTATAGCCACCAGATTGTTACTGTCCAAAAGATTGGGCAGCAGCAGCTTGTTCCATTACAAACTCAAGGTATTGCCCCGCAGATGGACATTCTTCTACTGTGTGCTGTGGAGATTGGCATATCAGACATGCCTCCATCACTTGTGTAGCCATTATGGGCTGCACCACAGTCAAAAGTTTATCAAATCTTTTAGTAAGATTGGCCATCTGCGTTCTCAGATCATTATTTCTCCTAACTTCATACATTTTTCCTTTAGAAGTCTCAGCCACCCCCAGCTTAGGAGATGGTTCTTGAACAGTTCTAGAAGAGGACATCTTCTGGAAAGCATTTTCACTTATGACCTCGAACAAGTCCCATGCCTCATCAGCTGTTTTATGCATGTACGTTCCACCACAAGAGGCATCTACCATGTCTCTGCTCTTCTCATCAATCCCATTGTAGAAGCTCTGGACAAGCTGTCAATCAGGGATCGTGTGGTGGGCACATTGTTTGAGCATCTCTTTAAATCTATCCCAGCACTGGTTAAAATCTTCAGTTGGAGATTGGGAAAAAGAAAGTATGCCTTTCCTCAACTGGCTGGTCTTGGTCTCTGGGAAAAATTTAGACAGAAATCTTGTCTGGAGGTCTTTCCAGGAGGTGATGTTGTTGTTTGGGAGAGTAGATAACCAGGTCATGGCCCTATCTTTTAGGGAGAAAGGAAAGAGCCTTAACCTAGTGTCTTCTGGTCCCAAACCAGCAATGGAGAACGTCGTGCACAGGGCCAAGAACTGGTCAATGTGCTTATAAGGGTACTTCCTTGCTAAGCCCATGGAAAGAGGGAAGCATTTGGATGATGGAAGTTTTGATTTCATAGTTTCCTTAAACATCAGAGAATTGGATGCTGAATGGAGAATTGTAATCATCCGGAGCATTCAATTCCTTCAATGTTCTAGGTTGCTCTTCACCCATAATTGCTATCTCAATTTCAATAGGGGGCTCAACTGTGGTGTGTCTATGCCTTCTCGGTCTTCTACCCCTTTCTATCTCAGGGTTAGCAGGCTCTAATGTAGGACTGAGGGATCTCCTTCCTAACATGCACAGACACCAACTGCAGGGAAGACTATTTACAGGCACATTGCACTTAATAAAAATTATAACTATCCTAATCAACTACTATGCTATGGAATCTTCAAATGAGAAATAGACTGAGTTTTGAGGGTTAGAGAAGTGCAAACAGAGGTAGCTAGACTCCCAATGCAATTCTACTCTCCTTATCTGCTACGGTCCAATTCTGTAAGATAAATTTCAAATGTAAATCAGCAGTATCAATTATTCACAAGTACAGCTACCAAAGAATAAAGAATTAAAAAATCTAGAGTATACTAAAAGATCAATCTCCCCGGCAATGGTTCCAAAAACTTGTTAGGCTATTTTTAAGTGTTTGCTACTGACTTTATTGGGGGCAGTGATAAGAATGGGGTTAATAAAAATGAATGAAAGGTGGATTGAAAATGATAGAGCAGCAAGCCTAAAATATTCACAATCCTGCAAGATACAGGGCCTGTTGTAGCAAGTTTTGATAAGTAAGAGTTTGTCCCACAGGGAAGTTGATCTTAAGCTCCAAGGAAGCCATCTTTAGTAGGCCCTCCAGATCTGACTACAGATCTGGCAATTCTAAATGGAAGGGGATTTAGGGTCACTAAAATCTAAATTCTAAGGTATCCTAATGTCTAAACTATAGAAAGGGTTAAGAAAGAAGATGGAGTGAGAAAATAAATATAAAGGGGTGAGAAGTTAAATATAAAGGGGTGAGAAGTATGCTATTAGGTTCAGATCTGATGGGTTTCATGACTCAAATTCAGATTTGCTGCTATAGAAGTCCTGTCCAATGGCTACATTATCACCGCTGAGGAGAAAGAATCCAACTCATCTCTGTGCCATGATCCAATCCCTTTATGGCTGGCTATCACCTGTCCACTTAATTGGTCACAGACTATCCAATTGGGAAACCACAGTCCAGAGATGGGTCAGAACAAGTTTATCATTGTAGGCACTACTTCGTCCAGGATACAAGCACAAGAATCCATAGGGAACCTCAACCTCTAAAGTGCTATGTGTGGGGCTAGGCTTGTATGGGAGCATGTTAGCCCAGACACATAGAACCAGCAAGAGTTTCAGTGCAGCCTTAGATCTAGCTGTCCACTGCTTTAGAGAGACTACAGTGATGCAGTCGCAAGCCTACAATCTCTATAACCAAACCAGATCTGCCATCTGATGGCGGGTCTATACACATATAGGGGAGTTTATCTCAGCACAATCTCTCACAGGGATACAAGCACAAGTGCAGAGAAGAATAATCCGTCTTGAGTCTGTGGGTTGGCCTCACCCTAAGGCTATAACCTGTCCACTTAAATGGTCACAGACTATCCCAGAGGTTATCCTCCTCACAAAGCTAAAGATAGAACAAGAAACATTACTGTCACCACCATGTTCACAAGGCTACAAAAGCTCATTGCTCCCATGGGGACTTCAGATCTAGTGGGTCCTGTGGTGGGGCTAGGCCTGTATGGGAGCATGTTAGCCCAAACACACAGGTCACTTGGATCTGAGTAAACCATAAAATCATTCCTCCATTGCTTGCAATACGTCCTAGCAATGGAGGATCTCAAGGTAATAGCCTTGTACAGAATAACTCACAAACAAAAATCCCATAAATGTAAAACACCCTATCATAAAACTCCATTAATCTATTCCAAATAGTCATACAAAGGCATAGCCAGCAAATGCTGGACTATGGAGAGAAGAAAAAGTAAAAAGAAATCTACCTAAACCTTACTAGAGATCTATAGCTACTGCAAGAAGAAGATAGACAAAATTCTATTCTAAGCCGAGAGACCCCTAAACCTAAACCAAGCTTAGGTTTATATAGCAGTTATTTTGGCGGCGCATTAGGGTTAGGAAACCCTAATTTTAACAATGCTACATGGCCTAATACTGTTCCTTGGATGCCTCGAGGTGCGTGCACAGAACTTGGAGCATTGGAATGCATGCCCTAATTGCTCAAAGTTCCCAGAATGTCCTCTGCAGAGGTGTGGGAGAGTTAGAGTCTCGTTAGGTAGCACTGGTTTCCAAGACTATCGCGTGGTAGCATGGTGTTCGTGAGATTGAATTAGCTTGAAATTCTAGCCGTCGTGGGGTTGTCTTAGTTGCAGCTGAAGCAGCCGCGCGATAGAGTATTGAATCCTCGTTGGATTTCTCTGGTCTTCATGGGATTGCACTTTCCTTTTGAATGGCGCAGGAATCGCGCGAGCAGTTTGTTTCTCAATGGATCTTCATGAGGATCCTCGCGAGGACGTGATGTGCATTGGTCTCTGAACTGCGCGAGAGGTTTTTCTAAAGTTTTACATCTCGCGGCCACTGCACGACAGCTGCACACAGAGATACCTGGAGCTCTCTCTCCTCAGCTAATCTGAGTGAACTGCGCAAGGTTTGAGAGCTGCTTTCTTGAGCTGTGCGAGACTACACGATCATTTATATTTGAGCTTCGCCAGAGCTGCACGAACTATGCTGCAGGAGCTCTTCTGTCACTAAACTGCATGAGAACGGTGCAGATAATTGGTATGATGTTATGGGAAACTCGCGAGGATTGCGCGAGGCAGGCTTTCTGAGTCATGTGAACCTTGCTACAGCTGCGCGAGGCTCATTTCTTTCTTTGCTACTGTTGTGCTCTGCCTTCATGCAGTCATGCTCTCTGTCTTCCATTCTTCTGGGAGACTTCTGGGGTAAAAGTGGGCTCCTTAGCAGGATTAAGGCCTTATTGCAGCTGCTGTTTATTACCTGCAGAACAGGCTTAAAGTACTTTTATTAAATGATTACGGGTCTAACAAAGATTAAGTTAAGGGGTGAAAAGTGGTACTTTTCAGGTCTTAATAGACCCAAATTACAAGGAAGAAAAGAGCCAGTTATCGCTAAGGGGCAGAAGGTCTGATTCGGGTTAGGATACAAGCCCACAGAAGAAGAGGTCCGAGAGGCCAAAGAGAAAGCCAGGGTCGCCACGGCTGTAAGAGCTCGAGGAATAAACATAGAAGAGAAACCTCGCCCTAGGTGCACATCAGGGATTCCTTTGTCAGCGCAGGGGTCGTAAAGATCGATCAAAATGGGGTAACCCATTTGACTCCACACAAACCCATAGCCCCAATCTATCCCACCAATCCCCAGATCTCCCTTCCCAGCTTGGAGATAGATTTGGCTGCATTGTCCCTTTTCGAAGAACGACGGTCGGTACCTGAACAAACCCCCCCTGTGGTGAATCACCATAAGACCGAGTTATCGTTTGAGGACATGATCTCAAACGAAATGGGGATCAATATGATGGAGGCTGACTCCAATGAGCCATATTAGTCAGCACCCTCCATCCCAACAGGTAAAGAAGTGGCCCCTTAGGTACACAATTGGGCATCTTTGCCTCAAACCCTAAAAGCAGGGAGTGGCCTATCATTTGGCAGCCATTTCCCCAAAAAAAACACCTACAAAAAGTGAGCGAAGCCCTTGGCAAACAATACCTTGTGTATATGGCAACCCGCCTTGCCAAGGGTCCGTCTCCGAAGAAAACAAAAATCTCAAAAATATGGAAAAAATACAAAATCTCAAAAACATGAAAACACACAAAATCTCAAAAACATTGAAAAAATCTAAAGTCTAAAAATATTGTCATTTAAAATTCCAGAAAATGTCCCACAAAAGGATGCCTCAATCAAAATGCCCATCCCACGTGAAATCGACCCCTTCCCTGTAGAAATACAAGAAGAGGTAGGGATGACGAGTCTGGACGAGGATGTCCCCTTCGAGGAGCTCCCCAATGAGCTCCTTGACCGATTTGCCGACTTTGAGTATGGCCCTACCCCCATTGTCGAAGAGACCGAAGACGTCAATCTGGGAACTGAGGAGGTTCCCAGGATAACCAAAATTGGAACATCACTGTCTCCTCAGGAAAGAAAAAGCATGATCGACTTCCTTCGGTCATATCAAGACATTTTTGCCTGGTCGTACGAGGACATGCCTGGTCTGGATACTGATTTGGTTGAGCATGAGTTACCCCTCTACCCTGATATGAAGCCAGTGAAGCAGAAACTGAGACGTCTTTGACCCGAGTGGATGTTGAAAGTCAAAGATGAGGTCATCAAGCAGTACGACGTGGAGTTTCTCATGGTATCCAAATACCCGTAATGGCTAGCCAATATCGTACCTGTGCCAAAGAAAGATGGAAAGGTCCACATGTGTATCAATTTCCGCAATTTGAATAGAGCAAGCCCAAAGGATGATTTCCCATTTCCACACATCGACATCTTGATTGAAAATACTGCACAACACGGGATGCTTTCTTTTATTGATGGATTTTTGGGATACAATCAGATAAAGATGGCAGAGGTTGATCATGAGAAGACAACGTTCATTACCCCCTAGGGAACCTTTTGCTATCGATTCATTCCATTCGGGTTGAAGAATGTCGGCGCAACGTACCAGAGAGCTATGACTGCACTATTTCATGACATGATGCACCGAGAGATTGAAGTGTATGTCGACTGCATGATAGCCAAATCACTAGAGCAAAGGCACCATCTGGTAAACCTTCAGAAGCTGTTTGAATGGCTGAGGAAGTATCAACTATGATTGAATCCACAGAAGTGCGCATTTGGTGCTATGTCAAGGAAACTTCTAGGGTTCATCGTCAACAAGAGGGGGATCGAGGTCGACCCAATCAAAGTCAAAGCAATCACTGAAATGCCACCGCCATCTATCGAGAAAGAGGTTAGAGGGTTTCTGGGCAGAATACAGTATATCAGTCGGTTCATTGCATAGCTAACTCCAATCTACATGCCAATCTTCAAGTTACTAAGGAAGAGTTCGCCTATTTTAGTACAACCTAAGCCAGGGAGAGCACTCTTGATGTATCTCTCCACGATGTAAGTTTTGATGGGATGTTTCTTGGGGTAGCACGATGAAATGGGAAGAAGAGAGCAAGCCATTTACTATTTGAGCAAGAAGTTTACTGATTATGAAGCACGCTACTCTCATCTGGAGAAAGCATGTCTAGCTCTTGTATGGGCTACTCAAAGGCTCCGCCACTACTTGCTATCTCAGGCGGTTCTACTCTTGGCCCGAATGGACCCATTAAAATACCTATTTGAAAAGCTAGCTCTCATTGGACGAATCGCACGATGGTAACTTTTATTATCTGAATTTGACATCACGTACGTCACTCAGAAGTCGATCAAGGGGCAGGCGCTTGCTGATCATCTTGTCGACAATCCTTTACTTGATTATGAGCCTTTGAGAATTGAGTTCCCCGATGAGGACATCCTGTTCATGACAGAAGATGATACAGAAGAAGTAGAAGAATCATGGGTAATGCACTTTGACGGAGCAGCAAATGTCGAGGTCAAGGAGTTGGCGCCATCCTGATTTCACTGAAACGATCCCATGTACTGGTCTCTATCAAGCTCAACTTCCCTTGCACTAACAATATGGCCAAGTACGAAGCTTATGCCACTGGCCTGCAGGCGGCTCTCGATTTGAATGTAACTCACCTTCGAGTATTTGGTGATTCACAGTTAATCATATGTCAGACGAATGGTGACTGAAAGATGAAAGACGAGAAACGGATCCCCTATCATGAACACCTCAAGGATCTGATAGCTTGCTTCCAAGATGTGACTTTCTCATACGTCCCTCGGATAAGGAATCGCTTTGCCGACGCATTAGCAACTTTGGCATCAATGATTGAAATCCCCTATGGTGTTGAGATGAAGCCGATTAGGATCGAGTAGAGGAATGAGCCAGCCTTTTGCCTCCTGATTGAGGAACCTACAAAGCCTGATGATGAGCTACCTTCGTTCTCAGATATTAAAAATTTCCTCGAGACCCTAACTTTTCTAGAGGGTACATCCAAGGTAGACAGACGAATCATTCAACGTTTAGCGGCAGGTTACGTCATTTGCGGGGAATGCCTCTACAAGCGATCATACAATAACATCTTACTTAGGTGCCTCACTGAAAATGAAGCGGTCAATATTATAAAAGAAATCCATGAGGGAGTATGCGGAGCCCACGTCAGCGGTCACATGCTCGCTAAGAAAATCCTACGGCAGGGATACTTTTGGACCACCATGGAATCAGATTGTTGCAAACATGTTCAAAAATGCTACAAGTGTCAAGAACACTCCAGTCTAATACACGCTTCTGCCATTGATCTTCATTGCATGACCACTCCTTGGCCATTTGCTACCTGGGGCCTTGACATTGTCGGAATGATTAATCCAAAAGCATCAAACGGACATCGATTAATCCTCGTCGCCATTGAATACTTCACCAAGTGGGTAGAAGCAGCGTCATATTCCAACATCACGGCCAGTCACGTTGAGAAGTTTCTCAAGAACAATATTGTGTCCTGATTTAGAGTACTCAAAGATATCATCATGGACAATGGCACAAACTTTGCGAATAAGCGCATTCGAGACTTCTGCGAGCAATACAAGATCAAGCGCCATCGGTCATCCCCTTATCGGCCTCAAACTAATGGAGCCGTGGAAGCCGCAAATAAGACAGTCGTTCGCATCCTTGAGGAAATGGTTGTCACTTATCGAGATTGGAGCGAAATGTTGCCATTTACTTTGTGGGCCTACCGAACGTCGATCCGTACCACTACAGGGGCAACACAATTCTCCCTTGTGTATTGAACTGAGGTCGTCCTCCCGGTAGAGGTTGAAGTACCCTCGCTTTGAATCCTCATAGAATCAGGCTTACCCGAAGTAGAAAGAGAGAGATCTCACTTTGAATAATTAAACTTATTGGACGATAAGAGACTCCTAGCCTTGTGTCACACTCAAGTTTACCAGGGGCGAATCGCACATGCTTACAATAAACTGGTCCTCGGTCGAGATCTAAAGGTAGGAGACACTGTGCTGAAGAAGATCTTCCCATCCCTCCATGCCGATCCAAGAGGAAAGTTCAAGCCAAACTGGGAAGGACCTTACGTCATCTGAGAAGTGCTGCTAGGATACACCATCCGCCTCACCACCATGGGCGGAGATCATCTTCTTGAGCCCATCAACACTGGATACCTCCGACGGTTCTACTCTTAGTCTATCGCGATAAGGTAAGTATTGATGAAACAAACACGTGGCTGTTTAAGAATCACCCAAAAGAGGCCATCATTCCAAGCACAGTAGCAAAAAAAAAAGCATCCCTTAA
Source organism: Chloranthus sessilifolius (assembly GCA_021018995.1). Classification (NCBI taxonomy): domain Eukaryota; kingdom Viridiplantae; phylum Streptophyta; class Magnoliopsida; order Chloranthales; family Chloranthaceae; genus Chloranthus; species Chloranthus sessilifolius. The sequence goes on along the minus strand of CM037597.1, from coordinate 72,623,445 downwards.
AAAATGAAGATATCCTTTGCTACCCCATTTGAGCCTGGGCCTTTTTTCTTTCAATAACTCCTTTCCCAAAAAAATGTGTGTATGTACATTCAAAAAAGAGAAGTAAAATTACCATCACAATCCAAAGAGCAAAACCTAAAAAAAAATAAAAAGAAAAAAGGGATTGCCTGAAATAAAACAAAAAGAACAAAAATATGGGGCATGTACAGTAAGATCCCCAAGGAAGAAAGTATGTTGAGAAAACTGAAGCCGTATTAAAGAAACACTTTTTTAGCCCAGCATACCTTCAAATTCTAACCTGACCCATGGCCAAGTTACACTCTGAAGAAAGCCCTCTTTTTTGGTTCATAAGCAGTCATAGCATCTGTTAAAGTCAACACAAGCCGAGTTGTGAGACGACTCCTGAACCCACCTAGTCAGCTATGATGGAATCAACGTCTATGTCGTGGCTGTTGAAAATGGAAATGAAAAAGAATAAATAAAATAAAATAAAATAAAATAAAATAATAATAATAAAATAAAATACAAGCTCAAAGCAAGATGGACGTGGTGAAAACCCGAAAGGGCGCTACGGGTAAAAACAATGAGTTTGTGCGGACCAGGTGAAAACTCGAAGGGGCGCTTGGGGTAAGAGAGCTAAACCCATGGACGTGGTGAAAACCTGAAAGGGCACCATGGGTAAAAAAGGAGATAAATGAAAAGAAAAAAAAGAGAGAAGGAGAAAAAAAAGAAAAAGGAAGTGTTGGAATGATTGATTAAATGTTTAAGGAGCCCTCTTGGTTACTTTCCTTGATCCCTTTTTAGGGGCCGCTCATGCTAGTTCGAATCGAGTCCCGATCAGAATTGTCTTTGTGAAACTGTACCACCAAACGTATGACCCGAGGCAAGGAGAAAGGTTTGACTCAATCCAAAGGGATCAATGTTCCGGCCTCGACAAAAATTGGAAACCCACCCAGGTACAACTTCAAAGAAAGGGTTCGACCATTCAAAGGTGGACCCAGGGTTTCCCAAAGTTTCACCTAGTGAGTAAGGCACAAAAAAATAAAAATAAATAGATAAATGCACAAAATAAAACCAAAAGGCCAATAGATCTGTATAGATGTATATAATAAACTACCTTTTGCACCACTTACACCACGTCCCAAAAAAAAATAGTCGGTGTGATGACTAACGTGTTTTCATTTTTACAAGTATAAACAAAAACAACCAAAACATAAAGAAAATATGTATACCGAAAAAACGTGTGTGTATCTGTAAAGGGGTTTTTTATGGCCCTTTTCTGTATATCTGATCTGTGTAAAAAATTGTGTGCAGGAAGGAGTTAGCGACCCAGCTCGCGCTTCAAAGCGCTAATCTCAGCATGAAGGACATCTTCTCGAGCATTCCGTTCAGTCAGCCAACGACCATATAGGCTCTTGAACCTCTTTCCAGAAGAATCAGCGGCTCCAAAAGCAATGTTCAGTGATCCCTTCAAATGGAGGACCTCACTCTCTGCTGTTTCTGCTCTAACCTTTTCATATGCCCAAAGTTCTTACAGGATCCTCTTGTCATCCACCAGTAACTTGATGCGGGCTCGGAGTGCCATCTCTCTCTTTGGCCAGGGGCCTCCAGTGTCAATAATCATTGACAAATTTGGACAATCGACAGCAGACCGCTCAGTCAACAGCCAGGCCTCATACTCAGGCGAAGTCCTAACCGAGTCTCCCTACTCAATATCACACATCAGTGTTGACTGATGCGTCTCTTAAAGAGCAGCAACCCGATCTATGTCCCCAGAGGACCCCCTAGAAAAGATCAAATCACATAAAGGGGGTCTGGCCTCACAAGGAACCTGCTGAGGACTGTCGAACTAATGCAACACTCAGAATGAGAAGTAAACGGTGCTACCCATCAATCCTAGGAGGGTGATGCCCTCGTGATCTCTACTATGAATTATCAGGAAGGTCCGATCCAACTAAGGAAGCCTCCATGTCAGCTCATCATCGACCAACCAAAGTTTCAAAGCTGACACATCGCCCTGGGGAAGCAAGTGGCATCTACCTAGAAAACATTGGGCCACCTAGCCTCGGGCAAAATAAAAGTGAGGCACAGGCCCCAAAACCGCAAAATGCTCACCCAACTAGACCTGAAGCAACAAGGGGCATCCCCGAAGGCCCTCCACCTTACCCAAAGCAAAGGAATCAAGGCATCAGTACAACTCAGCAAGCACCAAATGCATCATGGACCGGCCCGCCTTCAGCTCCACCAAAATATCACAAACTGCCAATGAGAATCTCTCTCCCTCGGTGAAGAAGAGGATTTCAGAGATGAGACCGAGTGCCAGAGCTTTCACGTTAAAAACATTCTTGACCAGCAATTTTCGGAGACTTTCGTCACCGAAAAGTTCTTTGCGGAATTTCAGCGAACACCTTGTGGGCCCCCTGATGAGGTTTTTCTCGTGCTTAGATTTCTTCAAACCGAGAGTAAGGTGAATGGATTTGGAATAGCCCGGCCGAGGTGTAACTCTTGCAAGGCCCCTGTGAAGCTTTAGGCCAGACTGATTGGATAGCTCCTCAAGGGTTGGGGTTAGCTCCCGCTTCCCAAAATGAAATACGTGGAAGTTCACATCCCAAAATGAAGCGGTGGCATGAAGAAGTTCCCACTGAAGAGGAACCTCTAGGAAGGAAGGAAGGAGAGATAGCCTGAGGCACTCCAAGTCAGCGAGCTAACTCTCATTCAAGCTCCCAAACTAGGCCGCCAAAAATTTGGGCCCCAAGCCCAATGAAGGGGGTAAATTGGCTCCGGGGCCTCCACGTAAGGGAGGGCTAGAAAGCGGGTCCATGAATGTATAGGGATCTTTTGGGAGGATAAAAATCAATGTATGATGATGGACCCGCCTTGAAAAAAAAAAGAGAGCAAAAAGAACCAGTCAAAGAGGCCAAGTAAAAAAGAATTGATTTTTTGGAACAACTCGGGTATATAAGGACCCACTGCTCCCCAGGTTAAACTTGGCACAACTAATAGTTGTGCCAGTGCATTTTCAGCCCTCATTTTGCCTGGCGTAACTATTAGTTGCGTCAGTACAAATTCTTTGAGATTTTTACCTAGCGCAACTAATAGTTGCTCCACACTCCCGACCCCCCCTCTTCAGCCATTTTGGGACCTAGCTGGGAAACTTGCACCCCTTTTATTTATTTCACACACCCTGGTCATTTAACAACTGGGCCTTTGTTTTGTTCATGTGCAGGACTGATCCAACATCAAGGTATGCAACCCAAGGGGTCACTTTCTGAGAGCATTTTTGGGCAAACACATCCTGCAGAGAAACGGATCTGATACTAATAAAATCAAAGCGGAACTATCTTCCAAAAATAATAATAATAATTCATTTCCAGGGTATCACATCAACCATCCCTTAAATTATTTAAATATATCCAAATTCCAAAAGTACTGAGTTTTTTTCAAAAAAAAAAAAAACTAAAGGCCTATCCCGGGTTTGCACCCTTTGACTTCTTACGACAGCGAGAAGAACTCTGAAAAGTCCGCATGTCCCCCACCCTAGACCATGCCTGCGAGATCCTACTGAGTAAGGAGCGTGACTCCTTAGCATGAGCACGCTGCGAGGCACAAACCAAGGCCATGAGTCAGGATCAGTTAAGGGGAAAATGATGACAAGGAAAATAAAGAGGAAAAGAATAGCAAGGTATTCACCGTCTCGACCTCCCTAAGCTCCGCTAGGTGGAAATGATATGTCGTGTATTCCATGGCCGAGTTGAAGTCCTACGTTTAGAACAATGCAATATGAGTTGTTAGGACAATCCTAAAAGCGTGTGCAGAAGGAAGCCAAAATGGAGGGAGATGGGTCATTCAAAGACTTACCCCTGGGACCACATCAGGAGAGGGAACGCGGGCCGCTTCGATAGAGAGCCATGCCTGTCGATCTGCATCAGCACAGAGGCTCGAGAGGAAGCTATCATCAAGGCGCCGGAAGGTCCCATAGACTATGGACGGATCACCACCAGGGATATCACTGTGAGAGGTCCCCGACGGACCAGCACCCGACGAGCCCTCACCCGAGGGACTAGTACCAGAGGGGGCAACACTAGAGGGATCCACCCCTGACATATCAGCTGCACTGGGTTTGCCTTCGCCATCCGAATCGTCTCCTAGGACAAACTATGAACAAAATAGAGATCCATTTAGAAGGGACAAAAATTTTATAAAAGAAGAAAATGAACTAATGCAAGCCAAGACAAATTACCTGACCGAGCGGGCTGCCAAATGCCAGAAAATTGGCACTAGGGATAAAGCGCGGCAAGATGAATCAATGAGGTAAACACTCATACCAGAGATGATAGTCCCCAGGCACGTGAAGAGCATGGATGCGGATCCCATTGCTGAAGAAAGCCGCTGTGAGCTCCTCAATACTACCAGCAGGATACCAGACATCCACCTGGGGGTCCACGGGTATAACATAATGGCCTTGAAACTAGTGCACCACTCACTCTCCCAGATAATAAAATTTAGCCCACACTCCATAAAAGAACGCGACGCGGCGATTGCTGAATAAACGGGAGGCACCTACAGGGCGGCCCAAAAACCTCATTGGCATTTGTAACTCGGCCCCCGTTGGCATTTGTGAAAAGGGTCTTGCCCAGCAAGAGTAAGAGGGTGATGCGAGCTAGGACAATCACCCGCTCTGGCGTAATATAGAGCAGCCTATCTTGCTGACCCAAGTCCACCAACTCATCAGGTGAAAAGAGGGAGGTCAACCAAGACATCTTGACCTCTATGCCATGGGTCTACCCGCGAGGAGGATAGGCCCCAATCAGTTGAGTAATGTCCTCCCGGCTCGGTACCGCTAAATCGAATATCGGTATCCCCCCCACCCTGATATCGGTGATCATGGCCCAATCGACGGGCGTCAACGTCATCTCGGCGTACGACATATGGAATGTCATAGTCTCAGGACGAAACCTCTCGATCCGCGCCTTCAAATAGGTAGCATCGGCCCTCATGGCGGGACAGGACAAGAACTACCCAAAGCCCACCTGCTCCAACAAGACCTTCACGACGGGGGGGACGTAGAGGTAGAACTCGTGAAAGTCAAGCCACCCCCTGCGGAATACAATATTAGGCAGGTCCTGCACCCAAAGGAAATGCGCATCAGATCAAAGAGGCAAAGCAAAAAGAAAAGAAAAGTGCATAATGGAAATAAATTGAACCTCTCTTTTACCTTGCCCGCTATCCCAAAGTTTGAAATATGGGTGTGCTGCTGGTGAAGGAGGTCGACCCGGGCAGCCTCGCCCTGCATCTCAAGCCACGAGCCCGCTTTCCGTTCCACCTAGACAAATTCTTCCCCCCGCGGGCCATATACTATCTCGGGTCCCTCCTCGGGGCCCTCCTTGGGAATGTGCTCATCACCGCCTGACATACTGGGGCAACAAAAGGCAATCACATCTGGTCAAGTACAAAGATACACGTGCAACGAGTTCTTAAAAAAAAAAAACAACAACAAAAAAAACAAAAAACCTTTTACTTTGTCTTTCAAAAAAAAAAAACAACAAAAAAGAAACCTTTTACTTTGTCTTTAAAAAAAAAACAACAACAAAAAAAAAACCGTTTTACTTTGTCTTTAAAAAAAAAACAAAAACAAAAAAAACAAAGTTCTTTCAACAAAAAAAAAAATCCTTTTCACTTTGGTAGAAAAGTTCTTTCAACAAAAAAAATCCTTTTCACTTTGGTAGAAAGGTTCTTTCAAAAAAAAAAGAAAAGTTCTTTCAACAAAAAAATCCTTTTCACTTTGGTAGAAAAGTTCTTTCAAAAGAAAAAAAAAGAAAAAAAAGCAATCCTTTTCACTTTGTTAGGAAAATTCTTTCAAAAAAAGAGAAAAAAGCAAATAAAATCCTTTTCACTTTGTTTGGAAAATTCTTTCAAAACAAAAATAAAAACGAAAAAAGCAAATAAAATCCTTTTCACTTTGTTAGGAAAATTCTTTAAAAAAAAAAAAGGAAAAAAGCAAATAAAATTCTTTTCACTTTGATAGAAAAGTCCTTTCAAAATACAAAAAGAAAATAAGATCCTTTTCACTTTGTTAGAGAAAAATTCTTTCAAAACAAAAAAGAGAAGAAAAAGCAAATAAAATCCTCTTCACTTTGTTAGGAAAATTCTTTTAAAAGAAAAAGAAGGAAAAAGAAAAAGAGCCTTTTACCTTAAAAATTCTTTCGAAACAAAAACAAAAAAAACCCCTTTACTTTGTTTAAAAAGCTTTCAAAAAGGAGGAAAAAAAAAAAGAGTTCCTTTGGTTACAAAGTTCTTAACGAAGAAAAAGAAAAAAAAAACCCTTTTACTTCATTTAAACAAAACAAAGAAAAGAAAAACAAAACAAGGTTCCTTCAAAACCAAAAAAAAACCTTTTACAAAAAAAAAAACAACAACAAAACAACAACACAAAAACAAAAAATATGTGTAAACAACATAATACAAAAAAAAAAACCATTCCATATAAAAAACCCAAAAAAAAAATATATATATATGAACCTATAAACCCATAAAACTATAAAAAAAATAATAATAAAGCATTAATCATAAGGAACCATCCACACATCGTCAATAAGCATAAAAACAATAAAGATGAACCATTTCCCATCTAAAAATGCAAGATCAACATCTTATTTATAAAGAAAAGCAAGAGAAATCAAAGGAAATAAGTTTTGATGGTTACCTTTCGAAAGATAATGGGTCTTTGGTCTAGCGTGAGCCGACGATTGATCCACACAAGCAAAACGATGGCAATGGAGCGCACGTAGGGACAATGGGAGGAAACCCTAGGAAGAGGCAGTTTTCGATTTCAAAGGAGAAGGGGGGAGAAAATTTTGAAATAAAGCCCCCCCAACCCGAACTCGGGCTGTTTAAATTCCCCAGGAAAATTAGTTGCGCCAGGAAAATTTTTTCCCTCCACTTGCTTGGCGCAACTTATAGTTGCGCCAGGCTATTTTGAGGTCCCTAGTGACTTGGCGCAACTATTAGTTGCGCCAGGCACTTAGGACGGGTTTTGGGCCTGGTACGGGCCAGATAAGAAGGTTGGTTGCCCACTTCTTCCTTATTTGTTTTATCGCCCACGACCGATGCACACACTCGTAAGACGAAATTTCGATCATCCATCGACTCGACGAGGAAGCCATGCTAAAATAAAGAAGGATCGAGATCAATAAGCACCTCGGTCCTACACAAAAAAAAAAAATTCAAAATCCCCACAGAAAAGCCAAAAAACAAAAAAAATCCCAAAAATTCACATAAGTTTAAAATTCCGAAAAAAATCACATAAACTAGTTTGAAAAATCCCAAAAATTCACATAACTTCAAAATTTCGAAAAAAATCACATAAACTAGTTTGAAAAAATTTCAAAGAATTTCACATAAAATAATAACTTAAACTAGTTTGAAAAATTCCAAAAATTCACATAACTTCAAAATTCCGAAAAAAATCACATAAACTAGTTTGAAAAAATTCCAAAGAATTTCACATAAAATAATAACATAAACTAGTTTGAAAAATCCCAAAAATTAACATAACTTCAAAATTCCAAAAAAATCACATAAACTAGTTTGAAAAAATCCCAAAGAATTTCACATAAAATAATAACTTAAACTAGTTTGAAAAATCCCAAAAATTCACATAACTTCAAAATTCCAAAAAAAATCACATATTTTTTTTTGAAAAATACCAAAAAGTTATTACAAAATAATAGTCGGAGATCAGAAATAGAGAATCCCCACAAAAACGCGTAAGCACAAGGCGGTAAAATGTCAATAGTTTATCCGCAATGCAGTTGTGCGATAGTTGTGCCATACTAAAGTCCTGAGTCGGAGGTTCATCTCAGATTTTTGGATCCTACTTTAAGGAAGAAGCAATAGTGTCGGTCCCGGTCAAACAGTCAATGTTTCGATCGAGTCGACTCCACTACTAAATCTTTGCGACGAGCGCTCTGTTATGGATTCATATGAACTTAAGTGTCTTAAGCTCCAAATTCTCCGTTGGAAAAGGTCAATCGTTGGTTGAAACCAACCTGTTAAGAATGAGATTACATATCAATCAAACTATGTGCAACCATGCATTTGGAAGGGTTCATTTTCCTTTCATTTTCTACAGGCTTAAAACCTGTATGGGAAATGGTATCCCTGTAAAGTGTACGTCATGCGTTTGGGTATCCGTATGATGGTCGTTTGTCCCCGTAAATTATACCTGAGTGGGTCCGGGTCGGGACTTCCATCGCCTTTATTGTTGCTTGTTGCCCTTGATGGGTGCATGATTATGCATAGTTAATTGATGTTTATGATTATTGTTAGCAGAGACCAGGATTAGATGTCCTTTCATGGAGACACCCCAATAACTAGTTGGACCTATGTAGTGGTATTTGAAGGTGGATGCTCTGGGTCATGTGGATCTGGGGCACGTGTTCGAAAATGGCATGTACTCCCAAAAAGTATTGTGACATCTATCCACTTCGCTCGGGCAGTCACGCTAAATAAACTTCGGGGTCGATGGGTTTACCCAAAGTCCTCGAACCCTGCGTTCAGCAGGAGCACCTGCAAACAGTCCAATGAGGCTGTCAAATGCCTCGTGGGATTGGACACAAAATGTGGAGCCTTGCGTATGTTTACTTTGCACCCATCTTTGAATGTGGATCGATCACCCCTCTTACTTACAAAGTTGTTGCATTCAGAATGAATCTAGAACTTTAATCACCTTCAAATAATCTAAAGAAGTGGACATTTTTTCCTCACTAACGGGCTTTCGCAACTCGAGAGGCAGACGTTTTTCCCAACTATTAGGCTTTCACAACTCGTTCCACCTTGGTTATGCCCAGTAATGTCGCTAAGCGCTTGGGAACCAATTACCTCGAGAAACGAATGTTTAGCTTGGAACCCCAGGGCTTTCGTTTTCTCACCATATTACTCACTTGATGTTTGAAGTTCATTCTGAATGCAGTGGACCCATCAGTAATGCCTTGGGCCTCTTCGGATGTCTCTTTTCTTTGGTATACGATCATTAGTGATCGGATACCAAAGAGGGGCATCTGTAGACACCCAAATTTTTCCTAAGGCCTGATCGAAACACCTTTCGAGAGAGGTACAATTCTGAGCTTTTGATGGCATGTATGAAACCCTTAGGAAACACCCCAAACCTTTGGGAATCACCCTAGATCCCTTAGGAACCTACCTTGAACCTTTAGAAACCAATCCCAACCCTAGAACCCCTTCAAAACCCCAAACCTAACCTTCCCGAATAATGGATAAGGAGGGGTGCACTAGAACTAGCAACAGCCCTTTACAACCATTGAGTCCCATACCATTGAAGAGTAGAGGTCGTCAGCTTTTCGACGGTCCAAGAATCGCCCCAATCGGAGGTATACATTAAAAGATATGGCAAATCGGGTCTGGAGGGTAGGAAGATAAAGTCAAGTGGGCCCCCCTAGGGATTTGGCGCAACTAATAGTTGCGCCAGGCCATTTCTCTCCAGAAATGGCCTGGCACAACTAATAGTTGCACCAGTAATAAACTTTGCCTGGCGCAACTAATAGTTGCACCATACTAATCCCCCTATTTATAAGCATGGCGTAACTATTAGTTGCGCCAGATTCAAATGTAGGCCCCACTCTTGCGAGCTAACGTCCAGCACTGGTCTGCACTATTTTACTGTACATTTACCTAGCGTAACTAATAGTTGCGCCAGGCATATGAATAGTGACTATTGAATTTTGCCCTAAATTTCATGTTTGGGGTTTGACTTGTTGACCACCTTGACCTTTGGGGTGCATTTTGCTAGCTCTGTTGCACTCTTTTGAAACCTATTTGCACCCCTTTAAGTGGCTTAAGGCCTCACCCCATCATCCACCATTGGAGGACCTTTTCACACTCTTCAAGGATCCAAAAATCCTAAGAAACCTTAGATATTGAATTACCTAATTCTTAACCTTGTTTAGCCTCTAAACACCATCCTAATCCACTCATCTCCGATAAATAGAGCCCCCCACCCCTTGGTTTAGGGGTTGAGAATTTTGGCCTAAGAGAGAAAGAGCTTGAAGTGAGAAGATCTTTCTCCCTTCAGTACACACTTCCCATACAAATTTCAGAATTCTAAAACCTCCTTTGAGTGATATTTTTTCACCTTAGATCCTTAGTTTAGGTATATGCTACCCATTCTCCTTCCCTCTTTACCTCTTAGTTAGCACGCCTTAGAGGTTAGAACCCCTCTTTCCACCATACAAGCCTTCAAAAGCTCATCAAAGCAAGCCAACGCAAGGATCTCCTACGTTGCTACAAGGGCCCAAGGGCTCCGGCTCTCCCCTTTCTTCTCTTATCTCTCTCTAGCTCCCTCCATCCTCCCATTTGTGCCGTTACGCTGTCGACTTTTCTGTAGGAATGGAGGGGCAAAAATAGGATTCTAAGCACTTTTGGGCAAGAGGAAGCTATTTTTTTTCCTTTTACTTCATTTTATTTTTAGCCATTAGTAGAGATCGCGTTAAGCGGGTTGATCGGGTGCCTAACACCTTTCCAATCGATAATCGAAGCCCCTACCAAAGAGCCTTTGGTGTGGACCGGATTCAGAGTCATATTTTTAGCACTTCAGTGCTTATAAAAATGAACTAGGTTTCCCGGGACACCGAAAGCTCCGGGTGGCAACTCTATATTTTTGTTAGAGAGCGCATCGTCGTAATGGGATCGTCTCGATTCCCACAGTTGCACACCATGGATGCCGAAAAAGATATTAAGGATAAGTATAAAAGAAGAGATCAGCAAAGTAAGAATAGGATAGGTCAAATGCAAACTAATGTCTCTGAATAGGCAAGTAAGAAAGTGAGATTCTTGACAACAAAATCCTCTCAACCTACTCGGGCTACTAATTCAGGGATAGTGACATCTATGCCTACGATGCCGAGACTATTGATGCCAGCACCTCATCAGCCCACTCAGTCAGACCTTTCTCCGACTAGAGCATCGATAGTGCAGCAAACATCACACACTACTTCAACCACACTAGTTTAGCCATGCTCACGATGTGGAGGACAACACCAGACAGTGGAATGATGGTTGGTCACTGGCGCATGCTTCAAGTGTGACCGAACAGGACATCGGATAAAGGATTTCCCTAAAGCAACTAAGGGAAACACGAGATAGGCATCTACTCCAGGGTTATGATAGATAGCTTATGATTTGAACTTTTGAGGTGGTGATGTACCTGGATCAATAAATTTCACATTTTTTTGTGATTATGACACACCTTGACTATATTAAGTTTGTGATATTATTATGCAACCATGAGCAACGAGATGATCCCGTCTCGACGATGCACACTTGTAAAAATTAAAGAGTCGCCACTTGGAGCTTTTCGTGTCCCGAGAAACCTAAGTAAAATTTAAAGAGCACCGCTGTGCCAAAAATTAACTCTGAATCCGGACTATGGCAAAGGCTCTTGGGTAGGAGCTTCGGTTATCGATTGAGAAGGTGTTAGGCACCCAATCAACCCGCTTAATGAGGTCTCTACTTATGGATAAAACAAAAATAAAATAAAAGAAGCATAAAAGTCCTCCTCTTGCCTTTATCGCGCTCAAATCCTATTTGTGCCCCTCCGTTCCTATCAAAAATTCAGCGGCGTAAGACACAAATGAGAGGATGGAGGAAGAATCAAAGAAGGTAGAGGAAAAGAGGGGAGAGCCGGAGCTCTCGAGCCCTTGCTGCACTGTTGTGGTGCCTTGCGTAGGCTTGCTTTGGAGAGCTTCAATGGCTTGTATGGTGAGAATCGGGGTTCTAGCTCCTTGGGCTTGGTAGTTAAGAGGTAGAGAGGGAAGTCTAGGGGTAGGACACACCTAAACCAAGGCTTTTAGATGAAAGGCTAAGGACTAAAGAGGGTTTGAAGGTTCTAGAATTTGTATGGGAAAGTGCACTAGAGGAGAGAGAGAGGTTTCTTAATCTCTATTTTGAGAAAATTTTCAAGCCTTTCTAAAGGGGGGGTACCTCTCTATTTATAAGGAAAGGAGAGGTTAGGAGGGTGCTTAGAGGCTAAACTAGGTTAGGAATTAGGTAATCTAGCCATCTAAGGTTTCCTAGCGTTTTTGGAGCCCTGAAATATATGAAAGTTAGCTCCAATGGTGGATGATAGGTTAGAGGTTTAAACCACTTAAGGGGTTATAAATAGATAAGGAATGGGTGCAACAGAACAAGTAATACACACCCCAAAGATCAAGATGGTCAACAAGTCAGACCCCAATCTTCAATTTAGAGGCAAAAACCCACAATCATAAGCTTGGCGCAACTAATAGAGGCACCAAGCTTATGAACAGTTAAATAGTGTTCAACAGGGTTTTGGGAAGTAGGCTGCCCGAGGTGGGGCCCACCTACATGTTGGCACAACTATTAGTGGCGCCAAGCCATTTCTGGAGAGAAATGGCTTGGCGTATCTAATAGATGCACCAAAACTCTAGGGGGGTCCTCCTCAAAACCCAAAAGCCCTTGACCTTCGGAATGCGATATCATCTCCCGTACAGCTCCGATTGGGGTGATTCTTGGCTTCTTGGAAAGCTAAGGACTTTTACTTTTCAATGGTATGAGATTGGATCATAGTAGAAGGTCCTAATTAGACCTAGTGCACCACTCTTTATCTATTGATCGGGAAAGCTAGGTTTAGATTTGAAATGGTTTCTAAGGGTCGGGATGGGTTCTATGGTTTCGAGAAGGTTTTTAAGGGATCTGGGGTGATTCCTAAGGGTTTGTGATGGCTCCTAAAGTTTCGAGAAGGTTCCTAAGGGTTCCATGCATGCCATCAAAAGCTCGAAAGTGCGCCTCTCACGAAATATGTTTCGATTGGGCCTTGGGCCAAATTTGAGTGTCTAGAGATGCCCCTCTTTGGTATCCGATCACAAATAATCAAATTTCAAAGATAAGAGACATCCGAAGAGGCCCAAGGAATTACTGACAGGCCCGTTTGTGTAATCGTAGGATTTTTGACGATCCCGTCGTGGCGATGTGCTCGCTAGCAAAAATATAGAGTCGCCACCCGGAGCTTTTGGTGTCTCGGGAACCCTAGTTTATTTTTATGAGCACCGAAGTGCTAAAAATATGACTTTGAATCTGGTCCACACCAAAGGCTCTTGGGTAGGGGCTTCAGTTATCGATCGGGAAGGTGTTAGTCACCCGATTAACCCGCTTAATGCGGTCTCTACTAATGGCCAAAATAAAAATAAAGTAAAAAAAAAAATGAAAATGGCTTCCTCTTGCCCAAATGGGCCTTAAATCCTATTTGTGCCCCTCCGTTCCTACAAAATATTTGGCGGTGTAATGGCACAAATGGGAGGATGGAAAGAGCTAAAGAAGAGATAGGAGAAGAAAGGGGAGAGCCGGAGCCCTCGGGCCCTTGTAGCTCTAAGGCTTGCTAGCTAAGGAGTAGAGAGGGAAGGTAAATGGGTAGCATACACCTAAACTAGGGGATCTAAGGTGGAAAATATCACTCAAAGGAGGCTTTGGAATTCTAGAATTTATATGAGCAATGGTGCATCAAAGGGAGAAAGATCTTCTCACTTAAGCTCTTTCTCTCTTAGGCAAAATTTCTCAACCTTTAATCCAAGGGGAGGGGGGCTCTCTTTATAGGAAATGGGTGGATTTACGAGGCTACTTAGATGCTATTTGGGTTTACCAATTAGGTAATCTCAAATATAAGGTTTCTTAATATTTTAAGAGCTTGGAAAGGTGTGAAGGTAGTTCTAATGGTGGATGATAGGGTGGGGCCTTAAGTCACTTAAGGGGTTGCAAATAGGGTGCAAAGGGGTACAACAGAACTAACAAAACACACCCCAAAGACTCAGGTGGTCAACAAGTCAAACCTCACTCATGAATTTTGGGGTAAAAACCCAGGGTCATTGTTCATATGCCTGGCGTAACTAATAATTGCACCAGGCAAATGTACAGTAAAACAATTCTGTACAGTAGCCTAGAAGTTGGCTTCGCGAGGGGTGGGGTCCACTTTAATACTAGTGCAACTATTAGTTGCGCCAGGCTTAAATGCTGGGAAAGTGGCTCGGCACAACTAATAGTTGCGCCAGGCTAAATTGTAACTGGCGCAACTATTAGTTGCGCCAAATCCCTAGGGGCCCAATTGAAATTACACTTTTACCCTCTGGGTCCAGACTGCCATATATTTTAATGTACAACTCCGATTGGGGTGATTCCTGGACTGTTGGAAAGCTGGAGAAGTCCTCCTTCTAATGGTATATGATTTGATATCAGTAGAAGACTATAACTAGTTTTGGGGTGCCACTCCTCATTCATTGCCCGAGAAGCTTAGGTTTAGGGTTTTGAAATGGGTTTTAAGGGTTGGGATTGGTTTCTAAAGGTTCGAGGTAGGTTCCTAAGGGATTTAGGGTGATTCCTAAGGGTTTCATGCATGCCATCAAAAGCTCAGAAATGCGCCTCTCTCAAAATGTGTCTCGATCAGGCCTACGGCTAAATTTGGGTGTCTACAAATGCCCCTCTTTGGTATCTGATCACTAATGATCGAATGCCAAAGAAAAGAGATATCCGAAGAGGGCTAAGACACTATTGATAGATCCGCTGCATTTAGAATAAACTTTAAACATCAGATGAGTAAAATGGTAAGAAAATAAAAGCCCTGGATGTTAGGCTAAACATTCATTTCTCAAGGTAATCAGTCCCAAAGCGCCTAGCGACATTACTGGGGATAATCGTGGTGGAACGAGTTATAAAAGCGTTGTATGCCAGGCTAAACATTGACTTCTTGAGATGATTTGAAGGTATTTGATATTTAAGATTCATTCTGAATGTAACAGCTTCGTAAGTAAGAGGGGTGATCGACCCACATTCATAGATAGGCGCGAAGTAAACATACGCAAGGCTGCACAATTTGCGTCCAATCCTATGAGGCATTTGATTACCCCATCTGACTATTCACAGGTGCCCCTACTAAAAGCAGGGCTCAAAATCTTTGGGTGAATCCATCGATCTCAAAGTTTATTTAGCATGATTGCCCGAGCGAAGTGAATAGATGTCACAACGCTTTTTAGGAGGACGTGCCATTTTTGAAAGCATGCCTCAGTTCAGCATGACCTAGAGCATCCAGCTTCAACTACCTTAAACAGATGCAACCAATCATTGGATGTCTCCCAAAAGGGACATCTAATCCTGGTTTCTGCCAATAACGATCATAAATATCATTTAATTATGCATAAACATCCACCCATCAAAGGCTATAAGCAACAACAAAGGCGATGAAAGCCCCAACTCGGACCTGCCTGAGTATAATTTATAAGAACAAATGACCATCATACAGATACCCAAACACATGGCATACACTTTACAGGGACATCGTTGCCAATAAAGGTTTTAAGCCTGCAAAAAATAAAGGGGAAATGAACCCTTCTGGATGCATGGTTGCACATAGTTTGATTAATACATAATCTCATTCTCAACAGGTTGGTCTTAACCAATGATTGACCTTTTCAAATGGGGAATCTGAAGCTTAAGACACTCTAGTTCATATGAATCCAAAACAAAGCGCTTATCACAAAGATTTAGCAGTGGAGTCGACTCAATCGAAACATTGACTGTTTGACCAAGACTGACACCGTTGCTCCTACCTTAAAGCTGGATCCAAAGATCCGAGGCGTACCTTAGACTTAGGACTTTAATATGACACAGCTGCATTGTTGATAAAATATTCACATTTTACCACCTTATGCTTATGCGTATCTCTGTGGGGGGACACAAACAAGTTATTATTTTATGTGTTTTTTCTATCATGTTATGTGATTTTTTTGAACTTTTCAAAGTTATCATTTTATGTGAATTTTTAAATTTATTACTTTATGGATTTTTTTGGTTTTTGTTTTTTTTTTTGTTTATTTTTTCAAGGTTATTATCTTTTGGTTTTTTTAGAGTTATTATTTTATGTGAATTACTCTAACATTTTATGTGAGTCATTATTATTATTTCTTTTTTGGCTTTTCAGTGGGATTTTTTTTAATTATTTTTTGAACTTTTTATGTTTTTCTATGTAGGATCGGGATGCCTATTGCTCTCGGTCTACTTTATTGTTAGCACGACTTCCTGCATAGGTCGAATGAGGGTCGACATACCACTTGGGAGCGCGTGTATCTACCAGGAGTAAGCAAACGAAGAGAGGGGGGGACTTGGTTACACATCTGACCCGTACCAGGCCCAAAATCGAACCTATGTGGTTGGCGCAACTATTAGTTGCACCAGGCCAACAGGGGCCCTAAAATTGCCCGGCGCAACTAATAGTTGCGCCAAGCCAAAATAGGTTTAATTGCGAACTATTAGTTGCGCGCCAGTTTGGGAGCAATTTAAAGCCGGTTAATGTAGGGCATTTTTTTGAAAATTTTCTCCCCCCCTCCTGAGGGTTCCTTTACGTTGCCTCTACGTGTGCCTCATTGCCGTTGCTTGCTTGTGTCGATCGATATCCGACCCGCGCTAAATCAAAGACCCCATCCTCTCTACAAGGAAACCATTAAAAACTCATTTTTCTTGATTTTCCTTGTTTTTTCTTGCAAATATGATCATGATCTTATATTCTTTGATGAGTAATGGTTAACTTTTATGGTATGTATGTTTATTGATGGTGTGTGGATGGTTTCTTTTGAATGATGCCCTAGTTTTGTTGTTTTATAGGTTTTGCATAATATATACACATATTATATTTTTTTTTTTGTTGTTTTTATTTGTGCATATTGAAAGGGATTTTTTGTTTTTATTTTTGCAAATAAAGTAAAGGATTTTTTTTTTGTTTTTATCTTCGCAAATAAAATAAAGGATTTGTTTTTGGTTTTTATTTTCGTAAATAAAGTAAAGGGATAATTTTTGGTTTTTGTTTTTATAAAGTAAAGGGATTTTTTTTGTGTTTGGTTTTTATTTTGTGCAAATAAAGTAAATGATTTTTTTTTTTGTTTTGTGGACATAGACTAAGTTATTTTTTTTTGTAAAAGAAGAGCTCTTCTCTTTTATGGTTTGTTTTTTTGCTTTTGGGAACACAAAGAAAATGATTGTTTGCTCCCCTCTTTTTTTTGAACCTAAGGAAAAGAGAAAGAGATTTTTTTTGGCTTTGTCAGAAGCATGAAGATGATTTTTCTTTTTCTAAACATGAAGGAATAATTTTTTGTTTTTCTTAATATAAAAGAAGGGTTTTTTATATGATTTTATTTGATTCTAACTTTCTTTATTTCCAAAGCTAGGAAGGGAAAATTTTATTTATTATTTTTTTAAAGAAGAGATTTTTTTGGATTTTCAATCTAAAAAGGGATTTTTTTGTTTGTGCATGTGTATCTTTTACTTATGAAAATAAGTAGGAAAAGGGTGAACATACTTACCTTCCTTTGTAGCATAGTACATCATGATTCTTTATCATTGATCTGATCTGATGTGATTGCTTTTTGTTGCCCCAGAAATGTCGGGTGATGATGAGCATATTCCCGTAGAGGGTTAGGAGGAGGGGCCCGAGGTAGTATATGGTCCATGAGGGGAGGAGTTCCTTTGGGTAGATCGGAAAGCGAGACAATGGCTCGAAATGCAAGGCAAGGCTGCCCGAGTCGGCCTTCTACATCAATAGTATACTCATATTTCAAATTTCGGCATAGCAGGTAAGGTAAGAAGGTTCAGACTTCTCTCTTTTGTGCAACTTTTCTTTCTTTCCATGATCTGATGCACTTTTCTCTTCTTATGCAGGACTTGCCCTCTATTATATTCCGGGAGGGGTGGCTTGACTTGCAAGACTTCTACCTCTATGTCCCCCCCCGTAGTGAAGTTCCTGCTGGATCAGGTGGGCTTTGGGGAGTTTCTGACCTGCCCTGCTATGAGAGCAAATGCTGCCTATCTGAAGGCCTTGATCGAACGGTTTCGCCCCGAGATGATGACCTTCCATATGCCGTACGCCGAGCTGACCCTGACACCTATTGATTGGGCAATGATTACGAGTATTAGTATGGGAGGGATACTGATAGTCTTGGTGCCGAGTAGGGAGGACGTCATCCAACTGATAGGGACCTATCCCCCTTGCGGGCAGACACATGGTACTGAGGTCAAGATGACCTGGCGTACCGTTCTTTACACGACCGACGAGTTGGTGGACTTGGGGCAGCTAGACAGGGTGCTTTATATTACGCCCGAGTGGGCGATCATCTTGGCCTGCATTACTCTTCTGATCCTACTGGCTAAGACTCTTTTTACCAATGCAAGCGGTAGCCGAGTTAGCCCAGCATTGCTGAGCGTCATGGATAATTGGGGTGACATCCATAGGTATGACTGGGGAAGGGCTAGGTACGCGTGGCTGATGTTTAACTTAGCTTGGGTCATGACCGGGGATTCCAAATCTGTTGTTGGTTTTTGGGCCGCCTTGGAAGTAATTCCTCATTCTTTCGCTTTCGCCATTTTCCTTGAATGATCTTTATATGCTACTGACCTGCTCTTGTGTACTGCTCTTTTCAGGTATGGGGATATCATCATTTTCACCTTGGGCACCCGCTTCTTCACTCGGAGGAACTTACTTACCCTCTTCTTAGCAACTGGAACCAAGCTTGACGCCATGATGTCGGCATGGAGCACATGGAGATGGGCTTAAGGCCCCAACTTGACCTAATGGTTCCTGAGTAGGTAAAGCCCCTCTTAACAACTTGGTTTACCCATGCTCGAAAATCCCTCTTGATTAGTATACTACCTGCTAATTGGCTGACCGCTTTTGAACTTGGGCAGATCCTCCATGACCTGTATCTTGCGTCCCCTTTCTGGGATCGAGCAGTCGTAGGCCCCTCTCGGCTATTTAACAACCACCGTGTCAGTTTCTTTTATGGGGCGTGGGCAAGGGTTACTATTTGGGAGAGCGGGTAGTGCACCAGTACCAGGGCTACTATGCCATTCCTGTGGACCCTCCTGCAGATGTTTGGAATTCTGTTAGCACTGCTGAGGAACTCACGATGGCCCTTCTCAACAATGATCTCCCTATCCATGCTCTTCATGTGCCTGGAGACTATCACACTTCGTACGAGTGCCTGCGATATCGATTTATCCTACCATGATTTGTACCCAGTGTCAATTTCCTTGCATTTGGTGGCCCGCATGGGCAGGTAATCACCTTTTCCTCTTTAGATTAGTCTCTTTTTGTTTTATCTCAACCTCTGTTCTTTCTGAGTAGATTTTTATCTTGTTCATAGTTCGCTCAAGGGGATGGTTCAAATAATGAAGGAGACGTAGCGACGGGCACCACTGGTTCCTCCGAGGCAGGTCCTTTTGGCGTTGACCATTCTGGTGTGGGTCCTTCTGGCGAGGGTTCTTCTGGCGTTGGTTTGTTAGGTATTTCTCAGGCTGGTGCCCTGAGGGTGACCTGACCATGGTCTATGGGACCTTCCAATGCCTTGATGACAGCTTTCTCTCAGACCTGTGTGCCGACGTGGATAGGCAGGCGCATCTCTCCACTGAAGCCTCTCGTGTCCCTCCTCCTGAGGTGTTCCCTGGGGTAAGTCTTCTGACGACCCATCTCTTTCTTATTCCGGCCTCCTGTTGCACATGTTTTTATGATTGTCCTGATAGCTGACATGGTATCTTTCTAAATGTAGGGCTTTTACTCGGGTATGGAGTATGCGGTGTATCATCGTAACCTTGCGGAGCTTCGGGATGTGGAGACGGTGAGTATTCTGCTGCTCTGCTTTCCCTATGGGTTTCAACTCTTCCCCCTTTTTGTGTGTGTCTATTAAGACCTGAAAAGTACCACTTTTAACCCTATAACTTAACCTTTGATTAGACCCTTAGCCATCTAATAAGTTCTTGTTAAGTGTTTTATGTAGGTAATAATCAGCAGTGAAACAAGGCTAGGAATCCTGCTAAAGAGCCTGTTTTGGCACCAGAAGTCGCTCAAAAGGATGGACTCTGAATCCAGACCTGGAATGAGCCTCGCGCAATCCAACTGAGCTTCCCAAGACTTTACAACAACTACTCGCGCAGCTCTCACGAAGCTCGAGAGTAGAACACATCGCATAGTCTCGAGTAGTTCAAAGCAGACCTCTCTCAACCTAGCATAGTTTACTCAGAATGGCTGAGGAGAGAGCTTTAGGAGACTCCTCGCGTAGCTGTCGCGCAGTGGCCGCGAGATGCAATTATCAGAAGAGAACTCCTCGCGCAGTTCTCGCGCCATTCAAGAAGAAAGCATCCTCGCGAAGATGGAGCCATCCTCACGAAGATCAGTCAAGACATGAAACCTCACACAGTTTAGAACTCATTAAAGCCTCACGAGGAAACTCGCGAAGTCCATTAAAGAGAAGTTCTTGTGAAGTTCTCGCGCTATTCAAATCTGTCCTCGCGAAGATCAACCCAGCGATCGCACAGCTACCTCGCGACTGCTTGAACTTCAACCCCGCGACATCTAAGGCTTTGATGTCTAATCAACCTCGCGACTGCCTGAAGAGCAAACCAAGGCAACCTCACGACGGTTGAAGCTTCAATATCAAATCATCCTTGCGAAGAGCAAGAGCTACCACGCGATAAGTCTGGGAAATAATGGCTACCTAGCGAAGCTCTGAACTTTAACTTTCATCTCTTTAGTAGAGGGCCTTCTAGGAATTTCCATCGATTAGGGCACGCACTCCCACGCTTAAATCTCTGTGCACATGCCCCAAGGCATCCAAGGATCACTATACGACCACGTCGCATCATTAAAATTAGGGTTTCCTAACCCTAATTCGCCGCCACACCACTGCTATATAAACCCATACTTAGCTTATGTTTAAGGATCCTGAAAATTCCTGGAATAGCTGGGAACACATCTCATTTCTTGGAGACTTGATCTGAGATCATTTTTTTTCTTATGGTAGCTGTAAGTAGTTTTCTTTTTCTTTTCCCTTCTTTCCATAGTCCAGGACTTGCTGGCTATGTCTTTGTATGCTTTTTGAACTAGATCAATGGAAGTTTTGTAATAGGATTTATACTTTGTGGGATTTGTGTTTGAATGTGAGATGCTCTGTGCAAGGCTGCTGCCTTGTGATCCACCATTAATTTGGCTATGATTCAAAGCAATGGAGGATTGATTCTAAGGGCCACTCAGATCGAAGTGACCTGTGTGTCTGGGCTATCATGGTCATATACAGCCTTAGCCCCACCACAGGACCCACTAGATCTTAAATCCCCATGGGAGCTTGAGCTGGTAGCCTGGTGACCATGGTGGTGGCAGTGATATTCTTGTTTTGTCTTGGGCTTCGTGAGGACGATAGCCTCTGGGATAGTCTGTGACCTTTCAAGTGGACATGTTATAGCCTTTGGGTGATTCTAATCCACCGATCCAAGATGGATCCTTCTTCTTTGCACCTGAGCTTGTAGAACCCTGGTGGGAGATTGTACAAAGGCAGACTCCCCTATATTTATATAGATCCGCTATCAGATGTTAGATCTGATCTGGTTATAGAGATTGTACGCTTGTGATTGGACCATTATAGCCCCACTCAAGCAATGGACAGCTAGATTGAAGGTTATACTCAATCTCTTGTTGGTTCTATGTGTCTGGGCTATCATGGTCCTATACAGCCTTAGCCCCACACATAGAGCTTTAGAGGTTGAGGTTCCCTATGGATTCTTGAGCTGGTAGCCTGGATGAAATAGTGCCTACAATGATTAACTTGTTTTGACCCATCCCTGGATTGTGGTTCCCCTATGGGATAGTCTGTGACCATTTGAATGGACAGGTTATAACCTTAAGGGATAGAATCATGGCAGAGAGATGGGAGGGATCCTTTCTCCTCAGTGGTGATAATGTAGCCATTGGACAGGATTTCTATAACATCATATCTGAATCTGAGTTATAAAGCTCCTCTGATCTAGGCTCAATAACATACTTCTCACCCTTTTATATTTATTTTCCACACTCCATCCTTCCTCTCAACCCTTTCTGTAGTTTAGACATTAGGTTACCTTAGAATACCTAGAATAAGTGACCTTAAACTCCCCTCCCTTTTAGGACTGCCAGATCTGTAGTCAAATCTGGAGGGACTACTAGAGATGGCTCCCTTGGAGCTGTAGATCACCTTTTCGTGTGGGACAAACTCTTACTTATCAAAACTTGCCACAATGGACTCTGTATCTTGCAGGTCTAGGATTTCTTAGTCGTGCTGATTCCATCCCCTGTTTTATCTTGATTTTAAATTTCTTTTACCACAAACCAGTAAAGCAAGCACACACTTAGAATTCTGCCAACAAGTTTTTTGGCATCGTTGCCGGGAAAAGATGAACTATTAGTAGACCCTTAGTTTTTGTATTCTTAGTATTCTTTGCAAATGTGAATAATTGATACTGCTGATATAATTTTGAACCTTTCTTGTAGATCTAGACAGCAGCAGTGAAGGACAGTTGGACTGCAATTGAAGCTTAGCTACCTCTGTTTGCAAACTCTCTAACTTTTAAAACTCTGTCTATCTTTCTTGAAAATTCTCTAGCAGTATCTAGGATAGTTGTAAATGTATACTTTGAATAGCTATAAATTAGTTAGATAAATTTGTTAATTTTAAAGTTATTCATTTGTAATGTGCCTGCAAGAAGCTCTCCTTGCTGTTGGTGTGCTTGTATGCTAGGGAGGAGATCTCTCAGCCCGACTTTAGAGCCTCTTAACCCTGAGTTAGAAAGGGGAAGGAGACTTAGAAGAGACAGGCACACCATAGGAGAGCCCCCAAGTGAACCTGTGACAGCAAATATGGGTGAAGAACAACCCAGAACTCTCAAGGAGTTGAATGCTCCGGATGACTATAACTCCCCTTTTAGCATTCAATTCCCTGACGTTCAGGGGAATTATGAAATAAAAACTTCAATCATCCAGATGTTGCCCTCTTTCCATGGGCTTAGCAAGGAGGACCCTTACAAGCATATTGACCAGTTCTTGGCCTTGTGCACCACTTTTAATATCACTGGTTTGGGACTTGAGGTTACTAGGCTAAGAATCGCTCCCTTCTCTCTGAAGGATAGGGCTAGTACCTGGTTGACCACTCTTCCCAACAATAGCATTGCTTCATGAAAAGACCTGTAGACCAAGTTCCTGACCAAGTTCTTCCCTGAGACCAAAACTAGGCAGTTGAGGAAAGAGATTCTTGCTTTTGCTCAATCCCCAACTGAGGATTTTAACCAAGCCTGGGATAGGTTTAAAGAAATGCTCAAACAATGCCCCCACCACAAGATCCTAGAGTGGCAGCTCGTACAAAGCTTCTACAATGGGATTGATGAGAAAAATAGAGATATGGTCGATGCCTCTTGTGGTGGATCTTACATGCAAAAGACTGCTGAGGAGGCATGGGAATTGTTTGAGGTGATTAGTGAGAATGCTTTTCAAAAGCCATCCTTGGCAAGAACTAGTCAGAAATCTGAGTCGAAGGTGGGGCCTGCTGCTGGATCAAGAGGAAAAGTTTATGAGGTGTCTGGGAACAATGACCTGCAGCTGCAGATGGCAAACCTCTCTATGAAGTTTGACAAGTTACTGACTGTGATGCAACCCAGAAGGGCTGCTCATGTGGCGGAGGCATGTCTGATATGCCAGTCCCCACAGCACACAGTGGAGGAATGTCCATCTGTAGGGCAATTTCCTGAATTGGTTTTGGATCATGCTGCTGCTGCTTAATCTTATGGTCAGCAACAATCTGGGGACTACAACAGATAGCCATATGGATACCAGCACCAAAATGCTGGTTACCAATGGAGAGACCACCCAAATCTGAGGTGGGGGCAAGACAACTACATGCAGCCCCAGCAGATGTTGGCCTTACCACAAAGGCCACGACAGCAGTTCAATCAAGGGAATGCCCCTAGGTTTAACTTTTAGCACCATCAGCAGCCCCATCAGCAACAAAGTCAATTGGTCTTACCCCCATCTCAACCCAGAAATACTTCTTTCGAGGACCAGGTCTTGACTTCATTGCAAAACCTAGGATCCTTGGCTCAGACTGTGGACTCTTATGGTTAGAGCCTACAGAAAATGGAAGAACAGATAAGCCAAATTTCAAATGCCTTGGCTAGGAGAGATGAATGGAGGTTGCCCTGCCAGCCAGTTGCTAACCCCAAGGGTCAATTCTTAATTGAAGATGCTTCCTCAAGTTTTGAGGGAACCAATGCTGTGACTACCCTAAGGTCTGGCAGGCTGATAGACAACTAGGTGGGTAACAGACCAGCAGAAGTCATTCCCACAGATGATGAAAATGATTAGGATAGATATGTTGTTGGAACACAAAGCCAAGAATTGCCTACCACCCTGCAGCAAGAGAAAAATAAAGAGGCTGTAGTTGAGCCTCAGCAGGGAGAAAAACATGAAAAAAGAAAGAAACAAAAGTTTAGTCATGGGCTAGCAGCTGAGGAACCAGCAGAACCCCAGCTGCCATTTCCTCAAGCTTTGAATAGCCCTGTCCCTTTGATAAAGGGAATGCCCAGATGGAGGAAATGATGGAGACCTTCAGGCAGGTGAAAATCAATTTGCCCCTGCTTGAGGCAATTAAACAGGTCCCAGCCTATGCAAAGTTCCTGGAAGACCTCTGCACCCAAAAGAGATAAGCTAGAGGCCATGTGTCCAAAAAGGTCTTTGCAACTGATACAGTGAATTCTGTATTTAACATATCAATGCCTGAGAAGTTGCAAGATCTAGGGATACCCACTATTCCCTACGTAATTGGAGACCTTACAATTGGAAAATCCCTTTTAGACCTTGGAGCCAATGTTAACCTGTTGCCATACAGTGTATATCTGCAGCTAGGTTTGGGGGAGCTGAAAGCTACCCCCATTATGCTAATGATGGCTGATAGGTCTGAGAGGAGACCTCTGGGAATGGTTGAGGATGTCTTAGTGGGGGTGGATAAGTTTTTCTACCCTGCTGACTTCTTAGTTTTAGACATGGGCTGCAGCAATAGCCCAAATCCCATACCTGTTATATTGGGCAGGCCTTTCTTGGCCATTGCCAATGCATGCATTCAATGAAGGTCTGGGGTAATGGAGATAACTTTTGGACATATGAAAGTTGAGCTGAATGTGTACAACAATGCAAAGTACCCTCAGATGGACAATGAGGAGAGCTTTGCAGTGGATGTACAAGAGGAAATTGTAGAAGAAGAATTGCCCACTCTGCTAGAGTGGGGCAACATTGTCAGGAATTTAGTTAAAATTTGGGACATGGTGGAGGAAGAGAGCCTAGATGTAATACAAAAAGACCTGACCACATTGAACTCTTCTGTGGGCTCAGTGCAGCATTCCAGTTGGAAACCTACATTGCTGCCTCTTCCTCCATCCTCCAATGCACCAATTTTACCATCCACCCTACAAGCCCCCGATCTGGAATTCAAGAAGCTTCCAGAAACATTAAAATATGCCTTCCTTGAGAAAGGTGATAAGCTTCCTGTGATTATCTCTTCCTCTCTTACCAATGAGCAGGAAGAGGAATTACTAATAGTTTTGAGGAAGCACAAGAAGGCAATTGGTTGGACCATTGCCGATCTGGGAGGAATAGATGCATCAATCTGCATGCACAGGATTCATCTTGAGGAGGGAGCACTACCCTCCAGGGAAATGCAGAGGAAGTTAAATCCTCACATGCAGGAAGTGGTCCTCAAGCAGATCATCAAATTGCTAGATGCAGGGGTGATTTACCCCATCTCTGATTCTAACTGGGTGGCACCTGTCCAAGTGGTGCCCAAGAAATCTGGCATAACAGTGATTAAAACTGAAACTGGAGAGTTGAGACCAGCCAGGGAGACCACTGGCTGGAGAGTGTGCATTGATTATAGGAAGCTCAACTCTAAGACCAGAAAGGACCATTTTCCTCTCCCCTTCATTGATCAAATTTTAGACAAATTGGCTGGAAAAGCTTTTTACTGTTTTCTTGACGGGTACTCAGGGTACAACCAAATCCTTGTGCATCCTCAAGACCAAGAGAAAACCACCTTTACCTGTCCTTTTGGCACCTTTGCTTACAGAAGGATGCCTTTTAGGCTTTGTAATGCACCAACCACTTTTCAGAGGTGTATGTATGCCATATTCTCTGATATGATTGACAAATTTTTGGAGATTTTTATGGATGATTTTTCTATCTATGGGGACAGTTTTGGCTAGTGTCTACAACACCTCAGCCTAGTTTTGCAAAGATGTGAGGAGACCAATTTGGTCTTAAGCTGGGAAAAGAGCCACTTCATGGTAACACAAGGCATTATGTTGGGCCATTTAGTCTCTAAAGAAGGGCTTGAGGTAGACAAGGCCAAAGTTGATCTCATTGCCAATTTGCCCCCTCCAAAAATAGTCAAACAAATCAGATCTTTCCTTGGGCATGCAGGATTTTATAGGAGGTTCATTAAGGACTTCAGCAAAATTGCTAAGCCATTGTTCCACCTGCTCTGCCAGGATGTGCCCTTTGACTTTTCTGCTGAATGTCTTAAGGCTTTTGAAACATTGAAAATATGCCTCACCTCTGCCCCTGTACTTCAAACACCAGATTATACCCTGCCTTTTGAGCTGATGTGTGATGCATCAAACTTGGCAATAGGTGCTATTTTGGGCCAAAGAAAAGATAAGCTACCTGTGATCATTGCTTATGTCAGTAAATCACTTGCTGAAGCTCAACTGAACTATACCACAACTGAGAAAGAGCTCCTGGCAGTGGTTTATGCTATTGACAAATTTAGAGCCAATCTACTAGGATCTAAAACTGTAATCTTCACTGACCATTCAGTATTGAAGTACCTATTGTCCAAGAGAGATGCTAAGCCTAGGCTGATTAGATGGATACTCCTGCTGCAGGAGTTTGACATCGAAATCAAGGATAAAAAGGGTGTGAAAAATGTGGTGGCTGACCACTTGTCCAGAATTGTCTTGGAGAAATGCCTTGATGGTCCTACTAATGATGCCTTCCCGGATGAGCAATTATTTTCCATCTAATCCTTGGTCCCTTGGTTTGCACACATTATCAATTATCTAGTTATAGGAAAGATTCCTGCCCACTGGACCAAAATGGATAAAGACCTGTTTTTCTCAAAGGTCAAATATTTTTTCTGGGAGGAACCTTGTCTATATAAGTATTGTGCAGACCAAATCATCCGAAGATGTGTTCCCGAGAGTGATGTCCCCAGTATTCTGGCCATGTGCCATGAAAATGCCTGTGGAGGCCACTTTAGTGGGAGAAAAATAGTTGACAAGGTCCTGTAGTGTGGGTTTTACTGGCCTTCTTTATTCCAAGATGCATATACACACTGCAAGGCCTATGAGAGATGCCAAAAATTAGGAGGGCTGTCCGAAAGAAATTCAATGCCTTTGCAGCCTATCCTTGTTGTAGAATTGTTTGATGTATGGGGTATAGACTTCATGGGCCCCTTTCATCCTTCTAATGGTTATCAGTTCATCTTAGTGGCAGTGGACTATGTTTCCAAATGGGTAAAAGCCATTGCCACAAGAACCAATGACAACCAGGTGGTCCTCAAATTTGTAAGGCAGCACATTTTCTCCAGATTTGGAACCCCTAGAGCTATTATCAGTGATGGGGGTAGCCATTTTTGCAACATAAATTTCGAGAGCTTGCTCAAGAAAT
The DNA here is from genome assembly GCA_021018995.1 of Chloranthus sessilifolius. Lineage (NCBI taxonomy): Eukaryota > Viridiplantae > Streptophyta > Magnoliopsida > Chloranthales > Chloranthaceae > Chloranthus > Chloranthus sessilifolius. The sequence goes on along the minus strand of CM037597.1, from coordinate 72,595,865 downwards.
ATTCTGTGACCCATAGGATTGCTACTCCCTACCACCCACAGACAAGTGGGCAAGTTGAAATTTCCAACAGGGAGATCAAGCACATCGTTGAGAAAACAATAAGGACTGATAGGAGAGATTGGGCCGATAAACTGAACGATGCACTGTGGGCTTATAGGATTTCCTATAAGACTCCCATTGGAATGTCCCCATTCAGATTGGTCTATGGCAAGGCTTGCCATCTCCCAGTAGAGTTAGAACACAAGGCCTATTGGGCCATTAAAAATTTAAATATGAACCTAACTTCTATTGGTCTCCACAGGTCTTTGCAGCTGTCTGAATTGGATGAGCTGAGGATGGTGCTTACACCAATGCCAGGATCTACAAGAAACGGTCCAAAGCTTTCTTTGACAAGGGCTTGCTGAGAAAAAGCCTCATACCTAGTGGTAAGGTTTGGTTATTCAACTCCAAACTAAAATTATTTCCTGGCAAATTAAAATCCAGATGGGAAGGTCCCTATATTGTCTTAAATGTTTCACCATCTGGTGCAGTGGAAGTCCAGGATCCCAAATCTGGGCGAACCATCAAAGTGAATGGTCAGAGGCTCAAGCCTTGTATCGAAAAACCTGTTGACCCTATGCCCTCTATTCAATTTCATGGGAACCCTACCTCTACCTGACCCACAGTTATGTCCATGTTGTACTATACTACTTTGGTTTCTTCAATAATTTTTAGGAAATTTTAGTGTTTATGTGGAGTCTGAATATGTTGGGCTTGATAGAGTTTATGTGGGATTGGAATGATTTCTTCTTCTTCTTCTGCGAATTACTGATTTTCGAATTGAATGCCTATCGTTTGAATATTTTTGATGAGTATGCCGCACTACCTGTATTGCCCCTGTTTGGTACTAAGCCCTCGCACATTACCGATTGAGATTTGGGAAGCTCTCGCGCAATTCACATAGAGCATTTATTTCATGGTCGCGAGCTTCAACAAATGCTGCAGAGACTCTCGCGCACTTCAAGCCCCAACATCCATAATTGCGAGATTCAGTTATCTCGTGATCCCCTTACCCAGCTGCGCGAGTCAAATGCATTTGTCATTTCCCACGCTTATTGCTGGGACTTGACGTTTCCCAACTCCCTCTCAATTAATTGCGACGACCTGGATGTTATTCCACTGTTTCATCTTCCACCATCCTTGTCTTTAAATACACAGGGAACCCCTTTCATATTCATCGCATCCTTTCTCCTCTCACCCTAGCGGTCCTTCCCTACTCCTACCAATGGCAGATGACAAGCCTAATGCACTGCCTAACAAGTTTTACCCGATGTGGTTGGACCCGCCACCACCTAAAGAGTCGGATCCCCTACAACCCCTCTGGGATGAGTACGAGGCGGATCAGCAGCTCCTGGCTAAGGAGGAGGAGGAAAAGCTCCAACCACAGTAGAAAAAGAAAAAGATTGAACCATCCCCTGCCCCCTCCACTCCACCCCCTCCCCCACCTTCTCAACCCCCTCACCCTTGATCCCTCTCTCCCTTCTTCCCCCTTTTTGTAATTTTCTTTTTTCGTTTTAATGAAATTTTCTTTTCCTATTATTCTGTACAGTTCTCTATTTTTGGTTGTTTTCTTTCTTGCTGCTTCCTTTTATTATGCCCTTAATAAGTCTGCTACACACACCTTTGTCTCAATGAGGACACTGCTCCTCATAGGTTTGGGGGTGAGGCAGGCAGACCCTGCCAATGGAATAGTTAACATAAATGTAGCAGAGTCATGTGAGTAATATGGAAATGGATCTATGATCACTCAAGAATCATGAAAAATAAGAAATTTAAAATTTCTGCAAACTTTAGACATTATAAACTTCTAATTTTTCACATTTCCATGATGAGATCACTAAGGAAACTCACTTGTATCAGCACTGAGTGAATCATTAGAGATAGAAAAAGGTGAGGACATACATAAAAGTTCAAAGGAAGACCATAACCAGTGAGAAGTGGGCCTACAAAATTTTTTTCTTTGAGGAGCGACTAAGGCAATTTCTTCTAGTTCTAAGGACTGGATGAGTCACTGTGCTCACTAGAAGTTAGGCAACTCCAAGTTAAAACAACTGACAGCCCTCATGAAACATAGGAAAGGATCAAGGCCTTCTCTTGGACAGTTTGAGCGTAATAAGACCAACCTTAAGAAACTGCCCTTGTCCATACCCCCTTTGAGCTTTAAATCCTAAATTTCTTCAATATGCACCCAAGTACTTGTACCTGAACTTATGAACCTGATTCAGCCTACCCTCACTCTGAGAATTCAGAAGGTAAAGGAGAAAAAGTTGAAGATGGACTAGCTATGGTCAACATTAGGTGAATGGAGAAGTATCTCAAAATTCTAGCAGTATGGTAACTGAGAACATGGAGGCATTTCAGAAAAGCAAAAACGAAAATAAAAAGAAGAAAATTTTATAAAAAAGAAACAAAAACAATAATGAAGAGGAGCAAGAGAGGAGTCAAAGAAGAACTTTCTTTTGAAAAATTGAAAACAAGAAGAGAAACTGATCACTTCAAATCTGAAAATCTCAAAGAAGAAGAAAGGAGCTGAATTCAAGAAGGTGAAGTCATGAACCACCTCCTTCACTTACTGATTTCTCCATTTTGAACCCCTTTTCAATCTTCCATTCTTTTAACCCCACTCCATAAGCCACATTCCAGCCCAGTTAAAAGCCCTTGTGATCCAAAGTTGAGTGAGCTGTCATGTGGAGATAAGGAGTTATCCAATCTATGGTGAGAATGTGTCAATGATGTCAGCACCTAAGAGCTATGCCTATGCTCATGCTTACAAACCCATTTGGGGGATGTAACTGCTCTTGAGCCTGAGAGAAAATGAACCCCTCAACAAGACCCTTATGAGAGTATGCCCTGGAAATGCTGTGCCTTCATGAGAAGTTTATGCTATTTAAATTACTGTGCAACCAATGGATTAGGTTTGGGGGTGTGTTAAGACCTGAAAAGTACCACTTTTCACCCCTTAACTTAACCTTTGGTTAGACCCTTAGCCATCTAATAAGTTCTTATTAAGTGTTTTATGTAGGTAATAATCAGCAGTGAAACAAGGCCAGGAATCCTGCTAAAGAGCCTGTTTTGGCACCAGAAGTCCCTCAAAAGGATGGACTCTGAATCCAGACCTGAAATGAGCCTCGCGCAGTCCAATTGAGCTTCCCAAGACTTTATAATAACTACTCGCGCAGCTCTCGCGAAGCTCAACAGTAGAACACATCACGCAGTCTCACGCAAAGCAGACCTCTCTCAACCTCGCGTAGTTCGCTCAGAACAGCTGAGGAGAGAGCTTCAGGAGACTCCTCACGCAGCTATCGCGCAGTGGCCGCGGGATGCAATTATCAGAAGAGAACTCCTCGTGCAGTTCTCGCGCCATTCAAGAAGAAAGCATCCTCACAAAGACGGAGCCATCCTCGCGAAGATTAGTCAAGACATGAAACCTCACGTGGTTCAGAAATCATTAAAGCCTCACGAGGAAACTTGCGAAGTCCATTGAAGAGAAGTGCTCGCGAAGTTCTCGCGCTATTCAAATCTGTCCTCGTGAAGATCAACCCAGCGATCGCGCAGCTACCTCGCGACTACTTGAACTCCAACCCTGCGACATCTGAGGCTTTGATGTCTACTCAACCTCGCGACTGCCTGAGGAGCAAACCAAGGCAACCTCGCGATGGTTGAAGCTTCAATATCAAATCATCCTCGCGAAGAGGAAGAGCTACCACGCGACAAGTTTGAGAAACAATGGCTACCTAGCGAAGCTCTGAACTTCAACTTCCATCTCTTCAACAAAGGGCCTTTTGGGAATTTCCAATGATTAGGGCATGCACTCCCACACTCAAATCTCTATGCACGTGGCCCAAGGCATCCAAGGATCACTATTTGGCCACGTGGCATTGTTAAAATTAGGGTTTCCTAACCCTAATGCGCCACCACACCACTACTATATAAACCCATACTTAGCTTAGGTTTAAGGATCCTGAAAATTCCTGGAATAGCTAGGAACACATCTCATTTCTTGGAGACTTGATCTGAGATCGGTTTTTTTCTTTTGGTAGCTGTAAGTAATTTTCTTTTTCTTTTCCCTTCTCTCCATAGTCCGGCACTTGCTGGCTATGTCTTTGTATGCTTTTTGAACTAGATCAATGGAAGTTTTGTAATAGGATTTGTACTCTGTGGGATTTGTGTTTGAATGTGGGATGCTCTGTGCAAGGCTGCTGCCTTGTGATCTGCCATTACTTTCGCTGTGATTCAAAGCAATGGAGGACTGATTTTAAGGGCCACGCAGATCCAAGTGACCTGTGTGTCTGGGCTATCATGGTCATATACAGCCTTAGCCCCACCACAGGACCCACTAGATCTGAAATCCCCATGGGAGCTTGAGCTGGTAGCCTGGTGACCATGGTGGTGGCAGCGATATTCTTGTTTTATCTTGGGCTCCGTGAAGAGGATAGCCTCTGGGATAGTCTGTGACCATTCAAGTGGACAGGTTATAGCCTTAGGGTGATTCTAATCCCCCGATCCAAGATGGATCCTTCTTCTTTGCACCTGAGCTTGTAGAAGCCTGGTGGGAGATTGTACAGAGGCAGACTCCCCTATATTTGTATAGATCCGCTATCAGATGTTAGATCTGATCTGGTTATAGAGATTGTAGGCTTGTGACTGGACCATTGTAGCCCCACTCAACCAATGGACAGCTAGATCGAAGGTTGTACTCAATCTCTTGTTGGTTCTATGTGTCTGGGCGATCTTGGTCCTATACAGCCTTAGCCCCACACATAGAGCTTTAGAGGTTGAGGTTCCCTATGGATTCTTGAGCTGGTAGCCTGGATGAAATAGTGCCTACAATGATTAACTTGTTTTGACCCATCCCTGGATTGTGGTTCCCCGATGGGATAGTCTGTGACCATTTGAGTGGACAGGTTATAACCTTAAGGGATAGAATCATGGCAGAGAGATGGGTTGGATCCTTTCTCTTTAGTGGTGATAACGTAGCCATTGGACAGGATTTCTATAACATCAGATCTGAATCTAAGTTACAAAGCTCCTCTGATCTAGGCTCAATAACATACTTCTCACCCTTTTATATTTATTTTCCACACTCCATCCTTCCTCTCAACCCTTTCTGTAGTTTAGACATTAGGTTACCTTAGAATACCTAGAATAAGTGACCTTAAACTCCCCTCCCTTTTAGGACTGCCAGATCTGTAGTCAAATCTGGAGGGACTACTAGAGATGGCTCCCTTGGAGCTGTAGATCACCTTTCCCTGTGGGACAAACTCTTATCAAAACTTGCAATAATAGACCCTGTATCTTGCAGGTCTAGGATTTCTTAGTCGTGCTGATTCCATCCCCTATTTTATATTGATTTTAAATTTCTTTTACCACAAACCAATAAAGCAAGCACACATTCAGAATTCCGCCAACAGTGTCCCCTGATTGGTCTTGATCTTTGCTTTCGGCCATGACCTGCAGTGTGCACGTGCTAAAGAGTTGCGATCCTTGCTTAGCCGAATTTCTCAAGCCTGGTCCTGCATGGGGGATATGCGGACTTACCAGGGCTCCACTCATTGTCGAAAGAAATCAAAGGGCATGGACAAGGAATAGATCTTAGTTTTTGTTTTATAAACATTAGTACCCTTGGGATTGGTGATTTGAAATTTTAGACAGCTTGGGATGGATAATGTGGCACTTTGTGGATGATTTTTTATTTTGGAAATATTTAGTGCTTTTTTTTTGATTGCATGCCATGGTTTCGTTACACCATATCCGTTTTTCTACAGGATGTGTCTACCAAGCACTCTCAGAAAGCAACCTTTTGGGTTGCATGCTTTGATGTAGGATCTATCTTGCACATAAAGAAACAAAGTAGTTTCTAAATTGTTAGTGGCATTTAAAGATTTGTGAACGTTGCTTATGACTACCAACAGATTTGATCGATTTTTTTTTTCTTTTTAAGGGCTGGAAACAAACAAAATTCCCCCAATCTGACCCCAAAATGGATTAGGAGGAGGGAGCTTTAGTCTGGCACAACTATTAGTTGCGCCAGGCTAAACCTATGGAAAACTTGTACTGGCACAACTATTAGTTGCACCAGACTAAAGTGTGGGAAAATTGTACTGGCGCAACTATTAGTTGCTCCAGAATAAAGTTAAGGACAAAATGCATTGGCACAACAAATAGTTGCGCCAGCCTTAGCCTGGGGAGCAGTGGGTCCTTATATACCCGAGTCAGTTTAAAAACTCTTTCTTTTTTGTTTGACTTGGCCCTTTTGACTGATTCTTTTTGTTCTTGCTTTTCAAAGGCAGGTCCATCACCATACATCAATTTTTATCTTCTTAAAAGATCTTTGTATGTCTATGGACCCGCTTTCCAACCCTCCCTTATGTGGAGGGCCCGAAACCAAATTATCCCCTTCCTTGGGCATGGGACCCAAATTTTTAACAAGTTGGGTTGGGAGCTTGAATGAGAGTGAGCTTGCTGACTTGGAGCGCCTTGGGCTATCTCGCCTTCCTTCCTTTCTTGAGGTTCCCCCACGGTGGGACGTTCTTCATGCTGCCACATCTTTTTGGAACCCGAGTGGCCATGTGTTCTGATTTGGGAATCGGGAGATAACTCCTACTATTGAGGAATTGTCCAACTTGTCTGGTTTAAGGCTTCACAGGGGCCTTGCCAGAATTGTACCAAAGTCGAGCTATGCCAAAATTGTTCACATTACCCTGGGCTTGAAGAAAAATTAATATGAGAAAAGTCTCATTGGGGGGCCCACTAGGTGTTCAATGAAATTCTTGAAAGAACAATTTGGTGACGAAAGTCTCCAAAAATTGTCGACTCGAAATATCTTCAACGTGAAAGCATTCTCTCTTGGCCTTATCTCATAAATCCTTTTCTTTATTGGGGGAGAGAGCTTCTCTTTGGCAATTTGCGATATTTTGACCGAGTTGGAGGCGGGCCGATCTATGATGCATTTGGTGCTCGCTTAACTTTTTCGGTGCCTTGATGCGTTTTCTCTTGGGAAGACCAGGAATCTTGGCGGTTGCCCACTTTTGCTTCAAGTTTGGCTGGGATAGCATCTTGCCATTTTGGGACCCGTGCCCCACTTTTCTCTTGCTCCAGGAGAGGTGGTCCAATGCTTTTTGGGCAGGTGCCATATGATTCCCCAAGGAGATTTGTCAAAATTAAAGCTTTGACTGATTTGCGCTGATCTTATATCGAGACTTCCTTGGCTAGAGCGGACCTTTCCTATGATTCGTTCCAGAGACCACGAGGGCATCACCCTTCTGGGATTGACTGGCAACACCTTTTACTTCCTATTTCAGGTATTGCGTCAATTCGGCTGCACTCAGCAGGTGCCTTGTGAGGCAAAACCCCCTGTGTGTGACTTGATCTTTTCTGGAGCGTCCTCTGGGGACATAGATCGGATCGCCGCTCTTTGGGAGACACGTCAGTCGACGTTGATGTGCGACATGGAGTAGGGAAATTTGGCTCAGTCTTCTCCTGAGTATGAGGCCTGGCTAATGGGTGAGTCGCCTGTTGCTAATCATCTAGATTCAGCAGAGCGTATTGACACTGGAGGGCCCTAGTCAAAGAAAGGGATGGCACTCCGAGCCCGCATCGAGCTACTAGTAGATGAGAAGAGGGCCTTGCATGAGCTTTTAACGCAAGAAAAGATCAAAGTAGACAATGCAGAGGGAGAGGTCCTTAGTTTGAAAGGATCCTTAAGCGTTGTCCTTGGAGCTGCTGATACTTCTCGGAAGAGGTACAAGAGCCTGCATGGTAATTGGTTGACTAAGCAGAATGCCCGAGAAGATGATTTTTGTGCTGAGATTAGTGCCTTGAAGCATGAGCTGGGCTGCTGATTACTTCCTGCACACATAACTTTTTAGATAGATCAGATACACAGAAAAGGGGTGCAAGAAACCCCTTTTAGAGATACACACTTTTTGGTATACATATTTTCTTTATGTTTATTTTTTTTATTTTTATTTTTTTTGTAAAAAGAAAGAAAGAAAGAAAGAAAGCTGGACATCACACCAACTATTTTTTGGGATGTGGTATAAGCGGTGCATTCTGTAAATGGAAAAGGAAAATCTATTATATTTACAAAGACTCCTCTTCTTTTTCTTCATTTTATTTTTGTTTGTTTTTTCTTCTTTTTTGATTAATGTGTCCCTTTAACAAAGAGGGCTTTCTGCCCTGCTCTTTATTCTCTTTTTGTTTGGTTTGATGCCTCAATTATAGGGTGAGAACTCGGGTCCCCTTTTTGGGCATGATTGAACCCCCTTTAAGTAGTCGGATCTTGGGTGAGTTTCAACAGCTTTACCAAGATCAGAACATCAATCCCTTCCGATTGAGTCAAACCTTTCTCCTTACCTTGAGTCATACATTTGACAAAGCAATTTTACAAAGGCAATTCTGGTTGGGGTCCGATTTAAACCAACATGAGCGGCCCAACCGGAAATAGGGGATAAGGAGAGTAATCAAGAGGGCTCCTCAAGCATCTCTCTTTTTTTTTTCTTTTTTTTTCTTCTTCTTTTTTTTTTTTATTTATCTCCTTTTTTACCTGCGGTGCCCTTTCGGGTTTTCATCACGTCCATGGGTTTAGCTCTCTTACCCCAAGCACCCTTTCGGGTTTTCACCTGGTCCGCACAAGCTCACTATTTTTACCCGTAATGCCCTTTCGGGTTTTTACCATGTCCATCTTGCTTTGAGCTAGCATTATTATCTTATTTTTCTCTCTCATTTTTTTTTTAAAGCCACGACATAGACGTCGATTCCGTGATAGCCGGCCAGATGGGATTCTGGTGTCGTCCCACAGCTTGGCTTGTGTTGACTTAACAGATATTATGACTGCTTGTAAACTTAAAAGAGGGCTTTCTTCAGGGTGTAGCTTGGCCATGGGCTAGGTTAGGATTTGAAGGTATGCTAGGCTAAAAGGGTTTCCTTGATACGACTTCAGTTTTTACTGTACATGCCCCATGATTCTTCTACATTTTTTTGTTCTTTTTGCTCCATTTCAGGCAATCTCTTTTTGAGGTTTTACTTTTTCAATTTTTTTGGATTTTGATAGTAACTTTACTTCCCTTTTTTGTATATGTACACACATTTTTTTTGGGGAAGGGGGTTTTTGAAAGAAAGGCCCAGGCTCAAATGGGGTAGCAAAGGATATCATCATTTTTAGGGATACTTTTTGGCTACTGTGTTTGAAATGATGGCCTCTTTTGGGTGGTTCTTAAGTAGTCACGTATTTGTTTCACCAATGCTTACCTTATCGCGATAGACTAAGAGTAGAACCGTCGGACGTATCCAACATTGATGGGCTCAGGAAGATGATCCCCGTCCATGGTGGCGAGGTGATGGCGTATCCCAGTAGCACCTCTCGAATGACGTTAGGCCCTTCCCAGTTCAGCTTGAACTTCCCTTTTGGATCAGCATGGAGGGATGGAAAGATTTTCTACAACACATGTCTCCTACCTTTAGATATCGACCACAGACACATTTATTGTAAGCACGTGCGATTCGCCCCTAGTAAACTTGAGTGTGACACAAGGCTAGGAGTCTCGTATCATCCAATAAGTTCAATTGTTCGAAGCGGGATCTCTCTCTCTCTCTCTACTTCGGGTAAGCCTGATTCCATAAGGATTCGGAGCGAGGGTACTTCAACCTCTACTGGTAGGACGACCTCTGTTCCATACACAGGGGAGAATGGTGTTGCCCTTGTAGCAATACGGATTGATGTTCTATAGGTCCACAAAGCAAACGATAGAATTTCGCTCAAATCTCGGTAAGTGACGACCATCTTCTCAAGGATGTGGACGACCGTCTTGTTCGCAGCTTCCACAGCTCCATTAGTTTGAGGTCGATAAGGTGACGAGCGATGGTGCTTGATTTTATATTGCTCACAGAAGGCTCGGATGCACTTATTTGCAGAGTTTGTGCCATTGTCCGTGATAATATCCTTGGGTACTCCAAATCGGCACACAATATTGTTTTTGAGAAACTTCTCGACATGACTGGCAGTAATGTTGGCATATGACGCCGCTTTTACCCACTTGGTGAAGTATTCAATGGCGACAAGGATGAACCGATGTCCATTTGATGCTTTTGGAATAATCATTTCGATGACGTCAAGGCCCCAGGTAGCAAATGGCTAAGGAGTGGCCATGCAGTGTAGATCGATGGTAGGAGTGTGTATCAGACTGGAGTGCTCCTGACACTTGTAGCATTTCTGAACATGTTTGCAGCAATCTGATTCTATAGTGGTCAAAAAGTATCCCTGCCATAAAATATTCTTGGTGAGCATGTGATATCTGACATGGGCTCCACGTACTCCCTCGTGGATTCCTTCATGATATTAATCGCTTCACTTTCTTTAGGCACCTTAGCAAAATATTATTGTAGGATCGCTTGTAAAGGCATTCCCTGCAAATGACGTATCCTACCGCTAGACGTTGAATGGTTCATCAGACCATCTTGGACGTACCCTAAGGGAAAGTTAAGGTCTCAAGGAAATTCTTGATATCTGAGAACCAAGGTGGCTCATCATCCGAATTTGTAGGTTCCTCAATCTAGAGGTAGAAGGCCGGCTCATTCCTTTGCTCAATTATGATTGGCTTCATCTCAACACCATATGGGATTTCTATCATTGATGCCAACATCGCTAGCGCGTTGGTGAAGCATTCCTTATTCGAGGGACATATGAGAATGTCACGTCTTCGAAAGAAGCTATCAGATCCTCGAGGTGCTCATGGTAAGGGATCAATTTCTCATTTTTCATCTTCCAGTCACCATTCATCTGACATATGATTAACTGTGAATCGCCAAACACTCAAAGGTGAGTTATATTCAGATTGAGAGCCGCCTGCAGACCAGCGGCACAAGCTTCATATTCAGCCATGTTGTTAGTGCAAGGGAAGTTGAGCTTGATAGAGACTAGTACATGGGATCCTTTTGGTGAGATTCGAATGGCACCAACTCCCTGACCATCGACATTTGATGCCCCGTCAAAGTGCATTATCCAAGAATCTTCTGCTTCTTCTGTATCATCTTCCGTCATTAACAGAATGTCCTCATCAGGGAATTCGGTTCTCAAAGGCTCATAATATAGAAAAAGATTGTCGGCAAGATGATCGGCGAGTGCCTTCCCCTTAATTGACTTATGAGTGATGCACGTGATGTCGAACTTAGATAATAAAAGTTGCCATCGTGCGATTCGCTCAGTGAGAGCAGACTTCTCGAACATGTATTTCAACGAATTCATGGGGGCCAAAAGTAGAACGACTTGGGATAGCAAGTAATGGTGGAGCCTCTGAGTAGCCCATACAAGAGCTAGGCATGCTTTCTCCATATGAGAATAGTGTATTTTGTAATCAGTAAAATTCTTGCTCAAATAGTAAATGGCATGTTATCTTCTTCCTATCTCGTCATGCTGACCTATGACACATCCCATCAAAGCTTCTGTTGTGGAGAGGTACTTTAAGAGTGGTCTCCCCGGCTCGGGTGGTACCAAAATATGTGGGTTTAGGAGATAGCCTTTGATTTTATCGAATGCTGCCTGACAATCTTCGTTCCATTCAACAGGTGAGTTCTTTCGAAGTAGCTTGAAGATCAGCGTGCAGATTAGGGTTAGTTGCGCAATGAACCGACTGATATATCGTATTCTGCCTAAGAACCCTCTAACTTCTCTCTCAGTGAATGGTGGCGGCATTTTAGTGATGGCTTTAACTTTGACTGGGTCTATCTCGATCCCTCTCCTGTTGACGATGAATCCCAACAGTTTTCCAGACATAGCACCAAAAGCGCAGTTTTGTGGATTCAGACGTAACCTGTACTTTCTCAGCCCCTCAAATAGTTTTTGGAGGTTTACCAAGTGATCACCTCACTCCGGTGACTTGGCTATCATATCATCAACACACACTTCAATCTCTCAGTGCATCATGTCATGAAATAGCGCAGTTATGGCTCTCTGGTACATTACATTGGCATTCTTTAGCCCAAATGGCATGACTCTGTAGCAAAAGGTTCCCAGGGGGTGATGAATGCAGTCTTCTCTTTGTTTGCCTCTGCCATCTTTATCTGATTGTATCCAAAGAATTCATCCATAAAAGAAAGCATCCCATGCTTAGCGGTATTATCGACTAAGATGTCAATGTGCGGCAATGAAAAATCGTCCTTCAGGCTTGCCCTGTTCAAATTACAAAAATCGATGCACATGCAGACCTTTTTGTCTTTCTTTGGTATAGGCACAATATTGGCCAGCCACTGTGGGTATTTAGATACCATGAGAAACCCCGCGTCGTATTGTTTGATGACATCATCTTTGACTTTCAACATCCACTTGGGTCGGAGATGTCTCAGCTTCTGTTTAGCAGGCTTCATATCGGGGTAGAGAGGTAACTCATGCTGGACCAAATCGGCATCCAAACCTGGCATGTCCTCGTACGACCAGGCAAAAACATCTTGGTATGACCGAAGAAAGTTTCCCTTTCTTCGGGAGACAGCGACATTTCAATCTTGGTAATTCAGGGAATCTCCTCAGTCCCTAGATTAATATCCTCATTTTCAAAGTTCCTTAGGTGAACTTAGCTCTATATCTATCTTCCATGGTTCTACTGCACTTAAGTTAACTACATCATTGGCAAACCTTGCCACACCCCCAAACCTATGAGGAGCAGTGTCCTCACTGATTCAAAGACAATGTGCTAGTGCAGCATGGTACATTGGTAAAATTCAGACACAAAACAAAGAAACTATAGCAGTAAATAAAACACACAGAAACAGATAAAATAAAACAAACAAATAGAAATGAAACCAAACAAAATTAGCGAAAGAGAATTTTCATTTATAACACAGAAATTTATACAATGCAAGGGAAAATAACTACGAAAATATTATACAAAAACATCCTAACTAACTACATGTGCAAATCTAATCATCAGAATTGTTAGGTGCATCAGCTTAGTCCTGAAGGGGTAGTCTCAACGGCTTATGCAGGCTCTCTTACAGCCATTTCAACAACTCTCCTTTCGAGTATTTTTGCCTTCTTTTTAGCAAGTTCAACTCTCCTTTCATACAGTTCCCGGGTGGCCTTTGAGACCTCTCTGGAGGCAGCCAACCTTTTCTCGAGTACATCAGCTCTCATTTTCTCTGTTGCTGCAGTATGCTTTTGAGCTTCAAATTGAATCAAAATTTCATTCCAGCCCTTTGATATTCTTAACATCTCAATTTTGTGATGCAACTTTATTTGATTTATCTTCGCGTCATAGGGCATTCGGATTGTGGTTCTGAGGTTAGCCATGCCTCTAATGACATCCTTTTTAAGGTATGAGTTAATTTACATGGCATATAGGAGGATTAAGTATGGAGGTATGTAAAAGGAAGAGGTAGGTAGTATGAGTTGCTCAGCACTGGAAGAAGAGCCAGCCAGCAATGATGAAGGGATGGATGATGGCATGGGTAGGGGGGATGTAGAGGGTAAAGGTTGAGGGACTTGAAGTTCAGGCTCAGTGAGGTCTACTACCTCAAGGTTAGTTTGGGTTGGAATTGAGGAGGTGGGGATTAGGTTGTCCACATATGCTGCAACATCAAATGTTGCTACTGCAGGTGGGATTTTAGGGTGGGGTTCTTCTTTAGGTGCAGGGTCTGTTTAGGTGGAGGCATTTGTAAGTGTAATTAGAGGGATAATGGAGATAGGTTCAATGAGTGCAGCAACATGGGAGGTGATAGCTTAATTTATAAGTTGGGGAGAAGGGGGTGGAGTAGATAAATGGGTGGGTGTAGGGAAAGTTGATTGTTGTGATGGTTGGATTAAAAGTAACAAGGTTAATTGGATGGCTTGTAAACTGGTTTGAATGGAGGCCTGGTTTTGGAGGGTGGAGTTCATGGCTTGGAGGTTGGCCTCTATGGATGTTTGGGTTTGGGTGTTGGCCAATATTTGGGATTGAAGGGAGAGTAGTAGGTTAAGTATTTGGGGCAGAAGATCAAGGGTGATAGGGGCTGTGGGATGGATTGGTGGAATTGGTTGAAATGGGGAGGTGGGTGCATGAGTGAAGTTGGTGGGTTGTGGTGAATCTGGAAGAGGGGTAAACTCATAATTGATTTCCCCTATGATAGAGAACATCATAGTTGAGTATCCTTCTCCAGAAAAAGGGTCTTGGTCATGGGTAGGGGAAAAAGGGATGGATTGGGCCAAAGGTTTAAGGGTATCAGGTTCAATGGGCTGAGGTGAGGATATAGGGGTTAGTGAAGGTCGTTAGATATCTATGGTTGGGTCTGGTATGGTTGTTGTTGTAGGGATTGGGATAGGTTGGGATACATAGGTGGGTAGGGGTTTAGTGGGGGGTTTGGCATATTTCCTTTTCTTTTTATATGTGGCTTTAACAGGCAAGTTGGGATGGGCTGTGGGTGTAGGCACAGGTAAAGGTATGGGTATAGTCAAAGGCAAGGCTTCAGTATGTATAGTGGGGAAAGGTGATGTAGTGATGGCTAAGCTAATGGATAAGGTTGGTGGTGATTGGGTTGTGGAGACTGTGGTAGTGGGTAAAGTTGGCTGTAGTAGAGGTGATGGAACTAAGAGGGGTTGTGAGGCTGGGGTTGAGGTAGGAGCTGGCATGGGAATGGACATGGTTATGGATGATGAGATAATGGGCTGAGATGGTAAGGTAGTGTTGGCTGGCACACTTGAGTGGGCTGCCTGAGAGAGGGCAACAGAGCTGGTAAGGCAGAGGCAGCTGCTTCTTGAATTGTGAGAGTTGCCTCAGGTAGGAGCTCTTCCTTCTTTTTCTCAATCATGGTTCCACTAATCCCCCACTGTTTCTTTCCATACTTGCTGGGGGACCAAGGCAATGGTCTTCTCATCCATTTGAAATTAGTATCCCCCAAGCTTCAGTAAGGCTGTAATGAGCCTGCCGTAGGGCAATGAATTGGGCTTCTTTTCATTCTTCTTCTTCTCATTTATATCCTCCATCCCATCAAAAATTAACTTGGCTGCATCAATATAATGGTTCATGTGGAAGGAGTAGAGGGCATCAGCAATGGGGAACCTCCTCTCCTGCTGGTGTCCAGAGCAATAAACATTTTTCCTCAGCACCCCATCCATAAATCTTAGGTTAGGGTGTAGATCTCTCTTCCTAATGGACACCCCTGAGGCTGTGATCCCTCCAAACAACTCCTTGGCAATTTTTGGGATGGTGGCTATCAAAGGGGGACCCAAGCCACATTCAGGGTTGTACTTGGCTGGTATCCCAAGAATCTCAGCTATTGTAGCTTGATTGAATAGCATCTCAAAATTGTCTATTAGCACCAACAATGCTGGGTTTCCATCGTCCCTAGTCTTCATCCTGATGTTTTGGTAAAATAGTTGCACTAGTCTAGGGAAGACTAGCTGCAGTGGGGGCCTCAACAGGGGTAGCAGAGTGGCCTTAGTTAAGTATTCAATGGAGGCAGCTGTTTCTGGTAGGTTCTCAAAGAAAACCTTGTCAAAAATAGTCTCTGCCTCAAGCTTAATTGAAGCCACAAATTCAGAAGGGACCCTGAGGTACTCATTATCTTCTTCCTCCTCAAGGGCAACCTCAGGGGCCTCAGGGTCTATACCCTTGCCCTTTTTCTACTTTTTCTTAGATTTCTCAGGGCTTTTGGCAGGTGGGTGGTCTTTGTCCCTCTTCTTAGGAGCAGACTTTTTCTTTGAGCTTGGGCATCAGAGGCCACTTTACAACTTGTATAGGTCCCTCAAAGGTCTCCACTGTGGAGGCCTTAGCAATTCTCACAGATTTGCATATGGCCACAGGGCTCCCAGCAGGTTAGGGGTTTAGCATGGTAACCAGTGTGTCAATGAATTTTGAATCCATGGCCATAGCTACACCAATTCTTCCAAACTTTTATCTTTAAACTCAGAGTGTGGAATGAAAACTTCAATGAGAAATTTATACAAGAAATGCTCCTTACTTAGACAAAAATCGTAGCCTAATCAAACCAAATGAAGGAGTGAGCACACTCACCACAATAGAGCTAGGGTTCTGGTCCAATTGTTGCCCTCTGTATCAACTCTCCTCAAATCACGTGCAGAATCACTAAAAGGTGTTGTGGAACACAATTGTAGGAGGTAGGTGGTTGAGTTGTAGTGGCTTAAGTAGGAGAGAAGAAAGATGGGAGAGGGGAGCTCGGGAGTTCTCAGTGGTAGCTAGGGTAAAAAGATAGAATGGAGAAAATGAGGAACTTCACAGGGTATAAGTGGAGAACCCCATGTCTCGTGCAGCTGTCGCTAGGTACTCGCGGGGTAAAACACTTCTCGCACGCTAAAGTGAGATAACACGAGAAATAAAGTCGCAGAGAAGATGAATGCCTCGTGAGGAATGAAATTCAGCAGAGCTATTGGTCTCGCGAGGTCACTCGTATAGTTGAAATTGGGTCACAACGCGCGAAGCCATTTATCATCCCTCGCGCAGCTTAGCTATTATACTCGCGAGGAACAAACATTCAGAGCAATAAGGCCTCGCATGGTAGTTAACATTGCATGCTTCAGACTTTTCGCTCACAGGGCTCTCGTGCAGTTACAATGCCTGATTCACATTCTTTGGCAAGCTCCATGGAGCTGACAGGATAGAGCCTCGCGAGGCTCAATATCAGGCTTCAGCAGGTGCTCTTGCTCGTGAAGCTCTCGCGAGGAAAAACTTGCCCATAAGTACTCCGTGAGAAAGCCTTCAATTTTTTCAAGTGGGTTGCGAATGTGAAATTGAGGCCATAGAGCCTCGCGAGAAAGCACAAGTTACCCTTTCTCTTAGTGTTGCACATTGGCCAGTGCATCAATACTAACATGTACCTATCCATTGTGCATCTGTACCAACTTCCTTCAAATGTAATCCCTATCATCATGATAAGTGATTACCCATTACCAACATAAGTACATCAAAAATTCAGAACGCTAAAGATTTTCAAATATATCAGATTTATGACATTTACAATGACAACACCTCAACCACTCAACCAGAAATAGAGCATGCATTTCAACACACAACTCAGATGACAACACATTAAATTCTAATGACAATAAATGCACATCACAGCACAACACACAATGCAAAACAAAACAGACAAAACTTGCAAATCACACACAATGAAACACTACATGACAATTTTTTTTAAGCAACTCAAAACACAAATTCAACAATTATGGTACACAATGTACAGAGTTGAAGATCACTATGCAATGGGAGGTTCATGCAGGTGAATGGGCTGAGGAGGCTCCAAAGAGTTTTCTTCACAAATTTTTAACCTTTGCCCATTCACTTTCATGATCTTCCTAGACATGGGATCCAAGATCTCCACAACACCAGATGGGGAGGAATGGATGACAGTGTAAGGACCATCCTATCTGAATTTTAACTTCCCTAAAAAGAATTTTAATATGGAGTTGAAAAGCCAAACCTTGGTTCCAGCATTGATGTCCTTTCTCATTAGTTTCTTGTCAAAGAATACCTTGGATTTCTCCTTGTAAATTCTTGCATTTGTATAGGCTTCTAGTCTTAGTTCATCAAGCTCCGACATTTGCAATTTCCTATGAAAAATAATAGTAGTTAGCTCAACATTCTGTGTTTTAATAGCCCAATAGGCTCTGTGCTCTAACTCCACTGGCAAGTGACAAGCCTTACCATAGACCAGCCTGAATAGGGACATGCCAATAGGAGTCTTATACGCAGTCCTATAAGCCCACAAAGTATCATTCAACTTTTATGCCTAGTCCTTTCTATCTGTCTTCACAATCTTCTCCAAGATGTGCTTGATCTCCCTATTAGAAATTTTAACTTGCCCACTGGTCTATGGGTGGAAGGGAGTTGCAATTCTGTGTATAACAGAATACTTTTTTAGTAGATTCTCAAAAGGCTTGTTACAGAAATGACTCCCCCCATCACTAATGATAGCTTTGGAGGTGCCAAATCTGGAGAAGATATTATCATTTAAATATTTAAGGATAACTATGTGGTCATTGGTCCTTGTGGTAATAATGACTTCCACCCATTTGGTCACAGTTCACTGCCACAAGTATGAAGTTGAAACCCATAGAAGGAGAAAAAGGGCCCACAAAATCAATGCCCCAAATGTCAAATAGTTCTACCACAAGGATGGGCTGCAATGGCATTGAATCTTTCCTGAAAATGCCTCCCAACCTTTGACATCTTTCACAGGCTTTGCAATGTATATATGCATCTTTGAACTAAGAGGGCCAATAAAACCCACATTGTAAAACTTTTGCAGCTGACTTTTTGCCACTAAAGTGACCTCCACAGGCTTGCTCATAGCACATAACAAGAATGTTGTGGAACTCACTTTCAGGCACACATCTCCTTACAACCTGATCTGCACAATGCTTATATAGGTATGGATCCTCCCATAGAAAATGTTTGACCTGAGAGAAAAATAGGTCCTTGTCCATCTTGGACCAGTGACGGGGGATCCTACCAACAACAAGAAAATTCACAATGTGTGCAAACCAGGGCACAATAGACTGTATAGCAAATAACTGCTCAGCAGGGAACTCCTCATTTACAGGTGTTGCTGCACATTTCTCTAAAACAATTCTAGAGAGGTGGTCACCCTCCACATTCTCAACTCCTTTCTTATCTTTGATCTCAAGGTCAAACTCCTGCAATAGGAGGATCCATCTGATCAGCCTTGGTTTGGCATCCTTCTTGGCCAACAGGTATTTCATGGATGAGTGATCAGTAAAAATAATAATTTTAGACCCAAGCAAGTAGGCTCTAAACTTATCCACAACAAATACAATAGCTAGTAGCTCCTTCTCAATAGTGGTGTAGTTGAGCCGAGCTTTAGCTAGTATTTTGCTGGCATAATAGATCACTGTAGGCAGCTTATCTTTTCTCTGTCCTAAGACATCACCTATGGCCAAGTCTGATGCATCACACATCAGTTGAACGGGGAGTGAGTAATTTGGGGCCCAGATTACAGGAGCAGTGGTAAGACACTTTTTTAAGACTTCAAAGGCCTCAAGGACTCAACAGAAAATTCGAATGGCAAATCCTGACACAGCAGGTGGCACAATGGCTTTGCAATTTTATTGAAGTCCTTAATGAACCTCCTGGAAAAACTAGCATGTCCTAAGTAGGATCTGAATTGCTTGACAGTCCTGGGTGGGGGTAGGTGTGAAATCAGGTCCACTTTAGCCTTGTCAACCTTTATTTCTCTATGAGAGACCACATGGCCTAACACAATTCCTTGTTTCACCATAAAGTGGCTCTTTTCCCAGCTTAAGACCAAATTGGTCTCTTCACATCTTTATAAAACCAGGTCAAGGTGACTCAAGTATTGGCTAAAGTTGTCCCCATACACTGAGAAATCATCCATGAAGATTTCCACGAACTTGTCAATCATATAAAAAAAAATTGCATACATGCACCTCTGAAATGTGGTTGGGCATTGCAAGTCCAAAAGGCATCCTCTTGTAAGCAAAGGTGCCAAAGGGACATGAGAAAGTAGTTTTTTCTTGATCTTGAGGATCTATAGAGATTTGGTTACACCCTGAGTATCCATCAAGAAAGCAGTAAAATGCCTTCCCAGCTAGCTTATCTAGAATTTTGTCTATGAAAGGGAGAAGGAAGTGGTCTTTCCTGGTTTTGGAGTTGAGTTTCCTGTAATTAATGCAAACTCTCTAGCCAGATGTCTCCCTGGCTGGCATCAACTCCCCAAAATCAGAAGTAATAACTATTATGCCTAATTTTTTAGGTACCACCTAGATGGGTGACACCCACTTTGAATCTGAAATGGGATAAATCACCCCTGCATCCAACAGTTTTACTATCTCTTTCAAGACAACCTCTTGCATGTGAAGATTAAGCTTCCTCTGCATCTCCCTAGAGGGTTTTACACCCTCTTTCAAGTGAATTTTGTGCATATAAATTGAGGCATCAATGCCCCCTAGATTAATAATTGTCCACCCCATTGCCTTGTGTGCTTCTTGAGAGCACTCAATAATTCCTCCTCCTACTCACTAGTGAGAGAGGAAGAGATAATCACTGGAAGCTTTTTTTTTGCCCCAAGAAGGCATACGTTAATGTGTTGGGAGCTATTTTAGCTCCAGCTCAGGGAGACTTTTAATGGAAGGCAACAAAGGTGCCTTGGTGGTTTGAGGAAGGGGCGGCAATGTAGGTTTCCAGTTGGCATGCTGCACTAGGCCCACAAAAGACTATTTTTGTGTTGTCTTCTGTCATGAGAACTTGGGCCTCCTCCTCAACCATACTCCAAATACTTTCCAAAATTTTAGCAACATTATCCCAATCCAGCAGATTGGATAATTCTTCTTCCACAAGGCCATCAAGTATATCTATTGCACAATAGTCCTCAATGTCCCTCTGAGGTTGCCTAGCAGCATTGTACATATTTAATTAGGCCTTCATGTTCCCAAAGGTCACCTCCATCACCCTGACCTGTATGGTATGCAAGCATTTACAATGGCCAAGAATGCCTTTCCAAGGATGACAGGAATTGGCGTTTTACTTTTACAAGGGTCCATGTCCAAAACTAGGAAATCAGTAGGATAGTAGAACTTGTCCACCCCCACCAAAACATCCTCCACCATACCCATAGGTGTCCTCTCAGACCTACCAGCCAGTTGGAGTACAACTGATGTGTCTTTTAGGTCTCCAAAACCTAGCTCCTCATACGTAGAATATGGGAACAGGTTCACACTGGCCCCTAAGTCTAAGAGGGCTCTACCAATGGTTTGGTTTCCAATTATGCAAGGGATAGTAGGTGCCCCTGGATCCTGTAATTTCTTAGGTGTGACAATAGACAGAACTGACTCAACGTGTTTAATAATAAAAATATTTTTGGACAACTGCACCCTTGCATTTCTTTTCTTTGTGCATAGGTCCTTCAAGAATTTAGTATAGGCAGGGACCTGTTATATAGCATCAAGTAAGGAAAAATTGATCTTAACCTACTTGAAGGTCTCCACAATTTCCTCCATCTAAACATTCCCTTAATCAAAAGGACATGGGCTAGCAAGTGCATAAGGAAATGCAGCTGTGGGACTGCTGGTGCCACAGCTACATGCCTAACCACATGGTCAAATTTTTATTTTTTTCTTTTTTCTTTATTTATTGTTTGCTGTTGGGGCTCAACATCAGCCCCTTTATTTTGACGTTGGTGCTCCACAGTAGGGGATGAATTCCTTAGTTCTTCAATACTCATATTTCTTTTATTTTCACTCTCTATGACTTCCTCAGCTGCTCTGCCCACTAAATTATCAACCACCCTGCCACTCTTTAGGGTAGTGATTGTATTAGCCTCCTCATGGGTAGAGGATGCTTCTCCAATCATGTACTGCCCTTTAGGGTTGACCAAGGGTTGACTAGATAGTTTGCCCTGCTCTCTCCTGTTCAAAGCATTATAGATTTGACCCAGCTAGTCCTCTATTTTTTCAATGCTTTGCCCATGAGAGTTCATAGTTTAGACTAAATTCCTTAAACTCTGCATAGATACCAGCATTTTCTCTTCAAAGGAAGAGGATTTGAGCTGTTGTGGGGGCAAGACCAACTGATTGGGCTGTGGGACAGACAACTAAAAATTCTGCCTTGGTGGATAACCTTAGTTAAATTGGTGCTGAGGTCAGTATGGAGCTGCCAACTGCTGCTGTTGGGGCTGAGGGTATGTATCTTATCTCTACCTCATATTTGAGTGGTTTCTCCATGTGTACCTAGTAGGTTGCTACCCATATACTTGGGCAGCATTGGCATGCTTCATAACTAAATCAGGGAATTAGTTGGCTAATGGACAATCTTGAAGTGAATGCGTGGGAGATTGGCATATATGACATGCCTCTTCCACTTGTGCAACCATCCTAGGCAGATCACATTCATCAATTTGTCAAGCTTTAAACTCAGATTGTCCACCTTCCTTTCCAAATTACATTGCACCTTAACTTCATACATTCCACCTCTAGGGGTGGACTGTTTCTCCAATTTAGCTGGGGTTTGGCTGTCGTTCGAGACAGTGACTCCTACTGCATGGAATTTTCTCTTGTGATGTCAAATAACTTCCAAGCCTCATCAGCTGTCTTGTGGAGTTAACTACCACCACATAAGGCATCTACCATATCCCTACTTTTGGGATTAATTCTTGGTAAAATACATGCACAAGTTGCCACTATAGAATTTGATGGTGGGGATATTATTTTAACATCTCTTGAAACCTCTCCCATGTCTCATAAAAATCTTCAGTTGAGGACTAAGTAAATGATAATATGTTTGTCCTCATCTGACTAGTTTTGTTCATGGGAAAGAATTAAGCTAAAAATTAGCCTTGGACGTCACTCCATGTCTGAATGCTATTGGCTGGGAGCTTAGAGAGCCGGTGCTGACTTTGTCCTTTAGGGAAAAAGGAAAAAGTCTAAGTTTAGTGGCTTCAGGTCTCAGGCCAGCAATGTTGAATGTAGTGCAAAGTGCCAAGAATTGGAATGTGATTATAAGGATCTTCCTTACTGAGCCCACGAAAAGATGATAGCATGTTAATGGTGGAGGACTTGATTTCACAATTTCCTTTAACTGAAGGGAATTGTATGTAAAAGGGAGATGTGTAATCCCCAGGTGCATTGTATTTCTTTAGAGTTCTTTGCCTCTCAGCCATGACAGCTGGCTCAGTTTCAACAGTAGGGGCTGTTGTGATGTTTCTCAGTCTAAGGACCCTTTCAACCTCAAGATTTAGAGGTTCCAACTTAGGGTTTAAGAACCTTCTACCAAGCATACACACACAAATCAGCAGGTAAAGAAGACGCTCACAGTAGACACAAAAAATTTGCAGACAGAAATCATAACTACACAGATTTACAACTAAACTAATGACAAGAAATTCAACACAAATGGACTGAGATTTAGAGTAAAAGAAGTGCAAATAGTGGTAGCTAAACTCCAGCTACAGCTCTAGCTTTTCCTTACTGTTGTTGTCTAATTCTGCAAAAATTCCATAAAAAGCAGCAGTACTTTTTATTCTATTCAAGGCAGAACTACAAAGAATTTTCTAAACTAAAATATAATTCAACTCAGGTCTACTAAAAGGATCAATATCCTCGGCAGCGGTGCCAAAAACTTGTTGAAAGGTTTTCGCTGCTTCTTTTTATTATAAAATTGATAAAGACAAAATAAAGGTAGCAAAACAAAATAAAACAAAATGGGGAATGAATACAGCACAAAACTAAATCACAAACCTGCAAGATACAGGGCTATTGTAGCAAGTTTTGAGTAAGTACGAGTTTGTCCCACAGAGAAATTGATCTAGAACCCAAAATGGGTTATGTTAGTAGGCCTCCAGATTAGCTACAAATCTGACAATCCTAGAGAAAGGGAGTTGGGTGTCACAACTACACTAAATTAATACTAAAAGAAGAGAAGTAAAGTATAGTCCTATCCTAAAGAAAATGTTATAAAGAAAGTGGTGATTGTGTGTGTGAAAATAAAGATAAAATTGATGGGAAGTAGGCAATTATGCTAAAGTTAATTCAGTTATGTAACTCAGATTTAGAGCTGTCTCTACAGCAAATATCTCAGATGGCTACAAGCAAATCTGCAAGGAAGAAGTATCCAACTCAACCCTTATGGTGTGACCTGATCTCTTAAGGCTATAACCTGTCCACTTCAATGGTCACAGACTATCCAATAGAGAGGATCAAACCATATGGACTAAATCAGAAAACCAATCTAATCTAATGGAATAGACTGATCTTAAGGCTATAACCTATCCACTTAAATGGTCACAGATTATCCAATAGATGTCCTCCACCCAATGGATCAAATTAGAACATGAAAACTATTGCAGACACCATGTATGCCAAGC
This sequence comes from Chloranthus sessilifolius, assembly GCA_021018995.1. Taxonomy (NCBI): domain Eukaryota; kingdom Viridiplantae; phylum Streptophyta; class Magnoliopsida; order Chloranthales; family Chloranthaceae; genus Chloranthus; species Chloranthus sessilifolius. The sequence continues at coordinate 72,572,006 of CM037597.1, read as the reverse complement.
TACAAGCTCAGGCATCCATGGGAGCAAATAGTTCTTGAAAAACCAGTGGAGACCATAGTAGTTCAAAAGCTATTTGGGGACTATAAATGCAGCTGGTCATTACTATAAAAGGCTTGCAATGACTTAGCTCACAAGCCTGCAATTTCTACAGAGAAATATGATCTAACTTCTGATGTTGGTCAAGTGTAATAGAGGGGAGCTTGTTCCTGCAACAACCTCTCACAAGGCTACAAGCTCAAGTGCAGAGGAGAAGAATCCTTCTTAGATTTGTGGCTTGGAATCACCCTAGGGCTATAGTCTATCCACTTGAATAGTCACAGGCTATCCATAGAGGTTATCCTCACCATAGAAGACTGAGATGGAACAAGTAAACTACTGCCACCATGTTCCCAGGGCTACAAGCTCAAGCTTCCATGGGCCTTTCAAATCAGCTCAAGTCCTAAATGTATGACATAGATTGAACAAAATTATGGACAAATAGGAAAATAACATATTAAATAAACCTTTAAAACACAAATTTTATTGATCAAATCATTACTTACAATGAGATTTCTCAAGGCAGCAGCCTTGTGCATAACAACTCACCAATGACTCCCAATGTTCACAAGACCCATTACAAAATTGATGAAACTAAGCCTAATTGCTTATAGAGAATATAGCCAGCAAGTGCTGTGCTAAGAGAGAAGAAAAATGGGAGAAAAGAGGTGTTCAAATCCTAACCCTAGTCTTCTCGAGCTCACCACAGACAGAGGTTGAAGGAGAGATGATCAATTCTAAGTTACAATGTACAGCTTAAATGCTCAGTCCTAATGCCTTAGCCAACAGAAGATTAAACCTAAATTTTTAGGGCAGATGTGGCACTATTACAACCCTTGGATGCCTTGGTATGTGTGCCTTAAGATCAGGGCCTCAGGATGTGTGCCCTAGACCTTGAGAAATTCCCAAAAGGTCCTTGAGTTAAGACTGAGAAGTGGAGAGCCCAAGCTTCACGGGGTTCACTTCTGCTCATTAATTCTTTTGTGCAGCTTACAGAGTCCTCGCGAGGTCAGATTTAGCTTTGAAAGCTCCTAGCTCGCACAGGTAGACTTTGAATACTCGCGCAACTTCTCTGCACTGCAATGTTATCGCGAGGATGAGTTACACTAAATTGGCTTGACTCACACAGCAGAGCTTCAAGTATCTCCTATCACAAGGATCTCGTGAAGTAAAAGTTGAATCTCCCTTGGTTTCTTATCAAATGAAGAACACGGCTCACTAGGTAGAGGGTATAGCTTTGAAGTGCGCGAGGACTATGTGAGGACATTTTTGGAGCTCTCTTTCCTCTTTAACCATGCGAGGACTTCACGAGTTTGTTATTGTTCTTTGTGCAGATTGGCCTTGCGAGATAGTGCACGCGGCTAATATAAGACGTGTTCCTTGCGAGAGATTCACGAGCTAGATTTCTAGAGGCTTAGTGCGTGAGAGCTTTACGAGTTCACTGAGTGTTGGTTACAGCTGAAGTGTGCGACTGCTGCACGAGAGAATGCTTTGGGGCACTTTGTTCACTAAGCTGTATGAATTCCTCGTGAGTTCCCTTCTGCTACATGTAAAGTCTGCGCGAGGTAACTCTGCTGCAGGCTTAGCCATGCGAGGCACCACGTCTATTGTGTGAGATAACACATTTGCTCCTCTGTTGCTATCCATCTACTGCTGTTGTAGTCCTCTCCACTCACATCTATACTGCTTTCATCTACTAGACTTTCCTGGTCTATTATGACAAGCAAAATAGTCACCATCGTGTGTACCACCATGGTGTTCCATCAGTCTTTGGCTCAGCTGTAATCTCTTGATTGGATTCTCTCTCTTCTTGGCACCAAAGGAATGGACTTTGTGTTAAGCTGCATAAGTTATTGCTAACTAAAAAATAAGCTAAATAAGAGTTATTAGTCAGCTTCAAGGTCTAATAAAGGCTAGGTTAAGAGGTGAAAAGTGGTACTTTTTAGTGAATAACACTCCTACCTCTTCTTGTATTTCTACAGGAAAGGGGTCGACTTCACATGGGATGAGCATTTCGATTAAGGCATCTTTTTCTTTGACTTTATGCAAAATTTTAAAAGATAATATTTTTGGATTTTGTATTTTCTCTATGTTTTTGGTTTTTTTATTTTCTTTGGAAACGGGCCCTTGGCAAAGTGGGTCCCTATATATACACGGTATTGTCTGCCAAGGGCTTATCTCACCTTTTATAGATTATTTTTTTAGGAAACGGGTGTAAAAGTTAAGGCCACTCCCTGCTTCTAGAGTTTAGGGAAAAGATGCCCAATTAAGTACTTGAGATGTCGCTCCTTTACCTGTTCAGATGGGAGGTGCTGACTTATATGGCTCTTAGAGTCAGCCTCCATCATGTTGATCCTGGGTTCGTCTGAGATTATGTTCTCAAATGTCGGCATAGTTTTGTGCTGATTTACCATATGGGCAGGGTAATGTGGGGATTGGTGGGGTGAACGGATGTTGTGGACTTGTGTGGGGTTAATTGGGTTGCCCCTTTCTGGTCGATCTTCACAACCCTGGCACTTACGAATGAATCCCTAATGTGAGGCCTATGACGAGGCTTCTCTTCTAAGTGTATGCCTCTGGCTCTTACAGCTGCCGTGGCTCGGGCTTTCTCCTTAGCCTCCTGAACCTCTTCCTCAATGGGCTTGTAACCTATCGCAAATTTGGCTTTTTGACCACCCTTGGCTGTGACCTACTCTCTTTTGCCTTGTAGTCCTATTTCTTTTTTATAATACCATTTTTGGAGCATGGCCACTGCGGCTTCAATTCCTCCATCTATTATTGAAGTGATACTTCTTGGGGGCTCTGGGAGTACTGTTGATACTTCATACTCAAAACTGTGGAGGTTGACATCCCCAGCTGTGTGCGGCACGTCCAACACTTTTGGCTTCTCAATGTTATTGGTGGCTTTTTCCTTCTCACTGTGCCCCTCACCAATGATAGTGATAATCTTATGCTCGGATGCAAACTTAAGCTTTTGATGTAGCGTTGATGGTATCACTCCGACTTCATGCAGCCATGGGCATCCTAATAATAGGTTGAATGAAGATTTGATGTCCACTACTTGAAATAATATGGAGAAGGTCATTGGCCAAATCAATAGCTCAAGATCAACTTCTCCCATTATCTCTCTTCTCGTATTGTCAAAACCTCAGGCAATGGTTCTCGTGGGTCTCAACATGCACAGATCTACCCCAACCTTTGTGGCGGTTCTCAGTGGGCATATATTCAGAGTAGACCCATTGTCAACTAACACCAAAGGGATTATCATATTTCTAGATTCAATAGTAATATTAAGGGATTTTGAGTAACTACTTCCCTCATTCGATAAATCGACATCCAAAAATGAAATGGCATTAGAGCCATCACTTGACCAACTATCTGGGCTTACCTGAAGTGATGCGTGCGCATCCTTCAGGTGAAGGACCAATTATCTGCCGGACCTCATCTGGGCTAACCTGAAGTGATACGTGCACATTCTTTAACGCCCCCATTAAGGCTTGAAAATGAAGTGGGGACATCATTAATAAATCTCAAACTATGATATGAGAAGGCATTCTTCTCGACTGAGTCTCTAGTATATGTTCACGACTCATTTTTTTAAAAGGGTTTACGGCGCGATCCTTCTTTCGCTCTGGTTGGGTTTGTGCTGCTATTAGTGCTTCCGACTGCTTTAAAATCTTCCCAGATCTTGTGACAAAGTCTACTGCCCCCTCTCTGTTGTTGCCAGCATTGACATTCGTTTGCTCATAACTTAAAGGGACCTAATGAGGACTATAGGTTGGTCCTAAAATCTGAAATGGAGTAGTTGTAGGTATTCGATGCACTTGTACTGATGGCTTAAGAAGGGTAAGACCTATTTAACTTCGGTGACAGATGGGTGGGTGGCATAATTGGGCCAGGTGGGGGTGGTGAAGTTTGCAGATGGTTGCACCGAAGGTAATGGGGTAGGAGTGGGCCATTGATAGTTGATAGGTGATGGTGGGGGATGGGGGACTTGATGGGATATCGGGTAATTTGTGGGGGTGGCAGTGTATGGTTGATATGTATTAATTTTCATATAATTGACGGGTGTGGCTGATGGGAAATAGGCCCTAAGATCTAAGGGTTCAATTTGTGGTGCTGGGTTGGGGAAATAATCTGACAAATTCAAGGGTTCAATTATCCCAATAGTCCTTTCTTCACCATTTGTTTGTAAAGGTGCCACATAACTTTCTCGGTCATTGATATAATCTGACAAGCCAAATTCAAACTCTTCCTCACAATCCTCTATCGTCTCGATGGTGGGTTTGGGACCTGCTCCTTCGATAGGGTATGGGGATAATGGCACCTAATGTATATTTGCATGTTGGTTCACTTAGGAAGGTGCATGTGGAATGATTTTCTCAACTTCAATTAAACCTTGGATCGCGGACTTCAATGAGAAGCAGTGATTAGTTAGGTGACCCAAACCCTGATAAAAATTACAGTGAGTGTTGGGGTAATAGTCCTTTGGGATAGGATTTGGAGGAGGTCGCGATTGAAGGGTGGTAACTAGTCCCTTTCCTATTAGCAAAGGTAAAAGTACATTCAAAGATTGCCCCAAGGGCATAAAAACTATATCATAGCGGGCTCTTCTCTGCTCTGGAGTCATCTGTATCCCCTGTCCATTCCCAATTCTCTGCATTGGCTCAGTTCTAACTGGTGCTGGTTGGGCTGCCTTAAATTGGAATGGGGTTATATTATTATTGGGCCTAGTGTTGGCAATGTTCTGAGCATCGGCCCCCACTCCCTTAAATTGGATGCTATCAGGCGACCCTCCCTGATAGCATCTTCACAGCAATTTACGTTCCTCACGAGTTCAGCCTATTCTTGGAAATCATTTCTATTTGCTCATCATCAGGTATCCTATTTCTAACCTGAGCTGCCAATGGTCTCTAATGCCCTAAATAATCGCTAAAGCTTTCATTCGGGTGCTGCTTTAATCGGGTCAAATATGACTTGCACGGTTCAATGTCTATATTATAGACATATTGTTCTTAAAATAAATGTGTCAAGTCTTTCCAGGTCTTTATCATAGATGGTTCTAAGGACGTGAACCACCTCAAAGCTGGACTAGTCAAACTTTTTTGAAAGACCTTTATTAATAGTCTTTCATCCCCTCTATACTGGCACATGTCTCCACAATAAGACTTGAGGTGTGCTATGGGATTGCCGATGCCGTTATACTTGTCAAAAGCTACCATTTAAAATTTTGGAGGCAAGGGGACCTCCACGAACAACCACAAATCTGAGAAGTTCATGGCATGGATTTTAGCACCACCCATCTTCAACAACTGCTTCTGAATTTTGTCAAGTTGTTCTTTCAACTGCTCTGACTCTTTGGACATGGGGGTCGTTCTCTCAGCAATCGGTTGGGCTTCACTCTGGGCAATCAGGGGGTGGGTAACTATAGGTGGATGATTAGTACTGGCCAATGCCCTGGCATAAGCACCACTGTTCCTAATCTCGTCCTCTTCATACTGCTGATCTACATAAGGTACAGTGAGGGCAGGATTCTCTTATTCTTGCTACATTGACTGGATGGAAATGGTCTGTATGGGGGTTGGGTGAGTCCATTGAATGTGAGGGAAAGTTTGTTGGGTGATGGGATGAGTGGAAGTCAGATTTTGGGGTGGGGTCTGATGAGGCCATTGGGTATGGGGGAAAGTTTGGAACTGACTTTGGGATGTAGGGATATGGGTGAATTGAGGTTGATGTAGGGTATGGGTTTGAGCCGGGTATGCGGGTTGAGGGTGAATGAAATTTTGAAGGAATTGTGGAGGGTATGAGTGTGAGACTCCAAGGCTAGGGTCTTGCTGGGCTTGGGTTTGGACCATAAAGCCTTGGGAGGGTTGGGCTATAAGGCCTTGGGTTTGTGGGGTTTGGCCTATGGGGCCTTGGGGAGATTGGGCCATAAAGCCTTCGTCATGATAGGTTTGGCCCAGTGGGCCTTGGTAGGTCTGGGTCATGGGCCATTGATGGATCTTAATCATGGGCCTTTGATGGGTCTGGGCCTAGGTATCACAAGTCTGGGCCATGGGTACTTTGTGGGTCTAGGCCATGGGCCCTTGGTGAGTATGGATGATGGGGTTTTGGGCTAGTGGGCCATGGGGTATATGGGTAATGGGGGTTTGGATGATATGGATGATGGGGGGTTGATGGGGGTCATGGGGGAATGAGGCATGGAGGCTTGATTGGGTTTCAAATGGATCCATGGATGTGTGGTATAGATGAGAGGGGATGTGTTGGGAAGCTTTCCACCTACTGTAAGCTTGGACCATTGCCTCCATCATTGCCATGGAAGGGGGATCGAATGGAGATGGGGTATTTAAGGGTTGTAGGGGCATGGATGGGGTATTGGTGAATGGGGATGGATTAGGCATGTACGGGGAGGACGTATGGGGCATAGATGTGGAGGATGAGAGAGGAAAGCTGGTCATGGCCCCAGTAAAAATGGGCATGACCTGGGTAGATGGAGGGATGTATGGGGGATCGGATGCATCATGGATAGATGTGGGTGGATTGGGTACACGTCGGGCAGATGAAAAATAGGGTATATTGGTGAAAGTGGAGGATGGGGTCGGGTTTTGAATGGGTGTGGATGGAGGTGAGATGCGTTGGGAATGGTCATGGATGAAGGCATGGCTTATTAAAATGGGGAATGGGGAGTTGGATTTTTGATATTTTGGGAGGTGGTAGATGGAAAGATAGGAGCATCGGAGGGTCCGGTGACGGCGCATGGGGATTGAGTGAGGGGGATGGATGTGAAAACTTCTTCCATATGGGAATGAGTCGGGGAATGTGGCGGGGATGAGTTGGGATCGGCATAGGCCGGGTCCACAGCCCACGACATGGCTTGGTGTCGGATAGGGTATGGGTGCCTCGGGTGGGGCCCGTAAAGCTTCCTCCTTCCCCTGCGAGATGGCAGAGGGTACGATAATGTCGTTGTGCCGGCACCGACAACACTCTAATTTTTGGGATTTTTTTTATTTTTATTTTTTGATTTTTTATAAGTTAAAAGATTAAGGATTTCGAGGACTTTTGAATTCCCCTTTCAGGTGGCTCTCGTACCCTAAATAGGTCATGCGGTAAAGGCTTTGAAGCACTTCGAAAGAATAAAAGGGAAACCCCTTGATCTATTGAAGGCATGAAAACCAATGCAAACAACCCGATCCCCCAAAACGAGTCATAAAGGAGTCACCTTTTCTTCACCGTCGAGGGAGTATTAGGTGTAGAAAATTGCGGGGCCCAAACAGAGGCACTAAAAATACTAATCAAGGAGTTCGGGATGTGAAATAGGCCACAGATTCAGGCTGCTACTATCTATCATAGGGCTGGCACAACTATTAGATGCGGCATGCAAAAATGCTGAAGGGTTTACACTGGTGCTAGAGTATAACTGGGGCTTTTTGGCTTGGCGTGAGTATTAGTGGCGCCAAGCAAAACTAGGCTTTGACAGTTTATGACAACAGAGATTTCAGCCTGAAATGAGTCTTCTAACTTGGTTTGCTTGGAAGCTGTACTTCCAAGGACTAACTGCTTTAATGAATTGGATCTCTTCCTCACATAACCAAAGGGTTACAAGGCCGGTGCGAGTCCGCTAATGCTCACTTTTCCCCTGATTTTAAGTTTGGTAACAAGAAGGTTACCCACCTGATATACCTCAAGCGTAAGCACTTTCTCAGGTACTAGATGGGCTCAGACTTTTTCGAATCATCACCAGTAGGGGCTGCCACCATACAAAGACCCGTGAGATTATATGTGTGCCTAGAACAACTCAACCCATAAAAATCTACCCGCAAAAATTGATTCAGTCCCCTTTGTTGGTTCAATTTTGATTTTCACTTTTAAAGGGAGTTTGCTGAGAGTTCAAAGACCGGGGGTGATGATCTCGTGCCGCCTTTACGGGTCGGTGTCCACTATTTGTAATATGATTGCGAAAATTAAAGTGCGCATGTAGGCGCGCCAATCGGCTAAGGCACTTAAAATGACGTAAAAGTAAAGGAAATTAAAGGACAATGTACAAGTAGACCTACCAATCGGCTAAGATACTTAAAAATAATGAAAATGTAAAGAATTTTAAGACTGTGCGCAAGTAGGCCCACCAATCGGCTAAAGCTCGTAAATGACGTAAAAGTAGGGGTGAGAAAGCGACATAATCGGAGGGGTGAGTAAAAAAATAATAAAAAACAGTAAAAATAGGTTAAAAGAATTAAAATAAATGGCCAAATTCAAGGGGAAGCTCTACTAGTTGTATCCCCAGCAGAGTCGCCATCTATGCAACCGTGGAAATCGAGACGATCCCGTAGTGATGATGCGCAATTGTAAAAATTAAAGAGTCGCCACCCGTAGCTTTTGGTGTCTTGGAAAACCTAAATCAAATTTAAAGAGCACCAAAGTGGCAAAAATTGACTCTGAATCTGGACGATGCCAAAGGCTCTTGGGTAGGGGCTTCGGTTATTGATTGGGAAGGTGTTAGGCACCCAATCAACCCATTTAATGTGGTCTCTACTTATGGCCAAAATAAAAATAAAATAAAAGAAGCATAAAAGTCCTCCTCTAGCCTTTATGGCACTCAAATCATATTTATGCCCCTCCGCTCCTACCGAAAATTTGGTGGCATAACGACACATATGAGAGGATGGAGGAAGAATCAAAGAAGGTAGAGGAAAAGAGGGGAGAGCCAGAGCTCTCGGCCCTTTGTTGTACTGCTGTGGAGCCTTGCATAGACTTGCTTCGGTGAGCTTTAATGGCTTGAATGGTAAGAATCGGGGTTCTATCTCCTAGGGCTTGGTAGTTAAGAGGTAGAGAGGGAAGTCTAGGGGGTAGCACACACCTAAACTAAGACTTTTAGATGAAAGGCTAAGGTCTAAAGAGGGTTTGAAGGTTCTAAAATTTGTATGGAAAAGTGCACTAGAGGAGAGAGAGAGAGAGAGAGAGAGAGAGAGAGAGAGGTTTCTTAATCTCTATTTTGAGAAAAATTTCAAGCATTCTAAATTGGGGGGGTACCTCTCTATTTATAGGAAAAGGAGAGGTTAGGAGGGTGTTTAGAGGCTAAAATAGGTTAGGAATTAGGTAATCTAGCCATCTAAGGTTTCTTAGCATTTTTGGAGCCCTAAAATATGTGAAAGTTAGCTCCAATGGTGGATGATAGGTTAGAGGTTTAAACCACATAAGGGGTTATAAATAGATAGGGAATGGATACAGCAGAATAAGAAAACACACTCCAAGGATCGAGATGGTCAATAGGTCAAACCCCAATTTTGAATTTTGAGGCAAAAACCCATAGTCACTGTTCATAAGCCTGGCCCAACTAATAGATGCACCAGGCTTAGGAACAGTAAAATAGTGTTCCACAGGGTTTTAGGAAGTAGACTACCCGAGGTGGGTCCCACCTATAGGCTGGCACAACTATTAGTGGCGCCAAGCCATTACTGGGGAGAAATGGCTTGGCGCATCTAATAAATGCACCAAAACCCTAGGGGGGTTCTCCTCAAAACCGTAAAATGCCCTCGACCTTCGGAATGCAATATCTTCCCACGTATAGCTCCGATTGGGGTGATTCTTGGCTTGTTAGAAAGCTGAGGACTTCTAATTTTCAACGGTATGATATTAGATCATAGTAGAAGGTCCTATTTAGTCCTGGTACACCACTCTTTATCTATTGCTCGGGAAAGCTAGAATTAGGTTCGAAATGGTTTCTTAGGGTCGGGATGGGTTTCTAAGATTTTGGGAAGGTTCCTAAGGGATCTAGAGTGATTGATAAGGGTTTGGGATAGCTCCTAAGGTTTTGAAAAGGTTCCTCAGGGTTCCATACATGCCATCAAAAGCTCGAAAGTGCGCCTCACTCGAATTGTGTTTCGATCGAGCCATGGGCCAAATTGGGTGTCTACAATTATATTTGTGAAGGGTTTGCGTGTAGCTATCGTGATTATATATCATGGTGGGAAATGATTGCAGGATTAGTTGCTAAACTAGCTATGGATTTTTTTGCTCCAAGGTTTATGGTATGTACAATGCATGCCTTGTAGTGAATATGCTTTTCTTTTGCATAATGGATGAAATCGATGTCAAGGATTGATACTTAGTTGTGGATAAATTGTACATAGTTTTGTGCAGGTACAAGATTTATAAACAGCCATGCCTAACTATCTAAATAGTTGTAGATATGCAGGGTAATGCTCTGAGTGCAGGCTAAATGGTGGTTGACTTAATTATGGTTAATTTTTTAATTAGCTATGGAATTTATTGTTTAAAATGGTTATAGAATATGCAATGGATATCTTGCTAGGGATGTATTTTATTTTGCAGGATGCTTATTAAATTAAATTTTTGACTCTGGACTAAAAGTGGATAGTTTAATTGAATGAATATGAGAATGGACTTAGCATAGGGCAAGTGGGAGTCCTCTGTGTATACCGTGTGGTCTTACTATGGTATTAGTGGTAGATCCTCTATTAGAAATTCGTGTCTTTCGTTCAGGGTGCATGAGTTTATTTCATCGTTGTGTGTAAATTCTTACCAATGCGAATTGTAGTTGGTGCATTTTGTTCATCTTTATGGCCATCATGTTGCCGATGCCGGTTATTATAAAAAATCATGTATAATAGATTGAGTTAGCATTCAGAAATGTCGTCGTCAATTTTTGAGGACGAAAATTTTTATTAGGAGGGGGGGATGTAATGACCCCGAATTCCATTGATGATGAATCATTGACTCTTAGAGGATGTGACTACCCTTATTTGAGACTACCATGTATCCATACCTCTTCTAAATAGATACGTAAATTTTCGAGGATGAAAATTCTTCAAGGTGAGAAGAATGTAGCAACCTGAAATTTTTGAAAATGTTGAATCTGTGACATTTGACGAATTGTGCCCTTTTGACTGATTTGACTTGAGTTAAACATTTGACCTAAGTGGTGTGGTCTCAAACTGTGGTGGTTCAAGTTACACGCCAAACACATTAAAGCCCAACCCGTACCCTATGTAGAGCGTATGCGTGTTTGTTACACACGAACCCGAACTCGTTAACCCAACTTGTCACGTAGCACCCAACCAAGTATATGTATTTGGCAAGACATATGACACACGCTGTGAGGTTTTAGGATGGTTTATTTTTATTTTAGAAGTGGACAATTGGTGTTAAGGAATGGTATAATTGATTGGGCTAACTATTTGAGCCGACTTTGGGCCTCAACTAGAACCTTTGAGGAAGTCGCAAATACCCAAATTATGCATACTTGAGTCACACCGAAACCAATGCTCTTTTAACTGGATGAGTGTTTGAAATAAATAAATTAGAGAAATGCATGTGGTTCGAACAGTGTACGTACCGAATCAAAATTGTTACACGGTAATTCGTGAGACCATCATCGGTAAAAAGATTTAGTGACAAGTGAAGATTTGACCATTTTTGGCCTTTGATAGAAAACCCATCACCAACTCACGGTGTGTGTGTCAAACACCAAATACAACCCATGGATTAAAAAGGGGGAAAGTGCATAAGGATTTCCCTTGGTTGCAAAATTCATTTGAGTTTTAATTGAGGGAGGAGAGAGTGAGAGAAAGAAGAGAGGAAGAGCCTAGGGAGAAGAATTCCATCACATTGCCATTTCTACACCCGGATCGTTGTTGATCTTCCACTCAACTTCTTAATCTTCGTTGTTTACTACAAAAAGGCATGGATATTTGGCTTGGTTTCGATTTAAGAGCGTGAGAGAACTCGATCGCTCCCAAACCCTCTTTGGTTTAGAAGCCCTATCCTTTAGTTCCTTCTTCTAGCTTTTTCTTCTTCTTCAAGAAGAATCGTGGTCATTAAGACGGCTAGAGACTTCGATTTGCGTCTGTTACGATCGTGAGAAACAGGGGTTTCAAATCCTTTGGGCGTGTGTGGCAAAAGTGTCATTATTCCTGATAATTGCTCATCTTGTGCGTCGATTTTGCGAGTCTTGAAGATAAGATTTATATTTTATAGTGTAGAATTAGTTTGAATTTGATTCACGAATGATTGGGCATGATTGCAAGGGATTTGGGGAAGATAGGATTTGAAAGAAAATGGGTTTGAGAAGATAAACCCTTATGACTAATGAAATCTGACAAATTCGATCGATCAATTTGGACAAGAGATTAAGAAATTTGATTTGTTTGGAAATCCGATTGGTTCATTTCGATCGATCGAATTTGACAGAGCTTCCCAACACTGCTTTTGTATTTTAGCCGTAATGTTCTACGCCGAACTCGAAATCATATGATTATTAAGGCGTTGGAAAGAGGACAATATACTCTACAACTTTTATGAATTGACCAACTCATGAATCAAATGTTTGAAAGGTTAAAAATTAGGGGGAAGGTTGCATCAAAATTCTAAGTTAGCATGAACTGCCCGTTTTCGCCTCCTTTTAAGAAGACACTTAAAGCATGCCTAAGTTATTAGTGATTAGAGTTAATCCTTGATGCATCATCATATGTTTGTGATGTAGATTGAGGGTGTAAATCCATCGATAGAACTTTGCTTGGCTTTGCGCAACTTCAAGGTTAAGGTGGGGAAAGTTTCATACACAATTGCATTTTTTATTTAAACCCATAGATGCGTGATATGATCGAATGAAATGTGATATGTTTTGATTTGAACATGAATTAGTATTTGAACTCCTTACAATTGAAACCTTGTATTTCTTAAAGTTATTATGTGATTGAATATTTTCAATGTTTGAAATACTCAAAAATTTTGAATTGTCGAATCTTTGACATATTGGTTTGTTTAGGGAATTCATTGAAATGTCGAATCAAGTAATGATTTTTGTCTTGAACATTGTATTTTAGCCTTCGCCAATCATGTAAAGAATTTTATTTTTGAACATCGTGTGTGTGAGTTTTGCAAGTTTTGAATCGAACCCAGACGTTAAATTTGAAGCAAATGTGAACTTTAAATTGAATCCAAATCGAATATGTATATAAATTTGAATCTGAATCAAACTATAAGTTAAATAAATTGAAGTGGATCGCTATGGGTGGATTATAAGAATACCGTGGACCACTATGGGCAGATTATAAGTATACCATGGACTGCTATGGGCTGATTATCTATGCATGTGTGGCCCGTTATGGGCGGATTATATGGTACTTTATGGTCCGCTAGGGCGAAATCGAACCAGTACGACGGCTAACCGTGAATCAAACTGGTACAATAGTAAATCCGTAAATCGAACCGGCACGGCGCTTAAACCCGTGAATCGAATCGGCACGGTGGGATATCTGTGAATCGACTATGTAAGCTAGGTATGAATGTGTAAGACAAGTGAATCCATATAAGCTATGTAAGACATGTAAGGATGTGTGAATCGAACCGGTATGATGAAATATTCGTGAATCGAATTGTATAAAATAAGTAAGAATGTGTAAGACATGTAAGTAAGCCAAGTACGAATGCGTAAGATATGTAAGTAAGCCAAGTAAGAATGTGTTAAGACCTGAAAAGTACCACTTTTCACCCCTTAACTTAACCTTTGATTAGACCCTTAGCCACCTAATAAACTCGTCTTAAGTGTTTTATTCAGGAAATAATCAACAGTGAAATAAGGCCAAGAATCCTGTTATGGAGCCTGCTTTGGCACCAGATGCCCCTCAGTAAGAATGAACCTTGAAGCCTCGTGCAGATCAGCTGAGCTTCCCAAGGCTTTACAGGCAACCTCTCACGCAGATGAATGACTGGGGAGCTTCAGAAACTCAACTCAGCACAGGTCTCGCGAAGCTCAAAGCTCAAGAGTAGAACACAGCACTCAGTGTCACGCAGTTCAAAGCAGACTTCTCTCAATCTCACGAAGTTCACTGAAGACAGCTGAGGAGAGAGAGCTTCAGAAGATTTCTCACGCAGCTGTCGCACAATCGCCACGAGGTGTAATTCTCAGAAGAAGAACGCCTCGCGCAGTTCGCACGCCATTCAAGAAAGAAAGCATCCTGGCAAAGGCAAGGCCAAGCTCATGAAGATTGAGTGAGATAAAGAACCTCGCGTAGTTCAGAACTCAAAAGAACCTTGCGAGGCAACTCACGAAGTCCAAGTAAAGAGAAGAGCTTGCGCAGTTCTCGCATTGCTGCCCAGCAAAGACTAATCTACCGCGCGACTGCTTGAATTGCAACCTCGCAATGGTTGAGACTGTGTTTTCTATTCAACCTCGCGAACTCCAACCCAGTGAGAGCTCAACTCTCTACCGTGCGACTGCCTGAAGAGCGAACCAAGGCAACCTCGTGACGGCTGAAGCTTCAGTGTCAAAGCATCCTAGCGAAGAGCAATGAGCTACCACGCGACAAGTCTGGGAAACTAAAGCTACCTAGCGAGGCTCTGAACCTAAACTTCCATCTCTTCAGCAGAGGGCATTCTAGAAATTTCCAATGATTAGGGCACACATTCCCACGCTCAAATCTCTATGCACACGCCTCGAGGCATCCAAGGATCAGTAGAAGGCCACGTGGCATCGTTAAAATTAGGGTTTCCTAATCCTAATATGCTGCCACCGCACTGCTATATATACCCAGGCCTAGCTTAGGTTTATGTATCTGGGAACCTATCTCAGATCACTTTTCTTTTCTTTTCTCTTTCTTTTTAGCAGTAAGTAGTTTTTCTTTTTTTCTTTTTCTTTTCATCTCTCCATAGTCCAGCAATTGCTGGCTATGACTTTGTATATGTTTTTGAGTTAGATTAATGGAAGTTTTGCAATAGGATTTATACTTTGTGGGATTGTTGTTAATTTGTGAGATGCTCTGTGCAAGGCTGCTGCCTTGTGATCCTCCATTGCCTTGGCTGTGTTTCAAAGCAATGGAGGACTGATTTTAAGGGCCACTCAGATCCAAGTAACTTGTGTGTCTGGGCTATCATGGTCTTCCAGCCTTAGCCCCACCATAGGACCTACTAGATCTGAAATCCTCATGGGATCTTGAGCTGGTAGCCTGGTGAACATGGTGGTAGGAGCGATGATCTTGTTTTGTTTTGGGCTCCGTGAGGAGGATAACCTCTGGGATAGTCTGTGACCATTTAAGTGGACAGATTATAGCCTTAGGGTGATTCTGATCCACCGATCCAAGATGGATCCTTCTTCTTTTCACTTGAGTTTGTAGAAGCCTAGTGAGGGATTGTACAGAGGCAGACTCCCCCATATTTGTATAGATCTGCCATCAGATGTTGGATCTGATCTGGTTATAGAGATTGTAGGCTGGTGACTGGACCATTGTAGCCTCTCTCAAGCAATGGACAGCTGGATCGAAGGTTGTACTCAATCGCTTGCTGGTTCTATGTGTCTGGGCTATCATGGTTTTCCAGCCTTAGCCCCACACATGAAACTTTAGAGGTTGAGGTTCCCTATGGATTCCTGAGCTGGTAGCCTGGATGAAATAGTGCCTGCAATGATTTAATTGTTATGTTCTGACCCATCCCTGGATAGTGGCTCCCCTATGGGATAGTCTGTGACCATTCAAGTGGACAAGTTATAGCCCTAAGGGTGGAGTCATGGCAGTAGAGATGGGTTGGATCCTTTATCCTCAGAGGTGATAATGTAGCCTCTGGACAGGATTTCTATAACATTAGATCTAAATCTAAGTTACAAAAACTCCTCTGACCTTGGCTCAATAACATATTTCTCACCCTTTTTATAATTATTTTTCCACATTCCATCCATCCTCTCAATCCTTTCTGTAATTTAGTTATTAGAATACTTAGAATAAGTGACCTCAAACTCCCCTCCTTAGATCGCATGACCGTAGATGATCCGAGGGATTATTAGAGACGGCCCCTTGGAGCCTTAGATCACCTTTCTGGGACAAACTTACTTATCAAAACTTGCTACAAAGGACCTCAGATTCTTGGTGTCTAGGATTTTTGTTGAAATATTCTATCCTCGTTTTATTCTGCTTTGGTTTTTAATTAATTTTCAACACCAACCAATAAGCAAAGCACACTTGAAGTCGACAACAGTAAGCCAAGTACGAATGCATAAGATATGTAAGTAAGTCAAGTAAGGATGCGTAAGACATGTAAGTAAGCTATGTAAGAAAGATAAGACGTGTAAGTGAATATGATTTGAACTCAGTAAATCAAAGATAAGAAAATGCTTTTGATAAGAATCAGTTTTGGTTTTGATAAGAAAATGTCTTTGAAATCAGTCTATCCTTAAAATCAGTCTTGATTTTTATAAGGAAATATCCATGAAATTAGTTTGTCTTTGAAATCAGTTTCAGTTTTGATAAGAAAATGTCTTTGAAATCAATTTTAGTTTTGATAAGAAAATGCTTTTGACATCAGTTTCAGTTTTGATAGGGAAAAATGACTTTGAATTCAGTTTCTATTTGGAATATGAATAAATTTTGATCTTGTCTTTTAATCTATGCATGTGATGAGATGTATATTGGTATCAGTTTTCTCCACTAGGCTTAGTTGTTAGCTCACCTCGACTATCCGTCACAGGTATAGCGCTTGTCAGGACACCAGACCTGAGGATTGAGGACTTTGAGGATTTGTAGGAATTTCGGGATTGTAGATTTAGTGCATTGTGGATTTTGTAAGTACGGGCTTGGTACGTTCATGCTATTATACATGCGTTGTACACCACTGTTGGGTGATGGTTAGTCATCACTAGTGGTTTGTTTTAGTTTACTGCTCATGTTGGATATTAGAACTAGAGATTTTATTCGTACCATATATATTATTTTCTTTGATTTCTGCATGTATGTGCATGTGCCAATGAAATTTTATATCAGATTGTGATCTACGATCTGGCGGTCCGGATTTTCCCAATTGATTTTGGTGTAAGGTTAAAGAAAAAAAAAAAAAAAAAAATATATATATATATATATATCTCAGAAAATTCTTGTTGGGAAAATCTGGGTGGTCACAGTTGGTATTAAACCCTAGGCGTTAAGTCTCCCATGAGACTAAGAGCCTTAGCTGTAAGTACGAGAATAGAGTCGTAGGTCCATAAATGTAATATTAGATTCTGACAGAGATAAGCTGTGAGATGTTAGGAGTTCTGTTCGAATATAGTAGCTGGTTTTTAATAGAAACTTTTGTTTCATTGTAACAAATCAACATGTCTAGTAGAGGACAACTTAGAGGCGGTCATGAGAGAAATCTGAGAAGTGGGGATGAGATCCCTATGGGTTAAAGTAGAGGTTAGAAAAACCCTCCTAATGAGAGACATCAGAGAGATAAGGCAGCGGTTAGGATGTCACATGCCATGGACGCTGTGGCTGCCGCCATGGCTCAACAGGCTACTGTCATGGCTCAATAGACGACACTATTAGCTGTTAATAATGTGAACCATCAGCAGCCACCTCCACCTCCACCACCACTACAGCCGTCAACATTTGTCGAGTTTACGAGGATGAGGCCTCCTAGTTTCCATGGGTAGATTGATCCGCTTGAGGCAGAGAAGTGGTTAAATCAAATTGAGAAACTCCTGCAAAGGCTGCAGTGCACAGAGGATGAGAAGGTTAGTTGGGCTTCGTTTCAGCTAGAGGGTGAAGCCGACCCATGGTGGAAGTCGGTACTCAAGAGTAGAGAAATTGATAACCCTCATGGATTATGGACTTGGGAAGAGTTTGTAGAGGTGTTCAACAAGGAATACTTCCCCAAGCAAGTGAGAAATCAAATGAAGAAGGCTTTTGCGAACTTAGAACAAGGAAGTCTATTCGTACGAGAGTATGAGACATAATTTATGAGATTGTCAAGATTCGCACCTGAACTTGTGGCCAGGAATTGATGAAGGCCAGTAAATTCAAAGACGGCCTAAGGCCGGACATACGAGAAAGGATTTATGTGTTTGAATTAGAAACCTATGGGGCCGTGATGGGAAAGGCTATAGTTGCCGAAAAACATATTGAGGATAAGTATAAAAGAAGAGATCAGCAAAGTAAGAATAGGATGGGTCAAATGCAAACTAATGCCTCTGAACAGGCAAGCAAGAAAGTGAGGTTCTTGACAACAGAACCCTCTCAACCTACTCGGGCTACTAATTCAAGGATGGTGACATCTACACCTATAATGCCGACACTATTGATGCTAGAACCTCATTAGCCCACTCAGTCAGACCTTCCTCTAACTAGAGCATCGATAGTACAGTAAACATCGCACACTACTTTAGCCACACCAGTTGAGCCATGCTCACGATGTGGAGGACAACACAGGACAATGGAATGTTGGTGGGTCACAGGCGCATGCTTCAAGTGTGGCCGAATAGGACATCGAATAAAGGATTGCCCCAAAGTAAATAAGGGGAACACGACATAGGCATCTACTCCAGGGTTATGATAGATTGCTTATGATTTAAACTTTTAGGGTGGTGATGTACTTGATCGATAAATTTCACCTTTTTTTGTGATTATGACAGACCTTGACTATATTAAGTTTGTGATATTATATTTGTGAAGGGTTTGCGTGTAGCTATCGTGATTACATATCATGGTGGGAAATGATTGCAGGAGTAGTTACTAAACTGGCTGTGGATTTTTCTGTTCCAAGGATTATGGTATGTACAATGCATGCCTTGCTGTGAATATGCTTTTCTTTTGCATAATGGATGAAATCAATGTCAAGGATTGATACTTAGTTGTGGATAAATTGTACATAGTTTTGTGCAGGTACAATATTTTTAATTAGCCATGGCTAACTATCTAAATAGTTGTAGATATGAGGGTTAATGCTCTGAGTGCAAGATAAATGGGGGTTTGCTTAATTATGGCTAATTTTTGAATTAGCTACGGAATTTATTGTTCAAAATGGTTATGGATTATGCAATGGATACCTTGTTAGGGATGTATTTTATTTTGCAGGATGTTTGATAAATTAAATTTTTGATTGTGTACTAAAAGTGGATAGTTTTATTGAATGACTATGAGAATGGACTTAGCATAGGACAAGTGCGAGTCCTCTTTGTATAACGTGTGATCTTACTGTGGTATTAGTGGTGGATCCTCTATTAGAAATTCGTTTCTTTCGCTCAGGGTGCTTGAGTTTGTTTCATAGTTGGTAGGTTTTGTTCATCATTATGGCCACCATGTCGCAGATGTAGGTTATGGTGAAAGATCGTGTATAATAGATTGAGTTAGCATTCAGAAATGTCATCGTCAATTTTCGAGGACGAAAATTTTTATTAGGAGGGGGGGATGTAATGACCCCGAATTCCATTGATGATGAATCATCGACTCTTAGAGGATGTGACTACCCTTGTTTGAGACTACCATGTATCCATACATCTTGTAAATTGATATGCATATTTTCGATGACGAAAATTCTTTAAGGTGGGAAGAATGTAACAACCCAAAAATTTTGAAAATGTTGAATTGGTGACCTTTGACGAATTACGCCCTTTCGATTGATTTGACCTTATTCAACCATGAGAATCGAGACGATCCCATTGCGACGATGCGCACTCATAAAAATGAAAGAGTCGCCTGATGAGTACTGAAAAATGAGAATATTTCACCCCTAAATACCTATATTTAGTTGTCCGATGAAGGCTATCTGATAAGATTTATTAGATTTGAAGTGTTTCAGGTAAATATGAGCCAAGTATAGAAAACAGTGCAAGAATTCTGAATATAATGCAAAAACACTGCAATTTCGGGTAATCAAGAACTTGGTACGACTTGCGGCTAAATTTGGACCTTCAAGACGGTCGAATTATGAAATTGTCAAAACATGAAAGTTGTAGATCTTTTCGTCAGCTTTCCAACGGCGTAAGAATCGTCTCAATCCGAGTTCGGGATAGAAAGTTATGGCCAAAATACCGAAGCAGTGTCTGAACCAAGAAGAAGTGCTGAATTTCACGGATTTCTGGGGTCGATTAATCGAGCCAGAGTTTAAGTTTGACACGAAATTGACACAGAAAACCTATTTTTTGGGACTTTTTAGGTGGTCGACGGGTCTATTTAAAGGGACTCAAACACTTCAGAAAAAGGGATTAGTTAGAGGTAGTAAATTAGAGATTAGAATTAGAGTTTTTTTTTAGAGTTTTTTAGTTTTTAGTGTTCTTAATTTTTAGCCATTATTTTTCATAGTTAGACCTAGAAATAGGGAAGTTTTATTATTTCTTTTTAAGAGCTTTGTTCCCTTTAATTTTTCAGTACTCATTCCTTCAGTTTATAATTTCTGTTCAAAGTTTATTCCTGCATTAATTTTCTGAAGATCATCTGTGTGGATCAACGTAATTTATTTTGAAGTTTGAGGTAATTTTAATTAATGTTATTTTCCCGTCTTTATTTATTTATGTCAATTCTTTACAATATGTGTGGCTAAATTTATAGAGATGGGGATCTAATGATTCCCATCCGAGGGATGTGCTTTTAATAATATAAATTAGGGATTAAAATATGAGATTTTAATTTATGGTTATTGTGCTATCATGAATGGATGAAATCCCCATCACTAACCGGGATCGCGTGTGCCGAGCCATGCCCGGGATCTCAGATCTGTGACGGTAATTTTATCCTATCATTGTTATGGTCTTTGTGTTTTCGTTGTGTGGATTTAATTATGATTATGTTCTGGGATCGAGTGTGCCGAGCCATGCCCTGGATCTTGGTTCTGTAATGGTAATTTTATCTTAAATATCCCTAATCTGAATAAAGTGTGCCGAGCCATGCCCTTGATTTCAGATTTGTAAGTGGTATTCTTGTTGGAATTTTCACCCACTTTAGGGATGATTTTTATTTGAACCTGAGATCATGTGTGTCTAGCCGTACCCTTGATCCCAGATCTATATATGAAAATTATCTAAGTCCTGATTTGCAGGGATGCAACATGGAACCTATTAGGGTGTTGACCATAGATCTTCCATAAAGAGATTTTGTTACTCATATTTCATCACATAATTTAACCCCTAGATTTATATTATGGGAAGAACGGACCAAAGATGGGAGGATTTAGTATCTTCATCTTTATCATTATCTTTATTTTTTTATTTGTGAATAATCAATTACGTTTTATTTTTGGTAGTCATTAATCACCATCCTATCAACCATTCAAATCATAAAATTAGTAGAATACTATTAGATTTTCATAGATTTTTAGAATTTGTTGGTCTCTTTTAGATATTTCAAAATTAGTCCTCGTGGGAACGATCTCGTACTCTGCACCCACTATATACAAACCGATTCGTGCACTTGCGAGTAAAACATACATTAAAATATCACATCATCGCCACCCGGATCTTTTGGTGTCCTAGGAAACCCAAATCAAATTTAAAGCGCACCAAACTACAAAAAATTGACTCTATATCCGGACTATGCCAAAGGCTCTTGAGTAGGGGCTTTGATTATCGATTGGGAAGGTGCTAGGCACCCAATCAACCTACTTAATGTGGTCTCTACTTATGGCCAAAACAAAAATGATATAAAAGAAATAAAAAAGCCTTCCTCTCGCCTTTATGACACTCAAATCCTATTTGTGCCCCTCCATTCCTACAAAAAATTCAGCGGCGTAACGATTCAAATGAGGTGATGGAGTTTGAATCAAAGAAGGTAGAGGAAAAGAGGGGAGAGCTGAAGCTCTCGAGCCCTTGTTGCACCGTTGTGGAGCCTTGCAGAGGCTTGCTTCAGTGAACTTCAATAGCTTGTATGGTGAGAATCAGGGTTCTAGCTCCTAGGGATTGGTAGTTAAGAGGTAGAGAGGAAAGTTTAGGGGGTAGCACACACCTAAGCTAAGGCTTTTTGATGAAAGGCTAAGGTCTAATGAGGGTTTCAAGGTTCTGGAATTTGAATGGATAAGTGCACTAGAGGAGAGAGAGAGAGAGGTTTCTTAATCTCTATTTTGAGAAATTTTTCAAGCCTCCTTAAAGGGGGAGGGTACCTCTCTATTTATAGGAAAAGGAGAGGTTAGGATGGAGTTTAGAGGGTAAACTATGTTAGGAATTAGGTAATCTATCCATCTAATGTTTCCTAGGGTCTTTGGAGCTTTGAAATACGTGAAAGTTAGCTCTAATGGTGGATGATGGGTTGAAGCTTTAAACCACTTAAAGGGTTATAAATAGATAGGGAATGGGTGCAACAGAATAAGCAAAACACACCCCAAGGATCAAGATGGTTAATAACCCAAACTCCAATCTCAAATTTCGAGACAAAAAGCCACAGCCACTGTTCATAAGCCTAGCGCAACTAATAGATGCGCCAGGCTTAGGAACAGTAAAATAGTATTCCACAGGGTTTTGGGAAGTAGGCTACCTGAGGTGGAACCCACTTATAGGCTGGCACAACTACTAGTGGCGCCAAGCCATTTCTGGGGAGAAATGCTTGGCACATCTAATAGATGCGCCAAAACCCTAGGGGGTCCTCCTCAAAACCATAAAATGCCCTCGACCTTTGGATTGCGATATCTTCTCACGATTGGGGTGATTCTTGGCTTGTTGGAAAGCTGAGGACTTCTACTTTTCAATAGTATAAGATTTGATTATAGTAGAAGGTCCTAGTTAGTCTCGGTGCACCACTCTTTATCTATTACTTGGGAAAGCTAGGTTTAGATTTGGAATGGTTTCTAAGGGCCGGGATGGGTTTCTAAGGATTCGAGAAGGTTCCTAAGGGATTTGGGGTGATTCCTAAGCAATCGAAATGAGTCTTAAGGTTTTGGAAAGGTTCCTATGGGTTTCGTACATGCCATCAAAAGCTCGAAAGTGTGCTTCTCTCAAAATTTGTTTTGATCGGGCCTTGGGCCAAATTTGGCTGTCTTTAGATGCCCCTCTGTGATATCCAATCACTAATGATTGAATGCCAAAAAAAAGAGACATCCGAAGAGGCTCGAGGCAGTTACTGACGAGTCCATTGCATTCAGAGTAAACTTCAAACATCAGATGGGTAACATGGTGAGAAAACGAAAGCCCTGTATGTTGGGAAAAATGTCTGTTTCTCAAGGTAATCGGTCCCCAAGTGCTTAGCGACATTACTAGGCATAACTGAGGTGGAACTAGTTGTGAAAGCCGACAAGCTGGGAAAAACATCTGCTTCTTGAGTTGCGAATGTGTTAAGTAGTGAAAAATACCATTTTTCACCCCTAAACATGAGCCTTGAAAGACCCTTGAGAAGACTAAATAAGTGCTTTAGTGTGCATTTTACAGCTAACCAATCAGACAGGTCCAAATCCGAAAAGCATCCCAAAAAGATCAAAAAGCTGACAGCTCATGTCAAGATTAAAGAAGGAGTGAAGAAACAAATTTCAAAGAATGGCTAAAGAGGGTCTAAAAGAGCGTATAAAGACCAAGCAAGAAAGAGAGCCATTCAAAGAAAACATCAAGCTAAAAGGCAATTCGGAAAGAAGAATGGGAGCCTAGAGTTCAATTCGCAAAGAACTTCTACTATTCGCAAAGAACTTCTACTATTCGCAAAGAACTTTGAACTTTGCGAAAAGAAGAAAACACTCTGCGAAAAGAAGAGAAGTCCTTTGCGAAAAGATCTCCTGAAGCCAAAATGCTTTGCGAAAAGGCCTTTAAACTATGCGAAATGGCATTCTGGATTTGCACTCGTCCAAGGGTATTTCAGAAACTTTGCACGCCGCCTAATGCGTTTTAAAACCCAAGGACATTCCTAAGATTCTGAGCACGAACCAAAGGCATATTCCACCCCATGTGAACACCCAAAGATGAAATTACTTTACGGGAACTTCTAGAAGCTCAAACAGAATTTCAAAATGCATAATGTAATTGATGCCTCTGCTTCTCGATTGGAACTGAATCAAGATCAAGCGATTAGATTAGCCGTAATGATTTGGATCCCGTGCTCGACTCTATTGGTTGATACAGATCTATCAATTCGATTGGTTGATACACATCTCGAAATGGACTTAGGGAAAACTATAAATAGACGAACCATTTGCCCAATTTGTGTATCCAGTTTTAGAGTTTTCATCTCTGCTTCTCATTCCTACGATAGCTTATCCGAACCCCCTGTAATCCCTTCTTGTAGTTTACTTTTGAGAGCCATTGTGAGTGATTTGTACTTCCAAGTTCGGATTCAAGATCAGAATCGAGGGCTCTCGAGAAGCTCAGATCAGTAAGTCCGAGAGCTCTCTAAGAAGCCGTGCTCTGAATTGTAACGCTTGGATTTTAAAAGGTTTGTAATTTGTGTCTTCTCCATTGGAGTCATGTCGGGGTTTTGAATGATCACCTTAGTGCATTAGACTTCTTTAGATTCACTCATCCGCATCCAACTTCCCTTAATTCATCATCCCCGTGTGAATTAGCGTTGGTAACCTAATTCAGCGGATTTACGATGATGTTCATGTTCAACTAAAGAATAGGCCACAATGACAGATCTGTGACCATTTAAGTGGGATGATCACGCCATAAGTCTAAACCTATTCCTTAATTCGATTTATTTCTCTTACATCTCAGGCTGTAGCCGATGAAGATTGAATCGCCTCTGAACTACAGACTCTCCATTAAAATTCAGAGGCTAAAGTACATGAAGCTATTATTTCTGCATTTGTCTTATTTTAAACATCTCCCCAACTCGGATCTGGATCATGTAGTTAGTTCTTTTCTTTATTTGCTTATAGTTAAATGTGACACAATCCAACACTCTCTTTTATCTATTCTTTTTTATAGATAATTATAGAGCCAGATCTGGTAGCACAGATCTGGAGGTTTATCTCTCAGTTTAGACAAACTTCTCTGTGGACGATCTTGAAATACTTACTTTTAAAACTTGCTACAATTGGCCCTGATCTTGTAGGCCAGTGTTAGCCCCAATGTGCTGATATCCCTTTCATAAGTTAACATCCATATAATTTAGCATTCTTTAATTCTTTAATTTTTGATTCATAATGCACACATTTATGGCACACTTGGAGCGACAACAGAATGCCCATTAGTCGAGAAAAACATCCACTTATCGAGATGATTTAAAGGTGATTGAAGTTCGAGATTCATTCTCAATACAATAGCTTCGTAAGTAAGAGGGGTGATCGACCCACACTTAAAGATAGGTGTAAAGTGAAAATACGCAAGGTTCCATAGTTTGTGTCCAATCCTACGAGGCATTGATTGCCCCATTTGACTGGTCATGGGCCCCTGCATGAAGCGGGGTTCGAGGTCTTTGGGCGAACCCATTGATCTCAAAGTTTATTGAGCATGGCTACCCGAGCAGAGTGAATAGATGCTGCAACGCTTTTTGGGAGTATGTGCTGCCTTTTCAAAACACATATTTTTTGTTATTTTATCTGGGAAATTTTTAACTTTTTATGTTATCATTTTATGTGATATTTTGGATTGACGATGTTATCATTTTATGCGATTTTAATCTATCACTTTATGTGACTTTATTCTATCATTTTATGTGAATTATTTTTGGGACTTTCTTTATCATTTTATGTGGATTTTTTTTTTTAAGTTATTATTTTATGTGTTTTTTTTTTTTGATTTTCGATGTTATCATTTTATGTACTTGTTTGGATTTTTATATATATGATTGGGATCTTTTGATCATGCTCATCGATCTCAATCCGTTTATTCTAGCACAACTTCCCGAGCAAGTCAAATGGAGACCGATATGTCTCTTGAGAGCATGTGCACATGCTAGGGGTACAAAACAAATAAAAAGAGGGGCTAGGCTATTTGTGTGTGACTCACACCAGGCCATAACCAAACCAAAAAACTAGCCTGGCACAACTATTAGTTACGCCAAGCCAACTGCCGGCCAAAAATCTCTTGGCGCATGTTGTTGTCGCATTTCCCTGGTGTTCTTTACTGTGTGGTGGAAACATATTGAAAGACAAAGTAAAACAAAGAATGGATTCAGCAAAACCAAAGTAATCCTAGACTTGCAAGATATTGGGCCTATTGTAGCAAGTTTTGATAAGTAAGAGTTTGTCCCACAAAGAAATTGATCTAGAACCCAAAATGGGCTATAGTAGTAAGCCTCCAGATCTGGATATAGATCCGACAATCCTAAAGAAAGGGAGTTGGGTGTCATGACTACACTAAATTAATTCTAACAACAAAGAAATAAAATATAGCCCTATCCTAAAGAAAGGGTTAAGAAGAAGATGGTGATGGTGTGTGCCAAAATAGATTATAAAAATTAGTGAGAAGTAAGCAGGTTAAGTTCAAAGTTAAAGCAGCAATGTAACTCAGATTTAATCTGTGTCTACAGTGCTCTTTGCTGAGATGTTATCAAAAGCCTCAACAAGGTAGAAGTGTCCAACTTAACCCATGCCATTTGGGGTGCTCTTAAGGCTATAGGCTATTTACTCAAATGGTCACAACCTATCCTATAGAGTCTGCCAAATCCCATTGATCAAGCCAGAAGTTGCTAATCTAATCTAGAGGAGTGGACTGATCATTTCACCAACCACTGGACCAGACCAGGCCATGAATATTATTGCAACACTATGTAATGCCAGTGCTACAAGCTCCCCAGATCTGCAGACAGATCTGGCAGACATCCATAGGTATTCCAACCCATAAAATCCTTAGTGCTTTGCAAAGGCCAACGACTCACTGGTGCCCACAAAAAGGACCATGTAACAGGTTGAATAAGGCTCTAAATTCAGTTGGTCATTACTATAAAAGGCCTGCAATGACTCAATCTCAAGCTATAACTACTATAGAGACATTAGATCTAATATCTAATATCGGTTAGGTAAAACAGAGGGGAGCTAGTTCCTATACAAATCTCCTCACAAGGCTCTAAAAGCTCATATGCAAGGGAGAAGAATCTTTGTCAAACATGTGGCTGGACACCACCTTAGGGCTATACTCTGTCCACTCAAATGGTCACAGGGTATCCCATTGGTCTGTCCATACCACAGAGGTCTAAGAAAGAGCATGGAAACTCCTGCAACCACCATGATCAACAGGCCTCCGAGCTCCCCAGATCTCACTACAGATTCAACATTGCTTTCCATGGGGCTATCAAACCATGGGAAATCAGATGGTAAATAATAAATCTACTAGAAACTGAATAGGCTCGTTCCAAATACATGGATCCCATAGACATCTAAAGAAACCATAAGATCTTTAGATTCAATTAATTATTAAAATAATAATCCATTAATAACAGTGAACTGCCTCCAGGCTGCAGCTTGTACACAACTGCTCATCAGAAATCTCAATGTATACAAAACCTATTATAAATTGAAATAAACTAAACCTAACTACTTATAGGGGGATTAGCCAGCAAGTGCTAGGCTAAGAGAGAAGCAAAATGGGAAAAAGAGATGATCAATCCCTAACCCTAGCCTGTGGAAGCTCTCAGCCGATAGAGGATGAAAAGAAGGATCGATGTCAAAACTAAACTCTAAGTATAGCTTATATACTCTGTCCATACGGCCTTGGCTTTGAAGAGATTAACCCTAATTTTTCTAGCAGACGTGGCATTGTTACAACCCTTGAATGTCTCGAGATGTATGCCTCAAAATCTGTGCCTCCAGATGTGTGCCCTAGCCTTGGGAAATTCCTAAAAGGTCTTTGAGTTAAAACTGAGAAGTGGGGAGCCCGTGCTTCGCAGGGCTGACATATGCATTCATTCATTCGCACAGTTGCAGAGCCTTCGTGGAGTAGCTTTTGGTTGGTGGGAAGTGCTCACTCGCACAGTGAATCTTCAGTTAATTGCACAATTTATTTGTGCTGCAATGTTATCACGGAGATGATCTGGAGTGCCTAGACTTCTCACGCAGTAGAGCTTCAGAAGCTCTCTCTCGCTAGGTACTCAAGCAGGTATGCTCTCGCGCTCGCATAGTAATTGGTAAGGCTTCAGAGTGTGCGAGATTTGTGCGAGGAGAATTCTAGGCATCTCTCTCTTCCCAGGCCACACACGAACTCCGTGAGGTGGAATTTTGTTCAGTACACACATGGACTCGCTATGTTCTTCGCGCGACGGCTTTAAGGCCTGATCTCCGCGAGAGCTTCGCGACCATAAATTCTAAGGATTTTAATCCGCGAGATCTTTGTGATGTATTTATAGCTCTCCTCTTGATTGCGCATCCTATCTATGGGAGGGCATCTTCCACTGCATCCTTAGCTTCATGAGGGAGCTTCTCAACTCTGTGAGATTTGTCTTTCTATGCTCTGATGTATTGCATTTACTGTTGTTGTAGTTTCTCCATTTTCAGCCAACTTCATCCATCTGCTAGGCTTTTGGTCAATGATGACCAACAAATGAGTCACTATGGTGAGCACTACCAGGGTGTTCCATTAGGCTTTGGCTTAGTTGTCATCTTTGCATGTCTTATTCCTCTTCCTTGGGCCAATAAAGATGGATTTTATATTAAACTGTACAGATTATTGCTAATTACAAGACACACTTAACAAATGATTATTAGTCTGTTTCAAGGTCTATCAAAGGCTAGCTTAAGAGGTGAAAAGTGCTACTTTTCAATAAATAACACGTATATGTTAATCAGTGAAAAATACCATTTTTCACCTCCTAACCTGACCTTTGATGGACCTTTGAGTGACTAATAATGTGTCTTGAGTGTGTTTTGTAGTTAAGCAATAAATTACAGTCATAGTGCAGACATCCATCTAAAAATGCTAAAAAATAAACATGCTGCCTCAATATGGGCTCATGCAGCCCAAAAGTCCAGCCAATCAAGCAGTTCACAGAGCCTCAGAGGTCTATGGGAATGACATGTGTCCAACTGGACACACATGGGAGCAAGAGCAGCTGCATTGGATGAAGATCGAACACCTCAAGAGGCTACTGTGTGCTGGACAGATGAAGGACAACACCCCAAAGGTGTGTGCCAGACATAGAAGTAAAAAGCAGAAGAGCTAGAGATAATTTCATCCATTCGATAGGTCTAGATGTTTGAATATGAAGAGATCGATAGGTTCCCAAAACCTGTTGAGGAGTTGAAACTGAATGAAGCAACTTGTCGAGAGGATCTGGAACTGAATTTTAACTCATCGACAAGTTCTGAGGAAGAAAAATGTAGCTTTCGAGAGGTTGACAGAACCTGTCGAGAGGTTTAAGCTACAACAGAAGAACCTGTTCATTAGTGTGTTGCAACCTATCAAGAGGTCACCTGGAGATGAAGTGGATCTCGCGAGGTTCCACCTACATGTCAAGAGGTTCATCTGAACCTATCGAGCAGTCAAAGCCAACCTAGTAAGGACTTACCTGAAGCTACATTCATTTTCGCGAGGTTGAGTCAACCTATCGAACAACAGAACAGAACCCGTCGAAAGCTTAACTAGAGCTGTATAAGATGTCGAGAGGTTAAATTAGAACCTGTCGAGAGGATAGCTCGAGCTAAGACAACAATTAGGTATTAAATTATCCTGTCGAGTACTCAAAAGATCTTGTGGATAGCTAAAAGCAACTTGTCAAAAGCTTGATCTAACCTATCCAATGGACCATAATTAAGTCTCAGACCTTATCGAGAAGTTGGATGAACCACTCAAAGCATGATCTGGGAACTTCTCAGTTCCAGCCACATCAGCAGCTCACTCCAGTACTCTGTGCACACGTGCCCCAAGGCTGTTTGGCTAGTTTGAGGTTATTTTTGGAATGCATATGGGCATGAATGGGAGCCCTCTAACCACCTCACATGTACTTGTCTAGTTTGGACCAATTAGTGGAGAGTTTCTAGATGTAAAATTAGCCACATCAGCAGCTTAGAATAACATAATTATTCCCTTGAGTTTTGATTGGGTGAAACAGATCTGAGGACAGAGGGAAAGACTATAAATGAAATAGAAATTACATAGAAGAACCAGCCAGAAATTGAGAGAGCTCAGATCAAATTCGAATTCTCCTCTTCCCTCAAAAATTCCTTCCCTCTTCCTTCTTCCCCTTTCTCTCTTTAGACCAACCATGGTTGGCTAAACACTTTGAGTAGCAAGGGTGAGGTTGAGAGCGATAAATTGAGAGGTTCAAGGCTTTGCATGAGGATTAGATGTTGCACAGATTACAGATCTGAGAACAATTGTACTGTAAGTTGAATTGAATCAGTAATTGTTGATTGAAAAGTTAATTTGGATCCATAGATGTCTTGATTGCCATTTGATTTCCCTAGATCTAATATCCCAATGGATGCCTGAGCTTGTAGCCTTACATCCAAAACATCTGCAATGATTTAATTATTCTAATTAAAACCCTTGAATTGGAGAAAATCTCTAGGACGATCTGTGACCATTAAAGTGAACAGATCATAGCCTGAATATCTATCCAAATCTCTGGTCTACGTTAGATTCTTATACCTTGCATCTGAGCTTGTAGCCAGATGAACGAGAGTTATAAATCATTCTCTTACATTGCCTCTGAACCAACCAACTTTCAGTGAAGACCAAAATCCCCAATTGCTATTCTCCCCCTTTTGATTTTAATCCTTTTCTCTCTCTTTTCAAATCTGTGTTTTAATAAGTTCTAGATCATTTGCATCTTACATTGTGTTTCTATAGTTTTTAGTAAAGTGACAATCCTTAAAACCTCTCCTCTTTACTCTCTTGCCTTAGTTTAAATTAGGATAGGATAGAGTGCCAGATCTGTTCTAGATTTAGAGATTTACAATATTTTGAACCACATTTTCCTATGGACATACCCTTACTTACCCCTTTAAAGCTTACTGTAACAACTCTGGTTCTTACGGTTCTAGTTGCCTTACCTTTGGTTCCATTTTACTATAATTTTTCCTCTAGTTAATTTGCTGTTTTTAACCCTTTAATAATTGCACGGTAAGCAACATAACAAGTTTTTGGCGTCGCTGTCGGGGATCTGTATTTTTCAAATTGGTAGATATAAGTTTTCCTTATTTTAGATTTAGATTTATAATTGCCTGTTTTGTGTTTGACTAATTGCTGTTGTAGTTTTTTGTAGTTTAATTTTGTGTTACAGATCTGGATCTATAGTTCTGAGAGGAGCATTGTGATAATTGGAGGAGCAAGCTATGCTTAAAGTTTGTATTTCCTAACTCTTTTATATTTTTAGATCTATAAATTTTTCGATCAACAATAATAGTTGTTTGTTTTTGTAATTGTTTTTGTAAAATATGTGCTGTAATTTTCTGTGCTGTATTTTGTTTCTACTGTGTGCATGCTTGGTGGAAGAACTCTCGATCCTGAGATTGTTCCTTTAGATCTTGAAGTTGAGAGGCTTCTCAGACCTACGCAATCCCTACACACACCTGTGGATAATTGTTATATTTTTGCAATGGGTGAGCAACCTAGGACATTGAAAGAATTCAATGCACCAGGGGTATACAATTCCCCCTTTTGCATTAATTTCCCTGTTGTCCAAGGGAACTATGAAATTAAAGCTTCCATCATTATGATGATGCCCTCATATTATGGCTTCAGTAAGGAAGACCCATACAAGCACATTGATGAATTCCTAGGCTTGTGTACTACTTTCAGCATTGCTAGTTTGGGGGAGGAAGCAACCAGGCTAAGGCTCTTTTCTTTTTCATTAAAGGACAGAGCTAGAACTTGGCTGTATATGCTTCCAACCAATAGTGTTCAGTCATGGAATGACCTTCAATGTTAATTTTTGACCAAAATTTTCCCCATATCCAAAACAAGTCAACTGAGGAAGAGCATAATTTCATTTACTTAGTCCCCAACTGAAGACTTTCACCAAGCATGGGAGAGATTTAAGGAGCTTTTAAAGCAATATCCCCATCACCAAATTTCTGAATGGCAACTTGTTCAAAGTTTCTGCTAAGGAATTGATCCCAAGAGCAAGGACATGGTTGATGCATCATGTGGAGGGACTTACCTCCACAAGACAGTTAATGAAGCCTGGGAATTGTTTGATATAATTAGTATAAATTCTATGCAAAGGGAGACTCTGTCAAGGGACATTGAGACTCCTATTAGATTGGTGAGAGAGAACACTATAAGTTGGAAAATGTATGAGGTTATTAGTTATAATGATTTGGAGAGGAAGGCGGATAGCTTGACTCAGAAATTTAATAAGCTCATGGGAGCAATGCAGTCTCCAATGGCTGGCAAAGTGGAAGAGGCATGTGCGATATGCCAGTCTCCCACTCACTCCCTGGAAGAATGACCCTCTGCTGCCCAATTTCTAGATCTGATTATGGAACATGTGAATGCTACTCAGTCTTTTAGACAACAACCAGCTGCTGGTTATCATTGGAGAAACCACCCCAACTTGAGGTGGAGGCAAGATAATTTTCCAAACCCGCAACAACCATAGTAGTCCATGCCATACCGAAATGCTCAACCCTACCAATAGAATTACTTTCCAAGGCTCCAATACCAGAAGTCTATGGCCCAGCCAATGGCACAACCTGTGCATTAAAGTGCACCAGCCCCAACATCCTCTAGATCCCTCACATTTAAAGATCAAGTTCTGGCTTCATTGCAGAATTTGGGCTCTTTATCTCAAACAGTTAACTCCCATAGCCAAAATATTAAGAAAATAGAGGACCACCTTGGTCAGCTATCTAATACTTTGATTAGGAGAGAGGAGGGAAGACTGCCTAGTCAGCCTATGAACAACCCAAAAGGGCAATATATGATAGGTGAGTCTTCTTCACATTAAGAGGATAAATCTGTCACCACTTTGAGAAGTGGAAGGCTGGTTAATAACAAGATTGGTGTTGAGCCTGAAAAGAGTACAGGAAAAGAAAGAACAGCTCATGATTATATGCAGCAGGAGCAACATATGAGAAATAAGGGGGGTGTTGATGAGCCCTAATAGAAAAATAAAAATAAAAATAAAGAAAAAATTGATGAGATTGCTAAGGCAGCAAATGGGCGATCAATCCCTCATTTACCATTTCCCAATGCACTTCAAGCACCTTCTCCTTTTGATAAGGGGAATGCTAAAGTTGAGGAAATGATGGAAACATTTAAATAAGAGACGATCAACTTGCCTTTACTTGATGCAATCAAGCAAGTGCCAGCCTATGCAAAGTTTTTGAAAGATTTGTGCACACACAAAAGACAATCTAGGATACACCTATCCAAGAAGGTCTTTTGTGCTGAGGAAGTGAACCAAGTGCTGCCCATTGCAATCCCAACAAAGCTTCAAGACCCTGGAGTTCTCACAATCCCTTGCATCATTGGGGATCACACTATTGAAAAAACCTTTTTAGATCTGGGGGCCAGTGTAAACCTACTTCTATATTCAATTTATGAGAAGTTACGTTTGGGAGAATTAAATCCCACACATCCGGTATTACAATTGGCTGACAAATTTGAAAGGAAATCAGTAGAAATGATAAAAGATGTGTTCGTTGGGGTTGACAAGTTTTTCTATCCAACGGATTTTATGGGCAAGCCTTTCTGGGCCACTGCCAATACTTGTATATAATGTAGATAAGATGTAATGGAGATATCTTTTGGAAATATAAAACTGAAATTAAATGTTTACAATGCAGCAAGTCAGCCTCACTTGGATAGTGAGGATTGCTTTTTGATTGATGTGTTAGATGAGCTTGTGGAAGAGACTTTGCTCAAGCTATTTCATTGTGATGATTTTTAAAATATGTGGAGTGAAATTATGGAAGAAAAGGCCCTCACACCTGTGATTCAAGAGGTGAAAGCCTTAAATTCTGAAGTGGGGCCAGCAACAATGTATCCTCCTTGGAAACCAATTGTGTTGTCTCTTCCACAACCTCCTAAGGCACCTTTGTTTCCTTCACTCATAAGTCTAGCTGATGTGGAATTGAAACAACTGCCCAAGTCTTTGAAATATGCATTTTTGGGAGCTAATAGGAAATTGCCTGTGATAATTTCTTCTTCCCTCACTGCTGAGCAAGAAGAAGAATTGTTGT
Source organism: Chloranthus sessilifolius (assembly GCA_021018995.1). Taxonomy (NCBI): domain Eukaryota; kingdom Viridiplantae; phylum Streptophyta; class Magnoliopsida; order Chloranthales; family Chloranthaceae; genus Chloranthus; species Chloranthus sessilifolius. The sequence continues at coordinate 72,538,238 of CM037597.1, read as the reverse complement.
GTGTGTTGAAAAAGCATAAGAGAACCATAGGTTGGACTATTGCTGATCTTGGAGGAATCAGTCCTGCTGTTTGTATGCATAAGATCCACTTGGAAGAGGATTCCAAACCCTCTAGAGAGATGTAGAGAAAGTTAAACGTCCACATGCAAGAGGTAGTGATGAAGTAGGTGGTCAAATTGTTAGATGCAGGAGTCATCTATCCCATTTTAGATTCTAAATGGGTGGCACCTACTCAGGTGGTACCTAAGAAATCTAAATTACTGTGTCTAAATCAAATTCTGGTGAGCTAATTTCAACTAGGGAAACCACTGGTTGGAGGGTGTGCATTGATTATCGAAAGCTCAATTTAAAAATAAGAAAAGACCACTTTCCTTTGCCCTTCATAGATCCGATTTTGGATAAGTTGGCAGGCAAAACTTTTTATTGCTTTCTTGATGGATACTTTGGGTATAACCAGATCCCTGTGTATCCACAAGACCAAGAGAAACATTTCACATGTCTATTTGGCACCTTTGCTTACAGAAGGATGCCATTTGGATTATGTAATGTGTTATTCACTGAAAAGTACCACTTTTCACCACTTAACCTAGCCCTTGCTAGATTAGTAATAACTTGTACAACTTAACATAAAGTCCTTACTTTTGATGCCAAGAAGAGAGAGAATTCAAGCAAAAGATGACAGTTGAGCCAGAGATTGATGGAACACCATGGTGACTATTTTTTATGTCATAGTGGACCAAGAATGTCCAACAGATGAAAGAAGTATAGATGAGATTGGAGGAAGCTGCAATAGAAGCATGTGCATAGCAGCAGAGGAACAATTGACCTATCTCGCACAGTTGAGGCGCTGCCTTGTGCAACTAAGACTTACAACACACTGTTGATGGCATTCTAGTGTGCTGATTTTATTGTGTGGTGAGAAAAAATTAAAAATCAAAGTAAAATAAAAGATGGAAACAACACAACTAAAATAACCCTAAGCCTGCAAGATACAGGGCTATTGTAGTAAGTTTTGATAAGTAAGAGTTTGTCCCACAGAGAAATTGATCAAGAACCCAAAATGGGTTGTAATAGTAGGCCTCCAAATCTGGCTACAGATCTGACAATCCCAAAGAAAGGGAGTTGAGTGTCACAACTATACTAAATTACCTCCTAAAAAGAAAAAAAAATAAAGTGCAGTCCTATCCTAAGAAAGGGTTATGAAGAAGTTGGTGATAGTGTGTTAACATAAAGATAAAAGAATGAGAAGTAAGCAGTCTAGGTAAAAGTTCATTCAGTTATGTAACTCAGATTTAGGGCTCTCTCTGCAGTAAATCCTTACTGAAGTGCTATCAATAACCTCAGCAAGGTAGAAGAATCTGACTTAACCCATGCCATTTAGGGCGCTCTTAAAGCTATAGTCTGTCCACTCAAATGGCCACAGTCTATCCAATAGAGTCTGTCAAATCTCATTGATTGAGTCAAAAAAGCTAAACTAATCCAAAGGAGTGGGTTGATCAAACCTAATCCAATGAATCAAATCAGGCCATGAATTCCATTGCAGACACTATGTTTGCCAAGCTACAAGCTCCCCAGTTCAACGTACAGATCTAGCTGACATTCATAAGGGTATTAAACCTAGGAAGATCAGATGACAATCAAAAGATTTAAAGGTTAAGTGAATGGGCAATTATCGAAAATACAAATTCGATCGAGAAAACTAATGGAACCAAAAGATCTATAGATTTAAATGGGCTTTAAATCAACAATTTATTGCTTAAAAATAGCTTGTAATAAAATGTTCTCATAGCTACAATCACTACAAAGAAGCCAGATCTAATATCTGATAGCGGTCAAGTAAGACAGAGGGGAGCCTATTCCTACACAATCTCTCACCAGGCTATAAGCTCAAGTGTAGAGAAAAAGAATCCATTTCAGATCTGTGACCAAGATTGCCCTAGGGCTATAGTCTGTCTACTCTAGTGCTCACAGGCTATCCACAGAAGCTCCCTTACCCACAAATGATGAGATAGAACATGTAAACTGTTGTTACCACTATGGTCCCAGGGCTACAAGCTCAAGCTTCCATGGGCCTTTCAATAAGCTCAAATCCTAAATGCATGTTATAGCCTGAACAGAACTACGGGTAAATAGGAAAATAATAGATTAAGTAAGCATTAAAAGCAAAAATTTCATTAATCTAATGTTACCAACAATGAAATCTCTCAAGGCAGTAGCCTTGTACACAACAGCTCAGCACAGAATCCCAATGTTTAAATGACCTATTACAAAACTTAAATAAAACTACACCTAAGTGCTTACCAAAGATTTAGCCAGTAAGTGCTGGGCTAAGAGAGAAGAAAAAATGGATAAAGAGGTGATCAAACCCTAACCCTAACCCTAATCTGCTTGAGCTCTCAACCGACAGAGGTTAAAGAAAAGAGTGATTGATAGTTTCTAAGTTACAAGCACAACTTATATACTTAGTCCTAATGTTGTGGCTGAGAGAAGAGTAAACCCTAATTTTTCAAGTAGATGTGGCACTGTTACAATCCTTGGATGTCTTAGGATGCGTGCATCGGGATTCATGCTTCGGGATGTGTGCCCTAGACCTGGAGAAATCCCTAAAAGGTCCTTGAGTTAAGATTGAGAAGTGGAGAGCTCGAGCTTCATGGGGCTAACTCCTGCATATCACTTCTATCATGTAGCTGCAGAGTGTTCCCAGGGTAGAGTTTGGCTTTGAATAATGCTGTCTCGCACAAAAGGACTTTTGATGATCGTGCAACTGCTTTAGCTTTGAATGCACTCGTACAAAAGGATTTTCAGTGCTTAGCTTGCTCAGGCAGTAGACCTTCAGAAGTTTTCTTTTGCGAGGTACTCGCACAAATGCCTTTGCATCTCACTGAGTTCAAGGTTAAGCTTCTAGGCTCACGAGAGCTGCACGAGAGAACTTCTGAGCGTCTTTCTCTTCCATCGCCACGCGAGAACCCCGCGAGGTCTTTGCTATTGTTCGTGCCAATTGGTCTCACGGGGAAGTGCGCGCGGCTGCATCAAGGCTTGATCCTCACAAGAACTTTGTGAGTTGTATTTCTAAACGCTTAGTGCGTGAGAGCTCTGTGAGTTTCTTCACATATTGATTACATCTGAATTGTGTGACTGCTGCGCGAGAGACTACTGTGTGATTACCCTTTCATTGAGCTGTGTGACTTCTTCGCGAGCTCTAATATGATGTATGTCTTAACTACGCGAGGGAGCTTTGCCAGTGAATTGAAAAGCACAAGTTAGCACCTCAACTGTGCGAGATAGGTCATTGGCTCCTCTGCTACCATGTGCATGCTTCTGTTGCAGCTTCCTCCACTCTCACCTATACTTAATTCATCTGTTGGACTTCCTTGGTCCATTGTGGCATGTAAAATAGTCACCATGGTGTGTTTCTCCATGGTGTTCCATCACTTTCTGATTTAGCTGTCATCTTTTGCTTGAATTCTCCCTCTTCTTGGCACCAAAAGCATAGTCTTTGTGGTAAGCTGCATAATTTATTATTAACTACAAAATAAGATAAAAAGGAGTTATTAGTCAGCTTCAAGGTCCAACAAAGGCTAGGTTAAGAGGTGAAAAGTGGTACTTTTTAGTGAATAACATACCCCCAAACCTAATCTTTGCTAGTCCCTGAGCAAAGCAAAATTTAAATAGCTACTCTAAGAATGTAAATGCCACTTTCTTAGGGAGCACGGATCCCTAGCATAGGAGTGAAGTCTCTTGAGGGTTTTCAATGATGGAACCCACAAACTTCTCAATGAAACAGTTAACAAAACTACACACAGTGGCTAATCAATTTGAAATAAATACAGTTTATTTCACCCTTGCTCTGTCAAAATTAAAGGAGTTTCAAAGTAGTATATGCAAACAATTTAGCACCTTAGTCATGCATGCATGCTCATCACATCTAGTTAGCTGACACCAAGAAAAAAAAATGTGCAAAACTGTACTAAGCTTACCAGTACATCAAAATTCAGGTTCAAACAATGCCCCAATGATTTCAATCTCAGACCCAATGCTTACCAGGGCTGTCTCTCATAAATGAATATAAGGGTGTATCATTTCACATAAGCTCAAGAGCAGTTACATACCCCAAATGGGTTTGCAAGCATGAGCATAGGCAGTTCTTCTAATTTCTGACATTATAAAGTACTCTCACCATAGATTAGACATTCCCTCATCTTCACATGACAGTTCATTTGACTTTGGATCAACGAAGGCTTTTCATGGGTTGTAATGTGGCTTTTTGGTGAGGGTTATAAAAAATAAAAGGGGTAAAAAGGATTCAAAATTGAGAAATCAACATAGGTAGGAGATGATTCATGACTTCACCTTCTTCATTTAAGCACAACTCCATCTTCCTTTGAAATTTCAAAGCTAAAGTGGCCAACTTCTTCTCTTCATTTCAACATTTCCAATGGAGTTCTTCTTTTGACTTCTCTTTTTTTTTTTTTTTCTTGTATTTATATATATATTTATTTTTTATATGATGGCTGCCACACATCTACAACTGCTACATTGTTATTTACAGATCTCCTTCTCTCTTCTTCTCTCACCAAATGTTAAACTTTTACTCACCTATCTTCAATATCCTCTCCTTTACCTTCTGAATTCTTAGAGTAAGGTGTTGTCGCTCCAAGTGTGCCATAATTGTGTGCATTATGAATCAAAAATTAAAGAATTAAAGAATGCTAGGTTATATGGATGTTAACTTATGAAAGGGATATCAGCACATTGGGGCTAACACTGGCCTACAAGATCAGGGCCAATTGTAGCAAGTTTTAAAAGTAAGTATTTCAAGATCGTCCACAGAGAATTTTGTCTAAACTGAGAGATAAACCTCCAGATCTGTGCTACCAGATCTGGCTCTATAATTATCTAAAAAAAAGAATAGATAAAAGAGAGTGTTGGATTGTGTCACATTTAACTATAAGCAAATAAAGAAAAGAACTAACTACATGATCCAGATCCGAGTTGGGGAGATGTTTAAAATAAGACAAATGCAGAAATAATAGCTTCATGTACTTTAGCCTCTGAATTTTAATGGAGAATCAGTAGTTCAACAGGCAGATTCAATCTTCATCGCTACCAAACAGATGTAAGAGAAATAAATCCGAATTAAGGAATAGGTTTAGACTTATGGCTATGATCATCACTTAAATGGTCACAGATCATCCAATAGTTGTGGCCTATTCTTTAGTTGAAACATGAACATCATTGTAAATCCGCTAGAATTAGGTTACCAACGCTAATTCGCATTGTGGGTGATGAATTAAGGAAGTTGCATGCGGATGAGTGAATCTAAAGAAGTCTAATGCACTAAGGTGAACATTCAACCCTCGACATGACTCCAATGGAGAAGACACAAATTGAACCTTTTAAAATCCAAAATTACAATTACAGAGCACGGCTTCTTAGAGAGCCCTCGACTTCTGATCCTTGAATCCGAACTTGGAAGTACAAATCACTCACAATGGCTCTCAAAGGTAAACTACAAGAAGGATTACAGGGGGTTCGGATAAGCTATCCGACCGGAATGAGGGAAACAGAGATGAAAACTCTAAAACTGGATGCCCAATTTGGTGAATAATGGCTCTATTTATACTTTTTCCTCCATCCTGCGCATGGCTGGATTGACCAATCAGGAATGCTTTAGATCTGGATTGCCCAATGAGGGTTGAGCGCGGGGATCCAGATCTGTTTTGGCCAATGGAAATGCTCTGATCTGGTTCGGCCAATCAGGTGCCAGAAGCATCAATTCTGTTATGCATTTTGAAAGTTTGTTAGAGTTTCTAGAAGTTCCCGCCAAGTAATTTCATCTTTGGGTGTTCACATGGGGTGGAATATGCCTTTGGTTCGTGCTCAGAATCTTCCGGAATGTCTCTGGGCTTTTCAATGCATTGGGGCGCGTGTAGCAGATTACTGAATTGCCCTTGTTAAAGCTGCGAATCTCCAGAATACCTTTTCGCAGAGTTCAGGGGCCTTTTCGCAAAGTTCAATGACTTCTGAAGCTCGGTTCGCAAAGTTCAATCTTCTTTTCGAGGAGTTCAGATGCTCTTCGAAAGCTACACCTGGAGTTTTAGTCCTTTTCGCAGAGTTTAGGGGCCTTTTCGCAAAGTTCAATGACTTCAAGCTCTGTTTCGCAAAGTTTAATCTTCTTTTCGAGGAGTGTTTTCTTCTTCGAAAGTTCAAGGTTCTTCTGAAAAGTGCAAGTTCTTTTGAAAAGAACTCAGTGCATTTCTCTGCTCGAAATGTTCCTGCTACTCTTATAGGTCTTTGCCTCTTCTATTTAGACCTTTCCACGATGAGGTTGTTTCTTCACTTCCTTTGGACTAACATGGATTGTCATCTTTTGGCACATTTGAGCGCTTTTATGGTTAAGCATGTCTTTATTGTTAGCAACATAGGCACTTAAAATACTTATTTAGTTCTCTCAAGGGTCTATCAAGGCCCAGTTAAGGGTGAAAATGGTATTTTCCAGGTTCTCAACATACCCCAAACCTAAGCTTTGCTAGTCCCCGAGCAAAGACAAAATTTAAAAATAGAATGAAAAGCCATTTTGTAGGGAGCACATTGCATTTAGCATATGCAACAAGCCTTTTAAACCCTAGGTGATCCCTAGTGGAGGAGTGAAGTCTCCCGAGGGTTTTCAAAGTGAAGGTACCCACAAACTTCTCCAATAAATCAGTTAAGATCAATGCAGTTACATTAAAGCAAACTTTTATCCAATCAGATTATTCACATACGCATCGATCGAGTTGTAAGAAGTTTTTAAGAAACATCGGTTCAAAACTAAAATTCTCAGTAATTCCTTTACCATTCACTCGGTTGGTGTCAAAAATTTTTACAAGAAAAATTAATGAAAAGCTTGCCTTCTATTTGAGAATTCAGTTTTGATGTTACCCCAAATAATTTGATTTCAAACTCAACTCTCACTGTGGTTTTCACTCACCATGTAAATATGAGGGTTGCACTATTTCACACTCAAGAGCAATTACCTCAAATAGGATTGTAAAGGTGAGCATAGGCATTGCTTTTCGATTACGAATTTACTACTTTTTTCACCATAGATTACACAAATCCTTATCTCCATGTGATGACTCAATCCATCATTGATCGAAGGACTTTAACTTGGGTTGTAATGTGGCTTATGGGTGAAATTTATCAAGAATAAAGGTGGAATGGAGTTCAAAATTGAGAAGTCAGTCAAGGTAAGGAGGTGATAGACACACCTTCTTCAATTGACAATTTCATCTTCTTCTTTGAATTTTGAGCCAAAGTGGCCATCTTTTTCTCTTTCTTTTCAAACTTCCAATGAAATGCCTTCTCCTTTTTTTTTTTTCAAATCAACATTGTTGAATGCCACATTTCTTCTGGCGATACATCATTGCCTTCAATTATTTTCTTTTCTTTTACCAAAGCGTTACCCAACTCACCTTTCTTGACTTTCTTTCCTTTACCTTGAATTCTCGAGTGAGGGTAAGGCTACATGAGGTTGGTGAGGTTTCAAAGAAATCTTGGATTTATAAAGCTCAATTGGTGTGTATCAAGAGGCGGTTTCAAAAGGTTGGGCTTTTGAAGTTCAAAGCGTCAAAAGGAGGCCTTACATCATGTCTTTAATATCATGATTGTCAAGATATTTTAACTTGGATATGTGTAACTTCGAAAACAAGCGGTTCAAAGCAGTCCTAGAGCGAAAAATTGCCAATTTATACCTCCAAAGAATACATTTCAGGTCCAAATCTCACTGGGTGTGGTTTTCTATCAAATTCTTGAGGTATATCATCACTGTTTTCTCTCTTTTTAGGTTTACTAAAACATCAATTTTTATTTTGGAAATTTTCTGACATTCACTTCATGAAAGTATTAGAATTATACTAGAAATTAATTTTAAAAAGTTTTAACTTCCTCATTAAAAAAAAAAAAACAGGTGTGAGATTACTTCATTTTCAAAAATTCTGCTGATCATAAGCTGCATCAAGCATTAACTTATTTTATTGGCATACCTGCCATACCCCCAAACCTAAGATGAACATTGTCCTCAATGTTCTAGACAATGAGAGACTAGGGGCAGCAGGGTAAAAGAAGAAAGAAAAACTAAGAACAGAAAAAATCTAAACTATATGCAGCAGAAAATAAAAATGTAGAACTGAAGATATGAGCAAGGAAATGGAAAACATGATATACAAATGCAAGAAAAATCAACAAACCAACGCTAGAATTGCTAAATAAAATCTAAAAAATAGAAGGATTACTAAACAAATGGAAGGAAACTAATTCTAATAACAGAGAAACAAGAAAACAAGGTAAGGGATGAATATAAAGTTAAAAAATAGAAAAGTGTTGATACAAAAAGAATTTGTGAATGCAAAATAGGGAAACAAAGTTAGAAACTAAGCGTACTCACGGAAAAATGACAAAAATTAGTAAAAGCGAGGACACATTAACCAAGAAAGAAAAAATCAGCGATCTAAAATAGAATTTGAAACTAAAATTCCTAAAACAAAAAATCTAATGCCAAAAGTGTCTTTCGAAGGTAAAAATCTTGAGAAAGTGTAGTTAAAAGAACTGAGCTTGATATGTCTATTCGAAATGGATTTGGCTCGAGAAAGATCTTTTCGCAAAGGACTTCTCCCAGATTTTCTATTGAACGGAAATTTTAACTATTGAGCGAACATGGTTCTTTCGAGTAGTTCATTCTGACTCGAGAATCAATTGAATAGAACTTTGGACTTTTCGAAAAGTACTTTTACTTTGATTTGAACTTTGAAGTGTATTTACACTATGCGATAAGAAAAATAGGCGAAACAAAAATCGGAAAAACAATGTTGTACAAACATATTATACACTTTTCTACCATCGATTTTTGGAGATTCATGATGATAGGTGGGCAAGAAGGGCTCTGGTGTTTTCAATGCATGGTTTGAGCCTCGACCATTTACCTTGAGTATTCTTCCATCCTTGGGATCTCGAAATATCCACGGCTCCTGAGGGGAGGCCTTGATGACAGTATGTGGCCCTTCCCATCCGGATCTCAATTTGCTGGAAAGAATTTAAGTTTAGAGTTGAATAACCATACCTTGGACCCCGGTATGAACTCTTTTCTCATGATGCTCCTATCATGGAATGATTTAACCTTTTCTTTGTACAACTGGAGCTAGTGTAGGCATCCATCCTCAGTTCTTCCGATTCGGTGAGTTGAAGCTTCTGTGGTTACCACAGATTAGATCCATATTAAAAGTTTTGATTGCCCACAAGGCCTTATATTCTAATTCTCGTAGATGGCATGCCTTGCCATAAACCGGTCTGAAGGGGACATCCCTATAGGAGTCTTGTAGGCGATTCGTATGCCCACAAAGCATCATTAAGCAAGGACCATCCTTCATGTCCTTCTTCAGTTTTTCCAAAATGTGTTTGATCTCTCTATTTGAAATCTCCACATGTCCTTTGGTTTGTGGATGATAGGGAGTGGCTACTCTGTGAGTGTGAGTACTTTTTAATAGAGAGTCAAACTGCTCATTAAAAGTGGCTTCCCCATCACTAATGATGGCCTGGGAATCCAAATCTGGAAAAATGTGGTCTTTGAGGAATCTTAAAACCACTTTGTGATCATTGGATTTGGTAGCTATGGCCTCAATCCACTTGGAGACATAATCCACATACCAAGATGAAATTGTTTCCATTAGAAGGGAAAGGGCCCATAAAATCTATGCCCCAAACACCAAACAACTCAACTACGGGGAATGGCTGCAGGGCATTGAGTTTCTTTTGGAAATCTTGCCCGATTTTGGCGATTCGCAAGATTCTGATCGTAAGGCATCTTTAAAGATTGTGGGCCAATAGAAACCACTGCAGAGAATTTTGGTACTGCTTTATTGTTGAAATGGCCTCCACACTGTTCATGACACATTGACAATATGCTAGAATTCCGGGACACACTTTACGATCACTTGGTCTGCACAATTCTTGAATAGATAAGGATCTTCCCAAATGAAATATTTAACTTGTGAGAAGAAAAGATCTTTATCCATTCTATTCCAATGTTGAGGAATCATCCAATAGCCAAGAAGTTGACTATGTTTGCAAACCAAGGACTGTGGGTATTGATGGCAAAGTTGCTCATCGTGAAATGATTCATTAATGGGTAAGCTATCATCCTCAAGATTGAGAATTCGGATAAGTGATCACCACCACATTCTCCTCCTTTCTTATCCTTAATCAGTAGATCAAACTCCTGTAATAGGAGGATCCACCGATTAATCTGGCTTGGTATCCTTCTTAGGCAGAAGGTACTTTAGGGCGAGTGGTCGATAAACACCACAATTTGTGAACCTAAAACATAAGGCTGAATTTTTCCAATGCAAATGACTCTTTCTCGGTTGTTGTGTAGTTGAGCTGGGCATCTATCATGGATCTGGCATAAGCTATGACATGGGGAAGCTTATCCTTTCTGCCCTAGGACAGCTCCTAGGGCTTAGTCGATGCATCACACATCAGCTCAAAGGGCCTTGAATAGTCGGGGGACGCAAGATGGGAGCTGAAATCGGACATTTCTTAAGGCCCTGTAAGCCTGTCATGCATTCATTAGTAAGCACTAAAGCAACATCTTGACACGATGAAATGACAGAGTGGCTTGGAAATTTTCTGAAATCTTTGATGAACCTCCTATAAAATCGCATGCCCTAAGAAACTTCGATTTGCTTAATAGCCTGGGAGGAGGCAAATGTGCAATTAGATCAATTTTGCTTGGTCCACCTCTATGCCTTTATGGGAGACCACATGTCCTAGGACAATGCCTTGGTGACCATAAAATGACTCTTTTCCCAGACTTAGAACCAAATTGGTTTCTTCACATCTTTGCAACAGCAACTTGAGGTGGTGTAAGCATTGGGAAAGGCTGTCACCATAAAATGAAAAGTCATCCATGAAGACCTCCATGAATTGAACAATCATGTCAGAAAAGAAGGCATACATGCAACTTTGAATAGTAGCAGGGCATTGCAAAGACCAAAGGGCATCCTCCTATAGGCAAAAGTGCCAAAGGCGGTGAAGGTGGTCTTTTCTTGGTCCTGTGGGTACCTGTGGATCTGGTTGTAACCAGGTACCCATCAAGGAAGCGTGAGTAAGCTTTGCCGCAAGCTTATCAAGGATTTGGTCAATGAAGGGAGGAAATGGTCTTTCCTTGTCATGGTATTTAATTTTCTGTAGTCTATCACGGACCCTCCATCCAGCTTGTTTGTCCGGTGGACATAAGTTTACCAGATTTGCTATGTGATGCCAGATTTCTTAGGCACCACCGTGTAGGGTGCTAAGCGAGAATCTGAAATGGGGTAAATGACCCCAAAGATCTAGCGCTTGACAACTTCCTTCATTACCACTTCTTGCATGTGAGGATTCAACCTTCTTTACATTTCTCTAGAAGGCTTGGCATCCTCTTCCGTGTGGATCTTATGCATGCATACTGGGTTTATTCCTCCTAAATCAGCAATGGTCCACCCAATTGCTTTCTTGTCTTGTTTAGAACTACCATGACTCCTCTTCTTGCTCCTTTGTAAGGGAGGAAGAAATAATCACAGTAGTGTTTGATGATCTCCCAAAACACATATTTCAGATTTTGGGAGCTGTTTGAGTTCCAATTGTGAAATTTGAGAAAAGAGGGCAGCAAAAGGTACCTTGGTAACTTGTGGAAGAGGGAGAGGAGCAGTCTCCAAGAGAGAGAACTTGATGGTGTTGGTGAGTGCCTTGCACAAAGCAGACTCCGTTGAATTTGATCTCCTTTTCCTTCTTTCTCGGATCCCAATCATTTTAAATTACGTGGTGGAGTCTTTACCTTGCGAAATGTTTGTAAAGACTCCTCCACCAAATTTCATCAATGATGTCAACATGGAAACATTCCTCCAGAGAATTGAGGTTGAGTAACATTATACACATTCAATTTAACTTTCATATTTCCAAAAGACACCTCCATGATGCAGGACACTGCATTGAATGCATGCATTAGTGAGCAGAATGGTCTTCCCGAATGACGAGGATGGCGTGGTACTTTTGGTTGGTTCCATGTCCAACACCAAAAGTCGAGGTAGAAAACTTGTCTACTCCTACCAAAACATCTTCAATCAACCCCATAGGTTTCCTTTCAGATCTGTCATTCATTGTAACACCACTTGAGTGGGTTTCAATTCTCCCAAACCTAGCTTCTCATAGATGGAATAGGAAGAGTTGACACTAGCACCGGATCTAGCAAGGCTTTCTCAATGGTGTGCTCCCCAATGATGCAGGATTGTGGGGATTCTGTGGTCTTGCATCTTAGGTGGTGTTGCAATTGATAGCACTTGGTTGATTTTCTCCACTGAAAGGCCTTCTTGGATAAATGTATCCTAGATTGCCTTTTGTGGGTGCACACCTCTTTGAGAAATTTTGCATAAGCGGGGACTGTTTGATTGCACCAAGTAAGGTAGATTAATTTTAACTTGCTTGAATGTCTCCATCATTTCCTCAATTTTTGTGTTTCCTTTGTCAAAAGGAGAAGGCCCGACTTCATTGCATGGGGAAATGGGAGGTGAGGAACAAATTTCTCCTCATCTTTTCAACAATTTTGTTATTTTTCTTTTTCATTTTTGAATTTTCGATGTAAATCATGACCATATTGCTATCCAAATTGTTGTTCTGCACTTGTTCTTCATCTTTTCCTCTTCACTACCTTTGTGTTGTTTATTATTCTTCCACTTCTCAAAGTAGTCACACTTTGATTTCCTCATGGCCATTTGAGGATTCTCCAACCATGAACATCCCTTAGGATTGTTCACGGGTTAGCTAGGTAGTTACCCTCTTCTCTCTTAGCCAATGAATTTGAGAGTTGGCCCGAGTTTCTTCAATTTTTAATGCTCATTGTGAAGGTTCCTGATGCGATGAGTTCAAGATTTTGAAGTGAACTCAAGACCTCGCTTCTTCAAAGGTCAGGGGATCTAGGAGGTGGGCTGGTCGTGCATCGCATGGCTTGTTGTTGGTTAGGTCTAAAATTTGATTTATTATAAAATTCCGATATGGTCGAGGTTTGAAAGGTAATTGATTTTTGGCGCCGCTGTAAGGGTAATTTCTGATTCCACCCGAGATTAGGATGAGATCTCCATGGGTAGTCATTCGATTGCATCTGTCCATAAGACCGAAATGCATGAGCTTGTTCCATCATGAGTTCGAAATTGTGATGAAGGACATTGATCAATGGAATGAGTGGGGACCTGCATATCGACATGCCTCCTCTACTCTTGACCCATTTGGAGCTTTAAATGAGTCCATCGCCTATCAAATTTTGTGGTCAAATTATCCACTTTCCTTTCCAGACTCATTGACTTCATAAACTTTCCTCTTGTGAATTGGGGATTATTCATCCTATTTGGATTCTCGGTGTCCCTTGGCGAGAGATTCTGCTGGGTTGAATTTTCTCCAATCACCTCAAAGAGGTCCCAAACCTCTTCAACTATTTTTGCAAGTAGGTACCTCCACAAGAGGCATCCACCATGTTCTTGCCCTTACGATCAGTTCCTTGATAGAAGCTTTGAACCGGTGCCATTTAGGAATTTGATGGTGAGGGCATTGCCTTAATGATTCTTTAAACCTTTCCCATGCTTCATGGAAAGTTTGATTGAGTTTTGGGAGAAAGAGATGATGCTTTGTCTCGGTTGGCTGGTTTTAGTCATTGGGAAATATTTTGACAAAATTGACATTGCAAATCATTCCATGATGTGATCTGTTTGGTGCTAACATAGATAACCATGCTCTAGCTTTGTCCTTTAATGAAAAAGGAAACAGCCTGAGCTTGGGTGCCTCTGACCAGTCGACTATGTTAAATGTTGTGCATAAAGCGAGAAATTCATCAATGTGTTTGTAAGGGTCTTCCTTACTCAATCCATGGAATGAAGGCAACATTTGGATGGTGGAGGACTTAATTTCATAATTTCCCTCCTTGTGGGAAATTGAATGCATAATGGGGAATTATAAGCACCAGGTGCAAAGTAGTCTCTTAACAATCTCTGTTCTTCACCCATTTCAGCAGATGTCTGTGATGTATGTCGGTTTCTTAGGAGTCTTTCAACTTCTGAATTTAACGGGAGAATCTCAGGATTGAGGGTTCTCCTGCCAAACATACAACTCAGAGAGAGTTTGGTACAGCAAACCTGTCTATTTAAGAACTTTCCTTTCCTTTTACACAGTTGTACGCTGCATAAAAATAACAACAAAATTAATAAATGACTGATAAATAAATGAAAATAAACATAGGTCTATCTATTTTAGAACAAACTTCCCCGGCAACGGCGCCAAAAACTTGTTGTCGCCCCAAGTGTGCCATAATTGTGTGCATTATGAATCAAAAATTAAAGAATTAAAGAATGCTAGGTTATATGGATGTTAACTTATGAAAGGGATATCAGCACATTGGGGCTAACACTGGCCTACAAGATCAGGGCCAATTGTAGCAAGTTTTAAAAGTAAGTATTTCAAGATCGTCCACAGAGAATTTTGTCTAAACTGAGAGATAAACCTCCAGATCTGTGCTACCAGATCTGGCTCTATAATTATCTAAAAAAAAGAATAGATAAAAGAGAGTGTTGGATTGTGTCACATTTAACTATAAGCAAATAAAGAAAAGAACTAACTACATGATCCAGATCCGAGTTGGGGAGATGTTTAAAATAAGACAAATGCAGAAATAATAGCTTCATGTACTTTAGCCTCTAAATTTTAATGGAGAATCATTCAACAGAAAGCAGATTCAATCTTCATCTGCTACCCAAAGACAGATGTAAGAGAAATAAATCCGAATTAAGGAATAGGTTTAGACTTATGGCTATGATCATCCACTTAAATGGTCACAGATCATCCAATAGTTGTGGCCTATTCTTTAGTTCGTAACATGAACATCATCAGTAAATCCGCTAGAATTAGGTTACCAACGCTAATTCGCAGGGGTGATGAATTAAGGGAAGTTGCATGCGGATGAGTGAATCTAAAGAAGTCTAATGCACTAAGGTGAACATTCGTAACCCTCGACATGACTCCAATGGAGAAGACACAAATTACAGCAACCTTTTAAAATCCAAAATTACAATTACAGAGCACGGCTTCTTAGAGAGCCCTCAGACTTACAGTCTTGAATCCGAACATGGAAGTACAAATCACTCACAATGGCTCTCAAAGGTAAACTACAAGAAGGATTACGGGGGTTCGGATAAGCTATCAGGGAATGAGGGAAACAGAGATGAAAACTCTAAAATCTGGATGCCCAATTTGGTAATGGCTTCTCTATTTATACTTTTCCTCCATCCATTTTGGATTGACCAATCAGAATGCTTTAGATCTGGATTGCCCAATGAGGGTTGAGCGGGGATCCGGATCTGTTTTGGCCAATGGAAATGCTCGATGGTTCGCCAATCAGTGCGAAGCATCAATTACATTATGCATTTTGAAAGTTTGTTAGAGTTTCTAGAAGTTCCGCCAAGTAATTTCATCTTTGGGTGTTCACATGGGGTGGAATATGCCTTTGGTTCGTGCTCGAATCTTAGGAATGTCTCTGGGCTTTTCAATGCATTCGTAGCTATGTGATTCTTGAATTGCCCTTGTTAAAGGCTGCGAATCTCAGAATACCTTTTCGCGAGTTCGGGGCCTTTCAAAAGTTCAATGACTTCAAGGCTCTGTTAAAAGTTCAATCTTCTTTTCGAGGAGTTAGGATGCTCTTGAAAGCTACACAGTTTTAGTCCTTTTCGCAGAGTTTAGGGGCCTTTTAGCAAAGGTCAATGACTTACGAGCTCGTTCAAAGTTTAATCTTCTTTTCGAGAGTGTTTCTTCTTTTCATAAAGTTCAAGGTTCTTTCTGAAAAGTGCAAGTTCTTCTGAAAAGAACTCTGTAGTGCATTTCTCTGTTCGAAATGTTCCCTGCTACTCTTACAGGTCTTTGCCTCTTCTATTTAGACCTTTCCACAGCTGATGAGGTTGTTTCTTCACTTCCTTCCTTTGGACTGACATGGATTGTCATCTTTTTGGCACTTTTGAGCTGCTTTTATGGTTAAGCATGTCTTTATTGTTAGCTGCAATATAGGCACTTAAAATACTTATTTAGTTCTCTCAAGGGTCTATCAAGGCCCAGATTAAGGGGTGAAAAATGGTATTTTCCAGTTCTCAACATAAGGGTAGGGCTAAATCAGGTTAAGAGGTTCAGGTTCAAGTACTTTGGTGTTTGTTGAAAAAAAATAGGGCTTTAAGGCTCAAAAAGTGTATGCACAAGGGTAGTTTCATAGGTTTGATCTTTTAGGCTCAAACTGTCCAAATGAAGGCCTTGATCCTTTCCTTAGTGTCATGATTATTGTCAAACAACTTCAACTTGGGGTGTCTAACTACTATTGAAAAGGGCTTGGATCAGTCAGTCGTTAGAATAGAAAAAAGTTGTCATAGACACTATAAAAGAAATTTTATAGGCTCAAAGCTCACTGGGTATGGTCTTCAATTGAACTCAAAGGGGGGTATGCTTTCACCTATTTCTCTCTTTACTGGTTCACTAACTATTGTTTATATAAAAATTTCCTGATGTTCACCTTATAAAAGTATTGATTTTCAAATGCTTTCAGTATTTAAAAGGTCTGCACAATGTTTAAGTTTCCTCACTTTCAACATTGCATAGGTGAAGTTCATTCTATTTATTTCTTACTTAGTTAAGACTGCTGCACTTAGGTTAAATATATCATTGGCAATCCTTACCACACTCCCAAACTTATGAGGAGCAGTGTCCTCACTGATTCAAAGATAAGAAGGCATGTACTGCAGGGAACATATACACAGTCAAACAACAAATGAAGTGAAAGCAAGAACCAAAGCACACACAAACAACTAAAACAAACTAACATCTATAAAGTAGAAATGTAAATCAAGCAACATATAAGAAAAAGAAATTTCATTTAGAAACAAAAAAGTGTTTAAACCTAGGACAAATCTAGACACATATTAAGTTAGACATGACAGTGGTAGAAACTTGCTGCTTCAGGAAGAGAAACTGTAAGCCATAAAAGGGGGGGATAATAGGGACTAAGGAGAAGGATGCTGAGCAAGTGGTGGATGGAGTGAAGAGGAAGGGGTAGAAGATGCAGATGGTTCTATCTTCTGTTTATTTTTCTTTCTCTGATTCTTTTTCTTTTCCTCCTTGGCCAAAATCTTTTCTACTTCCTCATACTCATCCCACAAGAATTGTAATGGGTCAAGTTCTTTTGGTGGTGGTGGGTCCTCCCAAACTGGGTAGAATTTTGTCAACAGATCAATGGGTTTGTCATCCGCCATAGTTGTGGGTAGGGACAGACTGATGGGGTCAAAAGAGAAATGAATGTGATGGAGATGAACTAGCCTTGTATTTAAAATGCATGGGTGGTGGAATATGCATCGGCATATTAAATTTTCTCCGCCTTCCAAGGTTAATTGCTATAATGATATTAAAGAAGGTTAGTTATCAATAAATACATCGGCTGGGACAAATATAAAATGTAATCAATTTATTGTGGGGAATGATCCTACAGAGTACATGTTATTCTATTATTAGCAATGGGAGTTAAGGCAAAGAGATATGAAATGAAGAATTCAAAGAAATTTGTCAGGGTTTAAAGGGCAAACCCGTGCCTCGCGCAGCTATTAACAGGTGCTCGCAGGGCATATTTCTCACACAGTGCACAACTAACCTCGCGAGAAGTTCTGTCGTGAAGAAAAGCAGAGCCTCGCAAAGACAGGTTTAAAAACTTCAAGTGCCTCACGAGACTCTTCACAGAGTTAAACACAGGCCCAAACGCGCGAAGCAGTTGCTCCTGTTTCACGCAGCTAGAGTAGCGAAGCCTCGCGAGCATGAAATGTGAGTCTCAAGCACCTCACAGGGCTCACTATTAGGCTGTAGCAGCTATCCTTTTTCTCGCAAAGCTCTCGCGTGGTATAAAATATCCATCAGAACTCATCGAGAAAGCTTAAGGTGACTCGCGAGCTTGAAATTTAGGCTATTTAGCCTCGCGAGAAAGCTACACTTAAACTTTTCTCTCAGCTTGTGCCCTGGCCTGTGCATGTACAATGTCATGCACCAATTTAATGTGCATCAGTACTAACTCCTAGACATGTGCTCCACTTCATCATGACAATTAGGTTACCCTTCATCAACATTTAAACATCACAAAATCAGAATGCCAAAGATAATCATTCAGATCAAATTCATTAAATGTATTATTAGAGCATCTCAATTATCAGCAAAAGATATGAACATTGAATTTAGAGGACAGATATACACATGTACTCGAAACAACAATGAATAAAATACAATTAAACACACAAGCAAATAAACACCCTAAAAGCAGTAATTGAAAATTTTCTAAGCATCATAAAAAAAACAAAGCAGTTAACTCACATCTGTTACAAAGCTGTGGTTCACTAAGCAGTGGAAGGTTCATGAGGTGAATGGTTTGACGGGGCTCCACAGAATTTTCTACACAAATTTTTAGTCTTTGCCCATTCACTTTCATGATCTTCCCAAACATAGGATCCAAGATCTCAACAGCACCAGATGGGGAGGCATGAATGACAGTGTAAGGTCCAACCCATCTGGATTTCAACTTCCCTGGAAAAAATCTTAGTCTGGAGTTGAAAAGCCAAACCTTAGTATCGGCATTGAAGTCCCTTCTCATTAGCTTCTTGTCAAAGAATGCCTTGCATTTCTCCTTGTATATTCTGACATTTGAATAGGCTTCCAGCCTCAGCTCATCAAGTTCTGGCAGCTGTAATTTCCTGTGAGAACCAGCAGAAGTTAGATCAAAATTCAGTGATTTGATAGCCCAATAGGCTTTGTGCTCTAACTCCACTGGTAGGTGGCAGGCCTTGCCATACACCAACCTAAATGGGGACATACCAATAGGGGTCTTATAGGCAGTCCTATAAGCCCACAAAGCATAATTCAGCTTTTGTGCCCAATCCTTCCTATCAATCCTCATGGTCTTGTCCAAGATATGCTTGATCTCCCTATTGGAAATTTCAACTTGCCCACTGGTTTGTGGGTGAAAGGGAGTTATAATTTCATGGTAACAGAGTACTTTTTGAGGAGGTTCTCAAAAGGTCTGTTACAAAAATGATTCCCCCATCACTAATGATAGCTCTGGGGGTGCCAAATCTGGAGAAGATATTGTCCTTTAAAATTTGAAGGACAACTATCTGATCATTAGTCCTTGTGGCAATGGCTTCCGCCCATTTGGATACATAGTCCACTGCCACAAGTATAAAGTTAAACTCATAGATGGAGGAAAGAGGCCCATAAAATCAATGTCCTAGATGTCAAAAGGTTCTACCACGAGGATAAGTTGTAATGGCATAGAATTTTTCTTAGAAATGCGTCCCATCCTTTGACATCTCTCACAGGCCTTGCAATGTATAAATGCATCTCTAAACAAAGAAGGCCAATAAAAACCACATTGCAGTACTTTTGCTGCAGTCTTATTGCCACTGAAGTGACCGCCACAGGCTTGCTCATGGCACATTGAAAGAATGTTGTGGAACTCACTTTCAGGCACACACCTCCTAACAACCTGTTCTACACAATACTTATATAGGTATGGATCCTCTCAAAGAAAATGTTTAACCTGAGAGAAAAATAGATCTTTGTCTATCTTGGACCAGTGAGGGGAAATCCTACCAACAGCAAGAAAATTAACAATGTGTGAAAACTAGGGTACACTAGACTGCACAGCAAATAGCTGCTCATCAGGGAACAACTCATTAATAGGTGCTGCTGTACATGCTTCCAATATAATCCTAGAGAGGTGGTCAGCCACCATATTCTCAACTCCCTTTTTATCCTTGATCTCAAGATCAAACTCCTGTAATAGGAGGATTCCTCTGATCAACCTTGGCTTGGCATCCTTCTTAGCCAATGGGTATTTCAGGGATGAGTGATCAGTGAAAATAATAATTTTAGACCCAAGCAAGTAGGGTCTAAACTTGTCCACATCAAACACAATAGCTAGCAGCTCTTTCTCAGTAGTGGTGTAGTTCAGCAAAGCTTCAGCTAGTGATTTGCTAGCATAATAGATCACTGCAGGCAACTTATCTTTCCTCTATCCTAAGACAACACCTATGGGCAAGTCTGATGCATCACACATCAACTCAAAGGGGAGTGAGTAATCTAGGGCTTGGATTACAGGAGCAATTGTAAGGTACTTTTTCCAAACCTCAAAGGCCTCAAGGCACTCAGCAGAGAAGTCAAATGGCACATCCTGACAAAGCAGGTGACACAATGGATTTGAAATTTTGCTAGTCCTTAATGAACCTCCTGTAGAATCCAGCATGTCCTAAAAATGATCTGATTTGTTTGACAGTCCTGGGTGGGGGCAGATGTGAAATCAAGTCCACTTTAGACTTGTCAACCTCTATTCCTTTGTGAGAGACCACATGGCCTAAAACAATTCCCTGTGTCACTATAAAGTGACTCTTTTCCCAACTTAGTACCAAATTGGTCTCCTCACATTTTTGTAAAACTAGTTCAAGGTGACTCAAGCACTAGCTAAAGCTATCCCCAAATACTGGGAAATCATCCATGAAGATTTTCATAAATTTGTCAATCATATCAGAAAAGATTGCATACATGCACCTCTGAAATATGGCTGGGGCATTACACAGTCCAAAAGGCATCCTTCTGTAAGCAAAGGTGCCAAAGGGACATGTGAAAGTAATTTTTTCCTAATCTTGAGGATACACAGGGATTTGGTAATACCTTGAGTATCCATAAAAAAAATAGTAAAATGTCTTTCCAACTGGCTTATCTAGGATTTGATCAATGAAAGAGAGGGGGAAGTAGTCTTTTCTAGTCTTAGAGTTGAGTTTTCTATAATTAATGCAAACTCTCCAGCCAGTGATCCCTCTGGCTGACATCAACTCCTCAGAATCACTAGTGACAACTATTATGCCTAACTTTTTAGGTACCACCTGGATAGGTGACACCCATTCTGAATCTAAAATGGCACCCCTACATCCTATAGTTTCACTATCTCCTTGAGGACCACCTCCTACATGTGAGGATTAAGGTTTCTCTGCATCTCCTTTGAGGGTTTTGCACCCTCATCCAGGTGAATTTTGTGCATGCAGACTGAGGCATCAATGCCTCAAAGATAAGCTATTGTCCACCCCATTACCTTTTTATGGTTCTTGAGAACATTCAATAATGCCTCCACTTGCTTAATAGTGAGAGAGGAGGAGATAATCACTGGAAGCTTGTTTTTCTACCCCAAGAAGGCGTATTTTAATGTGGCTGGGCGCTGTTTCAGCTCCAGCTCAGGGGGACTTTCAATTGAAGGCAACGAAGATGCCTTAGTGGTTTGAGGAAGGGGCAACAATGTATGTCTCCAACTGGAGTGCTGTACTAGGCCCCCAGAAGGCTCTATTTTGTTGCTGTCTTCTATCATGAAAACTTAAGCCTCCTTCTCAAACATACTCCAAATATTTGTCAGGTCATCAGTAACATGATCCCAATCCAGCATATTAGATAATTCCTCTTCCACTAGGCCATCTAATACATCTATTGCACAACAGTCCTCATTGTTCATATGAGGAATCCCAGCAGCATGATTCACATTTAATGGAGGTTTCATATTCCCAAAGGTCACCTCCATCACCCTTGACCTGCATTGTATGGAAGCATTTGCAGTGGCCAAGAATAGCCTTCCAAGGATGACAAGAATTGGGGCTTTATTTTTGCACGGGTCCATGTCCAAAATAAGGAAATCAGCAGGATAGTAGAACTTGGGCTCTACTATCCTGCTGATTTTAGCTCCCCCAAACCTAGTTTCTCATACACAGAATATGGGAGCAGGTTCACACTGGCCCCTAAGTCCAAGAGGGCTTTCCCAATGGTATGTTTTCCAATTATGCAAGGGATAGTAGGTACCCCAGGGTCTTATAGTTTCTCAAGTGTGGCAATAGATAGAACTGACTCAACAGTAAAAACCACCTTTTAGATAACTGCATCCTTGCTTTTCTCTTCTGTGTGCAGAGGTCCTTCAATAATTTAGCATAGGCAAGGACCTATTCTATGGCATCAAGCAATGTCAAAGTGATCTTGACCTACTTGAAGGTCTCTATCATCTCCTCTATCTGAGCATTCCCCTTATCAAAAGGAGATGGGCCAGCAAATGTATGAGGAAATGGCAGTTGTGGGACTACTGGTGCCATAGCTGCATGCCTAACCACATCATGGTCAATTTTTTATTTTTTTCTTTTTTCTTCACTTATTAGTTGCTGTTGGGGCTCAACATCAGCCCCTTTATTTTTCCCTTGCTGATCCACAGTTGGGGATGACTTCTTTGGCTCTTCACCACTCTCATTTGTTATAATTCACTTTCTATGACCTCCTCAGTTGCCCTGCCTACTAAATTATCAACCACTCTGCCGCTCCTCAGGGTAGTGATTGCATTAGCCCCCTCTTGGATAGAGGATGCTTTTCCAATTATGTACTACCCTTTGGGGTTGGCTAAGGGTTGACTTGGCAGTTTACCATCTTCTCTCTTGCTCAAAGCATTACAAATTGACCCGCTGGTCCTTTATTTTCTTAATGCTTTGTCCATGAGAGTTCATAGTTTGGATTAGGCTCCCCAAATTCTGCATGGATGCCAGCAATTGCTCTTCAAAAGAAGAGGATTTGGGTATATGTGGGGGCAAGGCCAACTGGTTGGGCTATGAGGCAGGCAACTGAAAATTATGTCGAGGTGGGTATCCCTAGTTAAACTGGTGTTGAGGTCTATATGGAGCTACCAACTGCTGCTGCTGGGGTTGAGGATAATTATCTTGTCTCCACCTCAAATTTAGGTGGTTCCTCCATGAGTACCCAACAGGTTGTTGCCCAAATGCTTGGGCAGCATTGGCTTGCTCCATAACAAAATCAGGGAATTGGTTGGCTGATGCACAATCTTGTAGTGAATGTGTGGGAGATTGGTATATCAGACATGCCTCCTCCACTTGTGCAACCATCCAAGGTTGCATCACATTCATCAACTTGTCAAACTTTAAGCTCAAATTGTCCACCTTCTTCTCCAACTCACTTTGCACCTTTACTTCATATATCCCACCTCTAGGGGTGGACTCTTTCACCAACATAGCAGGGGTCTGGCTATCATTGTGAGACAGTGACTCCTGCTGCATGAAATTTTCCCTTATAATGTCCAACAGCTCCCGAGCCTCATCTGCTGTCTTATGGAGGTAACTACCACCACATGAGGCATCCACCATATCCCTACTTTTTGGGGCATTATTTTAACATCTCCTGAAATCTCTCCCATGCTTCATAAAAATCCTCAGTTGAGGACTGAGTAAATGACAAAATACTTGTCCTCATCTGGTTGGTCTTGTTCATGGGAAAGAATTTAGCCAAGAATTAGCTTTGGAGGTCACTCCATGTTTGAATGTTGCTGGTTGGGAGCTTAGAGAGCCATGTGCTGGCTTTGTCTTTTAAGGAAAAAGGAAAAAGCCTTAGTTTGGTGGCTTCAAGTCCCAAGCCAGCAATATTGAAGGTGGTGTAAAGTGTCAAAAATTAGTCAATGTGCTTGTAAGGATCTTCCTTACTAAGCCCATGAAAAGATGGCAGCATATTAATGGTGGAGGACTTGATTTCATAGTTTCCTTCCACTGAAGGGAATTGTATGCAAAAGGGAGATGTGTAATCCCCGGGTGCATTGTACTCCTTTAAGGTTCTTTGCCTCTCAGTCATGTTAGCTTGCTCAGTTTCAATAGTAGGGCTTTGTGTGGTGTTTTTTGGTCTAAGGATCCTTTCAACCTCAGGATTTGAAGGTTCCAACTCAGGATTAAGGGGCCTTCTTCCAAGTATACACCCACAAACTCAGTAAGGAAAATGCTTATAGCACTCAAAAAATTTCTAAACTAAAATAGCAACTAAACAAATTTACACTAAATTAATTACAGGAAATTCAACATTAAAGAACTAAGTTTTAGGGTAAAAGAAGTGCAAACAGGGCTAGCTAGACTCCAGCTGCAGCTCTAGCTTTTCCCTTATGCTGTTGTCCAATTATGCAAGATCCTAAAAAAATTAATAGTACTATTATTCTACTTTGGCACAACTATAAAAATTATTTTAAACTACAATATAATATAACTCAGGTCTACTAAAGAGATCAATATCCTCGACAACGACACCAAAATCTTATTGGTGTGTTATCCCAGTGTGCTGATTTTATTGTGTGGTGAGAACAAATTAAAAATCAAAGTAAAATAAAAGATGGAAATAGCACAACTAAAATAACCCTAAGCATGCAAGATACAGGGCTATTGTAGCATGTTTTGATAAGTAAGAGTTTGTCCCATAGAGAAATTGATCTAGAACCCAAAATGGGCTGTAATAGTAAGCCTCCAGATCTGGCTACATATATGACAATCCTAAAGAGAGGGAGTTGGGTGTCACAACTACACAAAATTACCTCCTAAAAAGAAAAGAAAATAAAGTGTAGTCCTATCTTAAGAATGGGTTATAAAGAAGGTGGTGATGGTGTGTTAAAGTAAAGATAAAAGGATGAGAAGTAAGCAGTCTAGGCAAAAGTTCATTTAGTTATGTAACTCAGATTTAGGGCTCTCTCTGTAGGAAATCCTTACTGAAGTGCTATCAATAACCTCAGCAAGGTAGAAGAATCTGACTTAACTCATACCATTTGGGGTGCTCTTCAGGCTATAGTCTGTCCACTCAAATGACCACAGTCTATCCAATTAAGTCTGTCAAATCTCATTGATTAAGTCAAAAAAGCTAACCTAATCCAAAGGAGTGGGTTGATCAAACCTAATCCAATGAATCAAATCAGGCCATGAATACCATTACAGACTATGTTTGCCACGCTACAATCTCCCCAGTTCTGCATATAGATCTGGCTGACATTCATAGGGGTATTAACCCTAGGAAGATCAGATGGCAATCAAAATATCTAAAGCTTAAGTGAATGGACAATTCCCAAAAACACAAATCCGATCGAGAAAACTAATGGAACTAAAAGATCTATAGATTTAGATGGACTTTAAATCAATAATTTATTGCTTAAAAATAGCTTACAATAGAATATTCTCACAACCGCAATCACTACAGACAAGCCAAATCTAACGTCTGATAGCAGTCAAGTAAGATAAAGGGGAGCCTGTTCCTGTACAATCTCTTACCAGGCTATAAGCTTAAGTCCAGAGAAAAAGAATCCATCTCAGATATGTGACCAAGATTGTCCTAGGGCTATAGTCTGTCCACTCTAATGGTCACAGGCTATCCACAAAGGCTCCCTTACCCATAAATAATGAGATAGAACATATAAACTACTGTTGCCACCATGGTCCCAGGGCTACAAGCTCAAGCTTCCATGGGCCTTTCAATAAGCTCAAATCCTAAATACATGTTATAGCCTGAATAGAACTATAACATATTAAGTAAGCATTAAAAGCACAAATTCCATTGATCGGATGTTTCCAATAATGAAATCTCTTAATGTTTAAATGACCTATTACAATACTTAAATGAAACTACACCTAAGTGCTTACCAAAGATTTAGCCAGCAAGTGCTAGGCTAAGAGAGAAAAAAAAATGAAAAAAGAGGTGATTAATCCCTAATCCTAACCCTAATCTGCTTGAGCTCTCAGCCGACAGAGGTTGAAGGAAAGAGTGATTGATAGTTTCTAAGTTACAAGCACAACTTATATACTTAGTCTTAATGTTGTGGCTGAGAGAAGAGTAAACCCTAATTTTTCAAGCAAATGTGGCACTATTACAGCCCTTGGATGTCTTGGGATGCATGCATCAAGATTCGTGCCTTGGAATGTGTGCCCTAGGCCTGGGGAATCCCCAAAAGGTCCTTGAGTTAAGATTGAGAAGTGGAGACCTCAAGCTTCACAGGGCTGGCTCCTGCATATCACTTTTGTCATGCAGTTGCTGAGTATTTGCAGGGCAGAGTTTGGCTTTGAATAATGTTGTCTCGCTCAAGGACTTTGGATGATCACGCAGCTGCTTTAGCTTTGAATGCACTCGTGCAGAAGGATTTTTAGTACTTAGCTTGCTCGCGCAGTAGAGCTTCAAAAGTTTTCTTTCACGAGGTACTCGTGTAGATGCCTTTGCATCTTGCTTGGTTCATGGTTAAGCTTTTAGGCGTGCGAGAGCTGTGCGAGAGAACTTCCAGGCATCTCTCTCTTTTAGAGCCACACGAGAACTTCACGAGATCTTTGCTATTGTTTATGCTAATTGGTCTAGTGGGGTATTACGCATGACTGCATTAAGGCTTAACCCTTGTGAGAACTTTGTAAGCTGTATTTCTTAAGGCTTAGCATACGAGAGCTCCGCAAG
Organism: Chloranthus sessilifolius; assembly: GCA_021018995.1. Taxonomy (NCBI): domain Eukaryota; kingdom Viridiplantae; phylum Streptophyta; class Magnoliopsida; order Chloranthales; family Chloranthaceae; genus Chloranthus; species Chloranthus sessilifolius. The sequence goes on along the minus strand of CM037597.1, from coordinate 72,511,850 downwards.
TTTCTTCACATGTTGATTGCAACTGAACTGCGCAACTGCTGTGCGAGAGACTGCTATGTGATTACCCATTCATTGAGCTCTAATATGCTGCATGTCTTAGTTGCGCAAGGGAGCTTTGCCAATGAATTGAGCAGTGTGAGGCAACACCTCAACTGTGCGAGATAGGTCATTGGCTCCTCTGCTGCCATTCACATGCTTCTGTTGCAGATTCCTCCACTCTCACCTATACTTCATTCATCTGCTAGACTTTCTTGGTCCATTGTGGCATGTAAAATAGTCACCATGGTGTTCCATCACTTTCTAGTTCAGCTGTCATCTTTTGCTTGAATTCTTTCTCTTCTTGGCACCAAAAGCATAGACTTTGTGCTAAGCTTCACAATTTATTACTAACTTCAAAACAAGCTAAAAAGGAGTTATTAGTTAGCTTCAAGTTCCAATAAAGGCTAGGTTAAGAGGTAAAAAGTGGTACTTTTTAGTGAATAACACGCACTAGAGCTCGCAAAGCAGTCGTGCAACTCAATGATGGGATTATTATAAAGAAGCCACTCGCTCAACAGTCACACACTATAGCTGAAATCAACATGAAAAGAAGCTCACGAAGTTCTTGTGAGGATCAAGCCTTAAAGCAGCTGCAGACATTGCCTCGCGTGATAAATTTGTGTGAATAGTAGCAACAACCTCGCGAAGTTCTAACGTGGCTCTGAATGAGAGAGACGCGCAGAAGTTCTCTCGCATAGCTCTCGTGCGATTGGAATCTCAAGCCTTTTGCTAAGCGAGATGTAAAGTCCATCTACGTGAGTACCTCATGACAGGAGATTCTGGAGCTCTACTGTGTGAGCAAGCCAAGTGCTGCAAACTCTTCCACGCGAGTGCATTCAAAGTCAGAACAACTGCGCGATCATCCAAAGTCCTTCTGCGCGAGACATCAGCACTCAAAGCCAAATTCTTACCTCGTGAGGACTCTACAAGCTGTGTGAAGGAATTAAAAAACATAAAGTAACTGCATGATAGAAGTAATGTCCAGAAGCTAGCCTCGTGAAGCTCGAGCCCTCCACTTCTCAATCTTAACTCAAGGACCTTTTGGGGATTTCCCCAGGTCTATGACACACATCTCAAGACCCAAATCTTGAGGCACACATCCCAAGACATTGAAGGGTTATAACAGTGCCACATTTACTAGAAAAATTAGGGTTTACTCTTCTTTGAGCCAAGGCATTAGGCTTGAGTATATAAGCTGTGCTTGTAACTTAGAATTTATCAATCACTCCCTCCTTCAACCTCTGTTGGCTGAGTGCTCAAGAAGATTAGGGTTAGGGTTAGGGTTTGATCACTTCTTTTTTTATTTTTTCTTCTCTCTTAGCCTAGCACTTACTGGCCAAATCTTTGATAAGCAATTAGGTGCAGTTTCCTTTAGTTTTGTAATAGGTCATTTAAACATTGGGATTTTGTGAAGAGCTGTTGTGCACATGGCTGCTGCCTTAGGAAATTACATTATTGGTAATTTAGATCACTGGAATTTATGCTTTAAATGCTTACTTAATCTGTTATTTTCCTATTTGTCAGTAGTTTTGTTCAGGCTATAACATGCATTTAGGATTTGAGCTTATTGAAAGGCCCATTGAAGCTTAAGCTTATAGTCTTGGGACCATGGTGGCAGTAATAGTTTACATGTTCCATCTCATCATCTGTAGGTAAGGCACCCTCTGTGGATAGCCTGTGACCATTTGAGTGGACAGACTATAGCCCTAGGGTAGGTCTTGGTCACAGATCTAAGAAGGATTCTTCTCCTCTACACTTGAGCTTGGAGCCTAGTGAGAGGTTGTTGCAGGAACAGATGTTTGATCTGGCTTCTCCGTAGTGATTACAAACTTATGGGCTGAGTCATTGTAGACCTTTTGTAGTAATGATTAGCTAAATCTAAATTCTCATTATAGACCTCTGTTTTACTTGACCACTATCAGATGTTTGATCTAAATTCCCCTTTGTTTTACTTGACCACTACCCGATGTTTGTTCTGGCTTCTCCATAGTGATTGTAGACTTGTGGGCTGAGTCATTGTAGACCTTTTGTAGTAATGATCAGCTAAATCTAAATTCTCATTTAGCTTGAGAAACCTTGTGGTTTCCACCTGGTTTTCAAGTTTGTGTGCTCCTATGAATGTCTGTCAGATTTTTAGCGGATCTGGGGTGCTTGTAGCCTAGCAAACATAGTGTCTGCAATGGTATTCATGACCTGATTTTGTTCTTTGGTTGGAGGAAATATATTGGATAGTCTGTGACTATTTAAGTGGACAGATTATAGCCTTAAGATCAGTCCACTCCTTTGGATTAGATTAGTTTTCTGATTTAATCAATGGGATTTGACAAACTCTATTGTATAGTCTGTGACCATTTAAGTGGACAAATTATAGCCTTAAGAGCAGTCTTAGTGGCTTGGGTTAAGTTGGATTCTTCTTCCTTGCTAAGATTTTTGATAGCACTTCAGTAAGGATTTGCTGTAGAGATAGCCCTAAATCTCAGTTACATAACTGAATGAACCTTAGCTTAAGCTACTTACTTCCCATCCTCTTATCTTTATTTTAACACACACCATCACCACTTTTTTCATAACCCTTTCTTAGGATAGGACTACACTTTATTTCTTTTCTTTTAGTAGGTAATTTAGTGCAGTTGTGACACCCAACTCCCTTTCTTTAGGATTGTCAGATCTATTGCAAGATCTGGAAGCCTACTATTATAGCCCATTTTAGGTTCTAGATCAATTTCTCTATGGGACAAACTCTTACTTATCAAAACTTGCTACAATAGCCCTATATCTTACAGGCTATGTGTACTTTAGGTTGCTGATTTCATAGCCATTTTACTCCACCTTTGTATTCTGATTTTACCATCTCATCACTTAAATAAACATCAGCATTTAGACACCTGAAAGTAGTCCAACACAATGCCCCTTCAACTTTCCAAAGGTGTATGTATGCCATCTTCATTAATATAATTGATCAGTTTCTAAAGATATTCATGGATGATTTTTCTGTCTTTGGGGACAGTTTTAGCCAATGCCTACATCATCTCAGCCTAGTACTGAAGAACTGTGAAGAAACTAACTTGGTTTTGAGTTGGAAAAGGAGTCATTTTATGGTCAATCAAGACATTTTCCTTGGCCATGTTGTTTCCCACAGAGTCATAGAGGTAGACCAGGCTAAAATTGATTTGATTGGACATTTGCCCCCACCTAAAACTATCAAACAAGTCAAATCTTTCTTGAGGCATGCTGGTTTTTAAAGGAGATTCATCAAAGATTTTAGCAAAATCTCAAATCCTCTTTGTCATCTGCTGTGCCAAGAGATTCCTTTTGTATTCAATGATGAATGTCACATTGCTTTTGAAAATTTGAAAGGCTGTTTAACATCTGCACCTATTCTGCAAGAACCTGATTATTCTTTGCCATTTGAGCTGATGTGAGGTGCATCAGATTTTACTATTGGTGCAGTTTTAGAGCAAAGGAAGGACAAAGTACCTTCTGTGATTGCTTATACAAGCAAAACCATGATTGATGCTCAATTAAATTACACCACAACTAAGAAGGAACTGTTGGCCATTGTCTATGCTTTGGAAAAATTTAGGTCTTATGTGTTAGGATCTAAGATTGTGGTGTTCATAAACCACTTTGCCCTTAACTACCTTTTGTCTAAAAAGGATGTCAATCTAAGATTAATCAGATGGATCCTCCTATTACAGGAGTTTGATCTTGAGATTGTAGACACCCAAATTCGGCCCATGGCTTGATCAGTCTGTACTCCGAGAGAGATGTACCCCTGTGCTTTCGATGGCACCCCTGAAATGTTAGGAATCGCCCTGAACCCTTAGGAACCTACTCAGACCTTTAGGAATTACCCTGAACCCTTTAGAACCATTCCCCCAACCCTTAGAGATCACCCCTAAACCCTAGGATCCCTTCTGAGCAATTGATGGGAGCAGAGCTATAAAATTTTACACAGACCACTACCAAGGATGAACCACATGCCATTGGAAGGAGGACTTCTCCATCTTTCCAGCAAGTAAAAGATCACCCAATTTGGAGTTATGGTTCAAAATTTATGGCCGATTGAAGTTTTACATAAAATCATGACTTTTGCTCAGGCGTATATATTACATACGCCCGACAAATTTGGCCCCAGTTTGGTCAGGTGTATATATTATATACGCCAGACATTTTGGGGCCAAATTTGACCAGGCGTATATAATACATATGCCTAGCATAGGTAGGGCCCACCACGGGCACCCACCTTCTCAGATCTCCTCTGGTTTTCATGAAAATCACTGTACATAAACTGGGCGTATGTAATATATACGCCCAGCTTAGCTACAGTAACTGTCATAAGATGTTTAAAATTCCTTCATGAGGTTTGACCTTTTGACCATCCCCTTGGTTGAGGTTGGTGTCTGAAGGTTGGTTGCACTCCCTTTGAGCTTATATGCAACCCTTAAGTCACCTATGGTCTCACCCCATCATCTGTCATTGTAACCGGTTCCCCAAACCCCTAGGACTCTAAAAGCCTAGAAAACCTTAGATGGGGTATTACCTAATTGCTAAACCAATTAGCTCTTAAGTAACCCTCTAACCCACCTTTTATCTATAAATAGAGAGGCACCCCCTCTTCCCAAAGGGTTGAAAAAAATTAGGGTTGAAAGTTTTTGAGCTTAAGAGAGAGAGCCCTAGTGAGAGAAAGTTCCCTTTTATTTTTCATTCTTCCACCAGAATTCCAGCATGCTTAGTTCACCCCTTTCAATCCATTTCAACCATTAGATCACTCCTTTTTAGGCAAGCTTAGTCTCTAGCTTCACCCTACACTTCCCATCTACCGAATCCTAGCATTAGAATCCATTCCCCTACTGTTTAAGCCATTTAAAGCCATCGGAAGTACACTGAAGCAAAGGTCTTCCATTGTGCAACAAGGGCCCGTGAGCTCCGGCTCACCCCTCTCTTCCTCTACCTTCTTGGTGTTTCCTCCGTCCAAGGATTCAAGCCGTTATGCCGCCAAAATTTTGGTTTGGCTCAAAGCTTGATAGGACCATATTGCCTTCGGGCAAGCGGAAGCTCCACCCATTTATTTTTCATTTTGGCCATAGATAGAGACCGCTACTTGCGGGTTGATCGGGTGCTTAAACCCTTCCCAATTGATAACCGAAACCCCTACCCTAAAGTCTTTGGCAAAAATTGGTAAATCTGAGTCATATTTAGCACTTTGATGCTCAAAATATTGATTTAAAGGTTTTCCAGGTCACCAAAAGCTCTGGGTGGCGACTCTACATTTATTCCATCGAGAGCACATCGTCGCGACGGGTTCGAGAGAATCCATGGTCCCACAGATGGCGATTCCGCTGGGGATATCACCCTAGCACTTCCCCTCTTGTTGGCCTTTTTTAAAAATCTTTACTAACCATTGCTATTTTTCTGATTTTCTACTTTTTTTCCTTCATTTTTGTTGTTTTTACTAAGATACTCACCCCTACGATTCGGTCCTTTAAGTGCCTTAGCCGATTGGCGGGCCTACTTGCGCTTTTAAATTTCAGTTTTTACGGTTTTGTCATTTAAGCCGCCTTAGCCGTTTGGTGGGCCTGCTCGCATCTACATTCTACGTCATTTAAATTTCAATCATTTACAAGCCTTAGCCATTTGGCGGCCCAAAGTGCGCTCTTTATTTCAGTCATCATATCTCACCGTTGAACGCCGGCTCGTTGAGGCGGCACGGGCTTGTCATCCCTGACCCGAACTTGGACTTAAATTCACTCCCCTTTAAAAATCTGCAATTAAAACTGAACCAATAGTGTGGGGACCTAATCAAATTTATTTTTGCATGTTTTGGGTAGTTTTCGGGGGTTTAGGCACAGATATAACTTACCCGGTTCCCAGTAAGGCGGTAGCCCTAGTGGTGATGATCTTGAAAAAAACCACCCCTTCCAATACCTGAGAAGGAGCTTGCGCCAGAGGTATATCGGTTGGTGTTAAGACCTGAAAAGTACCACTTTTCACCCCTTAACTTAACCTTTGATTAGACCCTTAGCCACCTAATAAGTTCTTGTTAAGTATTTTGTGTAGGTAATAATCAGCAGTGAAATAAGGTCAGGAATCCTGTTAACGAGCCTGCTTTGGCACCAGATATCCCTCAGAAGAATGAACTCTGAATCTAGACCTGAAATGAGCCTCGTGTAGCTGACCCAAGATTTAGAGGATTCAGGAGAAATATGCCTCGCGCAGTGACTAAAGAGCTTTAGAAACTTAAACTCGCGCAGCTCTCGCGAAGCTAAAGAGTAAAACACATCGCACAGTGTCACGCAATTCAAAGTAGACCTCTCTCAATCTCGCGCAGTCCGCTCATAACGGTTGAGGAGAGAGAGCTTCAGAAGATTCCTCGCGCAGCTGTCGCGCAGTCACCGCGGGATGCAATTATCAGAAGAAGAATGCCTCGTGCAGTTCTCGCACCATTCAAGAAAGAAAACATCCTGGCAAAGGTAAAGCCAATCTCGCGAAGATCAAGTGAGACATAGAACCTTGCGCAGTTCAGAACTCAGTAGAGCCTCGCAAGGTAACTCGCAAAGTCTAGTAAAGAGAAGTGCTCGCGAAGTTCTCGCGCTGCGGAAATTCACTCTCGCGAAGATCAGCCCAGCGAAGACCAACCAACCTCGCTACTGCTTGAATTTCAACCCCGCGACACTTGAGACTATGTTTTCTATTCAACCTCGCGAAGCCTAATCCAGTGAGAGCGCAACTCTCTACCGCGCGACTGCCTGAAGCACCAACCAAGGTAACCTCGCGACGGCTGAAGCTTTAGTGTCAAATCATCCTAGCGAAGAGAAAAGAGCTACCACTCAACAAGTCTGGGAAACTATAGCTACCTAGCGAAGCTCTGACCCTAAACTTCCATCTCTTCAGCAGAGGACCTTCGGGGTATTTCCAGCGATTAGGGCATGCACTCCCACGCTCAAATCTCTGTGCACGCACCCCGAGGCATATAAGGATCATTATCAGGCCATGTGGCATCGTTAAAATAAGGGTTTCGTAACCCTAATGCGCCGCCACCCCACTGCTATATGAGCCCATACCTGAGCTTAGGTTTAGGCATCTGGGAACCCATCTCAGATCGTTTTTTCTTTTCTCTTTCTTTTTAGCAGTAAGTAATTTTCTTTTTCTTTCCTTCTCTCCATAGTCCAGCACTTGCTGGTTATGCCTTTGTATGTGTTTTTTAATTAGATCAATGAAAGTTTTGTAATAGGATCTGTACTTTGTGGGATTGGTGTTTATGTGTGAGATGCTCTGTGCAAGGCTGCTGCCTTGTGATCCACCATTGCTTTAGCTGTATTTCAAAGCAATGGAGGACTGATTCTAAGGGCCATTCAGATCCAAGTGACCTGTGTGTCTGGGCTATCATGGTCCTACAGCCTTAGCCCCACCACAAGACCCACTAGATCTGAAATCCCCATGGGAGCTTGAGCTAGTAGCCTTGTGAGCATTGTGGTAGCAGCGATAATCTTGTTTTGTTTTGGGCTCCGTGAGGAGGATAACCTCTAGGATAGTCTGTGACCATTTAAGAGGACAGATTATAGCCTTAGGGTGATTCTGATCCACCAATCCAAGATGGATCCTTCTTCTTTACACCTGAGCTTGTAGAAGCCTGGTGAGAGATTGTACAGAGGCAGACTCCCCCATATTTGTATAGATCTGCCATCAGATGTTGGATCTGATCTGGTTGTAGAGATTGTAGGCTGGTGACTGGACCATTGTAGCCTAACTCAAGCAATGGACGGCTAGATCGAAGGTTATACTCAATCTCTTGCTGGTTCTATGTGTCTGGGCTATCATGGTCCTACAACCTTAGCCCCACATATAGAACTTTAGAGGTTGAGGTTCCCTATGGATTCTTGAGCTGGTAGCCTGGATGAAATAGTGCCTGCAATGATTTACTTGTTATGTTTTGACCCATCCCTGGATAGTGGCTCCCCTATGGGATAATCTATGACCATTCAAGTGGACAGGTTATAGCCATAAGGGTGGAATCATGGCAGAGTGATGGGTTGGATCCTTTCTCCTCAGAGGTGATAATGTAGCCTATGGACAAGATTTCTATAACATCAGATCTAAATCTGAGTTACAAAACTTCTCTGACCTTGGCCCAATAACGTACTTCTCACCGTTTTTATACTCATTTTCCACACTCCATCCATCCTCTCAACACTTTCTGTAGTTTAGATATTAAAATACTTAGAATAAGTGACCTTAAACTCCCCTCCTTCTAGGACTACCAGATCTATAGACAGATCTAGAGGGACTACTAGAGATGGCTCCCTTGGAGCTCTAGACCACCTTTCCCTGTGGGACAAACTCTTACTTATCAAAACTTGCTACAAAGGACCCTATATCTGGCAGGTCTAGGACTTCTGAGTTGTGCTGGATTCACCCCCTGTTTTACTCTATCTTTGATTTTTAAATAACTTTCACCACCAACCAATAATGAAAGAACACCAGAAGTATTCAACAAGTTTTTGGCACCGTTGCCGGGGAGAGATGATCTATTAGTAGACCCTTAGTTTTTGTATTCTTAGTACTCTTTGCACATGTGAATAATTGATACTGCTGACATAATTTTGAACCTTTCTTGCAGATCTAGACAGCAGCAGTGAAGGATAGTTGGACTGCAATTGGAGCTTAGCTACCTCTGTTTGCAAACTCTCTGACTTTTAAATCTCTATTTATCTTTCTTAATTTTTTTTTTCTAGTAGTATCTAGGATAGTTTAAATGTATTCTTTGAATAGCTGTAAACTAGTTAGACAAATTTGTTAGTGTATAATTATTCTTTTGCAATGTGCCTGCAAAAAGCTTTCCTTGCTGTTGGTGTGCTTGTAAGCTAGGGAGGAGATCCCTCAGCCCTGCTTTAGAGCCTCTTAACCCTGAGTTAGAAAGGGGAAGGAGACTTAGAAGAGACAGGCACACCACAGGAGAGCCCCCAAGTGAATCTGAGATAGCAATTATGGGTGAACAACAACCCAGAACCCTCAAGGAGTTGAATGCTCTGGATGACTATAACTCCCCTTTTAGCATTCAATTCCCTGATGTTCAGGGGAACTATGAGATAAAAACTTCAATCATCCAGATGCTGCCAACTTTCCATGGGCTTAGCAAAGAGGACCCTTACAAGCATATTGATCAGTTCTTGGCCTTGTGCACCACTTTTAATATCACTGGTTTGGGACCTGAGGCTACTAGGCTCAGACTCTTTCCCTTCTCTCTGAAGGATAGGGCGATACAGTGACCACTCTTCCCAACAATAGCATTGCTTCATGGAAAGACCTGCAGACTAGATTCCTAACCAAGTTCTTCCCTGAGACCAAAACTAGCCAGTTGAGGAAAGAGATTCTTGCATTTACTCAATCCCCAACTAAGGATTTTAACCAGTCCTGGGATAGGTTTAAAGAGATACTCAAACAATGCCCCCACCATAAGATCCCTGAGTGGCAGCTTGTACAAAGCTTCTACAATGGGATTGATGAGAAAAATAGAGATATGGTCGATGCCTCTTGTGGTGGATCCTACATGCACAAGACTACTAAGGAGGCATGGGAATTGTTTGAGGTGATTAGTGAGAATGCTTTTCAAAAGTCATCCCTGGCAAGAACTAGTCAGGAATCTGAGTCAAAGGTGGGGCCTGCTACTGGATCAAAAGGAAAAATTTATGAGGTGTCTGGGAACAATGACCTGCAGCTGCAGATGACAAACCTCTCTATGAAGTTTGATAAATTATTAACTATGATGCAACCCAAAAGGGCTGCTCATGTGGTGGAGGCATGTCTGATATGCCAGTCCCCACAGTACACAGTGGAGGAATGTCCATCTGCAGGACAATTTCCTGAATTGATGTTGGAACATGATGTTGCTGCTCAATCTTATGGCCAGCAACAATCTAGGGGCTACAATAGGCAGCCATATGGATACCAGCACCAAAATGCAGGTTACCAATGGAGAGACTACCCAAATCTGAGGTGGAAGCAAGATAACTACATGCAGCCCCAGCAGATGTTGGCCTTACCACAAAGACCACAGCAGCAGTTCAATCAAGGGAATGCCCCTAGGTCTACCTTCCAAGACCATCAGCAGTAAAATCAGTTGGTGTTACCCCCTTCTCAACCTAGAAATACTTCTTTCGAGGACCAGGTCATGACATCACTGCAAAACCTGGGTTCCTTGACTCAGACTGTGAACTCTCATGGTCAGAGCATCAAGAAAATGGAAGAACAAATTGGACAACTAGCGAACACCTTAGCCAAAAGAGAAGAGGGAAGGTTGCCCAGTCAACCAGTGGTCAATCCCAAGGGCCAATTTTTGATTAGTGAAGGATCCTCCAACCCTGAGGGGGATCTTTCATTAAATTAATGATTAAGAACTGTGCACCATTGTATGATATGTATTCTACAGTTGATAGAAATCGTTAGCAATCTTGTTGGAATCTAAGTTTAGTGCTTTAATGCATACTTTTATACCAGCTCCCTTTGTTTGATAATTTCAAGTGATTGAATGATAATGTAGTATTTGAATGCTTTTCATGATGTATGAATTTAATGCCTGAAAAATATGGAAATTTATAAATGCTTTATAATGCTTGGGGGTGTCCCTGGAAGAGAGTTTGTGAGAGAATCCACCCATAAAGTCAGGGTCAAACAACTGACTCATGGGTGAGTGAATTCTAACTCGGTTAAGCCATCGCGCGGTTCTGAATATTGGGTTTGGTCCCCTCTCGCGCAGGTCATAAAGAACTACTCTGTTTTGCTGTCGCGAGTTTCAGATATAACTGGGTGGGCTGCCTCGCGCAGTTTAAAGGAACATCTAATCTCGCAACCCATTCATTCCCAGCCTGCAAGCGGACATTTTCAAAGCGCGCCGAGCCTCGCGATAATTAAATCCCACCCCACCGCTTTTCCTTCATCGCTTTCTCTTTCCTCTCCTACCAACGAAACCCTAGCTCCCACTCCTCTCAACCTCTCTCCTCCAGCATCCTGTCTACAGTTCATTGTTCACTTTGAAATTCTGGGATTTTGTTCTTTAAGCTTCCATCAATAGGTGCCCCCTGCTTAGAGCTCTTGAGATCCACCGTATGTCAATTGAATAGAACCCTAACTTTTAGGGTTAGACTCAGCTCCTGGTTTTTCCTTTCAAAATTTCAACTGCACACTCACCAAGGAGAGTTGTGATGGCTCCTAAAAGCGCACCTGTGAAGAGAGCCAGGGACAAGGCCACTGTCGAGCCTACCCCTAAGAAAGCTAAGCCCTCTACGGCTCAGCACAAAGGAAAGGAGGTGGTACCTGAGGTGGCAGCACCAACACCGAATTATTCTACACCCTCTGAGCTCCTCATTTCCATTCCCTTAGAGCCTGAAGCCATTTTCGATATCTCTTTCTTTGAATCAGAGCCGTTGTCAGCACCTGCCATCGAGTTCTTGCGCAAGGCTGGTTTGTTCCCCTTGATGCAAATGATTCCTGCACTAGCCTATCCTAGATTAGTGCAACTCTTTTACCAACACCTTAGGGTCAGACCAGACACACAGGGGCAGCCAGGCCTCCTCGTGTTAGTTGATAATTTTGAGATGTTGCTTAGCCCAGATTTAATTGCTGAAGTCTTGGGCATCCCGACCATTTTTTATCCCAACTGCGGATATGGTGCCCCTGTGAGTGCCTCTCTCGATACCATTGCCCAAGCCATTACCAGAGGCTTGAAGGCCACAGGGGACTCCATCAGAAGAAGGGATTTGGATCCCAAGCTGCTGTTCATCGATCAAGTGCTAAGGAAGAATATCATCGCTACCATCGCAAAAGGAGGACACCACCATCGATGCTCTCTCTTTCTCTCCTGGGCCATGATTTAATCTTTGATGGTTGATTTTTGAAGCCATGAAAGACATGATGGTGAAGCTTGGGCTGCAAAAGAAGGTCCACACTCTCCCCTATGGACGACTCGTCACCAGATTACTTTTAAGGGGAGGGTACGATATACCAATGGGGGAGTTATCAACTAACACGAGGAGGATCAGCAGAAGTCCTCACTCCCACCACTTTTGCTAAAAGATAATGGGGGATCAGCAGAAGTCTAATGGATCCCCAGAAGAAGAAGAAGAAGGTTGAAGCTCAGAATGTCTCCGAGCATGGAGAGGGAGCTGCTGTGGCAAAGGCCACCCCTGCCCCCAAAAAGAAGGCTAAAACCCCTGCCCCAAAGAAGGTGGCGTGAGCTTCTGTCACCTCTGCTTCTGCAGCAATCCCTCCATCCACCACACTTGCCTCTCCACTACCTTCTTCACCCATTCCATCTCTCCCTTTCCCTCTTTTATCTCCTTTTTCCATTCCACCTCCCACTATTATCCGTACCTGGGAAGAAAGTGTTGAACCCCAGGACAACATTCCACCTTCACCCACCATACCTCAATACACAGCCTCAGTCTCTCCCATATCATCTAATCCACACCCTGACAGCCCTCCCTTGATAACCTACCTTAAAAAGAAAACCTCTCACACTACCCCTGCCTCATCTTTACCCACTTCCACCTCCCCTGTCCTTCCCACAGACACACCCCCTATTGACCAACCCTTAGTCCCACCTCTCCATGACCTGGACTTTAACCTAGCCACCACTTCAGGGTATCAAGCCTTCATGACCACCTTGCTTGATACCTTGCCCACCCAAGACATCCCCCTCCCTGAGTCTCCTCTCCCTTCACCACATCATTCGCCAGACCCTTCACCCTCCCCCCTACCACTTTCCATCATGCCCCCACTTCCCCTTTCCAACCTATTCCTTCTTATCCTCATATTCCACCTCAAACAACCTCAGATACCCTTACTTATATCCTTTCCCTCATACATGACCTCCAAACCCAACTATCCAACACCACACAGACCCAACCCAAATGCAAACTGACATAACCACCATACAATCCACCCTTCACACATTAGCAAACCCACCAATCCCAACACAACCTCCTACCACCCCATTGACCCAACCCCCTTCCACCTCTGACTCCCCAGTTCCAACAGACGCCACCCACATTGACTTACCTCCATCCTTCCTCCTCCATGATACCATACCCGACCACTCCTTTCCCTCTTTACCTATCCTTCCCCCTCTAATACTACCTCCCCCTCAATTTACCAACACTTATACCAAAATGACCCCATTCCATTCCCATCCACCTTTCCCATTCCACCCCCCTATTTGCCCCCCCACCCCTTCCATTTCAACCCTTCACCATCCCCTTCTTCCCTTACCCCGAACCATCCCCATCTGCTGCCCTTCCTTCATTTCACTTTCCACCCATACCTTCCATTCCCCTTCTTCTACCACCCCCTCCTCAATTCACAGACCATTCAACCCAGACCACCCCAACCATTTCTACAACCCCCACTTTTCTCCCCCAGGATCCATCACCATCTCCTCCTCCCACTCCATTTCTACCAATCTTGCCCAGACACTCCTACTACACCCCTCCCTACTTCACCCTCCTCCATGCCATGAGGGACAATCCCTATATCAAGAGGGATGTTCTCAATGGCATAGCCCAACTCCGCCAAGCCATCGAATACCCCTTGCTACAGAAACTTAGTGACTTGAAGCTTGCTCACCATGAGCAGCTGAGAGATATTTCCAAAGGGTGGGAGGTAATTTTAGAGACATCAAATGCGAACAAGGTCACAAAGAACGACATGTGAAAGATGAAGGCCAATGTAGAGAGGGTGAAAAAGCATAACAGGCTATTAGAGAAAAAATTGAACAATGCTCAGGAGATCACCTGACTCAGTAAGGAGCTTGCAGATACCAATCTCCTGTGGGCTAACAAGAAAATTGAAATATTGGAACAGAGAGTTGCTTTCCTACTGTCCCAACCTATATAGGCCACCCCCATTGCCACCGCTCCCCCTGAGGCCCCATCTTCTTCCACACAACCAGGCCCATCTTCTTCCACTGCCCCTACCCCAACCCTACACAATCTGTTCCCCCAACTCCCACAGCCCCCACTCCGGTAGCTCCTCCTGTTCCTCCTCAAATGCCTACTACAGTTCCTTCTGCAGTACCTACACAGCCTGTTGCTCCTGTTGCAATCCCTACTATAGTTCCTGCTCCTCCCTTAGTGCCCCCCCCTATTCCCTCTCCTGCTCTCAAAAGAAAACGCACCCCTTCCAAGACAAAGCCCACTTCGAAAAGAGCCACTGCAGCCCACAAAGGCAAAAGGTCGGCCCCTCCATCCCCACCTCCAAAGGTCACCAGAGCTTTTGCTCAGGATGATCCCCATGGGTGCCTAATTTCCAAAGAAGAACGCAGACAGGCTGCTGCTGCCCTTGGATTAGACCCTACTGAGCTCTTTCCTTCTGACTCCGACTCTGATGCTGCACCACCTACGGACCCTAGTGCCCAACCTACTGTTGCTGCTCCTTCATCTGGCCCTGCTGGACAATCCTATCATCAGCGAAGGAAAGTTGCTGCAAAGAGGACTACTCCCCCAAGTCGCTCTTTGAAAATTGGAAAAGAAACATCTGCCCAGTCTGAGGAGGCACCACCACTAAGCCAGCCCGTGAAAGGGAAGAGCCATGCCATTGCTACAGTCAAATTACCAGATCCATCTCCTGTGGCTCCCCCTAAACTAGAAAAAGGGAAAAGTCCTCTCCTGTCTCAGGTGCAAGCCCAAGCTAAATCCCCCGTTGCCCCTCCTGAGCTAACACAAGCCCAATCATCTCTTATTCCCCCTCTGCCTCAGCAAGGGCAGGCCTCCAAAGGTAAGGGCCCCAAAGGAAAATCTCCCACGAAACCCCCTGAGCCAACCACTACTAAATCTTCGGAGATCCCTCCTGAACCCAAGAAGAGAAAAATGAGGGTCCGGGCTCCAACCATACCCAAAACTCTCGAGCAAAGAAAGGCAGAGAGGGAATGAAAGAAGAAAGAAGAAGAGGCTCTCCTGCAAGAGCATGCAAGGAAGATGGGATGGGATAAGTTTTAAGACAGATTCTAACTAGATTGTACCTAGGAATTTCTCTGTTTCTTTTACAACTGTTCTCTTGTATTTTGTATATTTCTAATTTTTCATAGACTTTTCCCCTATCTTTACTATCTTTCTTTGTCTGTGTGTGTTTTGTTCTTTGTTCTTTCCTTTTCTTTTAGCCTCATTAGCTCTGCTGCACAGCCACCTTTGAACCAGTGAGGACACTGCTCCTCATAGGTTTGGGGGTACGGCAGGCAGACCCTGCCAATGGAATAGTTAAAATAAGTGCCCACCTACGGACTCTGATGCTGCACCACCTACAGACCCTAGTGCCCAACCTACTGTTGCTGCTCCTTCATCTGGCCCTGCTGGACAATCCTATCCTCAGCGAAGGAAAGTTGCTGCAAAGAGGACTACTCCCCCAAGTCGCTCTTTGAAAATTGGAAAAGAAACATCTGCCCAGTCTGAGGAGGCACCACCACTAAGCCAGCCCGTGAAAGGGAAGAGCCATGCCATTGCTACAGTCAAATTACCAGATCCATCTCCTGTGGCTCCCCCTAAACTAGAAAAAGGGAAAAGTCCTCTCCTGTCTCAGGTGCAAGCCCAAGCTAAATCCCCCGTTGCCCCTCCTGAGCTAACACAAGCCCAATCATCTCTTATTCCCCCTCTGCCTCAGCAAGGGCAAGCCTCCAAAGGTAAGGGTCCCAAAGGAAAATCTCCCACGAAACCCCCTGAGCCAACCACTACTAAATCTTCGGAGATCCCTCCTGAACCCAAGAAGAGAAAAATGAGGGTCCGGGCTCCAACCATACCCAAAACTCTCGAGCAAAGAAAGGCAGAGAGGGAACGAAAGAAGAAAGAAGAAGAGGATCTCCTGCAAGAGCATGCAAGGAAGATGGGATGGGATAAGTTTTAAGACAGATTCTAACTAGATTGTACCTAGGAATTTCTCTGTTTCTTTTACAACTGTTCTCTTGTATTTTGTATATTTCTAATTTTTCATAGACTTTTCCCCTGTCTTTACTGTCTTTCTTTGTCTGTGTGTGTTTTGTTCTTTGTTCTTTCCTTTTCTTTTAGCCTCATTAGCTCTGCTGCACAGCCACCTTTGAACCAGTGAGGACACTGCTCCTCATAGGTTTGGGGGTACGGCAGGCAGACCCTGCCAATGGAATAGTTAACATAAGTGCCCACCTACGGACTATGATGCTGCACCACCTACAGACCCTAGTGCCCAACCTACTGTTGCTGCTCCTTCATCTGGCCCTGCTGGACAATCCTATCCTCAGCGAAGGAAAGTTGCTGCAAAGAGGACTACTCCCCCAAGTCGCTCTTTGAAAATTGGAAAGAAACATACACTTGATGCGAGGCACCACCACTAAGCCCGGCCCGTGAAAGGGAAGAGCCATGCCATTGCTACAGTCAAATTACCAGATCCATCTCCTGTGGCTCCCCCTAAACTAGAAAAAGGGAAAAGTCCTCTCCTGTCTCAGGTGCAAGCCCAAGCTAAATCCCCCGTTGCCCCTCCTGAGCTAACACAAGCCCAATCATCTCTTATTCCCCCTCTGCCTCAGCAAGGGCAAGCCTCCAAAGGTAAGGGCCCCAAAGGAAAATCTCCCACGAAACCCCCTGAGCCAACCACTACTAAATCTTTGGAGATCCCTCCTGAACCCAAGAAGAGAAAAATGAGGGTCTGGGCTCCAACCATACCCAAAACTCTCAAGACAAAGAAAGGCAGAGAGGGAACGAAAGAAGAAAGAAGAAGAGGCTCTCCTGCAAGAGCATGCAAGGAAGATGGGATGGGATAAGTTTTAAGACAGATTCTAACTAGATTGTACCTAGGAATTTCTCTGTTTCTTTTACAACTGTTCTCTTGTATTTTGTATATTTCTAATTTTTCATAGACTTTTCCCCTGTCTTTACTGTCTTTCTTTGTCTGTGTGTGTTTTGTTCTTTGTTCTTTCCTTTTCTTTTAGCCTCATTAGCTCTGCTGCACAGCCACCTTTGAACCACTGAGGACACTGCTCCTCATAGGTTTGGGGGTATGGCAGGCAGACCCTGCCAATGGAATAGTTAACATAAGTGCAGCAGACTCATCTGAGCAATATGGAAATGGACCTCTGTTCACTTAAGAATCATGAAATTAAGAAGTTTAAAATTTATTCAAACCTTGGACATTATAAACTTCCAATATTCTACATTTCCATGATAATATCACCAAGGAAACCTACTTGTATCAGCACTTAGTGAATCATTAGAGAGAGAAAAAGGTGAGGACATACTTGAAAGTTCAAAGTAGGACCATAACTAGTGAGAATTGGGCTTACAAAATTTTTCTATTCTTTGAGGAGTAACTAAGGCATTTCTTTTAGTTCTAAGGACTGGCTGAGTCACTGTGCTCACTAGAAGTTAGGTAACTCCAAGTTGAAACAACTGACAGTACTCATGAGACCTAGGAAAGGATCAAGGCCTTCTCTTGGACAGTTTGAGCCTAAAAAGACCAATCCTAAAGCAACTGCCCTTGTCCATACCCCCTTTGAGCTTTAAATCCTAAATTTCTTCAAAATACACCTGAGTACTTGAACCTGAACTTATGAACCTGATTCCACCAACCCTCACTCTGAGAATTCAGAGGGTAAAGGAGAAAGAGTTGAAGATGGACTAGCTATGGTCAACATTAGGTGAATGGAGAAGAAGGATCTAAAAAATCTGGCAATATGGTAACTGAGAACATGGTGGCATTTCTGAAAAGCAAAAACAAAATAAAAAGAAGGAAACTCTAGTAAAAAGAAAAAAAAATAATAATGAAGAGGAATAAGAGAGAAGTCAAGAGAAACTTTCATTGGAAAACCAAAATCAAGAAGAGAGACTGATCACTTCAAATAAGAAAATCTCAAAGAAGATGAAGGGAGCTGAATTATGGAAGGTGAAGTCATGAACCACCTCTGTGACCTACTGATTTCTTAAATTGGAACCCCTTTTCAACCTTCCATTCTTTTTAACCCTACTCCATAAGCCACATTACAGCCCAGTTAAAAGCCCTTGTGATCCAAAGTTGAGTGAGCTGTCATGTGAAGATAAGGAATTATCCAATCTATGGTGAGGAACTGACAATGATGTCCGCACTTAAGAACTCTGTCTATGCTCATGCTTACAAACCCAGTTGGGGGATGTAACTGCTCTTAAGCCTGTGAGAAACTGAACCCCTCAACAAACCTTTATGAGAGTATATCCTGCAAAGTTTTCTTTTGGGTCTGAACTTGAATGCATTATGTATGACCTTAACCTAATTTTTTGACATAAGGATAAGCTCAGTGCTGACACACACTTGTTCAGTTTTCTGTGATTGCAAACTATTTGGAAATGCTGTGCAATCATGAGAGTTTATGCTGTTTAAGTTACTATGCAACCAATGAATTAAATTTCTTTTATGTGTACTGATTCAAGAGTAGACTAAATCTGATTCCTTAACTGCTCATTGGATGACATTGCACTTTTGTTAACAATTTCATTTGAGAAGTTTGTGGGTGTCTTCACTAAAAACCCTCAGGAGACTTCACTCCTCCACTAGGGATCACCTAGGGGTTTAAAAGGCTTGGTACATATGCTAAATGTATCCGTGCTCCCTACGAAAGTGGCATTTAATTTTTAGAGTTGATTTAATATAGCTTTGCTAAGGGACTAGCAAAGTTTATGTTTGGGGGTGTGTTAAGACCTGTAAAGTACCACTTTTCACCCCTTAACTTAACCTTTGATTAAACCCTTAGCCACCTAATAAGTTCTTGTTAAGTGTTTTGTGTAGGTAATAATCAGCAGTGAAATAAGGCCAGGAATCCTGTTAAGGAGCTTGCTTTGGCACCAGATATCCCTCAGAAGAATGAACTCTAAATCTAGACCTGAAATGAGCCTCGCGCAGCTGACCCAAGCTTTAGAGGATTCAGGAGAAATATGCCTCGCACAGTTTAACTGAGCTTCCAAGACTTTACAACAACCTCTCGTGCAGATGACTGACTGAAGAGCTTCAGAAACTCAAACTCACACAGTTCAAAGCAGACCTCTCTCAATCTCGTGCAGTTCGCTCAGAACGGCTGAGGAGAGAGAGCTTCAGAATATTCCTCGCACAGCTGTCGCTTAGTCGTCGCGGGATGCAATTATCAGAAGAAGAATGCCTCGTGCAGTTCTCACACCATTCAAGAAAGAAAACATCCTGGCGAAGGGAAAGCCAATCTCGCAAAGATCAAGTGAGACATAGAACCTCGCGCAGTTCAGAACTCAGCAGAGCCTCACGAGGTAACTCGTGAAGTCTAGTAAAGAGAAGTGCTCACAAAGTTCTCGCGCTGCTGAAATTCACTCTCGCGAAGATCAGCCCAACGAAAACTGATCGACCTCGCGACTGCTTGAATTTCAACCCCGCGACACTTGACAATGTGTTTTCTACTCAATCTCGCGAAGCCTAATTCAGCGAGAGCGCAACTCTCTAACGCGCGATTGCCTGAAGTGCAAGCCAAGGCAACCTCGCGACGACTGAAGCTTCAGTGTCAAATCATTCGATCGAAGAGCAAAGAGCTACCACGCGACAAGTCTGGGAAACTACAGCTACCTAGCGAAGCTCTGACCCTAAACTTCCATCTCTTCAGCAGAGGACCTTCTGGGTATTTCCAGCGATTAGGGTATGCACTCCCATGCTCAAATCTCCGTGCACGCACCTCGAGGCATCCAAGGATCATTATCAGGCCACGTGGCATCGTTAAAATTAGGGTTTCCTAACCCTAATGTGCCGCCACCCCACTGCTATATATACCCATACCTGAGCTTAGGTTTAGGCATCTGGGAACCCATCTCAGATAATTTTTTCTTTTCTCTTTCTTTTTAGTAGTAAGTAATTTTCTTTTTCTTTCCTTCTCTCCATAGTCCAGCACTTACTGGCTATGCCTTTGTATGTGTTTTTGAATTAAATCAACGGAAGTTCTGTAATAGGATCTGTACTTTGTGGGATTGGTGTTTACGTGTGAGATGCTCTGTGCAAGGCTGCTGCCTTGTGATCTGCCATTGCTTTGGTTGTGTTTCAAAGCAATGGAGGACTAATTCTAAGGGCCATTCAGATCCAAGTGACCTGTGTGTCTGGGCTATCATGGTCCTACAGCCTTAGCCCCACCACAGGACCCACTATATCTGAAATCCCCATGGGAACTTGAGCTGGTAGCCCTGTGAGCATGGTGGTAGCAGCGATAATCTTGTTTTATTTTGGGATCCGTGAGGAGGATAACCTCTGGGATAGTCTATGACCATTTAAGTGGACAGATTATAGCCTTAGGGTGATTCTGATCCACCGATCCAAGATGGATCCTTCTTCTTTGCACCTGAGCTTGTAGAAGCCTGGTGAGAGATTATACAGAGGCAGACTCCCCCATATTTCTATAGATCCGCGATCAGATGTTGGATCTGATCTGGTTATAGAGATTGTAGGCTGGTGACTGGACCATTGTAGCCTCACTCAAGCACTGGTTCTATGTGTCTGGGCTATCATGGTCCTACAGCCTTAGCCCCACATATAGAACTTTAGAGGTTGAGGTTCCCTATGGATTCTTGAGCTGGTAGCCTGGATGAAATAGTGCCTGTAATGATTTACTCGTTATGTTTTGACCCATCCCTAGATAGTGGCTCCCCTATGGGATAATCTGTGACCATTTAAATACTTTTTGTGTAACCGTCACTACGGCGACCTCGAACCCAACCTATAGAAAGAGAACCAAGAAGGTATTTGACCCTTACCCAAGACATCAATACAACACTCGTCAACGGATCATGTCGAGAGCCGATACATCCCCACCATCATCCCCATCCCATTCCCATGTAGGAGAACACCCAATCTCTGACGCCTTCACCCAAACCCAGTTCGAAGTCACGGGTTCATTTGGGGCGCCCGTGTTCGCATCCAGCCCATCCCCCTCCCTTACATTCTCCCAACATACCCCCATCTCATCCCCTACTGAAACCCCTCATTTCCCAACCGACCCATGCATCACCATCTCCCATCCATACACCCTTACCGCACCCCCTACTCCCAAAGACCCCATCGAGAGCCCCATCCCCCGCCTACCTCCCACGTCCCATCCACCTCATCATCCATGCCCCCTACATCCTATATCCCATCCACCTCATGTTAAGACCTGAAAAGTACCACTTTTCACCCATTAACTTAGCCTTTGAATAGGCCCTTAGCCATCTAATAAAGGTTTGTTAAGTATTTTCTGTAGATAATAAATAACAGTGCAACAAGGCCATAAATTCTGTTAAGGAGCCCATGATTGGCACTGGAATTCCCTTAGAAGAATGAGCCATGAATCCAGACCTGAGGTAAGCCTCACACAGCTAACAAACATCCAGAGGATTCAGAAAACTATGCTTCGCACAGTCCTCACAAAGTTGAGTAACAGAAGAGCTTCAGAAGCACAACTTCGCGCAACTCTCACAAAGTTCAGGAGTAAATGGTCACGCAGTCTCGCGCAGTTCAAGAAGACCTGAAATCAACCTCGCACAGTTCACTCAGAACAATTGAGGAGAGAGAGCTTCAGAATCCTGCCTCGTGCAGCTATCGCGCAGTAGTCGCAGGATGCAAATGTCAAGAGAACCTGTCGCGCAGTTCAGAAATGCCTCAAAGCTATCACGAGGATCCTCGTGAAGATCTATCAAGAAAAGAAGCTGTCGCGCAGTTTAGGAAGAAAGTAGTCTCGCCAAGCCAGAGTTAGCCTCACAAAGTGAAATGGAATGCTCGCACAGTTCACGCGCTATTCACAAGTAACAATCCAACCGCGGGAAGCCCAATCCAACGAGAGCTTAACTATCTACCTCGTGATTGCTCAAAGCATTAAGAAGCTACAACCCCGCGATGTCTGAAGTTCTAATGTTAAACTCAACCACGCGAAGAACAGAGCTACCATGTGACAAGTCTGGGAATCGACTGCAACCTGGCGAAGCTCTGAACTCCAACTTCCATCATTCTGTAGAGGACATTCTAGGGATTTCTAGTCATTAGGACATGCACTCCCATGGTCAAATCTCTATGCACGTGCCCCGAGGCATCCAAGGATCATTAATAGGGCACGTGGCGTCACTAAAATTAGGGTTTCCTAACCCTAATGCGCTGCCACGCCCACTGCTATATAAACCTAAGCCTGGTTTAGGTTTAGGGGGCGGAAGAGTTCAATTTTTACTCTGTTTTTAGCATTGTAGTCTTGTTTTTCTGTAGCTGTAAGTAGTTTTCCTTTTTCTACTTCTTCTCTCCATGGCCCAGCACTTGCTGGCCATGCCTTTGTATGCTTATTAAGTTTAGATTAATGGAATTTGTGATTAGGTGTGCACTTTTATGGGATTCATGTGTTTGTGAGTTGCTCTGTGCAAGGCTGCTGCCTTGTGATCCGCCATTGCTTTGGCTGTGATTCAAAGCAATGGAGGACTGATTATAAGGTCCCATTCTGATCCAAGTGACCTGTGTATCTGGGCTATCATGGTCCTACACAGCCTTAGCCCCACCACAAGACCCACTAGATCTGAAATCCGCATGGAAGCCTGAGCTGGTAGCCTTGTGACCATGGTGGTGGCAGCAATATTCTTGTTTTGTTTTGGGCTCCGTGAGGAGGATAGCCTCTGGGATAGTCTGTGACCATTTAAGTGGACAGGCTATAGCCTTAGGGTGAATCCAATCCGCCGATCGAAAATAGATCCTTCTTCTCCGAGCCTGAGCTTATAGCCTGGTAGGAGATTATACAGAGGCAGACTCCCCTATATTAGTATAGACCCGCCATCAGATGTTAGATCTGATCTGGGTATGGAGATTGTAGGCTTGTGATTAGACCATTGTAGTCCCACTAAAGCAATGGTCAGCTAGATCTAAGGTGGTACTCAATCTCTTGCTGGTTCTATGTGTCTGGGCTATCATGATCCTTTACAGCCTTAGCCCCACACATAGAGCTTTAGAGGTTGAGGTTCCCTATGGATTCCTGAGCTTGTAGCCTAGATGAAGTACTGCCTACAATGATTAACTTATTTTGATCCATCTCTGGATTGTGGTTCCCCTATGGGATAGTCTGTGACCATTTAAGTGGACAGGTTATAACCTTAAGGGATTGGATCATGGCACAGGGATGAGTTGAATTCTTTCTCCTCTTTGGTGATAATGTAGCCATTGGACAGGATTTCTATACTAGTAGATCTGGATTTGAGTCATAAATTCCAGTAGATCTAAATCCAATAGCATACTTCTCACCCTTTTATATTTATTTTCCCTCACTCCATCCATCTTCTCAACCCCTTTCTGTGGTTAATTCATTAGGCTACCTTAGGATACTTAGAATAAGTGACCCTAAACTCCCCTACTTTTAAGACTGCCAGATCTGTAGTCAGATTTGGAGGGACTACTAGAGATGGCTCACTTGGAGCTGTAGATCACCTTTCCCTGTGGGACAAACTCTTACTTATCAAAACTTGCTACAAATGGACCCTGTATCTTATAGGTCTAGGATTTCTTAGTTGTGCTGATTCCATCCCCTATTTTACTTTGATTTTAAATTGCTTTTACCACCAATAAATAAAGTAAGCACATTGGAGATCGCAACAAGTTTTTGGCGCCGTTGCCGGGGACAGATGATCTATTAGTAGACCCTCAGTTTTTGTATTTTTAGTGTTCTTTGTAGCTTTGAATAATTGATACTGCTGATGTAATTTTGAATCTTTCCTGTAGATCTAGACAGCAGAGAAGGACAGTAGACTGCATTTGGAGATTAGCTACCTCTGTTTGCAAATTCTCTAAACCTTTAAAACTCTGTCTATTTCTCTTACAATTTCCATAGTAGTATTTAGGATAGTTGTAAATTTATGTTTTCTTAAAATAGCTGTAAATTTGTTAGATAAATTCTTTGAGTCAAGTACAATGTGCCTGCAAGGAGTTGTCCCTGCTGGTGGTGTGTTTGTATGCTAGGTAGGAGATCTCTTAGTCCTACTTTAGAGCCTTTCAACCCTGAGCTAGAAAGGGGTTGAAGACTTAGAAGAAATGTACACACCAAGAGAGCCCCAATTGAATCTGAGACAGTACTCATGGGTGAAGAACAACCCAGAACTCTCAAGGAGTTGAATGCTCCGGATGACTATAACTCTCCATTTAGTATTCAATTCCCTGATGTTCAGGGGAATTATGAAATTAAAACCTCTATCATCCAGATGCTGCCCTCTTTCCATGGGCTTAGCTAGGAGGACCCCTACAAGCATATTGAACAATTTTTGGCCTTGTGCACCACATTCAATATCGCTGGTTTGGGACCTGAGGCTACAAGGCTTAGGCTCTTTCCCTTCTCTCTGAAGCATAGGGCTAGTACCTGGTTGGCCACTCTTTCCAACAATAGCATTGCATCTTGGAAAGACCTACAGACCAAGTTCCTGACAAAGTTCTTCCCTGAGACCAAAACGAGCCAGTTGAGGAAGGAATTCTTGCTTTTTCCCAATCCCCAATTGAGAATTTTAATCAAGCCTGGGATAGGTTTAAGGAAATGCTCAAACAATGCCCCCACCACAAGATCCCAGACTGGCAGCTTGTACAAAGCTTCTACAATGGGATTGATGAGAAAAATAGAGATATGGCTGAAGCTTCTTATGGTGGAACCTACATGCACAAGACTGTTGATGAGGCATAGGAATTGTTTGAAGTAATCAGTGAAAATGCTTTTCAAAAGCTATCCTGCAAGAACTTCGAGTCTGAGTCGTGCAAAAGTGGAGCTGTGCATCGACAAGAGGAAAAGTTTATGAGGTGTCTGGAACAATGATCGGTTGCAGATGGCAAACCTCTCTTTGAAGTTTGACAAATTATCGATTGTTGTGATGCAACCCAGAAGGGCTGCTCAAGTGGTGGAGGCATGTCTGATATGCCAGTCCCCACAGCACACAGTAGAGGAATGTCCATCTGCAGGGCAATATCCTGAATTGGTATTGGAACATGCTGCTGGTGCGCAATCTTTTGGCCAGCAATAATCTGGTGGCTACAACAGACAGCCATATGGATACCAGCATCAAAATGCCGGTTACCAATGGAGAGACCACCCAAATCTGAGGTAGAGGCAAGACAATTATATACAGCCACAACAGATGTTGGCTTTACCTCAAAGGCCACAGCAGCAGTTCAACCAAGGATATGCCCCTAGGTCTAATTTCCAACACCAGCAGCAGCCCCATCAGGAACAAAATCAATTGGTCTTACCCCCATCTCAACCCAGAAATGCTTCCTTCGAGGACCAGGTCTTGACTTCATTGCAAAACCTGGGGTCCATGGCTCAGTCTATAAATTCTCATGGTCAGAGCATAAAGAAGATGGAAGAGCAGATTGGCCAACTAGCGAATGCCTTAGCTAAAAGAGAGGAGGGGAGGTTGCCCAGTCAACTAGTGGTTAATCCCAAGGGCCAATTTTTGATTGGTGAAGGATCCTCAAACCTTGAGGGGCAAGGGGATCTTTCACTGACTTGATTCACAGAATTGTGCATTGTGTATGTTATGTATTTTAGTATGGTTCATTTTTTTTTTCTGTTTATAGGAAATTCTAGTGATGTCGTCGGAGTCTGAATATATATGACCTGAGAATTATTTTGCCTGCTTTGATTCTTATTCCCTTTGAATTGATGATTTTGAGTAAATGAATGATGATTGTACTGTTTTGATAATAAGAATGCTGTTTGAATATAATGTTTTGATTAAATTCGTTTGGAGTACTTACATGCTTAAATGTTGGGAACGCCTGTGGGAATTCCTTTTAGAATGACTGTGGGTGTCCTTGGAAAAGAGAATGTGGGAGAATCCACCCACAAAATAAAGGAAAAGGACAGAATAATGGGTGTGTGATCCTTGCTACTGTTTTAGCTGTCGCGAGGTTCTGAAAAATAGGCGTGGTTTCTTCTCGCGCAGTTCATACGATGTTAGCCTGCTAAGCTGTCGCGAGATTAAATACAATTGTGTAGACTCTCTCGCGCAATCCAAATGAAAGTCCAATCTCGCGACCCACTCATTTCTATCCAGCGAGCTGATATTTTCAAAGCGCGTCGAGCCCCGCAATTTATATAATCCAACCCCGCGCTGCTTTCCTTTTTGTTTTCTCTTTCTTCTCCAGCCAGCGAAACCCTAGCTCTGACTCCCATTAATCTCTCTCCTCCAGCATCCTTTCTACAGTCCATCATTCACCTTTAAATTCTGGGGATTTGCTCCTAAAGCCTCCTCCACTAGTTGCTCTCTGATTGGAGCTCTCGCGGTATTTCGTGCATCCGATTGAACAGACCCTAAGTTTTAGGGTAAGACTCAGCTCTCAACCTTTGCTTTTCATTTTTCAAACTACCCATTCACAGAGGAGAAGTTCCATGGCCCCTAAGAGCGCACCTGTGAAAAGAGCAAGGGATAAGGCTCCCATGGAGCCCACTCCTAAGAAGGCAAAGTCCTCAACGGCACCGCAAAAAGGGAAAGAAGTGGTTTAGAAAGGGGCCGAACTAACACCTGATTACTCTACACCCCCTAAGCTCCCGACTCCCCTTCCCTTGGAGCCTGAAGCTATTTTTGACCTATCTTTCTTTGAGACGAAACCTCTGTCAGCCCCTGCCATTGAGTTCCTGTGCAAAGCTGGTTTGACCCCCCTGCTGCAAGCTATCCCTGCACTAGCCTACCCTAGACTAGTGCAACTCTTTTACCAGCGCATTAGGGCTAGACCAGACCACCGTGGGCAGCCAGGCCTCATGTTAGTTGACAATTTTGAAATGTTACTCAGTCCTGAGCTGATTGCTGAAGTGATGGGCATCCCTGCTATCTTTGACCCCAACTGTGGATATGGCCCCCCTGTGTGTGCCCCCATTGATACAATTGCACAGGCCCTTACCATAGGATTGAAGGCCACCGGGGATTCCATCAGGAGAAGAGACCTGGACCCTAAACTTCTGTTCATCGATCAAGTTCTGCGAAAGAACATTTATTGTGCCGGCCATTAACAGGAGAGGAGGACCCCAATTACTGATGTTGTTTATTCTTTTTCTCTAGGCCACGGTTTCCATGCTGCCAGGTTGATGTTTGAGGCCATGAAGGATATTATGGTGAAGCTAGGGCACAAAAATAAGCTCCACACTCTCCCCTATGCAAAGCTAATCACAAGACTACTCTTGAGGGGAGGATACAAGATACCAGTGGGGGAGTTAACTATTGACTCCCCCCTACTACTTTCGCAAAGAGATAATAGGGGATCAGCAGGAGTCTGATGGATCCCAATAAGAAAAAGAAGGCTCAGATTGCTTCTGAGAAAGGAGAGGGGACTGCTGTTGCAAAGGCCACCCCTGCTCCCAAAAAGGTGGCTAAAACTCCTGCTCCCAAGAAGGTGGTGCAAGCTCATCACCGACTCTGCAGCAACACCTCCATCCACCACACCTGCCCATCCATCAGTTTCTTTTCCTATTCCATCTTTCCCTTTTCCTCTTTTATCTCCCTTTTCCATACCCACTCTAGATTTCCCTGGGATTCGTTCCTGGGAGGAAAGTGTTGACCCCCATGACAGCCCTTTACCTTCACCTACATTACCTCAATACACACCCCCAATTCCCCCATCATCCTAATCAACCTCGACTGCCCTCCCCGATCACCTATATTAAAAGAAAACCTCTCACACCACCTGCCATATCCTTACCGACACCAACCACCCCTATCATTCCCACAGAAACCCCACACATTGACCCAGCCACCATCCCAGCCATCCCTACTTCACCTCCACTCCCAGACCTTGACTTTAACCTCGCCACTACTTTCGGATATCAGGCCTTCATGACTACCTTGCTTGCCACCATGCCAACCCATGATATCCCTCTCCCAGATTCCCCACTTCCTTCCCCACATCACTCACCAGAACCTTCATCTCCTCCTCCTACAACCTTCCATCATGCCCCTACTTCCCCTTTCCAACCTGTTCCCTCTTCTTCTCATACTCCACCCCAACCTCACTCAGACACACTTACCCATATCCTTTCCTTAATACATGACATTCAACCCCAACTGTCAACCACAACACTCACCCAAGACCAAATCACCACCATCAAATCCACCCTTCAAACATTGACAAAACCACCCATCTCAGCCCAAACACCTCCTACACCTCACATCCAGTCCCCTTCTACCTCTGACTCCACAGTGCAACTAGATTTTCCCCCCATTGAATTAGCTGCAACCCTCACCCTCCAAGACACCATACCCCACCACTCCTTCCCCACCCTACCTATCCTCCCCCCACTCATTTTACCCCCACCACAATTTACCAACCACTCAACCCAAACAGACCCCATTCCTTCCCATCCTCCTTTCCCATTAACCCCACACATTTTAACCCCACCATTACCATTCAATCTTTCTCCATTCCATATTACCCATACCCAGAACCACCCACCTTCAGTGACCCCCCTTCATTTACTTTTTCACCCATGCCTTCCATCCCACCTATTTTCCTACCCCTACCGTAACCTTTCCCTCCCCTCAACTAGACTTCATCACTGCAGCCTCCACTTTACCCCCACAGGACCAATCACCTTCTACTTCTTCCACTCCATTTCTACCAATCTTACCAAGACATTCTTACTACACCCCTCCTTACTTCACCCTCCTCCATGCCATGAGGGACAATGCCTACATCAAGAGGGATGTTCTCAGGGGAATGGCCCAACTCAGACAATCCATTGAGTACCTGTTGCTGCAGAAGATGAGTAACCTGAAGCTTGCTCACAGGCAGAAGCTAAGAGATATTTCAAAGGGGTGGGAGTCAATTTTGGAAACCCTCACTGCGACAAAGGCTGATGCAACTTACTATAAAGTGAAGGCGGAGATGGAGAAAGCCAATGCCGAGCTGGAGCACAAGAGAGCCCGGATGTTTGAAAAGAGGTTGAACAATGCTGAGGAGATCCACAGGCTCACTAAGGGGCTTTCTGATGCCAAACTCCTTTATGCTAAAAAACAGATTGAAATTTTGCAAAAAAGGATTGCATCTCTGACAGGCCAACCAATTGAAGCCACCCCTCTTGCTACAGCACCCCCTGAGGCCCCACCTTCCACACACCCCTGGCCATCTTCTTCCACTCTCCTTGCTCCTACATCTACATCACCTCCTCTTCCATCCCCTCCTCCACCTCCAACTCAAGAACCTCCACCACCTCCTGCTCCAGTGCCTCCCCCTGCCAAATCTCTTGCACCCAAGAGAAAACGGGCTCCTCCCAAGAAACCTTCTCCCTCCAAAAGAGCCACTGCTGCCCAAAAAGGAAAAAAGCCTGCACCACCATCCCCACCCCCAAAGGCCACCAGAGCTTCGTCAGATGACCCCATGGTCGGTTGCTTTCAAAAGATGAACACAGCAGTGCTGCAGCCCCTTGGATTGGACCCCACCGCTCTTCTTTCCTCGATTCGATTCGATCGCCCACCTGTGCATCCAAGTGCTAAATCTCCTGTTGCACCTCCTTCTTCCGACCCTACTGAGCAAACTTATCCTCAGAGAAGGAAAGTTATAGCTAAGAGGACTACTCACACAGCTGCCTCTATCAAAATTAGAAAAGAACAATCTGCCTAGTCTGAGGAGGCCCCACCACTGAAAGATAAAGGCAAGAGCCCGCTTATCCCTCCTGAGCCAGAAAAAGCTAAATCTCCTCTTATTCCCCCTCAGACTCAGCAAGGGCCAGCCTCCAAAGGGAAGGGCTCAAAAGGGAAGAGTCCCAAAGGCAAAAGTCATATCAAATCACCAGAGCAAACCACAGACAAATCTTCAGTGATCCCTCCTGCACCAAAGACCCAAAAAATGAGGGTCAGGGCACCAACCATGCCCAAAACTGATGCCCAACGGAAGGAAGAGTGGGCATGAAAGAAGAAAGAGGAAGAGGCTCTCCTTCAAGAGCATGCCAAGAGGATGGGTTGGGACCGGTTTTGATTCAGGCTCCGATTAGCTTGTACCTAGGATTTTTGTTGTTTCTGCATTTTCTTTTTCTCCTTTTGTCTTTCATTTTGTACCTTTCTCTCGTATAATAGATTTTCTCCTTTTGTTATTACTATTTTCCCTTGTCTCTTGTCTGTTTGTTCCATGTTATGTCCTATTATGCCCTTAATAAATTTGCTGCACACCCTCCTTTGAACCAGTGAGGACATTGCTCCTCATAGGTTTGGGGGTGTGTAGGCAGATCCTGCCAATGGAATAGTTAACCTAAGTGCACCAGAACCTTGTGAGTAAGATGGAAATGGAACCATGTTCACTAAAGAATCAGAACAATAATGAAATTTAAAATTTTTTCCAAACTTTAGACAGTATAAACTTTTAAAATTTCACATTTCCATAATGAGATCACCAAGGAAACTCACTTGTATCAGTACTTAGTGAATCACTAGAGAGAGAAAAAGGTAAGGACATACTTAAAAATTCAAAGGAAGACCATACCCAGTGAGATTTGGGCCTATACAACATTTTTTTCTTTGAGGAGTAACTAAGGCAATTTCTTCTAGCTCTAAGGACTGGCTGAGTCACTGTGCCCACTAGAAGTTAGGAAACTCCAAGTTGAAACAATTGACAGCACACATGAGACTTAGGAAAGGATCAAGGCCTTCTCTTGGACAGTTTGAGCCTAAACAGACAAACCTTAAAAGCAACTGCCCTTGTCCATACCCCTTTGAGCCTTAAATCCTAAATTTCTTCAAAATACACCTGAGTACTTGCACCTGAACCTATGTATCTGATTTAACCTTACCCTCACTCTGAGAACTCAAAGGTAAAGGAACAAGAGTTGAAGATGAACTAGCTATGGTCAACATTAGTTGAATAAAGAAGTACCTCAAATTCTGGCAGTATGGTAACTGAGAAAATGGTGGCATTTCAGAAAAGCAAAAACAAAAGAAAAAGAAGAAAAATGCATAAAAAAGAAACAAAAACAATAATGAAGAGGAGTAAGAGAGGAGTCAAGAGGGAACTTTCATTGGAAAAATCGAAATCAAGAAGAGAAACTGATCACTTTAAATCTGAAAACCTCAAAGAAGATGAAAGGAGCTGAATTAAAGAAGGTGAAGTCATGAATCACCTCCTTCACCTACTGATTTCTCAATTTTGAACCCCTTTTCAACCTTCCATTCTTTTTAACCCCACTCCATAAGCCACATTACAGCCCAGTTAAAGCCCTTGTGATCCAAAGTTGAGTGAGCTGTCATGTGGAGATAAAGAGTTATCCAATCTATGGTGAGGATTTGTCAATGATGCCAGAACTTCAGAGCTATGCCTATGCTCATACTTACAAACCCATTTGGGGGATGTAACTGCTCTTGAGCTTGAGAGAAAATGAAACCCTCAACAGTTCTTTATGAGAGTATGCCCTGGAGAGTTTTGGGTCTGATCATGAATGCATTAAGTATGATCTACAACCTAATTTTTGATCCAGTGATGAGCTCAGTGATAACACACATGTAAATTGTTCTTTGGTGTAAATTGATTGGAAATGTTGTGCTTTCATGAGAAGCTTATACTGTTTAAATTTCTGTGCAGCTAATGTGTTTGAATTTCTTATATTTTTACTGATTCAAGGGTGAACTCACTCTGTATATTGACTGCTCACTTGATAATAATGCACTTTTGTTAACTGTCTCATTGAGAAGTTTGTGGGTGTCTTCACTGAAAACCCTCAGGACACTTCACTCCTCCACTAGGGATCACCTTGGGGTTTAAAAGGCTTGGTACATATGCTAAATGTATCCGTGCTCTCTATGAAAGTGGCATTTAAATTTTGTAGTTATTTTAATGTAGCTTTGCTAAGGGACTAGAAAAGATTAGGTTTGGGGGTGTGTTAAGACCTGAAAAGTACCACTTTTCACCCCTTAACTTAGCCTTTGATTAGGCCCTTAGCCATCTAATAAAGGTTTGTTAAGTGTTTTCTGTAGATAATAAACAGCAGTGTAATAAGGCTATAGATCCTGTTAAGGAGCCCATGATTGGCATCGAAAGTCCCTCAGAAGAATGAGCCATGAATCCAGACCTTAGGTAAGCCTCGCGCAGCTGATAAAGCTCCAAAGGATTCAAAAAACTATGCTTCGCGCAGTCCTCGCGAGCTTCCCAAGACTTCACAATAAGTACTCGCACAGTTGAGTAACAGAAGAGCTTCAGAAGCACAACTTCGCGCAGCTCTCATGAAGTTCCAGAGTAAATGGTCGCGTAGTCTCGCGCAGTTCAAGAAGACCTGAAATCAACCTCATGCAGTTCACTCAAAACAGTTGAGGAGAGAGAGCTTTAGAATCCTGCTTCGCGCAGTAGCCGCGGGATGCAAATGTCAAGAGAACCTATCGCGTAGTTCAAAAATGCCTCAAAGCTATCGCGAGGATCCTTATGAAGATCTATCAAGAAAAGAAGATGTCACGTGATTCAGGAAGAAAGCAGTCTCGCGAAGCCAGAGTTAGCCTCGCAAAGTGAAATGGAATGCTCGCGCAGTTCTTGCACTATTCATAAGTAACAATCCAACCGCGCGAAGCCCAATCCAGCGAGAGCTTAACTATCTTCCTCGCGACTGCTCAAAGCATTAAGAAGCTGCAACCCCGTGACGTCTGAAGTTCTAATGTTAAACTCAACCACGTGAAGAACAGAGCTACCACGCGACAAGTCTAGGAATCGATTGCAACCTGGCGAAGCTCTAAACTCTAACTTCCATAATTCTGTAGAGGACATTCTAAGGATCTTCAGTGATTAGGGCACGCACTCCCATGCTCAAATCTCCGTGCACGTGCCCTGAGGCATCCAAGGATCATTAATAGGCCACGTGGCATCGCTAAAATTAGGGTTTCCTAACCCTAATGCGCCGCCACACCCACTGCTATATAAACCTAACCCTGGTTTAGGTTTAGGGGGCAGAAGAGTTCAGTTTTTGCTCTATTTTTAGCATTGTAGTCTTGTTTTTCTGTAGTTGTAAGTAGTTTTCCTTTTTCTTCTTCTTCTCTCCATGGCCCAGCACTTGCTGGCCATGCCTTTGTATGCTTATTAAGTTTAGATTAACGGAATTTGTGATTGGGTGTGCACTTTTATGGGATTCATGTGTTTGTGAGTTGCTCTGTGCAAGGCTGGTGCCTTGTGCTCCGCCATTGCTTTGGCTGTGATTCAAAGCAATGGAGGACTGATTCTAAGGTCCCATTCAGATCCAAGTGACCTATGTGTCTGGGTTATCATGGTCCTATACAGCCTTAGCCCCACCACAGGACCCACTAGATCTGAAATCCCCATGGAAGCCTGAGCTGGTAGCCTTGTGACCATGGTGGTGGCAGCAATATTCTTGTTTTATTTTAGCCTCTGTGAGGAGGATAGCCTCTGGGATAGTCTGTGACCATTTAAGTGGGCAGGTTATAGCCTTAGGGTGAATCCAATCCGCCGATCCAAAATGGATCCTTCTTCTCCAAGCCTGAGCTTGTAGCCTGGTAGGAGATTGTACAGAGGCATACTCCCCTATATTAGTACAGACCTGCCATCAGATGTTACATCTGATCTGGGTATGGAGATTGTAGGCTTGTGATTGGACCATTGTAGTCCCACTCAAGCAATAGACAGCTAGATCTAAGGTGGTACTCAATCTCTTGCTGGTTCCTTGTGTCTGGGCTATCATGGTCCTTTACAGCCTTAGCCCCACACATAGAGCTTTAGAGGTTGAGGTTCCCTATGGATTCCTGAGCTTGTAGCCTGGATGAAGTAGTGCCTACAATGATTAACTTGTTTTGACCCATCTCTGGATTGTGGTTCCCCTATGGGATAGTTTGTGACCATTTAAGTGAACCGGTTATAACCTTAAGGGATTGGATCATGGCACAGGGATGAGTTGAATTCTTTCTCCTCTTTGGTGATAATATAACCATTAGACAGGATTTCTATACCAGCAGATCTAGATCTGAGTCATAAATTCCAGCAGATATGAATCCAATAACATACTTCTCACCCTTTTATATTTATTTTCTCTCACTCCATCCATCTTCTCAACCCCTTTCTGTGGTTAATTCATTAGGCTACCTTAGGATACTTAGAATAACTGACCCTGAACTCACCTCCTTTTAGGACTGCCAGATCTGTAGTCAGATCTGGAGGAACTACTAGAGATGGCTCCCTTGGAGCTGTATATCACCTTTCCCTGTGGGACAAACTCTTACTTATCAAAACTTGCTACAAATGGACCCTGTATCTTGCAGGTCTAAGGTTTTTCAGTTGTGCTGATTCCATCCCCTATTTTACTTTGATTTTAAATTGCTTTTACAACCAACAAATAAAGTAAGCATATTGGAGATCGCAACACCTCATCTCACATGCCATCCACATCACATGGCCCATCCACATCTCAACATACCCCCCCATTTACCCAGGTCATGCCCAACTTTTCCCAGGGTATGACCAGTAACTCACCATCTTCCATAGCCTTACATCCATACCCTCCAAGCATAATCATCCATACCCCCCATACCCGGGTCATGCCCAATTTCACCCGACCCCTCAATCCTTGAGTGGGCCATCACCCTCCAATCTCACACCTAAATTCATGCCCTCAATGGAGGAAATGAGAATGATGTATGCCCTGTGGGCTGCCTGTCAGAGCCCTACATCCCAAACCCCACATCCAGGTCTCCAAACCCTCCATACCCCATTCCCTCATGACCATGCCCAACCACCCATCATTCATACCATCCAAAATCCCCCACAGCAATCTCAGGCCCAAGCCCACTCATCTCAGGCCCAAACCAACACAAATCCATGGGCCCAAGCCCAAATATATTTAGAACCATGGGCCCAAGCCCACTCCCAAACCCAAGCTCAGGCCCAGGCCCAAGCCCATCAGACCCAAGACCACTCCTTCCAGGCCCAAACCCATCAGACCCAAGCCCAAAATCATCAAGGCCCATGGGCCCACGTCCAAACCCATCAGACTTAGGCCCAAGGTCCATCACCCCACACCCAATACCCACATGGCCCATTAGCCCAAACCCAACAGGGCCCATTGGCCCAAAATCATACCAACCCCCACACCCAAGCCCAAGGCCCATCAACCCAAGCCTTCCAAAACCATCAAGCCCAAATCCATCAAACCCCAAGCCCATCCACCCACACTCACCAAGGCCCGTTCACGAACCCCTTACCCCTCCACCAGTACCCTTCATTCACCTATACCCCTTACGCCCCCATCCCGCCTCCAACAGAAAATCTGATCCACTCCATTCCTCAAACCCACACCTACAGCATCCCGCCACATCAACCACACCCCCATCACCCCCAGAATGTGCACCCAACTCAGCACATCATTCATCCACAAACCACTCATCCATTCATTCCTTCCCATCCCCTACAAACCTTGTGGCCCCACCAGGTCATCCAACCCATCACCCCCTAAGTCCAAATAGCGGACCTCGCCCCTCACCAGTACAATGACCAACAATACAAGAGGACGAGATCTGCAACAGTGGAGGAGTTGTCAGCTTCGACCCTCCCAGGCCCACCATCGTCACACCCAGGGCCGAACAAAATCAGGGGGAGGCAGTCCCCGCTACAGCCTCAAAAGAATCAGAGCAGCTGAAAGAACAGATAGACAGAATACAGAAGCAGCTGATGAAGATGGGAGGAGTAGAACTGCATTCGACAGACTTTTCAGACTTATGTCTGTTCTCGGATGTCCCCCTGCCTCAAAAATTTAAGATGCCATCATTTGATAAATATAATGGCACTGGAAACCCCATCACCCACTTAAAATCTTACTATGGGGATATGTGCGAGTATGGCGGAGATGGTTTACATCCCTAGAACCATCCATGATAGAAACTTGGAAAGATCTGACACACTTATTCCAAGAACAATATGTCTATAACATGGACATAAAGCCAAGGAAGTCGGATCTAGCCCGTTTGAAGTAAAGACATGATGAAACTTTCAGTGCCTACTTCAGAAGGTGGAGGGCATTGGCCGCCCAGGTGACCCACCAGATTCCCGATGATGAGCAGATTTAATTGATAACCAAGGGAGCTCTCCCAGTCATCGCGAATTTTTTGGTGTATCAGTAATAGTCCAGTTTTGTTGATTTGGTCCGAAATGCTAACCGTTGCGAAGATGCCATTAGAGAGGATCAGGTTGGGAAAGAGCGTGGCCAGCGGGGCCACCGGGGTTCGAAAAGCTATCGAACCAAGAATTGAAAGAAGACTAGGGACAGAGGTACAGAACAACGTTTACCCCCAGGCCAATACCGATGCCCCCCGATACAGCTCCAGGCCGCACAACCACCCCCAGCCCATTTCGAGCAAGCGCCAAGGCCAAACAATGAACCGAGAGCCCCATTTACCCAGGAACAGATGAGAGCATGATTCGAATGGGTGTTCACGTCGTTGGGATAATCTTTAAGTGTCTTATTACCAGTGTCATTGGGACAATCTTTAAGTGTCTTATTACCAGTGTTCACGTCGAACGGGTCTGGTCAATTTACTCCAGCCTCGCCCACCACCGAATCCAATCCCGAGAAACTATGACCCGAACCTGCATTGTAACTTCCACCAGGGACCAGGTCACCCTACGGACCGGTGCTTCCCACTAAAGCATGCGGTCCAAGATTTAATAAAGGCGAGAAAAATTATTCCCCCGCCGCTTCCGCAAGAGCAGAACAAGAACATCCATCAAGCCCCTCTACCACCGCATCCAGGAGGCCCCAGGCCTAACATCCATTGGTAGAAGAGGAAGAAGAAGAGTTTGACCCCTCGGATTATATCAGTAATCAAAAGGAGTTTTCATTTCCCAGGTTGAGTAAGGATGAACCATTTGTGGGGGTGATCGAGCCGTTGTATTTAGCCGATTACTTCTCCACCCCGGCATACCAAGAGGAGCCCTTAGATTTAGGGCAGTATTTTCCCACTCTCGCTCTCGCCTATCAAATCCAAATGGGCACAGCCCCATCGCATCATACACATATCCGCCCCACTCCCAATTTACTCCACAATACACACCACCTCCCAATCACCCCATCCCATACACTATCCCACCATCAGCCACCCCATATACCTCTTCGTCACACCCAAGTCACCCCACGCCATACATAACTCCACCATCCCCATACTACCCTATCCTATACACTCCCCCAAATCTCTCCACCCAATACACCACTCCGCCATCCCCAAATTATCCTATCCCGTACACACCCCAAATCCCACCACCCAGTATACCACCCCGCCATCCCCAAATCATCTTGCCCAATACACAACTCCACCATCCCCAAATCACCCCGCTCCATGCACAACTCCATCATCCCCAATTTACCCCATTTCATCCACGAACCCATCATCACCCCACCATGCCTCCCCATATATAAACCCTTCATATCCGTACCCCCCTACTCCATCTGCTACCTCATCATATCCCTATCACCCCACTCCACCCGCACCTCTGACATCTCCCAGTCACTCCATCCCATGCAACATACCACTCATCCCCAGTTACCCCATCTCACACCCCATCCCGTCAGCTCTTAATCACACCCACCAACATCCGATCCCATCGCCCTCTGACCCCTTATTGGCAGATTTCTGAGTGTGTGCTTGCTTTATTGGTTGTGGTAAAAGAAATTTAAAATCAAGATAAAACAGGGGATGGAATCAGCACAACTAAGAAATCCTAGACCTGCAAGATACAGGGTCCATTGTGGCAAGTTTTGATAAGTAAGAGTTTGTCCCACAGGGAAAGATGATCTACGACTCTAAGGGATCCATCTCTAGTAGTCCCTCCAGATCTGACTATAGATCTGGCAGTCCTAAAAAGGAGGGGAGTTTAAGGTCACTTATTCTAGGTATTCTAAACTATAGAAAGGGTTGAGAGGATGGATGGAGTCTGGAAAATAAATATAAAAGGGTGAGAATTATGTCATTGAGCCTAGATCAGAGGAGCTTTATAACTCAGATTCAGATCTGATGTTATAGAAATCCTGTCCAATGGCTATATTATCACCACTGAGGAGAAAGGATCCAACCCATCTCTCTGCCATGATTCAATCCCTTAAGGTTATAACCTGTCCACTCGAATGGTCACAGACTATCCCATAGGGGAACCACAATCCAGGGATGGGTCAAAACAAGTTAATCATTGTAGGCACTATTTCATCCAGGCTACCAGCTCAAGAATCCATATGGAACCTCAACCTCTAAAGCTCTAAGTGTGGGGCTAAGGCTGTATAGGACCATGATAGCCTAGACACATAGAACCAACAAGGGATTGAGTACAACCTTCGATCTAGCTGTCCATTGCTTGAGTGAGGCTACAATGGTCCAGTCGCAAGCCTACAATCTCTATAACCAGATCTGATCTAACATCTAATAGCGGATCTATAAAAATGTAGGGGAGTCTGCATCTGTACAATCTCTCACCAGGCTTCTACAAGCTCAGGTGTAAAGAAGAAGGATCCATCTTGGATCGGTGGATTAGAATCACCCTAAGGCTATAACCTGTCCACTTGAATGGTCATAGACTATCCCAGAGGCTATCCTCCTCACAGAGCCCAAGACAAAACAAGAATATCACTGCCACCACCATGGTTACAAGGCTACCAACTCAAGCTCCCATGGGGATTTCAGATCTAGTGGGTCTTGTGGTGGGGCTAAGGCTGTATATGACCATGATAGCCCAGACACACAGGTCACTTGGATCTGAGTGGCCCTTCGAATCAGTCCTCCATTGCTTTGAATCATAGCCAAAGCAATGCCGGATCACAAGGCAGCGGCCTTGCACAGAGCATCTCACATTCAAACACAAATCCCACAGAGTACAAATCCTATTACAAAACTTCCATTGATCTAGTTCAAAAAGCATACAAAGACATAACCAGCAAGTGCTGGACTATGGAGAGAAGGGAAAAGAAAAAGAAAACTACTTACAGCTATGAAAAGAAAAGAAAAATGATCTTAGATCAAGTCTCCAAGAAATGAGATGTGTTCCCAGCTATTCCAAGAATTTTCAAAATTCCTAAACCTAAGCTAAGTATGGGTTTATATAGCAGTGGTGTGGCAGCTCATTAGGGTTAGGGAAACCCTAATTTTAACCATGCCACGTGGCCGAATAATGATCCTTAGATGCCTTGGGGCGTGTACACAAAGATTTGAGCATGGGAGTGCGTGCCCTAATTGCTGGAAATTCTCAGAAGGCCCTCTACTAAAGAGATGGAAGTTAAAGTTCAGAGCGTCGCTAGGTAGCCCCTTTGTTTCCCAGACTTGTCGCGTGGTAGCTCTTGCTCTTTGCGAGGATGATTTGATATTGAAGCTTCAACCGTCATGAGGTTGCCTTGGTTTGCTCTTCAGGCAATCGCAAGGTTGAGTAGACATCAAAGCCTCAGATGTTGCGGGGTTGGAGTTCAAGCAGTCGCGAGGTAGTTGTGCGATCACTGGGTTGATCTTCGCGAGGACAGATTTGAATAGCACAAGAACTTCGCGAGCACTTCTCTTCAATGAACTTCGCGAGTTTCCTCATGAGGCTTTAAGGAGTTCTAAACTGCGTGAGGCTTCATGTCTTGACTGATCTTCGCGAGGATGGCTCCATCTTTGCAAGGGTGCTTTCTTCTTGAATGGTGCGAGAACTGCGCGAGGAGTTCTCTTCTGATAATTGCATCCCGCGGCCACTGCGCGATAGCTGCGCGAGGAGTCTCCTGAAGCTCTCTCTCCTCAACCATTCTGAGCGAACTGTGCAAAGTTGAGAGAGGTCTGCTTTGAACTGCGCGAGACTGCACGATGTGTTCTACCCTTGAGCTTTGTGAGAGCTGCGCAAGTAGTTATTGTAAAGTCTTGGGAAGCTCAGTTGGACTGCGCGAGACTCATTCCAGGTCTAGATTCAGAGTCCATCCTACTGAGGGACTTCTGGTGCCAAAACAGGCTCTTTAGCAAGATTCTCGGCCTTATTTCACTGCTGATTATTACCTACATAAAACACTTAACAAGAACTTATTAAATGGCTAAGGGTCTAATCAAAGGTTAAGGGGTGAAAAGTGGTACTTTTCAGGTCTTAACACACCCCCAAACCTAATCTTTGTTAGTCCCTTAGCAAAGCTACATTAAACCTACTATAAAAATTAAATGCCACTTTCGTAGGGAGCACGGTTACATTTAGCATATGTACCAAGCCTTTTAAACCCCTAGGTGATCCCTAGTGGAGGAGTGAAGTCTCATGGGGGTTTTCAGTGAAGACACCCACAAACTTCTCAATGAAACAGTTAACAACAATGCAATATCATCAAGTGGGCAGTCATGGAGCAGACTTAGTTTACTCTTGAATCAGTAATCATAAAAGAAATTTAATCCATTGGTGGGACAATAATTTAAACAGCATAAACTTCTCATGAAGGCACAACATTTCCAATCAGTGTACAACCACCGAAAACTGCATAAGTGTGTGCCAACACTGAGCTCATCATCAGATTAAAAATTAGGTTATAGGTCATACATAATGCCTTCGAATTCAGACCCAAAAACTTTCCAACGCATACTCTCATAATGGTCTTGTTGAGGGGTTCATTTTCTCTCAGGCTCAAGAGCAGTTACATCCCCCAAATGGGTCTGTAAGCATGAGCATAGGCATAGCTCTTAGGTGCTGACATCCTTGACACATCCTCACCATAAATTGGATAACTCTTTATCTCCACATGATAGCTCACTCAACTTTGGATCACAAGGGCTTTTAACTGGGCTGGAATGTGGCTTATCGAGTGGGGTTAAAAGAATGGAAGATTGAAAAGGGGTTCAAAATTGAGAAATCAGTAAGTGAAGGAGGTGGTTCATGACTTCACCTTCTTGAATTCAGCTCCTTTCTTCTTCTTTGAGATTTTCAGATTTGAGGTGATCAGTTTCTCTTCTTGATTTCGATTTTCCAAAAGAAAGTTCTTCTTTGACTCCTCTCTTTCTCCTCTTCATTATTGTTTTTATTTCTTTTTGATGGAATTTTCTTCTTTTTATTTTCATTTTTGCTTTTCTGAAATGTCACCATGTTCTCAGTTACCATACTGCCAGAATTTTTTGAGATTCTTCTTCTCCATTCACCTAATGTTGACCATAGCTAGTCCATCTTCAATTTTTTTTCCTTTACCTTCTGAATTCTCAGAGTGAGGGTAGGCTGAATCAGGTTCATAGGTTCAGGTACAAGTACTTGGGTGCATATTGAAGAAATTTAGGATTTAAAGCTTAAAGGGGGTATGGACAAGGGCAGTTGCTTAAGGTTGGTCTTATTAGGCTCAAACTGTCCAAGAGAAGGCCTTGATCCTTTCCTCAGTTTCATGAGTGCTGTCAATTGTTTCAACTTGGAGTTACCTAACTTCTAGTGAGCACAGTGACTCAGCCAGTCCTTAGAACTAGAAGAAATTGCCTTAGTCACTCCTCAAAGAAAAAATTTTGTAGGCCCACTTCTCACTGGTTATGGTCTTCCTTTGAACTTTTAAGTATGTCCTCACCTTTTTCTCTCTCTAATGATGCACTCAATGCTGATACAAGTGAGTTTCCTTGGTGATCTCATCATGGAAATGTGAAAAATTAGAAGTTTATAATGTCTAAAGTTTGCAGAAATTTTAAATTTCTTATTTTTCATGATTCTTGAGTGATCATAGATCCATTTCCATATTACTCACATGACTCTGCTGCACTTAGGTTAACTATTCCATTGGCAGGGTCTGCCAGCCACACCCCCA
This sequence comes from Chloranthus sessilifolius, assembly GCA_021018995.1. Lineage (NCBI taxonomy): Eukaryota > Viridiplantae > Streptophyta > Magnoliopsida > Chloranthales > Chloranthaceae > Chloranthus > Chloranthus sessilifolius. The sequence goes on along the minus strand of CM037597.1, from coordinate 72,470,125 downwards.
AACCTATGAGGATCAGTGTCCTCACTGAGTCAAAGGTGTGTGCAGCAGACTTATTAAGGGCATAATAAAAGGAAACAGCAAGAAAGCAAACAACAGAGAACTGTACAGAATAACAGCAAAAGAAAATTTCATTAAAACGAAAAAAGAAAATTACAAAAAGGGGGAAGAAGGGAGAGAGGGATCAAGGGTGAGGGGGTTGAGAAGGTGGGTGTTGTCGCTCCAAGTGTGCCATAATTGTGTGCATTATGAATCAAAAATTAAAGAATTAAAGAATGCTAGGTTATATGGATGTTAACTTATGAAAGGGATATCAGCACATTGGGGCTAACACTGGCCTGCAAGATCAGGGCCAATTGTAGCAAGTTTTAAAAGTAAGTATTTCAAGATCGTCCACAGAGAATTTTGTCTAAACTGAGAGATAAACCTCCAGATCTGTGCTACCAGATCTGGCTCTATAATTATCTAAAAACAAGAATAGATAAAAGAGGGTGTTGGATTGTGTCACATTTAACTATAAGCAAATAAAGAAAAGAACTAACTACATGATCCAGATCCGAGTTGGGGAGGTGTTTAAAATAAGACAAATGCAGAAATAATAGCTTCATGTACTTTAGCCTCTGAATTTTAATGGAGAATCAGTTCAACAGAGCAGATTCAATCTTCATCCGCTACCAAGACAGATGTAAGAGAAATAAATCCAATTAAGGAATAGGTTTAGACTTATGGCTATGATCTCGCCCACTTAAATGGTCACAGATCTCACTAGTCGTGGCCTATTCTTTAGTTCGTAACATGAACATCATCAGAATGCTGCTAGAATTAGGTTACCAACGCTAATTCGACAGGATGATGAATTAAGGGAAGTTGCATGCGGATGAGTGAATCTAAAGAAGTCTAATGCATTAAGGTGGACCTTCAGAAACCTCGACATGGCTCCAATGGAGACGACACATACTACAGCAACCTTTTAAAATCTACCGTTACAATCACAGAGCACGGCTTCTTAGAGAGCTCTCACACTTACAGTCTGAGCTTCTCAGAGAGCCCTCAGATTTACTGTCTTGAATCCGAACTTGGAGTTACAAATCACTCACAATGGCTCTCAAAGGTAAACTACAAGAAGGATTACAGGGGTTCAGATAAGCTATCCGACCGAATGAGGGAAACAGAGATGAAAACTCTAAAACTGGATGCCCTAATTTGGGCGTAATGGCTTCTATTTATACTTTTTCCTCCATCCTCAATGGTCGGATTGACCAATCAGAATGCTTTAGATCCGGATTGCCCAATGAGGGTTGAGCACGGGATCCAGACTGTTTTGGCCAATGGAAATGCTCGATTTGGTTCGCCAATCGTGCCGTAAGCATCAATTTGCTATGGGTTTGAAATTGCTTGAGTTTCCGAAGTTCCCGCTGTGTAATTTAACTTTGGGCGCCACATGGGTTGGAATATGCCTTCGATCTTGATTGAACCTTCGGAATGTCTGGGCTTTTCAATGCATTGGGGCGCGTCGAGGTCAATTGCCCTTGTTAAAGCTGCGAATCTCGAATACCTTTTCCACGAGTTGGGGCCTTTTCGCAAAGTTCAATGACTTCGAAGCCTGCTTAGAAAGTTCAATTTTCTTTTCGAGGAGTGTTTTCTTCTTTTCGCAAAGTTCAAGGTTCTTTGCGAAAAGTGCAAGTTCTTTGCGAAAAGAACTCTGTAGTGTCTTCGCTTAGTCCCAGGTTCTTTGCGAATAGTAGAAGTTCTTTGCGAATAGTAGAAGTTCTTTGCGAAAAGAACTCTGTAGTGCATTTCTCTGTTCGAAATATTCCCTGCTTCTCTTACAGGTCTTTGCCTCTTCTATTTAGACCTTTCCACAGCTGATGAGGTTGTTTCTTCACTTCCTTCCTTTGGACTGACATGGATTGTCATCTTTTTGGCACTTTTTGGGATGCTTTTCGGATTTGGACCTGTCTGATTGGTTAGCTGTAAAATGCACACTAAAGCACTTATTTAGTCTTCTCAAGGGTCTTTCAAGGCTCATGTTTAGGGGTGAAAAATGGTATTTTTCACTACTTAACACACCCCCAAACCTAAGCTTTGCTAGTCCCTGAGCAAAGAAACGTAAAAGCAAAATAAAGAGCCACTTTTGTAGGAAGCACAGGTGCATTTAGCATATGCAACAAGCCTTTTAAACCCCTAGGTGATCCCTAGAGGAGGAGTGAAGTCTCCTGAGGGTTTTCAGTGAAGGTACCCACAAACTTCTCCATGGGACAGTTGGCATTAGTGCACTGTCATCCCATGAGCAATCAAAGATCAAAATTAGTTACTCTTGAATCAATGTTTAAACAGAATTTTAGGTTTATTGTTTGCAAGGGGATTTCAACATTTATAAACCTTATGAATGTTTCATTCTTTCCAATCTGTGAGCAGCCATAGAAATCATGCAAATGTGTCGAGAGTTCATCATTTGAATAAAAATTAGGTTATAAGTCATACTTAATGTGCTCAAGTTCCAACCCAAACACTTACCTGTGGTGTACTCTCATCAAGATTTTGTTGAAGGGTTCATTTTCACTCAAGCTCAAGAGCTTACATCTCCCAAATGGATTTGTAAGCATGAGCATAGGCATGATTCTCGGCATCCTTGACATCTCCTCACCATAGATTGGGAAATTGCTTATCTCCACATGACAGTTCACTCAACTTTGGATCACAAGGACTTTTAGGCTGGGTTTGTTGTATGGCTCGTGGAGTGAGGTTTCAGGGATAGGAAGGTTGAACAGGTGTTTGGATTTTTGAGGAGTCAGGAATTGAAGGAGGTGGTTCATGACTCCACCTTCTTGAGTTTAGCTTCTTTTGAGATTCTCGTGTTCAAAGTACTCAGTTCTTCTTCCTTTGATCTTGAATTTTCAACATAAAGTTCCCCTTTTTGCCTTTTTTTTGCTTGCTTCTTTTTCACATTGTTTTTCTTTTACTTTCTCAGTCACCATACTGCCCATTTTTGAGGTATTTCTTCTTCATTTATTTTGATATTTGCCCAGAAATGTTCCATCTTTACTTCTTTCTCCTTTAGCTCTTGAATTCTCAAGGTGAGGGAAGGCTGAATTGGTTCCATTGGTTCAGGTGTAAGAAAAATGGGTGTTTTGATGAAGCATTGTAGGATTTATAGCTCAATTGGGGTACAAACAAGGGCAGATCTTTCTTGGTTGGTTCTGTTAAGCTCAAGCTGTCCAAAGAAGGCCTTGATCTTTTCCTCAGTTTCATGAATGCTGTTGCTTGTTTTGATTTGGAGTTTCCTAATTTCTAGTGGATCTAATGCCTCAGCCAGTCCTTTGAATCAGAAAAGGGTTGCCTACCACTCTTCAATGAGATGTAAAACATATAGGCTCAATTCTCGGTTATGGTTTTTCCTTGAGCTTTTAAGTATATCTTTACCTTTTTCTCTTCCTGTGGACTTGCTATGTGCTAATACAAGTGTATTTTCCTGGTGTTAACATCATGGAAATGTGGAATATTGTAGGGTTTAGAATGTCTAAATTCTTGCAAAGAAAATTTTAAAATTTCCACATTGTCATGATTCTTAAGTAAATTGATTCATTTCCTGATTACTTTGGGGATTGTGATGCCCTTATGCTATTTATCCCATGCAGGACTGTTGCCATACCCCCAAACCTAAGATGAACATTGTCCTCAATGTTCTAGACAATGAGAGACTAGGGGCAGGTAAAAGAAGAAAGAAAAACTAAGAACGAGAAAAAATCTAAACTATATGCAGAAAATAAAAATGTAAAAGCGAAGATATGAGCAAGGAAAAGGAAAACATGATATACAAATGCAAGAAAAATCAACAAAACAATGCTAGAACTGCTAAATAAAATCTAACAAATAGAAGGATTACTATGCAAATGAAAGGAAACTAATGCTAATAACAGAGAAACAGTAAAAGCAAGGTAAGGGACTGAATACAAAGTTAAAAAAGAAAAAGAAAAGTGTTGATACAAAAACTGAATTTGTGAATGCAAAATAGGAAAACTAAGTTATAAACTAACTATACTCATAGAAAAATGACGAAAATCAGTAAAACGAGGACACATTAACCTAAGAAAGAAAAAAAATCAGCGATCTAAAAACAGAATTTGAAACTAAAATTCCTAAAACAGAAAATCTAATGCCAAATGATATATCCTAAGCCCAAAGAAACAAACCCAAAAGTATGAGATACTTATGAATCTAAGTGAATATAAAAGTGATTTGGCTCCAGAAAGATCTTTTCGCAAAGGACTTCTCCTCAGATTTTCTATTCGAAAAGGAAATTTTAACTATTCGAACAGAACATGGTTCTTTTCGAGTAGTTCATTACAGCTCCAGAATCAATTCGAATAGATCTTTGAACTTTTCGAAAAGTATTTTTTACTTTGCGATTTGAACTTTGAAGTGTATTTACACTATGCGTACAAGAAAAATAGATGTAACAAGAAAAATCGGAAAAAACAATGTTGTACAAACATATTATACACTTTTCTACCAGCAGATTTTTGGAGATTCATGATGATAGGTGGGCAGCAAGGGCTCCTGAGTGTTTTCAATGCATGGTTTGAGCCTCTGACCATTTACCTTGAGTATTCTTCCATCCTTGGGATCTGAAATATCCACAGCCCCGAGGGGAGGCCTTGATGATGTGTATGGCCCTTCCCATCCTGGATCTCAATTTGCTGTGAAAGAATTTAAGTTTAGAGTTGAATAACCATACCTTGGACCCCGGTATGAACTCTTTTCTCATGATGCTCCTATCATGGAATGATTTAACCTTTTCTTTGTACAACTGGAGCTAGTGTAGGCATCCATCCTCGTTCTTCGATTCGGTGAGTTGAAGCTTCCGTGGTTACCGCAGCAGTTAGATCCATATTAAAAGTTTTGATTGCCCACAAGGCCTTATATTCTAATTCTCCGGTAGATGGCATGCCTTGCCATAAACCGCCTCGAAAGGGGACATCCTATAGGAGTCTTGTAGGCGCTCATGCCCACAAAGCATCATTAAGCTTAAAGGACCAGTCCTTCATCCTTCTTCACGCTTTTTTCCAAAATGTGTTTGATCTCTATTTGAAATCTCCACCGTCCACCGGTTTGTGGATGATAGGGAGTGGCTACTCTGTGAGTGACAGTACTTTTTAATAGAGAGTCAAACCGTCAAAAGTGGCTTCCCCATCACTAATGATGGCCTGGGAATCCAAATTTGGAAAAATGTGGTCTTTGAGGAATCTTAAAACCACTTTGTGATCATTGATTTGGTAGCTATGGCCTCAATCCACTTGGAGACATAATCCACAACTACCAAGATGAAATTGTTTCCATTAGAAGGGGAAAGGGGCCCATAAAATCTATGCCCCAAACATCAAACAACTCAACTACCAGGATTGGTCATAGGGCATTGAGTTTCTTTTGAAATCGCCAGCTTTTGGCGCTCGCAAGATTTACAAAGGTCTTTGGAAGGCATCTTTAAAGATTGTGGGCCAATAGAAACCACACCGCAGAATTTTTGCAAATTGCTTTTATTGCCACTGAAATGGCCTCCACAGTTCGTTCATGACACATTGACAATATGCCGTGGACTTCATGGTCCGGACACACTTTCTCGATCACTTGTCGCACAATTCTTGAATAGATAAGGATCTTCCCAAATGAAATGTTTAACTTGTGAGAAGAAAAGATCTTTATCCATTCGATTCCAATGTTGAGGAATCTTCCAATAGCCAAGAAGTTGACTATGTTTGCAAACCAAGGATCGTGGGTATTGATGGCAAAAAGTTGCTCATCGAAATGATTCATTAATGGGTAAGCTATCATCCTCAAGATTGAGAATTCGGATAAGTGATCGCCACCACATTCTCCACTCCTTTCTTATCCTTAATCAGTAGATCAAACTCCGTAATAGGAGGATCCACCGATTAACTGGCTTGGTATCCTTCTTAGATGAAGGTACTTTAGGGCAGTGTGGTCGAAACACCACAATTTGTGAACCTAAAACATAAGGCCCTGAATTTTTCCAATGCAAACACAATGGCCGCAGCTCTTTCTCGGTTGTTGTGTAGTTGAGCTGGGCATCTATCATGGATCTGTGGCATAAGCTATGACATGGGGAAGCTTATCTTTCTCGCCTAGGACAGCTCCTAGGGCATAGTCTGATGCATCACACATCACCAAAGGGCACCTGAATAGTCGGGACTGCAAGATGGGAGCTGAAATCGACATTTCTTAAGGACCTCAAAGGCTGTCATGCATTCATTAGTAAACACAAAAGGAACATCTTGACACAAGAAATGACAGAGTGGCTTGGAAATTTTATTGAAATCTTTGATGAACCTCCTATAAAATCCTCGCATGCCCTAAGAAACTTCGATTTGCTTAGCCTGGGAGGAGGCAAATGTGCAATTAGATCAATTTTTGCTTGGTCCACCTCTATGCCTTTATGGGAGACCACATGTCCTAGGACAATGCCTTGGTGACTATAAAATGACTCTTTTCCCAACTTAGAACCAAATTGGTTTCTTCACATCTTTGCAACACCAACTTGAGGTGGTGTAAGCATTGGGAAAAGTCGCTCCATAAATTGAAAAGTCATCCATGAAGATCTCCATGAATTGATCAATCATGTCGAAAAGATGGCATACATGCATCTTTGAAAAGTAGCAGGGCATTGCAAAGACCAAAGGGCATCCTCCTATAGGCAAAAGTGCCAAAGGTGTGAAGGTGGTCTTTTCTTGGTCCTGTACACAGGATCCCAGTTGTAACCGAGTACCCATCAAGGAAGCGGTAGTAAGCTTTGCCCGCAAGCTTATCAAGGATTTGGTCAATGAAGGAGGGGAAATGGTCTTTCCTTGTCATGGTATTTAATTTTCTGTAGTCTATGCAGACCCTCCATCCAGCTTGTTTGTCCGGTGGACATAAGTTTACCAGATTCAATGCTAACAAAGGATGCTGCATTTCTTAGGCACCACCTGTGGGTGCTACCCAAGCAGAATCAAATGGGGTAAATGACCCCAAAGATTCAGCATTGACAACTTCCTTCATTACCACTTCTTGCATGTGAGGATTCAACCTTCTTTGCATTTCTCTAGAAGGCTTGGCATCCTCTTCCGTGGATCTTATGCATGCATACAAATTGGGTTTATTCCTCCTAAATCAAAGAATGGTCCAAATTGCTTTCTTGTCTGCTTTTAGAACTACCAATGCTCCTCTTCTTGCTCCTTTGTAAGGGAGGAAGAAATAATCATGTAGTGTTTGATGATCTCCCAAAACACATATTTCAGATTTTTGGGGAGCCGTTTGAGTTCCAATTGTGGGCCGAGAAAGAGGGCGAAAGGTACCTTGGTAACTTGTGGAAGAGGGAGAGGAGCAGTGTCTCCAAGAGAGAGAACTTGATGATCACAGAGTGCCTGCACAAAGACTTCTGCTGAATTTGATCTCCTTTCCTTCTTTCTCAAAGTGATCCCCAATCATTTTTAAATTGTGCAGGAGTCTTTACCTTGCGTAAATGTTTTAAAGACTCCTCCACCTCATCAATGATGTCAACATGGAAACATTCCTCGTAGAGAATTGAGGTTGAGTAAGACATTATACACATTCAATTTAACTTTCATATTTCCAAAAGACACCTCCATGATGCTGGACACGCATTGAATGCATGCATTAGTCAGAGCAGGAATGGTCTTCCTGGAATGACAGGGATGGCGTGGTACTTTTGGTTGGTTCCATGTCCAACACCAAAAAGTCGCTAGGTAGAAAAACTTGTCTACTCCTACCAAAACATCTTCAATCAACCCCATAGGTTTCCTTCGGATCTGTCATATGTAACACCACTTGAGTGGGTTTCAATTCTCCCAAACCTAGCTTCTCATAGCGAATAGGGAAGCAGGTTGACACTAGCACCCAGATCTAGCAAGGCTTTCTCAATGGTGTGCTCCCCAATGATGCTGGGATTGTGGGATTCCGTGGTCTTGCATCTTAGGTGGTGTTGCAATTGATAGCACTTGGTTGATTTTCTCCACAGCAAAGGCCTTCTTGGATAAATGTATCCTAGATTGCCTTTTGTGGGTGCACACCTCTTTGAGAAATTTTGCATAAGCAGGGACCTGTTTGATTGCATCAGCAGGTCCAGATGGGAAAAGTGGATACAAATGGAGAAAAACAGCCCATCCGGAAGATATCTATATTGTTTTTATAATTTTCTATTTTATTATTATTTTTTTTTTGTTTTGGATCAGCCCGGGCTCAACAAGAGCCCTTATTTACTACTACTGAAAATAATGAGAAACAACTCAGAGATTTTCTATTTGTGTTTTCAGCTTCTTTTATTTTGTATTTGGTTTTGTAAAAAAAATAAAAAATCAGCATGCCTAAAAGACAGCAGAAATTATAATCAAAACAAACATTAAACACAGCAGAATTGCTGGTTCTCAAGAATTTAAAAATAAAAAATGAATACAAAGGAGAAGGGGATGCAAACTCAAGCAGATCTGCTCCAGCTTTGGTCCAGATGCTCCTTGTTGGACGGCTGCTCCAGATCTGCAAACATCCAAAAACTGCAGTACCTTATTCAAGTATTGACAAAAATAAAAGAAAAACTCAAAGCACGCCCAAATTTGACAAAAGACAAAAGAGTGGCGTGACATTTATTCAAATAACTAGAAGGCAAAGAATAAAAACTCGGAAAAATAAAAAAATTCTGCGCGGTAAAACAGGTTTTCTATACAAAGCTTGTAGACATTTAATCAAGCACTTGGAATGCAAAGTGGTTTAAAGACAAAATTAAAATAAAAATCAAATCTTCAAAATAAATAAAGTTAGGTCTAACTATTTTAGAACAAACTCCCCTGGCTGCGGCGCCAAAAACTTGTTGTCGCTCCAAGTGTGCCATAATTGTGTGCATTATGATTCAAAAATTAAAGAATTAAAGAATGCTAGGTTATATGGATGTTAACTTATGAAAGGGATATCAGCACATTGGGGCAAACACTGGCCTGCAAGATCAGGGCCAATTGTAGCAAGTTTTAAAAGTAAGTATTTCAAGATCGTCCACAGAGAAGTTTGTCTAAACCGAGATAAACCTCCGGATCTGTGCTACGGATCTGGCTCTATAATTATCTAAAACAAGAATAGATAAAGAGAGTGTTGGATTGTGTCACATTTAACTATAAGCAAATAAAGAAAAGAACTAACTACATGATCCGGATCCGAGTTGGGGAGGTGTTTAAAATAAGACAAATGCGAAATAATAGCTTCATGTACTTTAGCCTCTCAATTTTAATGGAGAATCAGTAGTTCAGCAGGCAGATTCAATCTTCATCCGCTACCCACAGATGTAAGATGTAAGAGAAATAAATCGAATTAAGGAATAGGTTTAGACTTATGGCTATGATCTCATCCACTTAAATGGTCACAGATCATCTAGTCATTATTCTTTATTCTTTAGTTCGATGAACATCATCAGAATGCCGCTAGAATTAGGTTACCAACGCTAATTCAAACAGGATGATGAATTAAGGGAAGTTGCATGCGGATGAGTGAATCTAAAGAAGTCTAATGCACTAAGGTGAACATTAACCCTCGACATGACTCCAATGGAGAAGACACAAATTACAAGAACCTTTTAAAATCCACCGTTACAATTCTGATCTGACTTCTTAGAGAGCCCTCGGACTTACGATCGAGCTTCTCGAAGCCCTCGGACTTACATTCTTGAATCCGAACTTGGAAGTACAAATCACTCACAATGGCTCTCAAAGGTAAACTACAAGAAGGATTACAGGGGTTCGGATAAGCTATCGGACCGGAATGAGAAGCAGAGATGAAAACTCTAAAATCTGGATGCCCTAATTTGGGCTAATGACTTCTCTATTTATACTTTTTCCTCCATCTGCGCATTTGGATTGACCAATCAGAATGCTTTAGATCTGGATTGCCCAATGAGGGGTCGAGCACGGGATCCGGATCTATTTTGGCCAATGGAAATGCTCGATTTGGTTCGCCAATCGGTGCGAAGCATCAATTACATTATGGGTTTGAAATTGTTTGAGCTTGGAAGTTCCGCGAGTAATTTAACTTTGGCGCTCACATGGGTTGGAATATGCCTTGGATCTTGATTGGAACCTTCCGAATGTCTGGGCTTTTCAATGCATTGGGGCGTGGCGCAGACATGATTGCCCTTGTTAAAGCTGCGAATCTCCAGAATACCTTTTCGCAGAGTTCAGGGGCCTTTTCGCAAAGTTCAATGACTTCTGAAGCTCTGTTCGCAAAGTTCAATTTTCTTTTCGAGGAGTGTTTTCTTCTTTTCGCAAAGTTCAAGGTTCTTTGCAAAAAGTGCAAGTTCTTTGCGAAAAGAACTCTGTAGTGTCTTCGCTTAGTCCCAGGTTCTTTGCGAATAGTAGAAGTTCTTTGCGAATAGTAGAAGTTCTTTGCAAATAGTAGAAGTTCTTTGCGAATAGTAGAAGTTCTTTGCGAAAAGAACTCTGTAGTGCATTTCTCTGTTCGAAATATTCCCTGCTTCTCTTACAGGTCTTTGCCTCTTCTATTTAGACCTTTCCACAGCTGATGAGGTTGTTTCTTCACTTCCTTCCTTTGGACTGACATGGATTGTCATCTTTTTGGCACTTTTTGGGATGCTTTTCGGATTTGGACCTGTCTGATTGGTTAGCTGTAAAATGCACACTAAAGCACTTATTTAGTCTTCTCAAGGGTCTTTCAAGGCTCATGTTTAGGGGTGAAAAATGGTATTTTTCACTACTTAACAGTGGGGGAGGGGGTGGAGTGGAGGGGGCAGGGGATGGTTCAATCTTTTGCTTTTTCTGCTGTGGCTGGAGCTTTTCCTCCTCCTCCTTAGCCAGGAGCTGCTGAACCGCCTCATACTCATCCCAGAGGGGTTGTAGGGGATCCGGCTCTTTAGGTGGTGGCGGGTCCAACCACATCGGGTAAAACTTGTTAGGCAGCGCATTAGGCTTGTCATCTGCCATTGGTAGGAATAGGGAAGGACCGCTAGGGTGAGAGGAGAAAGGATGCGATGAATATGAAAGGGGCTCCCTGTGTATTGAAAGACGAGGATGGTGGAAGATGAAATGGTAGAATAACATCCAGGTCATCGCAATTAATTGAGAGTGAGTTGGAAAACGTCAAGTCCCAACAATCAGCGTGGGAAATGACAAATGCATTTGACTCGCACAGCTGGGTTAGGGGATCACGAGATAACTGAATCTCGCGATTATGGATGTTGGGGCTTGAAGTACGCGAGAGTCTCTGTAGCATTTGTTGAAGCTCGCGACCGCGAAATAAATGCTCTATGTGAATTGCGCGAGAGCTTCCCAAATCTCAATTGGTAATGCGCGAGGGCTTAGTACCAAACAGGGGCAATACCGGTAGTGCGGCATACTCATCAAAAATATTCAAATGATAGGAATTCAATTCAAAAATCAGCAATTCGCAGAAGAAGAAGAAGAAATCATTCCAATCCCACATAAACTCTATCAAGCTCAACATATTCAGACTCCACATGAACACTAAAATTTCCTAAAAATTATTGAAGAAAGAAAAGTAGTATAGTACAACATGGACACAACTATGGGTCAGGTAGAAGTAGGGTTCCCATGAAAATGAATTGTGGGCATAGGGTCAGCAAGTTTTTCAATACAAGGCTTGAGCCTTTGACCATTCGCTTTGAAGGTTCGCCCAGATTTGGGATCCTGGACTTCCACAACACCAGATGGGGAAACATTTAAGACAATATAGGGACCTTCCCATCTGGATTTTAATTTTCCAGGAAAGAATTTTAGTTTAGAGTTGAATAACCAAACCTTACCACTAGGTATGAGGCTTTTTCTCAGCAAGCCCTTGTAGATCCTGGCATTGGTGTAAGCATCCATCCTCAGCTCATCCAATTCAGACAGCTGCAATGACCTGTGGAGACCAACAGAAGTTAGGTTCATATTTAAATTCTTAATGGCCCAATAGGCCTTGTGTTCTAACTCTACTGGGAGATGGCAAGCCTTGCCATAGACCAGTCTGAATGGGGACATTCCAATGGGAGTCTTATAGGCAGTCCTATAAGCCCACAGTGCATCGCTTACTTTATCGGCCCAATCTCTCCTGCCAGTCCTTACTGTTTTCTCAAGGATGTGCTTGATCTCCCTGTTGGAAATTTCAACTTGCCCACTTGTCTGTGGCTGGTAGGGAGTAGCAATCCTATGGGTCACGGAATATTTCTTGAGCAAGCTCTCAAAATTTATGTTGCAGAAATGACTACTCCCATCACTAATAATAGCTCTAGGGGTTCCAAATCTGGAGAAAATGTGCTGCCTTACAAATTTGAGGACCACCTAGTTGTCATTGGTTCTTGTGGCAATGGCTTCTACCCATTTGGAAACATAGTCCACTGCCACTAGGATGAACTGATAACCATTAGAAGGAGGAAAGGGGCCCATGAAGTCTATACCCCATACATCAAACAATTCTACAACAAGGATGGGCTGCAAAGGCATTGAATTTATTTTGGACAGCCCTCCTAATTTTTGGCATCTCTCACAGGCCTTGCAGTGTGTATAAGCATCTTGGAATAAAGAAGGCCAGTAAAACCCACACTGTAGGACCTTGTCAGTTGTTTTTCTCCCACTAAAGTGGCCTCCACAGGCATTTTCATGGCACATGGCCAGAATACTGGGGACATTACTTTCGAGAACACATGTTCGGATGATTTGGTCTGCACAGTACTTGTATAGACAAGGTTCCTCCCAGAAAAAATATTTAACCTTTGAGAAAAATAGGTCTTTGTCCATTTTGGTCCAGTGGGCAGGAACCTTGCCTATAACTAGATAATTGACAATGTGTGCAAACGAAGGGACCAAGGATTGGATGGCAAATAATTTCTCATCCGGGAAGGCATCATTTACAGGACCATCAAAGCATTCCTCCAAGACAATTCTAGACAAGTGGTCAGCCACCACATTCTCCACACCCTTTTTGTCCTTGATTTCGATGTCAAACTCCTGCAGCAGGAGTATCCATCTAATCAGCCTAGGCTTAGCATCTTTCGTGGACAATAGGTACTTCAATGCTGAATGGTCAGTGAAGATTACAGTTTTAGATCCTAATAGATAGGCCATAAATTTGTCCACAGCATAAACCACTGCCAGAAGCTCTTTCTCAGTTGTGGTATAGTTCAGTTGAGCTTCAGCAAGTGATTTGCCGACATAAGCAATGACCACAGGCAGCTTATCTTTTCTTTGGCCCAAAACAACACCTATTGCCAAGTTTGATGCATCACACATCAGCTCAAAAGGTAGGGTATAGTCTGGTGTTTGGAGTACAGGGGCAGAGGTGAGGCATATTTTCAATGTTTCAAAAGCCTTAAGACATTCAACAGAAATGTCAAAGGGCACATCCTGGCAGAGCAGGTGGCACAACGGCTTAGCAATTTTGCTGAAGTCCTTAATGAACCTCTTGTAAAATCCTGCATGCCTAAGGAAATATCTGATTTGTTTGACTGTTTTTGGAGGGGGCAAATTGGCAATGAGGTCAACTTTGGCCTTGTCTACCTCAAGCCCTTCTTTAGAGACTACATGGCCCAACACAATGCCTTGTGTTACCATGAAGTGGCTGTTTTCCTAGCTTAAGACCAGATTGGTCTCCTCACATCTTTGCAAAACTAGGCTGAGGTGTTGTAGACATTGGCCAAAACTGTCCCCATAGACAGAAAAATCATCCATAAAAATCTCCAAAAATTTGTCAATCATATCATAAAATATGGCATGCATACACCTCTGAAAAGTGGCTGGTGCATTACAAAGCCCAAAAGGCATCCTTCTGTAAGTAAAGGTGCCAAAAGGATAGGTAAAGGTGGTTTTCTCTTGGTCTTGAGGATGCACAGGGATTTGGTTGTACCCTGAGTACCCATCAAGAAAACAGTAAAAAGCTTTTCCAGCCAATTTGTCCAAAATTTGATCAATGAAGGGGAGAGGGAAATGGTCCTTTCTGGTCTTAGAATTGAGCTTCCTATAGTCAATGCACACTCTCCAACCAGTGGTCTCCCTGGCTGGTCTCAACTCTCTAGTTTCAGTTTTAATCACTGTTATGCCAGATTTCTTGGGCACCACTTGGATAGGTGCCACCCAGTTAGAATCAGAGATGGGGTAAATCACCCTTGCATCTAGCAACTTGATGATCTCCTTGAGGACCACTTCCTACATGTGAGGATTTAACTTCCTCTGCATTTACCTGGAGGGTAGTGCTCCCTCCTCAAGATGAATCCTGTGCATGCAGATTGATGCATCTATTCCTCCTAGATCGGCAATGGTCCAACCAATTGCCTTCTTGTGCTTCCTCAAAAATGTTAGTAATTCCTCTTCCTGCTCATTGGATGGCAAAATTGGTGCATTGGAGGAAGCAGGAAGAGGTAGCAATGTAGGTTTCCAACTGGAATGCTGCACTGAGCCCACAGAAGACTTCAATGTGGTCAGGCCTTTTTGTATCACATCTGGGCTCTCTTCCTCCACCATGTCCAAAATTTTAACTAAATTCCTGACAATGTTGCCCCACTCTAGCAGAGTGAGCAATTCTTCTTCTACAATTTCCTCTAGTACATCCACTGCAAAGCTCTCCTCATTGTCCATCTGAGGGTACTTTGCACTGTTGTACACATTCAGCTCAACTTTCATATGTCTGAAAGTTACCTCCATTACCCCAGACCTGCATTGAATGCATGCATTGGCAGTGGCCAAGAAAGGCCTGCCCAATAAAACAGGTATGGGGTTTGGGCTATTGCTGTAGCCCATGTCCAAAACTAAGAAGTCAGCAGGGTAGAAAAACTTATCCACCCCCACTAAGACATCCTCAACCATTCCCAGAGGTTTCCTCTCAGACCTATCAGCCATCATTAGCACAATGGGGGTAGCTCTCAGCTCCCCCAAACCTAACTGCAGATATACACTGTATGGCAACAGGTTAACACTGGCTCCAAGGTTTAAAAGGGCTTTTCCAATTGTATGGTCTCCAATTACGCAGGGAATAGTGGGTATCCCTGGATCTTGCAACTTCTCAGGCATGGATATGTTAAATACAGAATTCACTGTATTAGTTGCAAAGACTTTTTTGGACACATGGCCTCTAGCCTTTCTCTTTTGGGTGCAAAGGTCTTTCAGGAACTTTGCATAGGCTAGGACCTGTTTAATTGCCTCAAGCAGGGGTAAATTGATTTTCACCTGCCTGAAGGTCTCCATCATTTTCTCCATCTGGGCATTCTTTTTATCAAAAGGGACAGGGTTATTCAAAGCTTGAGGAAATGGCAGCTGAGGTTCTGCTGGTTCCTCAGCTGCTAGTCCATGACTAAACTTCTGTTTCTTTCTTTTTTCATGTTTTTCTCCCTGCTGAGGCTCAACTACAGCCTCTTTATTTTTCTCTTGGTGCAGGGTGGCAGGCAATTCTTGGCTTTGTGTTCCAACAACATTTCTATCTTGATCATTTACATCAACTATGGGAATGACCTCTGCTGGTCTGTTACCCACCTGGTTGTCTATCAGCCTGCCAGACCTTAGGGTAGTCACAGCATTGGTTCCCTCAAAACTTGAGGGAGCATCTTCAATTAAGAATTGACCCTTGGGGTTAGCAACTAGCTGGCAGGGCAACCTCCATTCATCTCTCCTAGCCAAGGCATTGGAAATTGGGCTTATCTGTTCTTCCATTTTCTGGAGGCTCTGACCATGACAGTCCATAGTCTGGGCCAAGGATCCCAGGTTTTGCAATGAAGTCAAGACCTGGTCCTCAAAGGAAACATTTCTTAGCTGAGAGTGGGATACAACCAACTGATTTTGTTGCTGATGGGGCTGCTGCTGGTGCTGGAAATTGGACCTAGGGGCATATCCTTAGTTGAACTGCTACTGTGGCCTTTGTGGTAAGGCCAATATCAGCTGGGGCTGCATGTAGTTATCTTGCCTCCACCTCAGATTCGGGTGGACTGTCCATTGGTAACCAGCATTTTGGTGTTGGTGTCCATATGGTTGTCTGTTGTAGCCCCCAGATTGTTGCTGGCCATAAGATTGAGCAGCAGCAACATGTTCCAAATCCAATTTAGGAAATTGCCCTGCAGATGGACATTCCTCCACTGTGTGTTGTGGGGACTGGCATATCAGACATGCCTCCGCCACATGAGCAGCCCTTCTGGGTTGCATCACAGTCAGTAATTTGTCAAACTTCATAGAGAGGTTTGCCATCTGCAGCTGCAGGTCATTGTTCCCAGACACCTCATAAACTTTTCCTCTTGATCCAGCAGCAGGCCCCACCTTTGACTCAGATTCCTGACTAGCTCTTGCCAGGGATGACTTTTGAAAAGCATTCTCACTAATCACCTCCAACAATTCCCATGCCTCCTCAGCAGTCTTTTGCATGTAGGATCCACCACAAGAGGCATCGACCATATCTCTATTTTTCTCATCAATCCCATTGTAGAAGCTTTGTACAAGCTGTCACAATAGGATCTTGTGGTGGGGGCATTGTTTGAGCATTTCTTTAAACCTATCCCAGTCCTGGTTAAAATCCTTGGCTGGGGATTGAGCAAAAGCAAGAATCTCTTTCCTCAACTGGCTAGTTTTGGTCTCAGGGTCAGGAACTTGGTCTGCAGGTCTTTCCATGAAGCAATGCTATTGTTGGGAAGAGTGGTCAACCAAGTACTGGCCCTATCCTTTAGAGAGAAGGGAATGAGTCTGAGCCTAGTAGCCTCAGGTCCCAAACCAGTGATATTAAAAGTGGTGCACAAGGCTAAGAACTGGTCAATATGCTTGTAAGGGTCCTCCTTGCTAAGCCCATGGAAAGAGGTCAGCATCTGGATGATTGAAGTTTTTATCTCATAATTCCCCTGAACATCAGGGAATTGAATGCTAAAAGGGGAGTTATAGTCATCCGGAGCATTCAACTCCTTGATAGTTCTG
Source organism: Chloranthus sessilifolius (assembly GCA_021018995.1). NCBI lineage: Eukaryota > Viridiplantae > Streptophyta > Magnoliopsida > Chloranthales > Chloranthaceae > Chloranthus > Chloranthus sessilifolius. The sequence goes on along the minus strand of CM037597.1, from coordinate 72,453,179 downwards.
GATTGTTCTTCACCCATATTTGCTATCACAGGTTCACTTGGGGGCTCTCCTGTGGTGTGCCTGTCTCTTCTAAGTCTCCTTCCCCTTTCTAACTCAGGGTTAAGAGGCTCTAAAGTAGGGCTGAGAGATCTCCTCCCTAGCATACAAGCACACCAACAGTAAGGAGAGCTTCTTGCAGGCACATTGCGAATGAATAACTTTACAATTAACAATTTTAGCTAACTAATTTATAGCTATTCAAAGAATACATTTACAACTATCCTAGATACTGCTAGAGAATTTTCAAGAAAGATAGATAGAATTTTAAAAGTTAGAGAGTTTGCAAACAGAGGTAGCTAAGCTCCAATTGCAGTCCAACTGTCCTTCACTGTTGCTATCTAGATCTGCAAGAACGGTTCAAAATTATATCAGCAGTATCAATTATTCACATTTGCAAAGAATACTAAGAATACAAAAACTAAGGGTCTACTAGTAGATCATCTTTCCTCGGCAGCGGCGCCAAAAACTTGTTGGCGGATTTCTGAGTGTGTACTTGCTTTATTGGTTGTGGTAAAATAAATTTAAAATTAAGATAAAATAGGGGATGGAATCAGCACAACTAAGAAATCCTAGACCTGCATGATACAGGGTCCATGTGGCAAGTTTTGATAAGTAAGAGTTTATCCCACAGGGAAAGGTGATCTACGGCTCCAAGGGAGCCATCTCTAGTAGTCCCTCCAGATCTGACTACAGATCTGGCAGTCCTAAAAAGGAGGGGAGTTTAAGGTCACTTATTCTAGATATTCTAAGCTACAGAAAGGGTTGAAAGCATGGATGGAGTGTGGAAAATAAATATAAAAGGGTGAGAAGTATGTCATTAAGCCTAGATCAGAGGAGCTTTATAACTCAGATTCAGATCTGATGTTATAGAAATCCTATCCAATGGCTATATTATCACCACTGAGGAGAAAGGATCCAACCCATCTCTCTGCCATGATTCAATCCCTTAAGGTTCTAACCTGTCCACTCGAATGGTCACAGACTATCCCATAGGGGAACCACAATCCAGGGATGGGTCAAAACAAGTTAATCATTGTAGGCACTATTTCATCCAGGCTACCAGCTCAAGAATCCATATGGAACCTCAACCTCTAAAGCTCTAAGTGTGGGGCTAAGGCTGTATGGGACCATGATAGCCTAGACACATAGAACCAACAAGGGATTGAGTACAACCTTCGATCTAGCTGTCCATTGCTTGAGTGAGGCTACAATGGTCCAGTCACAAGCCTACAATCTCTATAACCAGATCTGATCTAACATCTAATAGCGGATCTATAAAAATGTAGGGGAGTCTGCATCTGTACAATCTCTCACCAGGCTTCTACAAGCTCAGGTGTAAAGAAGAAGGATCCATCTTGGATCGGTGGATTAGAATCACCCTAAGGCTATAACCTGTCCACTTGAATGGTCACAGACTATCCCAGAGGCTATCCTCCTCATGGAGCCGAAGATAAAACAAGAATATCGTTGCCACCACCATGGTTACAAGGCTACCAGCTCAAGCTCCCATGGGGATTTCAGATCTAGTGGGTCCGGTGGTGGGGTAAGGCTGTATATGACCATGATAGCCCAGACACACAGGTCACTTGGATCTTAGTGGCCCTTAGAATCAGTCCTCCATTGCTTTGAATCATAGCCAAAGCAATGCCAGATCACAAGGCAGTAGCCTTGCACAGAGCATCTCACATTCAAACACAAATCCCACAGAGTACAAATCCTATTACAAAACTTCCATTGATCTAGTTCAAAAAGCATACAAAGACATAGCCAGCAAGTGCTGGACTATGGAGAGAAGGGAAAAGAAAAAGAAAACTACTTACAGCTATAAAAAGAAAAGAAAAATGGTCTCAGATCAAGTCTCCAAGAAATGAGATGTGTTCCCAGCTATTCCAAGAATTTTCAGAATTCCTAAACCTAAGCTATGTATGGGTTTATATAGCAGTGGTGTGGCAGCACATTAGGGTTAGGGAAACCCTAATTTTAACCATGCCACATGGTCGAATAATGATCCTTAGATGCCTTGGGGCGTGTACACAGAGATTTGAGAATGGGAGTGAGTGCCCTAATTGCTGGAAATTCTCAGAAGGCCCTCTACTAAAGAGATGGAAGTTAAAGTTCAGAGCGTCGCTAGGTAGCTCCTTTGTTTCCCAGACTTGTCGCGTGGTAGCTCTTGCTCTTCGCGAGGATGATTTGATATTGATGCTTCAACCGTCACGAGGTTGCCTTGGTTTGCTCTTCAGGCAGTCGCAAGGTTGAGTAGACATCAAAGCCTCAGATGTCGCGGGGTTGGAGTTCAAGCAGTCGCGAGGTAGTTGTGCGATCACTGGGTTGATCTTCGCGAGGACAGATTTGAATAGCGCGAGAACTTCACAAGCACTTCTCTTCAATGGACTTCGTGAGGCTTTAAGGAGTTCTGAACTGTGCGAGGCTTCATGTCTTGACTGATCTTCGTGAAGATGGCTCCGTCTTCGTGAGGATGCTTTCTTCTTGAATGGCATGAGAACTGCTCGGGGAGTTCTCTTCTGATAATTGCATCCGGCGGCCACTGTGCGACAGCTGCGTGAGGAGTCTCCTGAAGCTCTCTCTCCTTAGCCGTTCTGGGTGAACTGCATGAGGTTGAGAGAGGTTTGCTTTGAACTGCACGAGAGTGCGTGATGTGTTCTACCCTTGAGCTTCGTGAGAGCTGCACGAGTAGTTGCTGTAAAGTCTTAGGAAGCTCAGTTGGACTGTGCGAGGCTCATTCCAGGTCTGGATTCAGAGTCCGTCCTTCTGAGGGACTTTTGGTGCTAAAACAGGCTCCTTAGCAGGATTCCTGGCCTTGTTTCACTGCTGATTATTACCTACATAAAACGCTTAACAAGAACTTATTAAATGGCTAAGGGTCTAATCAAAGGTTAAGTTAAGGGGTGAAAAGTGGTACTTTTCAAGTCTTAACACCCCTCCATCCCAGTCACACTCCCACCATCCGTTCGCTATTTTGCCCCCAATCCAACTCCACCCCCACCTAAACAAACAACCCCTCACCCACTCCCCTTATCACATGCTCCCAATCACCACTGGTCTTACCACGCCCAAGTAATGCCTGTACAAGCCCCCTCCGCACCCACAAATCCAACCTCGCCAATTCCCGCCACTACAGTTCTGCCCCTTTTATAGTCAACCTGGTTGGACTCGAGAATCTGACGTACCCAGCCCAATCCACCCTAGAATCACCATGAACTCCCTTCCTCATCCCGAAACCTGCCTATGACCCGCATGAAGTGCCGTTAAGCTATGAACAGACGGACATGAATGCTGGTTGCAACTGAGAGGAGATTGTTGAATTTATTACCTGGTCAGGTAGGATTTCTACACAACTGGAAGCATCGGGGGCTATCAGAGGAGAAGAGAAGAAGAAAGAGCAGGCTGCAGGGAACCCCATTGAGAAAATGGCCAGAGAGCACGTGTTGGAGACACAGCTCAAGAGAACACCCGCACATATTACTGTGTGGGATTTGTTAATCACGTCTCTGCTCTACTTTCAAGCCTTAATGGGAGCACTCAAAGACGCACATGTTTCCGCTCACGTAACCCTAGATGAAGTGGGAGAAATAATCGGGCAAGTATTGGCCCCAAATGCCATCTCATTCACTGATGCAGATCTGTCGCTCTAGGGGAACAGTCAGTCTAAGCCCCCTGAATATAACAGTGGAAATAGGGAACCTAGTGGTGCTGTTGGTCTTAATAGACAACGGGTCAGCACTGAACGTATGCCCTCTAAGGACGACAATCAAAATTAGTGCGGATTCCAACACCTTTCGACCAATAATAAGCGCCAGGGGATTCGATAACAGCAGGAGAGAAATAATAGGAGAAGTAGACCTCGACCTGATCATCGGGTCAAAAACCTTCACCATCCCCTTTTAGGTGATGGACATCAAGTCTACATTTAATCTACTATTGGGCCGACCGTGGCTACATGAGATCAGGGCAATACCATCAACTCTACACCAAAAACTCTGATTCATCTCAGAGGGAAGAATCATCACTATCTCATGTGAAAGCAGAGAAGATAGGGAGAGGAGCACTCTTCATATTGAGAATCTGAAAGTGCTTAACATGCAGCACACAATAGATGACATCGATCTCCATCGATTTGAGTATGACTTCTCAGCCGTTACCCTCGGGTCGACTGAAAAAACCCCTACCAAAACTGGAGGAGGAATGGATGCAGCTGTGTTCATGCTCCACAAATGGGGCCACCAAAAAGGGAAAGGGCTGGGCCTGCTCCTTCAAGGAAGAAGAGACCCTGTCAAGGCCTAGGGGCAGCAAACAAAATTCAGTCTGGGCTACAGGCCCATTGAAGAAGTCAGAGAGGCCAAGGAAAAGATAAGAGTCCCGGCAGTCGCCAGGGACAGAGGAATAAACCTGGAAGAAGAACCTCACGCTCAACCCCACATCAGTCAAACCTTTGTGAGCACCAGGGTGGTAAAGATTGATCTAAATGGGGAGATGAGGGTAACCCCACACAAGCCTGCTTTTGCCCTCCCCACCAACCCTTACATCATCCCCTCAGACCTCGAGGTGGACTTAGCCACCCTCTCCTTATTTGAGGAGGAAGTCCCCCGGTGCACCCATCACTCTAGCACCAGCCACTTTGGGCCCATCCTAACCATAGAGGACAGGGTCCAAGAGGATCCCTCCGTAAACATGCCGAGGGAGGAACTGCAAGAGCCTACCGATGCCACTTCCAACTAAAGAGGTAAAGGCCAGGCCTCGCAGGTAAGTAACTGGGCATCTTTGCCCCAACTCTTGGGAGCTGTCAAAGGCCGTGAATACGGCACCAACTCTCCAAAAAAAAAAACCTATAAAAAGTGAGGTTAACCTCTGGGACACTCAACCCTGTATATATTGAGATCGACCTCGCCAAGGGCTGACTTTCGAAAAAATGCAAAAAACCATAAAAATAGAAAAAATACAAATTCCAAAAATATTGTCTTTTAAAGTTCCCAATAAAATTAAAAATAATGTCGTGATACCCATCCTGCGTGAAGCCGACCCCTTTCCTGTAGAAATACAAGAAGAGGTAAGAGTCACGAGTCTGGACGAGGAAGGTCAAATCGATGAGCTCCTCAAACAATTTGCCAATTTTGAGCATGGCCCTACCCTGATCGTCAAAGTGACGGAGGACATCAATATAGGCACCAAAGAGGCCCCTACAATCACCAAAATCGGAACATCGTTGTCCCCTGTAGAGAGAAAAGGTATGATAGACTTTATTCGGTCATACCAAGATTTCTTCGCATGGTCGTATGAAGACATGCCTGGTTTGGATACCGATCTGGTTGAGCATGAGTTGCCACTCTCCCCTGATATTAAGTTGGTTAAACAGAAGCTGAGACGCCTCCGACTTGAATGGATGTTGAAGGTGAAGGACGAGGTCATTAAGCAGTATGACACGGGTTTCATCATGGTATCCAAGTACCCACAATGGCTGGCCAATATCATCCGCGTACCAAAGAAGGATGGGAAGGTTCGAATGTGCATTGATTTCTGAAATATCAACAAGACAAGCCTTAAGGATAACTTTCCGTTACCACACATCGATATCTTGGTCGATAACATTGCTAAGCACAGAATGCTCTCATTCATGGATGGATTCTCGGGCTACAATCAGTTTAAGATGGCAGAGGCCGACCGAGAAAAGGCTACGTTCATCACTCCCTGGGGTACCTTCTGTTACAAGGTGATGCCATTCGGGCTCAAGAATACCGGGGCAACCTACCAGAGAGCAATGACAGCCCAGTTCGACAACGTGATGCACTGAGAGATCGAAGTGTATGTCGACGACATGATTGCCAAATCACCAGAAAGGGATGACCACGTGGTCTTCAGAAGCTATTCAAGAGGTTGAGAAAGCACAGGCTGCTGTTGAATCTCCAAAAGTGCACGTTCGGTGCTATGTCAGGAAAAATGTTAGGCTTTATTATCATTAGGAGAGGGATTGAGGTCGATCTGACCAAGATCAAGGCCATCACTGAAATGCTACCACCGTCTACAGACAAGGAGGTTAGAGGCTTTTTAGGTAGAATGTAGTACATCAACAGGTTCATTGCACATTTAGCTCTGATATGCGCACCGATATTCAAGCTACTAAGAAAGGATTCACCAGTTGAGTGGAATGATGACTGCCAAGCTGCATTTGAGAAGATCAAGGGTTACCTCCTAAATCCTCCAGTATTGGTGCCACCTGTACTTGATAGACCCCTGATAATGTACCTATCCACGACAGAGTTTTCCATGGGCTATGTGTTAGGGCAGCATGATGAGACAGGAAGAAGAGAGCAGGCCATCTACTACCTGAGCAAGAAGTTCACTGATTATGAGACGTGCTATTCTCAACTGGAGAAAGCATGCTTAGCGCTCGTATGGGCTACTCAAAGACTTCGACACTACCTATTATCCCAAGTTGTTCTACTTCTAGCACGGATGGATCCGTTGAAGTACCTATTCAAGAAACTTGCTCTCACTGGCCGAATTGCACGATGGCAACTACTTCTCTTCAAATTTGACATTACTTATGTCACCCAAAAGTTGATCAAGGGGCAAGCACTCGCAGATCATCTTGCTGAGAACCCTCTGCCGAACTATGAGCCTCTAAATACTGAATTCCCCGATTAGGACATCCTGTTCATAACTGAAGAGGATACGAAAGAAATAGAGGAGTCCTGGGTAATGCACTTTGATGGGGCATCGCATGTTGAAGGCCAAGGAGTTGGCACCATTCTTATCTCACCAAGAGGATCGCATGCACCCATCTCAATCAAGTTGAACTTCCCATGCACCAACAATATGGCCAAGTATGAAGCCTGTACAGCTGGTTTACAAGTGTCTCTTGATCTGAATATAACTCACCTCAGGGTCTTTGGGGATTCATAGTTAATCATATGCCAGACCAAAGGAGATTGGAAGACCAAGGATGAGAAGCTGATCCCGTACCATGAACATCTTGAGGATCTGATAACCTGCTTTGAGGAAGTCACCTTCTCCTATGCGCCACAAATAAGAAATCGGATTGCTGATGCCCTGGCTACCCTGGCCTCTATGGTTGAGATTTTGTACGGGGTTGAGATGAAACCGATCATGATAGAGCAGAGGGATGAACCGACATTCTGTCACCTGATCGAGGGATCTACCGAGTTAGATGATGAGCCACCCAGGTTCTTAGACATTAAGAATTTCCTTGAGACCCGAACTATCCCGAAAGGAACATCAAAGGAAGACAGACGCACCATCCAATGCTTGGCAATGAACTGCGTCATCTGCGGTGATCTCCTGTATAGACAGTTTGACGACAATGTTCTGCTCCAATGCCTAACCGAGAGAGAAGTGGTTGAGATCATGAAGGAGATCCATGAAAGAGTCTGCGGGGCACACGTCAGTGGGCACATGCTCGTTAAGAAAATCCTAAGGCAAGGATACTTTTGGACCACTTTAGAGACTGATTGCTGCAAACACGTTCAGAAGTCCTACAAGTGCCAAGAACACTCCAGTCTAATACATGCTCCGGTCATTGATTTACATAGCATGACAACTCCTTGGCCGTTCGCCACCTGGGGTCTCGACGTCATTGGCAAGATCAATCCTAAGGCTTCCAACAGACATCAGTTCATCCTCGTCGCTGTGGAGTACTTCACAAAGTGGGTAGAGGCAGCCTCCTATACGAGCATTAAGGCCAGTCATGTCGAGAAGTTTATCAAGAACAACATCATTTGCAGATTCGGCGTGCCAAAGGATATCATCACTGATAATGGCACTAATTTCGCTAATAGGCGTATCCAGGCCTTCTGTGAGCAGTTCCAGATCAAACATCATCGCTCATCCCCATACAGGCCTTAGACGAACTGAGATGTAGAAGCAGCCAACAAAACTCTGATCCGCATTCTGGAGAAGATGGTAGTCACTAACAGAGATTGGAGTGAGTAGTTACCCTTCACGCTTTGGGCCTATAGAACATTTATCCATACCGCTACAGGGCAACACCATTCTCCCTTGTGTATGGAACCAAGGCCGTGCTACCCGTTGAGGTCGATGTACCGTCACTCCATATCCTTTTGGAATCCCATCTGCCTGAAGCTGAGGAGGACAGATCCCATTTTGAGCAGCTAGATTTGATTGACGAGAAGAGACTCCTAGCTTTGTGTCACACCCAGGTCTATCATAGGAGAATTGCACATGCCTACAATAAGCGTGTTCGTGCTTGAGACTTGCAGATAGGTGGCACAGTAGTGAGGAGGATTTTTCGGTCTCTCCACGCCGATCCAAGAGGGAAGTTTAAGCCGAATTGGGAAGGACCTTACGTCATCCGAGAAGTATTGCCAGGATACGTTGTTCGCCTCACCACCATGGACGGAGATAACTTTCTTGAGCCCATCAATGCTGGATACCTCCGGAGGTTCTACTCATAGGACTTGTGACAAGGTAAGTGTTGATAAAGGTAGATGCGTGACCGCTTAAGGACCACATAGAAGAGGTCATCATTTCAAAGACAAGTAGCCAAAAAAAAATATATATATATATATTCCCTGAATACATTTACCCTTTTTGCTACACATGTCAGGCCAATAACCATTTCTTTCATATACCCCTCCCAAAAACATCAAAAAAAGAAGAGGAGAAAAGAGAAATATGTGCTAATACCAACAAAAAGAAGGAGAAAAGAGAGGAAAAATCTCGAAAAAAAAGAGAGAGGAAAAATCCAAACCAAAAAATATATATATATAGAAAAGCAAAACCCCAAAAGGGGGAATCAAGAATGAAAAAGAAATGACTGGGTCACGTACAGTAAAAAGCCCCTAGAAAGGAAGAGGAATCACTGAATCTGGAATTCACTCAAAGCTTAAATCCAAAATCCCAGAAAAACCTAGCCTGTTTGAGCCCTGGCCACATTACAACCCGGAAGAAAGCCCTCTTTAAGGTCCACAAGCAGTCATAGAGTCTGTTGCATTAGCACAAGCTGAGTTAATGGACCACGTAGAACTTCATCCAGCCGGCTATGATGGAATTGATGTCCATGTCGTGGCTTTCTGGTTCTTGAAGAAAGTAAGAAAAAAAAGAAAGAAGAAAAAATTAATTTGAGTTCAAAGCAAGATGGACGTGGTGAAAACCCGCAAGGGCACCGCGGGTAAAAATAGTGAACTCACACGGACCAGGTGAAAACCTGAAAAGGCACCTGGGGTAAGAGAGCGAACCCATGGACATAGTGAAAACCTGAAAGGGCGCTACGGGTAAAAATAAGGATGACAGGCATAACAAAAACCCGTCTTGGGCGCTGTGAGCAAAAATGTCAAGAAAAGATAGATTATGAGAGGATCTATTCTAGCCCGCCTATTTTAGTCTGGACCCCTTGAGCCTCTTCTCCCCTTTGTTGGGCCGCTCATGTTAAAAATTAGATCAGGTCCCGATCAAGTATGTCGTCTCTACCGCGTCGTTTGTCAAATGACCAAAGATAAAGATAGAAGACTAATCAATCTCGGGGAAGCTGACCTTTCCATGTTTAAAAGAAAAACCTGAGCCTCATGAACAGGGTTCGACCATGCTCAAAAAGGGACCCACCAGTTGGCCTCGTAAATACCGACCTCACAAAAAGAAGAAGGAGAAAAGGAGAAAATTTCAAAAAAGATAATAGATTTTTCTTTTCCATAAAGAGCCTCACACTATGTAGGAGAAATTTTCAAAAAAATTAATAGATTTTCCTTTTCCATAAAGAACCTCACACTGTGTAGGAGAAAACTTCAAAAAAGATAATAGATTTTCCTTTTTCATAAAAGGCCTCACACTGTGTAGAATTTTTATTTTTTTTTTAGATTTTTCTTTTCCATAAAAGGCCTTATGTTGCGAAACGCATGGAAGAAAATTTGAACACAAAAAAAAATAATAATAAATAAATAAATAAATAAATAAATAATATATATATATATAATAGATTTCATTTCTTTTCTTACAGCATTACATGTGAAGTGTCACGTCCTAAAAAGATAACAACATGACACACTTTCTATTTTCTGCCTTCTTTACAAGTATAGAAAAAAAAAGAGAGAAAAAAAAAAGAGAAGAAACAACCCCCAAAAAAAAAAGACCTCTACTAAGGGGCACTAGCCCCCCTTCGTTCTTTTCTCTTTCTTTTTTGTTTAGTTTGATGCCTTAATCATAGGGTGAGATCTTGGGTCCCCTTTTGAGCATGGCTGAATCCCTATATACGATTAGATCTGGGTGAGTTTCAGTAGTTTTACCAAGGCCGGAATGTCAATCCCTTTGGATTGAGTCAAACCTTATTCTCTTAACCTCGGGTCATACATTTGATAGAGCAGTTTCACAAAGACAATTCCGATCGGGGCCTGATTTGAACTGACATGAGCGGCCCAGCTGGCAATGGGTAGTAGGGAGAGTGACCAAAAGGTTCCTCAATCATCAATCATATCAATCTTTTTCAAACCTTTCCAATTTTTTTTTTTAATCCCCTTTTTACTCACAACATCCAAGGTGGGTTCGTCATGCCCGTTATCGTCTTCTTTTTACCCGTGGCGCCCTTTCAGGTTTTCACCACGTCCATGGGTTTAGCTTTTTTATCCCAAGTGCCTTTTCGAATTTTGCCTGGTCTGCACAAACTCGCTCAAATGGTAAAGGCTCAAATGGTGTAGCAAAAGATATGATCATTTTAGGGACACTTTTTGGTTACTGGGTTTGGAATGATGGCCTCTTTTGTGTGGTTTTTAAGCAGTCACGTATCTGTTTCACCAATACTTACCTTGCCATGATAGACTAAGAGTAGAACCGTCGGACATTTCCAACATTGATGGACTCAAGAAAGTGATCTCCATCTAAGGTGGCGAGGCAGATGGCGTATCTCGGCAGTACTTCCTTGATGACGTAAGGTCCCTCCTAGTTAGGCTTAAACTTCCCTCTCAGATCGCTGTGGAGAGAAGGGAAGATTTTCTTCAACACAGTATCTCCCACCTTTAGATCTCGACCGCGGACATGTTTATTGTAGGAGCGTGCGATTTACCCTTGGTAAACTTGGGTATGCCACAAGGCCAGTAGCCTTTTCTCGTCCAGAAAGTTCAATTGGTCAAAGTGGGATCTCTCTCTCTCTGCCTTAGGTAGAATAGATTCAAGGAGGACTCAGAGCGAGGGTACCTCAATCTCTACCGGCAAGACAACCTCAGTTCCATACACAAGGGAGAATGGTGTTACCCCTGTAGCTATACGGATCGACATTTTGTAGGCCCACAATGCAAAGGGTAGCATTTTGCTCCAATCTCGATAGGTGACCACCATTTTCTCGAGGATGCAGATGACTGTCTTGTTGGCAGCTTTTACGGCTCCATGGGTTTGAGGTCGATAAGGTGACAAGCGATGGTGCTTGATTTTGTACTACTCGCAGAGGGCCCTGATGCACTTGTTCGCAAAGTTGGTGTCATTGTCTGTGATGATATCCTTGGGAAATCGACAGACAAAATTACTCCTGATGAATTTCTCGACGTGACTAATCGTGATGTTCGTGTATGATGCGACCTCCACCAATTTGGTGAAGTATTCAATAGTGACCAAGATGAATCGATACCTGTTTGAGGCACTCGGATTAATCATTCCGATGACTTCGAGGCCCCAGGTGGCGAAGGGCCAAGGAGTGGTCATGCAGTGTAGATCAATGGCAGAAGCGTGTATCAGACTAGAGTGTTCCTGACACTTGTATCACTTCTGAACATGCTTGCAATAGTCTAATTCCATAGTGGTCCAAAAGTATCCTTGTCGTAACATTTTCTTAGTGAGCATGTGACCATTGACATGGGCACTACATACTCCCTCGTGGATCTACTTTATGATATTTACTGCTTCGCTCTTAGTAAGGCACTTGAGCAAAATGTTGTTGAATGATCACTTATAAAGGCATTCCCCGTAAATGATGTAGCTTGTTGCTAAACATTGAATAGTTGGCCTATCCTCTCTGGATGTCCCCTCGAGGAAAGCTCGAGTCTCGAGGAAGTTCTTGATATCTTAGAACCAAGGTGGATCATCATCTGGCTTTGTAGGTTCCTCAATCTAGAGGCAGAAGGCCAGCTCATTCCCCTACTCAATCATGATCTGCTTCATCACAACACCATACATGATTTCTACCATTGACTCCAAAGTTGCTAATGTGTTGAGAAAGTGATTCCTTATTCGTGGGACGTAGGAGAACGTGACATCCTTAAAGCATGCAATCAGATCCTCGAGGTGCTCGTGGTAAGGGATCAGTTTCTCATCCTTCTTCTTCCAATCTCCATTCGTCTGGCATATGATCAATTACAAATAGCCAAATACACTAGGGCATGTTATGTTTAGATCGAGAGCTTCCTGCAGTCCTGCTGCATAGGTCTCATATTCAACCATGTTATTTGTGCATGGGAAGTTGAGCTTAATGGGGACTGGTAAGTGCGATCCTTTTGGTGAAATCATAATAACGCTGACTCCCTGACCCTCGACATTTGTTGCCCCGTCAAAGTGAATTACCCATGATTCTTCTGCTTCCTCAGTATTGTCTTCTGTCATGAATAGGATGTCCTAATCAAAATTTTCAGTTTTCAAAGGCTCATAATACGGCAAAGGATTGTCGTTAAGATGATCAGTGAGTGCCTACCCCTTGATCGATTTCTGAGTAATGCAGGTGATGTCAAACTCAGACAATAAGAGTTGCCACATGCAGTTCGTACAGTGAGAGCCAGCTTCTCAAATAAGTGCTTCAACGGGTCCATTCGGGCTAGGAGTAGAACAAATTGGGATAGCAAGTAATGTCGGAGCCTTTGAGTGGCACATACAAGAGCTAGGCATGCTTTCTCCAAATAAGAATAACGTGTCTCGTAATCGATAAACTTCTTGCTGAGATAGTAGATAGCCTGCTCCCTTCTTCCCGTCTAGTCATGCTACCCTAAGAAACATCCCATTGAAACTTTTGTCGTGGAGAGATACATTAGGAGTGGTCTCCCTGGCTTGGATGGTACTAACACAGGTGGATTGAGTAGGTAGCTTTTGATTTTATCGAATGTTGCCTGACAATCATTGTTCCATTCAACGAGTGAATTCTTTCATAGTAGCTTGAAGATAGGCGTGCAGATAGGCGTGAGCTGCGCAATAAACCACCTGATTTACTATAGTATCCTGCCCAAGAACCCTCTAACTTCTTTCTCAATAGATGGTGGCAGCATTTCAATGATGGCCTTTACTTTGACTGGGTCGACTTCGATACCTCTCCTGCTGACGATGAATCCTAACAGTTTTCTAGACATAGCGCCAAATGCGCACTGTCATGGATTTAGACGAAATAGATACTTTCTTAGCCTCTCAAACAGCCTCTGGAGATTTATTAAGTGATCACTTCGCTCCAGTGACTTGGCTATCATATCATTGACATACACTTCAATTTCTCAGTGCATCATGTCGTGAAACAGTGTAATCATAGCTCTCCCGTATGTTGCCCCACCATTTTATATCCCAAATGGCATGACTCGATAGCACAAGGTTCCCCAGTGGGTGATGAACGCCGTCTTTTCTCGGTCGGCCTCTGCCATCTTTATTTGCTTCTATCCGGAGAATCCATCCATGAATGAAAGCATCCCGTGCCTAGGAGTGTTATTGACCAAGATGTTGATATGCGGCAACGGAAAATCGTCCTTCAGGCTCGCCTTGTTGAAGTTGCAAAATCAATGCGCTTGCAGACTTTTCCATCCTTCTTATGTATCGGAACGATGTTGGCTAGCCACTGGGGGTATTTAGATACCATGAGAAACCCTACGTCATACTGTTTAATGACCTCATCCTTGACCTTCAGCATCCACTCTGGTCAAAGACGTCTTAGCTTCTGCTTGACCAGCTTCATATCAGGGTAGAGCAGCAACTCATGCTCGACCAAATCGGTATCCAAACCGGGCATGTGCTCGTACGACTAGACAAAAATGTCTTGGTATGACTGAAGGAAATCGATCATGCTTTTTCTTTCTTCGAGAGATAATGACATTCAGATCTTGGTAATTCAGAGAATCTCCTCAATCCCTAAATTGATATCTTCTATTTCTTCGACAATGCGGGTTGGGCCATGCTCAAAGTCGATAAGCCAGTCAAGGAGCTCATTGGGGAGCTCCTAAAAAGGGACATCCTCGTCCAGACTCGTAATTCCTACCTCTTCTTATATTTCTACAAGAAAGGGGTCGATTTCACGTGGGACGAGTATTTTGATTAAGGCATCTTTTTATGAAATTTTATTCAAAATTTTGAAAGACAATATTTTTGGATTTAGTATTTTCTCTATGTTTTTAAAATTTTTGTTTTCTTCGAAAACGAGCCCTTGGCAAAGCGGGTCCCTATATATACACAGTATTGCCTGCCAAGAGCTTATCTCACTTTTTACAGGTTTTTTTTTTTTTTGAAAATGCATGTTGAATTTTAGGCTACTTGCCGCTTCCAGAGTTTGGGGAAAAGATGCCCAATTGCGTACCTGAGATGCCGCTCTTTTACCTGTTTGGATGGGGGGTGCTGACTGATACGGCTCTTCAGAGTTAGCTTCCATCATGTTGATCCCAGGTTCGTCTAAGATTATGTCCTTAGACATCAACATAGTTTTGTGGTGATTTACCATAAGGGGAGATTGTTCAGGTAGGGAACATCGCTCGTCAAAGAGAGACAACACGGCCAGGTCTATTTCTAGGCTGGGAGGGATAATCTGGGGATTGGTGGGTGAACAGGTGCCGTGTGTTTACGTGGGGTTAGTTGGGTCACCCCATTCCGATCAATTTTTTCAAGCCTAGTGCTCACAAATGAATCTCTAATGTGAGGCCTGGGAAAGGGCTTCTCCTTTAACTTGATTCCCCGAGCACTAGCAGTCGCTGCGGCTTGAGCTTTCTCTTTGGCCTCTCAGACCTCTTCCTCCATGGGCTTGTAACCAAATCCAAATCTAACTATCTAACTATCCTTGGCTGTGACAGGCTCTCTTCTACCTTGCAGTCTGGGCCCAAGTCCTCTTGCTTTTTTATAACCCCATTTATGGAGCATTACCACTGCGGCTTCCATTGCTCCGCCGATTTTTGGAATGATGCCATCCATAGGCTCCAAGAGTACTGTTGATGCCTCGTACTCAAAATTGTGGAGGTTGATATCTTCAGCTGTGTGCGAGACTTCAAACACTTTTGACTTCTCAATGCTATTGGTGGCCTTTTCCTTCTCACTGTGCCCCTCACCTATGATGGTGATAATCTTATGCCCAGACATAAATTTGAGTTTTTTATGCAATGTGGATGGGATCGCTCCAACTTCATGCAGCCATGGGCGCCCTAACAATAGATTGAACAAGGATTTAATGTCCATTACTTGAAATAATATGGAGAAGGCCATCGACCCAATCAATAGCTCAAGGTCAACTTCTCCCATTATCTTTCTTCGTGTATTGTCGAAGCCTCGGGCACTAGTTCTCGTAGGTCTCAACATGCAAGGATCTACCCCAATCTTGGTGGCGGTTCTTAGCGGGCATATATTCAAAGCAGAACCATTATCAATTAACACCAAGGGGATTATCATGTTTCTATACTCCATAACAATATTAAGGGATTTTGAGTGACTACTTCCCTCATTCCCATAAATCGGCATCTGAAAATGAAATGATATTTGGAGCCATCACTTGACCAATTATCTGCCTAACCTCATTTGGGCTCACCGGATGCAATATGTGTGCATTCTTTAACGCCCCCAATAAGGCTTGAAAATGGAGTGGGGATGTCATTAATAAATCCCAAACTCT
Source organism: Chloranthus sessilifolius (assembly GCA_021018995.1). Classification (NCBI taxonomy): domain Eukaryota; kingdom Viridiplantae; phylum Streptophyta; class Magnoliopsida; order Chloranthales; family Chloranthaceae; genus Chloranthus; species Chloranthus sessilifolius. Next base: position 72,437,335 of record CM037597.1, on the reverse strand, counting down.
GATATGAGTAGGCATTCTTCTCAATTAAGTCTCTAGTATATGTTCCCGACTAATTTTTTCAAAAGGGTTTATGGCGCTGTCCTTTTTTCCCTCTGGTTAGGTTTGTGTTACTGCTGATGCTTTCGACTACTTCAAAATCTTCTCAGATCTTGTGACAAAGTCTACTACCCCCTCTCTACTACTGCCAGTGTTTACATATGTCTAGTTATAACTCAGTGGTACCTGATGAGGATTGTAGGTTGGTCCCGAAATCTGAAACAGAGTAACTGCTGGTATCTGGTGACTTGTACTGATGGCTCAAGAAGGGTGGGCAAGAGTTGTTTAACTTCGGTGACAGATGGGTGGGTGGTAAAATTGGGCTAGGTGGGGGTGGCAAAGTTTGTGGATGTTTGCACCGGGGGTAATGGGGTAGGAGTGGGCCATTGATAGTTGATAGGTACTGGTGGGGGATGGGGGACTTGATGGGCTATTGGGTAATTGATCGGGGTGGCAGTGTATGGTTGATATGCATTAATTTGCACATAATTGATGGGTGTGGGTGATGGAAAATAAGTCTTAAGATCTAAGGGTTCAAGTTGTGGTGCTGGGTTGGGCAAATAATCTGACAAATTCAAGGGTTCAATCACCCCAATACTCCTCTCTTCGCGATGCCTTTGCAGCGGTGCCACATAAGTTTCCCTGTCACTGATATAATCTAACAAGTCAAATTCAAACTCTTCCTCAAAATCCTCTATCATCTCGATGGTGGGTCTGGCACCTGCTCCTCCAGTAGGGTGTGGGGGTAATGGTACCTGATGTATATTTGTATGTTGGTTCACTTGGGAAGGTCCAGGTGGAATGATTTTCTTAGCATCAATTAAATCTGATATCGCATGCTTCAGTAGGAAGCAGTGATCAGTCGGGTGACCCGGACCATGATGAAAATTACAGTGAGTATTGGGGTCCTAATTTTTTGGGATTGGATTAGGAGGAGGTTGCGGTTAGAGGGTGGTAACTAGTCCCTTATCTGTTAGTAAAGGATTAAGTACATTCAAAGATTGCCCTAAGGGCATAAAAACTCAATCGTAGCGGGTTCTCCTCTGCTCTTGAGTCATCTGCATCCCCTATCCATTCCGTATTCTCTGTATTAGCTCAGTTTTTATTGCTGTTGGCTGGGCTGCCTTAAATTAGAATGGGGTTATATTATTATTGGGCCTGGTGTTGGCAATGCTCTAAACATCAGTCCCCACTCTTTTCTTGTTTCTCTCCTCTGAGAACCTCCTAACTCCACTGGTTCCATAAGGAACGCTCTTGCTTAGGCGACCCTCCCTGATAACATCTTCACAAAGATTTGTGTTCCTCACCAAATCAGCAAAGTTAGACTGCTACTGGTATACAAGAAAGTCTGAGATCACTAGCAAAGTGTTCTTGGAAATCATTTCTATTTGCTCGTCATCAGGTATCCTATTTCTAACCTGAGCTGCCAATGCTCTCCAACGCCCTAAATAATCGCTAAAGGTTTCATTCGAGTTGTGCTTCAATCGGTCCGAATCTGACCTGTGCAGTTCAATGTCTATATTGTAGACATATTGTTCTTGAAATAAATGCATTATGTGTTTTCAGGTATTTATCATAGATGGTTCTAAGGATGAACCACCTTAAGGCTAAACCAGTCAAACTTTTTTTAAAGAACTTTATTAATAGTCTTTCATCCCCTCCATACTGGTACATGTCCCCACAATAAGACTTGAGGTGTGCTATGGGATTATCGGTGCCATTATACTTGTCAAAAGGTGGCATTTTAAATTTTGGAGGCAAGGGGACCTCCGCAAATAAACACAAATTCGAGAAGTTCGTGGCCTTGATTTCAGCACCACCCATCTTAACAACTGCTTCTAAATTTTGTCAAGCTGTTCTTTTAACTGCTCTGATTCCTTAGACATGTGGGCCATTTTTTCAGCAGTCGGTTGGGCTTCACTCTGGGCTACCAGGGGTGGGGAATTATAGGAGGAGGGTTAATGCTGATCAATGCCCCGGCAAAAGCACCACTGTTCCTAATCTCATCCTCTTCATACTGCTGGTCTACATAAGGTGCAGTGAGAGCGGGGATTCTCTTAATTATGCTGTATGGACTGGATGGGAATGGTCTGCATGGGGGTTGGGTGAGTCCATTGAATGTGAGGGAAGGTTTGTTGGGTGATGGGATGAGTGGAAGTCAGATTTTGGGGTGGGGTCTAATGAGGTTATTAGGCATGGGGAAAGGTTTGGAATTGACTGTGGGATGTAGGGATGTGGGTGAATTGGGTTTGATATAAGGTATGGGATTTAACTGGGTATGAGGGTTGTGGGTGAGTCAAATTTTGGAGGAATTGTGAAGGGTACGGGTGTGAGGCTCCAAGGTTAGGGCCTTCATGGGCTTGGGTTTGGGTCATGAAGCCTTAGGAGGGTTAGACTATAAAGGTTTGGCCCGTGCGTCCTTGGGAAGGTTGGGCCACAAAGCCTTGGTCATGATAGGTCTGGCCCAGTGGGCCTTGGTGGGTCAGGGTTATGGGTCATTGATGGATCTATGTCATGGGCCTTTGATGGGTCTGGGCCAGGGCTTGAATGGTCTGGGCCATGAGCCCTTGGTGAGTCTTCATGGGCCCTTGGTGGATCTGGGCCACGGGCCCTTGATGGGTCTGGGCCATAGGCCCTTGATGGGTATGGATGATGGAATTTTTGGCCATTGGGCCTTGGGGTATGTGGGTAATGGGGGTTTGGATGGTATGGAAGATGGGGGGCTGATGGGGTTATGGGGGGAGGAGGAATGGAGGCTTGATAGGGTTTTAGGTGGATCCATGAATGTGTGGTATGGATGAGAGGGGATGTGTTGGGAAGCTTTCCACCTAGTGTAAGCTTAGACCATCTCCTCCATCATTGCCATGGAAGGGGGATCGAATGGAGATGGGGTATTAGTGAATGAAGATGGATTAGGCATGTATGGGGAGGATGTATGGGGCATAGATGTGGAGGATGAGAGAGGAAAGGTGGTCATGTCCCCGATAAAAATGGGCATGACCTGGGTAGATGGAGGGATGTATGGGCGATCGGATGCGGCATGGATAGATGTGGGTGGATTGGGTACGCGTTGGGCAGATGAAAGATAGTGTATATTGGTGAAAGTGGAGGATGCGGATGGGTTTTGAATGGGTGTGGATGGAAGGTGAGATGGGTTGGGAATGGCCATGGATGAAGGCATGGCTTGTGAAAATGGGGATTGGGGGGTTGGATTTTGGATATTTTTGGAGGTGGTAGATGGAAATATAGGAGCATTGAAGGGTCTGGTGACTGTGAATGGGGATTGAGTGAGGAGGATGGATGTGAAAACTTCTTCCACAGGAGAATGAGTCGGGGAATGTGGCGTGGATGAGTCGGGATCGGCATAGGCCGGGTCTATAGCCCACGACATGGCTTAGTGTCGGGTAGGGTACGGGTGCCTCGAGTGGGGCCCGTAAAGCTTCCTCCTTCCCCTACGGGATGGCAGAGGGTATGACGATGGCGTTGCACCGACACCAACAAAACTCTATTTTTTGGGATTTTTTTTAGTTTAATTTTTTAAAATTTTTATAAGTGAAAAGATTAAGGATTTCGGGGCCTTTAGAATTCCCTTTTCAGGTGGCTCTCGTACCCTAAATAGGTCTTACGGCAAAGGCTCCAAAGCACTTCAGAAGAATAAAAGGTAAACCCCTTGATCTATTGAAGGCACAAAAACCAATGCAAACAACCTGATCTCCCAAAGCGAGTAAAAAAGAAGCCACATTCTCTTGACTGGCAACGGCGTATTTGGTGTCAGAAATTGCGAGGCCCAAATAAAGGACTAAAACTACTAATCGGGGAGTTTAGGATGTGAAACAGGCCTTAGATTTGGGCTGCTACTATCTAACACAGGGCTGGAGCAACTATTAGATGCGCCAGGCAAAATTGCTCAATATTTTACACTGGCACATGTATTACTGGTGCCAGAGTAAATCTGGGGCTTTTTGGCTTGGCGCGAGTATTAGTGGCGCCAGGCAAAAGTGGGCTTTGACAGTTTATGACAGCAGAGATTTCAGCCCGAAATGAGTCTTCTAACTTGGTTTTTCTAGAGGCTGTGCTTCAGAGGACTGACTAATTTAATGAATCGGATCTCTTCCTCACCGAACCTAAGGGTTACAAGGCCGGTGCGAGTCCGCGAACGCTCACTTTTCCCCTTTAAGTTTGATAACAAGAAGGTTACCCACCCGATATACCTTAAGTGCAAGCACTTTCTCAAGTACTAGGTGGGCTGGGACTTTTCCGGATCATCACCACTAGGGGCTTCCGCAGTACTAAGACCCGGGAGATTGTATGTGTGCCTAGAATAACCCAACCCATAAAAATGTACCCCGCAAAAATTGATTAAGTCCCCTTTGTTGGTTCAATTTTAATTTTCACTTTTTAAGGGAGTTTGCTTAGAGTTCAAAGACTGGGGGTGATGATCCCGTGCTGCCTCTACGGGTCGGTGTCCACTGTTTGTAATATGATTGCGGAAATTAAAGGCGCAAGTAGGCCCACCAATCGGCTAAGGCACTGAAAATTATGTAAAAATAAAAGAAATTAAAGGACAATGCAAAAGTAGACCCGCCAATCGGCTAAGGTACTTAAAATCACGAAAATATAATGAATTTTAAGACGGTGTGCAAGTAGGCCCACCAATCGGCTAAGGCTCATAAATAACATAAAAGTAGGAGTGAGAAAGTGACATAATCGGAGGGGTGAGTAAAAAAAATAGTAAAAAATACCAAAAATAGGTTAGAAAAATAAAAATAAATGGCCAAATTCAAGGGAAAGCTCTACTAGCTAAGTCCCTAGCAGAGTCGCCATCTATGCAACCGTGGGAATCGAGACGATCCCATCGCGACAATGCACACTCGTAAAAATTAAAGAGTCGCCACCCGGAGCTTTTGTTGCCTTGGGAAACCCAAATCAAATTTAAAGAGCACCGAAGTGTCAAAAATTGACTCTGAATTCGGACTACGCCGATGGCTCTTGGGTAGGAGCTTCAGTTATCAATTAGGAAGGTATTAGGCACCCAATAAACCCGCTTAATGTGGTCTCTACTAATGGCCAAAACAAAAATGGCATAAAAGAAACAAAAAAGCCTTCCTCTTACTTTGATGGCATTCAAATCCTATTTGTGCCCCTCCATTCCTACTGAAAACTCGACGGCGTAATGGCACAAATGAAAGGATGGAGGAAGAATCAAAGAAGGTAGAGGAAAAGAGGAGAGAGCCGGAGCTCTCGGGCCCTTATTGCACCACTGTGGAGCCTTGCGTAGGCTTACTTAAGTGAGCTTTAATGGCTTGTATGGTGAGAATCGGGGTTCTAGCTCCTAGGGTTTGGTAGTTAAGAAGTGGAGAGGGAAGTCTAGGGGGTAGCACGCACTTAAACTAAGGTTTTTAGATGAAAGGCTAAGGTCTAAATATGGTTTGAAGGTTCTAAAAATTTATATGAAAAAGTGCACTAGAGGAGAGAGAGAGAGGTTTCTTAATTTCTATTTTGAGAAAATTTTCAAGCCTCCTTAAAGGGGGAGGGTACCTATCTATTTATAGGAAAAGGAGAGGTTAGGAGGATGTTTAAAGGCTAAACTAGGTTAAGAATTAGGTAATCTAGCCATCAAAGGTTTCCTAGGGTCTTTGGAACCTTGAAATACATGAAAGTTAGCTCCAATGGTGGATGATGGGTTGAAGCTTTAAACCACATAAAGGGTTACAAATAGATAGGAAATCGGTGCAACAGAACAAGCAAAACATACCCCAATGATGAAGATGGTTAACAAGTCAAACCCTAATCATAAATTTCGAGGCAAAAACCCACAATCACTATTAATAAGCCTGGTGCAACTAATAGATGCGCTAGGCTTAGGAACAGTAAAAAAGTGTTCCACAGGATTTTGGGAAGTAGGCTGCCCAAGGTGGGACCCACCTATTAGCTGGCGCAACTATTAGTGGCGTCAAGCCATTTCTGGGGAGAAATGACTTGGTGCATCTAATAGATGCACCAAAACCCTAGGAGGGTCCTCCTCAAAACCCTGAAATGCCCTCGATCTTCGGAATGCGATATCTTCTTGCGTATAGTTTCAATTTTGGTGATTCTTAGCTTGTTGGAAAGCTGAGGACTTCTAGTTTTCAAATGTATAAGATTCGATCACAATAGAAGATCACAGTTAGTCCCAATGCACCACTCTTTATCTATTGCTCAGAAAAGCTAGGTTTAGGTTCGGAATGGTTTTTAAGGGTCGGGATGGGTTTGTAAGGTTTCGAGAAGGTTCCTAAGAGATCTGGGGTGATTCCTAAGGGCTTAGGATGGCTCCTAAGGTTTTGGTAAGGTTCCTAAGGGTTCCATACATGCCATCAATCGCTCAAAAGTGCGCTTCTCTCGAAATGTGTTTCAATCGAGCCTTGGGGCCAAATTTGGGTGTCTACAGACCCGAGTCAAACATTTGACCTAAGTAGTGTGGTCTCAAACCCTACTTGTGGTGGTTTGAGTTACACACCAAACACATTAAAGCCTAACCCGTACACTGTGTAGAGTGTATGCATGTTTGTTGCACACAAACACTCGAACCCGATAACCCAACCTGTCACGTGGCATCCAACCAAGTATATGTATTTGGCAAGACATACAACACACGCTATGAGGTTTTAGAATGTTTTATTTTTATTTTAGAAGTGTACAATTGGTGTTAGGGAATGGTAAAATTAATTGGGCCAACTATTTGAGCCGACTTTGGGCCTCAACTAGAACCTTTGAGGAAGTTGCAAATACCCAAATTGTGCATACTAAAGTCGCACCGAAACCAATGCTCTTTTAACTGGATGAGTGTTTGAAATAAATAAATTAGAGAAATGCATGTGGTGTGAACAGTGTAGGTATCGAATCGAAATTGTTACATGAGAATCTGTGAGGCCATTGTCGATAAAAAGATTTAGTAACAAGTGAAGATTTGACCATTTTTGGCCTTTGATAGAAAACCCATGCACCGACTCACTGTGTGTGTGTCTAACACAAAATACAACCCATGGGTTAAAAAGGGGGAAAGTGCATAAGGATTTCCCTTGGTTGCAAAACTCATTTGAGTATTAATTGAGAGAGGAAAGAGTGAGAGAAAGAGCCTAGGGAGATGAATTCCATCACATTGCCATTCCTACACCCAAATCATTGTTGATCTTCTTCTCAACTTCTTGTTTATTGTTTACAGCGAAAAGGCATGGATCTTTGGTGTGGTTTCAATTTTAGAGTGTGAGAGAACTCGATCTCTCCCAAACCCTCTTTGTTTTAGAAGCCCTAACCTTTAGGTCCTTATTCTAGCTTTTTCTTCTTCAAGAAGAACCGTGGTCATTAAGACGGCTAGAGACTTTTATTTGCGTCTGTTACGATCGTGAGAAACAAGGGTTCAAATCCATTGGGCGTGTGTGGTAACAATGTCGTTATTCCTGATAATCGCTCATCTTGCACATCGATTTCACTAGTCTTGAAGGTAAGATTTATGTATTCTAGTGTAGAATCAGTTTGAATTTGATTCACGGAAAATTGGGCATGATTGCAAGTGATTTGGGGAAGATATGATTTGAATGAAAATGGGTTTGAGAAGATAAACCCTTATGACTAATGAAATCTGTCAAATTCGATTGATCGAAATGAAATTCGATCGATTGATTTTTACAAGAGATTAAGAAGTTCGATTTGTCAAGAAATTTGATCGATTGAAATGAAATTCGATCAATCGAATTTGACAAAGCTTCCAAACACTACTTCGGTATTTTAGACATAACTTTCGACCCTAAACTCGGAATTATATGATTTTTATGGCGTTGGAAAGACGACAACAAAATATATAACTTTTGTGAATTGACCAACTCATGAATTAAATGTTTGAAAAGTCAAAAATTAGGAGAAACGTTGCATCAAAATTCTAAGTTAGAATGAACAGTCCATTTTCGCCTTATTTTAAGAAGACACTTAAAACATGTCTAAGTTATTAGTGATTAGAGTTAATCCTTGATGCATCATCATATATTTATGATGTAGATTGAGGGCGGAAATCCGTCAATAGGACTTTGCTTGGCTTTGCGCAACTACGAGGTTAAGGTGGGGAAAATTCCATACACACTTGTATTTTTTATTTAAACCCACATATGCTTGATATGAACCAATGAAATGTGATACGTTTTGATTTGAACATAAATTAGTATTGGAACTCCTTGCAATTGAAACCTTGGATTTTTGAAAGTTATTATGTAATTGAATATTTTCAATGTTTGAAATACTCAATAGTTTTGAATTATTGAATCTTTGACATATTGGTTTGTTTTGGGAATTCATTGAAATGTTGAATCAAGTAATGATTTTCGTCTTGGACATCGTATTTTAGCTTTCGTAAATCATGTAAAGAATTTTATTTTTGAAGATCATTTGTGTGAGTTTTACAAGTTTTGAAGTGAACCCAGACGTTAAATTTGAAGCAAATGTGAACTTTAAATTGAATCCAAATCGAATATGTATATAAATTTGAATTTGAATCAAACTATAAGTTAAGAAAATTGAAGTGGACCACTATAGGATAATTGTAAGAATACTGTGGATCGCTATGAGTGGATTATCTATGCATGTGTGGACCACTATGGGCAGATTATATGGTACATTGTGGGCCACTAGGACGGAATCGAACCGGCACGGCGGCTAATCTGAATCGAACTGGTACGACAGTCTCCGTGAATCGAACTGGCATGGTGGGATACCCGTGAATCGAATCAACATGGCGGCTAACCGTGAATTGAACTGGTATGGTAGTAAATCCATGAATCGAACCGGCACGACGGTTAAACCCATGAATCAAACCGACAGGATAGGATATCCGTAAATCGACTATGTAAGCTAGGTAAGAATGTAAAAGACAAGTAAGTGAGTCCATGTAAGCTATGTAAGACGTGTAAGTGTGTGAATCGAACAGGCACGGCGGAAGATTCGTGAATCGAATTATATAAGATAAGTACGAATGTGTAAGGCATGTAAGTAAGCTATGTAAGAAAGATAAGACGTTTAAGTGAATGTGATTCAAACTCAGTGAATCAAAGATAAGAAATATTTTTGATAAGAATCAATTTCGGTTTTGATAAGAAAATGTCTTTGAAATCAGTTTATCCTTCAAATCAGTCTTGATTTTTATAAGGAAATGTCCTTGAAATTTGTTTGCCTTTGAAATCGGTTTCAGTTTTGATAAGAAAATTTCTTTGAAATCAGTTTTTTCTTGAAATTAGTTTTGATTTTTATAAGGAAATATCCTCAAAATTAGTTTGCCTTTGAATTCAGTTTCAGTTTTGATAAGAAAATATCTTTGAAATCAGTTTCAGTTTTGATAAGAAAATGCTTTTGATATCAATTTCAATTTTATAGGGAAAAATGACTTTGAATTCAGTTTCTATTTTGAATATGAAAATGTTTTGATCTTGTCTTTGAATCTATGCATGTGATGAGATATATATTGGTATCAGTTTTCTCTACTGAGCTTAGTTGTTAGCTCACCCCGACTCTACGTCACAGGTATAGTGCTTGCCAGGGCATCAGACTTGAGGATTGAGGACTTTAAGGATTTGTAAGAATTTTGGGATTGTAGATTTAGTGCATTGTGGATTTGGCATGTTCGGGCTTGGTACATTCATGATATTATACATGCATTGTACACCACTGTTGGGTGATGGTTAATCATCACTGGTGGTTTATTTTAGTTTACTGCTCATGTTGGATATTAGAACTAGAGATTTTATTCATGCCATATGTATTATCTACTTTGATTTCTTCATGTATGTGGATGTGCCAATTAAATTCTGTATCAGATTGTGATCTACAATTTGGCAGTCTGAGTTTTCCCAATCGATTTTGGTGTGAGGTTAAAATATATATATATATATCTCAGAAAATTCTGGTTGGGAAAATCAAGGCTATGACACATGAGGTTGGATTTTCTTTCGATCAGTAGTGTATACTAGTTAGAATAGATTAGATATCAGAGGTTCCTCAAGAGCAATTGACAACTGCAATTGAGTGCTAAAGATTAGTGTAGATATCTGTAATTTCTCTGGACCAATTGATGACTGCGGCTGAGGGGTGAAGGATATATTTTACTTTGCTTTCTAAATTAGATTTTCTTTGCTTTGTAAACATCTCCAGGTTTTAATTTGAATTGACGACTCAGGTTAGAATTTGCAGATTTGTGTAACGGTTTTTACTTTTCCATCTTCAGTTTGCTAGAGTTTGATTGACCCCCAAATTTCTAGTTAATTGTTGATTAGATTAACTCTGTGTTGATAGGATCTTAGACTTGATTGATGACCAATGCTAGGAGACTAGAAATATGGTGTAACAGTACTATTTATTTTCATAAATATCTAAAAGTTGAAGATTGAGATTGAGGACCTTAATCAAAAGAAGGAGGTATTTTTATGCACTTTAGTTTAGAAAATCATTCTTTATTCATATTACTCTAGTAGATTAGGAAATCTTAAAGATAAATAAAAGTTTTTAAGATAATAATTTAGATAGAAGATAGAAATAGGAATTAATAACATAATGAACTTCCTCGTTGGAACGATCCTATACTATGCTATAATTTCCATTATGCGCTTGCAATAGGTTAAGACTTGAATTTAATATAATTATAATGCACAAAAACAAACAAGTCAGTTGCCCCCATCACTGATGATGGCTCTAGGGGTCCTAAATCTAGAGAAAATATTTTCCTTGATAAATTTGAGGACAACCTTGTGATCATTTGTCCTTGTGACAGTTGCTTCCACCCATTTGGAAACATAATCGACAACCTCAAGGATAAAATTGTATCTCATTGAAGGAGGAAAAGGTCCAATAAAATCAATTCCCCATATATCAAACAACTCTACAACTAGGATGCGTTGCAGTGGCATTGAATTTCTCTTTGAAATGCCATCCATCCTCTGACATCTTAAACAGGCTTGGTAGTGTGCATGGGCATCCTTGAACAAGGAAGGCCAATAAAACCCACACTGTAGCACCTTTGTCGCGGTCTTTTTCTGACTAAAATAACCCTCACAGGCATTTTCATGGCACATGCTAAGAATACTGTGGATGTCACTATGAGGGTCACACTTCCTAATGACTTGGTCCGCATAATACTTAAACAAGCATGGATCCTCCCAGAAAAAATATTTGATTTGTGAGAAGAACAAATCCTTGTCCATTTTGTACCAGTGGGAAGAGATCCTACCTCCAACAGGTAGTTGACTATGTTGGTAAACCAGGGGACAACTGACTGGATGACAAATAATTGGTCATCAGGAAAAGAATCTCTTAATGGTGTAGTAGCACACTCCTCAACTAAAATCCTGGACAGGTGAGCAGCCACCACATTTTCTACTCCTTTTTTGTCTTTGATTTCAAGATCAAACTCTTGCAGTAGGAGGATCCATCGAGTTAACCTTCGCTTTGATCTTTCTTAGTCAGTAGGTACTTGAGAGCAGAATGATCGGTGAAGACTACAAATTTAGACCCAAGTAGATAGGATCTAAATTTGTCCATAGAAAGCACTACTGTCAGAAGCTCCTTCTCAGATGTTGTATAATTCCGCTGAGCTTCTATTAGTGATTTGTTGGCATAATAGACCACACTAGACAGTTTATCTTTCCTCTGACCCAAAATAGCACCCACAACTAGGTCTGATGCATCACACATTAATTCAAAAGGTAGGGAGTAGTCAGGGGCTTTGATCACAGGAGTAGTAGTTAAACATTTCTTCAACACCTCAAAAGCATCAAGACATTCAGCATCAAAATTAAATGGCACATCCTGACACAGCAGGTGGCACAGAGGTTTGAAAATTTTACTGATATCTTTGATGAACCTTCTATAAAATCCTGTATGTCCTAAGGAAGACCTGATTTGTTTGACTATTTTTTGTAGGGGCAAGTGTGAGATTAAGTCAACCTTTGCTCTATCAACCTCAATGCCTCTAGGGGAGAGCACATGGCCAAGCACAATGCCTTAGTTAACCATGATATGGCTTTCCTCCCAGCTCAAGACCAAGTTGGTCCCTTCACATCTTTGAAGAACTAGGCTGATGTGATGCAAACACTGACTAAAATTATCCCCAAACACAAAGAAATAATCCATAAAAATCTCTAAAAACTTATCAATCATGTCTGAAAAAATTACATATATGCATCTTTAGAAGGTGGCTGGAGCATGAGACTGTCCAAACGGCATTCTCCTATAGGCAAAAGTGCTAAATGGAAATGTGAATGTGGTCTTTTCCTGGTCTTGTGGGTAAACTGGTATCTGATTGTAACCAGAGTATCCATTCAGGAAGCAATAGAATGCTCTTCCAGCCAGCCTATCCAAAATCTGATCAATGAAGGAGAGGGGGAAATAGTCTTCTCTTATCTTAGAGTTCAGTTTTCGATAATCAATGTACACTCTCCAACCAGTGGTCTCCCTAGTTGGTACTGACTCCCTAGACTCAGTAGTAACAATTGTGATGCCAGACTTTTTGCGGACCACCTGGATAGGTAAGACACACCTAGAGTCTTAAATGTGGTATATGACCCCTACATCCAACAGTTTTACAATCTCTTTTAGGACCACCCCTTGCAAATGAGGGTTCAACTTCCTCTACATTTCCCTTGAGGGCTTAGAACTCTCCTCCAAATGTATCTTATGCATACACATAGATGAGTCAATTCCCCCCAAATCTGCAATGGTCCAGCCAATTTCTCTCTTATGTTTCCTAAGGACTTCAAGTAACTCCTCTTCCTGCTCTATAGAGAGAGAGGATGAGATGATGATAGGTGGATTTTCTCTTATCCTAAGAAGGCATATTTTAATGTCTCTGGTAGTTGTTTAAGCTTCAGATCAGGTGGACATTCTATTGAAGGCAACAAAGGTGCCTTGGAGGGTTGAGGTAGGGGCAATAATGTGGGTCTCCAAATGGAGTGCTGCACTAAGCCCATAGAAGTCTCAACAATAATGCAATTTGGGGCCTCCTCCTCATGAACCTCAGTCCAAACATTCTCAAATTCCTCATAAATTTTATCCCAATCCAGCAAATTGGATAAATTCTCCTCTACCAGGTCCTCTAGTACATCCGCTGCAAAGCAGTCCTCATTGTCCAGCTGAGGTTACGTGACAACATTGTACACATTTAATTTGACCTTCATATTCTCAAATGTAACCTCCATCACCCCATGCTTGCATTGAATGCAGGCATTGGCAGTGGCCAAGAATGGCCTGCCCAAGTTCACAAGAATTGGGGTGTTACTCTTTGAAGGCTCCATGTCCAAGATCAAAAAATCAGTGTGGTAGAAAAACTTATCCACCCTCACCAACACATCTTCAACAATTCCCATAGGTCTTTTCTCGGACACAATTTGAGCACAATAGGAGTTTGGTTTAGCTCCCCAAACCTAGTGTTCATATCTTGAATATGGCGGTGGAGTTAACACGGCTCCCAAGTCTGAGAGAGCTTTGCCTATGGTGTGGTCTCCTAATGTCTGAGGGGATGGTAGCTGGTCGTGGAGTTTCACAGGTGTGGCTATTGACCTCACTGATTCAATTATTTCTGCAGTAAAGACCTTCTTGGACAAATGGATCCTTGCCTTCCTCTGTTGTGTACACAAGTCTTTGAGTAAGTTAGCATAGGCTAGGACCTGTTTCATAGCATCAAGCAGAGGTAAATTGATCTTAACTTACTTGAAGGTCTCTAGCATTTCTTCCATTCTGGCATTCCCCTTATCAAAAGGAGAGGAACCTATCAGAGCATGAGGAAATGACAGCTGTGGAACTGTTGGTACCTTAGCTGCATGCCTAGCCATCTCATCATCAATTTTTTATTTTTTTCTATTTGCTGGGGCTCATCAGTAGTCCCATTATTATACTCTTGGTGCACAATAGCAGGGGATGAGTTCTCTTCTTTCTGCACTCTCATTTTTCTCATTGTTCTCCCTGCCCACCTGGTTATCTACTATCCGACCAGACTTGAGGGTTGTGACTGCTTTAGCCTCCTCATGGGTTGAGAAGCCTTCACCAATCATGTAATGACCCTTTGGATTGTTCATGGTCTAACTATGTAGCCTTCCCGCCTCTCTTTTAGTCAAAGCATTGGAGATTTGACCAAGCTGGTCTTCAATTTCTTTATGCTTTGACTACGAGAGTTCACAGTTTGGGACAAAGAGCCCAGGTTTTGCAAGGATGATAAAACCTGTTCTTCAAAAAATGGGGCGCTAGGCTGTGGTGGGGGCAAAGCCAATTGTTGTGGCTATGGAGCTGATTGCTAGAAAGGTTGTCTAGGTGCATAGCCCTGGTGATACTATGGCTGTGGTCTATATTGCAATGCAGGCTACTACAGCTGGGGTTGTTGATAATTATCTTGTCTCCACCTCAAGTTGGGGTGGTCACTTTATTAATACCCAGCATGGTACTGCCCCTATGATTGGGCAGTATTTGCGTGCTCCATGACCAATTCAGGGTATTGACCTGTTAATGGACATTCTTCAAGTGAGTGTGTGGGGGACTGACATATCAAGCATGCCTCCTCTACTTGTGCAGGCAGTCTAGGTTGCATGACACCCATTAACTTGTCAAATTTTAAGCTCAGACTGTCCACCTTCCTTTCCAAGTCATTGGACACATTGACCTCATACATCCTTCCTCTAGAGATGGATTCTTTTACCATTTTAGATGGAATCTCAATGTCATTTCAGGACAGAGACTCTTGCTGCATGGAATTCTCATTGATGATATCAAAAAGTTCCCAAGTCTCCTCAGCTGTCTTGTGGAGGTAAGTACCCCCACATGAGGCATCCACCATATCCCTACTCTTGGGATCAATTCCTTGGAAGAAGCTCTAGACAAGCTGCCACTAAGGAATTTGATGGTGTGGACATTGCTTCAACAACTCTTTAAACCTCTCCCATGCTCCATGAAAACTTCAGTTGAGAATTGAGCAAAGGAAAGTATGTTCTTCCTCAACTGGCTGGTTTTAGACATAGGGAAAAATTTAGCCTAAAACTGGCATTGGAGATCATTCTAGGATTGTATGCTACCTGCTGGGAGGATGGAGAGCCAAGTTCTAGCTTTATCCTTTAGGGAAAAAAGAAAGAGCCTCATTTTGATGGCTTTCTCTCCCAAGCCAGCAATATTAAATGTGCTGCATAGAGTAAGGAACCCATATATGTGCTTATATGGGTCTTCTTTATTTGGCCCATGGAATGATGGCAGCATTTGGATGGTTGATGATTTGATTTCATAATTGCCTTCCACTGCAGGAAATTGAATGCAAAAGGAGGATGCATACACCCCTGGTGCATTATATTCCTTCAATGTTCTTTGTTGCTCACCCATCAAAGCTGACTCAATATTAACAGTAGGGGCTTGTGTGGTGTTCCTAAGTCGAAGGACCCTCTCTACCTCAGGATTTAATGGTTCTATTGGAGGTCTAAGAGACCTTCTACAAAGCATACACACACACAAAAACAAGTAAGGAAAGACACTACAACACACTAAAAATTTATTCACAAAAATTACTGCTAA
Source organism: Chloranthus sessilifolius (assembly GCA_021018995.1). Lineage (NCBI taxonomy): Eukaryota > Viridiplantae > Streptophyta > Magnoliopsida > Chloranthales > Chloranthaceae > Chloranthus > Chloranthus sessilifolius. The sequence goes on along the minus strand of CM037597.1, from coordinate 72,421,741 downwards.
AATTCTACTGCTGAATTTAAGGCATTAACAGAAAAGAAATTAAAAAGCAAGGGAGAGGGGTGTGCAAACCAAGGCAAACAAGCTTTAGCTACAGCTTCCAACTCTACTTTTTGCTACTGTTTCAGATCTGTAAGAATTCAAAATAAATTTAGTAGCACTTTTATTCAAACACTGATACTGTAAAAAATGAGTTTATAAACACAGAAAATAAAAACTCAGGTCTACTAATTAGATCAAAGTTCCCTAGCATCGGTGTCAAAAACTTTTTGGTTTTTATTTTAGATTGCTGATTATTTTATAAGAAAATGTTTGGCAAATATATGATGTTAAAAATAAGTCAAAAGGTGGAGTAAAATAGATGAAAGCAACAATCTAAAAACACACAGTCCTGCAAGATCCAGGCCTATTGAAGCAAGTTTTGAGAAGAAAGGGTTGTCCCATAGGGAAATCTGATCTAGAACCATAAGGGTTGTATAGTAGACCTTCAGATCCAACGACAATTCTGGCAATCCTAAAGAAAGAGAGTTTGGGGTGTCACTATCTATACTACTTTAAAAACATAAAATAAAACTAAAGTTAAAGAAGGAGATTTAGAGAAGGATGGAAATGGAGTGAGAAAATAAAGTAAAAATGATGAGAAATAGATAGCTAAGGTTAAGTCAGTAATGCAACTCAGTGTTAGAACAAGATCTGCAACATCCCTTCACTTGGCTACAAGTACAAGTGCAAGGTAGAAGAATCCAACTAACCCCTATGGTTTGGACTACTCTTAAGGCTATAATATGTCCACTTAAATGATCACAGATTATCCTAGGGAGGTGATCCAATCACAGGTGCTAAAGTTAGAACATGAACACCATTGTAGACACTATGTTTGTAAGGCTACAAGCTCATGCATTCATAGGAGCAAACAGTCCTGGAAACTCAAGTGAAACCATAAGAAATCTCAGGCTGAATGAGGACTTAGACTCAGTTGTTCATTGCTACAAAAGGCCTGCAATGATCCAACTCATAAGTCTGCAATCATTATAAAAACTCAGATCTAAACACTGATAGAGATGATGCAAAACATGGGAGAGTTTGGCTCTACAACAATCTCTCACTTGGCTACAAGCTCAAGTGTAGAGAAAAAGGATCCATCTTAGCCCTGTGATCTAGAGGAACCCTAGTGCCATACCCTGTCCACTTGAATGGCCACAGGCTATCCCAGAGGTTATCCTAATCACAGATGAAGGAGATAGAACATGAATATTATTGTTGTCACTATGGTTGTAGGGCTACAACCTCAAGCAGCCATGGGAGTATTAAATCTATATAAATCGATGTGAAAAGCACAACAAACTATAGATAAAATAGACATTAAAACTAGCATTCCATTGAATAAAGAGAACTTACGATGGATGCCCTCAAGGCAGCAGTTGTTATTCACTAAAAAGTACCACTTTTCACCTCTTAACATAGCCTTTGCTAGACCTTGAAGAAAACTAGTAACCATTTATTAAGTGTATTTTATAGTTAGCAATAAAATGTGCAGCTTAATACAAACTCCTTACTTTTTGGCCCAAAAGAGAGAATGCACTCAAAGATGACAGCTGAGACAAAGCCTGATGAAACGCCTTGGTAGTGCTCACCATGGTGACGCGTTGTTGATCATCATTGACCAAAGCCTAGCAGATAAATAAAGTTAGCAGAGAAAAGAGGAGACTGTGACCGCAGCAAGTGCAATGCACTAGAGCAGGAAAAGATAGACCTCGCAGAGTTGAGGAGCTTCCTCGCGAAGCTAAAGATGCAGTGGAAGAAGTCCTCGTGTAGATACGCCGCGCAGTCAGGAGGACAGCTGAAATGACCTTGCAAAGATCTCATAGGTTAAAACTCTCAGAATTTGCCCTCGCAAAGCTCTCGCAAAGAGTAAGCCTCAAAGCAACCGCGCGAAGAACTCAGCGAGTCCATATGTACACTGAACAGAATGTCACCTCGCGTAGTTCTCGCGTAGCTCTTGATGAGAGAGAACCCTAGAATTCTCTTCGCACAGATCTCACGCACTCTAAAGCCTTACTTTTGACTACGCGAGTGCAGGAGCATAACTACATGAGTACTTAGAGAGAGAAAGAGCTTCTGAAGCTCTACTATGCGAGAAGTCTAAGCACTCCAGATAATCTCTGCGATAGCATTACACCGCAAAGGAACTGTGCGACGAATTGAAGATTGATTGTGCGAGCAAGTACTTCCCACCAGCCAAAGGCAATTCTGTGAAGGCAAAGTAGTTGTGCGAATGAGCTAAAAGCAGACACCAGCCCCGTAAAGCACGGGCTCTCTACTTCTCAGTTTTAACTAAAAGACTTTTTGGGAATTTCCCAAGGCTAGGGCACACTTCTCGAGGCATAAACTTCAAGGCACATATCTTCAGGCATCCAAGGGTTGAAACAGTGCCACGTCTATTAGAAAAATTAGGATTAATCTCTTTAGAGCCAATGCCATTTTGACAGAGTATATAAGCTGTACTTAGAGTTTATTATTTTCATCTTTCCTTCATCCTCTATCGGCTGAGAGCTCCAGCAGCCTAGGGTTAGGGTTTAATCACGTTATTTTCCTATTTTTCTTCCCTCTTAGCTCAACACTTGCTGGCTTATCCCCCTGTAAGCAGCTAGGTTTAGTTTTGTTTTAGTCTTGTAATAGATTTGTATACATTGGGATCGTGGATGAGCAGTTGTGTATAGGCTGCAACCAAGAGACAGTTCATTGTAAGTTTTGCTGTTATCAATGAACTGCTATTTGAATGCTTAATCAAATCTATAGTTCTTATAGTTTCTTTAGATGTCTATAAGATCCATGTATTTGGGACTAGCCCATTCAGTTTCTAATAGATCTATAATTTACCATACGATTTTCCTTGGTTTGATAGGCACATGAAAAGCAATGTTAGATCTGTAGTGAGATCTGGGGAGCTTAGAGGCCTGCGGACCATGGTGGTTGTAGCAGTTTATATGTTCTTTCTCAGACCTCTGAGGTATGGATAGACCAATGGGATACCCTGTGACCATTGTAGTGGACAGAGTATAGCCCTAAGGTTGTGTCCAATCACATGTTTGAGGAGGATTCTTTTCCCCTACACATGAGCTTCTTGAGCCTTGTGAGGAGGTTTATACACTAACTGGCTCCCCTCTGTCTTACCTAATCGACATCAAATGGTAGATCTGGTCTCTTTATAGTAATTGCAGTTTAAGGCTAAGTCATTATAGGCCTTTTTTAGTAATGACCAGCTAAATCTAAAGCCTTATTCAACTTGTTGCATGGTCCTTTTTGTGGGCATTAAGTACCGTGGGGCTTGGTAAAGCACTTAGGATCTTATGGGTTGGAATACCTATCGATGTCAGCCAGATCTATGCGCAGGCCTGGGGAGCTTGTAGCACTAGCATTATATAGTGATGCAGTAGTATTCATGGCTAGAGCTGGTCCAGTAGCTGGGGAAATGATCAGTCCACTCTTCTGGATTAGACTAGTGAATTTCTGGTTTAACTAATGGGATTTGACAGACTCTATCAGATACCCTGTGACCATTATAGTGGATAGATTATAGCCCTAAGAGCGCTCCAAATGGCATGGGTTAAACTGGGAGCTTATACCTTGTTGAGGTTATTAATGGTGTCTCAGCAAGGACCACTGCAGAGACAGACTAAATCTAAGTTACATTATTGCATCATTAACTCTAACTCAACCTGCTTACTTCTCACTAATTTTTGTATTTTATTTTGGCACACTCTACCACCATCTTCCTTTTAATCATTTCTTTGGGATAGGGCTATACTTTATTTCTCTTCTTAAGTGTCAATTTAGTATAGTTGTGACACCCAACTCCCTTCCTTTAGGATTGTCAGATCTGTAGCCAGAGTTGGAGGCCTACTATTATTGCCCAATTTGGGTTCTTGATCATTTTCTCTATGGGTCAAACTCTTACTTATCAAAACTTACTATAATAGACCCTGGATCTTGCAGGACTGTGTGTATTTTAGACTTGCTGTGTTGACCCATCTCTAATTCCCCACTCTTGATTTATTCTCTCTACTGTTCTTAATAAAATAGCAGCAAGAGTCTCGAAACACAAGACCAACAAGTTTTCGGTGCCGTTGCCGGGGAACTTGATCTTTCTAGTAGACCTGAGTTGTACTATAATTTAGACTAACGAATTCTTTGTAGTTGTGTTTAATCTAGAATTAAAGTACTGCTGATTCTTTGTGGAATTTTGCAGAAATGGATGGCAGAAGAAGGAAAAAACTAGAGCTACAAGTGGAGTGTAGCTTGCTCTGTTTGCACTTTTTTTCCCCTAAATCTCATGCCATTTATGTTGAATCCCCTGTTATTTTGTTTAGTGTAAATATATGTAGTTATTTTATTATTATTTTTTTGAAATTCTTTCTGTGTGTTTGTAAGCATTTTCATTACTGTTGGTGAGTGTATGCTCGGTAGAAGGTCCTTAAACCCTGACTTGGAACCCCCAAATTCGGAGGTGGAAAGGATCCTTAGACCTAGACACACCACACAGGGCCCTGCTATTGAGACTGAACCAGCTACTATGGCTGAGAGGCAGAGGACATTGAAAGAATACAATGCACGTGGAGAGTACACCTCTCCCTTTTGCATTCAGTTTCCCTCTATTGAGGGGAACTATGAAATTAAATCCTCCACCATCAGTATGCTGCCTTCATTTCATGGGCTAAGTAAAGAAAATCCCTACAAGCATATCGATCAGTTTTTAGCACTTTGCACTACCTTCAACATGGCTGGCTTGGGGCCTGAAGCCACTAAACTGAGGCTTTTTCCTTTTTCATTAAAGGATAAAGCCAACACATGGATATCAAAGCTCCCAATCAACAACATACAGTCATTGAGTGACCTTCAAACCAAATTCCTGGCAAAGTTTGTCCCTATGAACAAAAAAAGTCAGATGAGTACAAATATTATGTCATTCACTCAGTCCTCAACTGAGAATTTTAATGAAGCTTGGGAAAGATTCTAGGAGATTTTAAAACAATGCCCTCACCATCAAATCCCAATGTGGCAGCTTGTCCAAGTGTTTTATCAAGGAATTAATGCTAAGACTAGAGATATGGTGGATCCTTCCTGTGGTGATACCTACCTCCACAAGACAGCTGAGAAAGTTTGGGAGCTGTTTGACATAATAGGGGAAAATTCCATGCAGCAGGAGTCTCTGTCACACAATGACAGTCAGATTTCAGCTAAGATGGTGAAAGAGGCCACCCCTACAGGTGGAATATATGAAGCAAAGGTGCAAGGTGATCTGGAGAGGAAGGTGGACAACCTGAGCTTGAAGTTTGGCAAATTGATGAATGTGATGCAGCCTCGGATGGTTGCATAGGTGGAGGAGGCATGTCTGTTATGCCAATCCCCCATACATTCTATTCATGATTGTCCATCTGCCAACCAATTTTTGGATTTTGTTATAGAGCATGCCAATGCTGCTCAATCCTTTGGGCAACAGCCTACTGGGTATTCTTGAAGGAACAACCCAAATCTGAGTTGGACACAAGACTCATATCCTCAACCCCAGCAACAGCAGATGGTAGCTCCTTACAGACCCCAGCACCATTTTAATCAAGGTTACCTACCAAGGTAAAATTTCCTGTTACCTGCCCCACAGTCTAACTAGTTGGCTCTGCCCCCTCAATAGTCTAAATCCTCTTCATTTGAAGAGAATATGATGGCTTCAATGCAGAATTTAGGGAGCCTGGTGCAGACTGTCAATTTTCATGGATAGAGCATCAAATATATTAAGGACCAGCTCGGTCAGATCTGTAATGCTCTGAATAAGAGGGAGGAAGGAAAATTGCCTAGTCAGCGCCTGACAAATCCGAAAGGTCAGTTTATAATTGGTGATACATCCTCTACTCAGGAGGAAGCTAGTGCCCAGTGAGCCAAATATTGGTAATAATCGTTTCATATGTATGAAAATTTTGTATTGAATTGTGTTCTTTAGAATTCTGTCATTTGAGTGTTTAGTGTGTTGTTGAATTATTTGTTTTGCATTGTTTGTGTTTGAATTATTGTGAGTGAATACATGTGTCTATGTTTCATCTGAACTTGAACTGTGTTTGTTGAAGAATGGTTGAGGTGCCCTTATCAAAATTTGCATGAAGATTGAGCTGAAAAACTAATTTAGGATTCTATAATGTTGATGAATTGATGATTACAAATGGGCATATATTTTGAATGAGTGAAATGAAGTACCTGTCTATACCTTGGTGCTCATGCACGGTGGTTGGCTGCACAATAACATGGGTGCACCAACTAATGTGCTGCACTGGGCTAACAGAGTCAAGGATGTGCAAGAATGCTTGCTCGCAGAGTTGAGGTGCTTAAATATGTTGCGCGAGCCATCCTTTGGATTCCTCACGCGTTAGAACAACAGAGCATTGGCCAAAAATGTGCCTCGCGGAGCTACCTTTTACTCCGCGAACCCAATCTATGAGTGAAGTGTGTGTTGTGTTGTTTTGCGTGAGCACCACGCGCAGTACAGTTCTGAAGCAAAATAAGGTCTCGCGCACCTAAGCCACTATTGCCAACTCCACGGAATTCACTGGGTGTCAGATACTCTACTGCGCGACGGAACGTCTCGCAGACTTCAAAACCAACTGCACGAGAAATCTACTGTGCGAGGACCTGTTGCCAACTCCGCGAACCATGGGATTTGCTCTATAAACTCAGCGAAAATCCTCATTTTCTTAATTTCTGCTGTCTGCCCTAGTATCCGGCGCACTCCACCGTAGCTCCCAGTTCTTTCTTTCTTCTCTACCTCTTAATCCTCTCCACCTAAAGCTTTTTCCTCTTACCATTTTGTTCCCTAGCACCCTCCAGTCTCTTTGAACAGGGTTCGAGGGGATTGGAGCCACTGTGAACACGTTGAGGTGGAATCCTAGCTCTCAAATCGTATGATCTCCATTCCCTCTCTGTGTTATGATTGATTTGAGTTTCAGAGAGTAGTAGGACTAAGATTTGGTGTTTCTGAGTTTACTCATTGCATTCTGCATTTTCCAAGATTTGTGAACCCTAATTTTTAAAATTTGAGCACCCATGGCCAAGAGTTCAAAATTCATTGATACATTGGCGGCTATGCTAAACCCTACTCCTAGTGGCAGCCCTGTGGCAACTAGGAAATCCCCAAGGATTGCAGAGGTCTCCACATTAGAGACCTCTGAGGTTTCCTCACCTGGGGCTGACCCTATAATTTTAAAGGAAAAGAAGAAATTTGCCCTAAAGTAGAGGGCCAAAGAGCACTCACCTGCTATGAGCCCTGGAAAATCAAAGAAGAAGTAGAAAAAGGTTAAGGTTGTGACCCCTGTGGCCTCTGAGGTTCAGGAGGAAGAAAATAATGAATACCTAAGGGTCCCTTCTGAGTTTGTGTCGACAATTCCATTGGAGGCTGAAACCATTTTTGATAAAGCTTACTTTGAGGAGCAACCAGAGACCTCTGCCTCCATTGAATATCTGACCAATGCATCTCTGCTGCCCCTGTTGAGGCCTCCTATGTAGCTGGTGTTTCCAAGATTAGTCAGATTGTTTTATCAGAATATGAGGTTGAAGACTGGTGATGATGGGAACCCAACACTGCTGGTACTGATTGATAATTTTGAAATGTTGTTTAACCAGTCTGATATTACAAGGGTACTAGGGATACCAGCTAGGTATGACCCTAAGTTTGGCTTGGGACCCCCCCTGACTACCACCATTACAAAGATCGCCAAGGAACTAACTGGAGGAATCATGGCTTCAGGGGACTCAATCAAGAAGAGAGATCTGCACCCGAACCTCAGATTCATGGATGGGGTGCTGAGGAAAAATGTGTATTGCTCGGGTCACGAGCAAGAGAGGAGGTACCCCATAGCTGATGCCCTTCTCTCATTTCACAGAAACCACTAATTGGATGTAGCCAAGTTAGTGTTTGAAGGGATTAAGGATTTGTGTGAGAAAGTGAAGGTTAACAAGAAATTGCATGCCCTTCCCTACTATAGGTTGATTACTGCACCGCTGAAAGATGGGAAATACCCCTTCAAAAGGGAGGAGGAGACAGTGGCCCTGAACGCAAAAAATAGTGGAAAGAAATAATGGGGTGTCAGTGGCACAATGATGAGAAAGAGGGAAAAGAGGAAGGAATTATTGAGAGAAGTAGCCCCCACCATTCAAAAAGTGGGCTATTGTTGTCACATCCCGAGGCAAGAAATTGCTTGCTGTGCAGCCACCAACCTCATTGCCAGCACCAACCCCCTCTCCCTCAACTTTATCTACACCCATTGCCCCACCACCTCCACCCTTCATCCACACGTCACAACCCCTCATAGGCACAGTACCCTTACCTGAGTCACTCCAACCCACATCCACCATGACCACCTTACCCATTTCCACACCCTTACTTATTTTTCCAGCCCATACTAGCCCACCTGTAAAAGTTGCCTACACTAAGAAAAGAAAACTCACAAAAGGCACAACCCCCATAGAACCCCAGCCCACCTATATTTTCCAAACCATTTCAATACCTGATACCACCTTCATTCCAGACCCAATACCCACAACCTATGCACCAGAACCCCATACCTTTGACACCCCCCAGGAGCCCAGTGAGACATCCCCACCTTTTGTCCCTATCCCTAATGAGCCTGTAGACCAATTCATTCCCTTATCCCATGATAGTGAGCCATTTTTAGGAGAGGAATTTTCCACTATGATATTTACTATCCTAGGAGACATCAACCTAGAGTATACCCCTCTCCCCGACTCACCTTCCCCCCCACACTTTACACCACCACAGGCCACTACCTTCACTCATAGACCCACATCTCCCTTTCAGCCAGTTTCACCCATTCAACCCACACTTAATACCATACTAGATCTCTTACCCAAAATTCTACACCTCCTACTGTCCCTCTAATCACAAATGTTAACCAATACCCAAAACCAATCAACCCTCGAAGCCCACCTTCACTCTATTCACTCCACCCTACCAAACCCTACCTCCATCCCCCCCATTTTACAATCCATCCACACAACTCTATCCACTTTAACCCAAACTTCCCAACAGTCACCTGTTTCCCCATCAATCCATCATCCTTCAACTACTCCCACACCCATTGTCCCTATCCTAGAAGCTTCTCCCATTCCCTCTAAAGAAGCTTTCACCCAAACTGACCCTGAACCTCAATCACACCCTGAACCTACCATTGACATACATCCAACTATATCATCCTCCCCACCTTTGCCTACACCCACCCCCTCTACTTCCATGGCTAGGCCTTCCATTACTGATCTGACCTTATTTAATGATTCTTCTACTCCCATGCCACCCTATCCCAGCCTACTCCAAGCCATGTAAGCAAAGGCCTACTTAAAAAGGGATGTAATTCAAGGCATGGCCGACTTGAAAGTAGCAGTGCAGCAACCCCTCCTGGATAAAATTCAACTCCTGATGCTTGCCCAAAATATTGAGAAAATGGAAATCAAGGATGGATGGCGAGAGATTATGGTCCAATACAACCAGGAGAAGAAAAGGGTGGAGAGTCAAGAAGATGTTATCAAAGAACTAAAAGAGAGACTCCGGCTAATTGAGGAGAGAGCTTATGATTACGGGGTGACTATTGCAGCCTTAGAGAAAATGATAAATGTATAAACTGACCGAGAGATGGCCGAGGCTCTTTTTAAAGAACTAAACCCTGATGTACCTCTCCAACAAACAACTCCGGATGCCACGAGTCCTAGCCCCGTCAAACATGGACTCAAAATCAAGATCCCTACTCCAAAGCAATCACCCACTTCTAAGAGAAAAAGCACAACCAAGCCTAGGAAAATCACTTCAAAAAGATCACTGTTCAAGGCTGCTGTTTTAAAGATAGCAAAGGGGAAAGAGATCCACGAACAACCTACTGAACACAAGGCCTCAGATGATTGATATTTGCACATGTTTTGCATTAGGAGTAGTGTGTTGTAAATACATTTTCTAATATAATGAACTTTCTTTTTGTTACTTTTGTGTACCTATTACTTTGTTTCATCTTTGTTTGCCTGTTTGTGTGTTTGTTAATGTGTTATGTGTTCATTTCTTGATTTTCTCTGCTTTAGTGTAGTATTTTATATTTCTCTATTTGTTCACTGCTGCACAACTATTGTCCTTTAAATCAGTGAGGACACTTCTCCTCATAGGTTTGGGGGTGTGGCAAGTTCTGCCAATGAAATAGTTAACCTAAGTGCAGCAGATTCAAGTGAGTAAGACAGACACAAAACCATGTTCACCTAAGAATCATTAGAAAAAATGAGAAATTTATAATTTTACCGACCTTTAGACATTACAAGGTTAAATTTTAACTTTTCCATGATGTGAACACCAAGTAAACTCACTTGCATCAGTACTGAGTGAATCATTAAAGAGAGAAAAAGATAAGGACATACTTAAAAATTCAATGGAAGACCATAACCAGTGAGAGTTGGGCCTACAAATTTTTTTTTCCCTAGCTCTAAGGATTGGTTGAGGCAATGCCCTCACTAGAAGTTAGGCACCTCCAAGTTAAAACAACTGACAACACTCATGAAACCTAGGAAACGATCAAGGCCTTCTCTTGGACAGTTTGAGCTTAAACAGACTAAATCCTAATTAACTGCCCTTGTGCACACACCTATTGAGCCTGAATTTCCAATTTTCTTCAAAATACACCTGAGTAATTGCACCTGAACCTATGGACCTGACTCAAACCTACCCTTACTCTGAGAATTCTGAAGGTAAAGGAGAAGGAGCTGAAGATGGACAAGATAGGGTCAACATTGGGTGAATGGAGAAGGGACACCTAAAGTTGAGCAATGTAGCAGCTGAGGAAAGAGGTGGCAAGTCACAAACACAAAAATAAAAATAAAAACAGAAAGAAAAATGCAAGAAAAGAAAGAAAAATAATAATGAGTGAGAGAGGAGTCAAGAGGAAAAGTTCATTAGAAAAATCAAAATGAAGAGGAGAAGCTAACCACTTCAAGTCTGAAAATTTTGAAAGAAAATGAAAAGGTACTGAACTAAAAAGAGGTGAAGTCATGAATCACCTCCTTCACTTACTGATTTCTTAAATTTGAATCCCTTCTCAACCTTACATTATTCATAATCCACTTCATAAGCCACATTACAACCCAGCTAAAGACCTTGTGATCCAAAGTTAAATGAGTTGTCATGTAGAGACAAGGAGTTGTCCAATCTATGGTGAGGACCTGGCAATGATGCCAGGACTTATGTGCTTAGCCTATGCTCATGCTTATAGACCCATTTGGGGGCTGTAACTGCTCTTGAGATTGAGAGAAAATAAAACCCTCAAGGTCTCTTGTGAGAGTATGCCCTGGTGAGCATTGGGTTTGATTTTGAATGTATTGGGCATGGCCTATAACCTAATTTTTGGAAATGTTATGCATTCATGAGAAGTTTGTGATGATTAAATGTTTGTGCATACCATGTATTTAAATTTCTCACATTTGTATTGATTCAAAGGTGAACAGATGATCTATTTCTTGACAGCTAACTTGATGATCTTACACTTTTGCTAACTATTTCATTGAGAAGTTCGTGAGTATCTTCACTGAAATCCCTCAGGAGACTTCACTCCTCCCCTAAAGATCACCTAGGGGTTTAAAAGGCTTGGTACATATGCTAAATGTATCCGCGCTCCCTACGAAAGTGGCATTTCAATTCTTAGAGTAGTTGTTTTAATTTTTTCTTTGCTCAGGGACTACCAAAGATTAGGTTTGGGGGTGTGTTATTCATTGAAAAGTACCACTTTTCACCTCTTAACTTAGCCTTTACTGGACCTTGAAGCAGACTAATAACTATTTGTTAAGTGTATTTTATAGTTAGCAATAAAATGTGTAGCTTAATACAAACTCCTTGCTTTTTGGCCCAAAAGAGAGAGAATGCACTCAAAGATGACAGTTGAGACAAAGCCTGATAGAACACCTTGGTAGTGCTCACCATGGTGACTCATTGTTGCTGATCATCATTGATCAATCCTAGTTAATGAATGAAGTCAGTTGAGAAAGGAGGAGACTGTGATAGTAGCAAGTGCAATGCACCAGAGTAGCAAAAGATAGACCTCATTGAGTTGAGGACCTTCCTCGCGAATCAAAAGATGCTGTGGAAGAAGCCCTCACGCAGATACGCCGCTCAGTCAGGAGGACAACTGAAATGACCTCACGAAGATCTCACAGGTTAAAACTCTCATAATTTACTATCGCGAAGCTCACGCGGAGATCAAGCATCAAAGCAACTGCGCAAAGAACTCAGCGAGTCCATATGTTCACTGAACAGAATGCCACCTCGCATAGTTCTCACGTAGCTCTGGATGAGAGAGATGCCCAGAATTCTCTTTGCACAGATCTCGCACACTCTGAAGCCTTACCATTGACTACGCGAGCGCAGGAGCATAACTGCGCGAGTACTTAGCAAGAGAAAGAGCTTCTGAAGCTCTATTGCGCGATAAGTCAAGGAACTCTAGATAATCTCCGCGACAACATTACAGCACAAAGGAACTACGTGACAAATTGAAGATTAACTGCGCGAGCAAGTAGTTCCCACTAGCCAAAGGCAACTCCGCGAGGGCAAAGTAGTTGTGCGAATGAGCTAAAAGCAGACACCAGCCCCGCGAAGCATGGGCTCTCCACTTCTATGTTTTAACTGAAGAACCTTTTAGGAATTTCCCAAGGCTAGGGCACACTGCTCGAGGCATGGATTTTGAGGCGCTTATCTCCAGGCATCCAAGGGTTGAAACAGTGCCACGTCTATTGAAAAAATTAGGGTTAATCTCTTTAGAACCAAGGCCATTTAAACTAAGTATATAAGTGGTACTTAGAGTTTATTATTTTCATCTTTCCTTCACCCTTTATCGGCTGAGAGCTCCAGCAGGCTAGGGTTAGGGTTTGATCACCTCTTTTTCCTATTTTTCTTCTCTCTTAGCTCAGCACTTGCTGGCTAATCCCGTTGTAAGAATCTAGATTTAGTTTTGTTTTAGTCTTGTAATATATTTTGTATACATTGGGATCGTGGATGAGAAGTTGTGTATAGGCTGTAGCCAGGAGACAGTTCATTATAAGTTTTATTGTCATCAATGAACTACTATTTTAACGCTTAATCAAATCTATAGATCTTATGGTTTCTTTAGATTTCTATAGGATCCATGTATTTGGGACTAGCCCATTCAGTTTCTAGTAGATCTATTGTTTACCATCTAATTTCCCTTGGTTTGATAGACACATGGAAAGCAATGTTGGATCTATAATGAGATCTTGGGAGCTCGAAGGCCTGCGAACCATGGTGGTTACAGTAGTTTATATGTTCTTTCTCAGACCTCTGAGGTATGGATAGACCAATGGGATACCCTGTGACCATTATAGTGGATAGAGTATAGCCCTAAGGTTGTGTCCAGTCACATGTTTGAGGATGATTCTTTTCCCCTGCATATGACCTTCTAGAGCCTTGTGAGGAAGTTTGTACAGTAACTGGCTCCCCTCTATCTTACCCAATTAACATCAGATGTTAGATCTGGTCTCTTTATAGTAATTACAGTTTGTGGCTAGGTCATTGCTGGCCTTTTTATAGCAATGACCAGCTGAATCTAAAGCCTTATTAAACCTGTTGCATGGCCCTTTTTCTAGGCATCAAGTACCGTTGGGGTTGGTAAAGCACTATGAATCTTATGTGTGCAGGTCTGGGGAACTTGTAGCACTGGCATTACATAGTTCTACAATAGTATTCATGGCTAAAGCTAGTTCAGTGGCTGGGAAAATGATCAGTCCACTCTTCTAGATTAGAGTAGCAAATTTCTGGTTTAACTAATGGGATTTGACAAAGTCTATCGGATATCATGTGACCATTATAGTGAATAGAGTATAGCCCTGAGAGCGCTCCAAATGGCATGGGTTAAACTGGGAGCTTAAACCTTGTTGAGGCTATTAATGGCGTCTTAGCAAGGACCACTGCTGAGACAGACTAAATCTGAGTTACATTATTGCATCATTAACTCTAACTCAACCTGCTTACTTCTCACTAATTTTTATATTTTATTTTGGCACTCACTACCACCATCTTCCATTTAACCATTTCTTTTGGATAGGGCTGCACTTTATTTCCCTTATTTAGTGTTAATTTAGTGTAGTCGTCACACCCAACTCCCTTCCTTTAAGATTGTCAGATCTGTAGCCAGATCTTGAGGCCTACTATTATTACCCAATTTGGGTTCTTGATCATTTTCTCTGTGGGATAAACTCTTTCTTATCAAAACTTGCTACAATAGACCCTATATCTTGCAGGACTGTGTGTATTTCAGTCTTGTTGTGCTAACCCATCTCCAATTCCCCACTCTTGATTTATTCTCTCTATTGTTCTTAATAAAATAGCAGCAAGTGTCTCGAAACATAAGACCTATAGCAGCCTTTGCAGAGAATCCCAAAATAGCTCACTCTATATTAACAAAATTGATTACAATGTAGAACTAAACTCCGTTTCTACAAAGAACTTAGTCCAACATTGTTGCTGTGCTAAGGCAAGAATAAAAGGAAAAGAAAAGAAGGGAAACTAAACCCTAACCCTAATTCTAAACATACACTATGATCCAACTTTTCTCAGATGTTTTACAAAACATAATATATATCTAGTTATACAATTCTTCTAGCAGCTATGTGCAATAGCCAATCAGAAATGAGGAGGTTTGGAGTTGATTTTGTGGCCCATTTGTGGCCCTTGGATGGGATGTGGAATATAGCTTGGCATCTCGGGATATGTGCCCTAATTGCTGTGAAATCCCTAAAAAGTCCCTGTGTATGGACTGAGAAGTAGGGAGCCCGTGCCTCACGAGATTGGCTTCACTTGATTGGATTCTCGCGTGGCTCTCGCGTGGCTGGATTAGCTGTTGAAAGCAACTCACTAGGTTCAACTTGCTATGAATAGTATAGCTCACGCAGATGAGCTCCAGGTGGCCCACTTCGCGAGGATCTTGCTAGGCTGAATTGCGACTCGCGAGGATGGATTTTGAGCTTTGCGCGGATGATCACTAAGATGAATTTGAGCTTCTCACATGGATGGCTCCGTCTGTGATGTGCGCGGGGTCTGCGTGATGCAAACCTTCTAAAGCCTTGATCCTCACGAGGACTGTGCGAGGTGCTTTTCTAAAGCTTTTCTATAGTGCACTGAGTGAGATCTGCGCGAGCTTTTTATCCACTGCAAGCTTGAGCTTCGCGAGAACTTCGTGAGAGGATTTTCAAAGCAATTTCAACTGCGTGAGGGCTCTTCTGTGCTTGTCTGCTGCTCTGAAGAGCCTGCTGCAGTCTCCTCTGCTTGGGTCTATCTTCCTTTCATCTGTTGGACTTCTAGGGCACACTTAGGCAATCAAAATGGTCACTATAGTATGCACCACCATGGTGTCCCCTCTGTTCTTCACTTAGCTCTAATGTTTGGCTTCTCTTCTTTGGCCTCCAAAGGTTGACTGTTATAGTATGCTGCAATTTTATTCTTAACTACAAAACATGCTCAAAAGGTAATTATTAGAATGCTCCAAGGTGTAGTAAAGGCTTGGTTAGGAGGTGAAAAATAGTATTTTTCAGTGACTAACAAGGGAGAAGATATGCAATGGATAGGGGTGGCAAGGGACGGCTCAACCAACCATCATCATATGGGAGTTTGCATTAGGGGTGGGTTGTGATGGTGTAAATGTTAGGAAGTGGGGGAAGACGGGTTCCTGGTATATGTTTTTGGATTTGGGTTAGGTTTAGGGTCAAGGGTAGTTTCAGTGGACGATTCAGCATCTCGAGTAAATCGTTGGGGCTTTAGATTTTCTACTTTCCATTTTACAACCAAGAGCTCAACTCTATGTATTTGGAGAATTTTATCAAGTGGTTTACTAAAATTGTTCTGATTATGCTCTTTCGTCATGGGGTTTTAGGTATGAAAGATGGAAGATGAAAGAGATGAGGTGGTTTATGGATGGGTATGGATTTATAGGGAAGAGGCTTTATTTTGAACTGTCACTTCGAAATAAATGTCGATGTGCAAGTTTCTAGGTTAAGGTAGTTGAGAAGTGGCAGTCTTGAATGCTAAATTTGTTTATTTCCCTTATGAATTTAATGGGTTCAAATTCCAATGTAGCTGATAAGACAGACCACTGGAATCACCTGTTCCCTTGAATTGTCGTTTAGAATACTAGCTATTAATGAACCATGAAAAGACTCTTCACCTGTTGAATCATAATCGCTATGATTCAGCATAGTTGCTCGTAAATCGATACATTCAAATATGATTAAAAAAAAGAGAGATCTATATGATTGGATGTATCTTTCACATTGTAAATTGTATGATATTCTTGAAAAGAAAGAAAAATAATACTGACAATGATATACATATGTTACAAGATTTTGCTACGGATGAGTTGGTAGCTCGACGGGTTCACAAGGAATTCAAAAGTAATCGCAGGGAGTTGATGCACCTCCTATGAAAGTATTTCCTCCTGGAGTTCCAACTGTCGGTGAGACGAATAGTTACTGCCTCTCGAGTTAACCAAAATGGTTAGTAGCTTGACCTGAGCTTCTAACCGTGTAATGGATTCTAAGAGATTATTGAGTAACTGCATTTGAATCCGACCATGCTACAGCTAGCTTTCGGCTATCTGCATCAGCGCTTCCTCAGCGTCAGTACGGTCTTGGGTCTCTATGGGGTAAAAAGGAGTGGTAGGACATTGTGGAGCTGTTTCAGTTGGGCTATGGTTAGGACCACAAGCTTCACCTTGTCCAAATGCTGGGTGCGATTTTATACCCACCAGAGATTGAATTTTTCCTTTCCAAAGCTTCAGCTTCAGAAGAACTTCCATCATTGACTTTAATTTATATAATCCTCCTTGCATAGGGGATATATTCCTAGAAATCTCTTAATCAATCTCAACCGGTGCATGGTGTTGCACCGTTTCCTTACTAAGGGTCTCAAAGAGTTCCCAAGCATCCACTATTGTAAAGATACGAAACATACCACCACAGACAACATCAACCATATGCCTAGTTTGGTCATTTAATCCTTCATAGAAAGTGAGCACTATATACCATTTCGTAACCCACCATGATGAGGGCACATATAGAGAAGATCCTCAAAGCAATTTTAACTTTACTGAAGAGATTCATCCGAAAATTGATGGAATGTTAAAATAAGGTGCCAGATTCTGTTCATTTTGCACATTGGGAGGTACTTCATAAGGAATTCGTGTTTCAATTCCTCCCAATCAGCAATCGAATCTTGGGGTAAAGTGTGTATCCACTGCTTTGCCTTGTCTCTAAGAGAATACGAGAACAGCCTAAAACGAATGGATACTCCTGTCAGTTCTTTAATTCGAATAATGTTACA
Source organism: Chloranthus sessilifolius (assembly GCA_021018995.1). Lineage (NCBI taxonomy): Eukaryota > Viridiplantae > Streptophyta > Magnoliopsida > Chloranthales > Chloranthaceae > Chloranthus > Chloranthus sessilifolius. The sequence goes on along the minus strand of CM037597.1, from coordinate 72,404,337 downwards.
CATTTTGGTAAAATGATTTAAACGCCTTTGGGGGTCTTCCTCAATCGGCTCACAAAAAGTTGGAAGAAATTGAAGTATATTTGGCATGATTTTGAAAGCCTCATACCCGGTAGTAGGGGTTGGAATACATGGGGGTAGTGTGAAGTATATTTGGCATGATTTTGAAAGCCTCATACCCGGTAGTAGGGGTTGGAATACATGGGGGTAGTGTAAGAGGTGTCAATGCATAATATTTCCCCATGGTTTTAGTCATGTTCTGACCGATGCCCGTCATGATGAATTGTTTTAATAACAGGACAGTTGGGTTAGAACAGTTATTGTATTTATTTTTGTTTTCAATATTTTCTACTTTTCATTTTAGCAAGCAAGGAGAGAAACAAATCAGAGCTTCTAAATTCCGTGGTCAGCAGAAGTGTTGAAGTTCTTAATTCGTTACAACGAATAAACTTGCGAAAGGTTGAGAAGTGATCAAACAAAGTTAAAAATATAAAGAAATATAAAAAGAGAAAGATAAATACTTATTTTTAAAATAGAAATATAAAAAGATAAAGACTTCCTCGACAATGGCGCAAAAAACTTGATCGGCTTACTATATATGTCTAATTAAGTCTTAACCTATTACAAGCACACAATGAAAATTGTAGAGCTAGTATAGGATCGTTCCCACGAAGAAGTGTTAGCTTATTTATATATTTATATTTTAAAGTTTATCTTTACTTTTAAGGTTCTAAACTACTTGAGAAATATGAATAAAAGAATGGTTTCTTAATCTAAAGTGCATAAATAAATCTTAATCCTCCTTCAGATTGAGGTCGTCAATCCCAATATTCAACCATCAGATATTTCTAAAAATAAATTGTACCGTTACACCGTATTGCAGTCTTCTAGAAATTAGGCGTCAATCAAAAACTAAAATTCCTTAACACAGATTTAATCTAATCAATAATTTTCTAAAATCTGGGCGTCAATCAAATTCTAGAAAATTGAGGATGGAAAAGTAAAAATTGTTACACTAAACTACAAATCCCAACCAGAGTCATCAATTCAAATTAAAACTTAAAGTTGTTTACAAAGCATGTAAATAAAGCAAATAAAATCTAAACTAGAAAGCAAAGTAAATATATCTTTCACCCCTCAGCCGCAGTCGTCAATTGCTTCTGAGAAACTAGGATATCTACACTAATCTTCAGCACCCAATAGCAGTCGTCAATTGAGAAATCTCTTATATCTAATCTACTCTAACTATTTTACACTACTAATCTGAAGAAAATTCAACCTCACTTGTCAATTGATGCTGAAATTCTTCGATCCCTTATTCCTACATCGAGCTCTCTTATTTATAGATCATAAGGAGTTGGTTTATAAAGATTTCTAATTCTAGTAAAAGAAATTACTAAAAGATTCCTAATATGACTCTAATTCCTAATTTTATTCTTCCTTGCTTTCAACTGTAGATGTGCTTTTGGATTGTTCTCCTTTATTTCAGCAATCGAGATTTCCTAAGAGATTATCTTCATCAATCTTCTTAGATCTGTGATTCACCAAGCTTCTAATTTCAAAGATCTTCTAATTCAGTGCATAACGGTGATAATCTTCATTCACGTGATCAGTAGTAGCAGCAGATGTAGCAACGGGAAAACCTTTACACAATCATAAATTACGATTGTTCTTCTTTTTCTAGAGAATCGTAAATCACGATTTCTCATTTTTACACAGCTTTCTTATTGGACGATTTCCTATAATGCATGATTTCTTTTCTTTTATCTCTTTTTACTCCTTTGTCACTTTCTGAAGAATCATAAATTACGATTTATTAGTTTTCACTTTCTTTCTGTCTTAAGCTTTAGTGCACAATCATAAAGTACGATTTCTTGACTTTCAGCAGCGGCAAGTCGTCTTTTTACTACTTTTCGAGTTCATTTTGATGAATATTAACACTTTGACTCTCTTTTACTATTTTTTCTTAATATCTGCACAACGTTAACTTGTTAGTAGCAAAATAGGTCCTAGCATCACTAAGTTAAGGGTGATAAAATGGTAAATTCTTTGATTGATCACCTATTACCTTAAGTTATAACCCTTTTTCCATTTAAGTCACCACCCTATCAACTACCAATAAACCCACACTACAAAAATAAAGTTTATTTATGACAGTCATAAACTGCCACTAATTCCCTTGCTGCTAATAGTCTTAATAGTTTTTTTTATTAATAGCGATAATTTTTTACTGTAAAAGATTGTCGCTAATAGTCTAATTTTTTTAGTGCCAAATCCCTCTTCTCCAAGCTCTAGAAAACCCCAAAAACATTAGATTGCCCATTACCTAATTTCTCAACCCATTAGTGACTGAACCCTTCACTAATCACCTCAACCTCTATAAATAGAGAGCCACCCCCCCTTGCTTAAGGGCTTGAAAAAATTTAAACGAGAAAAACTTAGAGTGCTCGCTCTCTATTTTCAAACACCCTTCCTTCATATAAATTCTAGATTTGAGTTTTCTCTTTTAGATCCCATCTTCCATCACCAAACCTTAAGAGTTAGCTAGAACTACCTTTCAGCCTACCTCTTCTACCCTCTAGCTCCCTAGCCTTGGAGGTTCAAACCCATTCCTCAACCCATTTGCTATCGGAAGCTCACCGGAAGGGCATCAATGCGAAGGTCCACAACGGCACAATAAGGGGCCGAGAGCTCCGGCTCTCCCCTCTACTCCTCTACCTTCTATGCTTTTCCTCTATCCTAGAGTTGAGGCATTACGCTGCCCAAATTTCGGTAGGCGGGAAGAGCTCAATAGGATCGATGTGTCATCGACCAAGAGGAAGTGCCGCCCATTTTGTTTCTTTTTTTTTCTATATATAATTATATATATATATATATATATTATATAAAATAAAAAACACATAGTCACGACCATAGTAGAGACCACTTACGAGCGGGTCGATCGGGTGCCTAACACCTTCTCGATTGATAACCAAACCCCCTACCCAAGAGCCTTTGGCAAAGATCGGTAAATCAGAGTCACATTTTTGAACTTCGGTGCTTGTATATCAATTTTGAGGTATCCCGAGTAACTAAAAGCTCCGGGTCATGACTCCATCATTGTGCACATCGTCACGACGGATTGAGAAAATCCACAGTTGCACAGATGGCGACTCCGTTGGGGAAAGCTTGTAGAGCTTCTCCTTAAAGTTTCGGCCTTTATTTTGCATATGTGCTTTGTTTTCCTTTCTTTCGTTCACTAACTTATAATTTTTTTGCATACTTACCCGTACGATTTTGCACCTTTTATACTTACCCCTATGATTCGGTCATTTATGAGCCTTAGCCGATTAGCGGGCCTACTTGAGCAATTTTCTACTTACCCCTACGATTCCATCATTTACAAGCCTTAGCCGATTGGCGGGCTTACTTGAGCAATTTTTTTTTACTTACCCCTATAATTTTTTCATTTACCGCCTTAGCAAATTGGCGGACCAGACATACTTGATGCCATTTACTTTTTTCGTCTAGTCGCTTGACTGACCCTGAAATTTTCCTTATTCCTTGTCATATACCATCAGTGGACGCTTGCCCGTAGAGGCGGCACGGGATTCTCACTGCCCATTTTTGAACTTTAGTAAACTCCCTTAAAACTAAACTTAAAATTGAACTAATAAGAGACTTAATTCATTTTTTCGTGGGTAGAATTGAAAGGGGCGAAATAGGCAGCGATATACTTTTACTGGTTCCCAGTAGAGCAACAACCCTAGTGGTGATGATCTCAAAAAGTACCACCCCATCCAGTATCTGTTAAGCTGTGAAAAATATCATTTTTCACCTCCTAACCTGACCTTTGGTGGACCTTGAGCTGACTAATAAGGTGTTTAAGTGTGTTTTGTAGATAAGTAATAAATTGTAGCTTAGTGCAGATATTCAATTAAAAGAGCCCAAGAAGTAATGTGTTACCCAATTGGAAAGGCCTGAGACCAAGTCAGCTACAAGGAATAAAGAGTGAACCTACTGAGGGATTGCAGCATGTTGAGCAAAGGAAGAACAACACACCCAAGAGGTGTGCCAGCTGTGGAAGCACAAAGTAGAGCTGTCGAGAGGCTCTGAGAGCAAGGAACGAAGCAGTCGAGAGGTTGAACATGTGTATAAGATGTTTTCAAGAGGTACTGAGTTGAAAAGATGAAGATCTCGAGAGGTTCCAGCACCAACCGAGAGGATGGAAGTACAGATGTGGATCCTGTCGAGAGGATACTTCAAGGTACAGATGAAGTCGAGAGGTTCTAGATACTGATCGCGAGGTTCAACTGAACTTGTCGAGCAGTGTAAGAAAACCTATCGGTAACTTACCTGAAGCTACGTTCCTGCTCACGAGGATAGAGTCAACCTATCGAGCACTTAACTGAAGATTGTATAACCCATTGACAGAATTGTCTATAGCCTGGTGAGAGAATAAGTGTGGAATTGGGTAGAACGGAGAAATGAGCCCTCAATCCTGTCGACAATTGTAAAGCAACCTCTCGAGATGCTCTCCCAGTCCTGTTGAGATGCTGCTAAACCAGTTGACTAGCTTCTTCAATCCTGTCGACGAGTCTGCGAAGCTGTCAAAAGCGAATGCAACCTATCGACGTGAACATAAAGCAGATCCAGAACCCGTCGAGAGGATCCCTAAACATCTCGACACTTGTTTTGACAACTTCTCAGCGTGTTTCTCTAGCAACTGCCACTTCCACATTTCTGGGCATGAGTTCCAAAGCACATCAGCGACCCCTAGGGGTATTTTTGGTATTCAACTATGCATGATCGGGAACCCTAACTACTTCACGTGTATTTTCTAGTTGAGAGCCAATAGGAGAAGAGCTTCTATAAGAGAAATCGACCACATCAGCAACCCAGAATAACAAAATTATTCCCTTGAGCTCTGATTGGCTTAAATGGATCTGAGGACAGAGAAGGAGAGTATAAAAGCTTGAAGAAAATATAAAACAACCATCTAGAATTTGAGAGAACCAGAGCTTAGTGCCAGATCCATATTTTTCCCTCCAAATTCCCCCTCTTTCCTCCTTCTCCCATTCTCTCTTTAGCCAATCATGAGTGGCTAAACTCTTCTCAGTAGCTAGGGTGAGGTCTAGAGCTCTAAATTAAGTGTTTCAAAGGCTTGTAAAGGATTGTATGTTGCACAGATTACAGATATGAGCACAATAGGATTGTAAGTTTTATGATTGTAATATAATTGTGGATTGTAAAGGTGATTTTGATGTACATTTCACTTTTTTATATTTGATTTCCCTGGGTCAGATATTCCTGGGGATGCCAGCCAGAAATAGGGAGCAGGTAGCCTGACATTCACAGCATCTGCAATAGCTTTCCTGTCCTAATCAAGATCCTTGAAGTGGAATAATCTCTGGGATGGTCTATGACCATTAAAGTAGACAGATCATAGCCTTAGGATTACTTCAGTTTTCTGTTCAAGACTGGATTCTTATACCTTGCATCTGCTTGAAATGGGGTGCTTGCAGCCAGATGGAGCATTGTAGCAAATCTATCCTATACACTGCCTTTGATTCCTTTGATTTTCAGTAAAAGACCAAGATTCCTAGCTGCTGTTCTCACCCTTGTTAAATTTTCATCTCTTCTATATCTCCCCTTATCTTAATGTTTGATTAGATCTGGGTCAATAGCATCTCTCTTTTGTAACTTGTAGTTAAAGTGACAAAATCATAAGACCTCTCCTCTTTCCTACTTTAGTTTAGTTTAAATTAGGATAGAGTGCCAGATCTACAATTGATCTTAAGATTTACCATCCTTTAGAACACATTTCCCTGTGGACATACCCTTACTTACCTTTTAAAACTTGATAAAATAGCCCTGATTCTTGCAGGACTGGCTGCTTGCCTTGATTCAACATTACTGTAATTTGTATAGTTAATCAGTTGTTTTAATCATATAATAATTATAAGGCAGGCAGAACAACAAGTTTTTGGTGCTGCTGCCGGGGATATGTGTTTTTAAAAGTGGTAGATCTAAGTTTTCTCATTTTTAGACTTAGATTTTTAATTGACTGTTAAGTGTTTGATTAATTACTGTTGTAGTTTTTGCTATAGTTTCACTCTGTTTCAGATCTAGATCTGTGGAGCTAAGTGGAGCTCTATATCACTTGGAAGAACAAGCATTGCTTAAGTTTGCATCTCTTAACTCTATTTACATTTCTAGATCTGTAGCGTTGTAGATCTGCAACATTAGTTGTGTATTTTGTGATTATTTTGATTGAATTTTGTGCAGTGTTTTTCTGCTTTGTATTTAGTTTCTGATATGTGTATGCCTGGGAGGAGATCTCTTAATCCTGAGATTGCTCTCTTAGATCTTGAAGTTGAAAGACTTCTTAGACCTAAGCAAACCATATACACGCCTTTTGTTGATTTTAAAATTTCTGCAATGGGTGAGCAACCTAGGACTTTAAAGGAATTCAATGCACCGGGGATTTACAATTCTCCCTTCTGCATTCAATTCCCTACTGTTCAAGGAAATAATGAGATCAAGTCTATCATACAAATGTTACCCTCATTTCATGGCCTGAGTAAAGAAGACCCATATAAGCATATTGATGAATTTTTAGGATTATGCACTACATTCAATATTGTAGGTTTGGGGGAGGAAGAAACCAAGTTGAGACTCTTTCCTTTTTCACTAAAAGATAGAGCCAGAACTTGATTGTCAATGCTCCCAAACAATAATATACAGTCTTAGAATGATCTTCAATGTCAGTTTTTGGCCAAGTTTTTCCTTATGTCCAAAACAAGTCAGTTGAGGAAGAACATTATCTCATTTGCTCAAACCCCAACTGAAGATTTTCACCAAGCCTGGGAGAGATTTAAAGAACTCCTGAAGTAATGTCCCCATCATCAGATTCTTGAATGGTAACTTGTCCAAAGTTTTTATCAAGGAATTAATCCTAAAAGCATGGATATGGTTGATGCTTCTTGTGGTGGTACATACCTCCACAAGATAGCAGATGCGGCTTGGGAGTTATTTGATATCATCAGTGAAAACTCCATGCAAAGGGAGACTTGGGCAAGAGATATTGAGACCCCTAGATTGGTGAGAGAAAATACTATCAGAGGAAAGATGTATGAGGTGAGCGGACATAATGATTTAGAGAGGAAAGTGGACAGCCTGACCCAAAAATTTGATAAGGACATTGGAGCAATGCAGTCTCCAATGATTGCTAAAGTGGAGGAGGCATGTGTCATATGCCAATCTCCCACTCACTCCCTTGAGGAATGTCCTTCAGCTGCCCAATTTCCAAATTTTCTGATAGAACATGTGAATGTGGCTCAGTCCTATGGACAAAAGCCTACTGCTGGTTATCATTAGAGAAAACACCCCAACTTGAGGTGGAGACAAGATAATTTTCAAAACCAGCAGCAGCAACCACTACAGTCCATGCCCTATAAGAATGCCCAGCCATACCAGCAGAATTACTTTCCAAGTCCCTAATACCAACAGCCTATGGCTCAGCCTGTGCTTCAAAGTGCACCAGCCCCAGCACCCTCTAGGTCCCTCACATTTGAGGAGCAAGTTCTGGCTTCACTGCATAATTTGGGCCCTTTATCTCAAACTATTAACTCTCACAGTCAAAGCATCAAGAAGATAGAAGACCACCTTGGTCAGCTATCTAACTCTTTAGCTAGGAGAGAAAAGGGGAGACCGCCCAGTCAGCCTATGAACAATCCAAAGGGGTAATACAGAGTTGGTGAGACTTATTCTCATAAAGAAGTCAAATCTGTCACCACCTTGAGGAGTGAGAAGTTGGTGGATAACCAAGTTGGTAATGAGTATGATGAGTCAAGAGCAGAAAATGAAGAGTCAACCCATGAAAATTTACAGCGGGAGCAGCAAATGCAAAATAAAGGGGATGATGTGCCCCAGTAGAAAATTGAAAACAAAAATAAAGAAAAATCTGATGAACTTGCTAAGGCTACAGGTGGGAGGACAGTTCCCCATTTGCCATTTCCCAATGCATTGAAAGCAGCTTCTCATTTTGACAAGGGGAATTCTAAGATTGAGGAGATGATAGAAACTTTCAAACAAGTAAAGATCAACTTGCCTTTACTTGATGCCATCAAGCAAGTTCTAGCCTATGCAAAGTTTTTGAAAGAATTGTGCACCCATAAAAGATAGTCTAGGATACACTTATCCAAGAAGGTCTTTTATGTTGAGAAAGCGAACCAAGTGTTGTCTATTACAACTCCAACCAAGCTTCAAGATCCTGGAGTTCCCATAATCCCCTGCATCATTGGGGATCACACCATTGAAAAAGCTTTATTAGCTCTAGGAGCTAGTATAAACCTACTTCCATATTCTATTTATGAGAAGTTAGGCCTGGGATAATTGAAGCCCACACATGTTGTGCTACAACTAGCTAACAGTTCTGAAAGGAGGCCTGTGGGAATGATAGAGGATGTGTTAGTTGGAGTTGATAAATTTTTCTATCCAGCAAATTTTCTGGTTCTTGACATGGAGCCAAGCAAGTGCACCACCTCAATTTATATGATTTTGGGTAGACCTTTCTTGCCCACTACCAATGCTTGTATTAAGTGTAGATTAGGAGAAATTGAGGTGTCTTTTAGAAACATGAAGGTTAAATTGAATGTGTACAATACAACCAATGAACCTCGTGTGGATAATAAGGATTATTTTTTCATTAATGTTTTTGATGAGCTGGTGAAAGAGGCTTTGCCTAAGCTATTGCACTGTAATGATCTTTGTGACGATATCGGGAATGTTTTTGAAAATGTGGAGGAGCTTGTACTGACTATCCGTTATCATGAACCTCCATGACATGGCTGAGCTTCAACAAATGTATAGTATGCATAGTAACATATGTCTTTGGGTATTTATTTTTGCTAATTTTTTTTTTTTCTATTCTTGTTTCAGTTCTCTTAGGCATTGTACATAAATTTTTACATGTGTGTTAGTACCTCGGGTAGGAAAATGAGTCAAAGTTGTGAAGTGAACAGAGTTGGAGTGTCAAATCTGTTGGGCTATGAACTGGGAACGGAATACAAGCCTATTTCAACTGAAATACAACCTATCGATAGGTTCTATGAACATGTCGGCAGGTTCTGAGAGTTCCCAATTTACATTTTAACAAGATCTAAAAGCTGTCAAGAGGTGTGAATCAATTCTCGATAGGTTCTGAAGCTGCAAAGTTGACTATCGAGAGGATCTGTGAAGGTTTTGACGGGATCTGTTGGCTTTAGTTGAATTCTCAATAGGTTTAAGATAGGTATCGAGAAGTTCATGTGTTGGATTTAAAGCACCTATCGAGAGGTTCTGTGAACCTCTCAAAATGACCCTCTTTACAACCATGGACCTGTCGATAGGATGGAATGAACATATCGAAAAGCTAGCTTCTGTCTTCTTGAACTCGTTGACAGGATTGTGTGGACCTCTCGCGAGGATCTATCACTTTGCACTTCTCGACAGGATGCATCAACCTGTCGACGACTTGCCTCAATCCTGTCGAAGCTCGTTCCCCATTGTTTTTAACCTAGCGACAACTCCACTTTTTCCATTCAACAGCTTCTCTTTGAGCTCTAAGGCTTCTTTGGCAATTTTTTTCCATTTTTCTTTTTCTCTCTCTACCTCACTGGTTGCTACTCTAAACAATTTGCCACTTCTCTATTGCTTTAATTTCTTCAGGGCTACATTTTGCACCTAGTCTGAGTTGATTTGGCGTCGTGCACAGCGTGATCTGAGAAACCCTAGTCTTCTATTGGTAAATTCTTCAGCTTCTCTTTGAGATTTCCAAGCTTGGCATTTCAATCTTTAGTTTGTCTGGGTCATTTGAGCATTCAAGAGGTCTTTGTGGTAATTGCTATTGAATTAGTGGTAATTGGTACTGTGTTGTTTGAGTAATGGCTGATCAAAGGCAAATAAGGGCCCAAGGGCTGACTCTACCTGAGCATAGGGCCCAGGGGCTGAGTCTACCTGAGCATAAGACCTCAGGCACTCATGGGTAGCACGATGGATCTCAGCTAGTGAGCTAGTAGCCCTTGATCCCGATCCCGAGTGGTGATCGAGCATCCCTCGTACTCTCCCTCCTACTCTCGCTAGCTCATGCTATGAAGCTCAATCATCGCCTGCATCTCAGCACCAACTACGGCTCGAGCACTCTCTATCTCAACCGCCCATGTCCAGTGCTCGACAAACAAATCTTTAGTCACCTCTTGAAGATGACGATCGATGAGATTAGATGGAACCTCACGGACCTCCTGACGAACAAGGGCACACTACGTCTCCAAATGCGACTACTCTAGCTCGTGCACCTATACACGAACATGAAACACGACTAAGAAAATATGCGCATGCAATGAGATAAAGATCAAGAGTGACAAAAATATACTTGCTCAGCGCACTCCTAAAGAAGGCACTCGACAGTTGCAACGATCATCGGATCGACAAGTGGCGAAGGAGGAACCTCAGACGTAGGCTGCTACAACACAAATAAAACTGCATTAGATACTCTCACAACCACAAAACCAAAATTAAAGACTACACTAGTTCAACATACCTGAGTAGGAAGAGGAGTAGGATCTTGAAGAGGAGCCTTAAGAGCAGAATCTCGGATGACCAAAACAAGGTAAAACAGACATCAAACATAAACACGTCAGAAACCAACCAACAATATAAACAATGCAAACTGAAAAAAATACTATACCTGACTTCAGGGTATAAAGAAGTAGCAATGGCCTCCCTCATCTGAAGCACCTGAGTGAGCATGCATTGAAAATATCCCAATGCCATATTAGGAAAGATAATCACTAGATAGAATGAGCAAAATCAAAATGATCAAAACCAAAAAAGAAACTCACCCAATGCTCTAACTCAGCGCAAAGCTGAGCTACCACAGGCTCCTCCCGATTGGATGATGCAGCCAAGGACCAATCGAATGCTGGAGCAGACACCCCAATAGTGGAGAGCTCAGCCTTCTGCGAATATCACAGACGATGAATGCATCAAAACCAACAACACTAATGATTAACAAAAAAAACAATAGAAACACTCACCGGTCTATCAATTTCCGAGTGCAAGCTGACCTCCACCTCATGACCAACCTGCTGCTTACCCCGAAGTAGCTTAATCAGTTGCGCTTGGCGAGCCACCTCACCCTCTCTCGCCGTTTGAGAAATATGCAAGCACATTAACCCACTAAAATGAGATAAGTAAACCAAGTACAACCAAAATAAAAAAGCTAACAAACTCACCAAAATATAACTCCAACTGACCCCTCAGCTGATCCTCTGCAGCCCTACCATCGGCGATCGAAGTCGCCAGGGATTGCAACATCTCTGTGTCGGGAAGGGGGTCACCCCATCCGCTCCTGTGCAAGATGCAGGGCCTCCAATGCCTCGCAAACCCCTGGGCTTAGCTGGCCTTGCTCCAGCTCGACCACTCGCTCCCTCAATGCCGCGATAGAATCAGGCTCGCCAATAGGGTTATGCATTTTTTGGACCGAACCGACCAAACCAACCGAATCAGACCGAACTGCTGGGTTTGGTCTGATTTGGATTGGTACCAGTTTGGGTTTGGTTTGGAAAAAAGGAAAACCAAAAAGTTTGGTTTGGTTTCGATTCCAAGCCTCCCCAAGCCAAAACCGACAGAACCAAACCGAATGTAGTTATATATATATATATATAGATAGATAGATAGTTAGTTAGAAAGATAGATGGGCGAGGGTTTTGATTAATTTTAAATGGTATTTAAGTAATGTGCATATTTTTATATAAATATGCACATTACTTAATCCTAAAGCGGTAAAGTAGAACTCATACAAAAATCGGTTGAGAAGTTGACAAAATTTTTATGTGCAAGTAAAACTTATAAGAAAACCAAAACCGACCAAACCAAACTGAACTGAATCGAATCAAGTTGGTTTGGTTTAAGAGTTGGACGGTTTGGTTTGGTATGAAAATGTAGAAATCAATTAGGACCGGTTTAGTTTGTGGTTTTGGTCATAAACCGACCAAACCGAGCATAATACACCCCTACTCGCTAATGCTGAAAGAACTCTTCCCTTGAAAGTGGAATCGTGTGAAGATCTGGCCACCAAGATCCTCGAACCATTTCATAAAGGCCCTAGCATTTGCCTCGTCACGAGCCCCGATCACCTCAGTCCCCCCAGCCTTGAAATTTGCATACTACTCTGGAATCTTCTTCTCGACAAGCCAACCAGGGGGACCAGTCTTTTTCTTCGCCACTCATGGGCGAAGCTCCGGAGAGACTCCCTGGGGGAGTCCCAACTGGCGTGCAACTCAGGCGAGGTGGATCCACTCCACCATCTCAAAGCAGGGGCACATATCTCTCACCTGAAAAGAGCCTGACTAGGCTGTATCACAGCCTGGTCGGGCCCCTCGTCATCCCTTTAAGGTCTCCAAATGACCTATAACAAAAAACAAATGAAATGAATATGACAGTGAAACTAGAAATACACAACGAAATAGAACTAACAAAACTAAGTGTACACACACCTGACCGAGGTGCATATCCTCAAACAACCACCTCACAGTCTGGAGGTCTGTACTCCTTCGATGATCTCCCATCAATGTCCGCCACGTGTGCATACGCAGAAATGTAGGCGCCTTCCCTGTAGGAACCCAAGGGCGAAGGAAAGTGAAATGGTCGTACGCCCAAAACTGAACAAGGTGAAACAAATCGACGTCAATAAAAACTCCTAAAAGAAAATAACGATTCCTAAAAGACATATAAGACTAAAACCTCACCTGGAGGAAAGGAATGAAGTCGTCGATGGTAGCAACACCCCTCACACCAAGAAACAACTACCCATAAAGGTGGGCTAATGCTGTCGCACCCCATGCATATGAAGAAACTCGGTCCAAGTCCAAGAGTAGTGGCATAAATAGCTCAGTAACACACCCCCAGGTTGAAGAAGGAAATAGAACTCTAAAAACATGTATCAGGAAGGCCCTGATGACTCGATCAACCTCCACCCTTGCAGCTAATATGGGGGCACAAGCCTCTATCACCATATGACGCTCCTCATACGCCACCACGGACTCTGACTGATGTCTCGGAGGAACGAACACAACAGCAAAGCTATCAAAGAACCAAGTGGTCTGAATCAACCCTAATCAGGACCCGGTAGAAGCATACTCAGGTCCGAGGCACTCTACACACACTGCTTGGAAGTCAGACAACATCTGCCCAGTCACAGGCTCACCCTCGAACCTCACGCCTGTCACACGTACCCAATCCTCGAGGGTCAAAAGCATCATCCCTATTGGGAAAAGCAGCGCTTGCTGCTCCTCCCTCCATTGCTCTACTATGTCCCCGACTAAACCAATGTCGGGGTGGAAAGGCTCGAGCCCCTGAATCGGCCCGAAACTGAAAGAAGCTAGTCTCTCTTGCTGGAACGCAGGGAGAGTACGATACCATGCATGGGACTCTACCCACGTAGAACTAATGCACAGAGACAGTTGCTCCTAAACGCACAACCAAAAAAGAAGGAAAACACAAATAAATAAAAGAAAACATAAGACGAAATTGGTAACCACGAAAAGTACAAGAATTAATAATAGCAAAGCCAAGAATAATAATAAATAATGATATAAGTAACAACAAGAATAATAATAGAAATAACAACAATATTTATAACGGATGGTTTTAAGCAAAAAACAAAACAAAACTAATAATGACTGGCTATAGTAATAACATTAAAGCAAACAAATTGACAATAGAACGAACCAATAATAAGCCAAGAAGCCAATACGAATAACAATAATAATAATAAATGAACATGACGAAAGCATGAATACTAATGACAGGGAACAAGAGAGACAAACGACGAATAAAATAAATAAATAAATAATAAAAAATAAATTGAAACTATGAAGAAGATAATATATGCGATACAACAATAATCTTGACAAAAACTACAATACGCATGCAAAGCATGAGAGAGATAATACGAATCGATAAAATGAGCATGACCTAAAACTATATACAACCATGATGCATGAATGCGCACATACACTAAAACTAAACATGAGTTTTGCATAAAATAAAAGGGTTTCCATATCCAAGATAATCTACGTTATAACCTAAATGCCTAGGAAATTTAAAGAGACTCTTGTTTTCAAACACCTATGCGGTTCACCATGAAGGCATCAGCCAGTGGAATCCGAATCGGATGCTCAGCCCGTGGCAAGTCAGCTCCCTCAACAATAGGAAGAAACTCGCCCTCATCGCTGGGAGGAACCTCATCCTCATCAACCACAGCGGCCACCTCAACACCCTCCTCGACAACCGCGGGAACCTCCTCAGCACCACCACCTCCACCAGCAAGAACCTTTGGGGCACCCTCACCCTCCAACATTCGCTCTAGCTTCAAAATAGTCACACTACCCTCCAGCTACATCTCAAGAAAATGTTCGAAAAACTGAGAAAAATGCAAGAAATTGCACTAAAATTCGACGGACGGATTGAAAGATATTGAGGAAACACAAAAATTTGAGCACCTAGGAAGCAAGGAGGCATAGAAAGCAAAAAAAATTAGAATGTGCAAGTGAAATGAGAAGAATTTTCAGTTTTTATAGACTCCTATCAAATCTTGCACATTGACCCATGCGAGGGATTAAATTAAGCGCTGACATGTACACGTGGATTCCTAATCCTGTGCAAACCCACATGCGCGCAATGAGATCTTCGTCCACGCGCGTAGGCAACAAACCAAAACCATGTAACCTCCTATGCGCGGAATTAGAAACCCACGCCTACGCTGCTACCCAAGATTCAAAGTGTCACCCCAACATCAAAACACTCTATCTCACTAAACTTTCTATTACGTGCAGACATCACCACGCGTAATTAGGTCACATGCTAACACTTTAGCGCGCAATCAAGCCACTGACCTTTGGATCCGTGCAATATGAAAAGTGTGAAATTGTATTATGCGCTAGAAAATATGCGCACAATCATAAAATTTGAACAAAAAATATATATATGCCGAGGCCGGTAAGGCCTCTAAATAAAAACACAGGCCAAAAAGGCCTCTGAACACATATGCAAGCACATTAATCAAATCGAAACAAACATAGAAACGAAATAAAATAAGCAAATATTTATTAATAATTAAAATTCTTTACAAAATGTCACCGGGGGCATACCCCCTGAACTTACAACCCAAAACGAAAACCTAAAAACCTAACCTACAACCCAAAACGAAACCGAGGATCCCAAAACAAACATAAACGCTCAGGGATGTCCAATTAGAAGCAATAGAAAAGGCGAGAAGAGGATTGGTTGGGTAACCCATTCCCTCCACTTGTAACACTCCCTTTCACCATCTCCACCTCCTCCGATGCTGCCTTCACTACTTCCTAATGACATCGACGGAGAGAGACCACCCCACCAGCCAACCATCTCGACTATGGTGATGCTTTTAATAACACCTCCCTTCGACTACAATGGCATTTCCAAGCAGCACCATCACCAAACATCACCCCAACACGAAGAATGCGAGAGAAGATGAAGATAGGGAGGAAAGACATCAGAACCGACCCTCCAAACTACCAAAAGGAATAGAAGAACTGAGAAAGAAATGAAGAAAAAATGAGAAAACCCCACTAATATATAGGCACCTGACCAATCGCGCACAAACGATCTAGCGCGTAATTAAATTCAGCGCTTGCCCAAAAACGTGGATCCAGAGTTCCACGCACAGTCTGGAGCACTTAATTCAACCCCCATCAAACCATGCATGTGACGATCAATTCTCACGCAAGATCTCTTGTGTGAAATTCAAAACACACGATAAGTCCATGGCGCGGAATCTGAACCAAAGCCTGAATGACTGCACCATGTAATGGCTAACTCTTTAATCTCACATAGTCACGACCACGCGTAATCAGATTAAATGTTAGCTATAAAGCGCGCAATTAGCCCGTAGACCCTTCGATCTCGTGTTATTGAACTGACGTGTAATTCAATTCCACACATACACACATGCATGTGTTGAGCAGTGAAAAATACCATTTTTCACCTCCTAACCTTACCTTTTATGGACCTTTGAGTTGACTAACAATGTGTTTTGATTGTATTCTATAGATAAGCAATAAATTGTAGTCTTAGTGTAGACATCCATCTAAATATGCCAAAGGAGCAACCTGCTTCTCAACATATGCTCATGCAACCCAAAAGGCCAGCCAATCAAGCAGCCCACAGAGCCTCAGAGTGCCATGACAATGACATGTGACCACATGGGCACACATGGGAACTAGACCAGCTGCATCTGATGAGGATTGAACCCACCAAGAGGCAGCTAAGGACTGGACAGAGGAAGGACAACACCCCAAAGCTATGTGCCTGCTATGGAAGCAAAGAATAGAAGAGCTCGAGGGTTAACTCAAGGAATTGAGAGGTTATGGAGAGGGTAATCAAGCTATTGAGAGGTTAGGTGTTTAAATATGAAGCTGTCGAGAGCTCCCAAGTACTTGTCAAGGAGTAAAAGGTGAAGAAACCAAGCTGTCATCGAGAGGTTCTGAAGGTGTATTTCAAGCTGTCGATAGGTACTGAGGTGGAAAAGTGAAGATCTTGAGAGGTTGGTAGAACCTATCAAGAGGATAAAGCTGCAGTGGATGAACCTGTCGAACAGCAGACTGCTACCTGTCGAAGAAGTACCTGAAGATGCAGGGGAGCTCGAGAGGATCCACCTACATATTGAGAGGTTCCCTTGAACCTAGCGAATAGACAAAGTCAACCTTACAAGGACTTACTTGAGGCACCTATCAAGAAGCTGAACAGATCCTATCGAAAGCTCAACTGGAGCCTTATAAGGAGTTGACAGGTTGAATTATAACCTGTCAAGAGGATGAGTGGAGTCCAGAGAAAAGTAAAGATTTGGCTCCAATCCTATCGAACAGTTTCCAAAACCCATCGAGAAGTCACAGATCCTGCCGAAAGCCTACACCAACCTATCGAATGCAGTACCAAGTGGACTCAGAACCTGTCGAGAGGTTCCCTGAATATCTTGACACTCGATTTGGTAACTTCTAGTTCATGCCACTTAAGTTTCTTGCTTCAGTGCTTTGTGCACATGTTCCAAGGCACTTTAACAACCCTTGGGGGTATTTTTGGAATGCATATGGGCACGAATGGGAACTCTTTAGCTACTTCACATGTACTTGTCCAATCTAGACTAATGGGTGGAGAGCTTTTAGAAGTAAAATCAGCCACATCAACAGCTTAGAATAACAAAAAAATTTCCTTGAGCTCTGATTGGCTGAAACTGATCTGAGGACAGAGGGGAAGAGTATAAAAGCTTGAAAAAATTATAGAGCTAGGATTCAGAAATTGAGAAAGCTCAGAGCCAAATCCGAATTCCCAAAATTCCTTCTCTATTTCTTCTTCCCCATTCACTCTTTAGACCAACCATGGTTGGCGAAACCCTATTAATTGCTAGGGTGAGGTTGAGAGCTATAAATTGAGAGGTTCAAGGCTTTGTATATGGATTAGGTGTTGCAAAGATTATAGATCTAAGCACAGTTACTGTAAGTTTGTATTGAATCAGTATCTTCTGGATTTTAAAGTTGATTTTGATCTATAGATCTCTTTTTTACATTTGATTTCCCTAGATTAAATCTCCCTGTGGATGCTTGAGCTTGTAGCCTTGCATCCACAGTATCTATAATAGTTTACTTGTTCTAATTAAGGTCCTTAGATTAGAGGAATCTCTGGGATGATCTATGACCATTCAAGTGGACAGATCATAGCCTTAGGATTACTCCAATTCTCTGATCTAAAATAGATTCTTATACCTTGCATTTGAGCTTGTAGCCAGATGAAGGATTGTTACAAATTAGTTCTATGCACTGCCCTTGAACCAATTGATTGTCAGTAAAGACCAAAATCCCTAGCTGTTACTCTCCACCTTTTGATTTTAATCCTTTTCTTCATTCTGTTAAATCTGAGTTTTCATCTATTCTGGATCATTTGCATTTGATTTTTGTAGTTTTCAGTAGAGTGACCATCCTTAAAACCTCTCCTCTTTCCTTTCCTTTTATTAGTTTAGGATAGAGTGCCAGATCTAGTATAGATCTGGTGATTTATCCTATTTTAGAGCATATTTTCCTGTGGACATACCCTGACTTACCCTTTAAAGCTTGCTGCAACAACCCTGGTTTTTATAGGACTGGTTGCTTACCTTAATCCCATTTTGCTGTACTTTGCCCTTTTAATTTATTGTTTTAATTCTTTAATAATTGTAAGGTAAGCAAGCCAACGAGTTTTTGGCACCGCTGCCAGAGATATGTGTTTTAGAATTGGTAGATCTAAGTTTTTCTTATTTTAGATTTATAATTGCCTATTTTGTGTTTGACTAATTGCTACTATAGTTTTTTGTAGTTTAATTTTTTGTTTCAGATCTAGATATGTGGTTCTAAGAGGAGCATTGTACTTTTTGGAGGAGCAAGCTATGCTAAAGTTTACATTTCCTAACACTCTTTACATTTCTAGATCTATAGTTGTTAGATCTGCAGCATTAGTTGTGTATTTTTGAAATTATTTTGCTGAAATTTGTGCTGTAACTTTTATGTGTTGTACTTTATTTTTGGTGTGTGTATGCGTGGTAGGAGATCTCTCAATCCTGAGATTCTCCCTTTAGATCTTGAAGTTGAGAGGCTTCTCAGATCTAAGCAGTCCCTACACACACCTGTGGTTAATTCTAAGATTTCTGCAATGGGTGAGCAACCTAGGACATTGAAAGAATTCAATGCACCAGGGGTCTACAATTCCCCCTTCTGCATTCAATTTCCTGCTGTCCAAGGGAACTATGAGATTAAATCTTCCCTCATACAGATGTTGCCCTCATATCATGGCCTGAGTAAGGAAGAACAAGCACATTGATAAATTTATGGGACTGTGCACTACTTTCAACATTACAGGTTTGGGGGAGGAAGCAACCAGGTTGAGAATCTTTCCTTTTACATTAAAGGATAGGGCAGAACATAGTTGTCAATATTCCTATAACAGTATTCAGTCTTGGAATAATCTTCAATGTCAATTTTTAGTCATGTTTTTTCCCATGTCCAAAACAAGTCAACTGAGGAAGAGCAAAATTTCATTTGCTCAAGCCCCAACTAAAGACTTTCACAAAGCATGAGAGAGATTTAAGGAGCTCTTGAAGCAATGTCCCCATCACCAAATTCCTGAATGGCAACTTGTTCAAAGTTTCTATTAAGGAATTTATCCCAAGAGTAGGGACATGGTTGATGCCTCATGTGGTGGTACTTAGCTCCACAAGATAGCTGATGAGGATTGGGAGTTGTTTGATATCATTAGTGAAAACTCTATGCAAAGGGAGACTTTTTCAAGGGACATTGAGACCCTTGTTAGATTGGTGAGAGAGAACACTACAAGAGGGAAATGTATGAGGTTAGTGGATATAATGATTTGGAAAAGAAAGTGGATAGCTTGACTCAAAATTTTGATAAGCTCATGGGAGCAATGAAGTCACCAATGGCTACCAAAGTAGAGGAGGCATGTATGATATGTCAGTCCCCTACTCACTCCCTTGAGGAATGTCCTTCTGTTGCCCAATTTCAAGACCTTGTTATAGAATATGTGAATGTTGCTCAGTCCTTTGGACAATAGCCTACTTCTGGTTATCATTGGATAAACCACCACAATTTGAGGTGGAGGCAAAATACTTTTCAAAACAACCAGTAGCAGCTGCCACAACAGCAGTCCATACCCTTTAGAAATACTCAACATTACCAGCAGAACTACTTCCCAAGGCCCTAATACTAGCATCCCATGGCCCAGGCAATGGCATAACCTATGCATCAAAGTGCACCAGCCCCAATACCCTCTAGATCCCTCACATTTGAAAAGCAAGTTCTGGCTTCATTGTAGAATTTGGGCTCTTTGTCACAAACTGTTAACTCCTATAGCCAAAGTATTAAAAAGATAGAGGATCAGCTTGGTCAGCTATCCAATACTTTGACTTGGAGAAAGGAGGGAAGACTGCCTAGTCAGCCCATGAACAATACAAAAGGGCAGTATATGGTGGGTGAGACTTCTTCACATGAAGAAGCTAAATCTGTCACCACTTTGAGGAGTAGAAGGCTAGTTTATAACAAAGTTGGTGTTGAGCTTGATGAGAAAAGAGCAGGAAATGAAAGAACAACCCATGTTGATATGCAGCAGGAGCAACATATGAGAAATAAGAGGGGTCTTGCTGTGCCCCAACAGAAAAAAAAAATAATAATAAAGAAAAATCTAATGAGATTGCTAAGGCAGCAAATGGGAGAGATCAGTCCCCCATTTGCCATTTCCTAATTCATTTCAAGCACCTTCTCCTTTTGACAAGGGGAATGCTAAAGTTGAGGAAATGATGAAGACATTTAAACAAGTGAAGATTAACTTGCCTTTACTTGATGCAATCAAGCAAGTTCCAACCTATGCAAAGTTTTTGAAAGATTTGTGCACACACAAAAGACAATCTAAGATACACCTATCCAAAAGGTCTTTTGTGCTGAGAAAGTGAACCAAGTGCTATCCAACCCCAACAAAGCTCCAAGACCCTGGAGTTCCTACAATCCCTTGCATCATTGGGGATCACACCATTGAGAAAGCCTTGTTAGATCTAGGAGCTAGTGTAAACCTACTTCCATACTCAGTTTATGAGAAGTTAGGTTTGAGAGAATTGAAGCCCACACATGTGGTGCAACAGCTAGTTGACAGATCTGAAAGGAGGCCTGTGGGAATGATAGAAGATGAGTTAGCTGGGGTTGACAAGTTTTTCTATCCAGCAGATTTTCTGGTTCTTGACATGGAGCCAAGCAAGTGTACTACCTCTATTCCTGTGATTTTGGGTAGGCCTTTCTTGGCCACTTTCAATGCTTGTATACAATGTAGATTAGGTGTAATGGAGGTGTCTTTTGGTAACATGAAAGTAAAATTGAATGTTTACGATGCATCAAGTCAGCCTCAGTTGGATAGTGAGGATTATTTTTTGATTGATGTGTTGGATGAGCTTGTGGAAGAGGCTTTGCCCAAGTTGCTGCATAGTGATGATTTATGTGATATTTTTGAAAATGTGTGGAGTGAAATTGTGGAAGAGAAGGCCCCCACACCTGTGGTTCAAGAGGTGAAAGTCTTAAATTCTGAAGTGGGGCCAACAACAACGTATCCTCCTTGGAAATAAGTTGTGTTACCTATTCCACCACCATCAAAGGCACCTTTGTTGCCTTCACTCATAAGCCAACCTGATGTGGAGTTGAAACAGCTGCCCAAGACCTTAACATATAGTTTTTTGGGGGCAAACCAGAAGTTGCCAATGATAATCTCCTCTTCTCTCACTGATGAGCAAGAAGAGGAGCTGTTGAGTGTGTTGAAAAAGCCCAAGAGAGCAATAGGTTGGACTATTGCTAATCTTGGGGGCATTAGACCTGCTGTTTGCATGCATAAGAACCACTTGGGAGAGGGTTCCAAACCCTCTAGAGAGATGCAGAGAAAGTTAAACTCTCACATGCAAGAGGTGGTGATGAAGGAAGTAGTCAAATTGTTAGATGTTGGAGTCATCTATCCCATTTCAGATTCTAAATGGGTGACACCTACTTAGGTGGTACCTAAGAAATCTAGAATCACTATGATTAAATCTGATTCTTGTGAGCTAATTTCAACTAGGGAAACCAGGTTGGAGGGTGTGGATTGATTATTGAAAGCTTAATTTAAAAACCAAAAAAGACCATTTTCCTTTTCCCTTCATAGACCAGATTTTAGACAAGTTGGCAGGCAAAGCTTTCTATTGCTTTCTTGATGGATATTCTAGGTATAACCAAAGCCCTGTTTATCCACAAGATCAAGAGAAAACTACTTTTACATATCCATTTGTCACCTTTGCCTATCAAAGGATGCCATTTGGATTGTGCAATGCCCTTACAACTTTCTAAAGGTGTATGCATGCTATCTTTTCTGACATGATTGATCAGCTTTTAGAGATATTTATGGATGATTTCTCTATCTTTGGGGATAGTTTTAGCCAATGTCTATACCATCTCAGCCTTCTGTTGCAGAGATGTGACGAAACCAACTTGGTTTTGAGTTGGGAAAAGAGTCATTCTATGGTCAATCAAGGCATTGTCCTTGGCCATGTTATTTCCCACAGAGGCATTGAGGTAGGCAAGGCTAAAATTGACATGATTACATATTTCCCTAACCTAAAATTGTGAAACAAGTCTGATCTTTTTTAGGGCATGCTGGTTTTTATAGGAGATTCATCAAAGATTTCAATAAAATCTCAAAACCTCTTTGTCACCTATTGTGCAAAGAGGTTCCTTCTGAATTTCATGATGAATGTCTTATTGCTTTTGAGCTTTTGAAAGGCTATTTAACCTCCGCACCTATCCTTCAGGCACTTGATTTTTCTTTGCCATTTGAGTTGATGTGTGATGCATCAGATTTTGCTGTTGGTGCAGTTTTAGGGCAAAGAAAGGACAAAGCACCTTGTGTGATTGCTTATGAAAGCAAGACAATGTTTGATGCTCAGTTAAATTACACCACAACTGAAAAGGAATTGTTGGCAATTGTCTATGCTTTGGAAAAATTTAGGTCTTATGTGTTGGGATCTAGGATTGTGGTGTTCACTAGCCACTCAGCCCTAAAGTACCTTTTGTCTAAAAAGGATGCCAAGCCAAGATTAATCAGATGGATCCTCCTATTATAGGAGTTTGATCTTGAGATTAAGGATAAAAAAGCGGTTAAAAATGTGGTTGTAGGCCACCTATCTAGGATCCTAGCTGCTGAGTTTGATAGGCTGCCTATCAATGACTTTTTTCTTGATGAACAGTGTGAACTATTTGGCTGTCGGTAGGATTCCCCCACATTGAAACAAAATGGACGAGGAGTTGTTCCTTTCCCATATCAGACATTACATGTGGGAGGAACCATACCTATTCAAGCATTGTGCAGACCAATTTGTGAGGAGGTGTGCCCTTGATGATGAATTCCACAACATAATAACCATGTGTCATAAACAAGCTCGTGGAGGCCATTTCAGTGGCAACAAGACTACTGTCAAGGTGCTCCAAAGTGGATTTTATTAGCCCACTCTCTTCAAGGATGCATGACAGTATTGTAAAGCTTGTGAAAGATGCCAAAAAATGGGAAGTATCTCCAAAAGAAACTCCATGCTTTTACAACCTATACTTGTTATTGAACTCTTTGACATTTGGGGGATTGACTTCATAGGTACTTTCCCTCCTTCCTATGGATATAATTTTATTCTTGTGGCTGTGGACTATGTGTCCAAATGGGTTGAGGCCATAGCCACAAGAACCAATGATCACAAAGTTATCCTCAACTTCTTGAAGGACAACATTTTCTCTAGGTTTGGCACTCCCAGAGCTATCATTGGTGATTGGGGAAGCCATTTCTGTAATAGACAGTTTGAGAACTTACTTAGAAAGAACTCTGTGACACATAGAGTTGCCACCCCATACCACCCACAAACTAGTGGGCAGATGGAAATTTATAATAGAGAAATCAAACACATTTGGGAGAAAACTGTGAGAGGAGATAGGAAGGATTGGTTCCTGAGGTTGATTGATGCTCTTTGAGCTTATCAAACTGCTTATAAGACCCCAATAGGGATATATCCCTTTAGACTAGTATATGGCAAGGCATGCCATTTACCAGTACAGTTAGAACACAAATCCTATTGGGCTATTAAATCATTGAATATTGATCTAACTTCTGCTGGCATGCATAGGAGGCTCTAGCTGTCATAGCTGGAAGAACTGAGATTCAATGCCTACTCCAACGCCAGAATCTACAAGGAGAAAACCAAGGTTTTTTATGACAAGCAATTGCTAAGAAAGGAGTTCATTATTGGCAATAAGGTATGGCTTTTCAATTCTAAATTGAAATTTTTCTCAGGAAAGTTGAGATCTAGATGGGAGGGACCTTATAATGTAGTGCATGTATCCCCATCTGGAGCTGTTGAAATCATGGATCCAAAAGATGGTAGGATCATGAAAGTTAATGGTCAAAGGCTCAAACTCTCTGTGGAAAATGTAGTAGAGCCTATGGTGACCATTCACCTTCAAGAACCTCCCAAGTGTGTTTGATTTTTAACAATGTATACTATGTATCATAACTGTTGTTTTGGTCAGTTTTGTTATTGTTTTTGTTTTCAACTCTGTTTGGCATTGTACATAGGTGGCCATTTTGTTTAAGTGTTTCATGTAGGTTACTGAGTCAACCTTGCTTAAGTTAGAAATTACATCAATCTATGAGAAATCCAATGGGAACATAACCGAATTGAAAAACCTGTGTGAATGGAGACAAGGGAACTGCTAAGAAATAAGTTAGAATGCAAACAGAGCCATCGAGAAGTTTGAATTGATGTTTGATAAGTTCTGAGGCCTCCCAATGTGCATTTCGACAGGTATTGTGACCTGTCGAGAGGTTTAGGTTGATCCTTGATAGGTACTGAAGCTATATATGAGCAATTTGATAAGAACTCTGTACCTATCGAGATATTGAGAGAACTAATCGAGAGGTACTAAAGACTTTTGGGTACATTTTCGACAAGTTCAGAGTACCTATCGAGAGGTTCCATGAACCTCTCAAATTGATTTTATCTGAAGCCTTAAACCTGTCGACAAGGTTGAGTGAACCTCTTGAGACCTTCAACCTATCAATCCTGCCATCCCAGCTGATTTTAACTGTTCGACAGTTTGATGCAACCTATCGAAACCTTCCCTCCAATCCTGTCGAAATATGATTTTGGTTGTTTTAAACCCATCGACAACTTAATCCATCCACTCGACAGCTTCTGCTCTGAGCTCCATTCCTTGTCTGCCGATTTCCTAGTTCCCTCTTCTTCCTCTACCTCACTGGTTTCTACTCCAATCACTTGATCATTGTTCCAATTGCTTCAATTCCTCAAGGGCAACATTTTGCACTTGGTCTGTGATTTCCAAGCTCTGTACTTCCATTTCCAATTTGTGTGATTACTTTGATTGAGAAAAGAGGTTTGTTGTGGTTATTAAGGGTGATTGTTTGAATTTTTGTGACCAATGGCTGACCGTGAGGATACTTTAGCAGCTATGTTCAAAGCCCCTTCCAAATATGCCAAGAAATCCACTAGAAAATCTAGGAGGCTAACCACACAGCCTAAAGAGAACCCACCTGCTAAGAGGAAGCTCATCATGGATAAATCTGACAAACCTGAGAAAGTTAAGAAATCCAAGAAGGCCAAAATCACAGAGGAAATTACTGAAGAAATTGTTGAGGATGTGCCAGTGCTTGAAACTATCCCTGAGGTAGAACCTAACCCAGAGGCTGAACCTGAAATCCCTATGAACCTATCTACTCCCAATGAGTTTGTGGATGCCTTAGACCTGATCCCTGAGACAAATTTTGACATACCTTATTTTTCTAAGGTAGAGGAGTGAAGGACACCTTGGACTATTTGGTGAAGGCGGGTTTGACACCCTTGTTGACCCCATTATAAAAAAAATCCTACCCTAGACTGGTCAAATTGAGGTATCAGAATATCAGGAAAGAGATGAAGTGAGGGTCAAATGACCCTACCCTTGTGGGATGATTGATAATTTGGAGCTTATTGTGGACTACAGAGATATAGGGTTGGCATTAGGGGTGGGTCCCATTAGTTTATGACTCAGTTTATGGTTTAGGAGAACCTGAGAGTGTGTCCTTTAGAGCAATGGCCAGACAGCTGACTCAAGGTATGTGGGCTCTGGGGAGTCATTGATGAGGAGAAACCTGAACCCTAGCTTGCTATTTATAGACTCCATTTTGAGGAAAAACATTTATGTCAGTGTGTAGACACCCAAATTCGGCCCAAGGCCCGATCGGAGCACATTTCGAGAGAGGTGAACTTTCAAGCTTTTTATGGCATATATGAAACCCTTAGGAAAGTTTCCCGAACCCTTAGGAATCCACCCTAACTTCCCAAACCCATTAGAACCCTTTCCCGGACCAGTGTCGAACCCTCCCGAGCAGTGGTGGGAAAGAGGAGTGCAAAAATTTATACAGACATCTTCAGGAGATAAATTATATATCATTGGAAAGAGGACTTCTCCAGTTTTCCAACAGGCTATGAATCACCCCAATCGGAGCTATGTATGAAGAGATATCGCAATCCGAAGTGTATGGACAAAAAGGTAAAAATACACTAAAACCCCCCTTAGGGTTTGGCGCAACTAATAGTTGAGTCAGGCCATTTTTTCCTCAAAAATGTCCTGGCACAACTAATTAGTTGCGCCAGTTATAAGTGGGTCCCCTGTTATTCATTGAAAAGTATCACTTTTCACCTCTTAACCTAGCCTTTGATAGACCTTGAAGAAGTCTAATAATCATTTGTTAAGCAAGTTTTGTAGTTAGCAATAATATGTGCAACTTAACATAAAATCCATCTTTATTGGCCCAAAGAAGAGGAAGAAGACATGCAAAGATGACAGCTGAACCAAGGCCTAATGGAACACCCTAGTAGTGCTCACCGTGGTGACCAAGTGCTAATCATCATTGACCAAATGCCTAGCAGATGAATGAAGTTGGCTGAGAATGGAGAAACTGCAAAAGCAGCAAGTCCAATGCAGCTGAGCATAGAAAGATAAATCTCACAGAGTTGAGAAGCTCTCTCATGAAGCTGAGGATGCAGTGGAAGATGCCCTCGCACAGATAGGACGCGCAGTTAAGAGGAGAGCTATAAAGACATCGCAGATATCTCACAGATTAAAATCCTCAAAATTTGTGGTTGCGAAGCTCTCGCGGAGATCAGGCCTTAAAGCAGCCGTGCGAAGAACATAGTGAGTCCTTGTGTGAACTAGACTAAAATTCACCTCGCAGAGTTTGTGCATGGCCTTGGAAGAGAGAGACACCCAGAATTCTCCTCGCACAAATCTTGCGCACTCTAAAGCCTTACCAATTACTACGCAAGCGCATGAGCATAACTACGCGAGTACCTAGCGAGAGAGAGATCTCCTGAAGCTCTATTGCGCGAGAAGTATAGGCACTCCAGATCATCTCCGCGATAAAATTGCAATGTAAAGGAACTGCGTGATTAACTGAAGGTTCACTGCGCAAGTGAGCACTTCCCACCAACCAAAAGCTACTCTGCGAAGGCCTTACAACTGCGCGAATAGGTAAATGCATATATCAGCCCCACGAAGCACGGGCTCTCCACTTCTCAGTTTTAACTCAAGGACTTTTTGGGAATTTCCCAAGGCTAGGGCAGAAATGTTGAGGCACGGATTTCAAGGCGCATGACTCAAGGCATTCAAGGGATGTAATAGTACCACATTTGCTAGAAAAATTAGGATTAATCTCTTCAGAGCCAAGGCAGTATGGACAGAGTATATAAGCTACACTTAGAGTCTAGTTTTACCATCAACCCTTCTTTTCATCCTCTGCCGGCTGCGAGCTCCAGCAGGCTAGGGTTAGGGTTTGATCACCTCTTTTTCTCCTTTTTCTTCTCTTTTAGCCCAACACTTGTTGGCTAATCCCTCTGTAAGCAACTATGTTTAGTTTTATTTCAGTTTGTAATAGGTTTTTGTATACATTGGGACTGTGGATGAGTAGTTGTGTATAGGCTGCAGCCTGGAGACTGTTCATTATATGTTTTGTGTTTATCAATGGATTGCTATTTTAATGCCTAATTGGATCTAAAGATCTTATGGTTTCTTTAGATGTCTATAGGATCCAAGTATTTGGGACTAGCCCATTCAGTTTCTAGTAGATCTATTACTTACTATCTGATTTCCCTTGGTTTGATAGCCCCATAGAAAGCAATGATAGATCTGTAGTGAGATCTATGGAGCTCGAAGGCTTGTGGACCATGGTGGTTGTAGCAGTTTTCATGCTCTTTCTCAGACCTCTGTGGTATGGACAGACCAATGGGATACCCTATGACCATTTGAGTGGACAGAGTATGGCCCTAAGTTTGTGTCCAGCCACATGTTTGAGAAAGGTTCTTCTCCCCTGCACATGAGCTTCAAGAGCCTTGTGAGGAGGTTTGTACAGGAACTGGCTCCCCTCTGTTTTACCTAGCCGACATCAGATGTTAGATCTGATCTCTTTGTAGTAATTGCAGCTTGTGGTTGAGTCATTGCAAGTCGTTTGTAGCAATGCCTAGTTGAATCTAAAGCCCTATTCCACCTGTTGCATGGTCATTTTTGTGGGCACTAGTGAGTCGTTGACCTTAGCAAAGCACTTAGGATCTTATGGGTTGGAATACCTATGGATGTCAGCCAGATCTGTGTGCAGATCTAGGGAGCTTGTACCACTGATATTATATAGTGCTGCAACAGTTTTCATGGCTTGATCTGGTCCAGTGGCTGGAGAAATGATCAGTCCACTCCTCTGGACTAGATGGGCAACTTCTGGTTTAACCAATGGGATTTGATAGACTCTACAGGATAGGCTGTGACCATTTGAGTTGACAGCCTATAGCCTTAAGAGTACCCCAAATGGCATGGGTTAAACTAGATATTTCTACCTTATTAAGGCTTTTGATAGCGTCTCAGCAAGGAGCACTGCAGAGACAGGCTAAATCTGAGTTACATTACTGCTCTAAATCTAAACTTAGCCTGCTTACTTCTCACCATTTTGTATATTTTATTTTGGTACACACCATCGCCACCTTCTTCTTACCCCCTTTCTTCAGGATAGGGCTATATTTTATTTATCTATTTTTAGGATTAATTTAGTATAGTCGTGACACCCAACTCCCTTTCTTTAGGATTGTCAAATCTGTAGCCAGATCTGGAGGCCTACTATTATAGCCCATTTTTTTTTGGGTTCTTAATCAATTTCTCTGTGGGATAAACTCTTATTTATCAAAACTTGCTACAATAGGCCATGTATATTGCTGGTCTAAGAGTACTCTAGTTGTGCTGAATCCATTCTTTTATTTCATTATGTTTTTAATTGGTTTCCACCGCACAATAACCAAAGCACAACTGGGCACAAGACGACATCCCCCCGCGGGCAATCAACTTCCCAAGGTCACTGTGCAGCACTATTTTACTGTGCATATGGTTGGCTCAACTAATAGTTGTGCCAGGATATGAACAGTAACCTTTGGCTTTGCCACAAAAATTGTGATTGGGGTTTGACATGTTGACCACCTGGATCTTTGTGGTGTGTTTTGACAGCACTGTTGCACCCTTTTAAAGCTTATTTGCAACCCTTAAGTGCCTTCATACCCCTACCCTATCATCCACCATTAGAGCTTCATTTCACACATCTCCAAGCTCTCAAAATCCTAGGAATCCTTAGATATTAGATTACCTAATTACTAAACCCAATTAAGATCTAAACACTCTCCTAACCCACCCTTTGCCTATAAATAGAACCCCCCTCCCCTTGGATTAAAGGTTGAGAATTTTTGCCTAAGAGAGAAAGAGCTTAAATGAGAAGTTCTTTCTTCCTTTGGTGCACTATCCCCATACAAAAACCAGAATTAAAAACCTCTTTGCCACCCTTTCCTTCCATGAAAAGCCCCTAGGTTAGGTGTATGTTCTACCCTAGCACCCTCCCTCTACCTCTTAGCTATCTCTCCTAAGAGTTAGAACTCATTCTCAAGTCATTCAAGCCTTCAAGAGCTCATCAAAAGCAAGCTCCGCAAGGCTCCTCTATGGTGCTACAAGGGCCCGAGGGCTCTGGCTATCCCCTTTCTTCTCCAATCTCTTTTAGTCTTCTTCCATCCTTGTATTTGTGTCGTTACTCTGCCGACTTTTCGGTAGGAACGGAGGGGCACAAATAGGATTTTAAGGCCCTTTGGGCAAGAGGAAGGCTGTTTTATTTCTTTCATGCTATTTGTATTTTGGCCATAAGTAGAGACCAAATTAAGCAGGTTAATTGGGTGCCTAACACCTTCCCAATCGATAACCGAAGCCCCTACCCAAGAACCTTTGGTGTGGACCGGATTCAGAGTCATATTTTTAGCACTTCGGTGCTCATAAAAATAAAATAGGTTTCCCAGGACACCGAAAGCTCTGGGTGGCGACTCTTTATTTTTTGTTAGCAAGCGCATCGCCACGATGGGATCGTCACAAATCTCACTGTTGCACAGATGACGACTCTGTTGGGGATAGCTTTTAGAGCTTCTCCTTTAAATTTGGCCATTTCTTTTTATTTTATTAACCATTTTTGCTGGTTTTTTTTACTGTATTGTTATTTTCTCACCCCTACTTTTTCGTCATTTACATGCCTTAGCCGATCAGCGGACTTACTTGCGCATAGTCTTTAATTTCCTTTACATTTCCATCATTTTTAATACCTTAACCAATTGGCGGGCCTACTTGAGCATCGTCTTTTAATTTCTTTAATTTTCTATCATTTAAAGTGTCTTAGCCGATTGGCGGGCCTACTTGTGCAAGCATATTTCGACAGTGGACGCCGGCCGATAGTGGCGGCACGGGATCATCACCCCCGGTCTTTGAACTAAAGAATAATTCTATAAGAAAAAAAGCTTTGAAAAAATTAAAATTTAACCAAGCTAAAGAACTTAATCAATTTGTGTTTGTGGGTTAGATTTTTAAAAGGGTTGGGTTTAGGCACACATACAACCACCCGGGTCTTAGTACGGCGACACCCCCTAGTGGTGATGATCTAGAAAAGTCCTAGCCCACCTAGTATCTGAGAAGGCGCTTACACCGGAGGTATATCGGGTGGGTTCCCATTCCTACAAGCTTAAAACCCGTTGGGGAGTGCGTTAGCGAGTTATACCGAGTTCAAACCCTTTAGCTGCAGTAAGAAGAGAATCAATCATATAAAATTAGTCACTTCCCAAAAGCCTAGCTTCCACAAAAAAGTCAAAAAGAGACTCAATTCGGGCTGAAACTGCTGCTGTCAAGCATTCTGGAAACCTAGTTTTGCGTGGCGCAAGTATTAGTTGTGCCAATGCAAAAATCCCCAAAAATGCATTGGCGCAACTAATAGTTGCGCTAGCCTTATTTAGGGAAATTTTGCTCTAGCGCATGTATTAGTTGCACCAGTGTTGTTCTGAGCAGTCTAGCCCAATTCTGTGGCCTTTTTCCACATCTCGAGTCCCCCGATTAGTGTGTTTAGTACCACTGATTAGGCCCCGCCATCTCTGACACCCAATACGCCCCCGCCGATCAAAAGAAGACAACTTATTTTTAACTCCTTTCGGGGGATCGAATTGTTCACCTTGATTTTTGTGCCTTCAATAGATCAAAGGTCTTCCTTTGATTCTTTCGAAGCACATCAAAATTGTCGCCACGGGTCTCAAGTTTGGGTACAAAAGCCACCTGAGACGGGAATTCCAAGGCCTCAGAACATTTGTTTTCAATAAAAAAAATTTCTTTCCAAATAAATTAAAAGTTAAAAACCTAAAAATAGAATCTTTGTGGTGCCGGCACAACGGCTTCATCTTGCCCTCTGTCGTCCCGTAGGGGAAGGAGGAGGATTTTTGGGCCTTATCCAAGGCACCCTTACCCAACCCATTCCCAAAGGATGTCGTGGGTAGTGAACCTGGCTTACGTCAATCCCGACTCATCCCCACCACAATCTCCAACCCACTCCCATTCAGGATAAGCCTTCACCTATACCACTTCCGCCTTACGCAAGTCCCCACAAATCCCCCCATTTACACGGGTCATGCCCATTTTTACTAGGACCATGCCCGATTTTTCCCAAACATCCCCACCCCACCAATCATCATCCCCAAACATCCCTAATCCTTCCCCATCATTTGCCCCACCTCAACTCTCCAATCCACCCCATATCCCATCCCATACAATGGTCATGCTCGATTATACCGGGGCCATACCCAATTTCTCTTTCACATCCATCCCATCCATACCCAACCATCCCTTAAATCCACCATCCACATCCGATCCTCCTTCCATGACCATGATGGAGGAGATGTTCCAAACCTACTCCTTATGGAAGGATTCCCAAAACACCCCCCATCATCCACACCCCACATTCATGAACCCATCTCATACCTCACCCAACGTCCATGCATCACTCCCCCATGATCCTCGTCAACCCCCTATAATTCACACCATCCAAACCCCCATCTCCCATATGCCCCAAGGCCCATTGGCCCAAAACCCCACCTTTCACCAACGCCCATTGGCCAAAAACCCCACCACCCATGATCTCCAAGGCCCAATGGCCCAACACCCCATCACCCATACCCAAGGGCCCATAGCCCAAACCCATCAAGGGCCCATGGCCCAAAACCATGAAGGGCCCATGGACCAAACCCACCAATGGCCAATGGCCCATACCCCTCAAAACCCAGTGGGCTAGGCCCACATACCCCAACGGCCCATTACCCAAACCCTTACCCAAGGGCCCATGGACCAATCCCATTTGGCCAAAGACCAAACCCTCCAAGGGCCCGTGGCCCATACCCACCAATGGCCCATGGCCTATATACCTCAAAACCCAGTAGGTCAGGCCCACATACCCCTAGGGGGCCCACATCCCAGACCCATCTGGCCCAGGCCCATACCCACCAATGGCCCATGGCCCAAGCCCTCCAAAACCTAATGGGCCATACCCATCAAGGCTTAATAGGCCAAGACCCCCAAATCCCATGCCCTTTACCCAAACCCAACCTGATCAAGGCCTTGTGGCCCAAACCTACCCCAGGCCCATGGCCCAAGCCCAAACCTCTTACCTACACAATACTCCCAAAATTTCACCCACCCCCAACCTTCACAACCAACCCATGACATACCTCAGTGTTGAAGACTGGAAAATACCATTTTCCACCCTTTAACTTGGGCCTTGATAGACCCTTGAGAGAACTAAATAAGTGTTTTAAGTGCTTGTGTTACAACTAACAATAAAGACAGGCTTAGCCATGAAAGCAGCCTAAAAGTGCTAAAAAGATGATGCTCCATGTTGATCCAAAGGAAGAAAGAGAAGGGACAACCTCACGAGCTGTCAAAATGCCTAAACTAAAGAGGACAAAGGCCTGGTTGTAACTTGGAAAGAGGTGTGGAGCTATTCGAATAGAAGAATGCATTACAGAGTGCTTTTCGAAAAGAATTTGAACATTTCGAAAAGAATCTGAACATTTCAAAAAGAGCCTGAACTTTGCGAAAAGAACTAAAAGCTCCAAGCTTAGTTTTCGAAGAGCACCTGAACTCTTCGAAAGGATTTCTGACCTATTCGAAAAGAAGATAACTCCTTGCGAACAACACCAGAACTGTGCGAAAAGAGCTTCAGAAGTCACAGTACCTTGCAAAAAGTTCCCCAAACTATGCGAAATGGTATTCTAAAGATTCCTAGCATCTGCAACGGTAATTCAGTAATCTTTTACACGTGCCCCAATGCATTTAAAAACCTAGGGACATTCTGGAAGATTCTGAGCATGAACCAAAGGCATTTTCCACCCCATGTGAGCACCTGAAGATAAAATCAATTGGCGGAAACTTCTAGAAGTTCTAATAGATTTTTGAAATACATAACATAATTGATGCTTTTGTCATCTGATTGGCTAAACCAAATCAAGCAGTTCTAATTGGCCAAAACAGATCTGGATCCTTGTGCTCGACTCCCATTGGTTGATGCAGATCTAACCAATTCTGATTGGTCGATACACATCTAAGCTAGACTTGGGAGAAACTATAAATAGATGAACCATTTGCCCAATTTGGGGCATCCTAATTTTGAGTTTCATTTCTATTGCCTCACTTCCACTTTAGATCTCTTGTCTGAAACCTCTGTAATAGCTTAGCTTTGTACTTGAGATCTATGAGATACTTTTGTAATACAAGGGAGATTTGTATTCAAGACTACAAATCCGAGAGCTGTTTAAGCTGAGTGCTGTAATTGTAATGGTGAATTTGAAAAGGTTACTGTGAACCGTACGTTCTCAATTGGATTCGTGTTAAGGGTTCCCTGTGATCTCCTTATTAAATTAGATTCCTTTAGATTTACTGTTTTATAAGCAATTTCCCTTAATTCATTATCCCTATGAGAAATGGCGTTTGTAAACTAATTTCTCACAACATTTGTAGTGGTGTTTCTTGTTCTGAATCAGGAATTCGAATTGAAGACTATTGGATGATCTGTGTCCATTAAAGTGGACAGATCATAGCCATAAGTTCAACTCAATTCTAATCCTTGAATTGGATTATTTTCTCTTACATCTGAGCCGGTAGCCAGATGGAGATTTGATACTTTCTTGACTATGCTACACTAGTTCTCATTCTGCAATCAATTACTAAGCTTAAGTCAACTATTATTTCTCCATTCTTATTAATTTTACTTCCAATTCCCCCAACTCGGATCTGGATCATTTAGTTTACATTTTACTTGAGGTAACTTAGTTAATGTGATAAATTCAAACTCTTATCTTACTTGCTTTGTAGATAGGATTAGAGGCCAGATCTGGTAGCTCAGATCTGGAGGTTTATCATATATTTTAAATCAATTCCCTGTGGACGATCTTTTACTCACTTACATTTAAAACTTGCTACAATTGGTCCTGATCTTGCAGGCTAATTAAGTTCTTTCTGTGCTGATATTTCGTTATTCTTTTTAGTTCTCCAAATTCAGTATAATTCATCATTTACAAATTTGTTTTCAAAACACAAATCATGCACACTTAGAATCAACAACACTCAAACCTAATTTTCTGATGGCCCCATACCCCAATACCATCCCCAAACCTTCCCCCATGTCCAATGGCCTCATCAGGCCCCACCCTAAAAGCAAACTACCACTCATCCCATCACCCCACAATACATTCAAGGGGCTCACCCAACCCATATCCAATCCAATCCCATCTAGTCCATGCAACAACAGTTTGAGAATCTCATCCTCACTGTACCTTATATAGATCAGCAGTATGAGGAGGACGAGATCAGAAACAATGGTGCCTATGTCGAGGCAGTAACCACTATTAATCCTCCAACGGTAGCTACCCCACCCCCCAATAGCACAAAGCTAGTCCCGGTCGGGTATTGAAAAAGTAGCCCCCATGTCCAAAGAATCAAAACAGTTAAGGGAGCAACTAGACAAGATCTAGAAATAGTTGTTGAAGATGGTGGTGCTAAAATCCATGCCACAGATTTTACATATTTATGTCTGTCTGTCGAGGTCCCTCTACCCCCCAAATTTAAAATTCCAGTATTCGATAAGTACAATGGCACGGGCAACCCAATTGCGCACCTCAAGTCCTATTATGGGGATATGTTCCAGTACAGGGGGGATGAGAGACTGCTAATAAAAGTCTTTCAGAAAATTTTAACCGACCAGGCTCCGAGATGGTTCGCCTCTCTTGAACTGTCCATGATGAAGACATGGGAAGACTTGACGCATTTGTTCCAAGAATAGTATGTTTACAATATTGATATTGAACCACACAAGTCTAATTTAGCTCGGTTTAAATAGAATCGCAACGAGACCTTCAGCGACTATTTGGGGTGTTGAAGAGCACTGACAGCTCAAGTCAGAGATAGAATATTAGACGATGAGCAGAAAGAGATGATTTCAAAGAACACTCTGCCAGTGATTTTTGATTTTCTTATCTACCAATAGCAGTCTAGTTTTGCTGACTTAGTAAGGAACACCAACCACTGTGAGGATGCCATCAGGGAAGGATGACTCAACAATAATTCTTCAGGGAGACCTAGCGGAGTTAGAATGTTTGTCGAATAGAGAAACGACAGGAGGGCAAGGGCAAAGGTGCAGAATGGGACCAATACCAGGCCCAATAACAATGTAGTCCCTTTTCAGTTTAAGATGATGCAAATAGCTCCCGTCAGACCAGGGCCTATTCAGAGAGTAGGGAACGGACAGGGGGTACAAATTACCCCAGAAAGGAGAGCCCATTATGATTGTGTTTTTCGGCCCTTAGGGCAATCTTTAAGTTTACTTTTACCCTTATTAATTGAAAAGGGATTAGTAACTGCGCTCCAACCATGACCTCCTCTCAATCCTATTCCATATAATTTTTACTCGAATACTCATTGTAATTTCCACCAAGGTCCGGGTCACCCGACTAATTGCTTCTTCCCATTGAAGCACGCGATCCAAGATTTAATTGATGCTGGGAAGATCATTCCCCCTGCACCCACCCAAGCAAGCCAACATGCGAATATTCACTAGGTGACTTTGCCACCACACCCTACTGGAATAGCAGGTCCCAGACCCACCATAGGGATGGTAGAGGAAATTGAGTAAGAGTATGAATTTGACCCATCTAATTACATCAGTAACAAAGAAAATTTTGTGATCCCAAGGCAGCAAAACCGAGAAGAAAGAACTATTGGGGTAGTTGAGCCCCTGAATCTGGCAGATTATTTTCCTACCCCTAAACCAGCAGTCGAGCCCCTAGATCTTAGGGCCTATTTTCCACCATCCACCCCCATTAACTATGTACAAATAAATGTGTATCAACCATATTCCACCACCTTCATCAATTACCTAATAAACCAATAGGCCCCCAATCCTCCACCATCAATAAACTACCAAAGGCCTGCGCCCACCCTTTCTCCCAGTACCACCACCCTCAAGTTTCACCACCTCCATTTAGCCCAATTTTGCCACCCAGCCAGCTACCACCAAAAAAATCAGGTATTTCTTACACCTCCTGAGCCATCAGTACATGCACTGTAAATGCCAGTAGCCATACCATTGCAGCACTCAGGACCAACCTATGATCCACATCAGGTCCTACTGAGCTATGAGCAAGCCAATGCTAATGCCGACAGCAATAGGAGGGAGGGGGCAGTGGACTTTGTTACTAGATCGGAAAGAATCTTGAAACAACCTGAGGCAACAACAACAGCAACTGCAATAACAACAACTACAGCACCAAGACCAGCACGGCAAGAGGGGAAGGACAGTGTAGTTCACTCGTTTGAGAAGATGAGCTGGGAGCACATTCTCGAGACTCAATTAAGAAGGATGCCAACCCATATCACTGTCTGGGAACTCTTGATGACGTCCCCACTCCATTTCTAAGCTCTAATGGGGGTGTTAAAGAATGCCTATGTGTCCCAACAAGTGAGCCGAGACGAAGTCGGGCAAATAATCGGACAAGTGATGGCACCCAATGCCATTTCATTTTTAGACGCAGATCTACCTGAGGAGGGAAACAGTCAAGCCAAATCCCTCAATATTACTGTTGAATCTGGGAACATGATAATTCCCTTGGTTCTAATTGATAATGGGTTGGCTCTGAATGTGTGCCCATTACAAATTGCCACCAAGATCGGCGTGGACCCCTGTATGCTAAGGCCGATAAGGACTAGCGCTCGGGCATTCGATAATACAAGAAGAGAAATAATGGGAGAGGTCGATCTAGAATTAGTAATTAAGCCCATGACCTTCTCTATACCTTTTCAAGTGATGGATATCAAATCTTCTTTTAATTTACTGATAGGACGCCCGTGGTTACATGAGGCCGGGGCGATACTTTCTACCCTCCATCAAAAACGAAAATTCATATTCGAGCAAAAGGTGATCACCATCATTGGTGAAGGGCATGATGAGAAAGACAAGGCCACCCACAACATTGAAAATCCTAAGGTGGTGGATGTACCACATACTGAGGAAGATATCGACCTCCACAGCTTTGAGTATGAGGTGTCGGAAGTAGGCCCAGAACCCTCGAGAAACATCACGTCAACAACCGGTGGTGGAATGGAAGCAATGGTGGCCATGCTTCAGAAATGGGGCTATCAGAAAGGCAGAGGACTCGGGCTTAGACTATAGGACAGAAGAGAGTCAGTTGTTGCCATAGGGCAGAAAGTTTGATTCAGGTTAGATTACAAGCCCACTAAGGAAGAGGTCCGAGAGGCCAAAGAGAAGGCCAGGGTCGCTGCAGCTACAAGAGCCCAAGGAATCAACATAGAAGAGAAACCTCACCCTAGGCCGCACAACAGGAAATCCTTTATCAGTGCTGGGGTCGTAAGGATCAATTAAAATGGGGTAACTGTTGTTGCTTCTTAGTGTGCTTGATTTATGTGTGTTTTGAAAACAAGTTTGTAACTGCTAAATTATAATGAATCTAGAATATTAAAAAAAAGTAAAGAAATATCAGCACAGGTAGAAGTGAATTAGCCTGCAAGATCAGGGCCAATTGTAGCAAGTTTTAAATGTAAGTGAGTGAAAGATCGTCCAAAGAGAATTTGTCTAAAATGCAAGATAAACCTCCAGATCTGAGCTACCAGATCTGGCCTCTTATCCTATCTAGAAAGCACATAAGATGGGAGGTTGAATTTGTCACATTAACTAAATGATAAAAGTAAAAGTTAAACTAAATGATAAAGATCCGAGTTGGGGGAACGTTTGAGGTAAACTTATAAAAATGGAGAAGTAATATCTAACTTTGATTTGGTCCTTGAAATCTGATGAGAATGACTACAGCTCAACTGAGAGATGATCCAATCTTCATCTGGCTACAAGCGCAAATGTAAGAGAAATAAATCTAATTTAAGGATTAGGTTTAAGCTTATGGCTATGGTCTGTCCACTTTAATGGCCACAAACCATCCAATAGTCTTTAATCCAAAGCCTTAGTTTAGAACAAGAAGCATCACTACAAATGCCGTGAGAGATTAGGTTACCAACACTAATTCTCACAGGATTAATGAATCAAGGGAAATTGCATGAAAAATAGTAAATCTAAAGGAGTCTAATGCAATAAGGAGATCAGAGGGAACCCTTAACATGAGTCCAATTGAGAATGTATAGTTTACAGCAACCTTTTCAAATCCACCATTAAAATTACAGAGCACAGCTTAAACAGCTCTCAGATTTGTAGTCTTGAATACAACTCTCTTTTGAATTACAGAAATATCTCACAGCTCTCAATTGTAAGTAAAAGTGAAGCTATTACAGGGATTTTAGACAAACTATCTGGTTTGGAAATGGGGGAATAGGAATGAAACTCAAAATCTGGATACCCAAATTGGGCAAATGGTTCGTCTATTTATAGTTTTCCCTAAGTCCAGCTCAGATGTGTATCAACCAATCAGAGGTGCTCAGATCTGTATTGACCAATGGTGGTCGAGCACGAGGATCCAGATCTGTTCTGGCCAATCAGAATTCCTCGATCTGGTTCAGCCAATCAGGTGAAAAAGGCATCAATTCTGTTATGCATTTTGAAAGTCTGTTAGAGTTTCTAGAAGTTCCCGCCAAGTTATTTCATCTCTGGGTGCTCACATGGGGTGGAATATGCCTTCGCTTCATGCTTAGAATCCTCTGCAATGTCCCTAGGTTTTTAAATGCATTGGGACACGTGAAACAGATTACTGAATTGCCCTTGCAAAAGCTGGGAATCTCCAGAATACCTTTTCACATAGCTTAGGGGACTTTTCGCAAGGTGTTGTAACTCCTGAAGCTCTTTTCGCAATGTTCGTTACGCTCAAATTGAGTTTTCTTCTTTTCGGAAAGGTCAATCATCTCTTCAAAGAGTTCAGATGCTCTTCGAACACTAAGCCTGGAGTTTTTGTTCTTTTCAGAGTTTCGTGTTCTTTATGCGATTCGTTCTTTATGACGATTGTTCTTTCTTGAAAAGTACTCAGAGTGCATTTTTGCTCAATTGCTTCATACTTCTTTTCTGGGTTGAGACCAGGTCTTTGCCTCTTCAATTTAGACCTTTCAACAGCTAGTGAGGTTGTTTCTTCTCTTTCTTCCTTTGGATTGACATGGATTGTCATCTTTTTGGCACTTTTAAGCTGCTTTTATGGTTAAGCCTGTCTTTATTGTTATTATGCAAAAGACTTAAAACACTTATTTATTTCTCTCAAAGGTCTATCAAGACTCAAGTTTAGGGGTGAAAAATGGTATTTTTCAGTTCTCAACACACCCCCAAACCTAAGCTTTGCTAGTCCCTGAGCAAAGACAAAATTAAAAACAAAGTAAAAAAGCCACTTTTGTAGGGAGCACAGTTGCATTTAGCATATGCAACAAGCCTTTTAAACCCCTAGGTGATCCCTAGTGGAGGAGTGAAGTCTCCTGAGGGCTTTCAGCGAAGGTACCTACAAACTTCTTCAATAACTCAGTTAAGATCACTGCAGTTTTGTTACAGCAAACTTTCCTCCCAAATGATTTTTCACACCTGCATCAGTCATGTTGTAAGAAGATTTTTTCAAGAAAACATCACTCAAAACTAAAATTCTCTTTGTAATTTTGTTACTACTCAGTCAATTTATGTCAAAGGTTATTTACAAGAAAAATTAACAAACAACTTGCCTTCGATTTAGGAATCCAGCTTCGATGTTACCTCAATGAGTTGATTTCAAACCCAATTCTCACCAGGATTTTCACTCAATATGCAAGTAAGAGGGTTGTACTATTTCACATTAAGAGATTCTGACCCTCAAATAGGACTGTAAGCATGAGCATAGGCATTGCTTTTAGTTCGGAATCCCCTGCTCTTTTCACCATAGATTACACAAATTCTTATCTCCATGTGATAGCTCATTCCATCATTGATCAGTAAGGACTTTACTGGGGTTGTAATGTGGCTTATGGGTGAAATTTCTCAAGAATAAAGGGGTGGAATGGTGTTCAAATTTGAGAAGTCACCAAGGTCGAGGTCATATACAAATTTTCATTTTCTTCTTTGAATTTCCAGAGCCAAAGTGGCCATCTTTTTCTCTTTCTTTTTCAAACTTCCAATGAAATGTCTTCTCTCTTTTTGTTTTGCTTGAATTAGCACTGACTGAATGCCACATTCCCTCTGCTATTACATCATTGCCTTCAACTTGTGCCCTTCTTTTGTTATTAAATTGTTACTCAATTCTCCTTTCTTCAGCTTCCTTCCCTTTATCTTCTGACTTCTCGGAGTAGGGTTAGGCTAAATGAAGTTGATGAGGATCATTGGATGAGATTTCAAAGGAATCATAGATTTATACAGCTCAAATGGTGTGTATCAAG
Source organism: Chloranthus sessilifolius (assembly GCA_021018995.1). NCBI lineage: Eukaryota > Viridiplantae > Streptophyta > Magnoliopsida > Chloranthales > Chloranthaceae > Chloranthus > Chloranthus sessilifolius. Next base: position 72,363,424 of record CM037597.1, on the reverse strand, counting down.
GGCAGTTTCAAAAGGTGGGGCTTTGTAAGGTTCAAACTGTCCAAAAGGAGGCCTTACATCATGTCTTTAATATCATGAGTGCTATCAAATTATTTCAATTTGGATATGTGTAACTTCTAGTGCAAGAAAGCAGATTCAATTAGTCCCAAAAGCAAAAAAAATTGCCAATTCATACCTCCAAAGAATACATTTCAGGCCCAAACCTCACTGGGTGTGGTTTTTTATCAAATTCCTGAGGTGTATCCTCACTGTTTTCCTTCTTTTTAGGTTTACTAAAACATCAATTTTTCTTTTGGAAATTTCCTGACATTCACCTCATGAAAGTATTAGAATTACACTAGAATTTGATTTCAAAAAGTTTTTAACTTCTTCATGTTTTTTTTTTTTTTTCAAAACAACAGGTGTGAAAAAGAAATAAAAATTCCACTGATCAAAAGCTGTACTGATGTTAACTCCATTATTGATTATTGATATTTTTATCACACCCCCAAACCAAAGGGGAGCAGGTCCAGGTCCAAAGCGGAAAGCGATATAAGCAAGAAAGAAAAACAAAACATCATGATGACAAGAAGATGCATGTAAATGCACAGAATTACACAAGAAAAATAGCATGTTATATTACAAACTCATAACACGATAAGTACAATGTGATCTAATAACTGGGGTCAAAATCAGATCATAAGTTGGTTCAATTGGCTCAGAATCGAGTCACCGGAATCGAACTAGAATCAGTATTGGAGTCCGAACTTGATTGAGCTTTCTCCTGGATAGTGTTTTGCAGCTCGGTGTATTCCTCTGATTTTATCTTTTTTGTGAGGCCAATGTACTTGCCAAGTCTAGTGGTCTTCGCTTTTTCTTGGTCAAGTCATGCTTGTAACATGGTCACCTTGTCTTACTCCTAACCATCTGAAAGGTTTGACCCAAAGAAGTCCTTCATTTTCTCTCTCAAATTTCATAAATAACTCCAACTTCCGAATCTGGTTTTCATAAGGGGTTGAATGTAGGCTTGTAAATCAGCTAACCCTTTTAGAACATCTCTGCAGAGATAAGGATTTTCTTCCATGGCTCTTGAGGAGGCAATCGGGGAAGGGGAATGGAATGGTAGGGGACCAAAGGTGTCCCAGCTGTGGGAGGGGGAGAAGAAGTGTCCAGAAGGAGGACTTCAGGGTTGGTCTGAGTGGCTTGCTCAGAGAAAGTGGGGAGTGGTGAAGGGGATGCAACCAAAGGGACTTCAGGTTCAGTTTGGGTTGCATGGGCAGAAGTGGTGGGGGTGGGCAGATCAACCAGTACTACCTCAGGTTCAGTTTGGGTAGCATGGGAATCAACAGTAGGTAAAGGGGTAATGGTGGTTGTGTGGGATGTGGAGGCTAAGGTTTGAAGCAGGTCATTGGTCATAGACTGGTTGTCTGTGTCGATTTGGAGTTGGGCTTGGATGGATTGGAGGTAGGCAAGTATTTGGGTAATAGAGGCAGGTGGGGGAGAGGTGGGCATAGCAGGGATTGGTACAACTGAAGTGGAGGGTGGAGGTGTAATGGTTGTAAAGGGAGAAGTAGGTAAGTGGGTGAAATGATGAGGGTCAGGTATAGGGGTTGGTTCAAGTCCCATGGTTTCAAAAATAGATCCCATTAAGGAAGAATAAGCCTCTGTAGTGAAAGGCTCAGGTTCAAGTGTGTGGGATACTTCAGGTGTGTGGGCTGAATGAGCAGGGGAATTTGAGGGGCTTTGGAGCAGAGGAGTGTAGGGAGATGGGGCAATAAAGTCTGGAGCTAAATCATGGGCATTGGTGGGGTGAGTATGGTTGGAGTGGTTGGTGTAGAGGGAGAATCTATAATTGGAATAATGGAGGGTATGGGAGATGGGACAGCTGGGATAGGTGAAGTGGCTGGGGCTGGTAGAGGGGAGGCTGGTGAAGGGGCAACTTCCTCAAGAATTGGTGCAGCTGAAGAGTAGGTCACCATGGGAGTCGTTGTCAAGAAGTGGAATTAAAGAGCTGGTCACCACAGAGGCGCAAAACTAGTTCTAAGGAACTGAGGAGGTGTTGAGAAATAGGCTGTAGAGGTCGGTGTTCGTGTTCATTCACAACAGCAGTGCAGGTACACCTTCCTCTCTCATCCTTCTCAGCATGGCTTGGCTTGTAGTCCATGCCTTTTTCCCAAAAGTGTGAGGAGCAATGACTTCAAATGGTTCCTCATTATCAATGTCAAACTTGGCTCTGAGGAGGGCTGTGATCAATCTACCAAATGGGAGGCCAGCTAATTTCTGCTCCTTTTTCAACTTGGCACTAATATCATCCATGGCTTCAAAAATTAACATAGGGGCATTGAAAAACTGCCCCTTAGAAAAGTGAAAGAGAGCCTCCAGAATTGGTATTCTCCTCTCTTGGCTGTGCCCGGTGACATAAAAACGTCCCCTCAAAATGGAGTCCATCAATAGAAATTGGGGGGCTAGGTCTCTCCTCATGATGGACTGTCCAGTGCCCACGATTCCTTGGGTTAAATGTGCAGCCATTTCTCTAAAGGAGGTTGTTTCTGGAGCAGCCAATGGACCAGAAGGATCAAATTGGAAGGGTATCCCCAAAGCATTCCCTATGTCTTCAAATGTGACCGTAAGATCGCAATCATCAATAAAGATAACCAGGGTAGGGACATCAGCATCTCTTTCAGTGACCTTGATTAGGTTTTGGTACCATAACTTCACCACTCGTGGGTAAATTTTCTCCGGCAAAGGGGTAAGGATATTGCTTAGTGAGGCTTCCCTTATGTATCTTAAAGATAACAGGCAATCTGGTTTGTTGACGAAAAAAGTTTTGTCCACAATCAGCTCAGGAATTAGCTTCTGAGCTTCAATGAATGGATTTGGCAGTACCAAATGTATAAGCAGAGGAGGAAGCTCAGGCTCAGGACTAGCAGCAGCAGAGATGGGTTCCTCATGTCTCACTTTCTTCCCTTTCTCCACCCTATCCGCTTTATCCATAGATAGTTTTCTTTTGGCTGAAGTTTTGGCTTTTCCCTTTGGGGTAGGTTTGCTAACTTTCTTAGCAGAGGATTTTGGGAACATGGCAGCCAACGATTTCTCTGCTTTTCCCATTCGAAATTAATGTATGAAAATGCCAACAACAGATGCTGACACAAATTGAAAATTTTCAAATGATAAACATAGAGAATGTGCAGAGAAATACCGAGATCTAGGGTTTTTAATTGAACGAGTTGTTTGCTTTCAGAAATCCCCCAGACCAAAAGCTAAAATCCTTCTCTGAAAACTCAAATGATCGAACAAAGGTGAAGAAAAATGTAGCACGCTTCTCAAATCGCACAAGGGAAGAACGAAATAGGGTTTCTGTGGAACAGGTCACTCTGCAGAAAGATTTTGAATATGAAACCCCTACTTCGAAAGGGTTTAAATATACTCAAAGTTAATTTCACAAAGTTCTTTATAAGTTTTTGAAAAGTTCCAAAATAGACCTTTTGCCAACCGCGAATGACATCAGTACCATTCGAAAAGTTAATAGCTTTAGAAACATTTTTTCGAAAAGAAAATAGCTTCAGAACCAACTATTCGAAAAGCAAATAGCTTCAGAAATATCTTTTCGAAAAGAAAATAGCTTCAGAACTATCTTTTCGAAAAGCAAATCCTTGCTTTCGAGCAGTTCGTTACAAATCCAGAGTCTATGCGAAAAGTAAATTGAACTTTGCGAAAAGAAAATTATTACTTTGTGACATAACTTGGAGCATATTTAAACCATGCGAAAAGAGACAAATCATGAATAAAAATAGAAACAAAGAAACTAAGCAAAAACTATGAAATAAAAGCATAATGTACAGTTATCTACCATCAGATTTTTGGAGGTTCGTGATGACAGATGGGCAGCACAGGCTCCTGGGTATTTTCAATGCATGGTTTGAGCCTCTGACCATTTACTTTTAGGATTCTTCCATTACTTGGATCAAGGATGTCAACAGCTCCTGAAGGGGCTGTCTGAATGACAGTGTATGACCCTTCCCATCTGGATCTCAGCTTTCCTGGGAAAAACTTGAGTTTTGAGTTAAATAACCATACCTTAGAGCCAGCTGTGAATTCTTTTCTCAATAAATTTTTATCATGGAAAGTTTTGACTTTCTCTTTGTAAAATCTTGAATTTGTGTATGCATCCATTCTCAGCTCCTCCAACTCAGCAAGTTGCAGTTTCCTGTGATTACCAGCAGTAGTTAGATCCATGTTCAATGTTTTAATGGCCCAAAAGGCTTTATATTCTAACTCTACTGGTAAATGGCATGCTTTGCCATAGACCAACCTGAATGGGGACATGCCAATTGGGCTGTATTTTATGCCCTGAATGCATCATTCGTAAAGGACCAATCCTTTCTGTCCTTCTTCACAGTCTTTTCCAAAATATGTTTGATTTCTCTATTGGAAATCTCCACTTGTCCACTGGTTTGTGGATGATATGGAGTGGCTACTCTATGAGTCACAGAGTATTTTTTCAATAAAGTTTCAAAATGTTTATTACAAAAATGGCTTCCCCCATCACTGATAATGGCTCTGGGAAAACCAAACCTGGAAAAAATGTGATCCTTAAGAAATTTAAGAACCACTTTGTGATCATTTGTTTTAGTGGCTGTGGCTTCAATCCATTTGGATACATAATCCACAGCTACTAAAATGAAATTATTCCCATTGGAAGGAGGAAAGGGACCCATGAAGTCTATCCCCCAAACATCAAACAACTCAACTACCAAGATAGGCTGTAAAGGCATTGAGTTTCTCTTGGAAATGCTGCCCAATTTCTGATAGTTTTGGCAAGACTTACAATGCTGCAGAGCATCTTTGAAAAGTGTAGGCCAATAAAATCCGCACTGCAAAACCTTTGCAGCCGTTTTGTTTCCACTAAAATGACCTCCACAAGCCTGTTCATGACACATAGAAAGTATTCTATGAAATTCTTGGTCAGGGACACATTTTTTTATTATTTGGTCTACACAACTCTTAAACAGATGAGGATCTTCCCAGATGAAATGTTTAACCTTTGCGAAGAAAAGATCTTTATCCATTTTATTTCAATGTTGAGGAATTCTTCCAGTAGCCAAAAAATTGACTATGTTTGCAAACCAAGGAGTGTGTACACTAATGGCAAAAAGTTGCTCATCAGGGAAAGATTCATTGATAGGCAACCTATCAATCTCAGCAGTTAAAATTCTAGACAGGTGATCAGCCACCACATTCTCCACCCCCTTTTTATCTTTGATCTGTAAATCAAATTCCTGTAATAGGAGAATCCACCTGATTAATCTTGGTTTGGTGTCCTTCTTAGACAGAAGGTATTTCAAAGCAGAGTGGTCAGTGAACACCACTATTTGTGAACCCAAGACAGATGACCTGAATTTCTCTAAAGCAAAAACAATTGCCAGCAGCTCCTTCTCAGTTGTTGTGTAATTGAGCTGTGCATCAATCATTGATCTACTGGCATAAGCTATGACATGAGGCAGCTTTTCTTTTCTCTGTCGAAGGACAGCTCCCAAAGCATAATCTTAGCTGTTTGTGGAAGGGGAAGAGTAGCAGGTTTCCAAGAAGAGAAACTTGCTGATTGATTATGCGTTTCTTGCACAACATTTATTTCCTCAGAACTTGAGATACAAACTGTTTCTTCTTCAGAATTTTCCCAAGCATCTTTAACATCAGTGGTGAAATCTTCATACTGCAGAAACTGTTGTAAAGTCCCTTCTACAAGTTTATCCAATAGATCAACATGAAAACATTCTTCAGAGCTGAATTGAGGCTGTGTGACTGCATTATAAACATTTAATTTTACCTTCATGTTTCCAAACGAGACTTCCATAATACCAGACCTGCATTGAATGCAAGCATTTGTAGAGCTGTGAAATGGTCTTCCCAAATGACAGGATGGAAGTTTTGCTTTTGGTTGGTTCCATGTCCAAAATTAGAAAATCAGCAGGATAGAAAAATTTATCTACTCCTACCAATACATCTTCAATCATTCCAATCGGCTTCCTTCGATTTATGCGCTAGTTGTAACACCACATGAGTGGGGTTTAATTCTCCCAAACCTAGTTTCTCATATACAGAATATGGAAGTAGGTTGACACTAGCACCCAGATCTAATAAAGCCTTTTCAATGGTATGTTCCCCAATAATGCAAGGGATTGTGGGGATTCCAGGATCTTGAAGTTTAGGAGGTGTGGCAATGGATAACACCTGATTAATTCTTTCCACAGCAAAGACCTTCTTGGACAACTGTATCCTAGACCTGCCTTTTGTGAGTGCAAACATCTTTCAAAAATTTAGCATATGGAATTTGTTTGATTGCCTCAAGCAAAGGTAGATTTATCTTGACTTGCTTAAAAGTCTCCATCATTTCATCTATTTTTGTGTTCCCTTTATCAAAAGGGGATACAGATTTCATTGCATGAGGAAATGGTAAATGAGGAACTAATCCTTCATCTACAGCTTTGGAAGCATTTTCAGAAACTTTTATTTTTTGTTTTTCATTTTTTTGATTTTTTTGAGGTCCATCAAGATTCATCGCTATCATTATGTCTTCTTGCATATCTTTATCATTTTCCTCATTTTTTCTTCTTCAAGACCACTTTGTTATTTATAATTCTTCCACTTCTCAAAGTGGTGACAGCTTTACTTCTTCATGTGAATTGAAGCTTCTCCAACCATGAACCCTTTGGGATTGTTCAAAGGTTGGTAACTTTCCTTCCTCTCTTTTGCCAAAGTATTTGAAAGTTGTCCCAATGTTTCTTCAATCTTCTTTATGCTCTGGCTATGAAAATTCACAGTCTGAGTTAAAGATTCTAAATTCTGGAGTGAATTCAGGACCTGATCTTCAAAAGAAGGGGAAGGGAATCAAGTTCTTGCACAGTTGTTGTGGAATGGGTCGCTAAAATTTGGTTTGGCATAAAAATTCTCACGATAAGGTCATGCTTTTTGAAAGGCATTTGGTTCTTTGGTTGTTGTTGGATTGATAATTCCCTTGGTTCCACCTCAAATTGGGGTGCCTTCCATGGATATTCATTTGATCAAGATTCCGCCCAAATGATTGAGCAAAGATGAGCTTGTTCCACCATTAAACTGGGAACTGTGGTGCAAAGCAGGACATTGGTCAATTGAATGAGTAGGGACCTGCATATCGTATATGCCTCCTCTACTCTTGCAACATTTGGATTTTTAAGAGTCCATCAACCTATCAAACTTTGTGGTTAAATTGTCCATCTTTATTTCCAACTCATTCACCTCATAGATCTTCCCTTTGGTGGGTTGGTGATTGTTCACCCTAGCAGGATTTTCAATATCTCTTAACAGAGATTCCTGTTGAGTTGAGTTTTCACCAATTACTTCAAATAAGTCCCAAACCTCCTCAACTGTTTTTTGCAAGTAAGTGCCTCCACAGGAGGCATCCACCATATTTTTGCCTTTTTGATCAATTCCTTGATAGAAGCTTTGAACCAGCTGCCATGTAGGAATTTGATGATGAGGACACTGCCTTAAAAGTTCCTTCAATGTTCCCATGCTTCATGGAAAGTTTCAGTTGAGTTTTGTGAGAAAGAAATGATACTTTGTCTCAATTGACTTGTTTTAGACATTGGAAAATATTTGGCTAAAAATTGACACTGTAAATCATTCCAAGAAGTGATACTATTTGGTGCTAACATAGATAACCATGCTCTAGATTTATCCTTTAATGAAAAAGGAAAGAGCCTAAGCTTGGTTGCTTCTGGACCAAGTCCAGCTATGTTGAATGTGGTGCAAAGAGCCAAGAATTCATCCACATGTTTGTATGGATCTTCCTTACTCAACCCATGGAAGGAAGGAAGCATTTGGATCGTCGATGATTTGATCTCATAATTTCCTTCAACAGTAGGAAATTGAATGAAAAAGGGAGAATTATAAGCACCAGGTGCAAAGTAATCCCTCAAAAGTCGAGGTTCTTCACCCATAGTAGCAGAATTTTGTGTTGTTTGTTTCGTTCGTAGTAGCCTTTCAAATTCTAAATTCAGTGGGACAATCTCAGGGCTGAGAGTCCTCCTACCAAACATACAACTAATAACAAAAAATCTGATTATTCACAGCAAGCCTTCAGAATTTCTTTTTAAGTAGTTTCCCTTCATCAAAAATTGGACATGAATAACTGCACAGGTATAAACAATAGAATAGTTTAGTAATGATATAAAAAAATAACAGTAAAAACTTAGGTCTACCTATTTTAGAACAAATTCCCCGGCAACGGCACCAAAAACTTGTTGTTGCTTCTTAGTGTGCTTGATTTATGTGTGTTTTGAAAACAGGTTTGTAACTGCTAAATTATAATGAATCTAGAATATTAAAAAAAAGTAAAGAAATATCAGCACAGGTAGAAGTGAATTAGCCTGCAAGATCAGGGCCAATTGTAGCAAGTTTTAAATGTAAGTGAGTGAAAGATCGTCCATAGAGAATTTGTCTAAAATGCAAGATAAACCTCCAGATCTGAGCTACCAGATCTAGCCTCTTATCCTATCTAGAAAGCACATAAGATGGGAGGTTGAATTTGTCACATTAACTAAATGATAAAAGTAAAAGTTAAACTAAATGATCCAGATCCGAGTTGGGGGAACGTTTGAGGTAAACATATAAAAATGAAGAAGTAATATCTAACTTTGATTTGGTCCTTGAAATCTGATGAGAATGGCTGCAGCTCAACTGAGAGATGATCCAATCTTCATCTGGCTACAAGCACAGATGTAAGAGAAATAAATCTAATTTAAGGATTAGGTTTAAGCTTATGGCTATGGTCTGTCCACTTTAATGGCCACAAACCATCCAATAGTCTTTAATCCAAAGCCTTAGTTTAGAACAAGAAGCATCACTACAAATGCCGTGAGAGATTAGGTTACCAACACTAATTCTCACAGGATTAATGAATCAAGGGAAATTGCATGAAAAACAGTAAATCTAAAGGAGTCTAATGCAATAAGGAGATCAAAGGGAACCCTTAACATGAGTCCAATTGAGAATGTACAGTTTACAACAACCTTTTCAAATCCACCATTACAATTACAGAGCATAGCTTAAACAACTCTCAAATTTGTAGTCTTGAATACAACTCTCTTTTGAATTACATAAATATCTCACAGCTCTCAATTGCAAGTAAAAGTGAAGCTATTACAGGATTTCGCATAAACTATCCGGTTTGGAAATGGGGAATAGGAATGAAACTCAAAACTGGATGCCCAAATTGGGCAAATGGTTCTGCCTATTTATAGTTTTCCCTAAGTCCAAATTTCGATGTGTATCAACCAATCGAGGTGCTCGATCAGATTGACCAATGGTGGTCGAGCACGAGGATCCAGACTGCTCGCCAATCGTAATTCCTCATCCGTTCACCAATCGTGAAAAAGGCATCAATTCTGTTATGCATTTTGAAAGTCTGTTAGAGTTTCTAAAAGTTCCCGCCATGTTATTTCATCTCTGGGTGCTCACGTGGGGTGGAATATGCCTTCGCTTCATGCTTAGAATCCTCTGGAATGTCCCTAGGTTTTTAAATGCATTGGGATGCATGAAACAGATTACTGAATTGCCCTTGCAAAAGTTGGGAATCTCCAGAATACCTTTCGCATAGCTTAGGGGACTTTTCGCAAGGTGTTGTAACTCCTGAAGCTCTTTTCGCAATGTTCTGGTTCTGTTCGAATTGAGTTTTCTTCTTTTCGAAAAGGTCAATCATCTCTTCGAAGAGTTCAGATGCTCTTCGAACGCTAAGTCTGGAGTTTTTGTTCTTTTCGCAGAGTTTCAGGTTCTTTGCAAACAGTTTAGGTTCTTTGCGAACAGTTCAGGTTCTTTGCAAAAAGTACTCTGTAGTGCATTTTTTTGTTCGAATTGCTCCATACTTCTTTTCTGGGTTGAGACTCGGTCTTTGCCACTTCAATTCAGACCTTTCAACAGCTAGTGAGGTTGTTTTTTCTCTTTCTTCCTTTGGATTGTCATCTTTTTAGCACTTTTAAGTTGCTTTTATGGTTAAACCTGTCTTTATTGTTAGCTGCAACACCAACACTTAAAACACTTATTTAGTTCTCTCAAAGGTCTATCAAGACTCAAGTTCAGGGGCGAAAAATGGTATTTTTCAGTTCTCAACAGTAACCCATTTGACTCCACACAAACCCATAGCCCCTGTCCATCCCACCAATCCCAACATCTCCCTTCCCAACCTCAAAATAGATCTGGCTGCCCTATCCCTATTTGAGGAGCAGCATTCCATACCTGAACAAACTCCTCCTGTGGTAAACCACCATAGGACTCTGCTGACGTTTGATGATGAAATCTCAGACGAACCTATGATCAATATGATGGAGGCCGGTCCAGAAGAGTCACATTCACCAACCTTCTACATCCAAAAAGGTAAAGGGGCAGCAAGTCAGGTATGCAATTGGGTATCTTTGCCCCAAACTCTGGAAGCAGGGAGTGGCCTACAATTTTGCACCTATTTCCTAAAATAAAACAACCTATAAAAAGCGAGATAAGTCGTTGGCAGGCAATACCTTGTATATATACGGACTCGTGCTGCCAAGTGTCTGTCTCCAAAGAAAACAAAAATCTCAAAAACATTGAAAAAATACATAATCCCCAAAAGATAGAAGAAATACAAAACCCAAAAATATTATCATCTAAAATTTTAGATAAAGTCCCACAAAAAGATGCCTTAATTGAAATACCCGTCCCACATAAAATTGACCACTTTCCTACAGAAATACAAGAAGAGGTAGGAGTTACAAGTCTGGACGAGGATGTCCCTTTTGAGGAGCTCCCTAATGAGCTCCTTGACTGGTTTGCCAACTTTGAGCATTGCCCTACCCCCATTGTCGAGGAAACTTAGGACGTTAATTAAGGGACTGAGGAGATTCCCCGCATTACCAAGATCGGAATGTCGCTATCTCCCAAGGAGAGAAAAAGCATGATTGACTTCCTTCGGTCATACCAAGACATTTTTTCCTGATTGTACGAGGACATGCCTTGTCTAGACACCGATTTGGTCGAGCATGAGTTGCCTCTCTACCCGGATATGAAGCCAGTTAAACAGAAGTTGAGACGTCTTTGACCCAAGTGGATGCTAAAAGTCCAGGACGAGGTCATCAAGTAGTATGACGCGGGGTTTCTCATGGTATCCAATTACCCGCAGTGGCTAGCCAATATTGTGCTTGTGTCGAATAAGGATCGAAAGGTCTGCATGTGCATCGATTTCTGAAATTTGAACAAGGCAAGCCTGAAAGACGATTTCCCATTTCTGCACATCGACATCTTAGTCAATAATACCGCTAAGCACAGGATGCTTTCTTTTTTGGAGGGATTCTCTAGATACAATCAGATAAAGATGACAAAGGTAGATTGAGAGAAGACTGCGTTCATCACCCCTCGGGGAACCTTTTGGTATTGAGTCATGCCATTCAGACTGAAGAATGCCGGTGCAACGTACCAAAGAGCTATGATTGTACTGTTACATGACATGATTCACCAAGAAATTAAAGTATATGTCGATGATATGCTAGACAAGTCATCGGAGCTAGGCGATCACTTGGTAAACCTCCTGAAGCTATTTAAAAGACTGAGAAAATATAGGTTATGTTTGAATCCACAGAAGTGCGCATTTGGTGTTATGTCCGGAAAACTGTTGGGATTCATTGTCAGCAGGAGAGGGATCGAGGTCAACCCAGTCAAAGTTAAAGCCATCACAGAAATGCCACCTTCGTCTACTGAGAAAGAGGTTAGAGGGTTCTTAGGCAGAATATAATATATCAGTCAGTTCATTGCACAGTTAACTCCCATCTGCACACCGATCTTCAAGCTACTAAAGAAGAATTCACCCATTGAATGGAAGATGATTGTCAGGCAACATTCGATAAAATCAAAGGCTACCTCCTCAATCTACCTGTTTTGGTACCACCCGAGCTAGGGAGACCACTCTTAATGTACCTCTCCAAGATGGAATTTTCAATGAGATGTGTCTTAGGTCAACACGACGAGATAGGGAGAAGAGAACAGGCCATTTATTACCTCAGTAAGAAGTTCACTGATTACGAGACGCTCTATTCTAATTTGGAGAAAGCATGCCTGCTCTCGTATGGGCTACTTAGAGGCTCCGTCATTACTTGCTATCTCAAGCCATTCTACTTTTAGCCCAAATGAACCCATTGAAATACCTGTTTGAAAAGTCGGCTCTTACTAGGCGAACTGCATGCTGTCTGCTCTTGTTATTTGAGTTCGACATCACGTACGTCACTCAAAAGTCTATCAAGGGATAGACACTTGCCGATCATCTTGTCGACAATCCTTTGCCAGATTATGAACCTTTGAGAACTGAGTATCCTGATAAGGACATCCTATTCATGATGGAAGACGATACCGAGGAAGCAAAAGAATCTTGGGTAATGCACTTTGACGGGGCAGCTAATGCCGAGCGTCATTCTAATTTCACCGAAAGGATCCCATGTACTCATCTCTATCAAGCTCAACTTCCCTTACACAAAAAACATGGCTGAGTATGAAGCTTGTGTTGTTGGGCTACAGGTGGCTCTCGATCTGAATATAACTCACCTTCGAGTGTTTGGCGATTTGTAGTTAATCATATGCCAAATGAATGGAGATTGGAAGATGAAAGATGAGAAACAGATCCCCTACCATGAGCACCTTGAGGATCTGATAGCTTGCTTCAAAGATGTCACTTTCTCCTATGTCCCACGGATAAGGAATCGCTTTGCTGATGCACTAGCCACTTTGGCGTCAATGATAGAAATCTTGTATGGTGCTGAGATGAAGCCGATCATGATCGAGCAAAGGAATGAGCGAGCCTTCTGCCTCCAGATTGAGGAACCTACAAAGCTTGATGATGAGCCACCTTGGTTCTCAGATATCAAGAATTTTCTTGAGACACTAACTTTCCCTGAGGGTACATCCAAGACGGACCGACGAACCATTCAACGTCTAGCGGCAGGCTATGTCATTTGTGGGGAATGCCTTTACAAGCGATCCCATAATAACATCTTACTCTGGTGACTTACTGAAATTAAAGCGATCGGCATCATGAAAGAGATCCACGAGGGAGTATGCGGAGCCCACATCAGTGGTCACATGCTCGCTAAGAAAATTCTACGACAGGGATACTTTTGGACTACTGTGGAATCAGATTGCTGCAAACATGTTCAGAAATGTTACAAGTGTCAGGAAAACTCCAGTTTGATACACGCTCCTCCCATCGATCTATACTGCATGACCACTCCATGGCCATTTGCTAGTTGGGGCCTTGACGTCGTCGGAATGATCAATCCGAAAGCATCGAACGGACATCTGTTCACCCTCGTCACCATTGAATATTTCACCAAGTGGGTAGAAGCAGGGTCATATGCCAACATCACGACCAGTCACATTGAGAAATTTCTCAATAGTGATATTGTGTGCCGATTTGGAGTACCCAAGGATATTGTCACGGATAATGGCACCAACTTTGTGAATAAGCACATCCAAGCCTTCTGCGACCAATACAAAATCAAGCACCATCACTCGTCACCTTATCAGACTCAAACTAATGGAGTCATGGAAGCTGTAAACAAGACGGTTGTCTGCATCCTTGAGAAGATGGTCGTCACTTATAGAGATTGGAGCGAAATGCTGTCGTTTACTTTGTGGGCCTACAGAACGTCGATCCGTACAACTACAGGGACAACACCATTCTCCCTTGTGTATGGAACTGAAGTCGTCCTACTGGTTGAGGTTAAAGTACCTTCACTCTGAATCCTTATGGAATAAGGCTTACCCGAAGCAGAGAGAGAGAGATCCCGCTTCGAACAATTAAACTTATTGGACGAGAAGAGACTCCTAACCTTGTGTCACACTCAAGTTTACTAGGGGAGAATTGCATGGGCTTACAATAAACGTGTCTGTAGGCGAGATTTAAAGATAGGAGACACTGTCTTGAAGAGGATCTTCCCATCCCTCCACGCCTATCCGAGAGGGAAGTTCAAGCCGAACTGGAAAGGACCTTACGTCGTTCGGGAAGTGCTACCAGGATACGCCATCCACCTCGCCACCATAGACGGAGATCATCTTCCTAAGCCGATCAATGCTGGATATGTTCGACGGTTCTACGCTTAGTCTATCAAGATAAGGTAAGTATTGGTGAAACAGATACTTGACTGCTTAAGAGCTACCCAAAAGATGTCATCATTCTAAGCACAATAGCTAAAAAGCATCTCTAAAAATGATGATATCATTAGCCACCCACTCCCCAAAACGGAATACATGGATATTTGCATTCCAAAATGAAACAACGGCGTGAAGAAGGTCCCACCGTGGAAGAACATCGTGGAAGAAGGGAAGGCGTGATAGGCCAAGCTGCTCGAGCTCAAGAAGCTCGCTCTCATTTAAACTCCCAAACCAACTTCTAAGAAAATTGGGCCCCAAGTCGAAGGAGATGAATAAATTGGCTCCGGGCCCTCCATTAAGGGAGGGTTGAAAAGTAGGTCCATAAACGTACAAGGATCTTTGAAGAATATAAAATTCGATGTATGTTGATGGACTCGCCCCTAAGAAAATGAGAACAAAAAGAATCAGTCAAAAAGACCAAGTCAAATAGAAAAGAGAAGGATTTTTGGACTAGCTCAGGTATATAAGGCCCCACAGCTCCCGAGGCTAAAACTGGCACAGCTATTAGTTGCGATAGTGCATTTTATCCCAGTCTTTGCCTGGCGCAACTAATAGTTGCGCTAGAAAATTTTACCCTTGGATTTAGCCTGGCGCAACTATTAGTTGTGCCAGACAAAAATTCCCCCCTCCAAAGCCAATTTTGGGGGCTGATTGGGGGAATTTTGAAGCCTTTTTACCAGCCCCTTTTAAAAAAAAAAAAATTGTCAAATTGTTGGTAGTCATGAGCAACATTCAAATCTTTAAATGCCCTTAACATTTTTAAACTACTTTGTTTCTTTATGTGCAAGTTTGATCCTACATCAAAGCATGTGACCCAAAAGGTCGCATTTTGTGAACATTTGGCAAACACATCCCGCAGAAAAATAGATACGGTACAAGGAAACCATGGCATGCAATCAAGACAAAGCACTAAAATATTTCGAAAGTAAAAATCATCCACAAAGTGCCACAACATCCATCCCAAACTGTCTAAAAATTCAAAACATCAATCCCAAAGGTACTAATGTTTAAAAAGCATAAAATGAAGCCTATTCCTTATCCGTGCCCTTTGATTTCTTCCGAAAGTGGAACCCCGGTAAGTTCGCATATCCCCCACTCGGGACCAGGCCTGAGAAATCCTACTAAGCAAAAATCGCGACTCCTTGGCAAATGCACACTGCAAGTCAGGGCCAAAAATCAGGGATCAAGGTCAATTGAGGGACAAGAGCAAAAGGTGAAGGAACCAATAATAGGAAAAGAGGAACAATAGAATACTCACTGTCTCCACATCCCGAAGCTCCGCAATGTTACGATGATATGCTGCATACTCTATAGGCGAATCAAAGTTCTACATTTAGAGGGATACAATGTCAGCTATCAGGGCAATCATAAGACATGTGCAAAAAGGAGGCCAAAATAAGAGAGAGACGGGTCGTCAGAAAGCTTACCCCTGGGATCACCTCAGGAGGAGGGACACGGGCTGCTTCAACAGAGATATGCGCTTGCTTGTCCACATCGGCACATAGGCTCGAGAAAGAGTTGTCATCAAGGCATCGGAAGGTCCCGTAGACCACTGTCGGATCACCCCCAGGGGCACCAGCTTGAGAAGTACCCGACGGACCAACACTGTAAGAACCCTTGCTCGAGGGACCTGCACCAGAAGGACCTGCCCCTGAGGAATCCGCGATACCCATCGTTGCCTCGCTTTCATTATCTGAGCCATCCCGTTGAGCGACCTGTGGACACAACAAAGATCTGCTTAGGAAGAACAAGGGCCAAATTAAAATAGTGGGAGACTAATCTGAAAAGAGAAAGGAGAGTTACCTGCTTGAGTGGGCCGCCGAATGTAAGAAAGTTAGCGCCAGGAACAAAGCGCGGTAAGATGAACTAATATGGTAGGCACTCGTATCATATGTGATAATCGTCGGGCACAAAAAGGGCATTGATAGGGAGCCCATTATTGAGATAAGCTGTCGTGAGCTCCTCAAAGCTACTAGCAGGGCCAAAACATTGGCAGGAGGATCCGTGGGTATGGCATGATAACCTTGATGCTGGTGCATCACCCGCTCCCCCAAATAGTAAACCCCCGCCCACGCCCCATAAAAGAAAATGATGTGGCGGTTATTGAGAAGGCGTGATGGACCCACGGTTGCCAGGTCCCAAAAGGCTGAATTGAGGTACGGATCATGGAGGATCTGTCCAAATCAAGAGGTAACCAATCAATCAGACACAGAACATAGTAAATCAGGGAGAATTTTTGAGCTGAGGTAAACAGAGTTGAAAAGGGCTTTACCTACTCAGGGACCATTAGGTCAAGTTGGGACCTTAGGCCCATCTCTAGGTGCTTCAGGCCCACATCGCGGCACCGGGCATGGTTCCAGTTGCTAAGAAGAGGGTAGGTGGATGCGTCCAAGTGAAGGAATGGGTGTCCGGGGTGAAAATGATGGTACCCCCATACCTAAGAGGAGCAGGGTGCAAGAGAACAAGTTAGTAACATACAAAGTTGTCCAAATACAACTGATAAAAGCAAAAGGTTAAGAATTACCACCAGGGCCGCCCAAAAGCCAACAATGGATTTGGCTTCCCTGATAGCCGCACGGGCTACGCCGTACATCAACCATGCATATCCAGCCTCGCCCCAATCATACCTATGGGCATCGCCCCAGTTGTCCATAACACTCAGCAATGCTGGGCTGACTCGGCCACCGCTCGCATTGATAAAATGGGTAGTAGCTGGAGAGTGATGCGAGCCAAGATGATCGTCCGCTCGAGCGTAATATAGAGCTCCCTATCCAGCTGCCCCAGATTCACCAACTCACCATCCGGGAAGAGGCTAGACAACCAGGACATCTTAACCTCGGTGCCGTGTATCTGACCTCGAGGGAGATAGGCCCCTATAAGTCGAATAGTGTCCTCTCTGCTCGGTACCACAAGAATGGCTATCGGTACGCCCCCCATCCTAATACCCGTAATCATTGCCCAATCAACGGGCGTCAAGGAAATTTCAGCATATGGCATATGGAAGGTCATGGTCTCGGGATGGAATCGCTCAATCAGTGCCTTCAGGTATGCCGCATCGACTCTCATAGGCGGGCATGATAGAAATTCCCCAAAGCCCTCTTGTGCCAGTAAGAACTTCACCACGGCGGGGACATAGAGGTAGAAATCATGGAAATCAAGCCACCCCCTGCGGAATACGATGGCGGGCAGGTCCTACGCATGAAGAAGAAAATGCATCGGAGTAATGGAAGTAAAGCAAAGCTGCACGAAAGGAAGAACTGAATGTTCTTTTACCTTGCCCGCTATACCGAAATTCAAAATATGGGTGTACTGTTGATGTAGGAGGCTGAGTCGGGTGGCCTCACCCTGCATTTCGAGCCAAGAGCCCGCTTTTTACTCTACCCAAAAGAACTGCTCTCCCCGCGGAGTATAGACTATCTCGGGCCCCCCCCTCCTGGCCCTTCTCGGGAACATGCTCATCACCACCCGACATGCTAAGGCAACAAAAAATAATCACATCAGAGTAGATCAGTGATAAAAATCCGTTTTATGCTACACTGCAAAGGAAGGTAAGTAGCACTCACCCTTTTTCTTTCAGAAACTAAGAAGCACACACAACAACAAAAACAAAAAAAAAATCCCTTTACTTTATTTGCGAAAATAAATACCAAAAAAAAATCCCTTTGCTTTATTTGCAAAAATACAAAAGCCAAAAAAAATCCCTTTACTTTATTTACGAAACAAAAAATATATTTACTTTAGTTGCAAAATCAAAACAAAAAAAAAAACAAAAACCAAAAAATCCCTTTACTTTATATAAAAACAAAAAAAAAATAAAACCCATTTTTTTCTATTTTGCATAAATAAAAGAAAAAAAAAGCAAACACAAAAAGAAAAAACAAACAAAAAATAAACAAGAATAAAAGCCCCTTTCTCATATATACAAATAAAAACAACAAAAAAAGGGGGAGAGCATACAAATATATATTAGGCATCAATAAAATCCATAAAGCAACCCAAAAAAGGGGGCATTATTCATAAAAATTATCAACACATCATCAATAAACTTGTTTACAGTAAAAATAAATCATTCATCATCTAAAAGTACAAGATCATGATAATATTTGCAAGAAAAATCAAATAAAGTGGGTTTTAAATAATTACCTTTAAAAAAAAAGGGGTCTTTGATCTAGTGCGAGACGACAATCGATCAGCACAAGTAAGCAACAACAATGAGGCACGCATAGAGGCAATGTAAACGAACCCTAAGAGGGTCGGTTTTCGGTTTTAAAGAGAAGGGGGGGGGGAAGAAAATTTCGAAAAAATACCCTATAGCCCAAACCCGGGCTGTTTAAATTACTCCCCAGCCAAGCTTGATGCAACTAATAGTTGCGCCAAGCAATCTTGGAGCACTTTTTGGCTTGGCGCAACTATTAGTTGTGCCAAGCAATTTTGGCCTCTTTCTGGCTTGGCGCAACTAATAGTTGCGCCAACCATTAGTAGGTCTAGTCTTGGGCCTCGTACGGGTCAGATGTGTGACCCGGTCCCCCTCTCTTCGTTTTGTTTACTCTTGGCAGATGCACGTGCTCCCAAGCGGTGTGTCGATCTTCGTTCGACCTACCCGGGAAGCCACGCTAACAACAAAGTGGACCGAGAGCAATAGGCGTCCCAATCATATAAAAAAAATATATAAGAAAATCCAAAAAATGATAAAAAAATCCCCACAGAAAAGCCAAAAAGATAATTCACATAAAATGTAAGAGTAATTCACATAAAATAGTAACTTTAAAAAAAAAAAAAAAAAAAAAACAACAAGAAATCCATAAAATAATAAACCAAGAAATAATAACCTTGAAAATCGAAAAGAATCACATAAAATGATAGAAAAATCACAAAAATAAATAACTTGTTTGTGTTTTCCCACAGAGCTACGTACATGCATAATGCAGTAAAAGGTCAATGCTTATCAGCAATGCAGTGGTGCCATACTAAAGTCCCGAGTCTAGGGTTCACTTCGGATTTTTGGATCTTGCTTTAAAGTAGGAGCAACAGTGTCAATCATGATCAAACTGTCAATGTTTCGATTGGGATGACTCCACTGCTAAATCTTCAAGCTAAGCACTCTGTTTTGGATTCATATGAATTTATGTGTCTTAAGCTTAAGATTCCCCGGAGAAAGGTCAATCGTTGGTTGAGACAAACCTGTTGAGAATGAGATTACGTATCAATTAAACTATGTGCAACTATGCATTCAGAAGGGTTCATTTCCCCTTTATTTTCTACAGGCTGAAAACCTGTATTGGCAGCGGTATTCCTGTAAAGTGTATGCCATACATCTGGGTATCCATATAATGGTCGTTTGTTCCCTTAAATTATACTCGGGTAGGTCCGGGTTAGGGCTTCCATCGCCTTTGTTACTTGTCACCCCTAATGGGTGAATGATTATGCATAGTCAAATGATGTTTATAATCATTATTGGCAGAGACCAGGATGGGATGTCCCTTTTGGGAGAAACCCAATGTTTGGTTGGACCTAATCAAGGTAGTTGAAGCTGGATTCTCTAGGTTGTGTTGATTCAGGGCACGTTTTCAAAAAAGGCACGTACTGTCCAAAAAGCATTGTGACATCTATTCACTTCGCTCGGGCAATCATGCTAAATAAACTTCGGGATTGATGGGTTCGCTCAAAGACCTCGAACACTGCTTTCAGCAGGGGCACCCGTGAATAGTCAGATGGGGCAATCAAATGCCTCGTAGGATTGGACAAAAACTGTGGAGCCTTGCGTATTTTGGCTTTGTGCCTATCTTTGAATGTGGGTCGATCACCCCTCTTACTTGCAAAGCTGTTATATTTAGAATGAATCTTAAACATCAAATACCTTCAAATCATCTCAAGAAGCGATTATTTGGCATGTATATAGGGCTTCCACAACTCGTTCCACCTCGAATATGCCCAGTAATGTCGCTAAGCGCTTCGTGACAGATTGCCTTGAGAAATGAATGTTTGGCCTAGCATGTAAGGCTTTCATTTTCTCACCATGTTACTCATCTACTGTTTAAAGCTCGTTATGAATGCAGCAGACCCATCAATAATGCCTTGGGCCTCTTCGGATGTCTCTTGTCTTTGGCATTCGATCATTAGTGATCGGATACCAAAAGGGGCATCTGTACACACCCAAATTCGGCCCAAGGCCCGATCGAAACACATTTCGAGAGAGGTGCACTTTCAAGCTTTTGATGGCATATATGAAACCCTTAATAACCTTCTCAAACCCTTAGGAACCTTCCCGAACCCTTAGGAATCAACCCTAACCTTCCCAAATCCATTAGAACCCTTTCCCGAACCAATGTCGAACCCTCCCGAGCAGTGATGGGAAAGAGGAGTGCCAAAATTTACACAAATCTCTTCAGGAGCTAGGTTATATATCATTAGAAGGAGGACTTCTCCAACTTTCCAACATGCCAAGAATCACCCCAATCGGAGCTATGTACAAAGAGATATCGCAATCCGAAGTGTAGGGAAAAAAAGGTAAAAACACACTAAAACCCCCTCAGGGTTTGGCGCAACTATTAGTTGAGCCAGGCCATTTTTTCCTCAAAAATGGCCTGGCACAACTAATAGTTGGGCCAGTTGTAATTGGTTCCCCCCACGGGCAATCAATTTCACAAGGTCACTATGCAGCATATGAATAGTAACCTTTGGCTTTGCCCTAAAAATTGTCATTGGTGTTTGACTTGTTGACCACTTGGGTCTTTGGAGTGTGTTTTGACAGCACTGTTGCACCCTTTTAAAGCTTATTTATAACCCTTAAGTGCCTCAAAACCCCTACCCTATCATCCACCATTAGAGCT
The DNA here is from genome assembly GCA_021018995.1 of Chloranthus sessilifolius. NCBI lineage: Eukaryota > Viridiplantae > Streptophyta > Magnoliopsida > Chloranthales > Chloranthaceae > Chloranthus > Chloranthus sessilifolius. The sequence continues at coordinate 72,342,410 of CM037597.1, read as the reverse complement.
TCATTTAACATATCTCTAAGTTCTCAAAACCCTAGGAATCCTTAGCATTTAAACACTCTCCTAACCCACCCTTTGCCTATAAATAGAACCCCCCTCCCCTTGGATTAAAGGTTGAGAATTTTTGCCTAAGAGAGAAGGAGCTTAAGTGAGAAGATCTTTCTCCCTAGTGTACTATCCCCATACAAAAACCAGAATTCAAAACCTCTTTCCCACCCTTGCCTTTCAGGAAAAGCCCCTAGGTTAGTTGTGTGTTCTACGCTAGACCCTCCCTCTACCTCTTAGCCATCTCCCTTAAGAGTTAGAGCTCATTCTCAAGTCATACAAGCCTTCAAGAGCTCATCAAAAGCAAGCCCAGCAAGGCTCCCCTATAGTGCTACACGGGCCTGAGGGCTCCGGCTCTCCCCTTTCTTCTCCTATCTCTTTGTCTTCTTCCATCCTTGTATTTGTGTCGTTATGCCGCCGACTTTTCGGTAGGGACGGAGGATCACAAATAGAATTTTAAGGCCCTTTCGGCAAGAAGAATGCTCTTTTATTTCTTTCATGCTATTTGTGTTTTGGCCATAAGTACAGACTGCATTAAGCCAATTGATTCGGTGCCTAACACCTTCCCAATCGATAACCAAAGCCCCTACCTAAGAACCTTTGGTGTGGACCAGATTCAGAGTCATATTTTTAGCACTTCCGTGCATATAAAAATGAACTAGGTGTCCTGGGACACCAAAAGCTCTGGGTGGCAACTCTTTATTTTTTATTAGCGAGCGCATCACCACGACGAGATCGTCACAAATCTCACGGTTGCACATAGTGGACATCAATAGGAGAGGACGACCCCCATAGTGGATGCCCTGTACTTTTACTCCAAAGGCCAGTTTCTGAATGCCTCTCAGCTGGTATTTATGGCAATGGTAGATGTAAATGAAAAGATTAAAAGAGTATAGGCCTTGCCAGGGCTACCCTACAGTAGCCTCATCACTGCTTTGCTGAAAAAAGGGAAATTTTTGTTTCAAAAGGATGAGCTTGTGGAGAAATTGAGCCCTAAAGTGTTTGGGAAGAGGGCCTGGTCTGATAGTGGGACATTGATTGGGAAGAGTAAGAAGAAATGAATTGAGGGTCAAGAAATGGAAGCATCTCAGGTAGCCACATCAGTAGCTGCACCTGCTATACCCACAGCCCCTTCAGCCAGCTCAACGGCTGCAGCTAGGACATCTATTCCATCTAGCTTAGAGCTTCTGCTCACTTCTGTTGGTCCTAGCTCAAAGACTCCACCTGTAACCTTTCCACCCATAGCCATCCCATCCATTGATGAGCTTTTGCCTGTAGTCAGCCCTGCTATTGCCAGCTTCTTCATTCCATAACCATCTATTCCATCCATCTCACCTCCCATACCATCCTTTGAAGTCTCCATACCTCCCAGCAGATCAGCCATCCTTTCCACCATCGCCACATCCACACCTTTGTCAGCTTCTCCTACAACAGGCCCCACCCCTACCTACCTCCACTCCCCATTACATCCATCTCAGCTATTGAACCTTTGAGCCCTACACCATCTATATCAGCTGACCTAGCCATTTCTTCTCCACCATCCATTCCCTTTGATATTGACCCCACCTTCTCCTAATCACCTACCCATACCCAAGAACTGAACCACCTGACCACTGAGGGGTACTCCACCCTGATTGATTCCATTGTGGAGGACATTGGGCATTAGTACTCCCCTTTACCTAATTCTCCACAGCCTTCTCATTTCCAGCTTGCTTCCACATCTTCTTTCTATCCCATTATACCCATTCCACCTATTACCCAAGCCCAAATCATACCAGAGGCCTCTTCCCAGATTCTTTCCCTTCTCACCACCATCCTAGCCCAACTTCTAACCAACACAGCAAACCAAGCTGCTATGGCCACCTATCTTCAGGCCATTCAATCGACCCTCATCCCATCTACCTCAACCTCCTACCCCTTACAATTCCCACTCGTACACCTACTCCACCTCCATCCCCACAGTTGTCCCTTGTAGTATTGGTTACCCATGTTGTGGGGGAACAACCTAGCCCTACCGCTTCTACCAGAGACTGCTCCACTCAAATAGAATTTGAGGTAGCAGTTCTGCCATCTCTACCTTTTATCTATCCTTACTCCCCACCTAAGTCTATTGCTGTGGAGGAGGAGCTGCCATTGACCCTCTTTGTACCATCACCACCACTTCCTGAACTACCCATCACCCCTTCCTCCATGGATAACCCTCACCATTGGGCCAGTGTCCCATATGGCACCAACAACTTATCACCTCTGCCATCCCTAACCAAAGCTATTGAGACAAACCCTTATGTCAAGGAGGATGTACAATTTCTAGTGGATGCAGTCATGGTTTTACTGCAGCAAGCACATCAGGAGGAAATTAACTATTTTAAATGCCCATAGGAAAGAGGAATGAAAGTTATGGAAGATGGTCCTTAACTCCCTTGACCTGTACAAGATCTATAGGACTAAATCTGGCATGTTTGTCAGACTGGTAGAGACCCTCTCCCTATACTCTGCCTTGGGTCCCTCAGAATCCAAAGCCCTTTCCATCAGGGAGCCCTCCATGACCCACTACAGCTCCAAACCTCAGAAATCATCTGCCAAAAGAACTAAGGAAGGTGCCGCCAGCACTAAGAAACTGAAGAAGAAGGAGAGGCTCAGGGAGTATGACAAACTTGCTGCACAAAAAGGATGGGAGCCAATGACTATATCCAATACTGACTCAGATTCTGATGAGGAGTAGCTTGTAGTCAGGATTTGTTTGTAATTAGTCTATTTTTGCATGTTGATGTATATACTTTTTGTTGAACAAAAAATTTTCAGTTTCTCTTATGCTTTGTAGCTACTTGATGTCCATTAATTTTTTTTGTTTTGTCTGATTGTGGTGTTACTTTCCTTTGTGCTTAAACATATTCTAGATTATTCTTTTTGCTAGAATTAGTTGCTGCCCTTGTACCTATCCTGCTGATTCCTTTTGTTCTATCTCTAAAATAGTGAGGACACTATTCCTCATAGGTTTGGGGGTATGGCATGGTGTGCCAATGGAGTAATTAATATTAGTGCAGCAGGGTTGAATAGAAATTGTGAAAATAAAGTGATTTCCCACCTGATTTTTTTTAAAAAAATAGAGGAAATAAAAAACTTTTTAACTGAAATTTGTTGTAACTCTAACACTTTCATGAAGCAAAATGTCAAGAATTTTTCAAAAATTGATGCTTAATAAACTTGAAAAGAGAGAAAATTGTAAGGATACACCCCAGAAATTTGATGGAAGACCACACCCAGTGAGATTTGGGCCTGAAATTTTTTCTTTGAAGAAGTGTTTTGGCAATTTTTCTGCCCTAATGACTGATTGAATCTAATTTTTGCTCACTAGAAGTTAGGCAAATCAAAGTTGAAATAGCTCGACAACATTCATGACATTGAGGAAATGATGAAAGGCCATCCTTTAGGCAGTTTAAGCTTAAAATTATCCACCTTTGAACTGCCCTTGCTACACACCATTTGAGCCTTAAAAATCCAAGTTTTCTTTGATAAAAAATAAGAAAATTTAAACCCAAAACTCGGTGACCTGATGCAGCCTGACCCCATCCTGAGATTTTAGAATGTGAAGGTGAAAGAGTTGAAGAAGGTAGAGCTGGTTTGATATTTGCTTGAAAGAGAAGAAAACACATTTGATGGCAGTTGTGGCATTCCAGCCCATAAAAAGAAAAAAATGGAGAAAAATACAAAAGAAAGTCATACAAAATGAAAGAGAAAATACAAACAAAATAAAATGAAAGAGAAGTCACTTCATTAGATACATTGAAATGAAGATTAGAAATTGATCACTTCAAATATGAAATTGGAAAGAAGATGAAGATGAGGTGAAATGAAGTAGGTGTGTGCAGCACCTCCTTACCTTACAGATTTCTCAAAAACTTGAATCCTTTTTATTCCCCATTATTCTTTATAAACCTCACCCATAAGCCACATTACAACCCAATAAAAAGACATTACTAATCTGAAATGGATTGAGCTATCATGTGGAGATGAGGATTTGTGTAATCTATGGTGAAAAAGAGTTAGAAGATTTTAGGAATTAGAGCATTGCCTATGCACATGCTTACAGTCTTATTTGAGGGCTATAACTGCTCTTGAGCTGTGTGAAATCATGCACCTTCTACTCTTTATTGTGAGTGGACTGCCCTGGTAAGACTTGGGTATGAAATTGAATTTGTTGGGGGCATTATCAAAACATAATTCTCAATTTGATGGTAAGCTCTGCATTAATTTTCATGCACAATGCCTTGACAAAAGCTAACTGATAGTGAAGGAATTACAACAGAATTTCATATTTAAATTGCTGCTTTACTGCTGAGAATCCTCTAGAAAATTGAATAAGGTGTGGAATGATTTTTTATTTTTGTTTAAATTCTGTTTTGACATGTTGCATTGATATTAATTGATTCATTGGAGAAGTTTGTGGGTACCTTCACTGAAAACCCTCAGGAGACTCCACTCCTCCACTAGGGATAACCTAGGGGTTTAAAAGGCTTGATGCATATGCTAAATGCATCTGTGCTCCCTACAAAAGTGGTATTTTTTATTTTCAATAATTGTTTTGAATTTCTCCTTTGCTCAGGGACTACAAAGCTTGGGTTTGGGGGTGTGTTAAGCAGTGAAAAATATGATTTTTCACCTCCTAACCTGACCTTTGATGGACCTTTGAGTTGACTAATAATGTGTTTTGAGTGTATTTTGTAGATAAGTAATAAATTGCAATCTTAGTGCAAGCATCCATCTAAGAATGCCAAAGAAGCAACCTGCTGCTCAACATATGCTCATGCAGCCCAAAAGGCCAGCCAATCAAGCAGTCCACAGAGCCTCAGAGTTCCATGATAATGACATGTGTCCACATGGGCACACATGGGAACAATACCAGCTGTATCTAATGAGGATTGCACCCACCAAGAGGCTGCTAAGGACTGGACAGAGGAAGGACAGCACCCCAAAGCTATGTGCCTGCTATGGAGGCAAAGAATAGAAGAATTAGAGAGGTTAACTCAAGCTGTCGAGAGGTTCTGGAGAGGGGAATCAAGCTATCAAGAGGTTGGGTGTTTAAATATGAAGCTGTCGAGAGCTCTCAAGTACCTATCGAGGAGTAAAAGGTGAAGAAACCAAGCTGTCAAGAGGTTCTGAAGGTGTATTTCAAGCTGTCGATAGGTATTGAGGTAGAAAAGTGAAGATCTCGAGAGGTTGGAAGAACCTGTCAAGAGGATAAAGTTGCAGTGGATGAACCTGTCGAACAGTAGATTGCTACCTATCGAAGAAGTACCTGAAGATGCAGGGGAGCTCGAGAGGATCCACCTAGAGAACAAACAAATTCAACCTCGTGAGGACTTACCTGAAGTTGTGTTCATTGGCACGAGGTTGAGGCAACCTGTCGAGAAGCAGAACAGATCCTGTCGAAAGCTCTACTGGAGCCTCATAAGGAGTCGACAGGTTGAATTATAACATGTCGAGAGGATGAGTGGAGTTCGGACAGAAGTTAAGATTTGGCTCTAATCCTATCGAACAGTTTCCAGAACCTGTCGAGAAGTCACAAATCCTGTCGAAAGCTTGCACCAACTTGTCGAATGGAGTACCAAGTGGACTCAGAACCTGTCGAGAGGTTCACTGAACCTATCGACACTCGATTTGGGAACTTCTCAAATTCCAACCATTAAAGTAGCTTGTTTCAGTGCTTTGTGCACACATTCCAAGGCACTTTAACAACCTTTGGGGGTATTTTTAGAATGCATATGGGCACGAATGTGAACTCTTTAGCTACTTCACCTGTACTTGTCCAATCTGGACCAATGGGTGAAAAGCTTCTAGAAGTAAAATCAGCCACATCAACAGCTCAGAATAACATAAATATTCCCTTGAGCTCTGATTGGCTGAAACAGATCTGAGGATAGAGGGGAAGAGTATAAAATCCTGAAAAATTTACAGAGCTACGATCCAGAAATTGAGAGAGCTCCGAGACAAATCCGAATTCCCAAAATTCATTCCCTATTTCTTCTTCCCCATTCACTCTTTAGACCAACCATGGTTGGCTAAACCCCATTAGTAGCTGGGGTGAGGTTGAGAGCTATAAATTAAGAGGTTCAAGGCTTTGTATATGGCTTGGATGTTTCATAGATTGTAGATCTGTTCACAGTTACTGTAAGTTTGTATTGAATCAGTATCTTATGGATTTTAAAGTTGATTTTGATCTATAGATCTCTTGTTTGCATTTGATTTCCCTAGCTTAAATCTCTCTGTGGATGCTTGAGCTTGTAGCCTTGCATCCACAACATCTATAATAGTTTACTTGTTCTAATTAAGGTCATTGGATTAGAGGAATCTCTGGGATGATCTGTGACCATTCAAGTGGACAGACCATAGCCTTAAGATTACTCCAATTCTCTGATCTACATTAGATTCTTATACCTTGCACCTGAGCTTGTAGCCAGATGAAGGATTATTGTAAATTAGTTCTATGCACTGCCCTTGAACCAATTGATTTCCAGTAAAGACCAAAATCCCTAGCTGTTACTCTCCACCTTTTGATTTTAATCCTTTTCTTCTTTCCCTTAAATATGAGTTTTCATCAGTTCTTGATCATTTGCATTTGATTTCTATAGTTTTTAGTAGAGTGAAAACCCTTGAAACCTCTCCTCTTTCCTTTCTTTGCATTGGTTTAGGATAGAGTACCAGATGTAGTATAGATATGGAGATTTACCCTATTTTAGAGCACATTTCCCTGTGGACATACCTTGGCTTACCCCTTAAAGCTTGCTGCAACAGCCCTAGTTCTTGCAGGATTGGTTGCTTACCCTGATCCCATTTTATTGTACTTTGCCCTTTTAATTTGTTGTTTTAACTCTTTAATAATTGTAACTCAAAATGAACTTAAATCAATATAACTCAAAATGAACTAAACCAGATCAAGCCCAACTAAAGCAAAAGTCAACAAAAATAATAATGATGATAAAAGTCCAAAAATATATATACGAACAAATAAACTACTTTTCAATATGACAAAATCATTACAAATTACACCGAGGGCATCCCCCCTGAATATACATTCAAAACAAAAACATAAAAATCAACATGTTCAGACAATGCATGCCCAAATGAGGGTGCTCAGGGGAAGAGATTACTGAGAGGCCCGAAGAAGATGCACAAGCTAAACAAGTTCTAACACAAATCTCATCTTCACTACCTCCGCCGCCTGAGTTGTAGCTTATGATACAATCTTCGAAGTCACATGATCCAGTGGTGATGCAGCGGAGTCCCAAGCGGGCAGAAAAGAAAGAGTGGTTCCCAGAAGGTCTCAGGATACACCTATAGAAGGCCATTTTAAAAAGCCCCCAAAGGAGAGCTCACAAAAGGTCAATCGACAGAGCACACCAAGGAGCAACTGCGATCGATCACGAGAACTCTGATCAATCTCTTTTCCTCGGTGTTCTTCCCTCCACCTTTATCTCTTTCACCTCTTCCCCTAGCACAGTAGCATTTTGGATGCTACTTCATATCCCAACAACCCCGATACCACAACAAACGGACCACCATTACAAATACTTTCAGGGCATAACACCCGAGATACAAAATAAAAAGGAAGGAAAGACATTAACAAAATAAAATTTCAAATACTAAAAATTTATTATAAGTCCATCAAATATTAAGCTAAAATAAAAACTCAAAACAAAACCCAACCCCTAGGCACCTATTTATAAGCAAGCACCCCTTACACACAATGTGACAAGTGTCTCACTTACAAACATCCCCTATCTAACCAAGTCAAAACAAGACACCTAGCCCTTCAAACAAAGCGCAATCCATGACAAAAAGAGATGAACCAATAATCACAAGACATTTACCCCCTTTAAAAATGCACAATCAATGAGAAAACAAGATGAGCCAATTTCCAAGCAAGTAAAGAAACACAATCCATGGTATAATAAATGAGCCAATGACATTAAGGCATCTAACATATACACCCATCCAACTTTAATTTAAACCCACACATACCTGACAAGTGTCACACTCATAAAACATGAGAACAAAACAAACCTCACACCTTAAACAAACACATAAGGTTCCCTCTTTCACAATGACAATAGAAAATTCCACCAATTCAAAATTTAGACAAAAATAAATCCAGAACAAATGCTGCAAACTATAACCTGTCACTCATACCACCAAAGCCAGCCAGAGACCTAGCCCAATTCGTAAGGATGAACATAATAAATAATCCAAAATAAACAGCATAAAATAAAATACAGAAAAATAAATAAAAAATGTAAAAGTATAATAACACATAATAAATAAATAAATAAATAAAATACGATACAAGATAGAATAAATATTGGAAAATCACCCCCTACAGTTCCATCATGACAAAGACACAACATGAACAAAGCACCTGATAAAGATTGTCATAAATAACGCCCCATCAAAGTTGAAAAAGAGAAAGGCGTTCCCCCCCCCCCCGATTAAGGCTACACCCTAACAAAATCACCTCCTTATCACGGACCGAAGCTGACGCAACGGAGAATGAAACAAATCCATCTATTAGTTGTCACCAAGCAAAGCATCAGCCGGAGTGAGCTACAGACCCCTCTCCTCCATCAAGTTGGAGATCAAATATATTCCAACCAAGGATCACCCCACGATACTGGAAGACTCGACTTCGAAGACAACAACGACGATACTCAAGAGAGCAGCAAGGGGGATCACCCCTAATAACAAAAAGACAAGGTAGAAACACTAACAAGAAGGCTTTGAGTTCACCTGAAAAAATTCAGCAAGAGGCATAGTAGTCGAAGAGGTGATAGTGTCAACTAATTTCGATGATGTGGTTGGTTGTGTGATCTCACAAACAGGTAAGACCCCCTATCCTCCTGACATCCATGTCCCATCGCACGCCGAAAAGAGTCCCATTGTGACACCACCCCACCGCGTAGCCTTGCATGCACAATCCATACACCCATAAGCTTACCATCCCATTGATTACCACTTATAGCTAGTCGCGACATGCGACGTGATGCTACTTACACCAGCAGTTGGGATACACCTCTCGACAACTATCACTGGGCCCCCTAATGACTCCTTTTAGCTTGTGTTGATAGATAAGAAAGCCAAGCATTTTATGTCAGCTCCCTGGTTCACACTTGTGATTCTTCAAAAAATTGAAAAGGCACCCTGAAAAGGGGGGTGTCTACTTCTTCGACGCATTCTTGCTCCACATGAACAGGCCAAAGAGGGGCATCTGTAGACACCCTAATTTTTCCCTCTCGAAGTATACAAACCTATTCGGTCAACCTTTAACCTTGCCCACAATCTCTGAAAAAGGACTGACCTTCTCTGAAGACCTTAAAACCCTAAATACAGGGACTATATACTATATGCATAGTATATAGTCGAGGTATGGGTTGAAAATATCAACCCAAAAAATCAAACCCTACCTGGCCCAGGAGTTACTCCAATTCCACGCTAACACCCATGCACAAAATTGATTGTACGCATGACATAATGCACGTAATTGGTCCTAAACAAACCAGAATTCCACTCCCTTGCACCGCCCAAAGTCATCGATCCCATGCACACACTAACACGCAGAATCGATTCCACATGTGAGACCACACGCAAAATCAGATGCTGAACCTGATGGACTCTACTTTTGAAACCCGAACTCTGTATCTCGTGCAAACCTCACATGCGGGGTTGGATTCCATATGACCATATCTGAATTGGTTCCAAGGCACACTGGAACTAGGACACCCGCTCAGCCGGTCACTCCCGATTCAGTGACTGACTCAAAGTGAATCAAATGCATTTTACTATGCATGGAATTCAGTTGAGCGTCTCCAGTCATGCATGTAATTCACCTATTGCGCACATAGCCCTACATGTAGAATTAGGCTAATACCTATAAAAAGACCCCCCTACCTCACAACTTTGACACAAATTTTAATAGCAATCTCTCCTCTCTCGAGTTCAGGCCTCTTTCAGGAAGCTCGAGTTTCTCTCTGCGTCATTGGAAGGAGGAAGAAGCGCTCAACTTCAGATAATCTCTTTCTAGTTCTTAGTTTTTAATTCTCTCAAGTTCTAGTATTTTAGTTCTAGTTCTTAAGTTCTTAGTTCTAGTTCTTAATTCTAATTCTAATTCTTAGTTTTTCAATTCTAATTCTTATTACTTGGATCTAATCTTAGTCCTCAATCCTTAGATCCTTCATTTTTAATCCTTAAATTCTTAATTCTTAAGTTAAATCCAGTTTTTAATTCCTAGTATTTACAAAATAACCCATAGCCACATGATTTGCCCAAGGGAGCTTAAGGAGGTACCTGGGAACGGGGCCGATCCTCCTTAAGATAATGGGCCACAACCCCTTTTTTAATTAGAGTAGCAGTAGGAAGCTAAATCAGTTAGAGTTACGGTAGTACTAGGAGACTACAACTAGTTAGACTCAGAGTAGGATCAAAAGATGAAACCAATTAGACTTAGAGTAGGATCAGGAAACTAGACTAGTTAGATCTTAGGCAACCCACAACTACGGAAGTTGGCAGGCCTACGCTCCATAAAGGAGTTAACCCACACCCCGTAAAACATGATTAGTGATGTGTTGCAGCGTCGATAAATATTTACAGCTAGAGATCACATCAACTCAGATACTTCTCCTTTAGAGTTTGCCTCTTTAATTTTTGCATTTAATATTTCTTAGTTTATTATTCTTTTGCCTTCAGCCAGAGTCCACATGAACTGAATTGGCCCACTTATTTCGGGGACCAAAAGGGACACAGAAAAAGTACGTATCAAGAACAGAGAGCTTGATAGGATCGTAATGCCTTCGGTCAAGAGAAAGTGTCACTCACTTTTTCTCTTATATATATATATATATATATATATATATATATATATATATATATACATCTACACATAGACTTGGCCATAGTAGAGACCACTTACGAGCGAGTGCTTAACACCTTTTCGATTGATAACTGAAGTCCCTACCCAAGAGCCTTTGGCATTGACCGGTGAATCAGAGTTATATTTTTGTACTTCGATGCTTATATATCGATTTTGAGGTATCTCGGGACACCAAAATCTGTAGGTGGCAACTCCACCATCTTTTTATGAGCGCATCATCGCGACAGACTCATGAGAGCCCATAGTTGCATAGATCTCTTATATTCACTATATAAGCATCTTAAGAGATCAGACCTAGATTGTTGAGGAAGTGAATATTTGATGTAACCTACCTACCTTATGTTATGCAAGTGATAATATTTAATTAATTGAGCAAAGATGCTGAGATGCAACTGATAAGTGTTGAAAAGTGTTAATATTTGACCCGTTGAACCTATAGATTGTCGTCCGATGAAAGCTATTTAATATATATTATACAGTTTTAGTGATTTACAGGTATGGAGATAAGTTGAGGCTAAAATAGCCTAAGAGTTCAAAAAATAACGTGAAAATCGCGCAACCTTAGGTCGTTAAGAACTTATCCCGACTTGCAGCTCTATTCTGACCTTTAAATGTCAGATTCATGAAATTGTTATTTCATACAAAATTGTAAAGCTCGTTGTCTTCTTTCCAAAGCCTTAAGAATCATGTCAATCTGAGTTCGGATCAAGATTTAGGCAAAATATTGAGGTTGTGTCTGTAGTCAGAAAAATCTGGGAACTTGATTGGTCAAATTTGAGGGTCGATTGATCGATTATGGGCCGAATTTTCATCTTTTTAATACACAAAAATGAATTTAAGTGAGGCAAAGTGAAAGATTAGGGTTACGGGTGTAACCCTATATATACCTTATTATGAGTTAGGGTTAGAGAGTTCTCTTTTTCACATTGTTTTTATCATTTCCTTCAACTTTTCTATCATTGTTAGCTTTCTAGAAAGGGGATTAGCCCTCATTTTTATTAAAATATATTAGTTTTGTAGATTAAAGCTATTTTGTGAAACTATTTGGAGATCCATTCGGGTATTTTAATAGATTGTTTTCATTTTATTCCATTTTATTACAATTTCTATGTTGAAATGTGTGGCTAATCATTTAGAATTTTAGGATCTAATGAATCCCATCTCAAGATTCATCCATAAAATAGATCTATGGTTGGTATTTTATTAGATGTTTGTATAAATTTATTGTCATGTGCTCTTACCGTTTATTGGGAGTTAATCATCGATCCGAGATATGACAATTAGTCATGTTTTTCCCACGATCTTAGATCTATGAATAGGAACCCTAATCTTGATTTAAATGCTAAAAATTTACATTGATTAATTCATTGTGATTAGTTCTTTTTAATATCATGGATGTTTTGACTCTTTTGTTTAGAGGATTTGGAAGAGCATTAGATTAGGGTTTAATGTTGATTTAATTGTCTTATTTTTCCATAGATTGTTGATTGATTTTAATAATTTATGGGTGTTGCATCTATTCGATTCCAACCATTAGATCTAAAAATGTGGATGAAGATCCAAAGATGGGAGGATTTAGTATCCTAAATCTCTCTTGTTTCTTGATAGTAAATTTATTTTGTGTGAAATTGTTTAATCTTTTTACCCCTCATATTTGATAGGCTATGTTAAGATTAGTTTAAATTTAATTAAGCTCTTCAATTGGTGCATTGTATCCTTTTAATTTCTATCCTTCTAAGCATACTATCGAACATGTGACATGCACTCCATACTTACAACCATTTATATAAATGATAAATAGGAAGAAAATAAACCAAACTTATATTTACTGTGACTTGTAAACATTTTCCAAAAACTACACATGTAACTTTATAATAAGAAGAAACAACCAAGAAGAGCAAACATCAAATGAAAGGTATAAAAGAGAAGCTTGCATATGAAACCAAAAAAAAAAGTAAGATTAGGCAAAATGATTTGTTTATATATATATATATAGAGATATATATAGAATAAAAGTGAATTCAGAAATGGTAAATTCAAGGGTTGCTCCAACCCACATTACCACCAAAAACATCCAAATAAATTTTAAACAAAAGTTAACAAAAAAAAAAATGCATGGATAAATCATAGCAAGGTAGCCTTATGGTTACAAAACGAATTTAAAAATAAAAATTAATATTTCTTCTAAAAAACCCTAAATTCCCTCGATGAATCAAGGAAAATCTAATAAAAAAAAGAAAAATATTGTAATGTTTATCTCATTGAAAGACCCATAAAAAGTTCAAAAATCAAAATAAACCCTAATAATATGAAAATCATATTTATTTATAAATAAGTATCTATGAGAAAAACTAATAGCATAATACAAAACCCTTAAAAAAAATTTTTGAATATTTTTCCCATAAAAACCTCCGAAAAAAATGAAAAACCAGAAAAAAAATCATGAAAATATGAAAACCCTCTTTAAAAAAAAAAGTATTGCAATTTTTATAAAAGATTTTAAAAAAAATCAAAAGTCTAAAAACCCAAATAAAATGAAAATTCTCCTTACAAATAAGAATCTATGAAAAAAATCATAGATTCTTATATTCATAAAACCCCCAAAAACTTATAATATTTTCATCATAAAAATTTCTCTACAAAAAAAAATAAATAAATAAAACCCTTAAAATTTTGAAAATCCACTTTATATATAATTATCTATACGAAAAATTCATATCGTTGTGCAACTGTGGATTTTGCGAGTCCGTCGCGACGATGCGCACGTAAATGAAGTCGCAACCCGGAGCTTTTGGTGTCCCGGGATACCCAAAATTAATATCGCGAGCATCGAAGTGCGATATATAACTCCAAATTACCTGTCAACTCGAAAGCCTCTTGGGTAAGGACTTCGGTTATCAATCGGGAAGGCGTTAGGCACCCGATTGACCCGCTCATGGACGGTCACTACTATGGCCAAGCATATATATATATATATATATATATATATATATATATATATATAAAGAGAAAAATGAGCGACAGTTCCGTTTGCCCGAAGGCACTCGAATCCTATTGGATTCTCCACAAACACCAAAATTTTGGCAGCGTGTTAAGACCTGAAAAGTACCACTTTTCACCACTTAACTTAGCCTTTGATTTGACCCTTAGCCATCTAATAAAGTTTTGTTAAGTGTTTTCTGTAGATAATAAACAACAGTGCAATAAGGCCATAAATCATGTTAAGGAGCCTGTATTGGCACCATAAGTCCCTCAGAAGAATGAGCCATGAATCCAGACCTGAAGCAAGCCTCGCGCAGCTGACAAAGCTTCAAAGGATTCAGAAACCTATGCTTCGCGCAGTCCTCGTGAGCTTCCCAAGACTTCACAAGAAGTGCTCGCGCAGTTGAGTAACAGAAGAGCTTCAGAAGCACAACCTCACACAGCTCTCACGAAGTTCAGGAGTAAATGGTCACGCAGTCTCGCGCAGTTCAAGAAGACCTGAAATCAACCTCACGCAGTTCACTCAGAACCACTGAGGAGAGAGAGCTTCAGGAGATTCTTCGCGCAGCTGTCGCACAGTAGCCGCGGGATGCAAATGTCAAGAGAACCTGTCGCGCAGTTTAGAAAAGCCTCAAAGCTATCGCAAGGATCCTCACGAAGATCTATCAAGAAAAGAAGCTGTCTCGCGGTTCTGGAAGAAAGCAGCCTCGTGAAGTCAGAAGTTAGCCTCGCAAAGATCTATTGTGCAATGGAATGCTCGCGCAGTTCTCACGCTATTCACAAGTAGTAATCCAACCGCACGAAGCCCAATCCAACGAGAGCTTAACTACCTACCTCGCGACTGCTCAAAGCATTAAGAAGCTGTAACCCTGCGACGTCTGAAGTTTTAATGTTAAACTCAACCATGCGAAGAACAGAGCTACCACGCGACAAGTCTGGGAATCGACTGCAACCTGGCAAACCTCTGAACTCTAACTCCCATCATTCTACAGAGGAATTTTTGAGAATTTCCCAGGATTAGGGCACGCACTCCCACACTCAAATCTCTGTGCACCCGCCTCGAGGCATCCAAGGATCATTAATAGGCCACGTGGCATCGCTAAAATTAGGGTTTCCTAACCCTAATGCGCCGCCACACCCACTGCTATATAAACCTAAGCCTGGTTTAGGTTTAAGGAGGCCGGAAGAGTTCAATTTTTGCTCTGTTTTGTTTTTATCATTGTAGTCTTATTTTTCTGTAGCCGTAAGTAGTTTTCCTTTTTCTTCTTCTTCTCTCCATGGCCCAGCACTTGCTGCCCATGCCTTTGTATGCTTATTAAGATTAGATTAATGGAATTTGTGATTGGGTGTTGTACTTTTATGGGATTCATGTGTTTATGAGTTGCTTTGTGTAAGGCTGCTGCCTTGTGATCCGCCATTGCTTTGGCTGTGATTCAAAGCAATGGAGGACTGATTCTAAGGTCCCATTCAGATCCAAGTGACCTGTGTGTCTGGGCTATCATGGTCCTATACAGCCTTAGCCCCACCACAGGACCCACTAGATCTGAAATCCCCATGGAAGCCTGAGTTGGTAGCCTTGTGACCATGGTGGTGGGCTCCGTGAGGAGGATAGCCTCTGGGATAGTTTGTGACCATTTAAGTGGACAGGTTATAGCCTTACGGTGAATCCAATCCGCCGATCCAAAATGGATCCTTCTTCTCCTAGCCTGAGCTTGTAGCCTGGTAGGAGATTGTACAGAGGCAGACTCCCCCATATTAGTATAGACCCGCCATCAGATGGCAGATCTGATCTGGGTATCGAGATTGTAGGCTTGTGACTGGACCATTATAGGCCTACTCAAGCAATGGACAGCTAGATCTAAGGTGGTACTCAATCTCTTGCTGGTTTTATGTGTCTGGGCTATCATGGTCCTATACAGTTTTAGCCCCACACATAGAGCTTTAGAGGTTGAGGTTCCCTATGGATTCCTAAGCTTGTAGCCTGGATGAAATAGTGCCTACAATGATTAACTTGTTTTGACCCATCTCTGGAGTATGGTTCCCCTATGGGATAGTCTGTGACCATTTAAGTGGACAAGTTATAACCTTAAAGGATTGGATCATGGCACAGGGATGAGTTGGATTCTTTCTCATCTTTGGTGATAATGTAGCCATTGGACATGATTTCTATACCAGCAAATCTGGATCTGAGTCATAAATTCCAGCAGATCTGAACCCAATAGCATACTTCTCACCCTTTTATATTTATTTTCCCTCACTCCATCCATCTTCTCAACCCTTTTCTGTAGTTAGTTCATTAGGCTACCTTAGGATACTTAGAATAAGTGACCCTAAACTCCCCTCCTTTTTGGACTACCAGATCCGTAGTCAGATTTGGAGGGACAAACTCTTACTTATCAAAACTTGCTACAAATGGACCCTATATCTTACAGGTCTAAGATTTCTCAGTTGTGCTGATTCCATCCCCTATTTTACTTTGATTTTAAATTTCTTTTACCACAAACAAATAAAGTAAGCACATATGGAGATCACAACACAGTGTAACGGCCTAAATCCTAGAATAGAGGAAAAACAAAAAAGAAGGTTGAGGAAATTAGGGGAAAGCCGGAGCTCTTGAGCCCTTGTGGCACCATTGTCAGATCCTTGCATGAATGCGAGCTTCGGTGAGCTTCCGATAGCAAAAGGGTTCGAAGATATGAGCATGGGAGTGATGGTGTGAGAGATGAGCCAAGGCTTTTCCTAGCTAAGCTATGATGGATTGATGATGGAGGGTGTAGTGGTGTAAGGGCTAAGGGTTTAGCTTGAGAGGTTTAGGAAGGGTGGAGGTGAGGGGTTAATTTTCTAGAGTTTTTTCTCTTTGATTTTCAAAAGTGTTTTTCAAAGTGAGGGGGGGGGGGGTGGCTCTCTATTTATAGAGGGAGAGGTGGTTTAGGGGGTACTTAAGGTCCTAATTAGTTTAACAATTAGGTAAAGAGCCATCTAAGGTTTTCTAGGCCTTTAGGAGCTTAGAGAATTGTGAATTGGGTTTAATGATTGATGATGGGGTAGTGACTTGAATGGCACAAGAGTGAATAATAAGGATTAAAGGGGTATTATGGTCCTAAAGAAACACACCCTGAACTTCGGGATGGTCCACAAGTCAAACTTGAAATATGAAATTTGCCATTTTGAGAAAAAATAAAATTGTAAGGAATGCATGCATAGTATGCATGAATGATTTAAAAAGTCTCTCCAGAAGCTAGAAGTTCAGGCTCTGAGCTGGGGAAATTCTGAAGTAAAAGCCAATTTCTGTCAGAAATTACCTATGTGTGCATACTATGCATGCAAAGCCAATTTATGGCATAAAAAAGAAGGTTGTCTTGTAGGCACGGGGTGGGTTCAATATGGGTCCAAAGTGTTTGGTTATGGGTTTTACTGGTCTGGGAAGGCTTCCATGGGTTAGGATTGGCTTCTAAGGGTCTGGGTTGGCTTCTAATGGTCCAGGTTGTGCTTTCGAATGCTTGGGAGTACAATTTTCTCGAAATATGTGTCAATCATGCCTTGGGTCAAATTTGGGTGTCTACAGATGCCCCTCTTTGGTATTCGATAACTGATGATCATATGCCAAAGAAAGAGACATCTGAAGAGGCTCAAGGCATCGCTCTTGGATCTGTCGTGTTCAACATAAAACTCAAACATCAATTGATGAAAACATGAAGAGTAACGAAAGCCCATATCATTGGGAAATCATCCGCCGATTGAAATTATCGGTCCACAAGAACTTAACGACATTGTTGGGAATAACCGTGATGGTGTGATTGATGATGTATGATGCTCAAGTCTCGTATTTGAACTAGGCAGCCCCACAAGCGGGAGGGGGATTGGCCCATACATAAAGATTGGCATAAAGCAATGACGAGAAGAATCAACGGTTTTGTGCCCAATCTTATGAGGCATTAGTTTCCCCATTTTGATTGGTCATGGGTGCCCCTATGTGAGGTAGGGTTCGAGGTCTTTAAGCATACTCACCAACCCCTAAGTTAATTTAGCACGACTACCCAAGCGGAGCGAATGGAGGTCAAACTACTTTTTGGGAGTTTCTGCCACTGGACAAGCCATTTTTATTCATTCATCATTTTTTTTTGTTATTTTCTATTTTTCATGCATTTTCCTTGTTCGAGGTTTTCTGAGCATCCACATCGACCCCAAATTTCAATTTAGCACAAATACCCGAATGGTGCGAATGGAGGTCGAACCTCTTTTTGGGAGTGTGTGCCGTTGGACAAACCACAGTATTTTATTATTTTTATATTTATCTTTATTATATATTTTTTCTTCTTTTTTTCTGTATATTTTTTTGTTGTGTATTTATTTTATACTTTGCGTGCATACTATGCATGCAAAGCCAAATTCTGATGACAAATAAACTATGCGTGCATAGCATGCACGCAAAGCCATTTTATCCTTTAAAACACACGGCCGCTGGCAGAGACACGAAAAACCAATCTTAAAAAAGTTTTCCCTCTTTTCTCTCGCAAAATCGAACCAGGCACTCCTCTTTCTTCTCCGCTCATCTGATCCACCCTCCGACATCCCACCCGCGTTGATCGAACCGATTAATCAAGCATCTTTGGACCTAGGTTTTCTCATTTTCAACAAGGTAATCTCTTTTAAATCCTTTTTCTCTCGAATTTTTGATTTCTAGACCAATGTGGCTCAGTTTTCTTGCAAAATGGACATTTTTCCTTGGAAATGCATTTACCTATGATCTTTTTGATTGATCTTTCATGTATATTTGCATAGGGTTTGAAAATGTGATCAAATTGTGCCCCCTTTGATTTTTCTCTTATTTTTATTTAGGGCTTTTGTATTTTAGGCGACGAAGATGATTTTTCTCGCAAATGTGATTATCCTCGACCTATTTTAAGGTGTATATGTACATTTGTGTTGGATTTTTGCCGAAAAAATGGTCGATTTGCTCCTCTTTTTATTTTTTGTTCTGATTTTATAATATCCTAGGATTTTTCGCATAAAATGACCTCTTTTTGTGCATGCAACCTCGTCTGATTTTTTTACTTTGATCCGTGTACCCGCCTTGAGGGGATTTGGACGGGAACATTGGGAAAATTTTGAAAGAAAAGTGGTTGTTCCATGCCCAAAATGTGAGGGTTTTTAAATTTGTCACTTGGCACCCCTCTTTTTTTTGTTGTTTTGAAACTAACATGAACGCGCATGTGTGGATTTTTTCTTACGAAATGTTGGGCAATGGGTGCCATTTGACCAGTTTTCCTCCTTTTCGTTTGTACACATATGCATGCGCATTTTTATGGGATTTTTTTGTTTGTTTGTTGCATATACGCATGCCTATTCAAAATTTTTATTTTTTTGTTTTTTTTGAAAAAAATGTAAGAAAAATAATGAGATTTTTTTTTTGTTTACTTTGGAAATCAAATGACGGGCCGCGCCCTCTTTTAGTTTTTCTTGAAAATTTTGGAAAGGATTAAAGCATACTTACCTTCTTGTGGTTTCAGATTTTTGTAAAGCACTTGATCTCTTTGTTTTGTTTGAATTTTTATTGTCCTCTTCTAATAATTGCTTTTTGATGCCCTTCTTCAGGATGCCGTCAGGACAACAAGGCGATGGTGTTCAAGGCCATGGGTCTGGTCCTACTGAGGGCACCGGTGGTGGGGGTGAGCACCTCGTGCGAGTGCTCCGCTCTACTGAAAAGCATACCTTGACACAGAAGAAGCGATACTGGCTCGAGATGCAAGTTGATGCGACTTGCAGTGGCCTACTCCACCATCAGTATACTCACATATCGAACTTCGAAATTGCCAACTGGGTATATATCTTTCAGCTATCCCCCTTCCTTTGCACACTTTTATTTGAAGTTCTGACGATTGCTTTTCGAGCAATGAAGCACTGCCCTCGCTCAACTTCCGAGGAGGCTGGTTTGACCTCCAGCGCCTCTATGTCCATCTCCCCTTTGTGGTGAGGTTTCACCTATCACAGGTAGGCTTTGGGGATTTCCTTTCTTGTCCTACCATGGGAGGAGATTATGCTGTGATGGCCCTCATGGAGAGGTTTCGTCTAGAGACGATGACCTCCCATATGTCTATTCCCGAGATGGCCATCACCCTGATTGATTGGTCTATTATTACAGGGATCGCGAAGGGGGGAGAGCCAGTGATCTGCCCTTGCCTTCTAGACTGAGAGGAGGTGATTCAACTGATTGGGGCCTATCCCCCCTCTGACAGCATGACCGAATTTGAGGTCAAATTTTTGTGGCTAGCGGATCTTTTTTATGCTAATGAGCTGGTCCCAGAGGATCAGCCTGACATGGATGTCTATATCCCCCCTGAGCGTACCCTAATGCTTGATCGCATATCCCTCCTTTTTCTACTACGTAAGACAATCCTCGCGAATGCCAGTTGTGGACGTTTCCAGTTGCCCCCCTCCTCTATCTGATGGAGGATTATGTAGACGTCCATAGTTTTAAGTAGGGCGGCACCGGGTACGCCATGCTGATGGATAGCTTGGCCAGAGTTTCAATCGGGAGCCTCTCTTCTCTTTGTGGCTTCTAGCACGTGATCGAGGTGACTTGCTCCTTTGCCCTTGCTTTACTTTCTTTCATTTATGTGCACATATATGGCTTATCTAACCTTTTGCTCTTCCTTTCAGGTGTGGGGATACCTGCACTTCTAGCCTGGTTCCTCCCTTCTCCTCTCAGAGGAAGGTACGCACCCTCTAATGAGCTACTAGCACATAGATCATCATAGGGATCTCAAGATGAGTCACTTGGAGCTGGGTTTGAGGTCCTAGTTAGACTTGATGATCCTGGAGTAGGCTCACAACACTTTCCTTTTATTTTTCTTGTCTCATTGAGTGTTAGCAGTGTCACTCAACTATGGTAATTCTTCTTTCTTTGGGCAGGTGGTGTATGCTCCCTATGTAGGCTCCCCCTTCCTAGACTGGGCCACTATTGGATGATCATGGCTGTTCATCGACCGCCGTGTCATTTTATTTTATGGTTCCTCACCATGAGCCTATTATTTAGGGGAGAGGGTGGCGCACCAGTACCGCGATTATTTTGTCATGCCTCTGGACCCTCCTAAGGATGTTGTGGCATCAGAGGGTATGGTTGAGGAGCTCACAGAGCAACTCTGACATTGGGGGATCTGGACCGAGGGTCTCTTTCAGCCTGGCAGGGGATATCGAGAAAAGTACGAGTCTCTCCCTTCTCGGTTCATCCTCCCTCAATTTGTACCCGGTGCTAACTATTTGGCCTTCGATGGTCTGCTTAGACAGGTAATTTTAATTTCCCCTTTGCTTGCTCATTTCTTCAGTATGATCGCACTCTGTTGATTGGGCTTCTTCTTTTCAGTTTGGCGAGGTTGCAAGACCTTCAGGGGCATCGGGTGCTGGACCCTCAGGGACCTCGGGTGCTGGACCTTCAGGAAGCTCGGGTGTTCGACCTTTAGGGACCTCTAGTCAGAGGCCATTTGATGATGGGCTCCTATTAGAGTTGTATGTGGAGGTGGCAGAGCATGCTCGTCTCTCTGCTGAGGCGGTTAGAGCACCCCCTCCTGAGCCAATCCCAGGGGTGAGCTGTTGCTTTTTAGAGATGCATTAGTCTTCTTTTCTTCTTTCTCTCTCTTTGCTCATCCTCTTCTTTCCTTCTTTCGTAGGATTATGCGTCTGCGATCCAGCAGGCAGAGTACTACCACAACATTGCTGCTCTTTGGGAAACTGAGATGGTAAGTATGACATTAGTTCAATTCCTGCATTTGTTGACCCATATCCTTCTTGTCTGACTCTTTTGGTGTAACAGTTTTAGGAGGCTCGTGACAAGGCTCATTGTGCAACCGGCTGACTCAGGCATGTTCTCATATTGGGAGCGTCAGATCTTTACATATTAGAGGACTCAGCGGCGATGGAAGAGGAAGGACGCTTGAGGGCTTGACAGGACGCTTACATGATTGGTACATCTTGATGTTGGATAATTTGAAATGGATGCCTTTAGCACTTCTTTCCCTTTGCTGTCTCTGCAGTACTTTTGCTTGGATGGTATGCCATTTTAAAAGATGGGGAGATGACTTCTGGCTATGTGGTGGCCAAAAGAATTAAGGTTAAGCCTTCCTTTTATTTATTGTGAGAATGGCACCAGAAAAGAGGAGTAACTTGGTTAGGTGAAAAAAATTTAGGTGCCCCAGTTAGTGGTCTCGGGCTTCCATTTCTGGTGACTAAAATTATGTTTTTTATAGGTGGAGCATGCCTTCATTAAAACAGGTTTACGTAGGTTTTAAAAAAAAACCTCTTTTTCTCTCCCTTTTTTATTTTTTGATTTTTTGTTCTTGCGTGCATACTATGCAAGCAAGCATACAATTCTAGAATTTTTAATCATGCATGCATAGTATGCACGCAAGGCTTAAACTTCATCAGTGGGCCTTATGCCTGAGAATGTTTCTTTTCTTTTTTATTTTGACTTGGGTTTTGATTTTTGCTCCAATTTTTTTGTCTTTTTCTCCTGAGGGTGGGTCCATCGTTCTACATTGATTTTTGATCCATTGGGATGACTTTGTATGACCATGGACCCACCTCACGACCCCGCCCTTTCAGGGTAAAATGAGATTTTTACACTTCCCTCTTTGGGTATCGGACCCCATTTTTTTAAACAGGCTTGGTAGTCTGAATGAAAGTGAGCTTGCGGGCTGGATCAGCTTGGGCTCACCCATCTTCCCCCCTTTCTCGATGTTCCCCTTTTTTGGGACCTCATCCATGTGACAGTTTCTCATTAGGAAGCGAAAGCCCATGTCTTCCGTTTTGGTGCGCGTGAGTTGACGCCAACACTTGAGCGCTCTATTTTGTCGGGTCTGAGGCTACATCGCAACCTTGCTAAGGAGGTGCTGAAGCCAGGCTATGCTAAGATTGTTCACATGTCTTTAGGCTTGAAAAAAGATGAATATGAGAAAAGCCTTACCGGTGGGCCCACCAGGTGTTCGGTGAAATTCCTAAGAGAACTTTTTGGTGATGAAAGTTTGCAAAAATTGTCGATTTGAAATATTGATAATGTGAATGCCTACGCCCTTGGACTTCTCTCGGAGGCCCTCTTTTACATGGAGGAGAGAGTTTCTCTCTTACACTCTGTGATGTCTTGGTGGAGCCTGAAAAGGGTTGTTCCATCATGCATTTTGTGTTGGTCGAGCTCTATCAAGGACTTGATGCCTTCGCCTCGGGCAAGGTGGAGAAATTTTGAGGATGCCTTGTTCTTCCACAGATCTGTCTTGGTGAGCACCTTACTATTCTGGGATTTGTGTCTCACTTTTAGGTGATGTGAGGAGAGGGTGCCAGATGTTTTTTGGGTTGATGTTTTAGGCTACCTCAAGGGAATACGTGCGAGGTGCACCTATGGTTGACCGATGCTCAGCTTGTGTGGAAGCTCCCATGGTTTGATGGGACCTTCCCGATAGTGCGGTCCAGGGATCACGAGGGTATCACTCTTCTGGGCTTGACTAGGAGTACTCATTACTCCCCCTCGTAGGTGTTGTGCCAGTTTGGCTACATCCAAAATGTGCCTTGTGTGGCACGACCTCCCCTATGCGACTTTGTTTTCCTCAGGGGTCCTCAGGGGATCTAGCGAAGATAGCGGTGCTCTGGGAAACATGTCAATCGACACACATGTGTGACTTAGAGTGGGGCAATGTTCATTCAACTTCTCCAGAGTATGAGGCTTGGTTATCCTCCATGACATCTTCCACGCGGTGGCTCATTCTGGCTATGAGCAGTAATTCTAAGGGACCTTGGCCGAAGAAGGAAGTGGTGCTTTTGACCAGGATAGAGATACTTGTAGATGAGAAGTGGGTTTTGCAGGAGCACCTCAAGAAAGAACAAGTGAGAGCTAATACTGCTGAATGTGAGGTCCTTCATGGTTGATGGATGACTGATCGTAATGCTCGCGAGGACACCTTGCTTGAGAAGATCCGCAACCAAGTGCGTGAGTTGGACCGATGACCTAGTCCTGCACATACCTTTTTGCATAGATCAAATACCACAGGGAAGGGGTAAAAACCCCCAACAAATATTTTTTAGTTTTATACATACATACATACATATATATTGGTGTTTTTGTTTCTTTTTTAAACTGTCAAGATAAACAACAAGGCGCCACATCGATTATCTTTTTATGATGTGTGGTCTTAGTAAAGTATAGAAATGAAATGAAAAAGGGAAATATTTTTGGTATATGCATTTTTCTCTCCTCTTTTTATTTATTTATTTTTGTATGATGCCTTCAGTGTGTGAGAGGAAATAATAGGTCCCATTTTGAGAATAGTCGAACTTGCCCATGATTGGATCTGAGAGAGGTCCTAATTTTCACTAAGGTTGGAATATCTATCCCTTTGGACTGAATTAACCCTTTATCCTTACCTCGGGTCATATGTTTTGACAATGTAGCCTGATAATCTGCCTGATCAGAACCTGATTTGAGCTAACATGAATGGCCTAGTTGAAGACCATGTAACCCGAAAAAGTAACCGAATAAGTGACTAATTTTTTCTTTTCTTTTCACTTTTTCCTTCTTTTCTTTTAACAATTTTTACTCACAACACCCAAGATGGGATTTCGCCATGCCCGTTATCAAACTATTTTTTTACCTGTAGTGTATTTTTGAGTTTTCACTACGTCCATGGGTATTTTGCTTTTTACCCCAAGCGCCTTTTCAGGTTTTCACTTGGTTCCCACAAGCTCGCTCTAATTACCTGTGGTGCCCTTGTAGGTTTCCACCACGTCCCTTTTGCTTTAAGCTCGTAAAATTCTTTTTCTTTCTTTTCTTTCAAAGGCCATGACATGGGCGTCGATTCCGTCATAGCCAGCTAGATGGAATCCTTTTGTTGTCTCTTAGCTTGACTCATGCTGACTTAACGGATATTGTGACTGCTTATACACCTTAAAGAGGGCTTTCATCAGGGATGTATCGTGGTCATGGGTTAGAGGGGATAGGTTAGGAATTTTCATAGGTATTCTCAGGTCAAAAAGGTTTTCCTGATTGGGTTCCAGCTGTCGTAATACACTTCTTCCATTGGGGATTTTTACTATACATGCCCCTTGATTTTCCACTATGCATTTTTTGTTATTTATTTATTTATCATTATTATTTTTTACTTTTTATTTTGCTTTCTTTTTCAGACATCCTCTTTTTGGGATTTTGCTTTTCTGATTTTTTTTTTATTTTTGATGATAACTCTTTCTCTTTTCGCTTTTGGAGTTTTTCTTTTTTTGCTTTTTTCTTGGTATGTATACCTTTTTTTTCTAGGAGGGGTATGAAAGAAAGGCTATAGGCTCAAAATGGGTAGCAAAGGGTATGGTTATTCAGGGATGCTTTTTGGCTAATTAGCCTTGAAATGATGGCCTCTTTTATGGATCCTTAAGAAGTCACATATCAACTTTTATCGATACTTACCTAGTTGCCAGAGACATGGAGTAGAATCTTCATACATATCCAACGTTGATTGGCTCAGGAAAATGAACTCCATCCATGTTGGCAAGATGAAGAGCGTATCTGGATAGCACTTCTCTGATGACATAGGGCGCTTCCCACTTGGGCATGAATTTCCCTCTCGGATCAACGTGGAGAGACGGGAAGATTTTCTTGAGTACCGTGTCACCCATCTTTAATGCTCGATTATAGACACATTTATTGTTTGCTTGTGCGATTGTTCCTTGGTAAACTTGGGTTTGACACAAAGCTTGGAACCTTTTCTCATCAATCAGATTCAGCTGTTTAAAATGGAATCTCTCCCTTTTAGCCTTCGATAGATTGAACTCGATGAGGATACAGAGTGAGGGTACCTCTACTTCGACTGTAGCACAATCTCAGTTCCATACACAAGGGAAAACGGTGTAGCTCCTATAGCGGTACGGATTGACATCCAATAGGCCCTTAGTGCGAAAGGTAACATTTTACTTCAATCTCGATATGTGACAAACATTTTCTTGAGGATGTGGATGACTATTTTGTTAGCAGCTTCAACGTCTCCATTGGTTTAGTCCGATATGGTGATGAGTGGTGATGCTTGATTTTGTACTGCTCGCATAAGGCGCTGATGTGCTTGTTCACAAAATTGGTGCCATTATCAGTGATGATGTCCTTGGGCATACCGAATCGACATATGATGTTGTTCTTGATAAACTTCCAACATGAGTGGCAGTGATATTCATGTATGATGTTGCCTCTATCCATTTGGTGTAATATTCGATGGTGGCGAGGATAAACTAATGCCGGTTTGAAGCCTTTGGATTAACCTTTCCAATGATGTCACGGCCTTAGGTGGCGAATGGACATGGAGTGGTCATGCTGTGTAGATCTATGGCAGGAGCATGTATCAGACTGGAGTGTTTTTTGTATTTGTAGAACTTCTGAATGTGCTTGCAACAATTTGTCTCCATGGTGGTCCAGAAGTACCCTTGCCGTAGGATATTTTTGGCGACGTATGATCGTTGATGTGAGCCCCACATATCCCCTCGTGGATCTCTTTTATGATGTAGGCTGCTTCTCTTTCAGTTAAGCATCTGATCTACATATTGTTATATGATCATTTGTAGAGGCACTCGCCACTGATGACATAATTTGTCGCTAAATGTTGGATGGCCCGCCTATCTGCCTTGGATGAACCTTCAAGAAAAGCTCATTTTTTAAGGAAGTTCTAGATATTTGAGAACAATGTGTGTTCACCATCTGGCTTTACGGATCCCTCGATCTGGAGGCAGAAGGCTGGCTCGTTTCTTTGCTCAAACATGATTGCCTTCATCTCAACACCATAGGGAATTTTGACCATTGTGCCAAGGTTACCAGCACAACAACTAAATGATTTCTAGCTCGTGGAACATAGGAGAAAGTAGCATGATCGAAGCATGCTATTAAATCCTCGAGGTGCTCATGGTACGGAATTAATTGTTTATCTTTCGTCTTCCAGTCTCCGTTTGTTTGGCATATGATCAGCTGTGAATCACTAAACACCCTGAGATGAGTTATGTTCAAGTCAAGAACTGCTTGCAATCCTGCTATGCAGGTCTCATATTTGGCCATGTTGTTGGTATAGGGGAAATTGTGCTTGATGGAGACTAGTATGTGGGACGCCTTCGGTGAGATTAGAACAACGCCTCCTCCGTGTCATCCTCTGTCATGAATAAGATGTCCTCATCAAGGAACTCAGTTCTCAGGGGTTCATAATCAGGTAAGGGATTCTCGGTAAGATGATCAGCAAGTTCTTGTCCCTTGAATGACTTTTAGGTGACATATGTGAGGTGAAATTCTAATAAGAGGAGCTAGTAGTGTGCGATTTCAACTTTTTGAATAAGTACTTCAAAGGGCCCATTCTTCCTAGAAGGAGAAGCACCTGAGATAGCAAGTAGTGTCAGAGCATTTGTGTAGCCCATACGTGATCTAGGTATGCTTTCTCCATATGAGAATAGTGTTTCTCGTAATCGATGAATATCTTGCTCAAGTAGTAGATGGCTTGCTCTCTTCTTTCAGTCTCATCATACTGCCCAGACACATCCCATCGAGAATTCTGTCGTTGAGAGATACATTAAGAGTGGCCTCCTAGGGACTGGCGATACCTGAATGGGTGGGTTGAGAAGGTAGCCTTTGATTTTATACAATGCTGCTTGGCAATCTTCATTCCACTCAATGGGTGAGTCTGTCCTTAGTACCTTAAAAATTGGCTTGCAGATAGGAGTGAGTTGTGCAATAAACTGACTGATATACTGTATGCTGCCCAAGAAGCCTCTGACCTCTCGCACGAGAGATGGAGGCATTTCTATGATGGCTTTCACTTTCACTAGGTAGACTTCGATGCCTCTCCTGTTGACGCTAAAGCCCAGTAGCGTTCCTGATATGGAGTCGAATGCGCATTTATGAGGGTTTAGATGTAGCCTATACTTTCTCAATCTTCCAAATAATTTTTGGAGGTTCAACAGATGATCACCTCTCTTCAGTGACTTAGTGATCATGTGAGTGACTTATACCTCAATTTTCTCGTGCATCATGTCGTGGAACAGTGCTGTCATGGCCCTTTGGTATGTCGCTCCAACATTTTTCAATCCGAACAGTATGACTTTGTAGCAAAAAGTTTTCCATGGATTGATGAATGCTATATTTTCTCGGTCTACCTTTGCCATTTTGATCTGGTTGTAACCAAAATACCCTTCCATGAATGAGAGCATCCCGTGCTTGACAGTATTATCGGCCAAGATGTCGATGTGTGGCAAAGGGAAATCATCTTTCGGGCTCGCCTTGTTAAGATTTCTGAAGGCAATGCACATGCAAACCTTTTTGTCCTTCTTTGGTAACGGCATGATATTAGCTAACCACTATGGGTATTTGGAGACTATGAGAAACCCTTCATTGTATTGTTTGATGAGTTCATCTTTCACTAGCAATGATCCAGAAATGGGGCTACCAGAAAGGAATAGGTTTAGGTCCTCGCATGCAGTAACACCCGTTTCTGGAGCATTGCTACGGTAGCAACCATTCCCCCTCCAGTTATTGTGGTGACCTTTCTGAGAGGTGCTGGTGCTACTTCTGATACATCATACCACAAAATGTGGAGATCCGTGTCCTCATCCTGTGTGACACATATAGCATTTTAAGATTTTCTATGCTGTGTGCGGCTCTTTCGCCTTCTTCTTGCCCCCACCTTAGATTGCTATAACTTTCTCCTCTGAGATGAACTTGAGCTTCTGGTGCAGGGTTGAGGGCACTACCTCGATCTCATGTAGCCACGGGTGCCCCAGCAGTAAATTGAAGGTGGATTTAATGTCCGTGACTTGGAAAGCGATAAAGAAGGTCATTGGCCCAATGGTGAGCTCAAGATCGAGTTCTCCTATTAGTTCCCTCCTTATGTTATCAAACCCTTGGGCTCCTATCTTGGTTGGCTGAAACATGGATGTATCGACCCCTATTTTGGTCACAATTCTTAGTGGGCACACATTTAAAGTTGATTCATTGTCTGTTAATACCAACGGTATCACCAAATTCCTAGTTTCTACTGTGATATGGAGGGATCTGGAATGGTTTCCCCCTCAATTGGAAGATCGACATTAGAAAATGAGATAGCGTTGGCAGCCAACACTTGACCAATCCTTTGCCCACCTCATCTGGGGGCACTTTATCAGAGACGTGAGCATCTTTCAGGGTGATCATTAAGGCTTTGAAGTGTGGCGGAGAAGTCATTAACAAGTCCCAGATAGCGATGTGGGTCGGAGTTCTTCTTAATTATGTTTCCAACGAATATTCTTGGCTCATTAATTTCATGGGGTGTACTATCACTGGTTCCTTTCTTTCCTTGGGTTGGGCTGGTATTAGTGCCTCCGATTGCTTAGAGATCCTCCCTGACCGCATGATAAATTCAACTGCCCCTTCATTGTTGCTACCAGTATTAATGTCTATTTGATTATAGTTGAGCGGGACCTGGTGGGAATCATAGGTTGGTTCGGGGATCTAGAATGAGGTGGGTGAGGGTACCAGAGTTGTCTGGGTTGGTGGTATGATGACACTAGGTCAAATGGGGTGGATTGGAGCCGGAGGTGGATAAGCTGGTGGGGGTGTGGCAAAATTGAGCCAACTGTGGTTGATCAGTGATGGTGATGATGATAGATTCGGTGAAATGTAATGTTTCGGGGTTGGTGTCAGAAATGGTTGGTATATTGGGGGTGAGGTGAAGATGGGCTGAATATGGTTGATGAGGGCTGGTGCTGGAAAATAGAGTCTCAAATCTAGAGGCGCTACTTGGGGTGTGGGGTTGGGGAAGTAGTCGGCTAAGTTTAAAGGCTCGACCACCCTTATAATTTCACTTTCTTGACCCCACCACCTTGGTGTCCTAAAGCTTTCCCTTGGGTTGATGTATTCTTAGGGGTCGAATTCTTCCTCTTCTTCCACCATGTTATGGGTGGGCCTTGGGCCCATCCCTCCTTGTGGGTGTGGCCGCAAGGGTGCCTGAAGGATATTTGTGTGTGGATTTTCTTGGGGAGGTGCTGGGGGGATGATCTTCCCTGCTTTGATCAAGTCTTGTATCACATGCTTTAATCGAAAACAATGATCAGTTGGATGCCCTGGCTCTTGGTGGAAATTGCAATGAATGCTTGTTGGTGCACACTTTTCTGGGTTCCTTTCGGTTCTCAAAAAGAGTGGACCAAATTGGTCTATGTGGACTCTGACGTAAAGCGATTGATGGAGAGTGGAAGGTATAGAAGTAAAAAAAGGAAAAGGTAAATTCTAGGAAGAAAATACCTAGTTCGTTGCGATCACCAGCTGTAGATGTTTATTAACGCTACAACACGTCACTGATCACGCCTTTTCGAGGTGCGAGTTCAACTTTTTTACTGAATCAATGACCTATCAATGTCAGCAGCACTGGGCCACCTGGATGCTTAGTTTGTTTTCTTTTTCTGCTCTAAGTCTGATTATCTTTCAATCTTTCTTATTCCTATTGAGAGTCTAAAAGTTTTAATTGTTCTGAAAGTTTAATTAAACTAGTCTCCCAGTTCTACTAGTAGTCTAATTATGTAAAGAGTCCTAATCCTATTAGAAGGTTAATTAATACCAGTTTCCTAATTCTATTAAGAGTCCAATTAATCTTAGTATCCTAATTAACTCAAGTATACTAATTTTATCAGATGTCTACTTAATTTTATTAGAATTCTAATTAATTTAAATATTTTATTAGAACTCTAATTAATTTAAATAGCCTAATTCTATTAGAACTCTAATTAATTTAAATATTCTAATTCTTACTAAAACTCTAATTCATTTAAATATTCTAATTCTTATTAGAAATCTATTTATTTTAGGTTTCCTACTTCTACTGGGAATCTAAAAAAAGGGTGTTTGGGCCCGTTATGCTAAGGAGGATCGTCCCTGTTCCCAGGTACCCTCCGGAAGCTCCCTTGGGCAGATCGGTTGGCTAAGGGTCATTAAAAGTAGCATGAAAAATTAAGATTTCAAAAATTAAAGAATTTTTAAGATTAAGATTAGAACTGACAAATTGTAAACTAGAGGGGATTGAAAACTAGAATGAAAAAATAAACACTACGATCTAGAAAAAACTAAGAACAGGCTCTAGAGATTAATAGCGAGGATTATAAAATTTATGGGCTGAAATTAAGAACTGGTTCTAGAAATTAAGATCTAGAACCAGGAATGAGAAACATACGGATTTGAATTTAAAGAGTAAGAATTAAATTGAAGATCAAATAAAATTGAGAGATTATAAACTACAAGAGAAAAACTTGAAACTAAGAAAGGAAGTAAAATTTAAGATTAAAACAAAAATTTAGAATGAAAATTTACGGACTAAAAGCTAAGACGAGGTTTTAAATGTTAAGAACCAGAGACTAGAATTAGAAACCAGAATTAAAACCTAAAATCTTAGACTAGAATTGAAAATCTAAGATCTATAAAATTAAGAACTAAACACTAGAACTTAAGAACTAGAACCTAGAACTAGAAATGAAATTAAAAACTAGAGTTGAGAAATTACCTAAGCATCGGAGGGGATCTTGAGGTTCCTGAGCTTGGAAGGAAAGAACTCGAAAGCTCAATTGCTTGATCTCTCGAATTGTAGTGTTGTGTATTCAGGGTAAGGGGTCTATTTATAGGTATTCTGGCAATTGTGCGCCCTGTGCGAGGTACACAATTAGTTGGTGGAATTCAATTGCATGCCTTGTATGGGTCACTTAATTTAATTACGAATCCTATTCCAGGTGCTTATTACACTTTGAGTCGGTCACAACTCAGTGAGTGACCGGATGACTGGCTCAGCCGGTGTCCTAGTTCTATCCTAATAGAACTAATTTTGCGCCCTGGTTGGTGCGTGCAATCCAATTAGGCACTCTGTGCTGGGTGCTTAATAGGGGAGTTTAGGCAGTCTAGGGAATTAGAGTTCCGAATTAGACCAATTATGCACGGGTGGTGGGGCGCATAATCAATTGCACACACTATCCCAGGTGGGGAATTAGGTCCCAAGGCAGTTCACAGAAAGGTGAGTTCTGGTCCACATTAGACCAATTGTGCACCATCTATGTGGCGCTCAATCGAATTGCACGCTCAATACGGAGCGTGTAATTCAGGATTCTCCCCAATATAGGCCGGGTCTGAACCACAGGGTTATTATTTCAGCCTATGTTTCGAACATATCCTATTATTTCAGTATACGGTCCCCGTATTAGGGCAAGGCCAAAGGTTGACTGAATAGGCTTGTATATTATGAGAGGGAAAATTTAGGGTGTCTACAGATGCCCCTCTTAGGCACGTTCTTATGAACTAAGAATGCAACGAAGAAGTAGACACCCCTCTTTCGAGGGTGCCTCCTCGTTTCTTCTGTGAAATCACAAGTGTGAACTAGGGATGTTGACATGACATGCTTGGCTTTTTTATCTATCAGCTCAAGCTAAAATGGAGTATTCGGGGGCCTAGTGGTAGCAGTCAAAAGGCGTATTCCTTGCCATGGATGCGAGGGACATCCCGTCACATATCATGACCTGATGCGAGTAGCAGTCACTAGTGGAAGTCGGTGTATCTTAATCCACAACTGCAAGGGGCATCCTATCGCATGATGCAACTTGTTGCATGGGGCAGTCAAATGGTAGAAGAGTCATCATATCCTCATATGCGGGTGCAAGGGGCATCCCGTCTCATGGTGCGACTTACTGTAAGGAGCAGTCAAAGAGCAGGAAATGTCACAGTCAAGGTACCAGGGGGCGTCACACGAATGTCTAGAGACTAGGTCAATTGACCTGATAATAATATATAATATCATGTAATAGCAAAGGCTTTCGGAAGTCATGTCAGACCGGACATATCATTGCTCACACCAATGGGGCATCAGGCGTCCCTCTGTAGTGGACATTTATGATTTCTCAGAGTTCAGTGTACTTAGTGTTCAGTTTCCCAGGGAAAGGAATGGTTGGAGTGATAAGAAGGGAATTCGATAGATAGGAGATTTTATTTATTTTATTTTTTTAGTTTTTTGAAAGCATCTATATTTTGGAAATTTGAGGATTTTAACTATAGGTCAATTTGGTGGTAAAATTTGGAAAACGTGGCTTCCGAGATGTCGCTGTGTCGCTGAGTAGATCCACCAAAGCGGGATTTGTGGACCCGACCATTTACGTGGTTGTCAAAATGACACTTAGTATGCCAGATGCTCCGTTTGACCTTGACTAATACTGATGATTGTCTCTTATGGGAGGACTATAGTGATTCGCAAGTCGAGAAAGACGGGTTTTGAAAACATTTGACTTAATCTTAGCTAACTAAATTTTATAGAGAAATATCGAGTAAAAGGAGGTGTTTCACTTACCTGATTTGTTATCGACGGGAGGCTTTTACTACGATGGGACTGGTCGGCTGTTGTGGCGGCATTGAGATGGGACATTTGAGAGTTTCCTCTCCTTCTGATTTGAGTCGCCTTTGCTGGGCATGTAAGGTTAAGCGATGAGACAAAAGTGTCTGGAGGTGTGAAGTCATTGGAAGGACTTGAGTTCTTCATGGAGACATGGGCACACAAAACCACCCACATCATTCGTATCAATGGGCTTTATCACCTTTAGGCTATTGAGCTTTCTTGTGTGAATTTTTCCACATGAACTCAAAGCCTTCTAGTTGGTGTTT
Organism: Chloranthus sessilifolius; assembly: GCA_021018995.1. Taxonomy (NCBI): domain Eukaryota; kingdom Viridiplantae; phylum Streptophyta; class Magnoliopsida; order Chloranthales; family Chloranthaceae; genus Chloranthus; species Chloranthus sessilifolius. The sequence goes on along the minus strand of CM037597.1, from coordinate 72,308,817 downwards.
ATGCTTGTGAAGGTGTCTTCTGGTGGGAGCGTCATGATGGGACATTTTGGAGGGGTGTGGTCTGCGATGGGACATCAAAGGGTCTTTTCCTCCCCCTCCACTGAATGTTATAGTGGGGGTGATGGTTGCCAGTGTAATGGGATGTCTGAATTGCTTAATGGGATGTTGGCAATGGGACTGGTTATGTGTTGGGTGCGATGGGATGTCAGAGGGTTTCCTCTCCTTTTCTGATTTCTATAATGGCAGGGGCTCGCTGGTTATTGGCGCGATGGGATGATGGAGGGTTTATTCCTCTTTACTGCCAGCGAGCATGTGTCATGGTTGCAGTGGAGCTTGGTGGCTATTGCATGATTGAGTATTCAGGAGTCGTCGCGATGGGATGTAATGATTTCTATGGCGCGTTTGGGGGGAAGTTTCGCTCTTTGTAATGGGGTATTAGATGAGCTTTCCCTTTTCTTTGTTAGGAGGGTTGCGACGAAATTTTGGGAAAGTGTAGTCGGCGATGGGATATTGGTGGTTATATGATGAGGAAAGCTATGTTTATTTATTTCTTTCGTAGATCTTAGATTATATGATGAGATCAAATCGTAGCTGCATCGCGACGAGACATGGTTATGAGTAAGCGATAGGGTGTTGGTCTGATGATTCTTCGGCTGTTTTGACATCGTGATGGGACGATGATGGTGCCTCTTTTCTTCGACAGGTGATGTTTTGGGGTGGGTTTGAATGTTGTTTTGAGATTGCGATTGGACTTGGATTTCACCTCAGTGACATGATGGGGTCTTCAGGAGGCTCATTTTTTCTTCTTCTTGCGATAGGACATTGTTCAAGCCTACCTTCGATTGCGTGGTGTGTGTGGTCACGTGGTGAGGTTTTAGCGTCGTGATGGGACACAAGGGCGTGGCAGATTTAGGCCAATGAGCTTAGGTGTTGGGGTAGCATTGATTATGTGTGTTCTGTTACGACGGGACATGTCATTGTTGGGTATCAATGGCTCTCTCTCCCTGGTCGGCGTGTAAGGTCATGCGATGGGATGAGAGAGGGTGATTCGGATCGTGATGGGACAAGAAGCATGATTGGCTACTTCGTTGTCGTTAATTCTCACTTTGTGTTGCAAGGGGGACCTTGTATATTTAGTGATGGGATTGTGAGTGATGATTTTATTTTATGTTGACGACTTCTTTTACGTAGCGGGTGTTGGGGAGTGGTTAGTGTACCTGTGAGTGCGTAATGAAACTCTGGGGAATAATTTTGATCGCGGGATGTTAATTCACAGTAAGTCATCAGGGGGTGACTTGGCTGCAATGGGACTACGGGGAGATGTCCTCACCCCTTATTGGTTTGTGATTGGTCAGGACAATTATTTGTGTCTTATTGTGATAGGAGGTGTTGTGTGCTTGTTTTATCAGGGTTTTTGTTAGGGGCATATATTTATTTTGGTTAGAGTGTGTATTTGGCTAGAGGTGTGTGTCATAGTTGGGTAATTACGCGCTTGATTCGGTGCCTTTAATTCAATTGCGCCCCTGGTTCAGCGCACACGATTAAGAGGTTCATGGAGTCAATTACGCATTTGGGTTTGCGCGTGTAATCAAATTAGGGTCCAGATTCCATGCGCGTGATTTGAGCGTCACCTGGCCATAATGCGGGTGACCTTTGGGATTCCGTGCAATAGCATAAGCATGCAATTTGATTATGTGCGGGGTCTTCAATGTGGGATCAACTCGTGGGGTCTTTAGTGCAGACGGTAGTTTAATTGCGCGCCCGATCTAGTGTGCGTAATTTGGTTTCTGCACAGAATTTCCTGCACTTGCTCGAATTGAGTGCACAACTTATGGCGCTTAAACAGGCAAGTACCTATATATATCCGAATTTCTTTTGTTTTTCTACATTCTCTCTTTTTATCTGAGCGAACGAGTATAGGGTATTTTTATTGGGTGATTCCAATGTAATTTCTTCCGATTTTCGTCGTTTCGTGAGATCTTCATCCTAAAGTCATCTTAGAACGGGGATGCAATTATGGCTTGGGAGGTATCAGAAATCGAGGGATGCTATACATCCTTCATTATTGTTAGGAGGTGAAGATGGCGGGAGGAAAGTTCTCCAAATGGATGGAAAGGGTGCTCCCCAACCAATCCTCTCCCCGCCTTTCTATCTCTTTTGATTAGAAAGGGTGCTCCCCAACCAATCCTCTCCCCGCCTTTCTATCTCTTTTGATTAGAAAGGGTGCTCCCCAACCAATCCTCTCCCCGTGAATCAAATTTTGAGTTTGTGTCCGTTTTGGGTTCCGGGTTAGGTGCTAGGTTGTAGGTTAGGTTCTAAGCTTTTGTTTCGGATTGTATGTTCAGGAGGTATGCTTCCGATGACAGATGTAAAATTTTATTATATCAATAAAGAGATGTTTTATTTATTGTGTTTATTTCATTTATGTTTATTGTTCATTGTTTATCTTGCTTTGAGGATCAATTTAGATTTAATTGGGCTTATTTGGGTATTTGTTTTATTCTGGGCTTTACCGGGATTTATTCAACTTCATTTGACTTGCTTGGTTTGTTAGGATTTTTATTCAGATTTGATTTAGAATTTATTTGACTTTACTTAGAATTTACTTAAGATTTATTCAGGTTTATTTAGGATTCGATTTAGGTTTATTTTAAGGATTTAATTTTTACTTAGGATTTATTTAGAATTTCTCATTTAGGATTTCTTTATTTAAGATTTATTTTAAAATTTTATTTGGTTTTATTTAGGATTTATTTAGGATTTATTTAGGATTTATTTAAGATTATGTTTGATTTGATTTGATTTGATTCTTATTTGGAGGGTTTAAGGTTTTCCTAGGGATATCATGTGGACTGGATGGGTTAGAGTTTTACCTCTAGGAGTTTTAAGGAATTCTCAGTATTTGTTTTGTTTGAGGTATGAGTTTTGTTTTTTTTTTTTTTTGGGGGGGGGGGGGGTTTAGTTTGAGGTGACATTTGTCAAAGGTGTGTGAGTTTATTTCCTAGATTCAAGATGGGTGTTAGATGTTTCAATCTTATTGGCCTATTTAATTTGCCTTGGATCTATGTTTCTTTGAGGGGTAAGTGTTGTGTGTTTATTGGTTAGTATAGGTTTATCATGGATTGTGGTTATACTAAGGGGTATGTGTCTGGTTTGGATTTAATTAGATGGAGGGTGTTTAGAAATGTGGCACTCGCCACGTTGTGGTGAAGGGACATAGTTTATAAATAGGGGGTTAAGGGCATTGATTTTATTTTGAACTTTATTTGTAACTTTGAATTTGGGGCATTTTTATTATATTTTTATGAAGTTATGCTTTAAGATGTTTGTAATTATTTATTATTATTATTATATTATTTTTTTTGGATGAGCGGTATTGGGAATTCAAGGTGGTGCTAGGGTTGATGATGTTAATCTAACCCGAAGTGCCATCCTATTGGTGGAAGAGGTGGAAGAGTGAAAGGTTGGTGGAAGGAAAGAAAAGGAAAGAGCTACGCCAGAGTTCTCGTGACCGACGCCAGTTGCTCCTTAGTAGGCTCTGAGGATTAATCTTTTGGAAGCCTTCCCTTGGGGGGTTTTCATGATGACTCTTTGTGGGCATTTGCATCGACTCCTGGGTGTCTTTCTATGAGTCACTCTTTCTTTTCTGCCAACTCGGGGCTCTACGATGCCGATGCTTGGTCGTGTAACTTGAAAGATCGCATCATAAGCGGCATCTCAGGGTAATTACAGAGTGAAGAGAGGATTCTTATTAGAATTCGTTCAGAGTGTGCTTCCTCCCTGGGATTTTCCATTATCCACTATTATTTTGGGCATTTCTTTTAGGGATGTCTCTTCTTTATGTCTATGTGTTTGGGCGTCTTTGAGTGTTTGTCCTAAATTCGGATTTGTTTAAAATGATGTGTTAAGGGGGATTCCCTCGGTGTAATTTGTAATAATTTTTCACATTTATAAGAAGATTTTTTTTTTTAATTTGGTTAATTTTGATTTGGCTTAGTTAATTTAGTTTGGTTAATCGAGTGCATTTTGGATTGGGTTGAGAAATTTCAGGATCTAAAGTGTTTGGGTATGTTTTAGTTTGATTTGGTATAATGTCAACTTGATTAGGGTTTTAATGGACTTTGACATGTTTAGATGTTTTAATTGGCTATGAGGTTTTGAATTTTCAAGTGTGTAGGGGCATTTCTCTTTGTTTACTTTTGGAGTACTGAGACATAGGCATGTTGGCTATGGGGTGTAGGTATAGTCCTAGATTTAACTAAGTGCAGAAGTTCACCCTTCGCTATTGCTGCCAAGTATATTTTGCTGTGCCTGGGAAATTGCGCGCAGTGCGCAGGGCGTTTAATTGAATTGCTTGCTAGGAAAGATGCGCATAATCCAGATGTCTATAAGGCCAATTGAGCGTATCGGCATGAATGTTTATTCTGATTACGCGCCCCTTCTGGCGCGCTTAATAGGCGAGTCAGCCGGTCATTGTGCGGGCGGCTTTTGAATTGTGCGTAGGGATTTGGGCGCGCGATTGACTTTTGGGCGGGTGACAAATCAGTTGTGCGCCATTCTACAGGCACGCAATTAGGATTACACGCCCTTGTTATCATGCTCAATCCAATTGAGCGCCTGTTTTATGGCGCTCAATTAGGCCGCGTCCTATATATGCTTCAAAAAAATCCTCATTTTACATATGCTATCCATTTTCTTCTCGAATCTCTACTTTTCCTTGCTTCCTAGTGTCTGGATTTTCGTGCTTTCGTGATATCTCGAGATCCATCCATCCATTTCGAACGCAGTTTCTTCCATTCTTCTTAGTTTTTGGAGCTTTTCATTATGAGATTGAGTCTGAGGGTAGTGATAAACTTGACTTTATTGCTTTCGAGTTGGAGGGGATGATGGTGGGGGAAGTTGGCGAGACCTCCAAGGTTCACATCGGTATTGAGGCCATGGTGGAGGGCGATATTGAGATGGTGGTGAGGGAGGTCGCACTGAAGGGTGGTGACGTGGATGAGGATGATGAGGACGATGAGGACGATGCTGCCCCGCCTCAAGGTGAGGGTTTGATACAGATTCCACTGGAGGAGTTTTTATCGCGAGACCAAGTAGGTATCTGTAAGCAAGAGTCTTCTTTTGTTACTTAGGCATGTAGGTCATAACATAGACTTCTTAAGATCTGGAAACCTTTTTAATTTATGTCGAACTTGCATCTAGTGGACGTTCACATTCATGCATTATCTTTGTATCTAGTTTTAGGTCACATTTTCTTTATTGTTCTGCATTTGATCATGTTTTGCATGCTTAATTTATAGAGTATTGTTGCAGTTTGTGGTTATCGCACGTGTTACTATTTTACTGCCTTATTTTATTTAGGTTTAGGTTTACTTGTTGCTCGTAGTTCAGCGTTAGGTTACTGAGGATTTCCAGATGTGAGAGGTGGCAGCTGCCTCTTTACATCCCGAGAGTCAGGTATAGTGTGTGAGAGTTAGTTTGTTTTGCTTCTACTAATTTAGTTTTATCTGACGTGTTTTATTGGTTGGCTTGGTTATTTTGCTGGTGGTTCCTGACTGTGCTGCCGAGGCTCCTACTTAGGAGTTTACTCCTATCCCTACTCAAGTATATTGTAGTTGGTCTAATTATATTTCATTTTAATTCATTAGTCATAATATTATCCGATGTGTTTATTCCCTTATGTTGTAACCATCTACGCCTAAGGTTCCTCTTGTAGCGCCTGCCAATCCAGTGACCGCTACTACTATTGAGCGTCTTCTCCAGGAGAGGGCGGATCTGGTATGCCTCTTATGTTCTCTCTTCAGCTTTCCTTTTGGTTGATCTTGTTATGCATATTAAAATTGTGTTTAAACTCAAGTCTTAACCTATTCAAGCGTACAATGGAAATGGTCGATCTTCAGACCTGAAGACTACGCGAGGTCTCTTCGAGGATATGCATGTAGGGCAGATATGCATTGTCTACATTGTCAATGTCTTAGCTTTTTGAGTTTTGAACTTACTTATGGTCGCTTTGTTTCTTGCTATCGGTGATTTGGAGGCCCTATTCTGTCAGGGATGATGCCGAGCAGCCAGTGATACAGTCTGGCTGACCCTTCTTCGATGTGGACATCTGGGTCTACGGCTTTGAGAAGGTGGAGCGTATCCACCTTTCTCTGGCAACTCAACGGCTGGGACTCCCTCAGGGAGTCCCCTCGGAGATTCACCATAGGGTAGCAAAGAGGGTGACCGATCTCCCTGGCTAAAACTTTACATCGTGGATGGAGGATCAGATTACTAATTTTAGAGCCAGGGGGACTAGGGTGACAAGGGCACGCGATGAGGCGGATGCCTAAGAGTTTACGAGGTGGTTCCAAGAGCTGGGCGGTGGTCGGCTCTTTCTGCATTCCTTCGATGGGAGCGGTTCTTTTACCGTTGGCAGTCCTGAGTCCTCTTCAACACTAAGGGAGGGGATGGTTGCACTCGAGGAGGGCCACCTCGGTGTGAGCATTCAATGAGCGTTGGATGCCCTCCACAGGGCGATGGAGCAAACATGGTGCGCTCCTCATCCTGATGAGGAGATGTTGAGCTCCCTGACGACCTTGGTCTTCCAGGCCAGGGCGACAGAGGACGAGCTGAGGGCTCAGCTGGTAGAGACGCGACGTTCTCTAGTGAGTTAGTTTACTTGTTTTGGTTGCTTAGCACATATTCATCAGGTTTCTTGTTAGTTTAATGTCATTGCTTTGTTCAATTTACCTTATGTGTGCTAGACTGAGAGGGAGGGCAAGGTCGCCTACCAAATGGTGCTGGTTAAGCTGCTATGAGATCAGCAGCAGGCTAGTCGTGAGGTGGAGGCCAACCTCCATTTGGAGATTGACCGACTGGTGAGTATTTATCTTAACTTGGTTTTATTAATTATGGTTTTATCACTTCTTATGTGTTTGTTATGTGTCATGTTTGCAGAGGTCAGAGTTAGCGAGTGCTGGGGTGTCTGCTCCAGCATTCGATCCTTCTTCGACTGTGTCTTCCAGTCAGGAAGACCCTATGATAGCTCAGCTTCTGGCCGAGCTAGAGCACAGGGTGAGTTTCTTCAATCTCCCAAGTTGCTTTATTAGTTATGTTTCACATTGCTTAATGGTGTATTAATGTTGTGCAGTATTTCAGCGTTAGGTTACTGAGGATTTCCAGATGTGAGAGGTGGCAGCTGCCTCTTTACATCCTGAGAGTCAGGTATAGTGTGTGTGAGTTAGTTTGTTTTGCTTCTACTAATTTAGTTTTATCTGACGTGTTTTATTGGTTGGCTTGGTTATTTTGCAGGTGGTTCCTGACTGTGCTCCCGAGGCTCCTACTCAGGAGTTTACTCCTATCCCTACTCAAGTATATTGTAGTTGGTCTAATTATATTTCATTTTAATTCTTTAGTCATAATATTATCCGATGTGTTTATTCCCTTATGTTGTAACCATCTATGCCTAAGGTTCCTCTTGTAGCGCCTGCCAATCCAGTGACCGCTACGACTATTGAGCGTCTTCTCCGGGAGAGGGCGGATCTGGTATGCCTCTTATGTTCTCTCTTCAGCTTTCCTTTTGGTTGATCTTGTTATGTATATTAAAATTGTGTTTAAACTCAAGTCTTAACCTATTCAAGCGCACAATGTAAATCATAGTACTAGCATAGGATCGTTCCCACGAAGAAGTTTATTTTTTTAATTACTTCTTATCTATATCTTCTATTTAAGTTTTTATCTTAAAAACTTCTACTTACCTTTAAGATCTAATCTCCAGGAGAAATATGAATAAAAGAATTATTTATTAATCTAAAGTGCATAAAATAAATCCTAAGTCTTCCTTCTTTAGATTGAGGTCGTCAATCCTAATGTTCAGCTATCGAATACTTGTGAACATAAACAGTACCGTTATACCATATCTCTAGTTTCTTAGTATTGGTCGTCAATCAAGTCTAAGATCCTATCAATACAGATTTAATCTAATAAACAATCAACCAAAAATTTGGGCGTCAATCAAACTCTAGAAAGCTGAAGATGGAAAAGTAAAAACCGTTACACTAATCTATAATTTCTAACTTGAGTCGTCAATTCAAATTAAAACATGGAGATGTTTACAAAGCAAATAAAATCTAAACTAGAAAGCAAAGTAAAATATATCCTTCACCCCTCAGCCGCAGTCATCAATTGCTCTTGAGAGCTTACAGATATCTACACTAATCTTCAGCACTCAATTGCAGTCGTCAATTGCTTTTGAGAAATCTCTGATATCTAATCTACTCTAACTAGTATATACTACTGATCGAAAGAAAATCCAACCTCGGGCGTCAATTGATGCTGAAATTCTTCGATGCTTATTCCTATGCCGAGCCCTCTTATTTATATATCATAAGGGGTCGATTTACAAAGATCTATTTCTAATAAAAGAAACTATTAAAATCAAAAGATTCCTAATATAACTCTAATTCATAATTTCATCTTTCCTTGCTTTCTTTAGTTGATGCGCTTCTAGATTGTTCTTTATTGAGTAGCAGCAGAGTCCATCGGATTAGATCTTCATCAATCTTCTCAGATCCCTGGTTCATTAGGCTTCTAATTGCAAGAGTCTTCTAATTCTGGATATGGCAGTGTTAAATTCTCACATGATTAGCAGTAGGAAAGCTTTTATTTTTGGAAAATCGTTAATCACAATTTTTTGTCTTTCATAGCTTCCTTGGGAAAATCGTTAATCATGATTTTATATTTCTCCAATCTTCCTCATAGTCTATGATTCTCTGAATTTGACTTTATTGCTTTTCTCCTTTTATCTCTTTTGAAGAATCGTAAATTGCGATTCTCTGGCTTTCAATAGGTGGAAAACATATTTTTCGCTTGATCGTCTTTCTTACTGCCTTTTAAGTTCTTTTTGATAAAGATTATCGCTTAGGCTCTAATTTATTGCTTACCTCTAATATGTGCATATCAGTAACTCATTAGTAGCAAACTAAGGCCTAGAATTACTAAGTTAATGGTGATAAAATGGTAACTTATGTGACTGATCACACTCGTTAACTTAAGTTTTGCTACTCCCTAGCAAACAAGGAAACATAAAATATTTAAAACTTTTAAATTTAAATGCCACTTTCATAAGGAACACGATTACATTTAGCAGATACAACAAGCCTTTAATCCCATAGGAGATCCCTAGTGGAGAAGTTGTAGTCTCCTGAAGGTTTTCAGTGAAGTTACCTACAAACTTCAAATATTTTTGGATTCTTCAAAATTTTTTTCGAAACTAAAAATTCAAAATATAAGTTTTTTTATACTAATTACCCAGTCATTCATTAGATGTTTATTATTTTTCAAAAATTTTCAAATCTTTTATCCTTAGCTTTCCATCATCGTAATTATCCTCTATCAGAACTCAATAATTTCAATACGGTATAGTGTGGAGTGTGTGCATATCAATGAAAAGTTTATTCATCATAGATTTTTCTAAACTGTAGTTTTTAGAAAATATTTTTATTCAAACTCTCACTTATTGGCATACTCTCAAGAATAATCAAACTTTTTCGGGTTCTCACAATATTACAGATATATATATATATAAATTACATAGGACAATTAGCTAAGAAAATACATCTCGTGGAAAGGATAATCAATTCTGTTCATATAATTTCTTCATTTATTCATAGTATCTATTTTATATATCTCTACTAGACTCATATTCTTTGAAATTGGAAATCACATAGGTCTTTCCTTTGGCTTGTAATAGGGCTTTGGGTTTTCAGAAGGTTTCAACGAAAAAGGTAAAGAGGATTCAAAATTATTTCCAAGAGTTTAACTCTTCTTTCTCTTCTTCTTCTATTTTTCAGCTTTAGTAAGTATCCTTATTTTGGATAACTTCTTCCCATTTCTTTTTCTATTTGTAAATCTCATTTTTCTCTCTTTTTTCAGTTTGGAAGCTTTTTGCTTCTCTTTTCACAAAATTGTCTTTTACGATTTTTCATTTTTTTTCTATTCTTTTCCCATATTTTCATACATTTATATTTCTTTTTCAGTTGTACCCTTTTTAGTAGATCTCTTATCTATTAACTCATACTCCTTTCACTCTCTTTTCTGCCCTTCTTTTACATTCTAAACTATCAGAAATTATAAGAGTTAAGGATAGAAAGTTTTAGGCAGTAAATCTGGTTAAAGATTTATAAAATTTTGGTACAAAGAAATTTGGTTTTAGGCTTCTAATATGGGTTCAAATGGTAAAATATTCTAGAATTTTTGACTTTTTGGCTCTGGTTTAACAAAAGATGGCCTTTGGTCATTTTCACGATTTACTAATATGGATGTCTTATTGGTTTGATACATTTAATAGACAGTTCTAAACAAACAAATTATCATATTCACATAATATCTTGATTCTAAGTTCAAGAATATGAGATTTCAAATATTAGAGAAGTTTAAGGAAAATTTAGCATGAATAAAAACAGTCACTCTTTCTCAGAATAAATGAGGAAATAGGCTCTATAGCTCACTGATTATATGATTTTGAAAGTATAATCTAAAATATATGCAATTCAGATCAATCGTATAGTTTTAAATATTCTCCTAATACAGTGTTCTAGAGATGCTTTACTTTGAATTGTAACTATTTTTATTTTTATTTTTGAACTACTACTATGATGGTTTGCTAAGAAATTCAGATTCTTATATTTTTTTCATAATTTGCATATAATGATTTACTTATCTAAAAATTAATTTTTTTTTTTTGTAAAATAATAAATTTTAAACAAAAAATAAACTAAAAAATTAAACTAACAAAAGTTTATATCCCCCCCAAACTTAAATAGGACAATGTCCTCATTTTGTAAAACAAGGGACATACAGAAAAATTTTACCGTATTTTACTGCTATGTTAGTAATCGGGTATATAATTTGCAAAAAATTTTAAAAATTCTTCCCCCAAACTTAATTAGGACAATGTCCTCATTGGCACAAAAACAAGGAATACAAAAAAAAAAATTATTGATCTACTGATTATGTATCGAAAAAAATCTATTACCAGATACATACTCTCCCCCAAACTTCAGCGAAAATATCTGACTCTTATTCTTAGAGTATCAATAACAAAATGTTAGTAAAAGAAAAAAATGTTAGTGATGTTAGTAACACACACTGTTAGTAAAAAAATGATAGTTAGTAAAAAGAAAATTTTATATATATATGGGAATATTTACAATGAACTGAGAGGAAAAATTAAAACTAAAATCTAATAGAAGAACTAACTCCATAAAAGATTATAAACCTAGGAAAAATCTAGACACTAATTTATTTACCTTAAAGATCATACCTGTGAGGCTCAGAATGTAGTAAATCCATACGATCACTCGAGAACATAATTTTGTATAGCAGGATGTATGTTGTGATTGATCGTGTTTTACAACGATTTAGATCGTAAAGTACTTGCTGGGAAAAATTTTCTAACTAAAGAAAAGTAAAAAAGTTAGTTTACATATTTTACAGGATTTTTTCTACGAATGAGTCGGTAGCTCGACGGTGCCCATGAGTATATCAGACATACTCAGGGTCTGCTAGTGATATAGTGATCACTGGCCCTTCTTCGACTGAAGAGAAAAATTTCAGGGTTCCATATCTTCATTTGAGAATTAAAATGGGAGATATGAACAAAATATGTGCTCTCCTCATTTTTTTGGGTTTTTATAAAATTGTGACGGTGCGCTGAAAGCATTAGAAAAGGGTAACCTCGGTATATATGGTACTTCAGTCACAATATTCGACACACTATCTTTATTATCTTTTTGGGGTCTATTTTTAATTTTTATTATTTTTAGTTTTTTCGGTCACAATATTCGGCACACTATTTTTATTATCTTTTTGGGGTTTATTTTAAATTTTTATTATTTTTAGTTTTTCTGGTGGGAAAACATCTGCTTTAATTTCAAGCTCACTATCCTTGGTTTCAGGGACGACTACTAACGTAGGCATCTCCACCTTGTTGTCAACAGTCTTACCACTTCTTAAAAGCTGAAAAACTTGAAGTTGTTCTGCGGGAATGCATGTATTTCCCACAAAAACTTATCCTCCCGAGTTACTCACTGGTTGTAACTGTAATTGATTGCTCTCTCGTTCCACCAATTGCGTAGCTAGTTGGCCAATTTGGGCTTCCAACTTCGTAATGGATTGTGTGTGCGAATGTAAAACTTGAGAGATTTGAGCGAGCTGGGATAAATCCTTGGAACACTGATACCACTGTTGTTGTAAATCTCTAAGGATTTCAACAATTGTATAATCAATTCCGCTGCTCTGAGGACTGAATTGTTGTTGCTCATATGCCTGATATGGCCTCATGGGTGGTAGGAAGGTCTATTGGAAGTTTTGGCCCGGGGAATATCTTGGATGAACAACAGATGGTCTTTGTTGTTGGCCACTAGTGGCTCCATAATTAAAACGAGGATGACTTTTCTACTGCGGGTTATACATGTTACCATAGTCAATCTGCTGGAACGAGTGTGGCGCATAAACCAAAAAGAATATAATAACGATTATATATATACTTTTTTTAATTTATTCTTTATTTATTTATTTAGTTTTATTTTTATTAGAATTTTGCCAAAAATAGCAAATTTTATAAACATGCCAAAATAAAAAAAACGTAATAAAGGAAGTATTCTAATAAAAATATGGCCCAAATCAGATTTAGAATCACCTCCTAAACACTAAAGGAAATATTACCAAAAAAAGAAAGAAATAACTAAAAAGGGGTTTTGGAAAGGTAATCAATGGATTTTAGGCTCAAGAAAAATTCTATCAAAGGTAGCCATGACGTGCGCGTGACAAAGAGCTTTCCGAATTGGGGTCATTTGTGCGATTCCGACACCCGTAGCCAAAGTTATGGCTAAAATATCGGCGCGCGCCCAAAACTGCCCCAATTAGGAAAAGATCACGAGTTTCTGCCAAAATAATTTTATTTTCTATTTTATTTTATTTTATTTTTATTTTTAAAAACAGGGAGAGAAGACAAATCTGAGCCTCTAGCTTCAATTATCAGAAGAAGTGTCAAAACTTTGATTCGCTACTCCGAATAAACTTGCAAAAGTTTAAGAAACGATCAAAGAAAATAAAAATATAAAGAAATATAAAAAGAGAAAGATAAATATTGATTTATAAAAGAATAAAAATATTAGATAAAAGTAGAAATAAAGATAAATTCCGCTTCCCAGATAGCAGCGCCAAAAATTTGGTCGATCTTGTTATGTATATTAAAATTGTTTTAAACTCAAGTCTTAACCTATTGCAAGAGTACAACAGAAATCATAGTACTAGCATAGGATCGTTCCCACGAAAAAGTTTATTTATCTAATTACTTCTTATCTATATCTTCTATTTAAATTCTTATCTTAAAAACTTCTATTTACCTTTAAGATCTAATCTACTGGAGAAATATGAATAAAAGAATAGTTTATTAATCTAAAGTGCATAAAATAAATCCTAAATCTTCCTTCTTCAAATTGAGGTCGTCAATCCCAATCTTCAGCTATCGGATATTTATAAAAATAAACAATACCGTTATACCATATCTCTAGTTTCTTAGTTTTGGTCATCAATCAAGTCTAAGATCCTATCAATACAGATTTAATCTAATCAACAACCAACCAGAAATTTGGGCGTCAATTAAACTCTAGAAAACTGAAGATGGAAAAGTAAAAACTGTTACAGTAATCTATAAATTCTAACTAGAGTCATCAATTCAAATTAAAATATGGAGATGTTTACAGAGCAAATAAAATCTAAACTATAAAGCAAAGTAAAATGTTTCCTTCACCCCTCAGCTACAGTCGTCAATTGCTCCTGAGAAATTACAGATATCTACTTTATTCTTCAACACTCAATTGTAGTCGTTAATTTCTCTTGAGAAACCTTTGATATCTAATCTACTCTAACTAGTATACACTATTGATCGGAAGAAAATCCAACCTCAGGCATCAATTGATGCTGAAATTCTTTGATGCTTATCCCTATGCCGAGCCCTCCTATTTATAGATCATAAGGGGTCGGTTTACAAAGATCTAGTTCTAATAAAAGAAACTACTAAAAAAAAAAGATTCCTAATATAACTCTAATTCCTAATTTCATCTTTCCTTGCTTTCTTTAGTTGATGCGCTTCTAGATTGTTCTTTATTGAGCAGCAACAGAGTCCTTCGAATTATATCTTCATCAATCTTCTCAGATCCGTTGTTCATCAGGCTTCTAATTGCATGAGTCTTCTAATTCTAGATATGGCGGTGTTAAACTCTCATGTGATTAGCAGTAACAAAAATAGTAGTAAGAAAGCTTCTATTTTTGGAAATCGTTAATCACTATTTTCTGTCTTTCATAGCTTCTTTTGGAAAATCGTTAATCACGATTTTCTATTTCTCAAAGCTTCCTCATAGTTGATGATTCTTTGAATTACGCTTTATCGCTTTTCTCCTTTTGTCTCTTTTAAAGAATAGTAAATTACAATTCTCTGGCTTTCAATAGGCGGAAAATGTCTTTTTCACTTGATCGTCTTTCTCACTACTTTTTGAGTTCATTTTGACAAAGATTATCACTTAGGCTCTAATTTACTGCTTACCTTTAATATGTGCAACAGTGACTCATTAGTAGCAAACTAAGACCTAACATCACTAAGTTAAGGGTGATAAAATGGTAAATTATGTGACTGATCACCTTCCTTGCAAGTGTACTCGGTTCTTGATCTTGTGTTATTATGCAGGCCCGTCAGCTCGAGGAGTCACGTCTAGAGATGGTGCCGACACATGCCACTCTAACGGTGCAACAAGTTCTCGGAGATACACACAGTCATGAGGACCTCCTTATCGAGATGCTTGTTGTGCTGGGGACCCAGACTGAGATGATAGAGGCTACTCGTCGGTCGGTGCAGTTAGAGATGCAGGCTACGATAGATCGACTGCAGTACCGACTGGAGAGGATTAAGCGAGGAGTCCACGGGATGGTTGGCCATCTTGTCGAGTTGGAGTCGGTGGGCACTGGCTCATGGCTGGCTAGCCTCATCGTACGACGAGTGAGCGTGTCCGGGACTATGCTCATGAGGATTCCATTATTCAGGAGTTACTTGCTGAGGGCCCTTCGTGCTCATGGTCTAGGCAGACTACTAGTCAAGTGAGCGAGGGGGGTTCAGTTGCTGGACCTTCTCTTCCCACAAAATGCCCGCCTACTCTAGGGGTTTGGATGGAGACTTCGAAGGCTCAGACTTCTGATCCATGGGTCGATGATACTGAGGCTAGTGATCGATCATCTCAGAGGCAACGTAGGGAGTAGGGTTCGTGCGTTGTATTTCCTTTTTGTTCATTGTATATACAGGGGGTATGCCCTCAGTCGCAGATGTAAAGAATATTTTGATATTTATAAAGAGAAATTTTGGTTTAGATGTACCTTTCCTTACCCTTTCCTCTTACCTCTTGTATCATGACTACTTGCTCTTGGTACCATTACCTATTATTGGGACTTGGATGCTCTTTGAGTTGGCCCGGTAATAGTTGAAGGTCACTTTATATTTACACATGAGGATAAAATTATTAGTAATTTTATTTTCCCCCTTGCTGATCGTCAAAAGGGGTGGTGTCTCAGGCCAAGGCCTGGTATCAAAGATTGTATCATTTTTTTTTCTTTTTCTTTTTTCTTTTCTCTTCTTCTTTTTTTTTTTTTTCTTTTTTTCATACTACTATTTTTAAGAAACAAAAATAATGTAACAGGGAAAGCAAATAACTGAAAAAAATAAATCTAAAACTAAAAAGAAAATGCCCTAGTGTAGGAACGCGATGGAATAAGCAGTGCGATATCTCCAGCGGTCTTCCAAGGTGATGACTTTAGTTTTTTGTATCTATCCATGAACAAGCAGGGGTCTCAAGCTGGCTCCTTTTCTGAAAAAAAAAATGCCTCAGTGTTAAGGTGAATGGAGCATTTCTAATTCTTTTGAGAGTACTTGGGTCTATGAGGAGCGATATGTGTTTTGATGAATTAGTGTCGAGGAAATTCCTTGAGACTATCACCGAACCGGGAGAGATCGTCTAGTCATACCAGTCGTATACTAGGGTTCTACTTTCGATAGTAATCATCTTATCCCATAGTCAGTAGTAGAGAGTGAACGATAGATAGTAAGTAGTTGCATCAGTCATCATTCACGAGTTTTCGGTTTCATATCTGGGGATATCTTAGGAGGGTTCTGACTCACCATCTAAAAATATAAATTAAGGGTTAAAAGGGGGGTAAGGCTCAATGATGTGAGGGATTAGTTTGTATCTGACAATTTCAAAAAGCGATAAGTAACAGTCTTTTTCATAAGGGATGGAGATGCTATGATTGAGCTCTCCGTCATATTTCGACACCATCAAAGTCTCACATTCTATGGTTAGCAGGAGTTTGCCCTCCTCTCACCACCTTATGATGATATCTAGTAGTATTGGGACACAAGGGATACCCTCGCAACTTCCTCATACTTTCCTAGTAAGATTACCAAAAAGGTCCTCACTATTTGCTTATACTTCCTTGGGCTCATTGACTTGTTCACCCGTCGTATTTGTCTCGCTCAATTATGTATGTATATTTTTTGAAAGCAACTTGCTGACGCAAGAATAATGAGTTTTGATTGAACCTAACATCTTCATTTTTTATACTCTAACATCTCCTCCAATGGCCGGGGGAATAGAGGTGAGAATCGGGTGTTACTTATACTTTTGAAAGGGATCAGTTGTTCCACTAGTCCTTTCGATCAGATTGCCCCAATAAGAAGGTGGGCAGCGGGTCAAAAGCCTTCTAGGATATCCTGGGAAATGAAAGCATACAATCAATGAATGAGTCTTGATGACTGCGGGGTGGTAGATATAGGTATCTGGCTATGAGCTACGATGATTATGATACTAGGGATAGTATTTCCTTATGTACATTGCATTCCAGGGGTTAGGGAGCTCTTGCCCATCCAGGTTTACCAACTTATATGTGTGTCCTGGGTATCTGGCTGCTATGACATACAGGCCTTCCCATTTTGGTATTGGTTTTCCCTTTGGATGGGCATGTTTGGAAAGAACGATTTTCTTCAGGACTAATTCTCCAATTTCAAAAGTTTGCTCGAGGAATTTCTTATCGTAGGCTCTGGCCGTCCTCCTCTAGTACACTTGAGCATGATCAACTGCCCTTAGACGCGTCTCATCGAGTTGTTCTAGCTCGGCGAGTAGAGCAAATCCTTCTTTTGTCTAAGGATAGCTCATCATTATGTTAGATATGTAGGGATGGTATTTGTATTTTATAAGGCAGGACTGCTTCCATTCCATACGTAAGGAGATAAGGAGTTTAGGCCAGTTGGCTCCATTGCTTGTCTCCACTTTTCATTTTAGAATCCGAATTAGAGTTTTATTTGTGGCCTTTGCTTGTCCATTTTCTTTGGGATAGAATGGTGACAAGTGATTTAGGTTGATGCCGAATCATTTGCATAGTCACTTCATCTTTTCTGCGATGAATTGTGGTCTATCATCGGTGACGAACATCCTGGGTACTCCAAACCGGGTGATGATGTTTCAAATGATAAACTTTACAAGCGTAGAAGCAGTGATTTTGACATATGACTCAACTTTCGCCCATTTAGCATAATATTCTATCACTGTAAGTATGAATGCATGCTTGTTAATATTTGATGAGCGCGGTATGTTCTTGGCATTGCTTGCAGCATTGGACATAGAGGTGGCAATCTCTTGTCATCGTCGGCTAGTAGTAGACTTTCTGTATGATCTAATCCATGAGTCTTTTTCTACCGGCGTGAGTGCCAGAGGCAATGGTGTACGCTTCTCGGATGATGTATTATCCTTCAGCAGTCGTGCCCACCATAGTAGTACTCCACTGGTGAAGGCTTCTTTGTATAACGTCTCACCTAGCATGTAAAACCTTGCACATAAGTTTCTGATCATCTTTCATTCAATCTTCTTAGCGTAAGGAGGGACATGGCGATGCTTCAGGAAGTTCCATATATCGAAGTACCATGGTTGTCCATTGTTGATTGGTGATTTCTCGAATTTGAATGTTGCGATGTCGGCTTCTTTCTACGCGGAATTACCTAAGGTAGGTTGTTCTTCATTCATGACGGCTTCTGGTGCAGTTGGCAGTTCCAACTTTATTTGCTTGGAGACTTCGTAAATTGGCATCGTTATTCTCTTGATGAGGAAGGATTGGGTGTTCTGTCCGATTGGTATATGAATGACTGAGGCTAGTGTGGCGAGAGAGTCTACAAGCTCGTTCTCCAATCTTGGGTTATGCATGAAAGAGATTCTTTCAAACTTCTTTATCAGAAATTGAGCTGTTTCTAAGTAGGTCATCAATTTCCTTTCTTTGGTCTTCCATTCTCCGATGACTTGTGATATCACAATCTTGGAGTCACCTATCGTCTTCAATTGCTTGACACCTAACTGTAGCGCTGTCCGTAATCCGGCGATGAAGGCTATATATTCAGCAATGTTTTTGGTGACTGGGAAATCAAGTTGAAAAGCTTTCGATATGAGGACCCCTTCTGGGCTTAGTAGGACTATTCCGATGCCTTTTCCTTTCTGATTAAGAGTGTCATCGAAGTAGAAGGTCCCTGAAGTCTTGTTGGGCTCTTCGTTGTGGATTAAGATGAGATCTTTGTCGAGAAAATCTTCGTGCACAGGCTCATTGCCCGGGAGTGGAAGGTTCGCGAGGTAGTCAGCAATCGCCTGTCCTTTGATAGACTTTTACGTGACATATGTGATGTCGAACTCTTATAGTAGCATATGCCATCGGGCGATCTTTTAGAACGTAGCGAGTTTCTCGAAGATGTACTTCAGATGGTCCATATGTGCTAGGACTAGTATCTTGTGTGATCCAAAGTAGTGTCATAGTTTTGTTGAGGCCCATACTAGTGCGAGGCATACCTTCTCTATTGGCGAGTATTTGCGTTCGTACTCGACCATCATTCTGCTGAGGTAGTAAACGACCTTCTCTCTCGTGTCGTCTTCTTTACATTGTCTAAGGATTACTCCCATGGCCTTGTCGTTTGCTGACAGGTAGAGGATCAGGGGTCTTCTCATAACTAGTGGTTATAGTATTGGCGAGTTGAGGAGGTACTTCTTGATATTGTCGAAGGCTTGCTGACACTGGTCATCCCATATGTACTCAGCCCCTCCTTTAAGTAGTCTATAGAAAGGAACGCATCTATCTGAGTTCTGAGAGATGAATCTCCTAATGAATTATAGCCTTCCTATCAGACCTCATAGTTCTTTGATGTTGCTGAGAGGTGGCATCTCGAGAATGGCTCTGACCTTTATCGGATAGACTTCAATTCCTCACTTGCTAATTATGAATCCTAGTAGTTTTTCGAATTCAAACACGCATTTCTTCGGATTCATCTTCAACTGATACTTCTCTGATCTCTGTAACACCGATCATAATGCTTCAACATGTTCTACTCGAGTCTGAGACTTCACTAATATGTCATCCATGTAGACTTCCATGCACTTATGCTTCATGCCATGAAAGATGACCATCATGGCGCGTTGATATGTGGCTCCTACATTCTTGAGCCCGAAAGGCATGACGACGTAGCAGTATATTCCCCATGGCGTAGTGAAGGAAGTCTTTTCTTTGTCGGACTCTGCTAGTTTGATATGACTGTATCCGGAGAAGCCATCCATAAAAGATAACATCTCATGTCCGACAGTATTGCCAACCAGAGTGTTGGGTGGAGCGAGAAGTCATCTTTCGGGAATGCTTGGTTGAGGTTCTGGAAGTTGATACATACCCTTGCTCTGCCGTCTTTCTTTGCAATGGGGACTATGTTTGTGGCCAATTTGGGGTTGAGAATGACTCATATTAATTTGGCTTTATGTAGCTTGTCAACTTCCTCCTTGACTTGTAATGCTATTTGCGGGTGCATTCTTCGAAGTTTCTGCTTGATGGGTTTTACATTGGGCTCTAGGACCAAGCGATGTTCTTCTAAGCTCGGGTCCAAGCCAGGCATATCCTCGTAGGACCATGTGAAGGAGCTGAGGTGATCTTGGAGGACTCTGATAATCTGTTGTTGCTCATTAGGGCTGAGTGTTGCGCTGATTAACAACTTCTTGGGCTTCTCCTCGCTGCCAAAATTGATTTCTTTAGTAGGTTCTGTGGCAACTTGAGTTTGCTCATCGAAGCGTTTGATGACTCGTTGGAAGTCATGTGTCTCCTCAGCGGCTGGTGCTCCTTCTTCATCGATGTAATTTATGACCGTGATATCTTTAGTTAGGTGTAGGTCGAGGCTATTCATCCTTCTCTCGAAGTCATAAAGTATCTCGTCGGGTATGATTACAGGCTTATCACTTTGTCAGGATGCTTGGTGGCTTCACAAGGAAGAGGCAGTACAGTCACATCGAACCAAGTCAAGGCAGGGTTCTTCGATGTTGAGGGCGGGATGATGACTATATGTGACCATGTCGATGATTCCTTCCTTAATTCCATTGGTGTGTCCACTATTTGTAGCCTTAGGAGAAGAGGCTCCTTGTTGGTCGCTGAATGGGTCTGGAATGAAGGGGTCCCTCCCTTTTCTGTGGTCTTCTAATTTTTTAGGATTTTTTGTTTTAAAATTTTTATGGGTTTTTGGATTTTCTATTTTTTTTTGTTTTTGATAAAAGATATGGTACAGAGTCGGTTGCCTGAAGAGGAATCAGTGAAGAGGCTTCTCCTAGTTGGGGTAGCTGGACAGCTGTGAGAGTCGTTCGTGCGAGTCTTCGGATGATGTCAAACCATTTAAAATTTGGCATTTTTTTAGATTCGTCATCTGGGGTGATCTTCCTGATGAATGAGGAAGCGATGGTGTAGCTGATGTGCTTTCTTCTTCTATCATGTGAACAATTTCATCCTTGAAAAGGGTGGAGAGGCAGTAGTCATCTAAGCTCTCATCTTCGGACTGAAGATGTTCTTACTATTGAGGTTGTTCGAGACACTCTTCTAGACTAGTGAGCTCTCGACTTTGTACCTCGTAGTATGCTAGGATGAATATGCACACTCGACGGAGAGGCTGGTAACGTCTGGAGATGCAGGGATATCCTCAAGGGCATTCCCATCTTGAGAGGATTCATTCGGCATCTGGGTTGCTGTCATAGTCTAAATTTTCACATCAGAATTCATCCTCTTCTTTGAATAATCTTTGTAGGTCCTCACCTAGCTATTCTTCCATCTCGAGAGTGGGGAGATTCATCCAGTAGTCCTCATCATCACTTGGTGGCGGTTGCCATTCTTCTTCCAATGAATTCCAAAATATCTAAAGTTGTGGCGCATCTGGAGATTGGAAAGCGTCGAGCTCTAGTTCTTCTTAGAATTCCATAAAGGTCATGTGATGATCTTCCACCCTTGTTGTTTATCGTATCTCGCGCAAGATAACTCTTTCGCACCTCATTAAGACGGATGCGCACAGGCTACAATAGGGTGATTCTAGGTAAGGGTAGCGGCATGGACACTGCCAATTATCCAGTAAGGATTGATGATCAAGTTCATCATCAAAGTTAGTTTCTTCGCCTCTAGAGTTATTGACGTCCTCGAGGAGCTTCAACCGTTTCGCTCTCAAGTGATCTCCATGTTCTATTTCTGTAAGGCTAGTCCAGTAGTCTTCACTCGACATTGAGAGTCAGTCCTCTCTTCCTAGTTCATGAGACTAGGATGACTCTATTTCTTCCTCATTTCCCAATGTGGCGATGTGGAAGTCCTCGTCGGTCAACTCCCAGTCTTCTACATGCGGCCTGGATTCTGGTAGTTTTCTTCTCACGGTAGTGCATGGTTCCTCAGTGTCGAAGAGCAGTCCTACACCCTCAAGTGGCTTGTCAATGTCTTCTTCATTTTGGTTCAAACTTGTCAAGTCCTCAAAGGCTTTGAGAATATGCGCAACTTTAATTGCATGTTTCAGTGCGGGATGCTTCATTTCTTCTTGGCACGTCAGCCTTTTCGATAGTTTCGTAAATGAAATGGTCATAGAGTGACCACTTAGGCGAGGTCGGCAAGAGGTCAGCTTGTTTACCTTCTGGCTGGTAACCCAATCTTGTGTGCTTGTGAACTTTCTTTGGGACAACTAGCCCTATTCGTCCTTGTCTATTCTTGTTGAGTCCCGTATGTGGGATGTATCTGAGCTGGTAATGAGGTCCCATCACTTTATCGTGATAGGGTTTATATCATACAGCCGGGTGAGGTCGGGTCCAACTGCTCTCTTCGTTAATTTTGATTGATATGGAGGCGAGCTAGGGTGAGTGAATTCTGCTATTGTGGCATCGTCGGGTGATCGTACCTTTCTAATGTGATCGGTCGATAGGATGGAGTCGTGAGCCATTAGAATACTTGTCGCGTAATCAGTATCTCCTTCTTTAAGGGGCGCATCAGCGTATATCTTGACAATAGAGTCTTTGTGCAGAAACTTGATGCATTAATGATACGTAGTTGCCACAGCTTTCATGGACTCCAACCATTTCCTTCCTAGGATTAGATTCTAGGTACTAGATGAGTCAGAGACATGGAATTTAACACCTTTAGTGACCGGTCCAAGGCGGACTTGCAGCTTGATGGTTCTTTTAACAAAATGCCTGGACCCATCATACAGGATGAGGGAAAAAGATGAGGACTTTATGTCCTACTCAGTATATTCCAACATCTTGAGTATGGTTACGGGACATATATTAAGTGTTGCTCTTGTGTTTACAAGTGCATGCGATACCGAGAAGCCTCTAGTCATAACTATTAGGTATATTAGGGCAGAGCTCTCGTGCAGTGATTCCTTGGGCATATCAATCTCAGTGAAAGTGAGCATCTGGGGTTGTACCATGACTGAAGTGATTTCATGTAGCTCATCCAAAGTGGTATCTTCATTTACATGCGTCTCATCTAGTGTCTCTATCAATAGTTTGTGGTGTTCCAGTGACTTCTTGATGAGCTCAAGGATTGATATCTGTGCTGGTATTATCCTGAGGTGCCGCAAGACCGTATTCTTAGCCTGCCTCTAAAACTAGCTATTTGTCAGGGCAGTGAGCTTCACTGACATTTAGCTGAGGCGCTGGAGGTGCTGGTCTTGGAATCAGAGGCGGTGGGATGTATGAAGAGGTGGAGGTAGGTTTACCACTTGTTCCCTCGTTATCTTTTCCGACGATTGAGCACCGTCATTTTACTTTTCTCCGGGGAATGGCGATGGTGGGTAATGGGTTCCAAATTTGAGGACTGGGCACGTTGGTTGAGGTGTCGAAGAACCCGCCGCAGTACTTTTTATGAACAGAGTGAAATTTAAGAAAGGAATGCACAAAGGAGCTATGACGTTCCAGGTGGGAGATATTGAGTGTAATCTTCCTCTTTTAGAAAAGTAGAGATTAGGGCTTCTTCCTTGTAGGATCCTTCGCTCAGCTGACTCATCTTAGTATCAGAGCAGTGCTCTATTGTAGCCTCATGTCGCTGTCTCGAGGTATTCTGGGTGACGCTTTCTACCCATGTTGTAATTTATTCTGTAGTTTGAAGGACATGGTCTTCATATTCAGATTCTGAATCGGGCAGCGAGGGAGTTGGCTATGGGTTTAGAGGAGTGAGAGGTTTGGGCAGTGGCTGATGGAGGTATGACTTTCATGCCCTGAATGATTGGACTCGGATTCGAGTAAAATTTAGGTTGGGAGGCGAGCTTGGGGGTGTGACTCGAGTGATGAAGGTTAAAGGGTGTGGCCAAATAGCTGGGGGCCATGGAGACTCTACTGGATCAACAATGATAGTATGTGAGGTAAGGCAAGTGATTAAGGAAGAAGGATGGAAAGAGGGTCGTCTGGGAAGGTCTACTGTAGTGATGTTGGACACTGACCCTTGGTTGTGGTTTGGCATGGGATTGTTTACAATTCTTAAGTTGTGGTGGTTGGTTTTGAGAATTCGGGAGAGCTTCCCAGTCGGTCAGGTTTCTATCAGTCATATCGTAAATCATGTCTCGGACGACTCATCAGTCTTCCAAATTGTGCCCTGCATATAGATGAAATGCACAGAACTTACTATGGGCCAAATTTTTTAGCCAGGGCTGCGACCGTTCTGATGAGAATCATAGAAGGTTTTAGTTACTAAGGAGGTCGACGAAATTTGGGATGGTGTCGGGTAACAGAGGATAGTGCTCTCTTCTTGGCTAGTAAAGGCCTCACGTTATTGTAATTCTGGGTGTTGATTGGCCTATTATGTGTTGTGTTTTGATTCTGGTGATGGTGTGCATTAGAATACTGATTCCTATTTTGATACTGGCCATGATTCTTATTTTGGTTCGGATACCTCTGCTAATTCTGCCCTTGATTTTGATTCAAGTATCGCTATTAGCCTTGGTTCTGATACTAATTTTGATCGGGATTCCTTGGCTGGTAGTTCCCATTGCCAGAGTTCTAGCCCAGATTAGCGATAGTATTGACTTGCTCCGAGCCGGAGGCTTTCTTGTTGCTCTTATGATTTGAGTCATTGGAAGTAGCTGTCTGTTGGTTTGCTTATCTTTCAACTATTAAAGGGTTAAAGCATCAAAATAAGAGGACAAAGTACAGAGGTATGTGCTCAAGGTAAGCAAGCAGTCCTGCAAGAACCAAGGTTGTTGCAGCAAATTTTAATAGATAAGTCAGGGTAGGTCCATAGAAAAATGTGTTTTGAAATGAGATAAATCTCTAGATCTATGACAAATCTAGCACTCTATCCTAATTTAGACTAAATCACAATAGGAAAGAGGAGAGGTTCCTAAGAATTGTCACTTTACTAAGAACTAAAAAAATCAAAAGCAGAATGATCCAGAACAGATTAAACTCAGATTCAAGGGAATGAAGAAAAAGATTAAAATCCAAAAGGTGTAGAGCAGCAACTAGGGATTTTGGTCTTTACTGAAAATCAATTAGATCAAAGGCAATGCATAGGACAGATTTGCTACAATTCTTCATCTGGCTACAAGCTTAGATGCAAGGTATAAGAATTTAATCTCAACCAGAGAATTAAGGCAATCCTAAGGCTATGATCTGTCCACTTGAATGGTCACAGATCATCCCAGAGATTGTCCCAATTCAAGGATCTTGATTGGAATAGGTAAGCTATTACAGATGCTGTGGGTGGCAGGCTACAAGCTCAAGCATCCACAGGGATCTCTAATCCAGGGAAATCAAATACGAAAAAGTAAAATTTAGATTAGAATCAACTTTAAAAACCACAATTACACTGTAATAATACAACTTACTATCCTATTGCCCTTAGATCTGCAATCTGTGCAACATACAATCCCTTACAAAACCTATGAAACTCTCAATTTACAGCTCTCAACCTCACCCTTGCTACTGAAGAGGTTTAGCCAACCATGATTGGCTAAGGAGAGAGTAGGGAAGAAGGAAGAGAGAGGGAATTTTTGGAGGGAAATGGAATTTCGAATTGGCTCTGGTTCTCTCAATTTCTGGATGATCTTTTTAGTGTAGTTTCTCCTCTATTTATACTCTTCCCTGATATCTGTTTCAGCTAATCAGAGCTAAAGAGAATAATTCAGTGACTGATTTCTCTTCTAGAAGATCTTCCCCAATTCGTTCGAAACTGACAAGTACATGTGATGCAGTTAGACTGTTCCCTTTTATGTGCATTTATGTTCCAAAAATACCCCCAAGGGTTGCAGACGTGCCTTGAAATGTGTTCACAAAGCACTAGAGTTGGAAGTTGCTTTGAATGGAACTGAGGAGTTCCAAATTTGATTTTCGAGAGGTTCAGGGAACCTCTCAACAGGTTCTGAGTCTGCTTGGCATTCATTTCGACAGGATTGGAGTAGCTCTCGATAGGCTGAGTTGCATTAGTCAACAGGATTGGAGCCAATTTTCGTCTTTTGTCCAATTCTTCATTCATCCTCTCGACATGTTATTAACAATCTATTGACGTGTTATACAATTTTTTGTTAAGTGCTTGACAGGTTCCTTCAATCCTCGCAGGAATGAGCATAGCTTCAGGTAAGTTGTCGACAAGTTGCCTTGCACTGCTCAACAGGTTCAGTTGAACCTCTCGACATGTAGTTTTTACCTCTCGGCTTTCCCCGCACCTCCAGGTATCCTCTCGACAGGATCTTTTGTTGTGTCTCCAACTTCTCAAAGGTAGGCATATACTTCCAAAACCTCACGACAGGTTGATGGAACCTCTCGATAACTTGGCTTTTGTCTCCAAAACCTCTTGACAGGTACTGGGAACTTCTCGACAGCTTGGAGTGTCCTCTTAAGATGTTCTGCCTTGAGTTTCCACAGTTGGCACACATCTTTGGTGTGCTGTCTTTCATCTGTCAGCACACAATAACCTCTTGGTGGGTTCAATCTTCATTCCTTGGAACTGTACTTGGTCCCAAGCATACCCAGTTGGGCCCATGACATTCTCATAAACTTCTGAGGCTCTATGGATTCTTTGATTGGTTGGCCTTTGGGCTGTTTGAGCACATGTTGAGTAGCAGATTGCTTCTTTGGCTATTTTAGGTGGATGTCTGTACTAAGACTGCAATTTATTGCTTATCTACAAAATACACTCAAAACACATTATTAATCGACTCAAAGGCTCATCAAAGGTTAAGTTAGGAGATGAAAAATGGTATTTTTCATTGCTTAAAACACCCTCAAACCTAAGCTTTGCTAGTCCCTGGGCAAAGGAGAAATTAAAAACAATTATTAAAAATTAAAAATGCCACTTCTATAGGGAGCACAGATGCATTTAGCATATGCATCAAGCCTTTTACACCACTAGGTGATCCCTAGTGGAGGAGTGAAGTCTCCTGAGGATTTTCAGTGAAGTACCCACAAACTTCTCCAGTGACTCAATTAATATCAATGCAACATGTTAAAGACAAAATTCAAGCAAAATAAAATTCATTCCTCACCTTGTTAATTCAATTTTAGAGGATTCTCAGTAGAAAATCAGCAATTTAAAACTGAAATTCTGTTGTAATTCCTTCACAATCAATTAGCTCATGTCAAGGTATTTGTTGTGGAATTTTAGTGTGCTGATTTATGATGTAAAAGTCAAGAGAAAACAGAGATGGATTCAACACATCTAAAATATCCTAGACCTGCAAGATACAGGGTCCTTTGTAGCAAGCTTTAAAAGAATGGTAAGGGAATGTCCATAGGGAGGTTGGTTAGAAATATGATAGATCTCTAGATCTGTAAGAGATCTGGCACCCTAGCTATCTCTACTTTAGTTAAAAGACAGGGGAGAGTTTTGAAATGAGTTGTCACTTAAACTAAACTACAAATAAAATGCAAATTGTTTTGGATCGAATCTGGAGCCTCAGATCTTGCAGATGGAAGGTTTAAAAACTCAGAAAATGGAGAAGAACAGCTTGGAGATTGTCTTCACTGCAATCAGGTTGAGCTAAGCATATTACAGGGGTTCAAAAGCACACAAGTCCCTCAGCTGGCCACAGGCACTGTCCGCAAGCACAGCTGCAGGGTATAAATTCCACTTCAAATCATAGGATCCACCTGGCCTTAAGGCTATGATCTGTCCGCTTTAATTGTCACAGACCATCCTATAGGCTTTATCGAATTTATGGATTGCAGCAGATGAATCCAATTGAGGCCTGAGCTTAGATTTACCTTAAGATTATGATCTGTCCACTTTAATGGTCACAGACCATCCTAGAGATCTGCTACAAAGCCAGAGCCTCAATTAGAACAATTAAAACTACTACAGATGCTGCAATTTCTAGGTCACAAACGTAAGAAATTATAGGGATATCAAATCCAGGGAATTCAAATGATATCCAAGAGGTCTACTAGTTTAGTTGGTGAGTTGATCAAGCAACTCCTCTACACAAATCCGATCGAGCACCAAAAGGAATCAAAAGAGCTTTAGATCTAATTAAAACTTTGAAAACAATATTTTCATTGCAAACAAGGTCACTCTTACAATGGAATGCTCTTAGATCTGTAGTCTGTGCAGCAATTAACCCCAGCAACACTCTTAACCTTACCCAATTACAGATCTAACTCACTCTTTACTGCTCCTAGAGAACTAGCCAACCATGGTTGGGCTAAAGGAGGAAAAATGGAATCTCGCTGCAAGCTCTGATCTCCAGGAAATTGTTTAGAAATTCGATCCTCCCCAATGGGAATTGGGGATCTCAATATATAGCTTTCTCCTATATTTTTCCCACCAAAAATCCCTTCTAGAAGGTTGTTAGAGTTTGTTAGAGTTTTGTTAATGCATGTGGGTCGGTTAGGGCTTTCTAGGGCATCTTCTAGACCATCGTGTCGGTTACCAAAGTGCCTCGGTTTGCATGCGACAGGTCACCAAGTCTCAGTGTGCATAGCATAGTTTCTTAGAAGTTCAGCACACGATTTCGACAGGTTGGAGAAGCTTTTGACAGGTTAAAAGTAAGCTTGTAGTTCCTTTCGATAGGTTCCCTAGTCTCTTCGATAGTTACCGATAGGATGAGTTATCTCTTTGAAGCTTCAGGGTCCTCAGCCTAATATTTAGAGTATTCGATAGGTTGGCTAAGTAGTTCGATAGGTCCAGTGGTCCTTTTCGACAGGTTCAGCTCTGTGTGCCATCATCCCGATAGGTTGGCTCTCATTCCTATCGAAAGGCTTAAGCATCCTTCGATAGGTTCAATTTCAACATCTTCATTTCGATAGGTTCAGGGAGCCTTTGACAGGTTGGAATCGAGCATTTTAGTCTTTTCGCTAGGTTCTCAGATCCGTTCGATAGGTTCCTTTGACACTTCAGGCAAGTTTTCGACAGGATAGTTTCTTCTTTCCTTTTTTTGCTCGATAGGTTTTGAAATCCTATCGAACTCTTCAATCCATACGAATTCATCCTTCTTCTGCCGTCGGATCCTATCAAACCCTTCCCCAGCTGCACGAATTCTTTCCTTTTAATCCTCAGCTCCTATCGAAGTCTTCAGACATCCTCTCGATAGGATGTTTTTGACCTATCTTCACTTCTTTCTCCTTGTTCTGTTGCTGGGTCTGCATGGTGCTGAGAGATGACTTCTTTGTGGGCATTCTTAAGTGGTTTACTGCATTATTACTAGCTTTCCCTGCTATCTACAAAATGCACTCAATAGAGGGTTATTAGTGTGCTCGCAGGTCCATGAAAGGTCAGGTTAAAGGGTGCAAAGTGGCATTTTTCACCACTTAACAGTATTTTGTATGAAAATTAATGCAGAGCTTACATCAAATTTAGAATTCTGTTTTGATAATTCCCCCAACAAATTCAATATCAGATCCAAGTCTCACCAAGGCTGTCACTCAGAATAAACATGAAAGGGTGCATCATTTCACACAGCTCAAGAGCAGTTGCAATTCTCAAATAAGACTACTAGCATGAGCATAGGCAATGCTCTAATGTCTGAAATTTTTTAACTTTTTTCACCATAGATTAAACAAATCCTCATCTCCACATGACAACTCAATCTATTTCAGATCAGTAAGGTATTTTTTTATTGGGTTGTAATGTGGCTTATGGGTGAGATTTCTAAAGAATAAAAAGGAATAAAAGGATCCAATTTGAGAAATCAGTAAGGTAAGGAGGTGATTCACGACTTCACCTTCTTCAATTCAGCACAATTCCATCTATTTCTTGAATTTTCATATTTGAAGTGATCAATTTCTAATCTTCATTTCAATGTAGCCAATGAAGTGACTTCTCTTTTATTTTTGTATTTTCTGTTTTTCTTTTCTTTTTCTTTTTGTATGCTTTTCCTTTGTATTTTTCCCAATATTTTTGTATTTTTATGGGCTAGAATGCCACAACTGCCATCAACTATGTTTCCTTCTCTTTCAACCAAATATCAAACCAGCTCTAGCTTCTTCAACTCTTTCACCTTCACCTTGTGAAATCTCAAGATGGGGTTAGGGTACATCAGGTCACTGAGGTTTTTGGTTCAATTTTTCTAATTTTTATCAAAGAAAAACTTGGATTTTTAAAGCTTAAAAGGTGTGTATCAAGGGCAGTTCAAAGGTGGGAAATTTTAGGCTCAAACTGTCCAAAGGATGGCCTTACTTCATGTTCTCAATGCCATGAATGTTGTCAACTTGTTTCAACTTTGATTTGCCTAACTTTCAGTGAGCAAAACTAGATCCAATTAGTCCTTAGCGCAGAAAAATTGCCAAAACACTCCTCAAAGAAATTTTATTTAGGCCAAAATCTAGCTGGGTATGGTCTTTCATCAAATTTTTGGGGGATATCCTGACAATTTTCTCTCTTTTCAAGTTCACTAAGCATCAATTTTTGAAAATTCCTGACATTCGTTTCATGACAATGTAAGAGCCACAGCAATATTTAGTTGTAAAATTTTTTTAAATTCCTCTTTTAAAAAGAAAAATTAGGTGGGAATTCACTTTATTTTCACAAATTATATTCAACATTGCTGCATTAACATTAACTATCCCATTGGCACACCCTGCCATACTCCCAAACCTATGAGGAGCAGTGCCCTCACTGCTTCGGAAGTACATCAACAAGACACAGTAGGGAAATATAAGGACAAGAGCAAAATAAATATAAACAATAAAGTTAAATACAAAGGAAGGCAATAGACACAATGGAATTTACAAAACAAAAATATTACTGTAGATAAGTAATTACAAAGTATCAACAGAAGTTATACAATCTAAACAGAAATATATACAGTACAAACAAATCCTAACTATAGGCTAAAGACTACAAGCAAATCCAAAAGACAATCTACTCTTAATCAGAATCTGAATCAGAGCTAGTGCTGGATAAAGACATTGGCTCCCATCCTTGTTGTGCAGCTAGTTCGACATACTCTTCCTTGACTTGCATTCTTCTTTTCAGCCTCTCAGTTCTGTCAGCTCCTGCCTTAGTCCTTTAGGCAGCTGGCTTTCTAGGCTTGGATTTACCCTGGGGCCGGGTGAGCTCATTAATGGACACCCCAGCTGCTGAAGGTGGCATCCCTCCTAGTAGGGTGGCTTGTAGTGTGTTAGCCAACTTGGCTAGCATCTCTGATTTCTGCCTCTCTGCATCATAAAGTGTGAGGGCTTGCTTGCACAGTCCCTCCCAATGAAACTTCTCCCATCTATGCTCCATTTTCAGCGTGTCAATCTCTTCTACCAAGGGTTGCCTCACCCAGGTCTTCAACACAGCCACCCCTTATTGGACATCCCTCCAGATGTAAGGATTTTCACCTATGGCTCTATAAAGAGTGTAAAATGGGGTATAAGGATGAGGTATTTAGGGACAATGGCCCTCTCATTGGGGTCAGCAAATAGATGGTGGGGAGTGGATGAAGAGGATGGGAGAGAAGGGGAAGGTGGAAGGATGGGTAAAAGGTATAGGAGGCAGGGCTACCTCCTCAAAGTTAGTTTGAGTGGAGGAGTCTCTAGTGGAAGGGGTTGTAATGGTGACAAGGAGTGTTGCTGTTCTAAGTGTGCATGATTTATTTGTGTTTTGAAAACAGATTTGCAAATGATGAATTATACTGAATTTGGAAAACTAAAAAGAATAAAGAAATATCAGCACAGAGAGAAGTTAATTAGCCTGCAAGAGCAGGATCAATTGTAGCAAGTTTTAAATGTAAGTGAGTAAAAGATCGTCCACAGGGAATTGATTTAAAATGTAAGATAAACCTCAAGATCTAAGCTACCAGATCTGACCTCTGATCCTATCTACAAAGCACATAAGATGGGAGGTTGAATTTGTCACATTAACTAAATGAGAAAACTAAAAATTAAGCTAAATAATCTAGATCCGAGTTGGGGAGATTTGATGTAAATTAATAAGAATGGAGAAATAATATCTAACTTCGACTTAGTACTTGATTGCAGAATGAGAATAAATGTAAAACACATGAGATATTATCCAATCTTCATCTAGCCACCAGCACAGATGCAAGAGAAAGTAATCCTACTCAAGGATTGGAATTGAGTTGAACTTATGGCTATGGTCTGTCCACTTAAATGGACACAGATCATCCAATAGTCTTCACTCCGAATCCTTGACTAAGAATAAAAAACACCACTACAAATGTTGTGAGAAATCAGGTTACAAACGCAGATTCTCACAGGGACAATGAATTAAGGGAAATTGCTTTAAAAACAGTAAATCTAAAGGAATCTAATGAATAAGGAGATCACAGGGAACCCTCAACACGAATCCGATTGAGAACGTACTGTTCATAGCAACCTTTTCAAATTCACCATTACAATTACAGAGCACAGCTTAAACAGCTCTCGAATTTGTAGTCTTGAATACAATTCTCACTTGAATTACAGAAATATCTCACAGTTTTCAATTACAAATAAATGCTAGGCTATTACTGAAGTTTCAGACAAGCTATCTAAAATGGGAATGGGGCAATAAAAATGAAACTCAAAATCTGGATACCCAAATTGGGCAAATGGTTTGTCTATTTATAGTTTTCCCCAAGTCCAGCTCAGATGTGTATCAACCAATCAGAATTGGTTAGATTTGTATCAACCAATAGGAGTCAAGCACAAGGATCCAGATCTGTTTGGCCAATCAGAACTGCTTGATTTGGTTTAGCCAATCAGGTGACAGAAGCATCAATTCTGTTTTGTAATTTCAAAAATCTTTTTGAGCTTCTAGAAGTTCCCGCCAATTAATTTCATCTTTAGGTGTTCACATGGGGTGGAATATGCCTTTGGTTCGTGCTCAAAATCTTTCGGAATGTCCCTGGGTTTTTAAATGCATTGGGGCGCGTGTAGAGATTACTGAATTGCCCTTACAGATGCTGAGAATCTTCAGGATATCATTTCGCACAGTTTGGAGATCTTTTCGCACTGAAGCTCTTTTCGCATAGTTCTGGTGCTGTTCGCAAGCAGTTCTCTTCTTTTCGAATAAGTCAGGAATCCTTTCGAAGAGTTCAGGTGTTCTTCGAAACTAAGCTTGGAGCTTTAAGTTCTTTTATCAAAGATCAGGTTCTTTTCGAAAAGTATTCTGTTATGCATTCTTCTGTTCGAATAGCTCCAAACCTCTTTTCAGGTTGAAACCAGGCTTTTGTCCTCTTTAGTTTAAGTATTTTGACAGCCAGTGAGGTTGTTCCTTCTCCTTCTTTCCCTAGATTAGCATGAGTCATCATCTTTTTGGCACTTTTAAGCTGCTTTCAGGGTTAAGCCTGCCTTCATTGTTAGCTGTAAAACAAAAGCTAAAAACACTTATTTAGTATTCTCAAAGGTCTATCAAGACTCAGGTTAAGGGCTGGAAAATGGTGTTTTCCAGTTCTCAACACACCCCCAAACCTAAGCTTTGCTAGTCCCTGAGCAAAGACAAAATTTAAAAACAGAATGAAAAAGCCATTTTTGTAGGGAGCATAGTTGCATTTAGTATATGCAACAAGCCTTTTAAACCCCTAGGTGATCCCTAGTGGAGGAGTGAAGTCTCCTGAGGGTTTTCAGTGAAGGTACCCACAAACTTCTCCAATAAATCAGTTAATATCAATGCAGTTCTATTAAAGCAGACTTTCATCCAGTCAGATTATTCACACCTGCATCAGTCAGGCTATGAGAGGAGTATCAAGAAAATATCAGTTTAAAACAAAACTTTTGCTGTAATTCCTTTCACCATTCACTCAGTTTGTGTCAAAAAGTTTTTTTACAAGACAAATTAATGAAAAGCTTGCCTTCTATTTGAAAATTTAGTTTTTGATGTTACCCTAATAAGTTGATTTCAAACTCAACTCTCTCAGGATTTTCACTCACCATGTAAGTAAGAGGGTTGTACTCTTTCACACAGCTCAAGAGCGATTCTGACTCAAATAGGATCAAGGTGAGCATAGGCATTGCTTTTCAGTCCTGAATTCACTGCTCTTTTCACCATAGATTACACAAATCCTTATCTCCATGTGACAGCTCAATCCATCTTTGATCAGTAGGGACATTAGCTTGGGTTGTAATGTGGCTTATGGGTGAAATTTATCAAGAATAAAGGGGTGGAATAGAGTTTAAAATTGAGAAGTCAGTCAAGGTAAGGAGGTGGTATGGACACCTTCTTTATTTCAACACAATTTCATCTTCTTCTTTGAATTTTCAGAGCCAAAGTGGCCATCTTTTTCTCTTTCTTTTTCAAACATTCAATGAAATGCCTTCTCCTTTTCTTTTTATTTTTTTTTTTTATTTTATTTTTTTTCAAAGCAACATTGACTGGAATGCCACATTTCTTCTTCTAATACATCATTGCCTTCATTTATTTTTTTACCAAACTGTTACCCAACTCACCTTTCTTCAGCTTTCTTTCCTTTACCTTCTGAATTCTCAGAGTGAGGGTTAGGCTAAATGAGGTTGATGAGGTTTCAAAGAAATCTTGGATTTATAAAGCTCAACTGGTGTGTATCAAGGGCAATTTTAAAAGGTGGGAATTTTTGAAGTTCAAACTGTCCAAAAGGAGGCCTTACATCATGTCTTTAATATCATGATTGCTGTCAAATTATTTCAATTTGGATATGTGTAACTTCTAGTGATAGTAAGCAGGTTCAAACAGTCCCTAGAGCAGAAAAAATTGCCAATTCATACCTCCAAAGAAAACATTTCAGCCCCAAATCTCACTGGGTGTGGTTTTCTATCAAAATCCTGAGGTATATCATCATTGTTTTCTCTCTTTTTAGGTTTACTAAACATCAATCTTCTTCTGAAAATTTTCTGACATTCACTTCATGAAATTATTAGAATTACACTAGGAAATTAATTTTAAAAAGTTTTAATTTCCTCATTTTTCAAAACAACAGGTGTGAAATTACTTCATCTTCAAAAATTTTGTTGATCATAAGCTGCACTAATGTTAACTAAACATTGGCAATTCTGCCACACCCCCAAACCTATGATGAGCAGTGTCCTCACTGGTCCAGAAGTGCATAAGCAAAGAAAAGAATAAAAAACAAAAATCATATTGACAGAGAAGAAAGAAAAGAAATGCACAGTAATTACAAATTAACAAAAGTTAAAACAGAATTACATACTACGTAACTCCAACAAAACAAACATGTACAATGTATTCTAATAACTGGGTCAAAATCTGTATCATAAGTTGGTTCAATGGGATCATAACTAGAATCACTGTTAGAGTCAGAACTTGAGTCAGTATTGGAGTCTGAACTCAATTTAGCCTTCTCCTGGATTGTGGCTTGCAGCTCGGTGTCTTCCTCAGATTTGATCTTTTTGGTGAGGCCAATATATTTTGCAAGTCTATTAGCCCTCAATTTTTCTTGTTCAAGTTGTGCTTGCACCATGGTAACTTTGTGTTGTTCACTCCTAACCATCTGAAAGGTTTGGCCCAACAGGTCCTGCATCTTCTCTCTCTCAAATTTCATAAACAGCTCCAGTTTCCGAATCTGGTCTTCATAAGGGGTTTTGATGTAAGTGTGGAAATCGGTAATCCCCTTAAGGACATTGCGTAAGATGTAAGGTTTACCTTCCATAGCCCTTTTAAGAGTGGCAAAACGTGGGATGGGAATGGAGTGGTAGGGGACCATATGTAATCCAGCAGTGGGGGAAGGGAAAGATGAATCTACAAGCACTACCTCAGGGTCAATTTGGGTGGCTTGAGCAGAGACATTAAGGATGGGTGTAGGTGAATCCAAAAGTATTGCCTCAGGTTCGAATTGGGTAGCATGGTCAGACATAGTGAGGATGGGTGGATCTAAAACTATTACCTCCGGATCTGTTTGGGTTGCTTGGTCAGAAACAGAAGGTACAGTGGCTAAGGTGATTATTTGGGATGTGGAGGCCAAGGTTTGGAGAATGGAATTTGTCACAGACTGGTTGTCTGTGTTGATATGTAGTTGGGCTTGGATGGATTGGAGAAAGGTAAAGATTTGGCTAATTGTGTTAGGTGTGGGTGTGGTATGCAAAGTAGGGGCTGGTAAAATTGATGTAGATGGTTGAGGGGCAATGGGTGAAATGGCTCTAAAGGGGGAAGTAGCCAAATGGGTGAAATGAGGAGGATCAGGTATGGGTACAGATTCAAGCCCAATATTCTCCAAGATAGATCCCATCAAAGATGAATAGGCCTCAGAATATCTCTGTGTCTGTGGGGTATGAGTGATTTCAGGTGTATGAGTTGAATGAGCAGGTGAACCCGAGAACCTTTGGAGAAGGGGAGTGCTAGGAGAGTGTTCAACAAAATCTGTGGCCATATCTTAGACATTGTTAGGTGAAATTGGTGGTGTAAGTATGGCTGGAGTGGTTGGTGTAGAGGGAGAGTCTACAATTGGGATTATGGTGGTTATGAGTGATGGGACTGCTGGAATGGGTGAAGGAATAGGAGCTGTGCTAGGTGAGGTGGGTAAGATGATGACCTCTTCAACAATGGGTGCGGCTAAAGAGCTGGTCACCTCAGGGTCTGGTATAGCAGGTTCAATGGGAGCTGCAGGGGCTGGTGCAGGTATAGCAGGTTCTTGGGCTGGCTCAACCTCTTCCCTCATTCTATTCAACATGGTTTGGCTTGTAGTCCAAGCCCTCTTCCCAAAAGCGTGAGGAGAGACAATCTCAAATGGCTCTTGCTCATCAATGTCAAATTTGGCTCTTAGTAGGGCTGTGATCAGCCTACCAAATGGTATTCCAGCTATTTTCTGCTCCATCTTGACACTGATGTTAGCCATGGCTTCAAAATTAGCATAGGGGCATTGAAGAATTGCCCCTTAGAGAAATGAAAGAGGGCCTCCAAAATGGGTGTTCTTCTTTCCTGGCTGTGCCCAGTGACATAAAAACATCCTCTCAAAATGGAATCCATCAGCAAAAATTGAGGTGCTAAGTCTCTCCTCATGATGGACTGTCCAGTTCCAACTATTCCTTGGGTTAGATGTGCAGCCATTTCTCTAAAAGAAGTTGTCTCTAGTTCAGCCAAAGGACCAGCTGGATCATGTTGAAATGGTATTCCCAAGGCATTTCTAATGTCTTCATAAGGGACTGTTAAATCGCAACCATCAATGAAAATTACAAGAGTAGGGACATCAGCATCCTTCTCCGTCACTTTTACCATGTTTTGGTACCATAATCTCACCATTCGTGGATAGATTTTCTCTGGAAGAGGGGTTAGGATATTGCTCAGTGAAGCATCCCTGATGTAGTTCAAGGATTGCTTACATTCAGGTTTGTTCAGTTTCATCAACAATAAGCTCTGGGATCAGCTTCTGAGCTTCAATGAAAGGGTTTGACAGTACCAAATGCATAGGAAGAGGAGGAAGCTCTGCTCGTGGACTAGGGTCACCGGGATGGGTTCCTCATGTCTAACCTTCTTTCCTTTCTCAATTTTATCAGCTTTATCCATCGACAGTTTCCTCTTGGCTGAGGTTTTGGCTTTTCCTTTTGTGGTGGTTTTGCTAATTTTCTTAGCAGAAGACTTAGGGAACATTGCAGCTAGTGATTTTTCAGCTTTCCCCATTTTAAAACTTTGTTTGAATCTCACACAATATATGCTGACACAGAAATCAACTTTGCAAAACACAAACAAAAGATATGCAAAGAAACATACCGAAATCTAGGGTTTTGCTTGAAATCTTTGATCGCTTGATTAAATCCACCAGAAAAGGGTCCCTCTCTTCAAGCTTAATCAGTGGAACAAATATGAAGGAAATTGGATCTGAACTCTAAAAGCACACAGGGATGGAAGGAAAATGGGTTTTCTGTCAAACAGGACACTCTGGGACGACTTTCGAATATGAAACCCTTGCTTCGAAAGGGTTTAAATATGCTCAAAATGATTTTCACAAAGCATCTTTGAAGTCTTCGAAAAGTTCAAAACAGTCCTTTTTACAAAGGAGAATGCCATTCGAAAAGGAAATGGCTTCAGAAACAACTTTTCGAAAAGCAAAAGTCTTCAGAACCACCTATTCGAAAAGCTAATCATTCTTTTCGAGCAGTTAGTTACAGGTCCAGATCCTTTTCGAAAAGGAAATTAAACTTTTCAAAATAAATTTTTTTTTCTTTGCGAATTGATTTTTTCACATATTGTAAACTTCTCGAATTGAGTGTAAAACATGACTAAAAACAGAGAGAAATAAACTATGCAAAAACTACAAAACAAACACAAGTAAAATACATATGATACAGTTGTTTGTCATCAGATTTGTGGAGGCTCTTGATGATAGATGGTCAGCACAGGCTCCAAGGTATTTTCAATGCATGGTTTGAGCCTCTGACCATTTACTTTCAAGGTTCTCCCATCACTTGGGTCCATAATTTCAACAGCCCCAAAAGGAGATACTTGAATGACAGTATATGGCCCTTCCCACCTGGATCTCAGCTTTCCAGTAAAAAACTTAAGTTTTGAGTTGAATAGCCATACCTTAGAGCCAGGTATGAACTCTTTTTTCAGCAGATTTTTGTCATAGAAAGCCTTAACTTTTTCTTTGTAAGATATTGCATTGGTGTATGCATCCATTCTCAGCTCCTTCAACTCAGCAAGCTGCACTTTCCTGTGATTACCAGCAGTAGTAAGATTCATGTTCAAGGTTTTAATAGCCCAAAAGGCCTTATATTCTAACTCCATTTGTAAATGGCATGCTTTGCCATAGACCAATTTGAATGGGGACATGCCAATTGGGGTTTTATAGGCTGTCCTATATGCCCACAATGCATCATTCAGCTTAAAGGACCAATCCTTTCTGTCCTTCTTCATGCTTTTTCCAAAGATATGTTTGATTTCTCTATTGGAAATCTCCACTTGTCCACTGGTCTGTGGATGATATGGAGTACCTACTCTATGAGTCACAGAGTACTTTTTCAATAAAGCTTCAAAATGCTTATTACAAAAATGGCTCCCCCCATCATTGATAATAGCTCTGGGGGAACCAAACCTGGAAAAAATGTTATCCCTTAAAAATTTTAGGACAACTCTATGGTCATTGGTTTTAGTGGCTGTGGCTTCAACCCATTTGGATACATAATCCATAGTTACTAAGATGAAATTAAAACCATTTGAAGGAGGGAAGGATCCCATGAAATCTATCCCCCAAATATTAAACAATTCAACTACCAATATGGGTTGTAAAGGCATTGAGTTTCTCTTGGAAATGCTGCCCAATCTCTGGCAATTCTGACAAGACTTACAGTGCTGCAGTGCATCTTTGAAAAGTTTGGGCCAATAAAATCCACACTGCAAAACCTTTCCAGCAGTTTTGTTTCCACTAAAATGACCTCCACAGGCCTGTTCATGACACATGAAAAGTATGCTATGAAAGTCTTCTTCAGGGACACATCTTCTAATTATTTGGTCTGCACAAATCTTGAACAGATCAGGATCCTCCCAAATAAAATGTTTAACCTTTGAGAAGAAAAGATCTTTATCCATTTTATTCCAGTGTTGAGGGGTTCTTCCAGTAGCCAAAAAGTTGACTATATTGCAAACCAAGGGGTGTGTACACTGATAGCAAAAAGTTGCTCATCAGGGAAAGATTCATTGATAGGCAACCTATCAATCTCAGCAGTTAAAATTCTAGACAGGTGGTCAGCCACCACATTCTCCACACCCTTTTTATCTTTAATATGCAAATCAAACTCCTGTAATAGGAGGATCCACCTGATTAATCTTGGTTTTGTATCCTTCTTAGACAGAAGGTATTTCAGGGCTGAGTGGTCAGTGAACACCACAATTTGTGAACCCAAAACATATGACCTGAATTTCTCCAAAGCAAAAACAATTGCTAACAACTACTTCTCAGTTGTTGTGCAATTGAGCTATGCCTCAATCATTGATTTACTGGCGTAAGCTATGACATGAGGCAGCTTATCCTTTCTTTGCCCAAGAACAGCTCCTAAAGCATAATCTGATGCATCACACATCAGCTCAAAAGGTAGTGAATAATCTGGAGACTGTAGTATTAGAGCTGAAATCAAACAATTTTTTAAGAATTCAAATGCCTTCAGACATTCATTATTGAAAACAAAAGGAACATCTTGGCATAATAAATGACAAAGAGGCTTGGATATTTTACTGAAGTCCTTAATGAACCTCCTGTAAAATCCGGCATGCCCCAAAAAACTTCTGATTTGATTAACAGTTTTAGGAGGAGGCAAATGTGCAATTAAATCAATTTTTGTTCTGTCCACCTCAATGCCCTTGTGGGAGACAACATGGCCAAGGACAATGCCTTGGGTGACCATGAAATGGCTCTTCTCCCAGCTCAAAACTAAATTGGTTTCTTCACATCTCTATAACACCAAGCTGAGATGATGTAAACACTGGGCAAAACTGTCTCCATATATTGAAAAGTCATCCATAAAAATCTCCATAAATTGGTCAATCATATCAGAGAAAATGGAATACATACATCTTTGAAAGGTAGCAGGAGCATTACAAAGACCAAAAGGCATCCTCCTATAGGCAAAAGTGCCAAAGGGGCAAGTGAATGTGGTCTTTTCCTGATCTTATGGATACACAGGAATCTGGTTGTAACTAGAGTAACCATCAAGAAAACAGAAATAAGCTTTTCCTGCTAACTTATCTAAAATCTGATCAATGAATGGAAGAGGGAAATGGTCCTTTCTGGTCATTGTGTTTAGCTTTCTGTAATCAATACAAACCCTCCAACCAGTTGTTTGTCTGGTTGAAATAAGCTCACCAGAATCTGAGGTTACAATAGTGATCCCAGATTTCTTAGGTACCACCTGTGTAGGTGCCACCCAAGCTGAATCTGAGATGGGATAAATGACCCCTGCATCCAACAACTTAACAACCTCCTTTATGACCAATTCTTGCATATGAGGATTCAGCCTCCTTTGCATCTTCTTCCAAGTGAATTTTATGCATGCAAACAGCTAGACTGATTCCTCCCAAATCAGCAATAGTCCAGCCAATTGCCCTCTTATGCTGTTTCAATACACTCAATAGCTCTTTCTCCTGCTCCTCAGTGAGGAAGGAAGAAATAATCACAGGCAATGTTTTGTGGTCTCCTAAAAATACATATTTCAAATTTTTTGGCAACTGTTTCAGCTTTACATCAGGTGGGTGAGAAAAGAAGGTAACAAAGGTACCTTGGTTGTTTATGGAAGGGGAAGAATAGCAAGTTTCCATGAATAACACCTTGTTGATTGATCATGAGTTCCTTGCACAGCATTAACTTCCTCAGACTTTGAGGTACAAACTATTTTTTCCATAGCATTTCTCCAAGCATCTTTAAAATCTGTGGTTAAATCTTCACACTGCAAAAACTGTGGTAAAGTTTCTTCTACCAATTCATCCAACAAATCAACAAGAAAGCATTCCTCATAACTGAATTGAGGCTGTGTAACTGCATTGTAGACATTTAACTTTACCTTCATATTTCCAAAAGACACTTTCATAATACCAGATCTGCATTGGATGCAAGCATTGGTTGTAGCCAGGAATGGTCTCCCCAAAATGACAGGGATGGAAGTTTTGCTTTTTGTAGGTTCCATGTCTAATACCAAAAAATCAGCAGGGTAGAAAAACTTATCTACCCCTACCAATACATCCTCAATCATCCCAACTGGCTTTCTTTCAGATCTGTCTGCTAGTTGTAACACCACATGAGTGGGTTTTAACTCTCCCAAACCTAGTTTCTCATATACAGAATATGGAAGCAAGTTGACACTAGCACCCAAATCTAATAAAGCCTTTTCAATGGTATGTTCCTCAATAATGCAAGGGACTGTGGGGATTCCAGGATCTTGAAGTTTAGGAGGTGAGGTCATGGACAAAACCTGTTTAACTCTTTCCACAACAAAGACCTTCTTGGATAACTGTATCCTAGATTGTCTTTTGTGAGTGCAAATATCTTTCAAAAATTTTGCATATGCTGGGACTTGTTTTATTGCATTAAGCAAAGGTAGATTTATCTTGACTTGCTTGAAAGTCTCCATCATTTCATCTATTTTTGTATTCCCTTTATCAAAAGGGGATGCAGATTTCATGGCATGGGGAAATGGTAAATGAGGAACTAATCCTTCATTTATAGCTTTAGAATCATCACCAGAATTTTTTTGATTTTTTGTTTTTTTATTTTTTTGATTTTTCTGAGGTACATCAGTACCCCCAATGCTAATATCATGTCGCCCTCACGACATCTCTAGCGCTTCTCAATTTTTCTTCTTTTTCAAGATTCACATTGTTATTTACAACTATTCCACTTCTCAAAGTAGTGATAGCTTTTACTTCTTTATGTGAAACAGAGGCATCTTCAACCATGAATTATCCTTTAGGATTGATCAAGGGTTGGTTGGGTAACCTGCCTTCCTCTCTTTTGGTCAAAGTATTTGAAAGTTGACCCAATGTTTCTTCAATCTTCTTTATGCTCGATCGCGGAAAGTTTACAAATGTAATTAAAGACCCTAAATTCTGGAGTGAAGTTAGAACTTGGTCTTCAAAAGAAGGGGATCTGGAAGGGGTTTGAACTGGAGTAGATTGCTGCACAGGTTGTGCCATCTGTTGTGGAATGGGCTGCTGAAAATTTGCCTTGGTATAAAAATTCTGCTGGTAAGGCTGAGCAGTTTTGAAAGGTATTTGGTTCTTTGGTTGCTGCTGCTATTGCGATTGATAATTGCCCTGGCTCCACCTTAAATTGGGGTGCCCTCTCCATGCATATTCATTTGATTGTATCTGTCCAAACAATTGGGCAGCATGAGCTTGCTCCACCACTAGATCTGGGAACTGTGGTACAGCTGGACATTGATCATGTGAATGAGTAGGGGACTGGCATATCAGACATGCCTCCTTTACTCTTGCAACCATTGGATTTTTAAGTGAGTCCATCAATCTATCAAACTTAGTGGTCAAATTATCCATTTTCCTTTCCAACTCATTCACCTCATAAATCTTTCCCTTGGTGGTCTG
Source organism: Chloranthus sessilifolius (assembly GCA_021018995.1). Lineage (NCBI taxonomy): Eukaryota > Viridiplantae > Streptophyta > Magnoliopsida > Chloranthales > Chloranthaceae > Chloranthus > Chloranthus sessilifolius. The sequence continues at coordinate 72,266,052 of CM037597.1, read as the reverse complement.
CTGATTGTTCAATCGAGCAGGAATCTCAATGTCTCTTGACAAAGATTCCTGTTGAGTTGAATTTTCACCAATCACTTCAAATAGGTCCCAGACCTCCTCAACTATTTTTTGCAAATAGGTGCCTCCACAGGAAGCATCTACCATATTCTTGCCCTTTTGATCAATTCCCTAATAGAAGCTTTGAACAAGCTGCCATCGGGGAATTTGATGATGAGGACATTGCCTTAAAAGTTCTTTAAAACTTTCCCATGCTTCATGAAAAGTTTTAGTTGAGTGTTGTGAGAAGGAAACAATATTTTGTCTCAACTGGCTGGTCTTAGACATAGGGAAGCATTTGGCTAAAAATTGACATTGCAAATCATTACAAGAAGTAATGCTGTTTGGCGGCAACATGGACAGCCATGCTCTAGCTTTGTCATTTAATGAAAAAGGAAAGAGCCTAAGCTTGGTTGCCTCTGGACCCAGTCCAGCTATGTTGAATGTTGTACAAAGAGACAAAAATTCATCCACATGCTTGTATGGATCTTCCTTACTTAGCCCATGGAAGGAAGGCAGCATCTGGATAGTTGATGATTTGATCTCCTAATTTCCTTCAACAGTAGGAAATTGGATACAAAATGAGGAATAATTATATGCACCAGGTGCAAAGTAATCCTTCAAAAGTTAAGGTTGCTCACCCATAGTAGCAGTCTTAGCAAAATTCTGTGATGTTTGTCTGGTTCTTAGTAGCCTTTCAACTTCTAAATTCAGAGGGACAATCTCAGGATTGAGAGACCTCTTACCAAACATACAATACAGAAACAGAGAGTAAAATTATGCAAAGCAAACCTTCAGTATACCTTTCAAAGTAGATTCCACGCTCAAATGTACAGGAATAACTACACAGATTTAAACAATAGAACAATTAGCACTGATGTAATAATAAAAAAAAAACTTAGGTCTACCAATTTTAAAATAAATTCCCCGGCAGCAGCGCCAAAAACTTATTGCTGCTCTAAGTGTGCATGATTTATTTGTATTTTGAAAATAGATTTGCAAATGATGAATTATACTGAATTTGGAAAACTAAAAAGAATAAAGAAATATCAGCACAGAGAGAAGTTAATTAGCCTGCAAGATCAGGGTCAATTGTAGCAAGTTTTAAATGTAAGTGAGTAAAAGATCGTCCACAGGGTATTGATTTAAAATGTAAGATAAACTTCCAGATCTTAGCTACCAGATCTGACCTCTGATCCTATCTACAAAGCACATAAGATGGGAGGTTGAATTTGTCACATTAACTAAATGAGAAAAGTAAAAATTAAGCTAAATGATCCAGATCCGAGTTGGGGAGATTTGATGTAAATTAATAAGAATGGAGAAATAATATCTAACTTCGACTTAGTACTTGATTGCAGAATGAGAATAAATGTAAAACACATGAGATATTATCCAATCTTCATCTGCCTACCAGCACAGATGCAAGAGAAAGTAATCCTACTCAAGGATTGGAATTGAGTTGAACTTATGGCTATGGTTTGTCCACTTCAATGGACACAGATCATCCAATAGACTTCACTCCGAATCCTTGATTAAGAACAAAAAACACCACTACAAATGCTGTGAGAAATCAGGTTACAAACGCTGATTCTCATAGGGACAATGAATTAAGGGAAATTACTTTAAAAACAGTAAATCTAAAGGAATCTAATGAATAAGGAGAACACAGGGAACCCTCAACACGAATCTGATTGAGAACGTACTGTTCACAGCAACCTTTTCAAATTCACCATTACAGTTACAGAGCACAACTTAAACAGCTCTCGGATTTGTAGTCTTGAATACAATTCTTACTTAAATTACAGAAATATTTCACAGTTCTCAATTACAAATAAAAGCTAGGCTATTACAGAAGTTTCAGACAAGCTATCTGAAATGGGAATGGGGCAATAGAAATGAAACTCAAAATCTGGATACCCAAATTAGGCAAATGGTTCGTCTATTTATAGTTTTCCCCAAGTCCAGCTCAGATGTGTATCAACCAATCAGAATTGGTTAGATCTGTATCAACCAATAGGAGTCGAGCACAAGGATCCAAATCTGTTTTGGCCAATCAGAACTGCTTGATCTGGTTCTATCAATCAGGTGACAGAAGCATCAATTCTGTTATGTAATTTCAAATATCTGTTTGAGCTTCTAGAAGTTCTCGCCAATTATTTTCATCTTTGGGTGTTCACATGGGGTGGAATATGCCTTTAGTTCGTGCTCAGAATCTTTCAAAATGTCCCTGGGTTTTTAAATGCATTGGGGCACGTGCAGAGATTACTGAATTGCCCTTATAGATGCTGGGAATCTTCAGGATATCATTTCGCACAGTTTGGAGATCTTTTCGCAAGGTACTGTGACTTCTGAAGCTCTTTTTGCACAGTTCTGGTGCTGTTCGCAAGGAGTTCTCTTCTTTTCGAATAGGTTAGGAATCCTTTCAAAGAGTTCAGGTGCTCTTCGAAAACTAAGCCTAGAGCTTTTAGTTCTTTTCGTAAAGTTCGTGTTCTTTTTTAAAAGTTAAGGTTCTTTTCGAAAAGTATTCTGTTATGCATTCTTCTGTTCGAATAGCTCCAAACCTCTTTCCAGGTTGAAACCAGGCCTTTGTCCTCTTTAGTTTAAGCATTTTGACAGCCAGTGAGGTTGTTCCTTCTCCTTCTTTCCCTAGATTAGCATGGGTCATTATCTTTTTAGCACTTTTAAGCTGCTTTCAGGGTTAAGCCTGCCTTCGTTGTTAGCTGTAAAACAAATGCTAAAAACACTTATTTAGTATTCTCAAAGGTCTATCAAGACTCAGGTTAAGGGCTGGAAAATGGTGTTTTCCAGTTCTCAACAGGGAGTAGTTCCTCCACTTCAGTAGTGGAAACCACTGCTAAAGGAGATGGAGGTGGTGTGGGTAAAGGAGTACGGTTAGGAGTAGGGATTGGAAGGGTTCGGGAGGTAGGGGTGGCTGTGACTAAAGTGGCTTGAATGGCATGGAGACAGGTGGCCATGGTAGCTTGGTTAGCTGTGTTGGTTTGGAGCTGGGCTAGGATGGTGGTGGGAAGGGAGAGGATTTGGGTGGAGGATTTAGGTAGGAAATGGGTTTGGGTAACAGTGGGAAGGGGGATAATGGGGTGGAAGGGAGATGTGGAAGCATGCTGGAAAGGTGGGATGGCAGTAGGCTGGACAAGAGTAGGTTGTGGGGAGTCAGGTTAGCCACCCCCCCACCCACCATACCTATCCCACTACCCACATCTCCACCCACTTTGCTTTTTCCATTTGTATCAGTCACTCTTCAACCAGACCTCCCCCCATCCACCTCTGAACCTATTTTACCTCCACCAACCTCCCAGGTCCTCCACCTTGACATCCTGGAACCTCCCACATTATCCGAGCTTACCCCTACCATCCCTTCTCCACCCAATACCCAACCCATTTTTAATTCTCCTCCATCTCCAACCCCTTTGTATCCACAGGGTGTGGACTTGTTCACCACTACTGGGTTCACGGCCCTCATGACCTCAATTATGGAGAATGTTGCTCATGAGTACACTCCACTTCCTGACTCCCTACGCCCCACTCCTCATTTTAACCATGCACCATCTTCTCCCTTCTAGCATGTCAAAGCACAAGCCCCTTCTACCCCCACCAGGTCTAATACCCTACTCAAATCCTTTCCATCCTCCAATCTATTCAGTCCCAATTAACCATCAACACAGACACCCAGACCCTCATGAGCTCATGTCTCAAATCAATTCAATCCACCCTTATCCCATCCTCTTACGGTCCTCAACCTCCTCACTTATCCCCTCCTGTTTCACCAATACCTACTCCACACCACGCAGCTGCCCAGCCTGAGGAAGTAGCCACACCAGCTCTCCCCATACTTTCCTCACCACAGGCCACTTTACCCTCCTGACCAGCTGCTGACTCCCCCCTACCCTTCACCATCCCCCACCTATTTTCCAGGCTGCCTCCACCCAAACTGATCCATGGGAGTATCTAATTCTTTCCACCCCCTCTTCTTCATCCCCTACACCCTTCTCCTTGCCCATTGTCCTTAGACAATCCATGTACATACCTCCTTACCTCACCCTCCTGTGTGCAATGAGGGACAACCCTTACATCCACGGGGACGTCTTAAGAGGTATGGTTGCACTTCGAGCTTCCATTGAGGCCCCTTATGAGGAGAGGATTGCCAACATCGAATTAGAACACCGAATTCAACTCCGCGATATCTCTCAAGGGTGGTGCAAATCCTCGACTGCTATGAGTCGAAAATAAGTGGCAGCTGCTGAGAGTCTCATTGCCAAATATGAGAAGAAGAACTCTGAGCTTCTCAAGAAAAAATTAGCCAATGCTCAGGAGATCCTCAAGGCCACCAAAGAACTATCTGATGCCAACCTGCTCTATGCTGCCAAACAGATTAACATATTGGAGAAAAAGGTTGCTTCCCTTACCTCTCAGCCATTCCAACCCACCCCTCTCGCCACCGCACCTCCTCTTGCACCTCCTGCCGCAAATCCCGCCTTACAACTCAACCTCCTCCCACCCCCTATGGATGTGCACCTCCTCCAGCCCAGAACCCCCCACTCAACGTGCCCCTCCAAAATCCAAAAGGGCTCCCCCCAAGAAGAAAGTCACTGTCAAAAAGTCTGTCCCCTCTGCTGCCCCTGCCAAGAATGGAAAGAGGCCTATTGCCCAGTCGACCACCTCTCCCACCCAGCCCCCTACCCAACCTGCTGCCCCTTACACCTTAATGACAAAAGAAGAATGAAGGAAGACTGTTACAACTCTTGGATTGGACCCCACTGCCCTTTTTCCTTCCGATTTTGATTCCGATTCCGTTGCTGCTGTTGACCCCAAAGGCAAACAGCCCGTTGCCCAGTCTGAGGAGGCTGCGAAGAGGCCGCAACCGAGGGCCAAATCTAAAGGCAAAGCTCCTTTATCCAAGGACTAGCTAAAAAACTTGGCTGACCTCTATGATTGGCCAAATGACACCTGCAAATACCTATGGCAACTTGTTGTTTTAGTTTCTTCCTCATTTTCTCATGTATATATTTGGCATTGTAATATATTTTGTCTTCATGTAGTTTTTCTATATCTCTCTTTTCCCCCCTACCTCGCCCCTAATTTCATGCTATAAATAGTGAGGACACTGTTTAGTTTAGGTTTGGGGGTATGGCATGTATGTATGCCAATAAATTAGTTACTTTTAGTACATCTAGGCTAAAATGAAGTGTTTGGAATTAATTAGAGTAAATTCTCATTGGAATTTTTGTAAAAAGATGATATTAAGAAAACAATAGTTTAAAACTGAAACGAGCTGTAGTTTTAACATTTTTCATGAGGCAAATGTCAACAATTTGTGAAAAATAATTTCTGATGTGCAGTAAACCTGAAATGAGAGAAAATTGTGAAGACACAACCCCTGAAAATGAGATGGAAGGCCATACCCAGTGAGATTTGGGCCTGAAAAAGTTTCCTTGAAGAGTGCCTTGGCAATTTTTCTGCTTTTTGGGCTGATTGGATCTAATTCTAATCACTAGAAGTTAGGCAATTCCAAATTGAAATAGCTTAACAGCACTCATGACATTGAGGACATGAAGTAAGGCCATCCCTTGGTCAGTTTGAGCTTAAAATGTCCCACCTTTGAACTGCCCTTGATGCACACCACTTGAGCCTTGAAAGTTCCAACTTTCTTTGAGGAAAATTGGAAATGTTAAACCCAAAACCTTTTTACCTTTTTCAGTTCACCCCCAATCTGAGAAATCAGGAAGAGGAAGGAGAAGTGAGATTACCGGAAGATGTTAAATCTGGTTGAAAGAAAGGAGAACACATTCTGTGGTGTTGTGGTATTCCAATTAAAATAAAAAAAAGAGCAAAAAGGATGAGAAAGAGAAATCACCTCATCTGAAAAATCTATAAGAAAATAAGAGGCTAATCAATTCAAGTCTGAAAATTCAAAAAGAAAGTAAAAAGGTGCTGAAATGAAGGAGTTGTCTAGACCTCCTCCTTACCTTTACTGATTTCTCAATTTGAACCCCTTTTATCCTTTCTTTTACAAACCTCATCCATTAGCCACATTACAACCCAATGAAAAGACCTTACTGATCTGGAATGGATTGAGCTGTCATGTGGAAATAAGGATCTGTCTAATCTATGGTGAAAAGAGTTAGAAAATTTCAGAACTTAGACCAATGCCTATGCTCATGCTCACAGCCCTATTTGAGGACCGTAACTGCTCTTGAGCTGTGTGAAATTCTATACCCTTCATTGTTGTTGCGAGTTAACAGCCTTGGTGAGACTTGGGCCTGAAATCCAATTTCATGGGGGTAGTATCAAAACAGAGTTCTCAAATGAAAGGTGAGCCATGCATCAATCTTCAGATATAATACCTTGACATGAACTGATTGATGATGAAGGAATTACTACAAAATTTCATGTTTTAAGTTGGTGACTTTTCTGCTGAAAATCCTCCAGAACTGAAAAGACATCATGAGAATTTATTCTAGTTTACTAAAATTCTGTTTAGCAAGATGTACTATTATTAACTAACTTTATTGGGGAAGTTTGTGGGTACCTTCACTGAAAACCCTCAGGACAGTTCACTCCTCCACTAGGGATCACCTAGGGGTTTAAAAGGCTTGGTGCATATGCTAAATGCATCCGTGCTCCCTACAAAAGTGGCATTTTAATTTTTTCTTTGAATTCTCCTTTGCTCAGGGACTGGCAAAGCTTAGGTTTGGAGGTGTGTTAAGTGGTGAAAAATGCCACTTTTCACCCTTTAACCTGACCCTTGATAGACCTGTGAACACACTAATAAGCTTGTGTCAAGTGCATTTTGTAGACAACAACAAAAGAAGATACTAATGTAGAAAAGCACTCAAGAATGCCCAAAAAGGAGCTATCTCTCAGCATAGGAAAAACCCAGCAATAGCACACTAGAGGGTAGTATAGCACTGAACCCTTGGAGCCCGTAGCTACAGCAGGGCAAGGTGAAGGAAGTGAAAACAGGCATAGAATGTCCTATCGATTGGTCACCTGAAGACTTTGATAGGAGCTGAAAGTAAAGAAAACAAGAATTTGTACAGTTGAAGAGGTCTTAAATAGGATCTGAAGGCAGAAGAAAGATGAATTCATGTGGATTAATGAGTTCGATAGGATCTTAGAACCTATCGAGCAGCTGAAAGGAAAGAAGAAACCATCCTATCAAAAACCTGCCTGAAGTGTCAAAGGAACCTATCAAATGGTTTCTTAAACCTATCGAAATGGTAAAATGCAGAGTGAAACCTGTCGAAATGGTTTTTCAACCTGTCGAAATGGTTTTCCAACTTGTCGAAGAGTTTCTCCAACCTGTCGAATACTCCAAACCAAGGACTGAGAAGGCTAGAACTCTAAGCGAAGATTCATCCTATCAGAACCTATCGAACGAATTTGAGAAGCTAGCAAAAGGACCAAAATGCTCGATTCCAACCTGTCGAAATCGTGTGCAAAACTTCTCAAAAATTCAGCGGTGCATATGTTGTGAGTCAGTGACCTGTTGCACACAACCCGAGGCATTTGGTGACCGACACGATAGTTTCAGAAGATGCCCTAGAAAGCCCTAACCGACCCACGTGCTTTAACAAAACTCTAACAAACTCTGATGACCTTCTAGAAGGGATTTTTAGCAGGAAAAATAAAGGAGAAAGCTATATATAGAGATCCCCAATTACGATTGGGGGAGATCGAGATCTGAGCTAGAATTTTGGAGATTAGAGCTTGCAGAGAAATTCCATTTCCCTCCTTTAGCCCAACCATTATTGGCTAAGTCCCTTTGAGTAGCAAGGAGCGAGGTTAGATCTGTAATTGGGTAAGGTTAAGAGTGCTACTGTAGGTTCCTAGCTGCACAGACTATAGATCTGAGAGTGTTTCCATTGTAAAGTGACCTTGTTTGCAATGATAATGTTGTATTTAATGGTTTAATTAGATTTAAATTTCCTTTGGTTCCATTTGGTGATCGATCGGATTTGCGAGAGGAGTTGTAGATCAGCTCACCCACTTAACTGGTAGACCTGTTGGATACCATCTGGTCTCCCTGGATCTGATGCTCCTGTGATTCCTTGAGTCTGTGACCTAGGAATTGCAGCATCTCTAGTGGTTTTATTTGTTCTAATTGAGGCTATGGCTTTGTAGGAGATCCCTAGGATGGTCCGTGACCATTAAAGTGGACAGATCATAATCTCAAGATAAATCTAAGCTCAGGCCTCAATTGGATTCATCTGACGCAATCCATGGATTCGATAAAGTTTATAGGATGGTCTATGACCATTAAAGTGGACAGATCATAGCCTTAAGGCCAGGTGGATCCTGTGATTTGGAGTGGAATTTCTACCCTGCAGCTGTGCTTATAGCCAGCGAGGGAATTGTGTGCTCTGAACCTCTGTAGCATGATTAATCAAATCCGATTTCAGTGAAAACCAACCTCCAAGCTACTCTTCTCCATTTTCTGCTTTTTACTCTCTTCCCCGGCAAGATCTAAGCTCCTAAACTCGATCCAATTTCGATTATGTTTAATTGTAGCTTAGTTTAAGTGACAATCCATTCCAAACTTCTCCCCTGTCTTTTAGCTAAATTAGTAATAGTTAGGGTGCCAGATCTGACACAGATCTAGAGATTTACCATATTTCTAACCAACCTCCTTGTGGACATTCCCTTACTCACCATTCTTTTAAAGCTTGCTACAATAAATCCTGAGTACTTGCAGGTCTGTATGAGTGTGTCTGCCTAGTTTTATTGATGATTTTAGACCCTCATTTGAGGGTAGGCAAACACACCAACAGTGGGGACATTGTTTTAACATTTCTTGAAACTTCTCTCATGCCTCATAAAAATCTTCAGTTGAGGACTGAGTAAACGATAATATGTTTGTCCTCATCTAACTAGTTTTATTCATGGAAAAGAATTTAGCCAAAATTGGCTTTGGAGGTTACTTCATGTCTGGATGCTATTGGCTGGGAGCTTTGAGAGCCAGGTGCTGAATTTGTCCTTTAGGGAAAAAGGAAAAAGCCTAAGTTTGGTGGCTTCAGGTCCCAAGCCAGCAATGTTAAATGTGGTATAAAGTGCTAAGAATTGATCAATGTGCCTGTAAGGATCTTTCTTACTGAGCCCATGAAAAGATGGTAGCATGTTAATGGTGGAGGACTTGATTTCATAATTTTTCTCAACTGAAGGGAATTGTATGTAAAAGGGAAATGTGTAATCCCCAGGTGCATTGTATTCCTTCAGAGTTCTTTGTCTCTCAGCCATGACAACTGGCTCAGTTTCAACAGTATGGGCTGGTGTGATGTTTCTCAGTCTAAGGACCCTTTCAACCGTAGGATTTGGAGGTTCCAACTCAGGGTTAAGGGACCTTCTACCAAGCATACACACATAGAACAACAGGTAAAGAAAATGCTCACATCACATAAAAAATTTGCAAATAAAATTTACAGCTAAACTAATGACAGCGAATTCAACACAAATGGACTGAGATTTAGGGTTACAGAAGTGCAAACAGAGTTAGCTAAACTCTAGCTGCAGCTTTAGCTTTTCCCTAAAGTGAAGAAATAAGAAATTGGTTAAAATAGCAAATCTGAAATACACAGCCTGCAAGATACAGGGCTATTGTAGCAAGTTTTGAGTAAGTAAGAGTTTGTCCCACAGAGAAATTGATCTAAAACCCAAAATGGGTTATGTTAGTAGGTCTCCAAATCTGGCTACAGATCTGACAATCCAAGAGAAAGGGAGTTGGGTGTTACAACTATACTAAATTAACACTAAAAGAAGAGAAATAAAGTGCGGTCCTATCCTAAAGAAAGGGTTATGAAGAAGGTAGTGATGGTGTGCATTAAAATAAAGATAAAATGATGGGAAGTAGGCAATTAAGCTAAGGTTAATTCAGTTATGTAACTCAGATTTAGGGCTGTCTCTGTAGTAAATCCCTCAGATGGCTACAAGCATATCTACAAGGAGGAAGTATCTAACTTAACTCTTGTAGTTTAACCCGGTCTCTTAAGGTTATAACCTGTCCACTTCAATAGTCACAGGCTATCCAATAGAGAGGATCAAACCACATGAATTAAATCAGAAAACTAATCTGATCCAATGGAACAGACTGATCTTAAGGCTATAACTTGTTCACTTAAATGGTCACAAATTATCCAATAGATGTCCTCCACCCAATGCATCAAATCAGAACATTAACATCATTGCAGACACCATATTTATCAGGCTATATGCTCAAGCATCCATGGGAGCAAATAGTTCTTAAAAAACTAGTGGAAACCACAGTAGTTCAAAAGCTATTTGCGGACTTAAATGTAGTTGGTCATGGCTACAAAAGGCTTGCAATGACTCAGCTCACAAGTTTGCAATCTCTACAGAGAAATCAGATCTAACATCTCATGTTGGTCAAGGAAAGCAAGGGGGAGCTTGTTCCTGCAACAACCTCTCACAAGGCTACAAGCTCAAGTGCAGAGGAGAAGAATCCTTCTCAGATCTGTTGCTTGAAATCACCCTAGGGCTATAGTCTGTCCACTTAAATGGTCATAGGCTATCCACAAAGGTTATCCACACCACAGAGGACTGAGATGGAATAAGTAGATTGTTGCTGCCACCATGGTCCTAGGGCTACAAGCTTAAGCTCCCATGGGTATTTCAAATCAGCTCAAATCCTAAATGCATGGCATAGATTGAACAAAACTATGGGCAAATAAAAAAATAACAGATTGAATACATATTAAAAATAGACATTCATTGATTAAACAAATACTTACAATGAGATATCCTCAAGACAGCAGCCTTGTGCATAACAGCTCATCAACTACTCCCAATGTTCACAAGAACCATTACAAAACTGATAAAACTAAGCCTAATTGATTACAGAGAACATAGCCAGCAAGTGTTGGATTAAGAATGAAGAAAAAAAATAGAAAAAGAGGTGATCAAACCCTAACCCTAGTCTGCTCGAGCTCACAACTGGCTCAGGCTGAAGGAGAGATCTTTTCTAAGTTAAATTTATAGCTTAAATACTCAGTCCTTGATGCCTTGGCTAAGAGAAGATTAAACCATAATTTTAGAGTGGATGTGGCTTTGTTACAACCCATGGATGCCTTGGGATGTGTGCCTCAAGATCAAGCCCTCGAGATGTGTGCCTTGGACCAAGGGAAATCCCTAAAAGGTCCCTGGATATGAAATGAGAAGTGGAGAGCATGAGCTTTGCGAGGCTGCCTCTGGTGCATTAATTCAGTCGCGCAGATAGCAGAGTGTTCACAACGTAAGAATTGGCTTGGAAGGCCTATCACTCATGCAGAAGACCTTTAAGTGGCTGTGCAGCTGCTTTGGCTTTTAATGCACTTACGAGGGAGTTTGCATTGCTTTGGGTCTGCTCACGCAGTAGAGCTTCAGGTATTTCCTGTCGAGAGGGTGTTGCGAAGTAAACTTTGAATCTCGCTTGGCTTCTTTTTAAATGAATAGCATAGCTCGCTCGATAGAGGGTTGAGCTTTTAAGCGTGCGAGAGTTGCGTGAGAAAATTTCTGGAGCTCTCTCTCCTCTTGAGCCGCGAGAGAACTTCACGAGTTTGCTTGTGTCCTTTGTACAAATTGGCCTCGTGAGATTAGGCACACGACTAATATGAGATTTATTCCTCATGAGAGCTTCACGAGCTGCATTTCTAAAGGCTTAGTGCGCGAGAGCTTTGCGAGGAAATTGAGTGTTTGTTGTAGCTGAATTACGCGACTGCTGTGTGAGAGAATGCTCTGGGACAATCCCTTCACTGAACTGCGTGAATTCTTCATGAGTTTCCTTGTGTTGCATGTAACATCTGTGCGAGGAGGCTTTTCTATTGATTTGAACAATGCGAGGTCACATTTCTACTGTGTGAGATGACATCTTTCCTCCTTTGCTACTATGTTACTGCTGCTGTTGCAGTTCTATCCACTCACATCTATGCTACTCTCATCTGCTACACTTCCTTGGTCCATTATGACATGTAAAAAGTCACCATGGTGTGTACCCCCATGGTGTTCCATCAATTGTTAGTTTAGCAGTCCTCTTTGGCTTTAATTCATTCTCTTTTGGGTACCAAAGGCATGCACTTTGTATTAAGCTATACAATTATTACTAACTACAAAACAAGCTAAACAAAGAGTTATTAATCAGCTTCAAGGTGTAGCAAAGGCTAGGTTAAGAGGTGAAAAGTGATACTTTTCAGTGAATAACAACAACCGATTCAGTATACAAGCCTGTCCAACATAAAGAAAAAAGAAAGACCAACTAAGCTCTGATGTCTTTGGTGGGTTTTGATACCTAGTCTTCTTGGTTACACACCAAGGTCTTTACCAGTGGGGTGCTCTCAAGGAGCCTATGCACTTGTTACACAATTACTTGTTTAATCCCTATTACACCTGTATCCTTTTCCATTAACTAAAACATCTGATCGTTTAAAATCCACGATGCTGATTGCTCTCGGTTAGTGAGCACGTGTACACACCCAGTGGCTTCGGGTTTAGAAATTTGTAGGGCGTTACATCCTCCCCCCCGTTAACGGAATTTTTGTCATCGAAAATTAGCGACTGTATTGGGGATGGAAGAACGTGTCATCAGACAGTATCCTACCGATGATCTACATCATGCAGTTAAAATCTATCGCAAAACTTTCAGAACGACAGTGTGTGTGATAAGAGATTGATACTAATGTCAGGTGACGTGTCTATGACATGCCATTTGTGATAGCAATATTCATGAGCATACTACCTATGTTTGAAAATGATAACGTTTAAACATAATCAAAATTTAACCGATGGACTTGCACTAGTAGACATTAATCTGAATAGGTTACCATCATGGTTAGTATAACTAAGCAGTGTCATTCAAAATCCTAACTACAACATAAATGAATTAACCCTGCTTGAGTATTCAGATATACTAGAAATTTACTATTCGCAACATTGATGCTTCTATAATTCTGGCATCTCAATAGTATAACCAATTTATATGCTAATTAATAACTTACAGTTTGTCATACGATTCAACCTATTCATATACGATTTAAAATCGTCATAACAAGAGAGTGAGTGTTTACCATACTTGGATCATCATTGATCCGACTGCTCACCTGGCTAGTCGACTAGCTACTTCTCGCAATGTCCAACCCCAGAATTTGATGGACCTACTCCTGTACAGATCGCATTCCTAGTATACTCAGAGGTATACTCCCATGCATGAGCCACGAAAGGAGCGTAGCTAGTCGGATAGGCTTTCTCTATCAGTCGCATTAGGATTTCATCGTGGAAATCCAATTGTCGGTGCAATAAAAGATTATCTTGGTTGAGGACCTCCAATTGTACAAAATTCTGTTGTTGTCACACCTTCATCTGCCTAGTGAATTTACACAATTTGAGGATGCCTCCTTGTTGTAGAGGTGGCTGCTGGGCCAGAGCTGGCATCTGCAGTGCGGCTCCGGGTGCGGGCTATTATGGGTTATCTTGTTGGGAACCCTCTGCTCTATGTTGAGATTGTCGGTTTTGGAGGCTGAGCTAGCACCTTTTGTAGGTCAAACTCTACTTACTTTTAGTATATTTTCGAAGGTATGGAAGTTAATGGTTTGGGGTTGGTACTGAACATTTGCTCACTAGCGTATATGATGCCCTCCCAAACAACCCATGGTGCATTGAGCCACTGGTTCTCATGTATGACAAATAAGGTTTGGAGGAGGGTGTCCCGTCTTTCTCTTTCGTTTTGGAGGAGATATAGGTTGCTCCGAAACACAACGTCTAAAAACCACATGTTGATCAGTAATTGGGTCCTTGTTATAGATTGGTTGAAAGCTTGAAGACCACCCTTCAACTTCACAATGATGTTATGGAATTTCACCTCCTTGGGTCGAGGTGGTTGTAGGCCTTGGCTATTATTGTAATCCGCGCGACAACCCATGGCATTGGCAACATCGTAAAGGTTGATGTGGAAGGTTCGTCCATCTATTTCTGTAGTCATATTTCCCTCGGTTTCTCCTCATTTGAGGTTTTGGAAAAGTAGTTTAACAAGGCGAGGGTAAAAATTAGGATGGACGGGTTGAAGTAACGACTCCAATCTGGCTTGTCTAAGGAAATTAAGAACCACATGGTCGTGTTGTCATTTATAAAAATATCCTGGTCAAAGGACCATTCAGGTTCAAAGGCTTTTACGCCCCACTAATTTATGAGTTGTTCTCGGGTTGGTGGAGGATCGAAACTTGATGGGGCTTTGCCTTTGGACTGTTTAGAGAGTTTTGGTCGTACGGCGGGAAGTTTAGTTGCGGCTTTCTTCTTGGTAGCCATAGAAACATAAATGGAATTGAAATAGAAAGATTTGAGGTTTTTACCTCAATTTGAAGTTCAAATTGGTGAAAAATCGAGTTGGTTGAGTCGCATGCAATCCAATCCTTGATCTTTCGTAGGATTTAGCATGGGAAATAGTGCTTTTCGAAGGGACAATGGGCTTGTTCTTTGCGGGAGAGGAAAAAACAGAGGGCCCTACTTTTTAAAATTGTGAAAATGACAGATTTGGGGGTTTTTGGCCCCCCGTTAAATCTCATCAGTCACCTCAGCAACCTTAAGTTCTCACCGCGGTGAGGTTTGATCTGAAGCTCTCATTCAGCGAGCTCCAATCTCACTGCGGCGAGGTGTACAGAATGTAGGGCTATATATTCTATTATGTTTTGGCTGGCTACAGTTCAGAATAATACCATAACTTTATCTTTGTGGAATATTGTATAGGATTTTTAAAAATTTGTAGTCATTATCACCTATGTACATCAAAATTTTATTGGCATTGATGACAACTAAGCATTACACACCTTCTTTACAATGTGGTCATTACATACACACGCACAAGACCTAATCGATCCTTAGTATACTAGTACACTAAAAAGTGGCTAACATGGGTATTGATCGCGGATTTCAACTTCACGTTCCCATGTCGCTTCGGTGGTAGAGTGATTTCGCCATTGGACTAGGATAACTGAAATCCATTTTATCCTCAATATTTGCTCTTTGCGATCTAATATTTTCATGGGTTCCTCGATCAGTGTTAAGTCCTCATGGACCTGGATCGGCTGGTAGTCCAACACGTGTGATGGGTCTCTTACATAGTTCCGCAACTTCGACCCATGAAATACGTCATGCACATAGTACAGTGGCGGAGGTAAGGCAATTTCATACGCCAATTTTCCAACTCGACATAAAATTTCAAAAGGTCCAGTGTAGCATGGACTTAACTTTCCACTTTTCCCGAATCGCATCACGCCCTTAGTCGGCGAGATTTTGATGAACACGTGGTCTCCACTCTTACAAAAATGTGAGTGTTAGTGTTGCATATAAGTGACTAGAAGGTAATAAAAATTAAATCTAATCGAGTGCACATGAAATTCGACGTTGGTCCTCTTGAGATCGGCATAACTTTTCTACTAGCTCTGAGCAACTTTCAATCATTCACGAATAATTCGGACGGTCTCATTCATATTTTTGATGAGTTTTGAGCCCAACAATACATGGCCCCCAACCTCTTTCCAGTTGAGCAAAGATTTATATCAACGACCAAAAGTGCTTAGAAAGGAGCCATTCCGATGCCTACTTAGTAACTATTGTTGTATGAGAATTCGATTAAGGGCATGTGTGTATCCCATGATCCTTGGAAATCTAGCATACAAGTCCCTAACATATCTTCAATCACCTGATTCACCCTTTCAGTTTCGGTCTAGGGGTGAAATGCCGAGCTGAATTCTAACTTTGACCCCATCCCTTCTTATAAGTGTTGCTAGAACTATGATGTATACAGCGGGTCCCGACCTGACACGATGCTCGTGGGTATGCCATGTATTTTGACTATTTGCTTCAAGTATAATTCTACTAATTTACTGGCTATATAGTGTCTACAGTAGGGTAGGAAATGAGCGGACTTGGTTAATCAATCGATGATTACCGAAATAGCATTATACCCTTTCTGTGTTCTCGGTAGACCAAGTATAAAGTCCATGAAAATATGGTGTCTATGGTCGACCTTTACTTTTTAGCAAACTAAGCATTTTGCTATGTATTTTGCAACATCTCTCTTTAACCCTTTCCACCAGAAATTCTTCTTGAGATCCTGATACATTTTTATGCTGCTCAGATGAATAGCGTACATCAATTTGTGGGCTTCATCTAGTATTGCTTATCTCAGGTTGACGTCAGTCGGTACGCATAATCTACCTCTGAACAACAAGGACTCATTGTACTTGATAGAGAAGTCTGGCTGGTTTCCACTGAGTACTCCTTGTCAGATAGCCATGAGTCTCGCATCGGTCCTTTGGAGTTCTCTGATCCTATCGAAGAATGTTGATCATATCTTAATATTAGCTATCAAAGCTCCAAAATCTTTCACCTCAAATGTGGTACCACATGAGGCTATGTCCTCAAGTAACCACCATCTACGTATCCTTGTAATGAGATGTGACAGCTGAGCAGATGATTTTTCGCTCAATGCATCAACTACCACATTTGCCTTTCTTGGATTGTATTGGATAGAAAAATCGTAATCCTTCAAGAATTCCATCCATCACTTCTGCCTCAGATTCAGGTCTTTTTGGGTGAAGAGAAACTTAAGGCTTTTATGGTCGGTGAATATCTCAAATGTTTCACCGTAGAGATAATGTCTCCATATTTTCGAGGCAAAAATGATTGCTGCTAGTTCAAGGTCATGTGTGGGATAATTCTTCTCATGGTCCTTCAGCTACCTTGAACCATGTGCAATAACCCTCTAATTTTGGTTTAACATATAGCCTAATATGTTGTGGGATGCGTTGCGGAACACCACAAATCCTCCACTGCCAGAAGGTATGACAAGTACTAGTGCGGAGGTTAGTCTTCTTTTGAGTTCTTGAAAACTTTGTTCACACGACTCGGTCCACTCGAATTTGGCATTCTTTCGGGTGAGTTGTGTGAGTGGTCTCACAGTCTTTGAAATTCCCTCAACAAACCTTCTGTAATAATTAGCCAGTCCTAGAAACTTCTTATCTCGGTTACTATTCTTGGTTGCTACTTCACCACAGCCTCTATTTTGCTTGGGTCAACTATGA
Source organism: Chloranthus sessilifolius (assembly GCA_021018995.1). Lineage (NCBI taxonomy): Eukaryota > Viridiplantae > Streptophyta > Magnoliopsida > Chloranthales > Chloranthaceae > Chloranthus > Chloranthus sessilifolius. Next base: position 72,248,932 of record CM037597.1, on the reverse strand, counting down.
TACCAACTTCTGGAGGCGTAGATCCGGAGGATTCGGATTACATATCCGGAAAGGATCAGGAGACCCCTCCCGAGGACTTCTTCTAGAGGACCCCTGCATACTTTGATTCATTTTGAGAGCGTGATGTAGATCCGGAGGATTTGATCATTTAAACTGCTTTTCTAGTAAATTCATTGATACATCATGTTGTTAAATATCATAGAATATATGTGAGAGATTAACTTATATGTTCATTCAATCCTTCCCTATTGAGCTAGGATGTAGCTCACCCTTTAGACTATACGTCACAGGTCCTGTGCTTATGACTGCTACTGCTTCTGGAGGCGTAGATCCGGAGGATTCGGATTACGTACCCAGAGAGGATCAGGAGTCCCCCTCCCGAGGACTTCTTCTAGAGGACCCCTACATACTTTGATTCATTTTGAGAGAGTGATTGTATGGCTTGGTATGTCAAACATTTTTTAAGAAATGTAATTATACACTGATACATATTCTTTTGGCGAACCATCTAGGGTGATCTTATTTTATCACCAATGGTTCGGGTTGGTTCTTCTGCTCATGCAGTGGCATGGGATTTGAACTATCTTTTGAACTTTTACTATAATATACAATTAATGCATGGAGATTTAGTTTGATTCAGTTCTCATGCATCCCAATCAAGGTATCCTCATCAAGATTCAACATCATCTAATCAGGGTTATCACAATATCCTCCTCTTAAAGGAATTTTCATTCTCGAAAATTGACCATACGTGAATGCTCACTCGACATATCCACCATAGGCACTATAAAATTGAGCTACAACTACATAAGCTGATTTTATCCACAACAGATTCATCAAAAAGGGTGCTAAGAAAGCTATTCAAATACATACCCACAATGTATTCACCAACCATCCCATCGAACCCACACATCATGGCTATATCTCCATAAACCAAAACTCCAAATGTTAATAAAACTGACAATAATTATCTTACATAATATATCATAAGTTTAGAAAATATATCTCCCAACCATAAAAGCTAAGTCATAAGCTATCTATCAAAACCAATGAGACGACAATAATATCCATAAAACATGGAAACACACCCCAAGACTTAAATCGTTCATCGTGACAAAGGTTATGCGATCACACATCAAAAGTGAACCATGAATCACAAATCATGTCCACAAAGGAAACAAAACAAAACAAAATATCAACAGTCAAAGTGGACCTAGGGTGTAATAACCCGAAAAATCACACAAACTATGACCTCGGGATCCGTGCCCGATCGGTCATAGGTTTGACCAAATGGAAGTCCAACAGTCAGTATGTAGTGTGATGAACGGATGAGATGTAAAAAATAGAATGCCTATGTGATGTGTGTTGTAAATGTGAAGTCGCATACACCTACCGCGGTGTATGTGCTCAACACACAAGTGAGAAAAAGGGGATAAAAGGGTTTAATAACCCTAGATGTGTATTGTTGGTTGTTGAAGGAGAGTAAAGAAGAGAGAGAGAGAAAAGTAAGAGAGGAGTTATTGCAACCGATTGGAGGGGGGATTCAAGAGATAAAAGCCGGATTCAACGCGACTTGGATCTGTTAGAACCAAAGCTGGAAACCCTAGCCTTCCAACCATTTGATTTGAAATCAACTTGAGATCTATTTAAGGTAAAAATTTCTTGTAAATAAAATGCATAGATTATAGGGGTTAAGTTGTGATTGAATGTGGGTTAAATCATAGGATAATGACTTAGAAACATAGAAGAAAAAGTATGGAAGAAGATTGGGAAGAACAGCTCGAAAGGGGCTGAATCTGACAATTTCGATTAATCGAAATTGGCCAGGAAGTTGAAAAGTCAGAGGACCCCGATTTCGATTAATCGAATTGGATTTCGATTAATCGACTTTGGATTTCGATTAATCGATTTGGGAATCGATTAATGTTGAGAACTCGATGGACCCGGGGTTGAAGGAAATGACTTAGGAAAAATCGACTAATCGAAATGGGATTTGATTAATCGATTTTAGTTTTCGATGTCGATTTGGAATCGATTAATCAACTTGTGAAACTTCATCGTTTCGAACCGAGTGTCTCCTTTGCGAAAAGAAGGATTTCGATTAATCGAAATTGGATTCAATTAATCGAATGAAAACAATTCGAGCGGAATTTGAATTTACTGAAAAGAAGAATTTCGATTAATCAAAATTGGATTCGATTAATCGAATGAAAACTCGACTGTTCGAACTGAGAATGGACTTTGCGAAAAGGAGAATTTCGATTAATCGAAATTGATTCGATTAATCGATATTGACCTTCGATTAATCGATTTTAGAAATCGATTAATCGAATCAAATTCGATTAATCGATTTTGGAATTCGATTAATCGACTGAGATAAACTATGTTGACTTTTAGGTTTGACTTTAAGATTCTTGGGGGATCTTATACCTTCTTTATTGCATCCTTTGTGATGTGTTTCACCTGTTATGTGGTACCATAGGTGGTACGTGTGGACTAGTGCACAAGGAGCCACGTGGGACCTTGATGCATTGAACAAATGAAGACTTGAGGTAGGGAACACCTTGAACATGTACCTTATTTTACAAGAGCATGTATGTAGTGATATAAATTTCCATTCAAATATTTTTACTGCTTAAAGAATTGTGAAAAGTGTGTGTGTGTGATATTCATAAGAGTAAACTAATGAGTCATCCCCAGGGGATGAAGAAGTAAAGAGATAAGAGCATCAGGTGTGATGCAAGTAAATGGATACATCCCAGGGATGTATCCAAAGATTGAATCATGTTTGATAGGGCCTAACTGATATAAGATAGCACACTTACACGGTGAATAACTATATGTAAGGCACCGATATTTTTGTTATTTGAGGTTTGATAGGTTACCCCACCGACGTGGCGGGATATCCACGACTGACACGGCAGGATATCCGTGACCGATACGGCGGCGAAACCGTAGGCCAGTGCGGAGGCTTATCCGTACATAGTAAGCACACCCCAGGGGTGTTGATTGAGACAAGTGAAACCCCGCCACCAATCCCCAGGGGAAAGGGGCTTGGGTACTATATGGTATTCCCAGGGAATACATTAAAACTGTTTATATAGATGACGATGAAGGGTATCTCATCGGGGCTCGATGCTATATTGCTCGGGGATTACTTAAGTTGAAAGTTTAAGTTTTGCTTTAGGCCTTCTCAGCATCATTCATGAGTAAATGAAAATGTAAGTAATCAACAGTAAAACGAAATGCTTTAATCTGTTTTATTAACAACTGCATAGACACATCATGCATAGCATATCATGGAATACATGTGAGTTATAATTTATATGTTCAAACCGTGTTTGTTCCCTATTGAGCTAGGATGTAGCTCACCCTATAGACTATACGTCGCAGGTCCACTACTAGCAGCCATGCTTCAGAGACGCCGATCGGCAGTCGGACCTTGCGGCCGGCGAAGAGTTGGAGCCACCTCCAGAGGACTTCTTCTAGAGGACTCCGTTATGCCACTTTGAGAGTTCTTGGAGAGATTTTGTACGGCTTGGTATGTCAAGCCTTGATCTTGTGTAAAACCATGTATATGGGGTTTTGGATTATTCTTTTGGGACGAACCATCCGTGATGATTGCTATCATCGATGGTTCGGATCGGTTCTCCATTCATGCAGAGGCATGAGGGTAGAACTGTCTTTCTGAGAATTAATTAATATAGATTCAAATTCTGCAATTTCGTTTATTATTTTATTGCAATGCTTGATATACCAGTGTTCCGTGCTTAGCTAAGGGGCACGGTCAAGATGATCGTGCTGATGGCACGGGTTTCGGGGTGCCGAAATCCGGGCTGTCACATAGGGCCTCTGAATAGACGCTGAAGTTGGTCTTTTTTTCCTTGGTTCAATACAGTCCCGGATCTGATGTCCCATTCGGCCACAATTGAAACAAGCACCCGTAGTCCACCGATATCTCTCTGCCGCATGTCGTCCCCCTCATCTTGAGCATGACTCACTCAATGTAGACGAGGAAGTGTGGGAAGTTTGTTGTACTCGCGATGCCCCAGTGGTCGTGGGATTTGTAAGGTGAAGGGGCACTGCAGGCGTGGACATGGACGGTCTTGAATAAACAGTGTGAGTAGGTTGAGGTGGTGGCAACATCAAGAATTTTGGTCTCTTGTCTGTCAGTCCAGAAGTACTTGACCGCTCTTGATCTACTTTATTCTTGTTCTGCTGATCCCGCCTTTTATACAGATTATCTATAGCTCTCTTGGCCACAATTGCCTTTCTCATCACTTCAGCATAGGTCTCTAGCACAAACACTGAAATCCTATCTTGCACATCTGGCCTTAGGCCTTCTTCAAATTTACTAGCCATCATTAATTTAGTGGCCACTAGTTCTGGTGCGAACCTCGATAACCTTGTAAACTTAGTGCCATACTCCTATACGGTCATACTTCCTTGCTCCAAATTAGTAAAGTCTTTCTTCATCTGGTTCCTCACTTGCATGGGGAAATATTCTTTGTTGAACACCTCAACAAACTCCGCCCAAGTCCATAGGCTGTGAGGATTCTCAACCTCCCTCTTCCTCAGTACCGATTTCCACCATGGATTGGCAACACCTTCAAGCTGGAAGGAAGTCCATCCAACCTTCTCGTCCTTAGTGCTCTGAAGTTTCTGTAGAAGTTTCTCAATTTGATTCAACTATTTTTTCGCTTTTAGCAGGTCTGTCCGCCCATAGAAACTAGGAGGTCTCAATCTCCTGAAGTCCACAAATGATGAGGGCAATAATGCTGGTGGTGGTGGCTACTAATGGCTCACGTTATTGGCAGCCAGTAGTGTCGTCTGTTGAGCCATGGCAGTAGCCTGTTGAGCCATGGTGGCATCGACAGCTTCCATGGCCTGTGCCATCCTAACAGCTGCCTCATCTCTCTGATCTCTACTAGAGCCCTTAGGGTTCTCATCCCCACTTCTCACATTCCTATCACGACCGCCTCTTGGTCAACCTCTACCTCTACCAGACATAATGATCTGTTATAATAAAACAGAGGTTTCAATCAATAGCCAGTCATTATATTTGAACAGAACCTTCAAAACTTCACAGCCTATGTCCTGACTGAACCTAATGTCACATCTCTAGACCTACTACCATATTCTTGCCCCTACAGCTTGGGCTCTCAGTCTCATGGGAGACTTAAAGCCTAGGATCAGACAAAACTTAAAGTCATTCAGAGACATGGCTCTGAATCAGTAGAAGGATTCAAAATAGGGATTGTGAATCCCTCTAAAGTTCTTATAGAATTTCATGCCATCGCACATGAGGCCTAATAAGACCTAACGCCTAAAGCTCTGATACCAACTTCACAGCCCGAATTTTCCCATCCTGAATTTCCTGAGATATTTATTTTTTTCAACTTAAACCATATGGAAAACTCGGACCGCCAGTTCGTAGGTCACAATCTAATACAAAATACTTGGCACATCCATATATTTACGAAAATTAAATCAATTATTTAATATGGCAGAAATAAAACCTCCAGATTTAATATCTAACAAGAACAAAACTAAATAAACACCAGTGATGACCAACCATCACCTAACAATGGTGTACACTAGTACGAATGTACCAAACCTTAACTCACCAAATTCATAAAGTACTAATTCTACGATCTCAGAACAGAGTACAAATCCTTATGTGGAAGCTCCCTTCATTTAGTATGTAATCCGGGCCCTCCTCAAACCTACACTTTTGAGGTATAGTCAGGGTGAGCTAACATCTAAGCTTAGTAGAGGGCATCCAATATAAACTTATATTTTTATGATATGAAAGCATAAATTCAATAACATGAGTTTAAAACCATCATTCAAGACTAATTTCCAAAGCATTTATCATTTTCCTTCATTTCAAAATGAACTTTCGAATCATATACCTTCCAAAGTGTAGATTCATATTTCAAAACGGATTTTCGAAACATAACTTTCAAAGCACATACCTTCCAAAGCAGAGTTTCATATTTCAAAATGGACTTTCAAAATATAACTTTCAAAGCATTTACTTTTCATAACGGAGTTTCCTCAACACAATATCGAACAAAAGATCCTTTATAAAACAGTCGGACATATCCAAGGGTGTCTAAGTTTCCAAACACAATTATAAACAATGTCGAATTTGCATTCGAAATAAACACAAGGGCGTCCAAATGTGTCTCAACGTATCCAAGGGTGTCCAATATATCCAAGGTGTCTCAACTTATCCAAGGGTGTCCAAAGTATCCAAGGTGTCCAAAGTTTCCAAGGAATGCAATGTTTCCAAGGTGTCCAAAGTTTCCAAGCGATGCAAAGTTTCCAAGGTGTCCAAAGTTTCCAATGATTCCAAGGTGTCCAAGGGATGCAATGATGTTCCAAGGGATGCAATATTTCCAAGGTGTCCAAAGTTTTCAATGATTTCAAGGTGTCTAAGGGATGCAATGATGTTCCAAGGGATGCAGATGTAGCGTATGTGTGAATGCGTGTATGGATAGGCCGCCATATCGGCCCAAGGGATACAGTTAAAAGAATCCAAAGGATTCACAATACAAGTTCCACATCAAAAGTCCAAGCGTCATATAAATCAGCATTTCCAAGCGTCAGTAATTCACATCTTTATAAGGCAGTCAAAGTAAATCCAAGCGAGTTTAGAAACCCTTTCGAAGTCCAACTTTTATTATATGGTAAGCTCAAAACAATATCAAAGGCTGTTAAAATTAAACATTTTCAAATGCATCTTTGCAAATCACGATGTAAGTACAAAGTTAATCTCTAGGGTTCATATTCAAATTCATAAAAATTCTAGTTTTAGTTTCAAAGAATTCAAACACAAGTTCAAAACCTGGTTAAACTAATCATATGAAATCATTTCAAGGAATTATGAACCGAAGTTAAACATGTAATTTTGCATTGAAGATCCTCTACCTTAATCTTAAGGTTGCGCGAAGCCAAGCAAGGTCCTATCGATGGCCTTCCACCCTCAATCTATATCACAAGCACACAATGATATATCAAAGATTAACTCAAATCACTAATAACTTAGATACATTTAAGTATTTTCTTAAAACCAAGGTTGAAACGGGCAAATTCATGCTAATATAGAGTTTGATGCAACATTTCCCCTAAATTTTGACTTTTAAAACTTTAAATTTATGAATTAGTAAAATACACAAAAGTTGTAGAGCTCGTCGTCCTCTTTCCAACGCCACAAAAATGACATCAATCGGAGTTTGGGGTAAAATGTTACGGTTGAAATACCGAAGTAGTATCGGCAAGCCCAGTCAAAATTGATTGAACGATTTAAAACCGATCGAACGGTTACTAATTTCGTTCGAACAGTTTTCAAAACCAATCGAACGGTTTTCAAACCAACCAGAAACCTTCCGATTTCATTCTTAATGAAATTGTTCGATTGGTTACTAATTTTGATCGAACGGTTTCGTTAGATTTTACCCAAAATCGGGTTCTAGCATCTCTAACTCATTTTATCTTTAGATCTTAACCCCTTCTCTTAAATTTCCATATACACATATTATATTCCTAATCACATATGAGAAACACAACTTAAATCAAAATTCTTACCTCTTAATCCAACGATTTATTCACCGATCGAATCATCTTCTTCGTTGCGAAAAAGGGTTTCCAAAACCCACATCGATCTCCTATGAGCTCCACACACACGATCAAGCCAATGCAATCATAGGCAATCCTTCATGAAATCATTCACTTCACATAAATGCCACTATGATCAAGTGAATTAAACCTATGGATTCAAAAAAAATCCTTTTCTCTTCTCTCAAACCCCTCTCTTTTCTTTCTCTCTCTCTCTAACTCACAAAACCCATAAATGTTTGCAACCGGGTATGGCTTCTAAATGAAGCTTGCTTTGTCTTATAAAAATGGGGTCAGTTCCCATGCGAAATACAAACACACCCCTTGGGTGTAATTTCTTAATCACATAAGTTGTTTGGCTCCGGTGTGAAGCACATACACATTTCACTTGTATGTTCTACTTCTTATCCAAGGACTTAGGTTTGGTGTTAAGCCAATATAGCGTACCTCGGTGTATGCCATCACATCAACTGGTTACTTAACATACTTTAGATCTCTTCTTTCTTATCCACCACAAATCAATTGAACTCACACACTCATACTTTATTATTTTATCCTATTCGGTGTGCGACCCGTCAGGCACGCATATCAAAATGTATTTTTCAAAGGGCCAAATTTTTGGGATGTTATACTAGTGCTGGCTATCATTGGAAAAAATCACCCCAACTTGAGGTGGAGACAAGATAATTTTCAAAACCAGTAGCAACCACCGCAATCCATGCTTTGTAGGAATGCCCAACCATACCAGCAGAATTATTTTCCAAGGCCCTAATACCAACAGCCTGTGGCCCAGCCAATGGTTCAACCTGTGCATCAAAGTGCAGCAGCCCTATCACCCTCTAGGTCTCTCACACTTGAAGAGCAAGTTCTTGCTTCACTTCAGAATTTGAGCCCTTTATCTCAAATTGTTAACTCCAACAGTCAAAGCATCAATAAGACAAAGGACCATCTTGGCCAGCTATCTAATTCTTTGACTAGGAGAGAGGAGGGGAGATTTTCCAGTCAGCCCATGAGCAATCCAAAGGGGCAATACATGGTTGGTGAGACTCCTTCCCATGAAGAAGTAAAATCTGTCACCACCTTGAGAAGTGGGAGGCTGGTGGATAACAAAGTTGGTAATGACCCTCATGAGTCAAGTGCAGAAAATAAATAAACAACCCATGAAAATATGCAGTAGGAGCAACATATAAAAAATTAAGGGGGTGATGATCTGCTCCAACAGAAAATTGAAAACAAAAATAAAGAAAAATCTTATGAACTTAGTAAGGCTTTAAATGGGAGGACAGTTCCCCATTTGCCATTTCCTAATGCATTGAAAGCAGCTTCTCCTTTTGACAAGGGGAATGCTAAGGTTGAGGAGATGATGGAAACTTTCAAACAAGTAAAGATCAACTTGCCTTTACTTGATGTCATCAAGCAAGTTCCAACCTATGCAAAATTTTTTAAAGAATTGTGCACCCACGAAAGACAGTCTAGGATACACTTATCCAAGAAGGCCTTTTATGCTAAGAAAGTGAACCAAGTACTATCTATTGCAACTCCAACCAAGCTTCAAGACCCTGGAGTTCCCACAATCCCCTGCATCATTGGGGATCATACTATTGAGAAGGCCTTATTGGATCTGGGAGCTAGTGTCAACCTACTTCCATATTCTGTTTATGAGAAGTTAGGCTTGGGAGAATTGAAGCCCACACATGTGGTGTTACAACTAGCAGACAGATCTGAAAGGAAGCGTGTGGGAATGATACAGGATATTTTAGTTGGAGTTGATAAATTTTTCTATCCAGCAGATTTTTTGGTTCTTGACATGGAGCCAAGCAACTAAACACCTCTATTCCTATGATTTTGAGCAGACCTTTCTTGGCCACTGCCAATGCTTATATTTAGTGTAGATAAGGAGTAATGGAGGTGTCATTTGGCAACATGAAGGTTAAATTGAATGTCTATAATGCAACAAATCAGGCTGACTTGAATGGTGAGGATTGTTTTTCAATTGATGTTTTGGATGAGCTTGTGGAAGAGACTCTTCCGAAGTTGTTGCATTGTAATGATTTTTGTGATGATCTTTGTGATGTTTTTGAGAATGTGTGGAGTGAGATTGTGGAAGAGAAGGCTCCCACACCCATGGTTCAAGAGGTGAAAGCCTTAATCTCTGATGTGGGGCCAGCAACAAGGTATCCTCCTTGGAAACCTGCTGAGATGCCCCTTTCACCACCATCAAAGGCACCTTTGTTGCCTTCACTGGTATGTCCACCAGAGGTGGAGTTGAAACAGCTACCTAAGACTTTGAAGTATGCTTTTTTGAGGGCAAACCAAAAATTACTAGTGATTATTTCTTCCTCTCTCACTGATGAGCAAGAGGAAGAGTTATTGTGTGTTTTACAGAAGCATAAGAGAGCAATTGCTTAGACCATTGCTGACCTCAGGGGCATCAGCCCTGCTATGTGCATGCATAAAATCTACCTAGAAGAGGGTTCGAAACCCTCTAGAGAAATGTAGGGAAAATTAAATACCCACGTACAAGAAGTGGTGATGAAAGAAGTGGTCAAATTGTTGGATGCTAGAGTCATCTACCCAATTTCAGATTCTGAATGGGTGGCACCTACTTAGGTGGTACCTAAGAAATCTGGAATTACTGTGATTAAAACTGATGTTGGTGAGCTTGTTCCAACTAGAAAAATCACAGGTTGGAGGGTGTGTATAGATTATCGAAAGCTCAATCTAAAAACTAGAAAATACCATTTCCCTTTGCACTTCATTGACCAAATCTTGGATAAGTTAGCAGGAAAGTCCTTTTACTATTTTCTTGATGGGTATTCAGGGTATAACCAAATCCCAGTTTATCCACAAGACCAATAAAAGATAACTTTCACATGCCCATTTAGCACTTTTTCCTATCGAAAGATGCCATTTGGATTGTGTATGGCACTTGCAACTTTTCAAAGGTGCATATATGCTATATTTTTTGACATGATTGAGCAGTTTCTAGAGATCTTCATGGATGATTTCTTTATTTTTGGATATAGTTTTAGCCAATGTCTGCACCATCTCAACCTTGTGTTACAGAGATGTGAGGAAACCAACTTGGTTTTAAGTTGGGAAAAGAGCCATTTTATGGTTAGTCAAGGCATTGTCCTTGGGGCATGTTGGCTTCTATAGGCGATTTATCAAAGAATTTAGAAAAATCTCAAAACCCCTTTGCCACCTATTATGCCAAGAGGTTCCCTTTGATTTCAATGATGAATGCCTTCAGGCCTTTGAGCTGTTGAAAAGTTGCCTAACCTCTGCACCTATCCTTCAAGCACCTGATTTTTCAATACCTTTTGACCTGATGTGTGATGCATCAGACTTTGCAATTGGTGTAGTCTTGGGACAAAGGAAGGATAAGGCCTCTTGTGTGATTGCATATGCCAGCAAAATCATGATTGATGCTCAGTTAAATTACACCACAACTGAAAAGGAATTGTTGGCAATTGTTTTTGTTTTAGATAAGTTTAGGTCTTATGTGCTAGGATCTAAGATAGTGGCTTTAACAGACCACTCAGCCCTAAAATACCTTTTGTCAAAAAAGGATGCAAAGCCTTGATTGATCAGATGGATCTTCCTATTACAGGAGTTTGATCTTGAGATCAAAGACAAAAAAGGAGTTGAAAATGTGGTTGCTGACCACTTGTCTAGGATCCTAGCAGAGGAATTTGATGGTCTACCTATTAATGACTCCTTTCCGGATGAACAGCTGTTTGTTATCAGTACCACTACACCTTGGTTTGTAAATATTGTGAATTACTTGGTAGTAGGGAAGATCCTCCCACATTGGAACAAAATGAACAAGGATCTATTCTTTTCCCAAATCAAACATTATATGTGGGAGGATCTATACCTATTCAAGCATTGTGCAGACCAAGTGGTGAGGAGATGTGTCCCGGATGAGGAATTCCATAATGTGCTAACTATCTGTCATGAACAGTCTTGTGGAGGCCACTTTAGTAGGAACAAAATTGTTGCCAAGGTGCTCCAAAGTGGATTTTATTGGCCTACTCTCTTCAAGGATACATGGCTTCATTGTAAAACTTGTGAAAGATGCCAAAAGATTGGAAGTATCTCCCTAAGAAACTCCATGCCTTTATAGCCAATACTTGTAATTAAACTTTTTGATATTTGGGAGATAGACTTCATGGGTCCCTTCCCTCCTTCCTGTGGATACAACTATATTCTTGTAGCTGTGGACTATGTGTCGAAATGGGTTGAGGCCATAGATACAAGAATAAATGATCACAAGGTTGCCCTCATCTTCTTGAAGGATAACATTTTCTCCAAGTTTGGAACCATCAGAGATATCATTAGTCATGGGGGAGTCACTTTTACAATAGATAGTTTGATAACCTACTTAGAAAGAACTTTGTGACACATAGAGTTGCCACCTCATACCACCCACAAACCAGTGGGCAGGTGAAAATTTCTAATAGGGAAATCAAACACATTTAGGAGACAACAGTGAGAGTGGATAAGAAGGATTAGTTCTTGAAGTTACCTTATGCTCTGTGGGCTTATAGGACTGCCTATAAGACCCCAATAGGGATGTCTCCTTTCAGGCTGGTATATGGCAAGGCATGTCATTTTCCAGTAGCGCTTGAGCACAAGGCTTATTAGGCTGTTAAACCATTGAATACTGACTTAAAATCTATTAGCATGCGTAAGAAACTCCAGCTGTCAGAGCTGGAAGAGATGACATTGGAGGCATATTCAAATGCTAGGATATACAAGGAGAAAACTAAGGTTTTCTATGACAAGCATCTGCTGAGGAAAAAGTTCACAGCTGGCAACATGGTCGGGCTGTTCAACTCTAGATTGAGAATTTTCCTAGGTAAGTTGAGATCCAGATGGGAGGGACCTTACATAGTTGAGCATGTATCTCCATCTGAAGTTGAAGAAATCAATGATCCAAAAGATGGAAGAACCACAAAAGTGAATGGGCAAAGGCTCAAGCTTGTTGTTGAAAATGTGGTGGAGCCTGTACTGACCATTCACTATCATGAACCTCCATAACATGTCTGAGTTTCCACAATGTATACTATGTATAATAACTCATGTGTTGGTTATTTATGTTTCTTTTATTTCATTTTTGTTTGGCATTGTATACGATTTGTTGCAAGGTATGTTCGTACCTCAGGTAGGATAATGATTTAAATTGGTGAACTGACCTGATTTGGAGTGTCAAATCTATTAGGAAATGAACTAGGAATTGATTACAAGCCTGTTTAAACTGAAGTATAACCTATCGATAGGTTCGATGAACATCTCGACAGGTTCTGAGAGTTCCCAATCTGTTTTTCGACAAGAGCTAGAAGTTGTCGAGAGGTGTGAACTAATTCTCGAGAGGTTTTGATGGTGTACAAAGGGTTGTCGATAGGATCCAGGAGCATTTCAACAAGTTCTGAAGATTTTTGTTTGAATTCTCGACAGGTTTAGGGTACCTATCGAGAGGTTCTGTGAACCTCTCGAAGTATCTTTTCTGGAGCCTAGAACCTGCCGAGAGAATTGCATATTGAGTTTAAAGAACCTATTAAGAGGTTCTGTGAACCTGTTGGAATGATTATTGCTGTCTACTTGAACCCATCGACAGGATTGCGTGATCCTCTCGCGAGGATCAGTGCCTTTCTACTCTTCGACAGGTTGCATCAACCTGTCGACACCTTGCCCCAATCCTGTCGAAAGTTGTTTCCCGCTGCTTTAAACCTAACGACAACTCTATTTTTTCCATTCGATAGCTTCTTTATGCGCTTTAAGTTTTCTCTGGTGATTTTTCCATTTTTCTTTTTCTTTTTCTCTCTCTAACTCACTGGTTGTTCCTCCATACACCTTTGCATTGGTCCCATTGTTTAAATTCTTCAAAAACTACACTTTGCACCTGGTCTGAGCTAGTTTGGTGTTGTGCATTTTAAGATCTGAGAAACCCTAGTTTTTCGCTGGTAAGCCTCTCTTCTTCTCCACTTTGTGGTTTTGGCATTTCATTTGCAAATTGGTGTGGTTAATTTGATTGATAACAAAGATCTATGGGATGATTGGGAGTGAATTGCAATTGTTTGAGTATACAATGTCTAATCAAGAAGACACCTTGGCCACCCTTTTCAAAGCACCTTCCAAATCCATCACCAAAGCCACTAGGAAATCCACTAGGCAACCCACAAAACCTAAGGAGACCCCACCTAAAAGGAGAAAACTGGTCATGGACGAAGCTGAGAAAACTGTGAAGTCAAAGAAAGCTAAGAAATCAAAGAGGGCCCAAACCAGTGAAGAATTTGTTGAGGAGGCCCCTGAGGTAGAAATCCCTATAGCTGAGCCCACCATTGAGTCTGAGCTTATCCCTGATGCCCCTATGAACAAATCCATTCCTAATGAATTTGTGGATACCCTGGGCATGATTCCAGAAACAATTGTTGACACCCGCTATTTTTCTAAGGAGGAGGGCTGTATGGTCATAATGGACTACTTGGTAAAGGCAGGCCTGACACCATTGATGACCCCTTTGAATGTGAAGTCTTACCCCAGCCTGGTCAAGCTGTGGTATCAGCACCTGAGAAAGGAGAGCAAGCAAGGTTCCACTGAGCCTTGTCTTGTGATTTTGATTGATAACCAGGAGCTTCTAGTGGACTACAGAGATATTGGATTGACATTGGGGGTCCCGCTGCTTTTGATACAATTTATGGGCTAGGGGCACTCGAGAGTGTGCCTTTTAAAACAATGTCTAGGCACCTCACCTAGGGCATTGTGGGGTCTGAGGACTCAATAATGAGAAGAGATTTGCACCCCAGCATGCCCTTCTTTGACTCCATTTTGAGAAAGAACATTTATGTCAGTGGGCATCAACAAGAAAGAAGAGTCCCCATAGTAGATGCACTCTATTCTTTTTCCAAGGGCCAATTTATAAATGATGCTCATTTGGTATTTGAGGCCATGGTTGATGTGAATGACAAGTGTAGGAAGGCCCAACCCTTACCAAGGCTACCCTACAGCAGGCTCATTACTGCCCTGCTCAAGAGAAAAGAATTTGTTTTCAAAGAGGGGAGGGAAGTGGAAAAGGTGGCCCCTAAAGCATTTGGGAAGAGGGTCTGGTTTGCCAGCAGGACTCTCATTGGGAAGAGCAAAAGTAAATCTGTGGAGAGTCCTAAAAGGGAGGAACCTTAAATGGCCAGCTCTGCAGCTGCTCCTTTGATTCCCCCATCACCTGCAGTCATCCCCTCCATCCCTTCAATTTTTGTTCCTTCCATGCCCGATATCCCTAGTTTTTCATCCCAGCAGCCTCTCTACCATCCATCTCATTTCCTTTACCTTCCATCCCAGTTTCCCTACCTCCCAACACTTCACCATCCCTTCCACCATGCCCGATATCCCTAGTTTCACTCACCATTCCAGCCACCCTATCCATATTAGCCACTCCACCTTTGAGCCCTGCACCAGCTTCATCAGTTGGCCCAACCACTTCTTCCCCTTCATCCATTCCCTTTGACTTTGACCCCATTTTTCCCATCTCACATCCACATACTCAAGACCAAATCACTAATGAGGATTATTCATCTCTAATAAAGTCCATTGTGGACAATATTGGGCTTGAGTACACCCCACTACTAGATTCTCCACAACCTACCCATACCCACACTCCCCCTTTCCAACCAATTCCACCAATCCAACCCACAGGCCTTGTTACCCCTAACCCTTTACCACATATTCTCAACATTTTACTTTCCCTTCAATCCCAGGTGATGGCCAACAACCAAACTCAATCATCAATTGAAGCCACACTCCAAGCCATGCACCACACACTCCAAAGTCAATCCTCCCTTCCTACTAGCCTCCAAGCCATCCACTCCACCTTGACACTTTTTACACAACCTTCCCAACAACCAGCCATCCCTTCTCCTACCTATAAGGATGCCTCTACTCAAACTACACCTGAACCAGAACCCCAGCCTGACCTTATCCCATCTCCCATTATTCCCCTACCTCTACCAATCTTCCTCACACAATCCCAACCCCCTATCCCACCTATTGTAGCTACCTCTGATGCTACCACAGGTGTAGAGGACCTTATCCCAACCTCCTCAATCCCAACCCACACTGACCCAAATCCTGAACTTGAATTTGCTCAGTCCACACTCTCTGCCTCTTCCTTTCCCTTGCCTCCTCTATACTCTACCCTCCTCCATGTCATGAAATAGAACCCCTACATCAAAAAGGATGTTGTGCGAGGAATGACTATCCTCCACAGATCAATTGAAAAACCCTATGAAGCAAAGATCGAGCAAATGACTGTGGATTACAACTATGAGATGATGCAGATATCCCAGGGCTGGCAAAGCATTTTATTCCACTATGAAGCTGAAAAGCTCATTGCAGCCAGTGAGAAATCAAGAGTTGATGGATTAGAGAAGAGGTTGGCTACCTCCCAAGCTCACATCAAGGCAACCCAGGAATTGTATGACAGTCAAGTTGCACTGTCTGATAAGAAGATTGAAATCCTTGAAAGAAAAATTGCTAACTTGACTACTAGTCAGCTTGCCCAAGTAGTCGAGCCTGCCCTACAGATTAAAGAAGAGACAACTATCCAGTCTGAGGAGGTAGCTACTACAGATCAGACTAAGGCTGAGAGGAGAGCTGAGTTAAAAGCTTATGTTGCTCAACAAGGATTCGACCCTACTGACATCTTCACCTCTGACTCTAAGTAGTTTTAACTTGTTTTTAGGATTTTTACATGTTTTTATAGGTCGTTACAGTTGCTTAGGCTGCTTTCATATTTTTATCCATCTTTTTGTATTATCAATGGAATTTCTCTTTAGTCTATTTACTGTGATTTTCTTACTTTCTTTCTATTTTATTGTCTGCTTTTTTATCCTCATTTGTGTGTTTTGTTTACTACTGGTTCTTATTTTGTTTGTGTATTGATGTTCTTTATTTAGCTGCAATTTATTTATTTATTTTTATTTCATTGCTTCTCTGTATATATGTTTTTCTCATACTGCACATTTCTTTATCTTTGAATCAGTGAGGACACTTCTCCTCATAGGTTTGGGGGTGTGGCAAGGTTTCCCAATGGATAGTTAATGGTAGTGCAGCAAGGTTTTAAAAGAAATTGAGAAAACAAAATAATTTCCCACCTAATTTTTTTATAGAGGAAATTAAAAACTTCTTAAAATTGGAACATGTTATAGTTCTAACATTTTCATGAAACAAATGTGAGGAATCTTCAAAAATTAGTGCTTAGTAAACTTGAAAAGAGAGAAAATTGTGAGGATATGTCCCAGAACTCTGATGGAAGACCAAACCCAGTGAGATTTGGGCCTGAAAAATTTTCTTTGAAGAGTGTTTGGCGATTTCTTCTGCTCTAAGGACTGATTATATCTACCTCTGCTCACTAGAAGTTAGGCAAATTCAAGTTGAAACAGCTTAACAGCATTCATGACATTGAGGACATGCAGTAAGGCCATCCCTTGGATAGTTTGAGATTAAAACTTCCCACCTTTGAACTGCCCTTGATACACACCCTTTGAGCCTTAAAAATCTCAATTTTCTTTTAGGAAAACCAGAAAATGTGAACTCAAAACCTCTTGACCTGTTTCATTTCACCCTCAATCTGAGAAATCGGGAAATAGGAGGAGAACTGAGACTAAAGGAGCTGGTTTGATATTTGGTTGAAAAATGAAGAAAACACATTTGAAGGAAAGTGTGATGTATAGATGTGGCATTCTAGCCCATGAAAAGAAAAATAGAGAAAAAAAAAAAAGCATACAAAAAGAGAAGAAAAATAGAAAAGCAAAATAAAAGAGTGAGAAAGAGAAGTCAATTCATTGAAACATGAAAATGAGGATTAGAAACTGATCACTTCAAATATGAAAATTCAAGAAGTAGATGAATTTATGCTGAAATAAAGGTGTACATGTCACCTCCTTACCTTACTGATTTCTCAATTTTGAATCCTATTCCACCCTTTTATTCTTTATAAACTTCACCCATAAGTCACATTACAACCCAATAAAAAGTCCTTACTGATCTGAAATTAATTGAGCTGTCATGTGGAGATAAGGATTTGTTTGATCTATGGTGTAAAGAGTTAGAAATTTTCAGAAGTTAGAGGAATGCCTATGCTCATGCTTGCAGTTCTATTTGAGGGCTGTAACTGCTCTTGAGCTGTGTGAATTGATACACCCTTCTATTTTTATTGAGAGTGATAGCCTTGGTAAGCTTTGGATCTGAAATTACGATTGATGGGGCATTATCAAAACATGATTCTCAATTTGAGGGTAAGCTTTGTATTAATTTTCATACAAAATACCTTGACATGAACTGATTGAATGTGCAGGAATTACAACAGAATTTTAATTTTAATTTGTCATGTGTTTATTGAGAATCCTCTAAAACTGAATGGACAAGGTGTGGAATGACTTTTATATTGCTTGAATTTTGTTTTAACATGCTGCACTGATATTAACTAATCTTATTAGAAAAGTTTGTGGGTAACTTCACTGTAAACCCTCAGGAGACTTCACTCCTCCACTAGGGATCACCTAGGGGTTTAAAAGGCTTGATGCATATGCTAAATGCATCTGTGTTTCCTACAAAAGTGGCATATTTTATTTTCAATAATTGTTTTTATTTTTTTCTTTGCTCATGGACTAGCAAAGCTTAAGTTTGGGTGTATGTTAAGTAGTGAAAAATACTATTTTTCACCTCCTAACCTAACCTTTGGTGGACCCTTGAGTTGACTAATAATGTGTTGTAAGTGTATTTTATAGATAAGCAATGAATTGCAAGCTTTGTGCAGATATTCACTTCAAAAAGGCAAAGAAGCAATTTTCTGCGCAACATGTGACCTTACAGCCGAAAGGCCAGCCAATCAAGTAGTCCACAAGAGCCTTAGAGATTAATGAGAAGGTCATGAACCCAACAGGAAATGCCGGGGACCAAGTCCAACTATAAGGAATAAAGATTGAACCTACTAAGAGGCTACTGAGTGTTGAACAAATGAAGACTAGCCCACTTGAGAGGTGTGCCAGTTGTGGAAGCACTAAAAATAAGTTGTCAAGAGGTTGAATGAAGCTATCGAGAGCTCCTCAGCACTTATCGAAAAGTTATGAAGGCTAATTAAAACATGTCGAGAGGTTCTGAGGACAAACTATAAAGTGATCGAGAGGTTCCATAGCTGTCGAGAGGTTGTGATACACAGGAGCTAAGATGTCGAGATGTTCTAAAAGTGAATTTGTAAAGAGATCGAGAGGATGATAGATCCTGTCGAGAGGTTGGTAGTGCAGCAAAAAGATCCTGTCAACACCTTACCTGAAGGTGCAGGAGAAGTCGAGAGGTTCAAAGTACATCTTGAGAGGTTCAGCTGAACCTGTCGAGCAGTTCAAGGCAACCTGTCGATAACTCACCTGAAGCTAAATGACGCTCATCCTCATGAGGTTGAGGCAACCTGTCGAAAGCTCAAACAGGAATTTCACAAAGATGTCGACGGGATTTTCTATAACCTGTCGAGAGGATGAATGCGAAACTGGATAGAGGGTGAGAATACTCTCCAATACTATTGACTAGTCAAGCTAAACATACCGAGAGCTACTCTAATCCTATCGACGAGTGCCACTCATCCTGGCGAGAAGACTATAAACCTCTCGAGAAGTCTGCAAAGCTGTCGACAGCCACTGCAACCTGTTAATGTGAACACAATGCAAGTTCAGAACCTATTGAGAGGATCCTTGAACCTCTCGACACTCGAACTAGTAACTTCTCAGTTTTCTTTCTTCAGCAACTGCCAATGCCAAAATTTTATGCACGAGTTCCAAAGCACGTCAGCAACCACTGGGGGTATTTTTAGCATTCAATTGTGCATGATTGGAAACCCTAACTGGCTCACATATATTTGTCAATTGTGGACCAATGGGAGAAGAGCTTCAAAAAGAGAAATCAGCCACATTAGTAGCCCAGAATAACATAATTATTCTCTTGGGCTCTGCTTGGCTGAAACGAATCTAAGACAGAGGGTGAAGGTATAAATAAAAGAGAGATTTTATAAAAGAACCATCAAAAATTTGAGAGAGCCAGAGCTTAGTTCGAGATCCATTTTTCCCTCCAAATTCTCTCTTTCTTCCTTCTTCTCCCATTATCTCTTTAGCTAATCATGAGTGGCTAAACTCTTTTCAGTAGTTAGGGTGAGGTCATGAGCTGTAAATTGAGAGATTCAGAGGCTTGTAAGAGATTGCATATTGCACAGATTGCAGATCCGGGCACAATAGTATTGTATGTTTACAATATAATTATGATTTTTAAAGGTGATTCTACTCTACATTTCACTTCTTCATATTTGATTTCCCTGAATTGGATACTCCTTGGGATGCCAGCTAGAAATGAGGAGCTGGTAGCCTGGCATTTGCAGCATCTGTAATGGTTTACCTGTTCCAATCAAGACCAATAGGGGAGTAATCTCTGGGATGAATTTTGTCCAGTAGAAGGGCAAATCATAACCTTAAGACTGTATTTAGTAGAAGGATAGATCTTAACCTCAGGATTACTTTGATCCATTGGTGGAGATTGGATTCTTATACCTCACCTCTGTCTTGAGAACCCGGGTAGCTTGGAGACAGAATAGAGGATTGTTGCAAATTAAAGGAATTAAAAGTAATGTAGAGGACTGATTTGCATTTATCTTTACTATAGTTTGTAGTAAAGTGACAAAACCCTAAAACTTCTCCATCTTTTGAATATTCATCTTTACTTTGTTTTCCCTCATCTCTGTGTTTGATTAGATCTAGATCACTTGCATTTATCATTTATAGTTTATAGTAAAGTGACAAAACCCTAAAACTTCTCCTCTTTCCTATTTTAGTTTAGCTTAAATTAGGATAGATCTACCATAGATCTAGAGATTTACTATAGTTGAACCACATTTCCCTGTAGACATACCCTTACTTACCTTTTAAAGCTTCCAGCAATAGCCCTGGTTCTTGTAGGTCTGGCTACCTACCTTAGTTCAACATTGCTATAGTATGTGCAGTTAATGTGCTATTTTTATCCATTTAATAATTGTAAGGTAGGTTGTACAACATTGCTTAATATGATTGTGCGCCTATTTTCGGGCGTGCGATCGCAGGTTTGAAGGGCTGTTTATGCATGTCTGAGTATGCGTGTGATTGGATTATGTGCCCTAATCATTGCGCGTGATTGAGGCATCACCAGGTCACTATGCGGGTGACCTTTCGTATCGCGAGGTGTGAGGTGGTCGTTTGATGGGATTGCGTAGTTCACAATGAGCGCATGATCGGAGCATCACCGGGTTAGTGTACGGGTGACCTTTCATATTATGTGGCATGAGTATGTCGGTTAATAAGTTTGGACAGTATATAGTCAGCGCGTGATCGGAGTGTTGCGCCGTCAGCGCGGGCGATGGTTTCATTGCGCGTTCAGGTCAGAGCACGTGTTTTGGATTGAGCGCAGTGTGCGTTGTGCGTGATCGAGTTAAGCGCATGTCTCTAGGCGCATGATTAAGTCTGTACTCTATCTAAACGAGAGAGACTTCATTGCTCTTTATTCCATGATTTAGTCTCGATTTTTACTTTTTCTGGATCTCTTGTAATCTAAAATTCGTGTTTTAGTGATATCGGATTATCTAACAGTCTGATTGGGATGTCGTTTCTTCCTAAATTTGTAATTTCGCGTGATCTTTGCCCTGAGGTTATGCTCGGGGATGACATTATTCTGGGAATGGGGAATATTGGGAAAGAGGATGCTAGTCTTCGCATCGATCCCTTTTAGGGAGCAGTGAAGGCAGCATAGAGGAGGTGGCGGCGGAGGAGGTGAAGATGGCGAAAGAGAAGGTGTTATGAGTGGAGGGATGTATTCCAAACCAATCCTCCACCTCTCTGATTGGGCGCTCTGGTCCTCGCTTTGTGTTGATTTCGGGTTTCCAATTTTTTATTTTGGGTTGTAAGTTAGGTTCTAGGATCTTGTTTTGGGTTATAAGTTCAGGAGGTATGCCTCCAGTGATACTTATAAATTTTCTTTTAAGTTATAAATAAAGAGGTATTTTTGTTTATTGTGTTTATTTATTTGTTTAGACTTATTAATGGATTAATTAGACCTATGTGATTTGTTTGAATTTATTTAGGATTTGACTTAGCTTAGAGTTTTGGGATTCACTCTAGGTTTATTCAGGGTTTGTCCTGAGATTAATTTATTTTATTGAGTTTTGTTTAGAAGGGTGTACTTGACCTTATTGGGTTTGTTGGGGGCATTTTTTTTATTAGGTCCTAAAAAAGTCAGGGTTTTACTTTAGAAAGTTTTTTTTGGTAGGGAATTTTTTGTTTTGTTTAAAGTTTAAGGTGTCTTGTTTTGATCTTAGGTTTGGTTTGAGATGATACTCATTAGAAATGTGTGAATTTAGGGCTTAATCTAAAGTTTTTAGATGGGTGTGTTTTGTAATTATTTTATCTAATAAGTGATTATGATTTCATTTCACTTGTGGTAATTTCTATCTAGTAAATTTTGGTTTGGTTTATTTGGTAGCTTATTTGACTTGTTTTGAGTATGACACACATTTAATATTGGTTCGATTTGGT
Organism: Chloranthus sessilifolius; assembly: GCA_021018995.1. Taxonomy (NCBI): domain Eukaryota; kingdom Viridiplantae; phylum Streptophyta; class Magnoliopsida; order Chloranthales; family Chloranthaceae; genus Chloranthus; species Chloranthus sessilifolius. The sequence continues at coordinate 72,226,709 of CM037597.1, read as the reverse complement.
TCCTTTATTCCGAATCTGGGGTATGTTGGGAGCATTTTTAGTTTAGTTTAGTTTAGTCAAAAATCAAGTGCGTAAGTGATGGGGGGCATTTTTTTTTGTCATTTTATCTTTTTTTTTGGGTTAGTTAGGTCTTAGTTGAGGTGTATAAATGATGTTGGGGGGCATTTTTTTTTTAGTTTAGTTTAGGGTGTATATTTTCTAAGTCAGGAGCGTTTTTGGATTGGTCTTAACATGGGCATAGTTTGGGTTGGTAATTAGAGTAAAAAATTTCCTAATTTTGACCTGAGCTCGCTGTTCTAGGCACATATTTTGTGTTTCTGGGAAATTGCGCGCTTCACTCCTAGCGCATAAACAAATTGCACGCCTAAATGGGAGTGCGCGTTTCAAAGAGTTGGAAGGTCATTAAACGCCAGTGTCTGGTCGTTTAACTGAGTTAAACGCACAATATGAGGCACAGGATTAGGGTGGTGACCGGTCACGTACGGGTGACCTTTGGAATTTACGCGCCGCTGTGTGGGCGCACAAGGTGATTACACGTCTGGTATGCTGCGCGCAACCAAATGGTTGGGTTAGTTTGAGCGAGCGATGGTTCGTTTATGAGCTCGAGGGTGGGCGTTTGACCCGAATTAAGCGCGTGGACCGTGGTGCGTGATTCAGTCGAGTGCGTCGACTGACGTGTGTGATTTGGATATGTTCTATATATAGTTCAAAAACTTTCATTTTCATGCTATCCGTTTTATTCTCGAGTTTCCCTGTTTCCTCACGCTCTAGTTTTCATGTTTTTGTCATATATCATGATCCGGTCGTCCATTTCAGGCCCCATTTCTTTCATTCTCTTCAAAATTTTAAGCTCTTTCTTCTAGGATGGAGGGTGAGGGTGGTGGTAGACATGATCTTATTGTTTCTGAGTTGTAGAGGATCATGATGGGGGAGATAGGTGAGACGTCTGAGGCTCGGACCAATGCTGTTGTCGAGGAAGTGGATGTCAGGGTGGTGGCTAGAGAGGAGGTATTGGAGGTTGGCCAGATGGAGGTCAGGGAGGAGGTACTTGAGATTGAGTAGGGTGTAGCTGAGGATGAGGGTGAGAGGGTTGAGGGTGAGAGAGCTGAGGCTGAGGCTGAGGAGCATCAGGACGGGGCTAAAGAGCATCGGGGTGAGGAGCGTCAGGCTTGCAGACACTTCCCGCTGGAGGATTTCTTCGCTCGAGGCCCGATAGGTACCCGTGAGCAAGAGTTCCTTCAATTTTCTAGGGCATTTAGGTTATGACATAGACTTATTAGGATCTGAAAACCCTTTTAATTTATGTCGAACCTGCATTGATTATTGATTGTGTGCTCACTCATGCATCATGACTGCATCTAGAGATAGGTCACATTTCTATTTTGCTGTTCTTAGCATGTTTTACGTGTTTGTTATGAATTTTTATTGTGTGTTTTAATATGCCTTATTTGCTTTTAGCTTTAGGTCTTTCTTCATAGGTATGTGTGTTACTCTTATTTTATTTTTCTTGTGTTTCATTCGATAGGAGCCTCTGCAGCTGGCTATCAGCTTGGTATGGACTGAATCTCACACTTGGTATCGTGCCTTACCAGATTTTTAGCGGGTGCGGTTGGTGTCTTTCAATTTCGAGCTGATCCTGGAGCTGAGCCCTTTCAGGTCGATCGTGGTCTAATTGCGGCGATCTTAGAGAGGTGGAGCAAGGAGCATCAGGCACTTCTCTTTCCTGTTGGTATGTTATTGTCGACTCTAGAGGACAGGGTTCGCATTATTGGTCTTCGTTTTGAGGGTGAGCCGATCACTGGGCAGATGGCAGGAGCATATTTGGAGGTGTGTGAGGAGATTTTGCGTGTACCGTATAGCTCGAGTGGATCGGGGCCAGGTTAGATCGAGTCACTTGGTTCTTTAATATGTTCACGAATGGCTTCGTCCCTCCGAGGTGTCATTCGAAGGTGAGGGCATCTTACAAGGCGTGTTGTGTGGTGGTGGCAGGTCGGGAGCCCGTAGTTGAGCCGGGGTTGGCTAAGGATAGGGTACTTCGAGCGTTCTTAATGCACTTCCTTGGTGCAGTACTCTTTTCTTCTTCGACTTGGGGATGCATCACTGGGTTGTTTTTGCTGATTCTTAGAGACTTGGATAGGGTCCCTACCTACGTTTTCGGTACGACCACATTGGCGCATCTCTATGTGCCGCTTTATCATTGCGGATGGGGCGTCGCGACAATTGGAGGTTTCATTTCCTTCCGCCAGGTGAGTTTTAGTTAATCAGTGTCATGGTGTCTTCAATTTTTTTCATTCTTCTAGTCGTAGTAGGTATTCAACATTTCTTTTATGTTGGTTTTTTTTTTTTAGCATACGATCATTATGCTTTTCTTCATCCAGGGGTTCCGTTGGAGGCGAGGTTCACATTTTTGCGGATGCACGTGTGGAGGGCAGGGTTGAGGGGTTGTCACTGGTCTTCTGATCTTCAGATTGCATGAGGTCTTTTTGAGAACATGCATGTGGAGCAGGTATATATCATCGTGTTCTCATTTTGTGTCATTTTGTTTTGGGCTCTTAGGATCTAAGGTTTTATTGATGGGTTGGCTTGCTTGTTTGGATGTAGGTGATCTAGAGGCCCTACGAGGATGGGGAGGATGCTGCTATGCCGGTGATTCTGTCTGGTCAACCCTTCTTTGACGTGGACATATGGGTCCATTGTTTTCAGAAGGTGGAGAGGATCCACCTATCTTGAGTGGTGCGACAGCTGGGGCTCGCTCAGGGAGTCCCACCAGAGATTTGCCACAGAGTGGCAAAGAGGATGGCCGGCCCCCCTAGCCAAAACTTTATGGAGAGGATGATGCCTCAGATGGCTGATTTTAGAGTTGAGGGGACAAGGGTTACAGGAGCGCATGACGAGGCAGATGTCCAAGAGTATGTGAGGTGGTTTGGTGCATTGGGTGGTGGGTGCCTCATCACACATCCCTTCCATGGGAGTGGTTCTTTTACTGTAGGCGGGCAGGAGTCGGCGTCGGCATTGAGAGAGAGATTGTTTGCATTGGAGCAGGGCCATCTCACTACCAGTGTACGGGGCGCATTAGATGCCCTTCATCGAGCGATGGAGCAGATGGGGTTTGCTCCTCAACCTGATGAGTATATGTTGCGCTACCTAGCCACCTTAGTTTCCCAGGCTAGGGGAACGGAGGATGAGTTGGGGGCTCAGCTAGCAGAGACTCGACGGCTCCTGCTGAGTTGGTTCATTGGTTTAATTATCTATGTATTACACTGACTTAGTCTTCAAGTCATTTGATATAGTTGTTATTTCTCATTTTATTTTGGTCAATCTGAGAGGGAGGCCGAGGTTGCTAGTCATATGGCGATGGTCGAGTTGTTACGCGGTCAGCAGCAAGCCGGCCGAGAGGTGAGGCCAGCCTACGATATGAGATTGATTGATTGGTAAGAGTGTCTTTCTTAGATTTATTAGTTGTTGGTAGTTTATGATTCTTATTGATTTTGGTGCATTTATCAATGTTTGCAGAGGGCAGAGCTTGCTGTTGGAGATCCCGCTCTGGCATTTGATCCATCTTCAGTTGCTTCCTCTAGTCGGGAGGATTCAATGATGGTTCAGCTTCAAGCTGAGCTAGAGCACTGGGTAAGTTTCCTCATTCTTTTGACTCGTTATAATTATAGCGGTTCGTTGGGTGTTATTGTTTCACTTTTCTTAATAGTTTACTAATATTGTGTTGGTCTTTTAGCGTCGAATTGTCAAGGACTTCCAGATGAGGGAGGCGACTGCTGCCTCTCTACGCCCTGAGAGTCGGGTATAGTTTTAGGTTTGGCGTAATTCAGTTTAGATTATCTCATTTATTTTGTTTTGACATGTCTTGTGTTGTTTGTTTGGTTTTATGGGCAGGCTGTTCCGAACTCTGCTCCCGAGGCTCCCCCTCAGGGATCTGCTCCTATCCCTTCCCAGGTATGTTTTAATTATTGTGTTTATGGTTTATTCATCATCGTAATATTTTTTTATATATCTATTTGTATTTGTTGTAGCCGCCTACATTTGTTGTTCCTTCCGTGCCGCCTATTGATCTGGTGACCTCTACGATGGTTGAGCATCTTCTAGGGGAGAGGGTGGATCTGATATGATTCTTTCCTTTTCAAAGTTTCTAGGTTCATATATATATGTATTGGTTTTCTTTGACTTGGTGTGGTAACGTAGGTGCATGAGTTTGAGGAGGCGCGTTAGGAGGCGATGCGAGCGCGCCACTCATGAGGCAAGACGGATCCTTGGAGACGCTCCGAGTTGCGATGACTTGTTCGTTGAGATGATGGTCATGCAGAAGACTCAGATTGAGGCATTAGAGGTGGTGCACCGGACGATGTGGGCAGAGATGTAGGTGTTTGGTGATCGACGATGGATCGAGTCAAAGTCATGGAGGTTCCTTGGCGGTCATCACACGTCATGTGATCATGTCAGGGGTGATGCTCGTGAGGATGTTGTCATTCATGAGATTCTTGCAAGGTATCCTCCTCGTTCTCGATCAAGGAGGTCTGTTAGTCAGACGAATGAGGGGGATTCTTTAGTGGGGTCACGCCGTCTAGAGGTTTCACAGACTTTGGGTGTTGGGATTGTATTTTTAGACGACCAATCTACGGACCTCCAAGCTGATAATACTGGAGACAGCAATGATTGGTCATCCCAGCGACAGCGTAGGGAGTACGGGTGTGTGTGTGTATTTTTTGTCCATCGCGTGTGCATTATATATACAGGGGCGATGCCCCTGGTGACAAGAGTAAAAAAAGAAAATTATATATATATATATATATATATATATGGAGATTTTTGGTTTAGATGTACCTAATTGGCTCCTTTTCTTTTGATTACCTCTTGCATTTATCTTTCGCTTTTTAGTTTCTTTAACGTCGTCAACCATCATTGGGACTTGGATGCTTCCTGAGCTGGCCTGGTGATGGTAGAAACTTGCTTGGTATCTGCTAATATAAAGGTAATGCTATCATTAATTTTTGTTCTCCCCCTTGGTAGTTGTCAAGGGGGGTAAGTGTCTCAGACCGGGGTCTGGTTGTAAAAGATGGATATGTGGTTTCTCTTTTTCTCTCTTTCTATTTTCTTTTTTTTTTTCCTTTTTTTTTAAACAGAAATAATGCAACAGGGGAAACAAATAGCTAAGATAGAAATAATAAAAATAATAAATAATAAAAAAATGCCCCAGTGTAGGAGCGTGGTAGGATTGGCAGGATAGTATCTTTGGTAGCATTCTTCGAATGGTAACTTTGTTATTCCTCATCTTCCTTGGTGGACGAGCCGGTGCTTCTAAGGTGATTCTCGTTTTGACAAAAAAAATGTCCCAGTGTCTAGATGCAATGGAGCTTCTATAGGTTTTAGATGAGCACTTTGGGTCTATGAGCAGTCATGGGTATTTGAGTTAGTTTTGAAGAAAAGTTTATTAGTACTGTCATCGAATTGGGGGAGGTCTCTATTTATTAGGTCAGTTGTATATGGGGGTCTATCGTAGGGTGGTGGTCATCCTATCCCGTGGTTATTAGGGAGAAGTACAGTAGGTATAATAGGTGCTTGCATCAGTCATCATTCATCGATTTCGGTATCATTGGAAGGAGTATCCTATAAGGCTTCCAATTTATCATCCGAAAATATAAAAATAGAAGAAGGGTTTAAGACTCAATGATGTGGAGAATACTTCGTATCTAATGCTTTCCAAAAGGAATGAGTAACAATCTTGTGCAACCGTGGGATTTTTTTGACGATTCCGTCGCGACGATGCACTCACTAAATAAAATATTTAGAGTTGCCACGTAGAGGTTTTGGTGTCCCAGGATACCTAGTTCATTTTTATGAGCATCGAAGTGCTAAATATATGACTCTGAATCCGGTCCACACCAAAGGCTCTTGGGTAGGGGCTTCGGTTATCGATCGGGAAGGTGTTAGGCACCCAATCAACAGGCTAAATGCGGTCTCTACTTAAGGCGAGGTCTATGTGGGGCTGGTTTATATAGTATATATATATAGATATATATATATATAAAATGAAGTAAAATGACCGGCACTTTCTCTTGCCCAAAGGCACACCGATCCTATTGAGCCCTTCCTGCTTGCTAAAATTTAGGCAACGTAATGGCTCAATTCTAGGATAGAGGAAAAGAAAAAAAGGTAGAGGAATAGAGGGGAGAGCCGGAGCTCTTGGGCCCATGTAGCACCGATGGAGAGCCTTTCATTGGCTTACTTCGGTGAGCTTTTTGAAGGCTTGTATGGTATGGAATGGGGTTCTAACTCCTAAGGATTGAAGCTAAGAGGTAGAGAAGGAAAGCTAGGGGGTAACACACACCTAACCTAGAGGTTTTTAGTGAAATACTAAGGTCTAAAGGGGCTTTTTCAATTCTGAAATTTATATGGGAATGGTGCACGAAAGGGAGAAAGATCTTCTCACTTAAGTTCTTTCTCTCTTAAGTAAAAATTCTCAACCCTTATGCAAGAGGGGTGACTCTCTATTTATAGAGGAAGGGAGGATTAGTGAGGGGTTAAAATCCTAATTGAATGAGCAATTAGGTAATGGGTAATCTAAGGTTTTTGTGATTTTCTAGAGTTTGGAGAAGAGGAATTTGGGTTTAATGGTAGATGATAGGGTGGTGACTTGAATGACAAAAGGGTGATAACTTAAGCTAATATGGTCACTAGGGTCCTAAAGAAACACACCCTAGACTTTGGGATGGTTCACAAGTCAAACCCTCAATGTCATTGTTGACCATTTTTTGAAGGAAAACCAGGTCCAAACTGTTGGAAGTTGAAGACCCGCAAGGACCCGTCCCGATTTGCAATTTCCTACACAAATCTGTAGTTTTCAAATTGCCATAACTTTTTATGTACAACTCCAAATTAGGTGATTCGTGGCTCGTTAGAAAGCTGGGAAAGTCTAATTTCTAATGGTATAGGCCTTAGGTTGGGAAACTATATATGCTAATCTTGGCACTCCTCTTTTCATCAGTTATTTTGGTTAGTTCGAAATTGGCTCTATGGGTCCAATTTTGCAATTTCTCGCACAAATTTGCGATCTTCATTCTGCCATATCTTTTGATGTACATCTCCAAATTAGGCGATTCTTAGTTCGCTGAAAATATTGGAAGCTCTGCTTTCCAATAGTATATGCCTTAGGTTGGGCAACTATCCACAAAAAACTTTAGCACTCTTCTTTCTAACCGCTATTCAGGGGGGTTCGAATCGTGCCAGGGAAGGGTTCTAATAGGTCTGGGAAGGCTATGGTTGATTCCTAAGGGTTCGGGATTGACTTTTAAAGGTTTAGGATAAGTTCTGAGGGATCTACGTTGATTCCTAGGGGTTTGGGGTGATTCCTAAGGCTTTCATACATTCCATCAAAAGCTCGAAAATGTGCCTCTCGAAATGTGTTTCGATCAGGCCTTGGGCCAAATTTGGGTGTCTACAAATGCCCCTCTTTGGTATCCGATCACTAATGATCATATACCAAAGAAAAGAGACATCCGAAGAGACCCAAGGCAATACTAACGGGTCTGCTGCATTCAGAGCGAACTTCAAACATCAGGTGAGTAACACGGTGAGAAAATGAAAGCCCTGGGGTAATCGGTTCCCAAGCGCTTAGCGATATTACTGGGCATAACCGAGGTGGAATGAGTTGCGAAAGCCTAATAGCTGGGAAAAACATTCGCCTCTCAAGTCGCGAAAGCTCGTTAATTGGGAAAAATGTCCGCTTCTCAAGATGATTTAAAGGTGATTGATGTTTAAAATTCATTCTGAATGCAACACCCTCGTGAGTAAGAGGGCTGATCGACCCACATTCAAAGATAGGTGCGAAGCAAACATACGCAAGGCTCCACAGTTTGCGTCCAATCCTATGAGGCATTTGATGGCCCCATCGGACTATTCGTGGGTGCCCCTGCTGAAAGTAGGGTTCGAGGTCTTTGGGCGAACCCATCGACCCCGAAGTTTATTTAGCATGACCACTCGACCGAAGTGAATAGATGTCACAATATTTTTTGGGGGTACGTGCCATTTTTTAAAAATGTGCCCTGGATCAACATAAGCTAGAGCATCTAGCTTCAACTATATTGAATAGATCCAACCAAACATTGGGTGTCTCCCAAAAAGGGGCATCCAATCCTGGCTTCCGCCGACAATGATCATAAATATCAATTAACTATGCATAATCATGCACCCATCAGGGGTAATAAGCAACAACAAAAGGTGATGGAAGCCCCGACCCGGACTCGCCCGGGTATAATTTACGGGGACAAACGACCATCATACAGATACCCAGACGCATGGCGTACACTTTACAGGGATACCACTGCCCATACAGGTTTTAAGCCTGCAGAAAATAAAAAGGGAAATGATCCCTTCTGAATGCATGGTTGCACATAGTTTGATTGACACATAATCTCATTATCAACAGGTTGCTCTCAACCAACGATTGACCTTTTTCAACAGAGAATCTGAAGCTTAAGACACTCACGTTCATATGAATCAGAGACAGAGCGCTTGGCTCAAAAGATTTAGCAGTGGAATCCATTCGATCCAAGCATTGATTATTTAACCGAAATTGACACTATCGCTCCGACTTTGAAGTAGGATCCATGGGTCCAAGGCAAACCTTTGAACTAGGATATTAATTTTGCACAACTATGTTGTCGATAAAATATTGACATTTTAACGCATTAAAAACACACGAGTGCGTAGCTCTGTGGGGAAACACAAATTTATTCTTTTTCTCTTTTTTTCTTTTTTTTTTAAAGATTACTTCTGAAAAAAAAAAAAAAAAAAAACAAGCACTATCTGGACCTCGAACCCCAGGAGGCACATTCCCAGACAATGCATATGAAGAGTCTACACCTCCGAAAATATCACATGACGAACTTGAAGTACAAGGCACTCAAGTTCACTTGAAACCAAAATATGGAGCGATAAGGGCAAAGATTTAGCGGTGGAATCAATCCGATCCAGGCATTGACTGTTTGACCTAAATTGACACCGTCGCTCTTATTTTGAAATAGGATCCACGGATCCAAGGCGAACCTTAGACCTAAGACATTAATTTTGCACAGCTGCGTTGCCAGTAAAATATTGACGTTTTATCACATCGAAAATATGCGAGTGCATAGCTATGCGTAGCATGAAAACATAGATTTCATTTTCTTTTCAAAATGATTTTCATCATTTTTTAATTTTATTTTATTTTCTTTTTGTGTTAGACCTGACGTCGGTGGTGAGATGCTTTATCTGATTTATCTATCACTGAGAAGTTGCCCGCTTCGAGGCTTTGGACCGTGTGATGTTCCTGCACATTCTAGAGAAAACATCAGTCCCTTTTTTGTTTATACATATAAAGAAAATACATCCTAAACAACAGAAGACAAAGTAGATTTCTACCTACACTTTTTCATTTTCAAGATATTTTTTGAATTTTTATTTTTTGGAGATTTTTTGTTATTTTTCTTCATTTTTGAGATTGAAATATGATGCTGGAAATATGTACATGAAAATGAGTAGAAATATACACATTTTTTGGTGTTTGGATTTTTCTTGATTTTTTTGTTTTTGGCTTTTTTTCTCTTTTTTTTTTTGTTTTGGATGCCTTGATAGTGAGACGGAGTAACGGGTCCCATTTTGAGCATAGTCGAACACTTTCATGCAGTCAGACCTGAGTGAGTTTCCAGATTTTACCAAGGCCGGAACGTTGATCCCTTTGGGTTGAGTTAAACCTTTCTCCTTACCTCGGGTCATACATTTGGCAGTGCGGGTTTCCCAAAGACAATTCTGGTCGGGACCTGATTCGAACTAGCATGAGCGGCCCAGTCGGACAAGACGGTACAAGAAGAGTAACAAAAGGGTTCCTCAAACATCAATCTTCTCAATCAATCCAAACCCTTCTTTTCTTTTCCTTTTTCTTTTCTTTCTCCTTCTCTTTTTTTTTTCTTTTCATTTATGTCCTTTTTTACCCGTGGCGCCCTTTCAGGTTTTCACCACGTCCATGGGTTTAGCTCTCTTACCCTAAGCGCCCCTTTGGCTTTTCACTTGGTCCGCACAAACTCGCTATTTTTACCCGTAGCGCCCTTTCAGGTTTTCACCACGTCCATCTTGCTTTGAGCTTGTATTTTTATTTTATTATTTTAATTATTTTTTTCATTTCCTTTTTTCAACAGCCACGACATAGACGTGGATTCCATCATAGCCGACTAGGTGGGGTTCAGGTGTCGTCTCACAACTCGGCTCATACTTGACTTAACAAATATTATGACTGCTTGTGAACCTAAAAAGAGGGCTTTCTTCAGGGTGTAGCTTGGCCATGGGTCAGGTTAGGATTTGAAGGTATGCTGGGCTAAAAAGTATTTCTTTGATACGGCATCAGTTTTCTCAACATACTTTCTTCCTTGGGAATCTTGCTGTACATGCCTCATGATTCTTTTATACACATTTTTTGTTATTCTTTTTGCCCCATTTCAGGCAATCTCTCTTTAAGGTTTTGCTTTTTGGATTTTTTTAGATTTGATAATAACTTTACACACATGCATCTTTTCTCTCTCCCATTTTTTTTTTGGTATATGTACACGTATATTTTTTTTGAGGATGGGGTTTATTAAAAGAAAGGCCCAGGCTCAAATGGGGTAGCAAAGGATATCATCATTTTTAGGGATGCTTTTGGGCTACTATGCTTAGAATGATGGCCTCTTTTAGGTGGTTCTTAAGCAATCACGTATATGTTTCATCAATACTTACCTTATAGCGATAGACTAAGAGTAGAACCGTCGGACGTATCCAGCGTTGATGGGCTTAGGAAGATGATCTCCGTCCATGGTGGCGAGGCGGATGGCATATCCCGGCAGCACCTCTCAAATGACGTATGGTCCTTCCCAGTTTGGCTTGAATTTTTCCCTTGGATCGGCGTGGAGGGATGGGAAGATCTTCTTTAGCATAGTGTCTCCTACCTTTAGATCTCGACCGCGGACATGTTTATTATAAGCGCGTGCAATTCGCCCCTGGTAAACTTGAGTGTGACACAAGGCTAGGAGTCTCTTCTTGCCCAATAAGTTCAGCTAGTCAAAGTGAGATCTCTCTCTTTCTGCTTTGGGTAAGCCTGATTCTATGAGGATTCAGAGCGAGGGTACTTCAACCTCTACTAGGAGGACGGCCTCGGTTCCATACACTAGGGAGAATGGTGTTGCCCCTGTAGAGGTAGGGATCGACGTTCGGTAGGCCCACAAAGAAAATGACTGTATTTCGCTCCAATCTCGATAAGTTATGACCATTTTCTTAAGGATGCGGATGACTGTCTTGTTCACGGCTTCCACGGCTCCATTAATTTGAGGCTGATAAGGGAATGAGCGATGGTGCTTGATCTTGTATTACTCGCAGAAGTCTCGAATTTGTTTATTGGCAAAGTTTGTATCATTGTCCGTGATGATATCTTTGGGTACTCCAAATCGGCACACAGTATTGTTCTTGAGAAACTTCTCAACGTGATTGGCCGTGATGTTGGCATATGACGCCGCTTCTACTCACTTGGTGAAGTATTCAATGGCGACGAGGATGAACCGACGTCCGTTTGATGCTTTTGGATTAATCATTCCGACAACGTCAAGGCCCCAGGAAGCAAATGGCCAAGGAGTGGTCATGCAGTGAAGATCAATGGTAGGAGCATGTATCAGACTGGAGTGTTCTTGACACTTGTAGCATTTTTGAACTTGTTTATAGCAATTTGATCCATAGTGATCCAGAAGTATCCTTGCCGCAGAATTTTCTTGGCGAGCATGTGATCGCTAACGTGGGCTCCGCATACTCCCTCATGGATTTCTTTCATAATATTGACTGTTTCACTTTCAGTGAGGCACCTAAGTAAGATGTTATTATATGATCGCTTGTAAAGGCATTCCCCGCAAATGACGTAACCTGCCGCTAAACGTTGAATGGTTCGTCGGTCTGTCTTGGATGTACACTCTGGGAAAGTTAGGGTCTCAAGGAAATTCTTGATATCTGAGAACCAAGGTGGCTCATCATCAGGCTTTGTAGGTTCCTCAATCTGGAGGTAGAAGGCTGGCTCATTCCTCTACTCAATCCTGATCAGCTTCATTTCAACACCATAGGGGATTTCAATCATTGACGCCAAAGTTGCTAATGCATTAGCAAAGTGATTCCTTATCCGGGGGACGTATGAGAAAGTCACATCTTGGAAGCAAGCTATCAGATCCTCGAGGTGTTCATGATAGGGGATCAGTTTCTCGTCTTTCATCTTCCCATCACCATTCGTCTGGCATATGATTAACTGTAAATCGCCAAATACTCAAAGGTGAGTTATATTCAGATTGAGAGCCGCTTGTAGACTAGCGGCGCAAGCTTCGTACTCAGCCATGTTTTTAGTGCAAGGGAAGTTGAGCTTGATAGAGACCGGTACATGGGATCCTTTGGGTGAAATCAGGATGGCGCCAACTCCTTGGCCCTAGACATTTGCTGCCCCATCAAAATGCATTACCCATGATTCTTCTGCTTCTTCTGTATCGTCTTCTGTCATGAACAAGATGTCCTCATCGGGGAACTCAGTTCTCAAAGGCTCATAATCAGGTAAAGGATTGTCGGCAAGATGATCAGCAAGCGCATGTCCCTTCATCAACTTTTGAGTGACGTACGTGATGTCGAATTCAGATTATAAAAGTTGCCATCGTGCGGTTCATCCAATGAGAGCTGGCTTTTCAAAAAGGTATTTTAATTGATTCATTCGGGCTAAAAGCTGAACAACTTGAGATAGCAAGTAGTGGCAGAGCCTTTGAGTAGCCCATACAAGAGCCAGACATGCTTTCTCCTGATGAGAGTAGCGCGCTTTATAATCAGTAAGCTTCTTGCCCAGATAGTAAATGGCCAGCTCTCTTCTTCCCGTTTCATCGTGCTGCCCCAAGACACATCCCATCGAAACTTCTGTCTTGGAGAGATACATCAAGAGTGGTCTCCCTAGCTCAGGTGGTACCAAAATAGGTGGATTAAGGAGGTAGCTTTTAATTTTTTTTAACGCTGCTTGACAATCGTCGTTCCATTCAATGGGTGAATTCTTCCTTAGTAACTTGACAATCAGCGTGCAAATTGGAGTTAGCTGTGCAATGAACTGACTAATATACTATATTTTGCCCAAAAACCCTCTAACCTCTTTCTCGGTAGACGGTGGTGGCATTTCAGTGATGGCTTTGACTTTGATTAGGTCGACCTCGATCCCCCTCCTGCTGACGATGAATCCCAACAGTTTCCCGAACATAGCTCCGAAAGCACACTTCTGTGGGTTCAGACGTAACCTGTACTTTCTTAACCTCTCGAATAGCTTCTGGAGGTTTACCAAGTGATCGCCTCACTCCGATGATTTGGCTATCATGTCGTCGACATACACTTCAAACTCTTGGTGCATCATGTCATGAAATAGTGCAGTCATAGATCTCTGGTACGTTGCACCGGCACTCTTCAGCCCGAATGGCATGACTCGATAGTAGAAGGTTCCCTAGAGGGTAATGAACACTGTCTTCTCGTGATTAACCTCTGCCATTTTGATCTGATTGTATCCTAAGAATCCATCCATAAAAGAAAGCATCCCGTGCTTAGTTGTGTTATCGACCAAGATGCCGATGTGTGGCAATGGGAAACCGTCCTTTGGGCTTGCTCTATTCAAATTGTGAAAATCGATGCACATGCGGACCTTTCCATCCTTCTTCGATATAGGCAAAATATTAGCTAGCTACTGCGGGTACTTGGATACCATGAGAAACCCCACATCGTATTGCTGGATGACCTCATCTTTGACTTTCAACATCCACTCGGGTCGGAGATGTCTCAGCTTCATCGGGGTAGAGGGGCAACTCATCCTCCACCAAATCAGTATCCAGACCAGGCATGTCCTCGTACGACTGGCAAAAATGTCTTGGTATGACCGAAGGAAGTTGATCATGCTTTTTTTTTCCTCAGGAGACAGTGCCGTTTAGATTTTTGTTATCCTGGGAGCCTCCTCAGTTCCTAGATTGACGTCTTCGGTCTCTTCGACAATGGGGGTAGGGCCATGCTCAAAGTTGGTAAATCGGTCAAAGAGTTCATTAGGGAGCTCCTCGCAGGGGACATCCTCATCCAGACTCGTGATCCCTACCTCTTCTTGTATTTCTACAGGGAAGGGGTCGATTTCACGTGGGACGAGCATTTTGATTAAGGCATCCTTTTGTGGGATATTTTCTGGAATTTTAAATGACAATATTTTTGGGTTTTATATTTTTTTTATGTTTTTGGAATTTTATATTTTTTCCATGTTTTTGGGATTTTGTATTTCTTCCATGTTTTTGAGATTTTTGTTTTCTTCAGAGATGGACCATTTGCAAGGCGGGTTGTTGTATATACAAGGTATTGCCTGCCAAGGGCTTATCTCACTTTTTTATAGGTTATTTTTTTTTGGGAAATGGGTGCTAAATGTTAGGCCACTCCCTGCTTCAAGGGTTTGGGCGAAGATGCCCGATTATGCACTGAGGGCTCCTTTACCGATTGGATGGAGGTCTTGGTGATATGGCTCCATGGGGTCAATTTCCATCATGTTAATCCCCATTTCATCTGAGATGATATCCTCAAATGTTAACACGGCCTTGTGGTGATTCACCACAGGGGGAGTTTGTTCAGGTACGGGCCATCGTTCCTCAAAGAGGGATAACGTGGCCAAATCTATCTCCAAGCTGAGAAGGGTAATATGGGGATTGGTGGGGTGAACTGGTGTTGTAGGCTTGTGTGGGGTTAATCGGGTTTCCCCATTCCGATCAATTTTCACAACCCCAGCACTTATGAATGAGTTCGTGATGTGAGGCCTGGGACGGGGTTTCTCCTCTATGTGGATCTCCTTGGCTTTCGCAGCTGCTGTTGCACGAACCTTCTCCTTGGCCTCTCTTCTTCTTTGGTGGGCTTATAACCTAGCCCGACCCTGACTTTCTGACTGCCCTTAGCTATGACGGGCTCCTTCCTTCCTTGTAATCTGGGCCCAAGACCTCTTCCTTTTTTATAGCCCCACTTTTGGAGCATGGCTACTGCTCTACCATGCCACCTCCGGTTCTTGGAATGATGCCCTCGATGGGCTCCAGCAGTATTGCCGACACCTCGTACTCGAAACTGTGGAGGTCGACGTCCTCAGCGGTGTGTGGTACATCTAGCATATTGGGTTTTTCAATGCTATTGGCGACCTTTTCTTTCTCACTGTGCCCCTCTCCTATGATTGTGATAATTTATACCCAGATGCAAATTTGAGTTTCTAGTGTAATGTGGAAGGTATGGCTCCGACTTCATGTTGCCACGGGTGCCCTAACAGTAGATTAAACGAGAATTTGATGTCCATTATCTGAAATAGTATGGAGAAGGTCATTGTCCCAATTAATAGCTCAAGGTCAACTTCTCCCATTATCTCTCTTCGTGTGTTATCAAAACCTCGGGCACTGGTTCTTGTGGGTCTCAGCATGCACGGATCTACCGCAATCTTGGTGGCGGTTCTTAATGGGCATATATTCAATGCAGACCCATTATCGATTGAAACTAAGGGGATAATCATATTTCTGGACTCAATGGTTATATTCAAAGATTTTGAGTGACTACCTCCTTCCTCAGGTAAATCGGCATCAGAAAATGAAATGGCATTTGGAGCCATCACTTG
Organism: Chloranthus sessilifolius; assembly: GCA_021018995.1. NCBI lineage: Eukaryota > Viridiplantae > Streptophyta > Magnoliopsida > Chloranthales > Chloranthaceae > Chloranthus > Chloranthus sessilifolius. Next base: position 72,211,027 of record CM037597.1, on the reverse strand, counting down.
ACCAATTATCTGCCTGACTTCATCCGAGCTAACTTGAAGCAACACATGCACATTCTTTAACACCCCCATTAACACTTGAAAATGGAGTGGGGACGCCATTAATAGATCCCATACAGTAATATGGGCGGGCATTCTTCTCAGTTGAGTCTCCAGTATATGTTCTCGACTCATTTTTTCGAAGGGGTTCATTGCGCTATCTTTCTTCCCTTCTGGTTGGGCTTGTGCTAGTATCAGTGTTTTTTACTACTTCGAGATCTTCTCGGATCAGGTCACAAAGTCCACTGCCCCTTCTCTATGACTGCCAATGTTAACATCTCTCTGCTCATAACTCAGTGGGACCTGATGAGGATCATACATTAGTCCCGAGATCTGAAATGGTATAGCAGTTGGTATCGGAGGTACTTGCTCTGCAGGCTTAGGAGGTGTAGGCAACACTTGATTTACCTCGATGGTAGCCGGTTGAGGGGCAAAATTAGGCTAAATGGGGGTGGTGAAGCTTGAGGGTGGTGGTACTGGGAGAAAAGGGGCAATAGTAGGCCATTGGTAGCTGATAAGTGCTGGCGGGGGGTTGGAGGTATGATGAGCTATCGGGTAATTAACGGGGGTGGTGGTGTATGGTTGATATGTATTTATATACACATAATTGATGGGTGTTGGTGATGGAAAGTAAGCCCTAAGATCTAAGGGTTCAACTCGTGGTGCAGTCGGGTTGGGGAAATAATTTGACAAATTTAGGGGTTTAATTACCTCGATGTTCCTTTCTTCAATATTTCTTGATAATGGCAGCACATAACTCTCTCGATCACTGATGTAATCGAATGGGTCAAACTCAAACTCCTCTTCATTTTCTATCATTCTGACGGTGGGTCTGGAACCTGCTCCTCTGATAAGATAATAAGATGTGGGGGTAGTGGCACCTGGTGGATATTCGCATGCTAGTTTTCTTGGGTGGGTACAGGGGGAATGATCTTTCCAGCATCAATTAAATCCTGGATCACATGCTTCAATGGGAAGCAGCGGCCAGTTGGATGACCCGGACCCTGATGGAAATTGCAATGAGTATTGGGGTCAAAATTATATGGAATTGGATTGGGAGGAGGTCATGGTTGGAGAACAGTTATTAAACCCTTTTCAATTAATAATGGCAAAAGTACACTCAAGGATTACCCCAAGGGTGTAAAGCTCGATCATAACGGTCTCTCCTCTCTGGGGTCATTTGCATTCCACCTATTCCACATTCCTGCTCCTGTATCCCGATTCGATAGGCGTTATATTATTATTATGGGGCCTGGTGTTGGCAATGTTTTGAACATCGACCCCTGTTCTCTTCTCATTTCTTTATTCTTAAAACCTTCTAACCCCGTTGGTTCCACTTGGTATATTTTTATTCAGGCGGCCTTCCCTGATAGCGCCCTTGCATCGATTAGCATTCCTCACTAGATCAGCTGGTATACCAAAAAGTCTGAGATCATTGGCAAAGTATTCTGTGAAATCATTTTGATCTGCTCATCGTCAGGTATCCTATTTCTGACCTGAGCTGCTAGTGCTCTCCATCGCCCCAAATAGTCACTGAAAGTCTCATTCGAGTTCTGCCTTAGACGGGCTATGTCTGACTTACGTGGCTCAATGTCTATATTGTAGACATATTGTTCTTGGAATAGGTGCGTTATGTCCTTCCATGTCTTCATCATAGATGGTTCTAAAGATGTGAACCACCTCAAAGCCGGACCGATTAAACTCTTTTAAAACACTTTTATCATTAGTCTTTCGTCCCCTCCATACTGGCACATGTCCCCAAAGTAGGACTTCAGGTGTGCTATGGGATTGCCGGTGCCGTTGTATTTGTCGAAGGCTGGCATTTTAAATTTGGGAGGCAAAGGGACCTCAGCGAACAAACACAAATCTGTGAAGTCCGTGACGTGGATTTCAGTACCACCCATTTTCATTAACTGCTTCTGTATTTTGTCCAACTGTTCTTTCAGCTGCTCTGATTCTTTGGACACAGAGCTGCTTTCTCAGCAATTGGTTCGACTTCACTTTGGGCTATTAGGGGGTGGTGGGCAATTAAAGGAGGAGGGTTTAGGCTGGTCAATGCCCCAACATAGGCTCCATTGTTCCTAATCTCATCCTCTTCATATTGTTGGTCGACATATTGTGCAGTGAGGGTGGGATTCTCATGCTGGTGTTGCACGGACTGGATGGGAATGACATGAGTGGGGGTTGGGTGAGTCCATTGGGGATGAAGGAAGGTTTGTTGGATGATGGGATGAGTGAAAGTTAGATTTTGGAGTGGGGCCTGATGAAGCCATTGAGCATGGGGGAAGGCCTGGAACTGGCTTTGGGATGTTGGGATATGGGAGAGTTGGGATTGATGTAAGGCATGGGTTTGAGCTGGGTTTGAGGGTTGTGAATGGGTGAAATTTTGGAGGAATTGTGAAGGGTATGGGTGTGAGGTTCCAAGGTTTTGTTGGGCTTGGTTCTGGGCTATGAAGCCTTCGGAGGGTTAGGCTATGAAGCCTTGGTCCTAATAGGTTTGGGCCATGGGCCATTGATGGGTCTGGGCCATGGGCCCTTGATGGGTCAGGCCCATTGGGCCTTTTAGGATATGGCCCATTAGGCATTGAGGGTTCTGGCCCATTGGGCCTTGATGGGTCTGATCCATGGGCCCTTGAAAGGTTTGGGCCCAAGGCCCTTGATGGGTCTGAGCCATGGGCCCTTGGTGGGTAAGGGTGAATTGGGCCATTGGGCCTTGGGGCATGTGGGTAGTGGGGGTTTGGATGGTGTGTATGATGGGGGGTTGATGGGAGTCATGGGGGAGTGAAGCATGGAGATTGGCTAGGGTATGGGATGGGTTCATGGATATGGAGGGTGGAGGAGAGGAGGCATTTTGGGAAGCCTTCCACATGGAGTAGGCTTGGAACATCTCATCCATCATGGTCATGGAAGGAGGGTCGGATGGAGATGGTGGATTTAAGGGGTGATGGGTTATAGATGGGATGGAGGTGGAGGATAAATTGGGCATGGCCCCAGTAAAATTGGGCATGACCCGAGTAAGTGATGGAATATGGGGTGGATCGGAGGGAAGAAGTGGGGCATTGGAAAAGGAGGATTGGTTGGGTATGTATGGGGATGATGAATGGTAAAGTGTTGGTGATTGGGAAAAATCGGGCATGGCCCCGATAAAAATGGGCATGACCCAGGTATATGGGGAGATGTGTGGGGGGTTGGATAAGGCGAAAGTAGTATATGTGAATGAGGGTGGATCGGGCCAATATGGGGAAGATGGAAGATGGGCCATGGATGTGGATGCGAGAATTTGGGTGGATGAAAAATAAGGCATGATGGATGGGTTTTGAATGGGTGCAGAAGGGAAAATGGGCATGGTTTGGGTAAAAGTTGGGGAATTGGGGGATGGATTTTGGATAACTTGGGAAGTGGTGGATGGAAAAATAGGGGTGCCAAAGGGGCCAGAAATGGCAAAGGGTAATTGGGTGAGGGAGATGTTGGTTAAAATTTCTCCCAAATGGGAATGGGTTGGAGAATGTGACGGGGATGAATCGGGATCGGCATAAGTAGGGTCCACTACCCACGATATCGTTTGTTGGCGGGTTGGGTACGGGTGCCTTGGATAAGGCCCAAAAAATTTCCTCTTTCCCCTATTAGATGATGGAGGGCAAGATGTTGTCGTTATGCCGGCACCACAAAGACTCTAGTTTTTAGGTGTTTTTTTTTTAAATTTTTTTTTGAATTTTTATAAGTAAAAACAAAGGTTCCAAGGCCCTGGAGTTCTTTTCTCGGGTGGCTTTCGTACCTTAATTTAGGACCTGCTGCGACGATTCCAAAGCACTTTGGAGGAATCAAATGAAGACCTTTGATCTATTGATGGCACAAAAATCGATGCGAACAACCCGATCCCTCGAGATGAGTCAAAGAGAAGTCTCCTTCTTTTGACCGACGGGGGCGTATTGGGTGTCGGGAATGGCAGGGCCCAAATAGAGGTACTAAGACACTAATCGGGGGACTCGGGATGTGAAAAAGGCCACAGATCCGAACTGCTACCATTCAAACCTACATAGCAGCAACTTCAGTTCGGAGTTGGTCTTTAAACTGGTTTTTTTGTGGAAGCTGGGCTTCCGGGAACTAACTGATTTTTTGGTGAACCATTCTCTCCTTACCAGACCTAAGGGATGTGAGTCCGGTATAACTCGCTAGCACGCTCCCCAAGGGTTTTAAGCTTTGTAAGAATGGGAACCCACCCGATATACCTCCAGCGCAAGCGCTTTCTCAGATACTATGTGGGCTGAGACTTTTCTGGATCATCAGCACTAGGAGCTACCGCCATACTAAGACCCGAGTAGTTGTATGTGTGCCTAAACCCAACCCTTTGAAAATCAACCCCGTAAAAGTAAATTAATTAAGTTCCCTATCTTGGTTCAATTTAAAAACTTTTCAAAGCTTTTTTTTATGGAAGTTTTCTTAAGTTCAAAGAACGGGGGTGATGATCCCGTGCGAGTCTACGAGCCGGCGTCCACTGTTAGGATACGACAAGAAATCAGGAAAAATGACGGGGCCAGTCAAGCGACTAGGCGGAAAATATAAAGTGCTGAAATTTAAAACCGAATCGTAAAGGTAAGTACGAAAGGTGCCAGTCAAGTGACTAGGCGAAAATTGCTGAAATTTAAAGCCGAAACGTAGGGGTCAGTAAAAAGGTGCTAGTCAAGTGACTAAGCAAAAATTGCTGAAATTTAAAGCCGAAACGTAGGTAAGAAAGAAATGTGCCAGTCAAGTGACTAGGCAAAAATTACTGAAATTTAAAACCGAAACGTAGGGGTAAGTAAAAAGGTGTCAGTGAAGTGACTAGGCAAAAATTGCTGAAATTTAAAGCCGAAACATAGAGGTAAGTAAAAAAGGAGCCAGTCAAGTGACTTGGCAAAAATTGCTGAAATTTAAAGCCGAAACGTAGGGGTAAGTAAAAAGGTGTCAGTCAAGTGACTAGGCAAAAATTGCTGAAATTTAAAGCTAAAAATGTAGGGGTAAGAAAAATGATGTAATCAGAGGGGTGAGTTAAAAAAAAAGTAAAAAATGTACTAAAAAATTGCAATAAAAGGTTAGTAAAAAGAAAAAATAAATGGGCCAAGTTCAAGGGGAAGCTCTACTAGCGACTCACCAGCAGAGTCGCCATCTGTGCAACCGTGGGATTTTTTTGACGATCCTGTCACGACGATGCGCTTGCTATATAAAATATTTAGAGTCGCCACCCAAAGCTTTTGGTGTCCCGGGATACCTAGTTCATTTTTATGAGCACCGAAGTGCTAGAAATATGACTCTGAATCCGGTCCACACCAAAGGCTCTTGGATAGAGGCTTCGGTTATCGATCGGGAAGGTGTTAGGCACCCGATCAACCCACTAAATGCGATCTCTACTTAAGGCCAGGTCTAAGTGGGGTAGGTTTATATAGTATATATATATATCATTATATATATGCATATATATAAGGAAGTAAAATGAACGGCACTTTCCCTTGCCCGAAGGCACACAGATCCTATTGAACCCTTCCCGCTTGCCGAAATTTGGGCAGCGTAACAGCTCAATTCTAGGATAGAGGAAAAGCAAAGAAGGTAGAGGAATAGAGGGGAGAGCCAGAGCTCTTGGGCCCTGGTAGCACCGTTGGGTAGCCTTGCGTTGGCTTGCTTCGGTGAGCTTTTTGAAGGCTTGTATGATATGGAATGGGATTCTAACTCCTAAGGCTTGAAGCTAAGAGGTAGAGAAGGAAAGCTAGGGGGTAACACACACCTAACCTAGAAGTTTTTAGTGAAATACTAAGGTCTAAAGAGGATTTTTCAATTATGGAATTTGTATGGGAATGGTCCACCAAAGGGAGAATGATCTTCTCACTTAAGCTCTTTCTCTCTTAGGTAAAAATTCTCAACCCTTAAGCAAGAGGGGTGGCTCTCTATTTATAGAGGAAGGAAAGATTAGTGTGGGGTTAAAGTCCTAATTGAATTAGCAATTAGGTAATGGGTAATCTAAGGTTTTTGTGCTTTTCTAGAGTTTGGAGAAGAGAGATTTGGGTTTAATGGTAGATGATAGGGTGGTGACTTGAATGGCAAAAGGGTGATAACTTAAGCTAATAGGGTCACTAGGGTCCTAAAGAAACACCCTAGACTTTGGGATGGTTCACAAGTCAAACCCCCAATGTCATTTTTGACCATTTTTTGAAGGAAAATCAGGTCCAAACTGTTGGAAGTTGAAGACCCGCAGGGGCCCGACCCGATTTACAAAATCCTGCACAAATCCGCAATTTTCAAATTGCCATAACTTTTTATGTACAATTCCAAGTTAGGCGATTCTTGGCTCGTTAGAAAGCTGGGAAAGTCTACTTTCCAATGGTATAGGCCTTAGATTGGAAAACTATCTATGCTAAACTTGGCACTCCTCTTTTCATCAGCTATTTTGGTTATTTCGAAATTGGCTCTATGGGTCCGATTTTGCAATTTCTCGCACAAATTTGTGATCTTCATTCTGCCATATCTTTTGATGTACAACTCTAAATTAGGTGATTCTTAGTTCGTTAAAAAGATGGGAAGCTCTGCTTCGCAATGGTATATGTGTTAGGTTTGACAACTATCCACAAAAAACTTTAGCACTCCTCTTTCTAACCGCTGTTCACGGGGGTTCGAATTGTGCCCAGGAAGGGTTCTAATAGGTCTGGGAAGGCTATGGTTGATTCCTAAGGGTTCAGGATTGGTTTTTAAAGGTTCGGGATATGTTTTGAGGGATCTAAGTTAATTCATAGGGTTTGGGGTGATTCGTAAGGGTTCCATACATGCCCTGAAAAGCTCGAAAATGTGCCTCTCTCTAAATGTGTTTTGATCAGGCCTTGGGCCAAATTCGGGTGTCTACAAATCTTTTTCTTAGAAGAATATGGGGTGCCATGATTGAGCCCTTCATCATGTTTTGGTACCATCAAAATCTCACATTTTATGGTTAGCAGGAGTTTATCCTCCTCCCGCCGCCTTACGACGACATCTAGTATTATGGGAACATCAGGGATGCCCTTACAGCTTGCTTATACATTTCTAGTAAAGTTATCAGAGATATCCTCGCGGCCTACTTATGCTTCCCTGAGCTCATTGATTTATTCATTCGTCGTAATGCTCTCACTCGAATTTGTTTTATATATGTATTTTTGAAAGCATCCTGCTAGCGCAAGAATAGTGAGTTTTGATTAAACCTAGCATTTTTTTTTTTTTTGCTCTAACGTTTCCTCCAATGGTGAGAGAAGGGGAAATGAGAATCGGGTGTTACTTATACTTTTGAAAGAGGTTAGGTAGGTCACTAGTCCTTCGATCAATTCGCCTGAATAAGAAAGTGGCCAATAAATTAGAGGTCTTAAGGATATTTTGAGAATTGATGACGTACGACCAATGAATGGGTCGTGAGAACTACGGGGGTGATAAGTATATGGATTTAACCACAGGATGTAATGATCACAGGGCTAAGGGTAGTATTTTCTAAGTTACATGGCATTCCAAGGGCTAGGGAGTTCTTTCCCATCTTGGTTCGCCAGTTTGTATGCATTTCCAGGGTATGCGGTTATTATAACATAAGGGCCTTCCCAATTTGATTTCAGTTTTCCTTTTGGATGGGCGTGCTTGGAAGGCATGATTTTCTTCAAGACTAATTCTCCAATATTAAAGGTTTCATTCAAGTACTTTCTTATCGTAAGCCCTGTCCACTCTCCTTTGATATATCTGAGCGCGATCAACTGCCCTTAGACGTGTTTCATCGAGCTGCTCTAGCTACATGAGTATGGCAATCCTCCTCTCGTTTAAGGATAGCTCATCATCGAGATGAATCCATAAGGATAATACTTATATCTCATATTGTAGGATGACCTCCATTCCCTAGGTAAGGAGGTAGAAAGTTTGGCCAGAGGTCGTACGAATAAAGGTCGTATAGGCCCAAAGTGCTTCTGGTAGTCATTCAGGCCAGTCGGCTCTATTGCTTTTTTCTACTGTGCATTTTAGAATTCAAATTAGCATTTTATTTGTAGTGTCTACTTGTCCATTGCTCTGAGGGTAGAATGGTGATGAGTGGCATAGATCGATGCTGAACTTCTTACATAACTGTTTTATCTTCTCTACGATGAAGTGTGGTCTATTGTCGGTGACAAACATCCTAGGTACTCTAAACCTAGTGATGATATTTTGAATGATAAACCTTAGGAGTGTTGAAGCGGTGACTCTGATATAGGATTTAGCCTTTGTCGATTTGGTGTAGTATTCAGTTGTTGTAAGTATTAACGTGTGCTTGTGAGTGTTCCAAACTATGTTTATGAAAGGTCTGATGACATCGAAGGCCTACATCGAAAATGACCACGGTGAGGTCATAGTGTTCAATGCAACTGATGGAGCTTTGATGAGTGCAGCGTGTTCTTGCCATTGCTTGAAGAATTGAACATAGAGGTGATAATCTCTTATCATTGTCGACCAAAAGTAGCCTTGTCGTGTGATTTGATCAGCAAGTCTCTGTCTATCGGTGTGGGCACCGCAGGCACTGGTGTGTGCTTCTCGAATGATGTATTATCCTTCGGCGGTTGTGACACATCGTAGCAGTACTCCTTTGGTGAAGGATTCTTTATCTAATGTTCCGTCGAGTATTCAGAATCGGGCACATCGGTTCCTTATAGTCTTCTTGTTCGACCTTCGTGGCATATGGGGGGACGTGTTGATGCTTCAAGAAGTTTTAGATGTCAAAATTCCATGGCTATCCATCGTCAGTTGGTGATTTTTCAAACCTAAATGTAGCAACTTCGGTTCCTTACTTGACGTGCTTTTCCAGAGCGATTGCTTCATTTGGTCCTATACTGGTGGGGTGAATCAATGATTCTCTCTTGATAGTTCATGTTACCTCGTGGGCCGGTACTGTCAATTTTTTGATAAAGAAGGTCTTGGTACTTTATGTGGATGGGTATTTGGATGACCGAAGCTAACGTGGCAAGGGAGTCTGTGAGCTCGTTTTCTAATCTAGGAATGTGTGTGAAAGAGATTCATTCAAATTTCTTTACTAAATATTGAGCGATTTCTAGGTATGTCATTAGTCTCCTTTCCTTAGTTTTCCGTTCTCCTATAACTTATGAGATTACTAGCTTGGAGTCATCGATGGTTTTTCATTGTTTAACACCTAATTGTAGTGCTACTCATAGTCCAACTATGAAAGCTTCGTATTCTGCGATGTTATTAGTGATAGAGAAATCTATTTGAAAAGCCTTAAGTATGACAACTCCTTCCGGGCTTAGGAGGACTATCCCAATCCCTTTTCCTTTGTGAGTTAAAACACCGTCAAAATAAAGGATCCATGAGGTCTTATTGGGCTCTTTGTTATAAATCAGGAGTAGGTCTTCATTGGGTAAATTCACGTGTATGGGCTCATCACTCGAGAGTGAGAGATCTGTGAGATAAATCGGCGATTACTTCTCCTTTGATCGACTTCTGCGTGACGTAAGTAATATCAAATTCTTGTAATAGCATATGCCAACGAGCAATCTTTCCTGATGTTGCGGGTTTTTCAAATACGTACTTCAGAGGGTCCATTCGGACTAGTACTAGTATCTTATGTGCTCCGAAGTAGTGCCGTAATTTGGTTGAGGTCCAGACCAATGTGAGGCAGGTCTTCTCCATTGAAGTGTATTTTAGTTCGTACTCGACCATCATCCTACTAAGGTAGTAGATAGCCTTCACTCTCTTGCCGTCTTCTTCATGTTATCCTAGAATTACTCCCATTGCTTTGTCGTTTGCTGAGAGGTAGAGAATCAGGAGTCTTTTGGAGATTGGTGGCAATAGTATTAGCGGGTTAAGGAGGTACTTCTTGATGTTGTCGAAGGCTTGCTGACATTGGTCATCCCACTTGTACTTAGTTCCTCCTTTAAGTAGTCTGTAGAAAGGATTGCATCTGTCTGAATACTGGGAGATAAATCTCCTAATGAATTGCAATCTTTCTATTAGGCCTCGTAATTCTTTGATATTACTGGGAGGTGGCATCTATAGGATAGCTCTGACTTTAGCAGGGTCGACTTCAATCCCTCGCTTGCTGACTATAAAATCGAGTAATTGTCCGGAGGTGACTTCGAAGACACATTTCTTTGGGTTTATTTTTAACTGATATTTCTTAGCTCTTTGTAGCATCAGTCGAAGTGCTTCAACATGTCCTGCCCATGTTTGGAACTTCACTAATATGTCATCGACATAGACTTCTACACACTTATGCATCATGTCGTGAAAAATAGTCATCATGGCACATTGATACGTGGCTCCTGCATTTTTGAGCCCAAAAAGCATGACGATGTAACAGTAAGTTTCCCATGGTGTGGTGAAAAAAGTCTTCTCTTGGTCAAACTTTACTAATTTGATCTGATTATACCCAGAGAAACCGTCCATAAAGGATAACATCTCATGTCCAGCGGTGTTGTCTACTAGAGTATCAATGTGCGGAAGTGGTAAGTCATCTTTTAGGCATGCTTGGTTAAGATTTCGGAAGTTAATGCAAACCCATACTCTGCCATCTTTCTTGGCTACAGGTACTATATTAGCGACCCACTTGGGGTAGAGGATGACTCAGATGAATTTGGGTTTGTGTAATTTGTCAACTTCCTCTTGAACTTGAAGGGCAGTTTGTGGGTGCATCCTACAAAGTTTTTGCTTAACAGGCTTTGCATTGAGTTCCAAGATAAGGTGATGTTCTACTAAACTTGGGTCTAAACTAGGCATATCTTCGTAGGACCATGTAAAGGAGTCAAGGTGTTCTTGTAGGACTTGTATGATTTGTTGATGTTCCTTAGAGTTGAGCGTCGCACTAATTAGTAACCTCTTGGGTTTCTCTTTAGTGCTAAAGTTGATCTCTTCTATGGGTTCTGCAATAGCTTGGGTTTGCTCATCGAAACACTTGATAACCCGTCGGAAGTCTGGCACCTCTTCGGCGATCGGTGTTTCTTTTTCATCTTCGATAAGCTCATATACTATAAAATTGCTACACTGGAGATTTGATTTTATGAAAGGTTCATCGGTATAATTTATGACTGAGAGATCTTTCGTAAGGTGAAAGTCAAGGCTATTGATCCTTTTCTCAAAGTTGCAAAATATTTCCCCTAGTATAATCACTGGCTTGTTGTTTAGCCTGGATGCCCTGCGCCCTCGTATGGGAGATGGGATAGTAGTCTTAGGAGAAAAGTCTCCTTGGTGGTCGCAAACTTGATTTGGGATGAAGGGTTCCCTTTCTTTTCTGGTTTTTTGATTTTTTTGGATTTTATATTTCTGAATTTTTAGGGTTTTCTGCTTTTTCTATATTTTTAATTTTTGATAGTAGATATGGTACAGGGTCGGTTGCTTCAAAAGGCACCGAGAGATTTGCTTCCTCTAACTGAGGGAGCGAGATGGCTATTGGAGCCGTTCAGACGATTCTTCGAGAAATGTGTACTTGTTAAATTTAGCTTTTTTTTTTAGAGTCCTCATCTGATGATTTCTTTTGAATAAGTGGCACCGATGACAGCGGTATTGATGTTTGAATTTCCTCTATCACATTGATTGCCTCATTTTTGAAGAAGCTCCGGAGATCGTAATCGATCGAACTATCGAACTATCCTCTTCTGAGGTATAATATGGTTGTTCCTATCGAGAGTGACCTCCTAAGGGGTCCTCAGGGGTGGTGAGCTCTTTCCCTTGAACTTCATAGTATTTTAGGATAAGCACGCATACTCGACATCGAGGCTGATAATGGTGAAAAATGCAAGGAGATCCCCAAGGGCATTCCCATCTTTCTGAGTTATAGTCTAGGCCGGTATCAAACTCATCTTCTTGATCTGACAATGCTTGAAGTCCTAGGTTAGCTTGCTCTGCTAACTCGAGTGTAGGGAGGTCTATCCAGTAGTCCTCATCGTCACTCGGGGGAGGTTGTCGTTCTTCCTCGAGAGATTTCTAGAATATTTGGAGTTACAACGTGTTTGGGGATGAAGGAGTGTCTAGTTTAAGTTCCTCTTCAAACTCTATGAGGGCGATGTGGGTGTTTCCCCCTGGGTTGACCAAATGGCCGTCGAAATCTTCTTCCTGTGTCGGTAGCCAAGTTGGTGGGTCATCACTCACTTTTGTCATTACGAGGTTGAAGTCATTCGATTCAATTATTACGGAATGTCGGACCCAACTAGAGAAGCATTCTAATATGCTGGTGTATGCCCTATAGCAGGGTTGGTATGGGTGAGTAATACAAGGGGAGTCCCACGGGCATTCCCATCCTTCAAGACCAAGGCCGAGGAGAATGCTATGCATGTTAAGATTTTCTTATGGGGTGTCATCATCTTCCCATGTTGAGTGTAAGTGTTCTTCATCATCTTGCTAGGCAGCTATGTGAAAATCTTCGTCATCAATAGATTCCCAAGCTCCTACTTGTGGCTTGAGTTCTGAAGCTTATTCGCTTTTCTTTTTTGTAAACTTGTTAGTGTCAAATAAGGGTTTGACTCTTTCGAGTAGCTTATCAATATCGTCGTTCAGATTGGTTAAATAATTGAATGCTTTAGCCATTTGCTCGATTTTTGCTCCTTGGGATCTAGTGAAGGACACTTCCTTCTTCCTTGGCACGTCAGCTTTCTCGGTGGTCCCATAGACGAAGTGGTCGTATGGAGACCATTTTGGTGAGGTAGGGAACAAGTCTGCTTATAGGCCATCCAATTGGTAACCTAACCTTATGTGTTTGCGTCTTTTCCTCGAGATGACAGGTCCTACACGACCTTGTTTATTTTTATCGAGTCCAGTGTGGGGGATGTACTTGAGTTGATACATGAGGTTCCAACCTTTTATCGCGGTTGGGTTGATGTCGTAGAGTTTAGCGAGGTCTGGGCCAACCTCTCTTCTCATTAATTTTTATTGACGCGTCGAGGGAGAACTAAGAGGGGTAGGGAATGGACTTCCGCAATGGTTGTCTCATCGGGGATTCAGGTTTTTTGAATATGGCCCTTGTTCAACATGGAATCATGGGCTGTCAGAATACTCATAGCGTAATCAGTGTCCATCTCCTGAGAGGTGCATCAGTGTATATACAGACAATGGAGTCCTCGTATGGGAATTTGATGCATTTGTGGAATGTTAATGCGACGACCTTCATTGAGTCTACCCATTTTCTTCCTAAGATAAGATTATATATACTAGTGGAATCAGAAAAATGGAAAGTGACGTCTTTCGTTACAGGTCCAAGGCGAACCTAGAGTTTGATAGTTCCTTTGACGAAATGATGCGAGCCGTCATAAGCTATGAGTGATAGTGCCGAGGGCCTGACGTCCTGCTCCGTGTATTCAAGCATCTTTAATATTGTGATAGGGTAAATATTAATTCCTACTCTTGTATCGACCAATGCATGAGGTATAGAGAATCCTCTAATTATGACTGTAAGGTATATGAGAGCTGCACATCCGCGAAGGGACTCGTTAGGCATGTCTGCATCCGTGAAAGTGAGTGTCGAAGGTTGCGCCATGACCGAGGCGATTTGATATAGCTCATTTAAGGTTGTGTCCTCATTCACTTGTGTGTCTTCAAGTGTCCTTATCAACAATCGGTGGTGATCAGGTGATTTCTTGATGAGTTTTAGTATAGATATCTGGGCTGAAATCTTTTAGAGATGCTACAGAAGGTTATATTCTTGCCTTGGCTCGAGTGTAATTTCCTTGCCTGGCCGATGAGCCTTGGGTGCAGGTGGTTGGAGTGGTTGAGGTGCAGGGATAATGTGAGGTGGGGGCGGCAAGTTAACTTCTCTTTCTCACATGTTCCCCTCTGATGGTTGTGCATTCATGAAATTCTTATTTCAAGGGAAAGGTGGAGGTGGATAGTTGGTTCCTGATTTAAGAATCGGGCAAGTTGGTTGTTTACCGAACCCGGTATGGCTCGACGTTAATGTGTTTGTGAAATGAGTGAAATTTTAGATCGAAGTGCGTACTTACGTTGGGCCGCTCCAAGGTGGGAGGTATTGTGTGTAATCCTCTTCTTCTATGTTTAGTGAACACTCAGTCTTTGTTTCATTTTCTAGGTTCGGAGTCTTTCGAGTGACACTGTCTACCCATGCGGTAATTTGGGCTGTAATTTGAAGAACGTGATCTCCATACTTGGGTTCAGAATCGGACGAAGGGAGTGGCAATGGTGTTGGTTCAGGATTTGGAGGGGTTGAAGATTCTGGTGGGTGACTATGGAGGAATGGTCTCCTGGCCCTAGAAGAGTGGACTCGTATTTGAGGTAATTGCAGGTGAGGAGGCGGGCTCGGCGGGGCAATGTGAGTGATCAAGGCCGAGGGGTGCGGGGGTGAAGGAACTCTCACAGGGGTAGCAAAAGTGTTGAAGGGTTGGATACGATTGATTAAGGTGGAGGGCCAGAAGGAGGTTTGACTAAAAAGATCCACTATGGTGACCTAAGCAGTGCTTGCTACTGACTTTATTGGAGACAATGATAAGAATGGAGTGAATGAAAATTAATGAAAGGTGGATTGAGAATTACGGAGCAGCAAGCCTAAAATATGCATAATCTTGCAAGATACAGGGCCTGTTGTAGCAAGTTTTGATAAGTAAGAGTTTGTCCCACAGGAAAGTTGATCTAAAGCTCCAAGGGAGCTATCTATAGCAGGCTCTCTAGATCTGACTACCGATCTGGCAATCCTAAATGGAAGGGGGTTAAAGGTCACTATAATCTAAATCCTAAGGTAACTTAATATCTATATTACAGAAAGGGTTAAGAGGAATGGTGGAGTGAGAAAATAAGTATAAAAGGGTGAGAAGTATGTTATTAGGTACAGATTTGATGGGTCTTGTAACTCAGACTCAGATCTTTTGCTATAGAAATCCTGTCCAATGGCTACATTATCACCAAAGAGGAGAGAGAATCCAACTCACCCCTGTGCCATGATCCAATCCCTTAAGGCTATAACCTGTCCACTTAAATGGTCACAGACTATCCAATAGGGGAACCACAATCCAGAGATGGGTCAGAACAAGTATATCATTGTAGGCACTACTTCATCTAGGCTACAAGCACAACAATCCATAGGAACCTCATCCTCTAAAGTTCTGTGTGTGGGGCTAGGCCTACAAAGTGCACAAGCCTGAACACATAGGACCAGCAAGAGTTTGAGTACTAGATTTTAAGCATGGCTGTTCACTGCTATAGAAAGACTGCAGTGATCCAATCACAAGCCTACAATCTCTACAGCTAAATCAGATCTACAATCTGATGGTGAGTCTATGCAAATCTAGGGGAGTCTGCCACTACACAATCTCTCACAAGGCTACAAGCACAAGTGCAGAGAAGAAGAATCTGTCTTAGTTTTGTGGATTGGCCTCACCCTAGGGCTATAATCTGTCCACTTGAATGGTCACAGACTATCCACAGAGGCTATCCTCCTCACAAAGGTCTAAGATAGAACAAGAACATTGCTGCCACCACCATGTTCACAAGGCTACCAGTGCAAGCTCCCATGGGAATTCAAATTTAGTGGATCCTGTGGTGGGGGAAGGACTGCAATGTGCCTACCCTGGACACACAGGTCACTTGGATCTAAATAAAACCTTAAAAACAATCCTCCATTGCTTACAAAATAACTTAGCAATGGAGGATCTCAAGGCAGCAACCTTATACAACACAACTCATAACAAAAACAACATCCCATACATGTAACAGATCCTATTACAAAAACTCCATTAAAATCTATACCAAATAATCATACAAAAGGCATAGCCAGCAAGTGCTGGACTGTGGAGAAAAAAAAGAAAAAAGAAACTACCTAGAACCTAACCTTAGCCTACTGAAATTTACAACTTAATCGAGAAGACGAAGTCTGAAAAAGTCTGAGTCTAAAGTCGGTTCAAAGGTGCTTGAACCTAAGCTAGGCTTAGGCTTATATAGCAGTCGACTGTGTGTGAATTAGGGTTAGGAAAACCCTAATTTCATCTTTTCAATTGTAGGCCCATTCTTGTCCCTTGGATGCCTCGGGGTGTGTGCACGGAGATTGGAGTATTGGAGTGCGTGCCTTAGTTATTGGAAGTTCCCAGATTACCCCTGCAGAAGTGGGGAGAAGTTAAGAATCCGATCCTCGCTGAGTAGAGAAGATTTGCAGATCTTTCTGTGTGGTAGAATTGGCATCGCGAGGTTGAATTGACTTGAAGCTCATGCAGTCGCGGGAATGACATTTTGGTCATCGCGAGATACTAATGGTTATCGCGAGATTGTTCTTTCAACTTTGAATGGCGCGAGAATTGCTCGCGCGGTTCGTCCCTTGGTGAATCTCGTGACCAATCCTCGTGAAGAAGCAGTGTTCATGAGCCTATGGATCATGCGAGCATTTCCTTGGAGGTTTGTATCCCGCGGCCACTACGCGACAACTGCGCGCGGGAGTGCCTGGAGCTCTCTCACTTTAGTAAATCGCGTGATGATTGAAGACTCCTTTCTTGAGCAGCGTGAGACTGTGCGAGAGCTTAAGACTGAGCCTCGCGAGGACCTCACGAAGTCTGCTTTTCAATTCTTTCTGGTACCAAACCGCGTGAGAACGACACAAAGATTGTACGACCAGTTTTGTGCTGCCGTTAGAAGCCCGCGACAACTGCGCGAAGGCATTATCTCTGGTTCAATTAATCCCTGCAACATCTGCGCGAGGCATTATCTCTTGGTTTATTTTTGCTTTGATGTGCCTGTGTAGCAGCCAACTCTCTATCTGAGTTCATCCTTCATTCTGCTGAGGTAGTTCTGGGTCAACAGTGAGCTTCTTGGCATGGTTAGGGGTTTATTTGCAGCTGTTACTTCTTACCTACAGAATAGACTCAAAACATATTGATTAAATGATTAAGGGTCTAACAGAGATTAAGTTAAGGGGTGAAAAGTGGTACTTTTCAGGTCTTAACACACCCCCATACCTAATCTTTGCTAGTCCCTTAGCAAAGCTATAATTAAATGCCACTTTCGTAGGGATCACGGGTACATTTAGCATATGTACCAAGCCTTTTAAACCCCTAAGTGATCCCTAGTGGAGGAGTGAAGTCTCCTGAGGGTTTTCAGTGAAGACACCCACAAACTTCACCATTAGAATCAGTTAAATATAGTGCAGATAATGACAACACAAATTTTGATGTTTAAAGCTTCATTCCACACCCAATTTTTTTAACACTTAGAGGAAACTGCAGCAATGTTGCAGGCTATTTAAAACTTAAAAGTTAACATGTGTTTGTCTGATCACCATTCATTACTCATTAGAATTTTAATGTATAAAAATCAGTACCCAGTTTGCCATTAATTCAAAATTCCGGTTGGATACAACCCCCCCAATGAGGTTAAAATCCCGACCCAATTCTTACTAGGGCTATCTCTCAACATTATCAATCTGAGGGTGTTCACATTCACATCAGCTCAAGAGCAGTTACAGACCCCAAATGGGCCTGCAAGCATGAGCATAGGCAAAGCTTCTAATTTTTGACATCTTCAAGAATTTTTTACCATAGATTGGACAACTCCTCATCTCCACATGACAGCTCATTTAACTTTGGATCCACAAGGTCTTTTTGAATGGGTTGTAATGTGGCTTATGGCTGAGGGGTGTAACGAATAAAGGGGTAAAAAGAGAGACCAAATTAAGAAATCAGCAAGGTAAGGAGTGGTTCATGACTTCATAACCTTCATTTCAGCAAAAACTTCATTTTTCTGTATATATTTCTACTCAAAGTGGCCAGCTTCTCCTCTTATTTTCTATTTTTAGATGATGTCTTCTCTAGACTTCTCTTCCTTTTTCTCTTTTTAATTCTTTATTCATTCTTTTGATGAAATGCCACACAACTCCATTGTTACACCGCTGTTCACAAGTTGCTTTTCTACACCTTCCATAGAATATTGGACCATTCTCAGTATCTTTACCTCCTTCTCCTTTACCTTCTGAATTCTCAGAGTGAGGGTAAGGTTGACTCAGGTCATGAGGTTAAGGTGCCAGTGTTCTGGTGTGTGTGAAAAAAAAATATGATTTTAAGGTTCAACTAGTGTATAGAAAAGGACAGATTTTAAAAGGTTGGATTTTCAGGCTCAAACTGTCCAAATGATGGCCTTGGATCATTTCCTTAGTCTCATGAGTGCTATCAATTAGTTTTGATTTGGAGTTGCACAACTTTTAGTGAAAAAGTCTTAATTCAATCAGTCCTTAGAGCAGAAATAATGCCAAAAAAACTCTTCAAAAGAAAATGCTGGGCCCAAATCTCACTAGGTATGGTCATCAAATTTAACCCATGAGGTGTATTTTCATCTGTTTCTCTCCTCTTAGGCTCACTGAGTACCTAACTTAAAAAACATTCTAATATTAGCTTCATGGTGGTGTCAAGATTTATTTTTAACTTTTTCTGTTTCGAAAAGTCTGCAAAAATATTTAAATTTTTTACAAGTTTCCTCATTGTATCAAGTTAAGTGGGAATTGACTTTATTCATCCCAGTTTTACTACTATCACTGCACTAAAATTAACTATTCTATTGGCAGACCTATCGTGCCACACCCCCAAACCATGAGGAGCAGTGTCCTCACTGGTTCAAAGGTGAAAATGTAGTAGATTCCAGGCAGAGAAACAAAAATAAACACATAAGAAAGCAGAGAAACAGAAAATGCTAACTGAATAGTATGGAACTAAAAGAGACTTTCATTAAAATAAAAAGAAAAGATTACAAAAAGATGGAAAAAGAAAAGACAAAATGGGGGGAAAAGGGATCAAGGGAGAGCCGAGGGGGAAGGCTTTGAGGAAGATGGTGGGGGAGATGCAGGTGGATCCAATTTTCTCTTCTTCTTCTCTCTCTTCTCCTTCTTCCTTTTTTTCTTTTCCTCCTTGGCTAGGATCCGCTGGACCTTGTCAAACTCATCCCAGAGAAATTGTAAGGGGTCCGGCTCCTTTGGCGGTGGGGGATCCTCCCAGATGGGGTAGAATTTGATGGGGAACCCGAAGGGTTTGTCATCCGCCATGGGTGTGAGGAGGTATGGACCGCTAGGGTTAGAATTGGAGGGATGAAATGAAGAGGAACTGAGCGCCAATTTAAAAGAGTTGGACTGTGGAACATGAATCGGCGGATTTAAAATTCTGCCCCTTTCCAAGCTTGGCAATAAATGATGATTGTGTGGGGAATGAAGAAACACACAACTGATGCTGGGAAAAGAGGATGAGCAGTAAATGAGTGGCTAAATTTAACATGTACAATAAAGGGGATCCAGTTCATTCGCGCAGCTGCACAGAGGTAGGTGTGGAGGTTTGTTTGGTGCGTGGTAAGGACTCCGCGAGGAGTTCAGACAAGGCCCACGAGTAGGAAAAAAAAAGAAACCACTTGAATCGTATGAATGAAAGTCAACCGTCACATTGATTTCCATATGAAATGATCATAAACACCCAAAAGACATCTCCCATGACAAAATAGCACAAAAAGAAAAAGTTGGAAAGAAAAAAAACTTAAACACCCACACAGAACAGATCAATAGACAAAAATTTGAAACTTATATTAAATATAAAAACATGTATAATGGCAATTACAGTTACTAAAAAAAAACTAATCTAAAATTGATGGTCTAATCTAAACCCGAATCTGTGTAGAAATCCTAGCCCTTCTTTTTAGCATGTGCCCTAAGGGCAGCTTTGTCCTATTTCTTCTTTTCCTCCATTTCCTTTTTCTTTTCGGCTGGTGTTTTCTTTGCAGTTGGAGCTTTAGGTGCCCTCACCCTTACTTTTGGTTGCTTTGGTACTTTTGGTTCCGTGGGTTCTTGAGGGCTTTTCCTTTGCGCTTAACAGGGGGGGTGGCAGGGGATTTGACTTTTCCTTTGGCTTTAGCTTCATCAGTGGGGACCACTGGGGATTTCCCTTTTTCTTGGGACTCAGGCTGGCCAGGGGAATGTGCCTCCTCAGACTGGGCAGCTAGCTCTTTGCCAATTTTTAAAGGGGCAGCTTTGGGAGCAGTCCTCTTAGCAATGACTTTCCTCTACTTAGGATAAGTTTGCTCTTATGGAGGGCAGCAGAGGCCTTGGGAGGTGGAGTCTGCTCTGGAGGAGGGGCAGCTGGGGCCTTTCCTTTTTCTTGCTGAGTCTTTGGTTGTGCCTCCTCAGACTGGGCAGCTGTAGATAGAGTAGCTTTAGGCTCTGGGTCGGGCATTTGGACAGAGATTGGGGTGGGCTGCAGAGGAACATTTCTGGCAGCAGCCAATGCAGATTCCAATGAGGCAATCTGAATTTGGTGTTTGAGGAGGTCAGTCTCATGGATATCTTTTTAGATGTTGAAGATCTCTTGGGTATTTTTGAGCCTCTTTTCAAACATTCTGGCTCGCGCTTTCTCTGTAGCAGCATTTGCTTTCGCCAACTCCAAGTTCAGTACTAGCCTTGGTCTTCAAGGAGATGCCCAGAAGTTGCTTTCTGTGGGCCTCCTTCATTTCATCGATCTGCTCCTGCAAGGGGGTCTCAATGGATTGGCGAAGCTTGGCCATGCCCCTCAGGACATCCTTCCTAAGGTAAGCATTATCTCTCATGTGATGGAGGATGGTGAGGTAGGGAGGGCTGTAAAAATGATGTTTTGGTACGATGGGCAAATAGGAAGTGGAAGGAGCAAACTGTGATTGGTCCTGGGGGAAAGAAGGGGGGTAACAGGGGGTAAGTCTATTTGTGGGGAAGGGGATAAGTTGGGTCTTTTTGTCGTTAGAGGTGGTAGGATAAGAGGTGGGAAGGAGGGTATAGGGGGAAATTAGAATGGGGTAGGCTCAGTAGGAGTAGGGGGTGATGGGGGAGGAAAAATGGGAATGGTGAAAGGTATGAAAAGGAATGGGGGGGGTAAAAGGTAATGTTGATAGTGGGGGGAGGGTTGTGAGTCAGAAGGGAAGTCGGTTTGGGTTTCTTTGTCAGTGGACAGGACCAGGGGGGTTTTAGTGGGTGGTTGAGGGATGAGTGGGTCGATTAAGGTGTGTAGGGTGGATTGGATGGAGGTGAGTTCAGCCTGCATCTGGTCCTATTTTTGGGTAGTGGTGGATAAATGGGCTTAGATGTCTTGGATAAGGGAGAGGATAAGGGTCAGTGTGTCAAGGCTAGGAGGTTGAGTCTGTGAAGAAGAGGGCACTGGTTGGAAAGGTGAGGAAGGTGCATGGTGGAAAGTGGAGGGAGGAGAAGAGTGTGGTTCTGGGGAGTGATGGTGTGATGTAGTTGGTGAGTTTGGGAAGAGGGTGTAGTGGGTGGGCAGTGTCTCAAGGAAGGTAGACAGAAAGGCTTGGAAGCCTATGAATGTGTTAAGGGTTAAGTCAATGTCTGCGAGGGGGGATGTAGTAGGTATGGCTGGGGTGGTGCCTTGTTCAAGGTGTGGTGTGTCATTGTGGAGGAAAGGGAAGGAGGGTGGGGTCTGGGAGATGGTGGAGATTTTGTCAGTGGTTTTTCATTTTTTGTAGGAAATGAGGGGAGGGCTGGCAGGTTTATGTGTAGCTGAGTGGGGTATGGGGGCTATGTATTGAGGTAAGGTAGGGGATGGGGAGTCCTCCCAGGTACCAATCACAGGTGAAGGGGGAGTGGGCATGGATGATATAAACAGAGGAGGGTGAGAGATATATGGAAGAGGGGTGGTGGAGGCAGGAGTAAAAGGTGGAGGGGAAATGGGGCTATGCAGGATGGAAGTGCAACATGCTGTGGGCACCTCCTTGGTAGCAGGGGTAGACCTTGTGCCAGCTGTCTCTTCTGCTTGATTGGGAAGGGCCTACGCCTCAGCTTTCTTTTTCTTCTGGTCCTCCATCAGACTCCTACTGATTCCCCATTGCCTCTTGGCAAAAGTAGTAGGGGCAAGGGTAGTGGTCTGCTCAGTTCTTCCTATCTTGTATCCCCCCTTGAGTAGCAGCAAAGTAATGATCCTGGCATAAGAGAGTGTGTGAGGCTTCTTGTTTGTCCCTATCTTCTCCACTATGTCTTTCATTGCTTCAAAAATTAGCCAGGTTGCATGGAAGCCATGGCCCAGGTGGAAGGAGTAAACAACATCCGCAATGGGGGTTCTCCTCTCCTGCTGATGTCCTGAGTAGTATATATTCTTTCATAGGACTTGGTCAATGAACAGGAGTTCAGGTTCCAATTCTCTCCTTTTGATCGAGTTCCCTTTGGCCTTTAATCCTCTAGTTAATGCCCGTGCAATTGTATCAATCGATGCACTCAGAGGGGGGCCATATCCACAGCTAGGGTCGAAAGCGGTTGGGATGCCCAAAACTTCAGCAATCACCTTAGGGATCACTAACATATCAAAGTCGTCAATCACACCAGCAAGCACACTTGTCCATCTTTGTCCTTCTTGATCCTGATGTGCTGATAGAACAGTTGCACTAGCCTAGGGTAGGCTAGCGCTGGAATTCCTCTCATCAATGACATCAGGCCCGCTTTGCTCATAAACTGTACTGCCGGGGCAGTGAGAGGTTCCTTCTCAAAAAATGGTACATCAAAGGCTGTCTCAGGCTCCAATGGAATTGACACCATGAGCTCAGAAGGAGCAGAGAACTTGGGGGTTGGCTTAGCCGCCTCCTCAACCACTTCGTTTCCCTTTTTGGGTGACTTTGAAGTCTTGGCCTTTTTAGGGGTGGTCTCAGCAAGGTCCTTGTCCTTCCCCTTTCTCTTCTGTGTAATTTTTGGAGCCATTTCTAACTCTGTCTTCTAGTATGAGAAACGGAGACTGAGATTTAGGGTTAGGTTTGATTTGACGCACAGGGCACCTCGAGATCTCTGAGCAGAGGGCAATGGATGGGGGGATGCTAGGAACAACTCTATAGATTTGTAGAGTGAATGATGAGTTGTAGGATTGATGCTGGAGGAGAGAGGGGAAGAGCGCCAGAAGCTAGGGTTTCACAGAGGGAAGAAGGAAGAAAATAATGGAAAAGGAACCAAGCGCGGGGTTAAAATACTTATCGCGAAGCTCGGCACGCTTTGGAACATCTGGTCGTGGGGTTGGAAATGAACCTAGCAACGGTGTTGATTCAATCTGGATTGCGCGACAATCTCCCAGGTTGACCTTGGAGCGCGAGACAGTGTGAGATTAATTCATGTGAATTACGCGAGCGGCTCCTAGGTCTCTATTTGGATTGTGCAAAAAGCTCTGAGGTTCATTTTGAATCTCGCGACAGACTTAGAATCTCGTGACAGTAAATGAAGTATTTCTATTGAATTGCGCGAGAGTCTCCCAATTTACCTTCTGAACCTTGCGATAGTCTTGGAATCTCGTGATAACTAATGAATAGCTCAATGTGGATCGCGCGAGAGGTTGTTAGGTACACATGAATCTCGCGATAGCTATTGAATGTTTCCATGTGAACTGTGCAAAATTCTCTCAGACTCTCTTTTTAACCTCGCGACAGCCTGAGAATCTCGTGACAGCTACTGCAGTATGCTGTCTATAGTGCGCGAGAGTCTCTCAGGCTTCTATTTGAACCCAGCGACAGCAAGGTATAAAACAAAGAGCATGTGCTCTCTGTTCTGCCCTTTTGCATGTTTGTTGTGGTTGGATCCTAGGCATGACCCTCACCATGGCTACCTCAAGACACATGAAAACTCAATCATACAATCAAGGACAACAAAAATAGACCTCCCACATTAGGCATTCAACATAAGCTATCAATTGAAGAGCAGTAAGAATCAAACCAAGCATCAAAAGTTTAAAACAGATAGGTCCAGATTCAGATGGGACCACTAACACATCCTAGAGAATATAAACAAAAGAAAGCAAGATAAATCAACCAAAAACTAAGTACATATGATACAAGAATACACACCAGAGATTGATCCCCTTGAAAGTGAATGGTGTCCATGAGTTCGGCAGGTTTTTCAAAACAAGGCTTAAGCCTCTGACCATTCACCTTGAAGGTTCTCCCAGACATGGGATCCTTGATTTCCACAGCACCAAATGGGGAAACATGCATGACAATGTAGGGACCTTCCCATCTGGGTTTTAATTTGCCAGGAAAAAATTTAAGTTTGGAGTTAAACAGCCAAACCTTATCACCAGCTCTGAAACTCTTTCTCAACAGCCCTTTGTCAAAAAAAGCTTTAGACCTTTCCTTGAAGATCCTAGCATTAGCATATGCATCCATCCTTTGCTCTTCCAATTCGGACAGCTACAACAACCTGTGATGACCAGCAGAAGTGAGGTCTAAATTTAAATGTTTAATGGCCCAATAGGCCCTGTGTTCTAACTCCATTGGGAGATGACAGGCCTTGTCATAGACCAGTCTGAAAGGGGACATACCGACGGGAGTCTTATAGGCAGTCCTATAAGCCCACAGTGCATCATTAAGCTTGTCAGCCCAATCTTTCCTATCAGTCCTCACAGTCTTCTCAAGGATATGCTTGATCTCCCTATTTGAAATTTCAACTTGCCCACTGGTTTGTGGGTGGTAGGGAGTAGCAATCCAATGGGTGACAGAATATTTCTTGAGCAAGCTCTCAAAATTTCTGTTACAGAAATGGCTCCCCCCATCACTGATAATGGCTCTAGGGGTGCCAAATCTGGAGAAGATATTCTGCTTTATAAACTTGAGGACAACCTGATTATCATTAGTTCTTATGGCAATGGCTTCTACCCATTTGGAAATATAGTCCACTACCACTAAAATGAAATGAAAACCATTTGAAGGAGGAAAGGGGCCCATAAAGTCAATACCCCACACATCAAACAGTTCTACAAAAAGGATGGGCTATAAAGGCATTTAAATTTTGTTTGGACAACCCTCCTAATTTCTGACATCTTTCACAGGTCTTGCAGTGTGTATTGGCATCTCTGAAAAGAGAAGGCCAGTAGAATCCACACTGTAACAATTTGTCAGTTATTTTTCTCCCACTAAAGTGACCCCCACAGGCATTTTCATGACACATGGCCAGAATACTGGGGACATCACTTTCGGAAACACATTTCCGAATGATTTGGTCTGCACAATACTTGTACAAGCAAGGTTCCTCCTGGAAAAAGAATTTGACCTGTGAGAAAAATAGGTCTTTGTCCATTTTTGTCCAATGGGTAGGAATCTTGCCTATAACTAGATAATTGACAATATGTGCATACCAAGGAACTAAATATTGGATGGCAAATAGTTGCTCATCCGGGAAGACATCATTTGTATGAAGGTCATCAACACCTTTCTCCAACATAATTCTGGACAAGTGGTCAGCCACCACATTTTCTACACCCTTCTTGTCCCTGATTTTGATGTCAAACTCTTGCAATAGGAGTATCCATCTAATCAATCTGGGCTTTGCATCCCTCTTGGACAGTAGGTACTTTAATGCTGAGTGGTCAGTGAAGATGACAGTTTTAGACCCAAGTAGGTAAGGTCTAAACTTGTCCACAGTAAAAACCATAGCCAGATGCTCTTTCTCAGTAGTTGTGTAGTTCAGCTAAGCTTCAACAAGTGATTTACTGAGATGTGCAATGACAACAGGCAGCTTATCCTTTCTCTAGTCCAGGACAACACCTATTGCCAAGTCGGATGCATCGCACATCAACTCAAAGGGCAGGGTATAGTCACGTGTTTGGAGTATAGGGGCAGAGGTGAGGTAGATTTTTAGAGTTTTAAAAGCCTCTAGACATTTGGCAGAAAAGTCAAAGGACACATCCTGGCAGAGCAGGTGGCACAATGGTTTAGCAATTTTGCTGAAGTCTTTGATAAACCTCCTGTAGAATCTAGCATGTCCAAGGAAAGATCTGATTTATTTGACTGTTCTTGGAGGGGGCAAATTTGCAATGAGGTCAACTTTGGCCTTGTCTACCTCAATTCCATCTTTAGAGACTACATGGCCCAACACAATTCCTTGTGTTACCATGAAGTGGCTCTTTTCCCAACTTAAGACCAAATTGGTCTCCTCACATCTTTGCAAGACCTGATGGAGGTGTTGTAGACATTTGTCAAAGCTATCCCCATAAACCAAACAATCATCCATAAAAATTTCCAAGAATTTGTCAATCATGTCAGAAAAAATGGCATACATACACCTCTGAAAGGTGGCTGAGGCATTACACAGTCCAAAAGCCATCCTTCTGTAAGCAAAGGTGCCAAAAGGACAAGTAAAAGTGGTTTTTTTTTTATCAAGAGGGTGCACAGGGATCTGGTTGTACCCTAAGTACCCATCAAGAAAATAGTAAAAAGCTTTCCCAGCCAACTTGTCCAAAACTTGATCAATAAAGGGAAGAGGGAAGTGATCTTTTCTGGTCTTGGAGTTGTGTTTTCGATAATCGAGGCAAACTCTCCAGCCAGTGGTCTCCCTGGCTGGTCTCAACTCTCCAGACTCGATTGTGATCACTTTTATGCTAGATTTCTTGGGTACCACTTCGATTGGTGCCACCCATTCAAAATCAGAGATGGGGTAAATTACCCCAGCATCCAGCAATTTAATGATTTCTTTCAGGACCACTTCCTGCATGTGAGGATTCAGTTTCCTTTGCATTTCCCTGGAGGGTGTTAGGCCCTCCTCTAGATGAATCCTATGCATACAGATCGATGCATCAATCCCCTCTAAATCAGTAATGGTCCAGCCAATTGCTTTCTTGTGCTTCCTTAGAACTGTTAGCAATTCCTCCTCTTGCTCACTAGTAAGAGAAGAGGAGATAATCACAGGAAGTTTCTTGCCTTTCTCGAGGAAAGCATATTTCAATGTCTCTGGAAGCTTCTTGAGCTCCAGATCAGGGGCTTGTTGGATGGATGGCAGGATTGGTGTATTGTTGGTTGGAGGAAGGGGCAGCAATGTAGGTTTCCAATTGGAATGCTGCACTAAGCCCACAGAAGACCTCAATAGGGACATGTCTTCTGGCATTAAAGCTAGGCTTCCTTCCTCCACCATGTTCCAAACTTCAGTTAAGTTAGTGACAATGTTGCCCCACTCCAGCAGAGTGGGCAGTTCTTCTTCAATAATTTCTTCTAATACATCCACTACAAAACATTCCTCATTGTCCAGCTGAGCGTACTTTGCACTGTTGTAGACATTAAACTCAACTTTCATATGTTCGAAAGTGACCTCCATATTCCCAGACCTACATTGAATGCATGTATTGGCAGTGGCCAAGAATGTTCTGCCTAAAATGATAGGTATTGAGGATGTACTCTTGTTGCAGCCCATGTCCAAAACAAGGAAGTCTGCACGGTAGAAGAACTTGTCTACCCCCACTAGGACATCCTCAACCACTCCCATGGGTTTCCTCTCAGACCTATCAGCCATCAATAGAATAATGGGGGTGGGCTTCAGCTCCACCAAACCTAGCTGCTGATACACATTGTATGGTAGCAAGTTAACACTGGCTCCAAGGTCTAAAAGGGCCCTTTCAATCGTGTGGTCTCCAATAATACAGGGAATAGTGGGTATCCTTGGGTCTTGCAACTTCTCAGGTATTGTCATGATTAATACAAAATTAACTGTATCAGTTGTAAAGACCTTGGACAAATGGCCTCTGGCCTTCCTTTTCTGAGTACAAAGGTCTTTCAGAAACTTTGCATAGGCTGGGACCTGCCAGATTGCATCAAGCAGGGGTAAATTTATCTTGACCTGCTTAAATGTCTCCATCATTTCCCTGATCTGTGCCTGCCCCTTATCAAAAGGGGTAGGGCCACTCAAATCTTGAGGAAATGGTAACTGAGATACTGCTGGTTCCTCAGCAGCAAGCCTATGACTGAACTTTTTTTTTTTTTTTTTTTTTCTGTTTTTATCTCCTGCTGAGGCTCAACTACAGCCTCTTTATTTTTCTCTTGTTGAAGGGTAGTAGGCAGTTCATGATTTTGTGCTCTAACAAAGTCTCTTTCACTTTCACTTGACAGTTCCTTAGGAATGACTTCTCCTTGTTCCTTTCCCACCTGGTTGTCTACCAGATTGTCAGACCTTAGGGCTATGATGGCATTGGCCCCCTCAAAATTTGAGGAGCCTTCTGCGATGGAATACTGGCCCTTAGGGTTGGCTACTGGCTAGCTTGGCAACCTGCCCTCTTCTCTTTTAGCTAAAGCATTGGCTATTTGGCCAAGCTGCTCTTCTATTTTCTTTATGCTCTGACTGTGAGAAGTTACAGTCTGATTCAAGGGATAAAGGCTTTACAATTGGGCCAAAACTTGGTCCTCGAAAGAAGCACTTCGGGGCTGAGGTGGGGGAACTACCAATTGATTATGTTGCTGAGACTGCTGTTGCTGCTGAAAATTCGACCTTGGGGCATAACCCTGGTTAAACTACTACTGTGGCCTTTGAGGTAAGGCCAACATCTAATGTGGCTGCATATAATTGTCTTGCCTCCACCTCAAATTTGGGTGGTCTCTCCATTGGTAACCAGCATTTTGGTGCTGGTATCCATATGGTTGTTTATTGTAGCCACCAGATTGTTGTTGTCCAAAAGATTGGGCAGCAGCAGCCAGTTTCATTACGTACTCAGGGTATTGCCCAGCAGATGGGCACTCTTCTGTTGTGTGTTGTGGAGATTGGCATATTAGACATGCCTCCATCACTTGTGCAGCCATTCTGGGCTGCACCACAGTCATAAGTTTATCAAATCTTTCAGTAAGAATGGCCATCTGCATTCTCAGGTCATCATTTCCCCTAACTTCATACATCTTTCCTTTAGAAGTCTCAGCAAGCCCCAACTTAGGAGAAGGCTCTTGAACAGTTCTAGATGAGGGCATCTTCTGGAAAGCGTTTTCACTTATGACCTCGAACAAATCCCATGCCTCATCAGCTGTTTTATGCATGTACGTTCCATCACAAGAGGCATCTACCATGTCTCTACTGTTCTCATTAATCCCATTGTAGAAGCTCTGGACAAGTTGCTAGTCAGGGATCTTGTGGTGGGGACATTGTTTGAGCATTTCCTTAAATCTGTCCCAGGCTTGGTTAAAATCTTCAGTTGGGGATTGGGCAAAAGCAAGTATGCCTTTCCTCAACTAACTGGTTTTAGTCTTGGGGAAAAATTTAGATAGAAATCTTGTTTGGAGGTCTTTCCAGGAAGTGATGCTGTTGTTTGGGAGAGTAGATAACCAGGTCATGGCCCTATCCTTTAAGGAAAAAGGAAAGAGCCTTAACCTAGTGACTTCTGGTCCCAAACCAGCAATGGAGAATGTCGTGCACAAGGCCAAGAACTGGTCAATGTGCTTGTAAGGGTCTTCCTTGCTAAGCCAATAGAAAGAGGGAAGCATTTGGATGATGGAAGTTTTGATCTCATAATTACCCTGAACATCTGGGAATTGAATGCTGAATGGAGAAATGTAATCATCCGGAGCATTCAGTTCCTTCAATGTTCTAGGTTGTTCTTCACCCATAACTGCTGTCTCAATTTCAATAGGGGGATCGACTGTGGTGTGTCTATGCCTTCTCGGTCTTCTACCCCTTTCTATCTCAAGGTTAGCAGGCTCTAATGTAAGACTGAGGGATCTCCTTCCTAACATGCACACACACCAAAAACAAGGAAGACTATTCGTCGGTACATTGCACTTCAAAAAAAAAATTATAACTATCCTAATCAACTGCTATGGAATCTTCAAAGGAGAAATAAACTGAGGTTTTGAAGGTTTGAGAAGTGCAAACAGAGGTACCTAGACTCCCAGTACATTTCTACTCTCCTTCTCAGCTACGGTCCAGATCTGTAAGAAAAATTCCAAATGTAAATCAGCAGTATCAATTATTCACAAGTACAGCGACCAAAGAATAAAAAAAACAAAAATCTAGAGTCTACTATTAGATAAATTTCCCCGGCAACGGCGCCAAAAACTTGTTAGGATATTTTAGTGCTTGCTACTGACTTTATTGGAGACAGTGATAAGAAAGGAGTGAATGAAAATTAATGAAAGGTGGATTGAGAATTACGGAGCAGCAAGCCTAAAATATGCATAGTCTTGCAAGATACAGGGCTTGTTGTAGTAAGTTTTGATAAGTAAGAGTTTGTCCCATAGGGAAGTTGATCTAAATCTCCAAGGGAGCTATCTATAGTAGGCTCTCCAGATTTGACTAGAGATCTGGCAATCCTAAATGGAAGGGGGTTACAGGTCACTATAATCTAAATCCTAAGGTAACTTAATATCTAAATTACAGAAAGGGTTAAGAGGAATGGTGGAGTGAGAAAATAAGTATAAAAGGGTGAGAAGTATGTTATTAGGTACAGATCTGATGGGTCCTGTAACTCAGACTCAGATCTTCTACTATATAAATCCTATCCAATGGCTACATTATCACCAAAGAGGAGAAAGAATCCAACTCACCCCTGTGCCATGATCCAATCACTTAAGGCTATAACCTATCCACTTAAATGGTCACAGACTATCCAATAGGGGAACCACAATCCAGAGATGGGTCAGAACAAGTATATCATTGTAGGCACTACTTCATCCAGGCTACAAGCACAAGAATCCATAGGAACCTCATCCTCTAAAGTTTTGTGTGTGGGGCTAGGCCTACAAAGTGCACGAGCCTGGACACACAGGACCAGCAAGAGTTTGAGTACTAGCTTTTAAGCATGGCTGTGAGAGCACCATCCTTTGAGGAACAAGTTCTATCTTCATTACAGAGCTTAAAAACCTTAACCCAAACTGTGCACTCTCACAACCAGAGCATCAAAAAGATAGAGGACAAACTTGGTCAGCTCTGACTGGGAGAGAGGGAGGGTGGTTGCCTAGCCAACCAGAGGACAATCCGTGAAGACAGTTTGTAGTGGGTGAAGTTTCCTCCACTTATGAGGAAGCTAAATCTGTTACAACTTTGAGAAGTGGTAAGTTAGTGGACAATCAAGTGGGCTGCGAGCCTATGAGGAACTTGGAGGAATGAAATGAAGAGATTTCTACCAGCACACACCAACAAGCTCCTGTAAATAATGAGGATAATGAGGATCCTCAAGAAAAGAAAAAAATCAAAAAGAAAGAGACCCCATTGGCTAATGCTGCAAGTGAGGGACCAATCCCACACTTGCCATTTCCTAAGGCACTACAAGCACCTTCCCCTTTTGATAAAGGGCAAGGAAAAATTGAGGAAATGATGGAGACTTTCAAGCAAGTAAAAATCAATTTGCCTTTACTTGATGCTATTAAACAAGTCCCAGCCTATGCCAAGTCTTTAAAAGAACTATGCACCCATAAAAGACAATCCAGGATACACCTATCCAAGAAAGTCTTCTCAGCAGAGAAAGTGAAACAAATTTTGTCAATTGCAACCCCAACCAAATTCCAAGACCCTGGAACCCCCACAATCTCCTGCATCATTAGGGATCACATCATTGACAAAGCCTTATTAGATCTGGGAGCCAGTGTGAATTTGCTTCCATATTCAGTATATGATAAGCTAGGCTTAGGCAAATTGAAGCCCACACATGTGGTCCTCCAGCTAGCTGACAGATCTGAAAGGAAACCTGTGGGGATAATTGATGATGTTTTGGTTGGAGTTGACAAATTCTTTTATCCTGCTGACTTTTTGGTATTGGACATGAAACCAAGCAAATGTGCTTCTCCCATACCTGTGATTCTAGGCAGGCCCTTCTTGGCCACAGCCAATGCCCACATACAATGCAACTATGGGATTATGGAAGTGTCATTTGGAAACATGAAGGTTAAACTGAATGTGTATAACACTGGCTATCAACCCTCTCCTGAAGAGGCTTGTTTTTCCATTAATGCCCAAAAGAAAATGATGCATGATAATCCACATTGGCTGGTGTAAGACAAGGCTTGGCTCGCAGCTGGAAGATTGCACCCAAGGAATGGACACTGGCTGAGAAAAAGATCCATGAAAAGTGCCAAGTTTGATGAGCCTGAGGAGACCATGGACCGTCCAGACCCTCCAGATTAACCCCTGCAGTCAGTATGTATCATATGTACCATACTCTGTTTTTGTTTGTAGGTGTTTACTTAGCTGTTATTTGATTCTTTGTAATAATTAAAAGAAAATAATAAAACTGCCATGCTCAATAATAGACCGTCATTCTCAGCTGTCCTGAGGTACTGGGAGCTGTTAATAAGAGAATCTAATCATGGGGCACCACATCAACAGAGCCTGCTGAGAACTGAGACTGCGAATGCCCAGAAATATTGCTTTATTTAATTTTTAGAAGTCTTCGAGAGGTCAAGCTCACCTTTCGATAGGGCACTTAGTGATTTCGGCAGGATGTTAGATGGTTTCGATAGGTACTTGTTGGAGCATTTTCAAGTGCTTGCTACTGACTTTATTAAAGACAGTTATAAGAATGGGAAGAATAAAAGAGATGAGTGAAAGAGTGAGAGTCATGGAGCAGCAAGCCTAAAAATACACAATCCTGCAAGATACATGGTCTTTTGTAGCAAGTTTTAATAAGTAAGAGTTTGTCCCACAGGGAAGTTGATCTTAAGCTCCAAGGGAGCCAACTTTAGTAGGCCCTCCAGATCTGGCTACAGATCTGGCAATCCTAAATGGAAGGGGATTTAGTGTCACTAAAATCTAAATTCCAAGGTATCCTAATGTCTAAACTATAGAAAGGCTTAAGAAAGAAGGTGGAGGGAGAAAATAAATATAAAAGGGTGAGAAGTATGTTATGCGGTTTAGATCTGGTGGATTTCATAACTCAGATTTAGATCTGTTGCTATAGAAGTCTTGCCCAATGGCTACGTTATCACCACTGAGGGGGAAAGAATCCAACTCATCTCTGTTCTATGATCCAATCCCTTTATGGCTATAACCTATCCACTTAAATGGTCACAGACTATCCAATTGGGGAACCACAGTCCAGAGATGGGTTAGAACAAGCTTATCATTGTAGGCACTACTTCATCCAGGCTATAAGCTCAACAGTTCGTAGGGAACCTCAACCTCTAAAGTGCTATGTGTGGGGCTAGGCTTGTATGGGAGCATGTTATCCCATACACATAAAACCAGCAAGAGTTTGAGTACAACCTTAAATTCAGTTGTCCACTACTTTAGAGAAGCTGTAGTGATCCAGTCGCAACCCTACAATCTCTATAACCAAACCAGATCTGCCATCTGCTGGCGGGTCTTCACAGATACAGGGGAGTCTGCCTCTGCACAATCTCTCACAGGGCTACAAGCACAAGTGTAGAGAAAAACAATCCGTCTTGAGTCTGTGGATTGGCTTCACCCTAAGGTTATAACCTGTCCACTTAAATGGTCACAGACTATCCCAGAGGCTATCCTCCTCACAAGCTCAAGAGAGAACAAGAAACATTGCTGCCACCACCATGTTCACAAGGCTACAAAAGCTCATTGTTCCCATGGGGATTTCAGATCTAGTGGGTCCTGTGGTGGGGCTAGGCTTGTATGGGAGCATGTTAGCCCAGACACACAGGTCACTTAGATCTGAGTGAACCACAGTCTCAGTCCTCCATTGCTTACAATACATCCTAGCAATGGAGGATCTCAAGGTAGCAGCCTTACACAGAATAACTCACAAATAGAAATCCCATAAATGTAAGACACCCTATTGTAAAATTCCATTAATCTATCCCAAATAATCATACATAGGCATAGCCAGCAAATGCTGGACTATGGAGAGAAGAAAAAGATAAAAAGAAACTACCTAAACCTAACCTACATTTACTGGAAATCTACAGTCGATTCCAGAAGAAGAAAATTAAATTCTATCTAAGAAGAGAAGACCAGCCCCTTAAACCTAAACCAGGCTTAGGTTTATATAGCAGTCAGCTTGGCGGCGTATTAGGGTTAGGAAACCCTAATTTTAACGATGCCACATGGCCTGATACTGTTCCTTGGATGACTCGGGGCACGTGCATGGGAATTAGAGTGTTGGAATGTGTGCCCCAATTGTTGGAAGTTCCCAGAATGTCCTTTGCAGAGGTGAGGGAGAGTTAGAGTTCATAGCCTCGCTAGGTAGCACTGGCTTCCAAGATTGTCGCGTGGTAGAATGGTCTTCGCGAGATTAGATCAGCATGAAATTCCAGCCGCCGCAGGATTGTCTTAGTTGCAGTTGAAACAATCGCGTGATAGAGCATTGAATTTTTGCTAGATTGCTCTGGTCTTCGCGAGATTGCAGTTTCCTTCTGAATGGCGCAAAAACTACGCGAGCATTTTATTTCCCAGTGGATCTTCGCGAGGATCCTCTCGAGGTCGTGATGTGCATTAGTTTCTGAACTGTACGAGAGGTTTTTCTAAAGTTTTATATCCTACGGCTATTACGCGATAACTTCTTGCAGAGATACCTGGAGCTCTCTCTCCTTAGCTAATCTGAGTGAACTGCGCGAGGTATGAGAGCTGCTTTTCTTGAGCTGTGCAAGATTGCGCGAGCATTTATATTTGAGCTTCACGAGAGCTGCGTGAAGTATAATTTTAAAACCCAACTGCGCGGGAACAGCGCTGACAATTGGAAATGAAGGCTTGGGAAGCTCGCGAGGACTGCGCGAGGCTCAAATCTTTGTCTGAATTCTGCTTTCACCCTTCTGAGGGGGTTCTGGGGGAAAAGTGGGCTCCTTAACAGGGTTCAGACTTTATTGTAGCTGCTGTTTATTACGTACAAAAATGACTTAACACAAATTTATTAGATGGCTAAGGGTCTAACAGAGGCTAAGTTAAGGGGTGAAAAGTGGTACTTTTCAGATCTTAACACACCCCCAAACCAAATCTTTACTAGTCCCTTAGCAAAGCAACACTAAAAATCTATAGAAATTAACTGCCACTTTCGTAGGGAGCACGGATACATTTAGCATATATACCAAGCCTTTTAAACCCCTAGGTGATCCCTAGTGGAGGAGTGAAGTCTCCTGAGGGTTTTCAGTGAAGATACCCACAAACTTCTCAATAACACAGTTAAAAGTAGTGCAAGATTGTCAAGTTAGTAGTCAAGAAACAGAGTATCAATTCACTCTTGAATCAATAGGGGAAATTTAACATACATTGTCTGCATAGATGTTTAAGCAACATAAACTTCTCATGATAACACAGCATTTCTAATCAGTTCACAACAGGGGAAACTACACATGTGTGTTAGCACTGAGCTCATCATTAAATTAAAAATTAGGTTGTAGGTCATGCCCAACACATTCAATATTAGACCTAAAACTCTCCAGGGCATACTCTCACAAAGAACTTTTGAGGGTTTCATTGTCTCTCAAGCTCAAGAGCAGTTACATCCCCCAAATGGGTTTGTAAGTATGAGCATAGGCATAGCATTCAAGTTCTGGCATCTTTGGCAGATCTTCACCATAGATTGGACAACTCATTATCTCCACATGACAGCTCATTCAACTTTGGATCACAAGGGCTTAAACTGGGTTGTAATGTGGCTTATGGTATTAGGTTATAAAAGAATTGGAAGGTTGAAAAAGGGGTTTGAAATTGAGAAATCAGTAGGTGAAGGAGGTGGTTCATGACTTCACCTTCTTTAATTCAGCTACTTTCATCTTCTTTGAAATCTTCAGATTTCAAGTGATCAATTTCTCCTCTTGTTTGACTTGTTTCCTATGAATGTTTCCTCTTGATTCCTCTCTTACTCCTCTTCATTATTGATTTCTTTTCTTTCTTGCAATTTTCTTCTTTTTATTGATTTTCTATTTTTGCTTTGAAGAATTGCCACTTTTTTTTTTTTTTTTACACTGCTAGAACTTCAGATAATTCTTCTCCACTCATCCAATGTTGACCCTAGTTAGCCCATCTTTAACTCTTTTTCCTTTACCTTCTGAATTCTCAGAGTGAGGGTAAGGTTAAATCAGATCCGTAGGTTTAGGTGCAAATACTCAGGTGTGTTTTAAAGAAATTTGGACTTTGAAGCTCGAAAAGGGTATAAACAAGGGCAGTTGCTTTAGGGTTTGGTCTGTTTGGGCTCAAACTGTCCAAGAGGAGGCCTTGATCCTTTCCTAAGTGTGATGAGTGCTGTCAGTTGTTTCAACTTGGAGTTACCTAACTTCTAGTGAACAAAATGACTCAACCAGTCCTCAAAGCTAGAAGAAATTTGCCTTAATCACCCCTTAAAATAAAAACATATTTTTAGGCCCAATTTTTTGCTGGTTATGGTGTTCCTTTGAACTTTTAAGTATGTCCTTACCTTTTTCTCTCTTCAGTGATTCACTAAGTGCTGATACCAGTGAGTTATCTTGGTGTTCTCATCATGGAAATGTGAAATTTTAGAAATTTATAATGTCTAAAGATCTGTAAAAAGTTGTAAATTCCTTAATTTTCATAATTCTTGGGTGATCACAGATCCATTTCTATGTTACTCACATGATTCTGCTGCACTTTAACTTAACTATGTTATTGGCAGGCCTACCTGCCACACCCCCAAACCTATGAGGAGCAGTGTCCTCACTGGTGCAGAGGTGATAAAAAGCAGTAGAATCCTCGAAGTCAGACAAAAATATTCACAAAAGAGAATAGATACACAGAAAATGCAAACTGCATAGTATAAAAGTAAAAGAAACTTTCATTAAAGGAAAAGAGAAAATATGACAAAAAGATGGAAAAAGAAAAGAGAAAATGGGGGGGGGGGAGGAATTTCAAGTTGTAGCCGGGGGAGGGTTTGAGGAAGATGGAGGGGGAGATTTAGGTGGTGCCATTTTTCTTTTCTTCTTTTCTCTCTTCTCTTTCTTCTTCTTTTTCTTTTCTTCCTTGGCGATGATTCACTGAACCTCTTCATACTCATCCCAGAGAAATTGCAATGGGTCTAGTTCCTTTGGCGGTGGGGGATCGTCCCAAACGAGGTAAAATTTGATGGGGAAATCGAAGGGACCGTCATCCGCCGTTAGTGGGAGTATGGGTGGATTTCTAGAGTTAGAACAGGACGGATGAGATGAAAGGGGATGAAAGGCCGCTTTAAAAAAGATGGACGAGGGAATATGAAACGGCGGATTTGAAATTGCGCCCCTCTTTACAGTTGGCAATAAATGGGTCTTGTGTGGGGAAAGAAGAAAGGACACAAATGACTCTTTGGAAAAGAGAAGTAGCATTAATTGAATGTCCAAAGATTGGCATGGAAATTAAAGAGGTAGGTGGAACGTGCGAGGAACCTCGCGAGGAGCAATAAGTGAAGAGGAAAGGGCATCGCTTGCACAGCTGAGCTTGGGAGCTTCGCGAGGTACTCTGTACATGGCGCAGCAAATTGAAGAAGAAATCATTGCAATCCCTGAGGCAGGTATTTGCACAAAATGATATGAACACTATCTCCACGACGTGGATTACTGGTGTAAGCAAAAATATATATCCCCCAAAAACTTTTCTCCATGAAAGGCAAAAAAGAAGAAAAATAAAAATAACCCATAATCAGAAAGAAGTACAGAATAGAGCAATAAACATAACTAGAATTCTTGTTAAAGTGCAATAAAAATTGTTACAAGTGTA
This sequence comes from Chloranthus sessilifolius, assembly GCA_021018995.1. Lineage (NCBI taxonomy): Eukaryota > Viridiplantae > Streptophyta > Magnoliopsida > Chloranthales > Chloranthaceae > Chloranthus > Chloranthus sessilifolius. Next base: position 72,173,727 of record CM037597.1, on the reverse strand, counting down.
ATTACAAAAAGAAAAACCTAAGATATAATCTAGAATCTAGGATCTAATCGGACTCAGAATCGGTAAGGAAATTCCAGCCCATCTTTTTAGCCTGTGCCTTAAGGGCTGCCTTGTTTGCTTTCTTCTTTGCCTCCCTCTCCTTTTTCCTTTCGGTCACAGTTTTGGGAGCTTTTGGCATTCGCACCCTCATTTTTGGTTGCTTGGGAGCCTTTGGTTCCTTGGGTGCTTGAGGGGCTTTGCCCTTACGCTGAGCAAGGTGGGTGGCAGGGGATTTTCCTTTTCTTTTACTTGGGGCTTCAGCTTCTGCAGGGGTGACAGCTGGGGATTTCTCTTGTCCTTTAGCTGTGGGTTCCTCAGTGGGGACCACAGGTGACTTTCCTTTGCTAGTGGTCTCAGGTTTGGCAGGGGCGTGCGCCTCTTTAGACTGGGCGGCAGACTCTTTGCCAACATTCAGAGGGACAGCTTTGGGAGCAGACCTCTTGGATGTGACTTTCCTCCTCTGAGGATAAGTTTGTTCTTGTGGTGGTGCAGCAGAGGCCTTGGGAGGTGGAGGCTACTCCATAGGTGCAGGCTGCTCAGTAGATGCAGCAGGAGCTTTTCCCTTTTCTGGTTGGGTTTTAGTTGCTGCCTCGTCAGGCTGGGCAAGTGGAGCTAGAGTAGCAGTTGGTGCAGGCTGAGGCACATGAATATTGAGTGGGGTTGGGTGGTATGGTTCATTTTTGGCAGCTGCCAAGGCGGATTCCAATGCGGGTATCTGGACTTTAAAATTTAGGGCATCAGTCTCCTGGATCTCCTTTTGGATCTTTTGAATTTCTTGTGAATTGTTAAGCCACTTTTCAAGCATCCTTGACTGGGCCTTCGCTGCTGCAGCATTGCTTTTCTCATACTCCCAGTTTATGTGATAATAGGTAGCTAAGGCCTTTGTCTTCTGATATTCCTCCACAATCTTTTTCCACCCCAAGGAGATGCCGAGTAGTTATTCGTTGTGGGTCTCCGTCATCTCATCAATTTTCTCCAGCAAGGGGGTCTCAATTGACTGGCGTAGCGTGGCCATGCCCCTCAGAACATCCTTCCTCAGGTAAGCATTATCTTTCATGTGCTGTAGGATGGTGAGGTAAGGAGGGCTGTAGAAATGATGTTTTGGTGCAATTGGGAGATAGGAGGTGGAAGGAGCAGTATGTGCTTGGTCCTGGGGAGTTGAAGGAGGGGAAATGACAGTATGAAAATCAAATGGTGGAGGAATGGTGTAGGTAGTTTGGGTGGATTTGCTAGAGAAGGTGGGAGGGGGTAGGATAAGAGGTGGGATGGAGGGTATAGGGGGGAAAGTGAAGGGTGTAGGCTCAACAGCAATTGGGGGTGATGGGGGAAGGAAAATTGGAATGGTGAAAAGGGGTAAAGGAAATGAGTGGGGAAGAGGTAATGGTGAGGGTGGGAGGGGTAATGGGTCAAGGGGGAAATCTGTTTGGGTGTGTGGTCATGGGTGGAGGTGATGTGGATGGGGTAGGGATGGGTGGAGTGGTTAAAGTGTGTGAAGGGTGGATTGGATGGAAGTGAGTTCAACCAGCATTTGGTTGTTTGGGTATTGGTTGTCTTGGATAAGGGTAGGATGAGGGTTAGTGGGTCAAAGGTAGGAGGTGGGGTTTGGAAAGAAGAGCGTACTAGTTGGAAAGGGGAGGAAGGAGCATGATGGAAAGTGGAGGGAGGGGAAGAATGAGGTTCTGGGGAGTGGTGTTGTGAAGTAGGTGGGGAGTCTGGCAAAGGAGTGTAGGAGGTAGGCAAGGTTTCAAGGAATGTAGAGATGAAAGCTTGAAAGCCTATGGAAGTGTTAAGGGTTAAGTCAAGGTCTGGGAGAGGAGGGATGGTAGCTATGGCTGTGGTTCAATGGGGATGGAAGGTATTATGGGTGATGTCTGGGAGATGGTTGGGCTTGTCTGAGTGGGTTTTCATTTTTTATAGGAGATGAGTGGGGGCTGTCAGGCTTAGTTGGAAGTGAGGGTGGAATTGTGGCAGTGTAGTGTGGTAAGGTAGGGGATGGTGAGTTCTCCCATGGACCAAGCACAGGGGAAGGTGGAGTGGGCATGGAAAGTGGAAACAGAGGGGGGTGAGAGATGGATGCAAAAGGAGTAGAGGCTGCAGGAATCAGAGGTGGAGGTGGTGTGGGTGCTGCTGCAAGGATGGGAGTGATGATCTCTGGAGGCACCTCCTTTGTAGAGTGGGTAGCGATGTAGCACTTCAGCTGCTTGAGGCACGCCTCGAGCTTTTCTTCTTCTTTGACCTCCATCAAACTTCTGCTGATGCCCCATTACCTCTTGGCAAAGGTAGTGGGGGTAAGGGTGGAGGTTCTCCTTTCTATCTTGTAGCCCCCTTGATCGGCAAGGTGATGATTCTTGCATATGGCAGGGTGTGAGGCTTCTTGTTGGATCCTAGCTTCTCCACCACGTCTTTCATTGCCTCAAAAATTAGCCAGGCTGCATGGAAGCCATGGCCCAGGTGGAAGGAGTAGACAGCATTCGCAATGGGGGTTCTCCTCTCCTGATGTCCTGAGCAATAGATGTTCTTTCTCAGGACTTGGTCAATGAACATTGGAGACTCTAGTTCCTCCTTGATTGAATCCCGGTGGCTTTTAATCCTCTAGTTAGGCCCTTGCAATTGTGTCAATTGATGCGCTAGGTGGCCATATCCACAGCTAGTATTGAATGCTACTGGGATGCCCAACACTTTAGCAATGGTCTTCGGGCCCACTAACATATCAAAATTGTCAACCATCACCAGGAAGCACTCTTGTCCATCACTGTCCCTCTTGAGTTGGATGTGCTGATAGAATAGCTGGACTAGCCTAGGGTAGGCTATTGCTGGAATTTCTCTCATTAGTGGCATCAAGCCCACTTTGCTAAGAAATTACATTGTAGGGGCAGAGAGAGGTTCTTTTTTCAAAAATTGGACATCAAAAGCAGTTTCAGGCTCCAATGGAATTGACTGAAGGAGCTTAGAAGGAGTAGAGAATTTTGTGGTTGGTACCGCCACCTCCTCAACCACCTCCTTTCCTTTCTTGGGGGACTTTGAAGTCTTGGCCTTTTTGGGGGTGGTCTCTGCAGGGTTCTTGTCCTTCCCTTTTCTCTTCTGTACAAATTTTGGAGACATATCTATCTCTGTCTTCTGGTGTAAGCAAATGGAGACTGAGATCTAGGGTTTGGTTTGATCTGACGCACAGGGCACCTCAAGATCTCGAAGGACAGGGGAATGGTTGAGGGTGATGCTAGGAACACTTGTATAGATTTGTGGAGTGGATGATGAGTTGTAGAAGTGATGCTAGAGGAGAGAAGGGAGAGCGGCAGAAGCTAGGGTTTCGCAGAGGGAAGAAGGAAGCAGACAATGAGAATGGGACGAAGTACGGGGTAGAAATACTTAACGCGAAGCTCGGCGCACTTTGGAACAGCTTGTCGCGGGGTTGAAAATAAACCTAGCGAGAATGCTAATTACATCTGGATTGCGCGACAATCTCAAACGGTGTCTATGGAGCGTGCGACAGAGTGAGAATAATTCATGTGAATTGCGCGAGCGGTTCCTAAGGCTCTACTTGGATTGCACGATAAGCTCTGAGGTTCAGTGTGAATCGTGTGACAGACTGATAATCTCGCAACAACAAATGAATATCTTGATGTGGACCGCGCGAGAGGTTGCCAGGTACACATGTATCTCGCGACAGGCATTTATGGCTCTATGGGAACTACGCGACATGCTCTCAGATGAACTTGAACTTCATGACAGCAAATATATGAACTGCGCGAACCTCTCCCAAACTTCCTTTTTAATCTCACGAGCGCTTCTGAATCTCGTGATAGTCTCCCAGGCATCCATTTTGAACCCAGCGACAGTCAAGTATAAAACAGAGAGCATGTGCTCTGTGTTCTGCCTTTTTTCACAATTTGCTGAGGTTGAATCCTGGCAAGACCCTCTCCTATGATTGTCTTTAGACATTTAAGCTCAATCATACACTCAAGGACAACAAAAATGATCGTCTACATTAAGCATTCAACAGAAGCTATCAATTCAAAAGCAATAAGGAGCAAGTGAAGCATCAAAAGTTCAAAACAGATAAGCCAAGATTCAGATGAGGCCACTAGCAAATCCTAGAGAATAGAAACTAAAGAAAGCAAGATAAATCAACCAAAAATTAAGTACATATGTTACAGTAAGGACACAGTTGTGGAATCAGTTTGAAGAAGGATCCCCTTGATAGTGAATGGTGTCCAAAAGGTCGGCAGGTTTTTCAAAATAAGGCTTAAGCCTCTGACCATTCACCTTCAAGAGTCCTCAGACTTAGGATCCTTGATTTCCACAGCACCAGATGGGGAAACATGCATGAAAATGTAAGGACCTTCCCATCTGGATTTCAATTTGCCTGGAAAAAATTTAAGTTTGGAGGTAAACAACCAAACCTTATCACCAGCATTGAAACTCTTTCTCAACAGCCCTTTATCAAAGAAAGCTTTGGACCTTTTCTTGTAGATCCTGGCATTGGCATAAGCATCCATCCTTAGTTCTTCCAATTCTGACAGTTGGAGCAACCTGTGATGACCAGCAGAAGTTAGATCTAAATTTAAATGTTTGATGGCCCAATAGGCCCTGTGTTCTAACTCTACTAGGAGATGACAGGCCTTGCCATAAACCATTCTGAAATGGGACATACCAATGGGAGTCTTTGTTGAGAACTAGAAAATACCATTTTTCACCCCTTAATCTGGGCCTTGATAGACCCTTGAGAGAACTAAATAAGTGTTTTAAGTGTTTGTTTTACAGCTAACAATAAAGGCAGGCTTAACCTTGAAAGTAGCTCAAAAGTGCCAAAAAGATGACATTCCATGTCAATCCAAACGAAGAAGAAGAAGAAACAACCTCACTAGCTGTTGAAAGGTCTGAATTGAAGAGGCAAAGACGTGGTCTCAACCCAGAAAAGAAGTATGGAGCAATTACAAAAATGCACTCTGATAGTACTTTTCAGAAGAACTGAATCGCTCGCAAAGAACTCAAACTCGCGAAAAGAACAAAACTCATTAGCTTTGAAGCATCCGAACTCTTCAAGAGATGATTTACCTTTCAAAAGAAGAAAACTCAATTCAATGTAACCGTAACCTTGCGAAAAGAGCTTCAGGAGTTACAACACCTTGCAAAAAGCCCCCTAAACTTTGCGAAAAGGTATTCTTGAGGTTCTCAGTTTTTGCAAGGGCAATTCAGTAATTTGTTTCACGCGTCCCAATGCATTTAAAAACCTAGGGACATTCCAAGAGATTCTAAGCATAAAGCGAAGGCATATTCCACCCCACGTGAGCACCTAGAGATGAAATAACTTGGCGGGAACTTCTAGAAACTCTAACAGATTGCATAACAGAATTGATGCCTTTTTCACCTGATTGGCTGAACCAGATCGAGGAATTCTGATTGGCCAGAACAGATCTGGATCCTCGTGCTCGACCACCATTGGTCAATACAGATCTGAGCACCTCTGATTGGTTGATACACATCTGAGCTGGACTTGGGGAAAACTATAAATAGATGAACCATTTGCCCAATTGGGGCATCCAGATTTTGAGTTTCATTCCTTTTCCCCCATTTCCAAACCAGATAGTCTGTCTGAAATCCCTGTAATAGCTTCACTTTGACTTGAAATTGGGAGCTGTGAGACATTTCTGTAATTCAAAAGAGAGTTGTATTCAAGACTATAAATCTGAGAGCTGTTTAAGCTGTGCTCTGTAATTGTAATGGTGGATTTGAAAAGGTTGCTGTAAATCGTATAGTCTCAATTGGACTCATGTTAAGGGTTCCCTCTGATCTCCTTATTGCATTAGACTCCTTTAGATTTACTGTTTTTCATGCAACTTCCCTTGATTCATTAATCCTGTGAGAATTAGTGTTGGTAACCTAATCTCTCACGGCATTTGTAGTGATGCTTCTTGTTCTAAACTAAGGCTTTGGATTAAAGACTATTGGATGGTTTGTGGCCATTAAAGTGGACAGACCATAGCCATAACCTTAAACCTAATCCTTAAATTAGATTTATTTCTCTTACATCTGTGCTTGTAGCCAGATGAAGATTGGATCATCTCTCAGTTGAGCTGCAGTCGTTCTCATTAGTTTTCAAGGACCAAATCAAAGTTAGATATTACTTCTCCATTTTTTATATAAGTTTACCACAAATGTTTCCCCAACTCGGATCTGGATCACTTAGTTTATTTTTTACTTTTATCATTTAGTTAATGTGACAAATTCAACCTCCTATCTTATGTGCTTTCTAGATAGGATAAGAGGTCAGATCTGGTAGCTCAGATCTGGAGGTTTATCTTGCATTTTAGACAAATTCTCTGTGGACGATCTTTTACTCACTTACATTTAAAACTTACTACAATTGGCCCTGATCTTGCAGGCTAATTCACTTCTACCTGTGCTGATATTTCTTTATTTTTTTTAGTATAATTTAGCAGTTGCAAACCTGTTTTCAAAACACACATAAATCAAGCACACTAAGAAGCAACAACAGTCTTATAGGCAGTCCTATAAGCCCACAGTGCATCATTAAGCTTGTCAGCCCAATCCTTCCTATCAGTCCTCACAGTCTTCTCCAGGATTGCTTGATCTCCCTATTTTAAATCTCATCTTGCTCACTGGTTTGTGGGTGGTAGGGAGTGGCAATCCTATGGGTGACAGAATATTTCTTGAGCAAGCTCTCAAAATTTCTGTTACAGAAATGGCTTCCCCCATCACTGATAATGGCTCTAGGGGTACCAAATATGGAGAAGATATGTTGCTTTATGAATTTGAGGACAACCTGATTATCATTAGTTCTTGTGGCGATGGCTTCTACCCATTTGGAAATATAGTCCACTGCCACTAAAATGAAATGAAAACCATTTGAAGGAGGAAAGGGGCCCATAAAATCAATACCCCACACATCAAACAGTTCTACAACAAGGATGGGCTGTAAAGGCATTGAATTTCGTTTAGATAGCCCTCCTAGTTTCTGACATCTTTCACAGGCTTTGCAGTGTATATGGGCATCTCTGAAAAGAGAAGGCCAATAGAAACCACACTGCAACACTTTGTCAGCTATTTTTCTCCCACTAAAGTGACCCCCACAGGCATTTTCATGGCACATGGCCAGAATATTGGGGACATCACTTTTAGGGACACATTTCTGAATAATTTGGTCTGCACAATACTTGTACAAGTAAGGTTCCTCCCAGAAAAAGAATCTGACCTGTGAGAAAAATAGGTACTTATCCATTTTTGTCCAATGGGAAGGGATCTTGCCTATAACTAGATAGTTGACAATATGTGCAAACCAGGGAACTAAAGATTGGATGGAAAAAAATTGCTCATCCGAGAAGACATCATTTTTAGGAAGGTCCTCAACACCTTTTTCCAACATAATTCTGGACAAGTGGTCAGCCATCACATTTTCTACACCTTTCTTGTCCTTGATTTCGATGTCAAACTCCTGCAACAGGAGTATCCATCTAATCAATCTGGGCTTTGCATCCTTCTTGGGCGATGGTACTTTAATCTTTGAGTGGTCAGTGAAGATGACAGTTTTAGACCCAAGTAAGTAAGGTCTAAACTTGTCCACAGTAAAAACCACTGCCAGAAGCTCTTTCTCAGTTGTTGTGTAGTTCAGCTGAGCTTCAGCAAGTGATTTGCTGAGATATGCAATGACCATAGGCAGCTTATCCTTTCTCTGGCCCAAGACAACACCTATTGCCAAGTCAGATGCATCACACATCAATTCAAAGGGTAGGGTATAGTCAGGTGTTTGGAGTACAGGGGCTGAGGTGAGGCAAATTTTTAAAGTTTCAAAAGCCTCCAGGCATTCAGCAGAGAAGTCAAAGGGCATATCCTGACAGAGCAGGTGACACAATGGCTTAGCAATTTTGCTGAAGTCCTTGATAAACCTCCTGTAGAATCCAGCATGGCCAAGGAAGGATCTGATTTGCTTATTCTTGGAGAGATTTTTTAATGAAGTCAACTTTGGCCTTGTCTACCTCAATTCCATCTTTAGAGACTACATGGCCCAACACAATTCCCTGTGTTACCATGAAGTGGCTCTTTTCCCAACTTAAGACCAAATTGGTCTGTTCACATCTTTGTAGCACTTGATGGAGGTGTTGTAGACATTGGTCAAAGCTATCCCCATAGACTGAAAAGTCATCCATGAAAATTTCCAAGAATTTGTCAATCATGTTAGAAACAATGAAATACATACACCTCTGAAAGGTGGCTGGGGCATTACACAATCCAAAAGGCATCCTTCTGTAAGCAAAGGAGCCAAAAGGACAAGTAAATGTAGTTTTCTCTTGATCAAGGGGGTGCACAGGGATCTGATTGTACCCTGAGTACCCATCAAGAAAACAGTAAAAAGCCTTCCCAGCCAACTTGTCCAAGATTTGATCAATAAAAGGGAGAGGAAAGTGGTCTTTTCTGGTCTTGGAGTTGAGTTTTCTACAATCGATGCAAACTCTCCAGCCAGTGGTTTCCCTGGCTGGTCTCAACTCTCCAGATTCACTTGTGATTACTGTTATGCCAGATTTCTTGGGTACCACCTGGATTGGTGCCACCTATTCAGAATCAGAGATGGGGTAAATTACCCCAGCATCCAGTAATTTAATGATTTCTTTTAGAACCACCTCCTGCATGTGAGGCTTAAGTTTCCTCTGCATTTCCCTGGAGGTTGCTAAGCCTTCCTCTAGGTGAATCCTATGCATACAGATTGATGCAACAATCCCTCCCAAGTCAGCAATGGTCCAGCCAATTGCTTTCTTGTGCTTCCTTAGAACTGTTAGCAATTCCTCCTCTTGCTCACTGGTTAGAGAAGAGGAGATAATTATAGGAAGTTTCTCTTGTTTCTAGTGGAAAGCATACTTTAATGTCTCTGGCAGCTTCTTGAGCTCCAGATCAGGGGCTTGTTGTATGGATGGCAAGATTGGTGTATTGTTGGTTGGAGGAATGGGCAGCAATTTAGGTTTCCAATTGGAGTGCTGCACTAAGCCTATAGAAGATCTCACTAAGGGTAGGTCTTCTGGCATTAAAGCAAGGCTTCCTTCTTCCACCATGTTCCAAACTTCAGTTAAATTAGTGGCAATGTTGCTCCACTCTAGCAGAGTGGGCAGTTCTTCTTCAATAATTTCTTCTAGTACTTCCACTGTAAAGCATTCCTCATTGTCCAGTTGAGGGTACTTTGCACTGTTATACACATTAAGCTCAACTTTCATATGTCCGAAAGTGACCTCCATGATTCCAGACCTGCACTGAATGCATGCATTGGTAGTGGCTAAGAATGGTCCGCCCAGAATAACAAGTATTAGAGATGTACTTTTATTGCAGCCCATGTCCAAGACAAGGAAGTCTGCAGGGTAGAAGAATTTTTCTACCCCCACTAGGACATCCTCAACCACTCCCATGGGTTTCCTCTTGGACCTATCAACCATCAATAGAACAATAGGGGTGGGCTTGAGCTCCCCCAAACCTAGCTGCTGATACACACTGTATGGCAACAGATTAACACTGGCTCCAAGGTCCAAAAGTGCCCTCCCATTCGTCTGGTCTCCAATGATACAGGGAATAGTGGGTATCCCTAGGTCTTGCAACTTCTCAGGTATTGTAATGGTTAATACAAAATTAACTGTATCAGTTGCAAAGACCTTCTTGGATAAATAGCCTCTGGCCTTCCTTTTCTGAGTACAAAGGTCTTTCAGAAACTTTGCACAGGCCAGGACCTGTCGGATTGCATCGAGCAGGGGTAAATTTATCTTGACCTGCTTAAAGGTCTCCATCATTTCCTTGATCTGTGCTTGACCCTTATCAGAAGGGGCAGGGCCACTCAAAGCTTGAGGAAATGGCGGTGAGTCTTCTTTGGTTCCTCATTTGCAAGCCTATCATTTGAACTTTTGTTTTTTTCTTTTATCTATTTTTATCTCCTGCTGAGGTTCAACTATAACCTCCTTATTTTTTCCTTGTTGAAGGGTAGCAGGCAATTCTTTACTCTGTGCCCTCACAAAATCCTTATCACTTTCATTTGACATATCCTTGGGGTAGACCTTTCCTTGTTCATTTCCCACCTGGTTGTCTACCAGCTTGCCAGACCTTAAGGCTGTGATGGCATTGGCCCCCTCAAAATTTGAGGAGCCTTCTCCAATGGAATACTGGCCCATAGGGTTGGCAATGGGTTGGCTAACAGACCCTCCTCTCTTTAGCGAGCATTATGGCTCTGGCCAAGCTGCTCTTCTATTTTCTTAATGCTTTAACTGTGAGAGGTCACAGTCTGAGTCAAAGGTAGGCCAAAACCTGGTCCTCAAAAGAAGCACTTCGGAGCTGAGGTGGTGGGACTACCAATTGATTCTGTTGCTGGGGCTGCTGTTGTTGCCGAAAATTCAACCTTGGGGCATAACCCTGGTTAAACTACTGCTGTGGCCTTTGAGGTAAGGCCAACATCTGTTATGGCTGCATATAATTGTCTTGCCTCCACCTCAAATTTGGGTGGTCTCTCCATTGGTAACCAGCATTTTGGTGCTGGTATCCATATGGTTGCTTATTGTAGCCACCAGTTATTTCTTTGTCAAAAGATTAAACAAGCACTGTTCTATTACAAACTCAAGGTATTGCCCCACAGATGGACACTCTTCTACTGTGTGCTGTGGTGATTGGAATATCAGACATGCCTCCATCACTTGTGCAGCCATTCTGGGCTGCACCACAGTCAAAAGTTTATCAAATCTTTCAATAAGATTGGCCATCTGCACCCTCAAATCATCATTTCCTCTAACTTCATACATTCTTCCTTTAGAAGTCTCATCAATCCCCAGCTTAGGAGAAGGCTCATGAACAGTTCTAGATGAGGACATCTTCTGGAAAGCATTTTCACTTATGACCTCGAACAAGTCCCATGCCTCATCAACTATTTTATGCAAGTACGTTCCACCATAAGAGGCATCTACCATGTCTCTGCTCTTCTAATCAATCCCATTGTAGAAACTCTGGACAAGCTGCCAGTCAGGGATCTTGTGGTGGGGGCATTGTTTGAGCATCTCCTTAAATCTATCCCAGCATTGGTTAAAATCTTGATTTTGGCAAAAGAAAGTATCTTTCTTGGTCTCTGAGAAAAATTTAGACAGAAATCTTGTCTTGAGGTCTTTCCAAGAGGTGATGCTGTTGTTTAGGAGAGTAGATAACCAGGTCATAGCTCTGTCCTTTAGGGAGAAAGGAAAGAGCCTTAACCTAGTGGCTTCTAGTCCCAAACCAGCAATGGAGAATGCTAAGCCCATGGAAAGAGGGAAGCATTTGGATGATGGAAGTTTTAATTTCATAATTTCCTTGAACATCAGGGAATTGGATGCTGAATGGAGAATTGTAATCATCCGGAGCATTCAATTCCTTCAATGTTCTAGGTTGTTCTTCACCCATAGCTGCTATCTCAATTTCAATAGGGGGCTCAACTGTGGTGTGTCTATGCCTTCTCGGTCTTCTATCCCTTTCTATCTCAAGGTTAGGAGGCTCTAATATAGGACTGAGGGATCTCCTTCCTAACATACACGCACACCAACAGCAGGGAAGACTATTTGCAGGCACATTGCACTTAATAAAAATTGCAACTATCCTAATCAACTGCTATGGACTCTTCAATTGAGAAATAGACTTAGTTTTGAGGGTTAAAGAAGTGCAAACAGAGGTAGCTAGACTCCTAGTGCAATTCTACTCTCCTTATGGCTATAACCTGTCCACTTAAATGGTCACAGACTATCCAATTGGGGAACCACAGTCTAGAGTTGGGTTAGAACAAGCTTATCATTGTAGGCACTACTTCATCCAGGCTATAAGCTCAACAGTTCGTAGGGAACCTCAACCTCTAAAGTGCTATGTGTGGGGCTAGGCTTGTATGGGAGCATGTTAGCCCATACACATAAAACCAGCAAGAGTTTGAGTACAACCTTTGATCCAGCTGTCCACTGCTTTAGAGAAGCTGCAGTGATCCAGTCGCAACCCTACAATCTCTATAACCAAACCAGATCTGCCATCTGATGGCGGGTCTTCACAGATACAGGGGAGTCTGCCTCTGCACAATCTCTCAAAGGGCTACAAGCACAAGTGCAGAGAAAAACAATCCGTCTGGAGTCTGTTGATTGGCTTCACCCTAAGGTTATAACCTGTCCACTTAAATGGTCACAGACTATCCCAGAGGCTATCCTCCTCACAAGCTCAAGATAGAACAAGAAACATTGCTGCCACCACCATGTTCACAAGGCCACAAAAGCTCATTGTTCCCATGGGGATTTCAGATCTAGTGGGTCCTGTGGTGGGGCTAGGCTTGTATGGGAGCATGTTAGCCCAGACACACAAGTGACTTAGATCTGAGTGAACCACGGTCTCAGTCCTCCATTGCTTACAATACATCCTAGCAATGGAGGATCTCAAGGTAGTAGCCTTGCACAGAACAACTCACAAACAGAAATCCCATAAATGTAAGACACCCTATTGTAAAATTCCATTAATCTATCCCAAAAAATCATACATAGGCATAGCCAGCAAATGCTGAACTATGGAGAGAAGAAAAAGATAAAAAGAAACTGCCTAAACCTAACCTACACTTACTGGAAATCTACTGCTGATTCCAAAAGAAGAAAATTAAATTCTATCTAAGAAGAGAAGACCAACCCCTTAAACCTAAACCAGGCTTAGGTTTATATAGCAGTCAACTTGGCAGTTCATTAGGGTTAGGAAACCCTAATTTTAAAGATGCCACATGGCCTGATACTATTCCTTAGATGCCTCGGGGTGCGTGTATGGGAATTAGAGCATTGGAATGCGTGCCCTAATTGCTGAAAGTTCCCAGAATGTCCTTTGCAGAAGTGAGCGAGAGTTAGAGTTCATAGCCTCGCTAGGTAGCACTGGCTTCCAAGATTGTCGCATGGTAGAATGGTCTTCGCGAGATTGGATCAGCTTGAAATTCCAGCCGTCGCGGGATTGTCTTAGTTATAATTGAAACAGTCGTGTGATAGAGCATTGAATTTTCGCTGGATTGCTCTTGTCTTCACGAGATTGCACTTTCCTTCTGAATGGCACCGGAACTGCGCGAGCATTTTATTTCCCAGTGGATCCTCGCGAGGTCATGATGTGCATTAGTTTCTTAACTATGCGAGTGGTTTTTCTGAAGTTTTGTATCCTACAGCTATTACGCGACAGCTTCTCGCAAAGATACCTGGAGCTCTCTCTCCTTAGCTGATCTGAGTGAACTGCGCGAGCTATGAGAACTGCTTTTCATGAGTTGCGCGAGACTGCGCGAGCATTTATATTTGAGCTTCGCGAGAGCTGTGCGAAGTATAATTCTGAAACCCAACTACGCGAGAACGACATGGACAATTGGAAATGAAGGCTTGGGAAGCTCGCGAGGACTGCGCGAGGCTCAAATCTTTGTCTGGATTCAGCTTTCACCTTTCTGAGGGGGTTCTGGGGGAAAAGTGGGCTCCTTAACAGGGTTCAGACTTTATTGTAGCTGCTATTTATTACCTACAGAAATGACTTAACACAAATTTATTAGATGGCTAAGGGTCTAACAGAGGCTAAGTTAAGGGGTGAAAAGTGGTACTTTTCTAGTCTTAACAGTACTGAACCTCTCGATAGGTAAAACTAACTTTTCGATAGGAAAAATGGAGATTTTGATATGTTCTAGATATCAATCGAGAACCTATCGAAATGATGTTTCAGCTGCCGTTTAAACTGATCGAAAGGATAGTTCCACCTATCGAGATCCTATCAAATCATCCCCTTTCAATGTTTTGTCTACTATGTTTTCGACAGGATGCATGAACCTATCGAAACCATCCAGTTCATCCTATCGGAATCGTATTTCACCTTTTATATATTCACCGATAGGTTATTTGTGCCTCATGCCATACCTTCTACCAACCCTAGCACTTGTTCCTCTCTCTTTCGCCTCCCTCTTTTTCCATTAAATCCTCATAGAACCTTCAACTGTTCAGTCTGCCTTTTTGTCAGTACATTCAGCTTGCACATTGGAGCATTTTTCCCCTAATTCTGAAAAAATTGATGCTGTGTAGTGCGATTTCTGTTAAACCCTAGGTATTTCGAGGTTAGTTGCCTTCCCATAATCAATCTGTCGCTCCTCTAATTTTTAAACTTCAAACTCTGCTTCAAGTTGGTGAGTGCTAAATTTTTGAAGAGTAAAATGGATGAGCCAGAGGAAACCCTCGCGAACATACGCCGGAGAACAACTACTTCCACCCCCAAATCCTCCAAAAAGTCAAAGCCAGCTGACAAACCACCTGTCAAGAGGGAGCTCACTGAAATGTCACCCAAAAAGACCCCTAAATCTAAGAAAGCCAAAGCTGTTGAGATTCAGGAACCTAGAGTAGAAGAAACCTTAGCAAGAGCTGCCCCTCTAGTAGAACTGCCTACGGGGTTAACTACCCCGAATGAGTTTGTAGAAAAATTAAGTCTGCTACCCCTGCTTTCACCCTTTAAAGAAAATGTCTATCCCAAGTTAGTGAAATTGTGGTACCAGAACCTGACTAAGAAGGTGGTACCTGGAGCTGAGGATACACTGGAAATCTCGATTGATGATTGGCAGCTGACTGTGGATTGCAGAGATATTGGGATGGCTTTGGGAGTCCCATATCAATTTGACTCCACCAGAGCTGAGGGAGCACCTACAGGGGCCACATTTCGGGAAATGGCTAAACAACTTACTAATGGAATAGTGGGCTCTGGTGAATCCTTGATGAGAAGAGACCTCCATCCTACCTTCCGACTCATTGATACCATTCTGAGGAAAAATGTCTATGTCTTTTGCCATTTGCAAGAGAGGACCCCTTTAGTGGATGCACTATACTTTTGTTCAAAGGGGCAATTTGTGAATGCACCTAAGCTGATTTTTGAGACAATGGTGGACATCAATGACAACGTGCTGAAGAGGCAAGCTTTTGCTAAAGGAGGTGGCCTGCCTTTTTACAGACTCATCACATGACTGCTCAAGACTGGCAAATATGTGATTAAGCAATTTGAACCAATGGAGAAGCTGACCTTTAAATTGTGTGGTAAGCAAGAATGGTCAACCAGCCTCACCTTGATTAAGAAAGGACAACCAGTTGGAAGGGAGGCGGCTGAGAAGAGAACCACTATCGTGGTAGCAGAGACTTCTGCAGAGATACCCTTTGCCACCCCTCCACCCACCTTACATGTCTCACTACCCACACCTCCAACCACTTTGCTTTTTCCATTTGTATCAGTCCCTCTTCAACCTAACCTCCCCCCACCCATCTCTAAACCTTTTTTACCTCCACCCACCTCCCAGGTTTTCCACCCTGACATCCTGGAACCTCCCACATTAGCCGAGCTTACCCCTACCATCCCCTCTCCACCCAGTACCCAACCCATTTCTAATTCTCCTCCATCTCCAACCCTCTCAGATTCATAGGTGTGGACCTTCACCACCATCGGGTTCCATGACCCTCATGACCTCAATTGTGGAGGATGTCGCTCATGAGTACCTCCACTTCCGACTCCCCACCCCTCCTCCTCATTTTAACCATGCACCATCTTCTCCCTTCCAGCATGTCCAAGCACAAGCCCCTTCTACCCCCACCAGGCCTGACACCCTCACTCAAATCCTATCCATCCTCCAATCCATTCAGTCCCAATTAACCATCAACACCGACACCCAGACCCTCATGAGCTCATGTCTCCAATCAATTCAATCCACCCTTAAGCCATCCTCTTTCGGTCCTCAACCCCCTCACTTATCCCCTCCTGTTTCACCAATACCTACTCCACACCACACAGCTGCCTAGCCTGAGGAAGTAGCCGCACCAGCTCTCCCCATACTTTCCTCACCATAGGCCACTTTACCCTCATCCCCAGATTTACTGGCCTCCTCAGCAGCTGAATCCCCTATACCCTTTGCCACCCCCACCTGTTTTCCAGGATGCCTCCACCCAAACAAATCAATGGGAGGATCTGGTTCTTTCCACCCCCTCCCCTTCATCCACTACACCCTTGTCCTTGCCCATTGTCCTTCGGCAATCCATGTACATACCCCCTTACCTCACCCTCCTGTGTGCAATGAGGGACAACCCTTACATCCACAGGGATGTCTTGAGAGGTATAGCTGCACTTCGAGCTTCCATTGAGGCCCCTTATGAGGAGAGGATTGCTAACATCGAATTAGAACACCGAATTCAACTCCGCGATATCTCTCAAGGGTGGTCTGAAATCCTGACTCATTATGAGTCAGCAAAATAAGTGGCAGCGACTGAGAGTCTCATTGTCAAATATGAGAAGAAGAATTCTGAGCTTCTCAAGAAAAAATTAGCCAATGCTCAGGAGATCCTCAAGGCCACCAAAGAACTATCTGATGCCAACCTGCTCTATACGCCAAATAGATTGACATATTAGAGCAAAATGTTGCTTCCCTTACCTCTCAGCCATTCCAACCCACCCCTCTTGCCACCACACCTCCTCCTGCACCTCCGGCCTCACAATCCTGCCCCCCCTACAACTCAACCTCCTCTCACCCCCCTTGTGGATGTGCACCCTCCTCCAGCCCAAGAACCCCTCCCCCACTCAACCTGCCCCTCAAAAATCCAAAAGGGCTCCCCCCAAGAAGAAAGTCACTGCCAAAAGATCTACCCCCTCTGCTGCCCCTACCAAGAAAGGAAAGAGGCCTGTTGCCCAGTCTAAAACAACCTCTCCCACCCAGCCCCTTACCCAACCTGCTACCCCTTACACCTTAATGACAAAGGAAGAACGAAGGAAGACTGCTGCAGCTCTTGGATTGGACCCGACTACCCTTTTTCCTTCCGATTCAGATTTCGATTCTGTTGTTGCTGTTGACTTAAAAGGAAAACAGCTCGCTGCTTAGTCTGAGGAGGCAACAAAGAGACAGAAACTGAGGGCTAAATCCAAAGGCAAAGCTCCCTTATCCAAGGATGAGCTGAAAAACTTGACTGACCTCTACGATTGGCCAGATGACACCTGCAAATAGCTATGGAAACTTGTTGTTTTAGTTTCTTCCTCATTTTCTCATGTATATATTTGGCATTAATATACATTTTGTCTTCATGTAGTTTTTTTGTATCTCTCTTTTCCCCCTGTACCTCTCCCGTAATTTCATGTTGTTGTCAGTGAGGACACTGTTTAGTTTAGGTTTGGGGGTATGGCATGTATGTATGCCAATAAATTAGTTACTTTTAGTACAGCTAGGCTAAAATGAAGTGTTTAGGATTAATTAGAGTAAATTCTCACTGGAATTTTTGTAAAAAGAGGATATTAAGAAAACAACTTTTAAAAACTGAAATGAGCTGTAGTTTGAACTTTTTTTTTCATGAGGCAAATGTCAACAATTTGTGAAAATTTTTTTTTAATGTGCAGTAAACCTGAAATGAGAGGAAATTGTGAAGACACACCCTTGAAAATGAGATGGAAGGCCATACCCAGTGAGATTTGGGCCTGAAAAAGATTCCTTGAAGAGTGCCTTGGCAATTTTTCTGCTTTTTGGACTGATTGGATCTAATTCTAATCACTAGAAGTTAGGCAATTCCAAATTGAAACAGCTTGACAACACTCATGACATTGAGGACATGAAGGCCATCCCTTGGTCAGTTTGAGCTTAAAATGTCCCACCTTTGAACTGCCCTTGATGCACACCACTTGAGCCTTAAAAATCCCAACTTTCTTTGAGGAAAACCAGAAATGTTAAACCTAAAACCTTTTGACCTATTTCAGTTCACCCCCAATCTGAGAAATCCAGGAAGAGGAAGGAGAAGTGAGATTAGACGAAGATGTTAAATCTGGTTGAAAGAAAGGAGTACACATTCTGTGGTGTTGTGGTATTCCAAAAAAGAAAAAAAAAATGAGAAAGAGAAATCTCCTCATCTGAAAATCTACAAGAAAATAAGAGGCTGATCACTTCAAGTCTGAAAATTCAAAAAGAAAGCGAAAAGGTGCTGAAATGAAGGAGTTGTCTAGACCTCCTCCTTACCTTTACTGATTTCTCAATTTGAACCCCTTTTACCCTTTCTTTTACAAACCTCATCCATAAGCCACATTACAACCCAATGAAAAGACCTTACTGATCTGGAATGGATTGAGTTGTCATGTGGAGATAAGGATCTGTCTAATCTATGGTGAAAAGAGTTAGAAAATTTCAGAAATTAGAGCAATGCCTATGCTCATGCTTACAGCCCTATTTGAGGATCAGAATCGCTTGCTCTTGGTAATGTGAAATTCTACGCCCCATTATTGTTGTGAGTTAACAGCCCTGGTGAGACTTGGGCCTAAAATCCAATTTGATGGGGGTAGTATCAAAACAGAGTTCTCAAATGAAAGGTGTGCCATGCATCAATCTTTAGACAGAATACCTTGACATGAACTGATTGATTATGAAGGAATTACCGTAAAATTTCATGTTTTAAGTTGGTGACTTTTCTGCTGAAAACCCTAAAGAATTGAAAAGACATGATGAGAATTTATTCTAGTTTACTGATATTCGGTGTAGTAGGATGTACTATTATTAACTAACCTTATTGGGAAAGTTTGTGGGTACCTTCATTGAAAACCCTCAGGAGACTTCACTCCTCCACTAGGGATCACCTAGGAGTTTAAAAGGCTTGGTGCATATGCGAAATGCACCCGTGCTCCCTATGAAAGTGGCATTTTTATTTTCTTTTTATTCTCCTTTGTTTAGGGACTAGCAAAGCTTAGGTTTGGGGGTGTGTTAAGTGGTGAAAAATGCCACTTTTCACCCTATAACCTGACCATTGATAGACCTGTGAGCACACTAATAAGCTTTTGTCAAGTACATTTTATAGATAACAACAAAAGAAGATACTAAAGCATAAAAGCACTCAAGAATGCCTAAAAAGGAGCTATCTCTTAGCACAGGAAAGACCTAGCAACAACACAGCAGAGGGTAGCACATCGCTGGACCCTTGGAGCGCGTGGCTACAACAGGGCAAGATGAAGGAAGTGAAAATAGGCTGAAAACGTCCAATCAATTGGTCACCTGAAGACTTCGATAGGAGCTGAAAGCAAAGAAATGAAGAATTCATGCAATTGAAGAGGTCTTCGATAGGATCTGAAGGCAGAAGAAAGATGAATTCGTGTGGATTAAGGTGTTCGATAGGATCTCAGAACCTACCGAGCAGCTGAAAGGAAAGAAGAAACCATCCTATCGAAAACCTGCCTGAAGTGTCAAAGGAACCTATCGAATGATTTCTTAAACCTATCGAAATGGAGAAATGCAGAGCGAAACCTGTCGAAATGATTTTCCAACCTGTCGAAGAGTTTCTCCAACCTGTCGAATACTCCAAACCAAGGACTGAGAAGGCTGGAACTCTAAGCGAAGATTCATCCTATCGGAACCTATCGAACTGCTCTAAGAACCTAGTGAAAGGACCAAAATTGCTCGATTCTAACCTGGCGAAAGCTTCATGAACCTGTCAAAATCGTGTGCATAACTTCTCATAAATTCAGCTGTGCACATGCTGTGATTTAGTGACCTATTATACGCAACCCAAGGAACTTGGTGACCGACATGACAGTTCCAGAAGATGCCCTAGAAAGCCCTAACAGACCCACGTGCTTTAACAGAACCCTAACAAACTCTGATGACCTTCTAGAAGGGATTTTTGGCAGAAAAAATAGAGGAGAAATATATATATATAGAGACCCCCAATTGCAATTGGGGGGGATCGAGATCTGAGCCAAAATTATGGAGATTAGAGCTTGCAGAGAAATTTCATTTCCCTCCTTTAGACCAACCATGATTGGCTAAGTCCCTTGGAGTAGCGAGGAGCGAAGTTGAATCTGTAATTGGGTAAGGTTAAGAGTGCTACTATAGGTTCCTAGCTGCACAGACTACAGATCTAAGAGTATTTCCATTGAAGATTGACCTTTTTTGTAATGATAATGTTGTGTTTAATTCTTTAATTAGATTTAAATTTCCTTTGTTTCCATTTGGTGATCGATCGGATTTATGTAGAGGAGTTGTAGATCAGCTCACCCACTTAACTGGTAGACCTCTTGGATACCATCTGATCTCCCTGGATCTGATGCTGCTGTGATTCTTTTAATCAGTGACTTGGGAATTGTAATTGGAGTAGCGAGGAGCGAAGTTGAATCAGTGGCTTGGGATTTAAATCTTGGAGTAGCGAGGAGCGAAGTTGAATCTGTAATTGGGTAAGGTTAAGAGTGCTACTATAGGTTCTTAGCTGCACAGACTACAGATCTAAGAGTATTTCCATTGAAGATTGACCTTTTTTGTAATGATAATGTTGTGTTTAATTCTTTAATTAGATTTAAATTTCCTTTGTTTCCATTTGGTGATCGATCGGATTTATGTAGAGGAGTTGTAGATCAGCTCACCCACTTAACTGGTAGACCTCTTGGATACCATCTGATCTCCCTGGATCTGATGCTGCTGTGATTCTTTGAATCAGTGACTTGGGAATTGTAGCATCTGTAGTGGTTTTATTTGTTCTAATTAAGGCTCTGGCTTTGTAGGAGATCCCTAGGATGGTCTGTGACCATTAAAGTGGACAGATCATAGCCTTAAGGCCAGGTGGATCCTGTGATTTGGAGTGGAATTTATACCCTGCAGCTGTGCTTATATCCAGCGAGGGAATTGTGTGCTCTGAACCTTTGTAGCATGATTAATTGAATCTGATTTTAGTGAAAACCAACCTCCAAGCTACTCTTCTCCATTTTCTGCTTTTTACTCTCTTCCCCTGCAAGATCTAAGCTCCTAAGCTCGAGCCAATTTAGCTTATGTTTAATTGTAGCTTTGCTTAAGTGACAATCCATTCCAAACCTCTCCCCTGTCTTTTAGCTAAATTAGTAATAGTTAGGGTGTCAGATCTGACACAGATCTGAAGATTTGCCATATTTCTAACCAACCTCCCTGTGGACATTCCCTTACTCACCATTCTTTTAAAGCTTGCTACAATAGATCCTGAATACTTGCAGGTCTGTATGAGTGTGTCTGCCTAATTTTATTGACGATTTTAAACCCTCATTAGGCAAACATCCCAACACCTTTCCCAAGTTAGTCCAACTATTTTATTAGAACATCAGGGTGAGGAAAGATAAGGATGAAAACCCTGTGTTGCTGATCCTAGTGGATGACTTTGAAATGTTAGTGGATCCATCTGTGATAGCCCAAGTCTTAGGGATACCAGCTGCATACAACCCTGAGTGTACTTTGGGTACTCCCTTAACTGCCTTAATCACTGAGATTGCTAAAAGGATAACACAAGGGAAGAAAGCCTCAGGATACTCCCTCAGGTGAAGAGACTTAGAGCCCAGACTGCTATTCATAGATCATGTTCTAAGAAAGAACATCTATGTGACTGGGCACCAACAGGAGAGATGGGCACCCATAGCTTATGCCCTCTTTAGCTTCTCTCAGGGGCATTACTTTGAAGCTGCCCAGCTGGTCTTTGATGAAATGATGGACATCCATCTCAAGTTATAAAAGAAGCATAAGCCTCATGCACTGCCATACAGTAGGCTCATGGAGACACTGTTACCTATTTAGTTTGAAAAGAAGCTGTGGGGGATTAGTCTGACATTAGTGAAGAAGAAGAAAGAGAAGGAGAAAGAGGCAGCCCCCACCATTCAAGAAGCACAAGCTACAACTGCAGCAGTTGCTGCTGCTTCTACTCATGCCCCTACTACTTCCAGCTATGCCACACCTGATGCTCCTGATGCTCCTACTGCCATCTCAACCATCCCACACACCACCACTCAACCTTCCATCATCACAACCAGCTCATTGCCAGTTCCTTATCCACCCACAAATTTCTATCCCCAACCCCACCATTTCTACCTAAGCCCCTACCACATTACCCACTCCTATCCCTGTGTTTAACCCTAGCCAACCCACATTTCCTTTCACTTTACCCACTCAACCCATTACTAGGAAATACACTAAGAAGAAATCCTCTACACAACCCTAACAGCCACTGAACCTCCCCAACCCATTACCCTACTAGACCCTATTACTTTACTTCAGTCCATTCAAATTCAAGTGCACCCAACCATTACATATGAATCCATTCCTTTACGCCAGCCTATACCAGACATTGATCAACCCACTACCTCTACACTCATTGAACCTGACACCTTAGACCCCCTTCGACCATTCCATTCACTTTCTCCCTTTCCATGACCTAGACCCATACACCACTGAGGGATACTCAGTCATGATGGATTCCATCATCAGGGATATTTGATATGGGTTCACACCTCTCCCTGACTCTCCATAACCTACCCATTTCACTCCTGACTCACCTTCCCCACTACCAACCCAATTCCACCATGTCCCAACCTCACCTTTCTAGCCCATCCTAACCACCCACAATCCCAGCCATTCCAGATCCATTATCCTAGATACTCTCCCTCCTTACCTCACTACAAACCCAACTTCTTGCCAATACCCAAAACCAGTCCACCCTCCAAACTAGACTATAATTCATCCATTTAACTGTATAATCTTTTACCCCTTCAACCCAGCCACGTTTATCTTCACCCATACCTGTCCCTACCCCCCCTCCTTCACCCTAGTCTTCATTTTTAGTACCTACAACCATAGCTGCCACCCAAACAGATCCTCATATTAATGACCTGACCATGATCCCTGTTCCCCCTAGCTTACCTCAACCACTACCATCTGTGATGACAGTAGTTGTTGTCACTCAGACTTACATTGACCATGTGGAGTTGTTCCTTACCCAACCCTCCCTGGCCTCTACCTCCACACAAACTAATTTTAAAGTAGTGGACCTACCCCTCCTTGCCCCTACCTTTATATCTACCTTTACCCAAATAGAACCTAAGCCTGGGGTGATGCTTCACACCACACCCACCTTCACCTCTACCCACTGTTAATTAGTAAAAAATATCATTTTTCACCTCCTAACCTGATGTTTGATAGACCTTTGAGTTGACTAATAATGGGTCTTGAGTGTGATTTGTAAGTATAGTGTAAACATCCATCTAAAAATTACAGTCATAGTGTAAACATCCATCTAAAAATGCCAAAGAAGAGACCTACTACCTCAACATGTGCTCATGCAGCCTAAAAGGCTAGCCAATCAAGCAGTTCATAGAGCCTCATAGGTCTATGAGAATGGCATGTGTCCAACTAGGCACACATGGGAGCAAGAGCAGCTGCATTGGATGAAGATTGAAACCCTCAAGAGGCTACTTTGTGCTGGACAGATGAAGGACAGCACCCCAAAACTGTGTGCCAACTATGAAAGCAAAGAATAGGACCCGTCGAGAGGTTAATCCAACCTGTCGATAGGTCTGTGTGCTGAAATATGAAGATATTGAGAGGTTTCAGAACCTATCGAGAGGTTCTGAAGCTGTGTTTCAACCTGTCGAGAGGTACTGAGGTGAAAAAGTAAAGTTGTCGAGAGGTTGACAGAACTTGTCAAAAGGTTTAAGCTATAACAAAAGAACCTGTTGATTAGTGTGTTGCAACCCGTTGAGAGGTCACTTGGAGATGCATTCATTCTCGCAAGGTTCCACCTACATGTTGAGAGGTTTCAGAACCTATCGAGAGGTTCTGAAGCTGTGTTTCAACCTGTCGAGAGGTACTGAGGTGAAAAAGTAAAGTTGTCGAGAGGTTGACAGAACTTGTCAAAAGGTTTAAGCTATAACAAAAGAACCTGTTGATTAGTGTGTTGCAACCAGTTGAGAGGTCACTTGGAGATGCATTCATTCTCGCAAGGTTCCACCTACATGTCGAGAGGATACCTGAAGCTGTTGAGAGGATATTTCAACTTGTAGACAAGTCTGTGTGCTTAAATATGAACCTGTCAAAAAGCTGAATAGAACCTGTCGAACTGTCATCCAACCTATCGAAAGCTTAAACCAACTTGTCGAATGGAGCACAAATGAGTCTCAAAACCTATCTAGAGGTTCCTTGAACCTCTCGAAACACGATTTGGGAACTTCTCAGTTCCAGCCACATCAGCAGCTCACTCCAGTACTCTGTGCACACATGACCCAAGGTTGTTTAGCTAGTTTGAGGGTATTTTTGGAATACAAATGGGCACGAATGGGAACCATCTAACTACCTCACATGGACTTCTTCAATTTGAATCAATTGAGGGGTGTTTCTAAAAGTCAAATCAGTCATATCAGCAGCTCAGAATAACAAAAATATTCCCTTGAGCTCTGATTGGCTGAAACAGATCTAAGGATAGAGGGGAAGGTATAAAGAGAAGAAAATTTTCACAGAGGAACCATCTAGAAATTAAGAGAGCTCAGACAAAATTTGAAATTCCCCTTTCCCTCCAAAATTTCATCCATCTTTCTTCTTCCCCATTCTCTCTTTAGACCAACTATGGTTTGCTAAACAATTTCAGCAATGAGGGTGAGGTGAGAGCTGTAAATTGAGAGGTTCAGGGCTTTGTATGGGGATTAGATGTTGCACAAATTACAAATTTGAGAATAATGTACTCTAAGTTTGTATTGAATCAGTAATTTATTAATTGTAAAGCTAATTTGGATCTATAGATCTCTTGATGGCCATTTGATTTCCCTATATTTGATACCCCTGTGGATGCCTGAGCTTGTAGCCTTGCATCCACAATATTTGTAATAATCTAATTGCTCTAATTAAAACCTTAGGATTGGAAGAAATCCCTAGGATGATCTGTGGCCATTAAAGTGGAAAGATCATAGCCTTAAGATCAATCCAATTCTCTGATTTAGATTAGATTCTTATACCTTGCATCTAAGCTTGTAGCCAGATGAAGGATTATTGTAAATCAATCTCTTACATTGCCACTGAACCAATCAATTTTCAATGAAGACAAAAATCCCTAGTTATTATTCTCCCTCTTTTGATTTTAAATTCCTCAAATCCTTTTCTCCATTTCTTTAAATCTGTGTTTTACTCAGCCCTGGATCATTTGCATTTTACATTATATTTCTATAGTTTTTAGTAAAGTGACAATCCCTAAAACCTCTCCTCTTTCCTTTCCTACTTTAGTTTTTCTTATTTTAGATTTAGATTTATACTTGTCTATTTTGTGTTTGATTAATTGCTACTGTAGTTTTTTGTAATTTAATTTTGTGTTGCAGATCTGGATCTGTAGTTTTGAAAGGAGCATTGTGCTAATTGGAGGAGCACGTTGTGCTTGAGTATGCATTTCCTAACTCTTACATTTTTAGATCTATAAATTTTTAGATTTGTAGCAATAGTTGTTTGTTTTTATAATTGTTTTGCTGAAATCTATGCCGTAATTTTGTGTGCTAAACTTTGTTTCTGTTGTGTGTATGCTTGGTAAAAGATCTCTCAATCCTAAGATTGTTCCCTTAGATCTTGAAGTTGAGAGACTTCTCAGACCTAAGCAGTCCCTACACACACCTGTGGTTAATTATGATAGTTCTGCAATGGGTGAGCAGCCAAGGACATTGAAAGAATTCAATGCACCAGGGGAATACAATTCTCCCTTTTGCAATAATTCCCTGCTATTCAAGGGAATTTTGAGATTAAATCTTCCATCATATAGATGCTGCCCTCATATCATGGCCTGAATAAGGAAGACTCATACAAGCACATTGTTGAATTCCTAGGCTTGTGTACTACCTTCAACATTGCTGGTTTGGGGGAGGAAGCAACTAGGTTGAGGCTCTTTCCTTTTTCATTAAAGGACAATGTTAGAACTTGGCTATCTATGCTCCCAACCAATAGTATATAGTCTTGGAATGACCTTCAATATCAATTTCTAGCAAAAAATTTCCCCATGTCCAAAACAAGTCAACTGAGGAAGAGCATAATTTTCTTTGCTCAGTCTCCAACTGAACACTTTCACCAAGTATGGGAAAGATTTAAGGAGCTCTTGAAATAATGTCGCCATCACAAAATTTTTGAATGGCAACTTGTTCAAAGTTTCTACCAAGGAATTGATCCTAAGAGTAGAGATATGGTGGATGCCTCATGTGGGGGTACTTACCTCCACAAGACAGCTGGTGAGGCTTGGGAATTGTTTGATATAATTAGTGAAAATTCCATGCAAAGGGAGACTCTGTCAAGGGACATTGAGACTCCTGTTAGATTGGTGAGAGAGAATACTACAAGAGGGAAAATATATGAGGTAAGTGGTTATAATAATTTAAAGAGAAAGGTTGATAGCTTAACTCATAAATTTGATAAGCTCATGGGAGCAATGTAGTCTCCAATGGCTGCCAAAGTTGAGGAGGCATGTTTGATATGCCAATCCCCTGCTCACTCCTTTAAAGAATGTCCCTCTGCTGTCCAATTTCCAGAGCTAATTATGGAGCATGTAAATGCTGCTCAATCCTTTGGACAACAGCCAGTTGTTGGTTATCATTGGGGAAACCGCCCCAACTTGATGTAGAGGCAAGATAACTTTTAAAATCAGTAGTAACAGCATCCACAGTAGTCAATGCCATATAGAAATGCTAAGTCCTACAAGTAGAATTACTTCCCAAGGCCCTAATACCAGCAGCCTATGGCCCAGGCAATGGCACAACCTGTTCATTAAAGTGCACCAGCCCCAACACCCTCTAGATCCCTCACATTTGAAGAGCAAGTTCTGCCTTCATTGTAGAATTTGGACTCTTTGTCTCAATCAATGACCTCCGATAGCCAACGTATTAAGAAGATAGAGGACACTCTTGGTCGGCTATCTAATACTTTGACTAGGAGAGAAGAGGGAAGACTGCCTAGTCAGTCTATGAACAACCCAAAAGGGTAGTATATAGTGGATGATATCTTTTCATACGAAGAAGCTAAATCTGTCACCACTTTGAGAAGTGGAAGGCTGATTGATAACAAGGTTGGTGTTGAGTCTGAGAAGAGTGCAAGAAAAGAAAGAACAACCCATGATGATATGTAGTAGGAGCGGCATATGAGAAATAAGGGGGTGTTGATGAACCCCAACAGAAAAATAAAAACAAAAGTAAGGAAAAAACTGATGAGATTGCTAAGGCAGCAAATAGGAGATCAAACCCTCATTTACCATTTCCCAACGCACTTCAAGCACCTTCTCCTTTTGATAAGGGGAATGCTAAAATTGAGGAAATGATAAAAATATTTAAACAAGTGAAGATTAATTTGCCTTTAGTTAATGCAATCAAGCAAGTGCCAACCTATGCAAAGTTTTTGAAAGATTTGTGCACACACAAAAGATAATCTAGGATACACCTATCCAAGAAGGTCTTTTGTACTGAGAAAGTGAATCAAGTGTTGTTCATTGCAACCCTGACAAAGCTCCAAGACCCTGGAATTTCCACAATCCCTTGCATCATTAGGGATCACACCATTGAAAAAGTCTTGTTAGATCTGGGGGCCAGTGTGACCCTACTTCCAAATTCAGTTTATGAGAAGTTAGGTTTGGAAGAATTGAAGCTCAGACATATGGTATTATAGCTGGCTGACAGATCTGAAGGAAGGTCTGTGGGTATGATAGAAGATGTGTTAGTTGGGGTTGATAAATTCTTTTATCCAGTAGATTTTCTGATTCTTGACATGGAACCAAGCAAGTGCACTACCTCTATTCCTGTAATTTTGAACAGGCCTTTCTTGGCCACTGCCAATGCTTGTATATAATATAGATCAGGTGTAATGGAGGTATCCTTTGGCAATATAAAAGTGAAGTTAAATGTCTACAATGTAGCAAGTGAACCTCACTTGGATAGTGAGGACTGCTTTTTAATTGATGTGTTAGATGAGCTTGTGGAAGAGACTTTGCCCAAGCTGCTACATTGTGATAACATGTGTGATGTTTTTGAAAATGTTTGGAATAAAATTTTGGAAGAGAAGGCCCCCACACCTGTGATTCAAGAGGTGAAAGTCTTAAATTCTGAAGTGGGGCCAGTAACAAGGTATCCTCCTTAGAAACCAGCTGTGTTGCCTCTTCCACCACCTTCAAAGGCACCTTTGTGGTCCTCACTCATAAGTCCACCTGATGTGGAGCTAAAGCAGCAGCCCAAGTCTTTGAAATATATATTTTTGGGAGTAAAGCAGAAGCTTCTTATGATAATTTCTTCTTCCCTCACTGATGAGCAAGAAGAAAAACTGTTGTGTGTATCGAAAAGGCATAAGAGAACAATAGGTTAGACTATTGCTGATCTTGGAGGAATCAGTCTTGTTGTTTGTATGCATAAGATCCACTTGGAAGGGGGTTCCAAACCCTCTAGAGAGATATAGAGAAAGTTAAATCCCCACATGCAAGAAGTAGTGATGAAGGAGGTGGTTAAATTGTTAGATGCAGGAGTCATTTATATCCCATTTCAAATTCTGAATGGGTGGCACCTATTCAAGTGGTACCTAAGAAATATGGAATCACTGTGGTAAAATCAGATTCTGGTGAGCTAATTCCAACCTGGGAAACCACTAGTTGGAGGGTGTGTATTGATTATCGAAAGCCCAATTTAAGAACCAGAAAAGACCATTTTCCTTTGCCATTCATAGACCAGATTTTGGACAAGTTGGCAGGCAAGGCTTTTTATTGCTTTCTTGATGGATATTCTGGGTATAATCAAATCCCTTTGTATCCACAGGACCAAGAGAAAACTACTTTTACATGTCCAATTGGCACCTTTTCCTATAGAAGGATGCCATTTAGATTGTGCAGTGCCCCTGCCATCTTCTTGGATATGATTGATCAATTTTTAGAGATATTCATGAATGATTTTTCTATCTTTGGAGATAGTTTTAGCCAGTGTCTACATCATCTCAGCCTAGTGTTGCAGAGATGTGAGGAGACCAACTTGGTTTTGAGTTAGAAAAAGAGTCATTTTATGGTCAATTAAGGCATTGTCCTTTGTCATACTGTTTCCCACAGAGGCATAGAGGCAGATCAAGCTAAAATTGATTTGATTGCACATTTGCCCCCACCTAAAACTGTCAAACAGGTTAGATCCTTTTTGGGGCATGCTGGTTTTTATAGGAGATGCATCAAAGATTTCAGTAAAATCTCAAAACCTCTTTGTCACCTGCTGTGCCAAGAGGTTGCTTTTGAATTTAATGATGAATGTCTCACTGCTTTTGAGTTTTTGAAAGGATGTTTGACCTCTACACCTGTCCTTCAAGCACCTGATTATTCTTTGCCATTTGAGTTGATGTGTGATGCATCAGATTTTACTATTGGTGCAGTTTTGCGGTAAAGGCAGGACAAGTTACCTTGTGTGATTGCTTATACAAGTAAAACAATGATTGATGCTTAATTAAACTATACCACAACTGAGAAGGAATTGATAGCAATTGTCTATGCTCTAAAAAAATTCAGGTCTTATGTGTTAGGATCGAGGATTTTGGTGTTCACAGACCACTTAGCCCTTAAGTACCTTTTGACTAAAAAGGATGTGAAGCCAAGATTAATCAGATGGATCCTCCTATTACAGGAGTTTGATCTTGAGATTAAAGACAAAAAAGGGGTTAAAAATGTGGTTGCAGGCTAGCTATCTAGGATCCTAGCTGCTGAATTTGATAGGGTGCCTGTCAATGACTCATTTCCTGATGAACAACTGTTTACTGTCAGCATGACTACACATTGGTTGGCAAACATGATAAACTACTTGGTAGTTGGTAGGATTCCCCCACATTGGAACAAAATGGATAAGGAATTGTTCTTCTCTCATATCAGATAGTACATGTGGGAGGATCCATACCTTTTCAAGCACTGTGCAGACCAAGTTTTGAGAAGGTGTGTCTCTGAGAATGAATTCCACAACATACTAACCATGTGCCATGAACAGGCTTGTGGAGGCCATTTCAGTGGAAACAAGACTGCTATAAAAATACTTTCAAGTAGATTTTATTGGCCCACTATCTTCAAGGATGCATGACAGCATTGCAAAGCTTGTGAGAGATGCTAGAAAATGAGAAGTATTTCAAAAAGAAATTCCATGCCTTTACAGCCCATACTTGTTGAATTATTTGACATTTGGGGGATTGACTTTATGGGTCCTTTCCCTCCTTCCTATGGATATAATTTTATTCTTTTGGTGTTAGACTATGTGTCCAAATGGGTTGAAGCCATAGCCACAAGAACTAATGATCACAGAGTTGTCATCAACTTCTTAAAAGATAATATTTTCTCTAGGTTTGGTACCCCAAGAACTATCATTAGTAATGGGGGTAGCCATTTCTACAATAGACAGTTTGAGAACCTACTTAGAAAATACTCTGTGACACACAGAGTTTCCACCCCATACCACCCACAGACCAGTGGGCAGGTAGAAATTTCTAATAGGGAGATCAAACACATTTTAGAGAAAACTGTGAGAGGAGATAGGAAGGATTGGTCCCTGAAGTTGACTGATGCTCTTTTGGCTTATAGAACTGCCTATAAGGCAATAGGGATGTCTCCCTTTAGGTTGGTGTATGACAATGCATGCCATTTACCAGTAGAGTTAGAACATAAAGCCTATTGGGCTATTAAATCATTGAATATTGATCTAACTATTGCTGGTATGCACAGGAGGCTGCAGCTGTTAGAGTTGGAAGAGCTAAGATTGAA
The DNA here is from genome assembly GCA_021018995.1 of Chloranthus sessilifolius. NCBI lineage: Eukaryota > Viridiplantae > Streptophyta > Magnoliopsida > Chloranthales > Chloranthaceae > Chloranthus > Chloranthus sessilifolius. The sequence goes on along the minus strand of CM037597.1, from coordinate 72,143,167 downwards.
AGCCTACTCCAATGCAAGGATCTATAAAGAAAAAGCCAAAGCTTTTTATGATAAGCACTTGCTGAGAATGGAGTTTGCTGAAGGCAAAAAGGTATGGCTGTTCAATTCTAAATTAAAATTTTTCCCAAGCAAGTTGAGATCTAGATGGGAGGGACCTTACATTGTAATGCATGTATCCCCATCTGGAGCTGTTGAAATCATGGATCTAAAGGATGGTAGGATCATGAAAGTTAATGTTCAAGGCTCAAACTCTTTGTTGAAAATGTAGTAGAGCCTGTGGTGACCATTCACCTTCAAGAACCTCCAAAGTGTGACTGATTTATAACATTGTAGACTATGTATCATAATTGTCAGTTCTATCTCTGTTGCTGCTTTTAAATCTGTCTGTCATTATAAATATGTTACCAATTTTTTTTAGTTTTTTCATTTAGAATAATGAGTCATCTGTAATAAGGGTAAGAAGGTCTCCAAGGCATAAGAAATTAATTGCGAACAGAGTAGGATTGATATATCTGTGTGGAAGTTGGATTGGAAACTAATGATAAATAAGTTTGGACTTAAAAACAACCTATTGAGAGCATTTCAACAGGTACTAAAGGTTCCTAGTGTGCATTTTGACAAGTACTAAGACCTGTTGAGAGGTTTGAGTTGATTTTTGACAGGTACTGAAGGTGTTGGTTGTGCTTTTGACAGGTTCTGATACCTATCGAGAGGTTAATTGTTGAGAATTTTAAACCTGTGGAGAGGTTGGATGAACCTCTCGACTTGTAAAATCTGAAGCCTGTGTACCTGTCAATAGGATGTATGAACCTATTGATTTAATTTTTTTGAAGCTTTGTACCTGTCGAGAGGTTTAAGAGAACCTCTCGAGACCTTCAGCCTGCCAGTCCTATCATTCCAACTGTTTTTAGCCTTTTGATAGGTTGATGCAACCTATCGAAGTCTTCTTTTCAACCTATCAAAATCATGTTTTCGTTGCTTTAAACCCATCGACAAGATTCTTCCATCCATTCGACACCTTCACTAAGAGTTTTGTTCCTCTTCTGCCCGATTTCCAATTTTTTTCTTTCTCCTCCATCTCACTAGTTCCAGTCCCAATTACGTTGCCATTTGTCCAGTTCCATCATCTTGGCACGGTCAGCATTTCACACCTGGTTTAAGCTAATTTGATGCCATGTGTTGCAAGTTCTGAGAAACCCTAGGTTCTATGAGTAAGTTCTTCTTCAACCTCCATTCTGTAATTTTCTAGTATTATACTTCCATTTTTCAGTGTGTGTGGTTACTTTGATTAAGAAAGGAAGATTGCTGTGAGTTGTTGAGAGTTGGTTGTGTGGGTTGTGTGACCCATGGTTGACCATGAGGATACCTTGGCTGGTCTTTTCAAGCCTCCTTCCAAATCCACCAAAAATCTAATAGGCTAGCCACACAGTCCAATGATGACCCACCTGCTAAGAGGAACCTAATTATGGAAAAACCTAAGAAAGCCAAGAAAGCCAAATTGGCTAAAGAACTTGTTGAGGATACCCCTGTGCTTGAACCTAACCATGAGGCTAAAACTGAGATACCTGTGAACCTGACAACCCCTAATGAGGTTATGGATGCGTTAGACCTGATTCCTGAGACAATCTTTGACCTACCTTAGTTTTCTAAGGTAGAGGAGTGCAAGGAAACCTTGGACTACTTGGTGAAGGCATCCCTGACGCCTTTGTTGACCCCATTACAAGAGAATGTCTACCCAAGACTAGTCAAATTGAGGTATTAAAACATAAAAAAAAAGCTGATCAACTGATCCTTGTGGTTTTGATTGACAATTGGGAGCTGGTTGTGGACTACAGAGATATTGGGTTGGCGTTAGGGGTCCCATCCATTTTTGACTTAGCCTATGGCCTAGGAGCACCTGATAATGTGTCCTTTCGAGCAATGGCCAGACATCTAACTCAGGGCATTGTGGGATCTAGGGAGTCATTGATGAGAAGAGATCTAGAGCCTAGCTTATTTTTCATAGATTCAATATCGAGGAAGAATATTTATGTCAGTGGATATCAGCAGGAGAGAAGAACCCCTATAGTGGATGCCCTTTACTTTTTCTCCAAGGGCCAGTTCTTGAATGCCTCTCAACTGATATTTGAGGCATGGTGGATGTAAATGATAAGATAAAAAAGGGACAGATGTTGCCAGGGTTACCCTACGACAGACTCATCACTACTCTGCTGAGGAAAGGGAAATATGTGATACAAAAGGATGAGCCAGTGGAAAAGCTAAATCCAAAAGTGATTGGGAGAAGAGATTGAAGCATGACCCTGATTAGGAAAAGCAAGAAGAAAATAATGGAGAGTCTAGAAAAAGAAGCACCTCAGGTGATCAGCTCAGTAGTTGCACTTGGGACCTCTACATCAGCTAGCTCAGAGCCTCTGCCTACCTATGCTGGTACTAGCTCAGTGCCCCCACCTGTGACCATTGCATCCGTACTCTTCCTTTCCACTGCTGTGACCTTGCCTATGGTAAGCTCTACTATTGTCAACATCCCCATTCCATCACCTTCCATACCATCCATTTCAGTCCCCATACCTTCCACCATTTTAGCTATCCCCTCTACCATCACCACAATTACCCCTGTGTCACCTCCTTCTACCACCGACCCAAGTCCTACCACAAACATCAGTCCATCATCACAACAACTTACCATAAAAATTTGAAGCAAGCCACAACAACTCCTGCTAGCCCATCCATCCCATTTGTTGAACCCTTAAGCCCTGCACCAACAACTTCGTCTACATCATTTGGCCCAGTCTCCTCTCCACTTTCCATACCTTTTAAGACTGACCCCACTACCTCCATGTCACCTACCCAGGTGTTGGAACACTTGACCACTGAGGGGTATTCATCCCTAATTGACTCCATTATGGAGGACATTAGGCATGAGTACTCCCCTTTACCTGACTCTTAAACACCCTATCCCTTTCCACCATGCTTCCACATCCCCTTTCCAGCCCATTATATCCACTCAACCTATAACCCAAGCTCCTACATTACCTGATGCATCTGCTCAGATCCTTTCCCTTCTCACCTCCAACCTAGCCTAGCTGCAAACCAACACAGCTAACCAATCTGTGATGGCCACCTGCTTACATGCCATTCAAGCCACTCTACTTCCATCTACCTCAACCATTCAACCTCTTCCAACTCCAACTCCTACACCTACTCCTGTACCCACTCCTCCTCCTTCCCCTCAGCGATCCCCTATAGTGGTGGCTTCCACTGCTGAGGTGGAAGAACCAATGCCTGCTCCTTCTACCCGAGATTCCTCTACTCAAACTGACTTGGAGGAGGCAGCTTTGTCCATCCCTGCTGCAACCCCAACTGACCCCTTGGAGGCTGACCTACCCTTTTTACCTTTTACCTACCCCTCCACCCCACCTGAGTCAATTGCCACTGACCTTCATTTTACCATCACCACCACTTCCTAAGCTGCCAATCACCCCCTCCTCCATGGATGACCCTAACCATTGGGTCATTGTCCCATAGGGAACCAACACCTTTTCACCTATGTCATCCCTCATAAAAGCTATTGAGACCAACCCATATGTCAAGGAGGATGTCAGATTCCTAGTGGATGCTTTCATGATTTTACTATAGCAAGCCCATGAGGAGGATATTGACCCTATTTTGGAGGACCATAGGAAAGAGGAATGTAAATTATGAAAAATGGCCCTCAATTCCCTCGATCTTTACAAGATGTACAAACATAAATCTGAAATGCTAGCTAGGATAGTAGAAACCCTCTCCCTTTACTCAGCCGTGGGTCCTTTAGAATCCAAAGGCATTTCCATCAAGGAGCCTGACAAAAGCCCAAGAAGAAGAAGAAGCAAGCTGCAATCAAATCCACCCCTGATGCTTCCAATGCAGAGCAAATGAAGAAGGATAAAAATCCTTATGAAGAAAAATATGCCTAGGACCCTCCTTTTATTTTAAGTTTAGATTTTGACTTTGATTAGGTGTAGAGTAGTTTGTGTTTAGCTTCTATAGTCCTAGCTAGTTTGGTTGTATATAGTTTTCATTTTCCATTTTGTCATCTCTGTACTCCTTTTGTATATTGTCCATTATAATGAAATGTTCCTTTTCTGTGCAAATTGTATATATCTTTGTTGCTCATGTGTCTCTTACTTTGTATAGTTTCATTTTACTTTTACCCTCCTGTTGCCTTTTGTTATACTTCCAAAGCAGTGAGGACAGTGTTCCTCATAGGTTTAGGGGTATAGCAGGGTAATTTTGAAAAAATATATATATATAATTTGTATGAGATAATTAAGCCAAGTGCAATGTTATGAATGAGATCAAAACAAATCTAACAGAATTTCAAATTGAGCAATTTTGAGAAAGGAAGATTTAAAAATGTATGGTAGACTGTTTAAATTTTGGATCTTTTTGAAAATGCATCATTTCCATGAAAGACATCCTCAAGAAGTTCTTGACATAATCAGTTTGTAGTAAACCATTAAGGAGAGAAAAATTAAGAACATGTCTTGAGAGTCCTATGGAAGACCATACCCAGTGAGAGTTGGACCTGTGAAAATTTCTTTTGAAGAGTGTGTTGGCAAATCTTTCTGCTTTAGGACTATTTGAGCCTACTCTTTCTCACTAGAATTTGTGCAACTCCAAGTTGAAACAAATTGACAGAACTCATGATATAGAATAAATGATGTAAGGCCCTCTTTTGGACAGTTTGAGCTTAAAATTCCCCACCTTTCAACTACCCTTGCTACACACAATTTGAGCCTGAAAATTCCATTCTTCTTGGACAAGAAACCAAAATATTTTTTTTTCTGAACCTTATTACCTGTTTCAGTTCACCCTCAATCTGAAAAATCAAGGAGTGGAGGGAGAAGTGAGGTTAGAGGAGTAGGGTTTGATATTTGTTGTAAGAAAAAGGGAGAAAATTTGAGAAAAACTGTGTGTCAGTTGTGGAGTTGTGGAGTTGTGGCACTCCAGCCCATAAAAAAAAAAGGAGAAAAATACAAAAGAAAAGCATATAAAAAGGAGAAAAATAGAAAAATAAAATAAAAGAGAGAAAAAGAAAGGGAAGTCACTTCATTGGAAATTCTTGAAAATGAAGATGAGAAAATGGCCACTTCAATTATGAAAAACATCAAAGAAGATGAAGATTGTGTTGAGATGAAGAAGGTGTTGTCATGTCCACCTCCTGACTTTATTGATTTCTCAATTTTGAATCTCTCTTTACCACTTTTTTCTTATAAACCTCACCCATAAGTCACATTACAACCCAATAAAAAGACCTTGCTGATCTGAAATTGATTGAGATGTCATGTGAAGATGAGGAGCTGTGTAATCTGTGGTGAAGAAAGTTAGAAGAATTCAAGAATTAGAGCACTGCCTATGCTCATGCTTAGAGTCCCATTTGAGAGCTGTAATTGCTCTTGAGCTGTGTGAAATGATACACCTTTGAAATCATTTGTGAGAGTATGCCTATGAGATAATTGGGTCTGAGATTGAACTTATTTAGGCATTATTTGAACCTGATTCTTAAATTAATGGTGAAATATATATTGTTATGCACATAGCATTCCCTTGATGATTTCATATTAGTTTTGATGAGCTTGAAAAAGGATTTAGCTATTAAATTTGTTTACATTTACTGTTTTGAAACTTCTGAAGTCAAAAGAGTAAGGTATGGAATAAAGCTGAATTTGTTGGGACCAAACTTGTAACTGTTTGCACTTGGTTTAATCATTTTCATATGGAAGTTTGTGGGTAACTTCACTGGAAACCCTCAGGAGACTTTACTCCTCCACTAGGGATCACCTAGGGGTTAAAGAGGCTTGATGCATATGCTAAATACATCTGTGCCCTACAAAAGTGGCATTTTCTATTTTCAATATATTTTTTAATTTCTCCTTTGCCCAGGGACCAGCAAAGCTTAGGTTTGGGGGTGTGTTAATCAGTGAAATATATCATTTTTTTACCTCCTAACCTGACCTTTGATGGACCTTTGAGTTGACTAATAATGTGTCTTGAGTGTGTTTTGTAGTTAAGCAATAAATTGGAGTCATAGTGCAAACATTCATCTAAAATTTCCAAAGAAGAGACCTGCTGCCTCAACATGGGCTCATGCAGCCCAGAAGGCTAGCCAATCAAGCAGTTCACAGAGCCTCAGAGGTCTATGGGAATGGTATGTGTCCAACTAGGCACACATGGGAGCAAGAGTAGCTGCATTGGATGAAGATTGAACCCCTCAAGAGGCTACTGTGTGCTGGACAGTACCCCAAAATTGTGTGCCAGCTGGGGAAGCAAAGAACAGGACCTATCGAGAGGCTAATCCAACCTGTCGACAGGTCTGTGTGTTGAAATATGAAGATATCGAGAGGTTCTAAAACCTGTTGAGAGGTTCTGAAGCTGTGTTTCAACCTGTTGAGAGGTACTGAGGTGAAAAAGTAAAGCTGTCGACAGGTTGACAGAACCTGTCGAAACGTTTAAGCTACAGCAGAAGAACCTATCTATTAGTGTGTTGTAACATGTCGAGAGGTCACCTGGAGATGCATTCATTCTTGCGAGGTTCCACCAACATGTCGAGAGGATACCTAAAGCTGTTGAGAGGATATTTTAACCTGTCGACAGGTCTGTTTGCTTAAATATGAACCTATCGAAAAGCAGAACAGAACCTGTCGAGCTATCGTCCAACCTGTCAAAAGCTTAAACTAACTTGTCGAATGGAGCACAAATGAGTCTCAGAACCTGTTGAGAGGTTCCCTGAACCTCTCGAAACATGATTTAGGAACTTCTCAGTTCCAGCCACATCAGTAGCTCACTCCAGTACTCTATGTACATGTGTCCCAAGGCTGTTTAGCTAGTTTGAGGGTATTTTTAGAATACAAATGGATGCAAATGGGAACCCTCTAACTACCTCACCTGGGCTTGTTCAATTCGAACCAATTGGGGGGTGTTTCTAGAAGCAAAATTAACCATATTAGCAGCTTAGAATAATAAAAATATTCCCTTGAGCTATGATTAGCTGAAATAGATCTGACGACAGAGGGGAAGGTATCAAGAGAAGAAAATTTTCACACAAGAACCATCCAGAAATTGAGAGAGCTCAGATAAAATTTGAAATTCTCCTTTCCCTCCAATATTTCATCCCTCTTCCTTCTTTCCCATTCTCTCTTTAGACCAACAATGGTTGGCTAAATACTTTCAGTAGCGAGGGTGAGGTGAGAGCTGTAAATTAAGAGGTTCAGGGCTTTGTATGGGGAATAGATGTTGCACAGATTACAGATCTAAGAATAATGTACTGTAAGTTTGTATTGAACCAGTAATTTATTGATTGTAAAGCTAATTTGGATCTATAGATCTCTTGATTGCCATTTTATTTCCCAAGATTTGATATCCCTGTGGATGCCTGAGCTTGTAGCCTTGCATCCACAACATCTGTATTAATCTAATTGTTCTAATTAAAACCTTAGGATTGGAAGAAATCACTTGGATGATATGTGGCCATGAAAGTGGATAAATCATAGCCTTAAGATCATTCCAATTCTCTAGTCTAGATTGGATTCTTATACCTTGCATTTGAGCTTATAGCCAGATGAAGGATTGTTGCAAATCAATCTCTTGCAATGCTTCTAAACCAATCAATTTTTAGTGAAGACCAAAATCCCAGCTGCTATTCTCCCTCTTTTGATTTTAAATTCCCCAAATCCTTTTCACCATTTCTTTAAATATGTGTTTTACTCAGCCCTAGATCATTTGCATTTTACATTGTATTTCTATGGTTTTTAGTAAAGTGACGATCCCCAAAACCTCTCCTCTCTCATTTCCTGCTTTAGTTTGAATTAAGATAGGATAAAGTGCCAGATCTGTTTTAGATATGGAGATTTACCATATTTTAAACCACATTTCCCTGTGGGCATACCCATACTTACCCCTTTAAAGCTTGTTGTAACAGCCCTAGTTCTTGTAGGCCTGGCTGCTTACCTTGGTCCCACTTGTCTGTGATTTGTTTATTAATTTACGATTTTTAACCTCTTAATAATTACAAGGTAGGCAGTACAACACCCACACCCAAACTTAGCCCAGTGAGGAGGAGCTGGCACCCACTCTTCCACATCCATCATATGTCCCATCACCATCATCCATTGTCATGGCTTCATCAAATACCATGCCCTCATTTTCCACCCTCAGAAGAGCCATGAAAGACAACCCCTATATCAGAAGGGATGTGATCAGAGGAATGGCTGAGATCAACACTGTAATCAAGCAGCCATTCCTAGCTAAGATTGCCCAGTTACAACTGAACCACAGAGTGGAGACGAGGAACTGGGAACAATTGTTGCTGAAAACCCTCAAGCTATATGAAGAGCAGATGAAGAAATCAGAAATATTGGGAAGACTGGTAGAGACACTCCAAAAATCCTTCTTAGTAGTGCACCCAACCTCATCAGCTGGGGTGTCCATCAATGAGCCTACCTTACAGAAGGGCAGCACCCTACGACAGACGCCAACTTCCAAGAGGACAAAGGCTTGTGCTGCCAAAACTAAAAATTTGAAGAGGGAGTATGAGAAAATAGTAGAAAAATATGGATGGAACTCAGTTATTCTATCAAGCTCAGATTCAGATTAGGTTTTAGTGTGTCAGTTGTACTTAGGTTTTAGTTTCTGTTATTATACATGTATAAATTTTCATTTGTAATGTCATGTATACTATTCTTTTGAATGCAAATTTCTCTTTTGTGTCCTTTCCTTGCAGTAATTTTACTTGTCTTTTTTTCTGCATATTATTTTGTTGTTTTATGATTATAACCTGCTGCCCCTGAGAGCTTACTATTTTAAATAGTGAGGACACTATTCCTCATAGGTTTGGGGGTGTGGCAGGGTAAGATAATGGGATAGTTAACTTAAGTGCAGCAGTATTAAGTGAGTATGAAATAAATAGAGTGAAGTTCACCTAAGAAATTTTGAAAATGAGGAAACTTAAACGGATATAAAGCTATTAACACTAAAATCGTTTAAAATACTCAATACTACCATGAGATGAACATCAAGAAAATTATTTTTTTCAGTACTTAGTGAGCCAGTGAGGAGAGAAAAAGGTGAGGACATGCCCAAGAAATCAATTGAAGACCATACCTACTGAGATTTGGGCCTACAAAAAATTTTCTTCTTAATGAGTGTCTTTGGAAAATCTTTTCTGCTGTAAGGACTAGCTGATTCAACCCCTTTTCACTAGAAGTTAGGCACCTCCAAGTTGAAAGTTTCGATAGCATGCATAACACTAAGGAGATGATCAAGACCTTCATTTGGACAGTTTGAGCCCAAAAGTGCCAACCCATTGAAACTGCCCTTTTGCATACACTTTCGGAGCCTTCAAATCAATTTTTCTGCAAGATACACAAGAGTACCTGCACCTCAACTTGTATATCTGATTCAACCTTACCCTCACTCCGAGAATTCAGAAGGTAAAGGAGGAGGAGATAAAAGTAGGCAAGCTGAGTGCAACATTTGGTGAATGGAAAAGAGAAGCAATATATGAACAGAAGAGTAGTAGTGGTTTAGTTGTGGCATTTCATGAAAATAAAAATAAAAACAAAAATAAAAAGGAAAGAGAAGTGAAGAGGATACCTTCATCTAAAAATTGGAAAGAAGAAGAGGAGCTAGCCACTTTGAATCTAAAAAATGTCAATAAAGATGAAGTATGCTGAATTCAAGAAGGTGAAGTCATGAATCACCTCCTACACCTGTAGACTTCTCAATTTTTGAACCCCATTTTTCCCTTCCATTCATTAGAAATCTCAACCATAAGTTACATTGCAACAAATGTAAATGCCCTTATTGATCCAAAGTGAAGTGAGCTGTCATGTAGAGATGTGGAGTTGTGTGATCTATGGTGAGAAGAAGTAGATGATCCCAGAAATTAGGAGCAAATGCCTATGCTCATGCTTGCATACCCATATGCGGTCTGTAATTGTTCTTGAGCTTGTTTGAAATGAAACACCCTTTAAATTCATTTATGAGAGGAAACCCTGGTGAGCATTGGGTCTGAGATTGAACTTATTGGGCATTGTTTGAACCTAATTTTTGAATCATTGGTCAACTTAGTACTGGCATGCACACTGTGTTTCTTGATGTCAGTTGATTCGTTTATGGAATATACATGCATGATTTAGGTGTTAACTATTGGCAATCAATGTCTTGAAACTCCTCAAATTTGAAAGATCAAAAGTGGACTAATACTCTATTTGTTGAAAATTGATTTGAGCATGCTTGTACTTGTGTTAACTGTTTTATTGAGAAGTTTGTGGGTATCTTCATTGAAAACCCTTAGGAGACTTCACTCCTCCATTAGGGATCATCTAAGGGTTTAAAAGGCTTGATGCATAAGCTAAATGCATCCATGCTCCCTATGAAAGTGGCATTTAAATTTTATTTTGCTCGAGGACTAGAAAAGATTAGGTTTGGGGGTGTGTTAAGCACTGAAAAATACCATTTTTCACCTCTTAACCTAGCCTTTACTACACCTTGGAGCCATCTAATAAACCTCTTTTGAGTGTGTTTGTAGTTAAGAATAACTTCACAGCTTAGTACAATAGTTCACTCATGTGGAGGCAAAAGAAGAGAGTTTTTAAGCCAAGCCTTGAAGCAAATGCTAGAACAGAGGATACACCATGGTGGTATATACCTTGGTGATCATTTTGATAGCCCAAGTGTGCACTAGAAGTCAAGTAGATGCAAGAAGAGTGGATCCATGCAGTGGGGACTGTTGCAGCAGTCTGTGCACAACAGTAACTATGCATAGAGGAATTCTAGCGGGGCTGAAAGCAAACTCGCGTAGCCCGCACATAGTTCAATTTGGCCGAAGAAGCCCCCTCGTGCAGCTCTCGTAGTGCTCAAGCCCACAGTAGTAAAAGAGCTCGCGTAGTGCACTTAGAGCTCGCACGCAACTCACGCAGCTCAAGAGGAGAGAGTCCCAGAAGATTTTTTCGCAAAGACCCTGCACGCCTCCAAGACAGAGCCAACCATACGGGATGTGCATCACGTCCTGGTGATCAACCTCACGTAGCTCAATGCTCATCCTCACGATAGCCTAGCGAGACATAATATAGCCCAATGAGAGCCTTGTGACTTGAGCCATCTAGAGAACCATCTACGTGAAGCTATGCTGCTCAATGCAAAAGGGACCTCGCGAAGCTCGTTCAATTGCAAGATCAACCATGCAACAGCTTTGCGAGAGGCCAAATTGTAGCACTCATCCACATGAAGCTCAAGATCCCCACTTCTCACTTCATACATAGGGACACTTTGGGGATTTCCCTACTTTTAGGGCGCACATCTCGAGCCATTCAAGGGTCACCATGGGGCCACATCTTCAACCAAAAATTAGGGTTTTCTCTTCTGTGTTCCTATTGGCCAAGGCAATGAGAGACTTAGTATTTAAGCTATAATATATTAATAGAAAATCATCTCATCTCTAACCTAAATTGGTTGTGAGCTCGAGAGTACTTAGGACATTAGGGCTAGGGTTAGATCATCCCTTTTTCCTTTCTTCTTCCTTGGCTCGGCATTTGCTGGTTAAGATCTTATGTAAGTAGTTAGTTTTATTTAAGTTTGTAATGGGTGTTGTGCGAGCATTGGAGGCTGATTTGGGTTTTTGCACTGGCTGTTGCCTTGAGGGCATACATTGTAAGTTTCATTTCAATCAATGCAATGCCATTTTTCTAGCTTATTTGAATTTGTATTTATTTTATGTTTTGTGCATGAATATCTATGAATTTGATACACCCATGGTTGCTTGAGCTTGTAGCCCTGTAAACCATGGTTGCAGCAACAATTATCTTGTTCTATCTCAGCCATCTGTAAGGAAGATAACCTCTGTGATAGCCTGTGACCATTCAAGTGGACAGACTATAGCTTTAAGGCTGGTTGGAATCACAAATCTGAGATAGATTCTTCCTCTCTGCACTTGAGCTTGTAGCCAAGTGAGAGATAGTGTAGATCCAAACTCCCCTTTGTGTTGCAATGCCATTATTAGATTTTGGATCTGATATTCTGTAGAGATTACAAACTTGTAAGCTTCGTCATTATAGGCCCTTTATAGCAATGACCAGTTGAGTCCAAGTCCCCATTCAACCTCTGATTGTCTGTGGTTTCCACTAGACTTTTAAGGATTGGTTGCTTCTATGAATGCTTAAGCTTGTAGCCTTACAAGCATAGTATCTGCAATGGTATTCATATTCTGATTTGATTCAATGGTTGGAGGAAATCTCTAGGATAGTCTGTGACCATTTAAGTGGACAGATTATAGCCTTAGGATCAATCCATTCCCTTGGATCAGGTTAGTTTTCTGAGTTTAACCCATGTGAATTTGATCATCTCCCTAGGATAGTCTGTGACCATTTAAGTGGACATATTATAGCCTTAAGAGAGCAGTTAATTCACAGGGGTTGATTTGGATTCCTCTACCTTGCAGATGAGCTTGTAGCCATCTGAAGGAATACTGCTGAATCCACTCTAGATCTGAGTTACACAATTGATTTAATCTTAGTTACATACTTCTCATCATTTTACCTTTATTTTACCACACCATTAGCACCTTCTTTGAAACCTTTTCTTTAGTATAAGATTGCATTTTATTTCTTTATTTTAGTTTGAGTTGTGACAACCCCAAAACACTCCTTTTCTTTAGGAATGCTAGATCTGTAGCCAGATCTGGATGCCTACTAAATAGCTTTTCTGGGCTTTAGATCAATTTTCCCTGTGGGACAAACTCTTACTTACTTTAAAAACTTGCTACAACAGGCCTTGGATCTTGCAGAACTGTGGTATTTTTAGAGTATTTTTTTCATGTCTTTCCATCCTTCTTCACTTTGATTAATTTTTACCACAGTGTTTTCTAATAAATAACAGCACACTAGAAATTCCAACAACAATGGGCCGACGATACTTGGGACAGTGGAGATCGGTAATCCTAAAGGCAGCGTAAGGAGTAGGGTGTATTCTTTTGTCTTTTTTATTTTTGTTTTTGTATATATAGGGGGGAGCCCCTGGTGTTTGACGTAAAAGAAAAGGATTTTATATATATATATAGGTTTTGGTTCAGATGTACCTTGTTTCGCTCCTTTTCTTTTTTTACCTTGCACATCTTTAGTTGTTTCACTTTAGTGCCGTCATCTATTATCGGGGCTTGGATGCCTTCGAGCTAGCCCGTTAGCAGTTGAAGGCTTCTATGTATCTGCAGATGGGAACAAAGTTTATCAGTAATCTTATTTTCTCCCTTGCTATTTGTTAAGGCGGTAGGTATCTCAAACTGGAGTTTGGTAGTAGAAGCGGCATCATTTTTTTCTTTATTTTCTTTTCACTTTTTTTTTTTTACTATTTTTCATTACATGGAAAGGGAAATAGTACAATAGGGAAAGAAAAGTACTAAAAGAAAATTTTAAAACGAAAACAAATGCCCAGTGTAGGAGCATGATAGGATAGGCAGTGTAGTATCTTCAGCAGTCTTCCTTGACTGATGGCCTTGTTGTTCTGAATCCAACTATAGCCAATAGGGGGTCCCTGAGGTGATTTCTTCTTCGAAATAAAAATGCCCAGTGTCGAGATATGATGGAGCTTTTCTGGGTGAGTATCTAGGTCTACATAGAGCGATGCATGTGTTTGATTAGTTAGGCTCGAAGATAATTCTCTAGTGGTGCCCTGCCACACTAGAAAGAGGGTGTTTAGTTATATCAGTCATGTGTCGGCTCTTACCTTTGATAGTGACCCTCATATCACAGTCTTAGTAGGAGCAAGGCGAGCGGCAGGTGGTAGGTGATTGCATCAGTCATCATTCACGGGATTTGACTTTATTTCTGGAAATATCCTTGGAAAGGTTCAGACTCATGGTCCAAAATGAAAATTAAGGGTGAAGGGGGGATACTTGTTTGGAAAGGTTTTTGGTGCTACTTTTCATTATAAAAAATGATAAAGACAAAATAAAGGAAGCAAAACAAAATAAAACAAAATGGGGAATGAATACAATACAAAACCAAATCATAGACCTGCAAGATACAGGGCTATTATAGCAAGTTTTAAGAAAGTAATAGTTTGTCCCACAGAGAAATTGATCTAGAACCCAAAATGGGCCATAATAGTAGGCCTCCAGATCTGATAATCGTAGAGAAAGGGTGTTGGGTGTTACAACTACACTAAATTATCACTAAAAGAAGAGAAATAAGGTGCAGTCCTATCCTAAAGAAAGGGTTATGAAGAAGGAGGTGATGGTGTGTGTTGAAATAAAGATAAAATGATGGGAAGTAGGCAGTTAAGCTAGGGTTGCATTAGCTATGTAACTCAGACTTAGGTTTGTCTCTGCAGCAATCCCTCAGATTGCTACAAACGCATCTACAAGGAAGATGTATCCAACTCAACCCTTATGGTTTGACCTGATCTCTTAAGGTTATAACCTGTCCACTTCAATGGTCACAGACTATCCAATAGAGAGGATCAAACCACATGGACTAAGCCAGAAAAGTAATCTGATCCAATGGAGTAGACTGATCTTAAGGCTATAACCTATCATCTTAAATGGTCACAGACTATCCAATAGATGTCCTCCACCCAATGGGCCAAATCAGATCATTAATATCATTGCAGACATCATGTTTGCCAGGCTACAAGCTTAAGCATTTGTGGGAGCAAATAGTTCTTGAAAAACTAGTGAAGACCACAGTTGTTCAAGGGCTATTTGGGGACTTAAATGTAGCTTGTCATTACTTCAAAGGACCTGTAATGACTAAGCTCACAAGTCTACAATCACTACAAACAAATCAAATCTAACATCTGGTATTGGTCAAGTAAAACAGAGGGGAGCTTGTTCCTGCAACAACCTCTCACAAGGCTACAAGCTCAAGTGTAGAGGAGAAGATTCGTTCTCAGATCTGTGACTTGGAATCACCCTAGGGCTACAGTCTATCCACTTAAATGGTCACAAGCTATCCACAAAGGTTATCCACACCACAGAGGTCAGAGAAGGAACATGTAAATTGCTGCTGCCACCATGGTCCCAGGGCTACAAGCTCAAGCTTCCATGGAACTTTCAATTCAGCTCAAATCCTAAATGCATACATAGCTTGAACAAAACTATGGGCAAATAGAAAAATAACAGATGAATGAACAATTAAAGTACAAATTTCATTGTTCAAAAATACTTATAATGCAATTTTTCAAGGCATCAACCTTGTGCACAACTGCTCTTCACAAAAATCCCAAAGGTTACAAGACCCATTACAAAACTAATAAAACTAGACCTAATTGCTTATAGAGGATATAACCAGTAAGTGCTGGGCCACGAGAGAAGAAAAAAATGAAAAAAGAGGTGATCAAACCCAAACCCTAGTTTGCTCGAGCTCACTATAGATAGAGTTTGAAGGAGATAAAAATTCTAAGTTACATCTACAACTTAAATACCCAGCCCTAATGCCTTAGCCAACAAAAGATTGAACCCTAATTTTTAGGGCAGATGTGGCACTATTATAACCCTTGGATGCCTTGGGATGTGTGCCTTGAGATCAAGGCCTCGAGATGTGTGCCCTAGACCTTGGGAAATTCCCAAAAGGTCCTTGAGTTAAGACTAAGAAGTGGAGAGCCCGAGCTTCGCGGGGTTGGCTATAGTTCATTAATCTATTCGCACGATTTACAGAGTCCCCACGAGGTAAGAATTGGCTTGGAAGGTTATTCACTCACTGTTATTCATTGAAAGGTACCACTTTTCACCGCTTAACCTGACCTTTGCTGGACCTTGAAGCCCACTAATAATCATTTGTTAAGTGTGTTTTATAGTAGCAATAAACTGTGCAGCTTAATATAAAATCCCTGCTCTTTGGTCCAAAGAAGAGAAAGAATACATGCAAAGATGACAATTGAGCCAAAGCCTAATGGAACACCTTGGTAGTGCTCACCATGGTGACTAATACGTTGTTCATCATTGACGAAAAGTCTAGCAGATGAAAGAAGTTAGCTGAGAATGGAGGAAGCTACAACAGTAGCAAGTGCAAGGCATCAAAGGATTAAAAGAATCATCTCGCAGAGTTGAGGAGCTCCCTAGCGGAGCTAAGGATGTAGTGGAAGATGCCCTCGCGCAGATGGGATGAGCAGTAAAGACATCACAAAGATCTCGCATCCTAAAACCCTCAAAATTTGCGCTCGCGAAGCTCTCGTGGAGATCGAGCCTTAAAGCAGCTATGCACGAAACATAATGAGTCCATATATATTAAGAACAATTTGTCACCTCGCACAGCTCTCGCGGTCTCTGAAGCCTGACCAGTTACTACGCGAGCGCAGGAGCCTACCTGCACGAGTATCTAGCGAGAGAGAGCTTCTGAAGCTCTACTACGTGAGAAATCCAGGCGCTCCAAATCATCTCCGCGACAGCATTGTAGCGCAAAGGAACTATGCAATTAACTAAAAATTTATTGCACGAGTGAGCACTTCTCATCAGAACGGCTACTCCGCGAAGGCTCTGCCACTGTGCGAGTGAATTAATGCAGATGCCAGCCCCGTAAAGCTCGGGCTCTCCACTTCTCAACCCTAACTCCAGGACCTTTTAGAAATTTGCCTAAGGCTATGGCACACTTCTCGAGGTATAGATTTTGAGGTGCACATCTCAAAGCATTCAAGGGTTGTAACAGTGCCACGTATGCTAAAAAAATTAGGATTAATCTCTTTCAAACCAAGGCCTTATGGATAGAGTATATAAGCTATCTTAGAGCTTAGTATTATGATCTTTCCTTCATCCTCTGTCCGCTGAGAGTTCCAACAGGCTAGGGTTAGGGTTTGATCATCTCTTTTTCTTATTTGCCTTCTCTCTTTGCCCAACATTGGCTTGTTAATCCTTCTGTAAGCAGCTAGGTTTAGTTTTATTTTAGTTTTGTAATAGGCCTTGTATACATTGGGATTTTTTGGGTGAGCAGTTTTGTATAGGGTGTAGCCTTGAGATAGTTCATTGTAAGTTTAGTTTTTATCAATGGATTATTGCTTTAATGACTAATTGAATCTATAGATCTTGTGGTTCCCTTAGATGTCTATAGGATCCATGCTTTGGGACTAGCACATTCAGTTTCTAGTAGATTTATTATTTACCATTTGATTTCCCTTGGTTCAATAGCACCATGGATAGCAAGCCGAATCTGGAGAGCTCGTAGCCCTAGGACTCCATAGTGGCAGCAACAATTTATATATTCTTTCTAAGATCTTTGTGGTATGGACAGACCTATCGGATACCCTATGACCATTTGAGTGGACAAAGTATAACCCTAGGGTGGTGTCCAGCCACATGTCTGAGAAGGATCCTTCAACCCTGCACATGAGCTTCTAGAGCCTTGTGAGGAGGTTTGGGCAGGAACTGGCTCCCCTCTATTTTACTTGACCAATATCAAATGTTAGATCTAATTTCTCTGTAGTAATTATAGCTTACGGCTGAGTCATTACAGGCCTTTTGTAGCAATGACCAAACTGAATCTAAATCATTATTCAACTTGTTGCTGGTCCTTTTTATGGACACAGTGAGCCGTTGGCCTTGGCAAAGCATTTAGGACTTTATGGGTTGGAATACCTATGTATGTCAGCCAGATCTGTACACAAATCTGGGGAGATTGTAGCACTGGCATTATATAGTGTCTGCAATAATATTCATGCCCTGATCTGGTCCAGTGGTTGGGGAAATGATCAGTCCACTCCTCTGGATTAGATTAGCAACTTCTGGCTTGATCAATGAGATTTGACAGACTCTATAGGATAGGTTGTGACCATTTGAGTGGACAGCCTATAGCCTTAAGAGCACCCCAAATGGCATGGGTCAAGTTAGATATTTCTACCTTATTGAGGTTAGTAATAGCATCTCAGCAATGATCACTACAGAGACAGTCTCAATCTGAGTTATATTACTGCATTAACTCTAGCTTAACCTGCTTACTTCCCATCATTTGTATATTTTATTTTGGCGTACACCATCACCATCTTCTTCTTAACCCTTTCTTTAGGATAGGGCTGCACTTTATTTCTCATTTGTTAGAGTTAATTTAGTATAGTCATGACACCCAACTCCCTTTCTTTAGGATTGTTAGATCTGTTGCCAGATCTGGAGGCCTACTATTATGGCCCATTTTGGGTTCTATATCAATTTCTCTGTGGGACAAACTCTTACCAAACTTGTTACAATAGGCCCTGTATCTTACAGGTCTAGGATATTTTAGGAATGCTGTTTTCACCATATCTTTATCCTCTGTTTCTCTTTGATGTTAATTTTCTTTCAATACCACATAATAAATCAGCCAGTCCTTAGCTTCAACAACTTTTTGGCACTGCTGCCGGGGATATTGATCTTTTTAGTAGACCTGAGTTGTACTATAATTTAGACTTCCAAATTTTTTATAGTTGTGCCTAATCTAGAATAAAGTACTATTGATATTTTTTTTGAATTTTGCAGAAATGGATAACAGAAGAAGGGAAAAGCTAGAGTTGCTGCTAGAGTGTAGCTAGCTCTATTTGCACTTCCTTTCCCCTAAATCTCAGTCCATTTATATTTAATTTCCTATTATTTGTTTAGTGTAAATCTATGTAGTTGTTAATTTTTGTTTGAAATATTTTTTGTGTGCTTGTGAGCATTCTCTGTACTTACTATGGGTGTGAGTATATGCATGGTAGAAGGTCTTTAAACCCTGACCTAGAACCTCCAAATCTAAAGGTTGATCCTTAGACCTAGACACACCCCACAGGGCCCTACTATTGAAACTGAACCAGCTATTATGGCTGAGAGGCAGAGAACATTAAAGGAGTATAATGCACCTGGGGAGTACGCATCTCCCTTCTGCATTCAATTCTCCTCTGTTGAGGAAAATTATGAAATTAAATCTTTCACCATCAATATGTTGCCTTTGTTTCATGGACTTAGTAAAGAAGATTTCTACAAGCATATAGACCAATTTTTGGCACTTCGCACTACTTTTAGTATTGCTGGCTTAGGACCTGAGGCCACTAAACTGAGCCTTTTTCCTTTCTCACTAAAGGACAAAGCCAGCACATGACTATCAAAGCTCCCAACCAACCACATTCAATCATGGAGTGACGTTCAAACTAAATTCCTGGCCAAGTTCTTTCTCATGAACAAAACCAGCCAGATGAGCACTAGTATTCTGTCATTTACTCAGTCCTCAATTGAGGATTTTTATGAAGCTTGGGAAAGATTCCAAGAGATGTTAAAACAATGCCCCCACCATCAAATCCCAATGTGGCAATTAGTGCAAGTATTCTACCAAGGAATTATTTCCAAGAGCAGGGATATGGTGGATGCTTCCTGTGGTGGTAGCTACCTCCACAAGACAGCTGAGGAAGCTTGGGAGCTATTTGACATAATAGGAGAAAATTCCATACAGCAGGAGTCTCTTTTACGCAATAATAGCCAGACCCCAGCTAAGATGGTGAAAGAGGCCACCCCTAGAGGTGCAATATATGAAGTCAAGGTGCAAGGTGATTTGGAGAGGAAGGTAGACAATTTGTCCTTAAAATTTGATAAATTAATGAATGTAATGCAGCCCCGGATAATTGCACAGGTGGAGGAAGCATGTCTGATATGCCAATCTCCCACACATTCTATTCATGATTGTCCATCTGCCAACCAGTTTCCTGATTTTATAATGGAGCATGCCAATACTACTCAAACTTTTGGGCAGCAACTTGCTGGATATTGTTGGAGGAACCGCCCAAACTTGAGGTGGAGACAAGATTCATATCCTCAACCCCAGTAGCAGCAAGCTATAGCTCCTTATAGACCCTAGTACTAGTTTAATCAAGGTTACCCACCAAGGTAAAATTTTCTGTTACCTACTCCACAGTCTAACCAGTTGGCCCTACCCCCAAAATAGCCCAGATCCTCTTCATTTGAAGAGTAGATGCTGGCTTAAATGTCAAATTTAGGGAGCCTAGTACAGACTGTTAATTCTTATGGACAGAGAATTAAGAAGATTGAGGACTAGTTAGGTCAAATTTATAATGCTTTGAACAAAAGGAAGGAATGAAAATTGCCTAGTCAGCCCCTGACAAATCCAACAGGTCAGTATATGATTGGAGATGCATCCTCTACTCAGGAGGAAGCTAGTGGTCAGTGATCCAAGAATTGGTAATAAGTGGACTATATGTATGAATATTCTATTTTGATTTGTGTTCTGTAGAAATCTGTCAGTTGTATATTTAGTGTGATGTTGAATTGTTTATGTTGCTTTATCTGTGTTTGAATTTTATGATTGACTACATGTGCATGTTGGTCATTTGAATTTGTTGTGTATGTTTGTTGATGAATGGTTGAGGTTCCCTTATCATAACTTGCATGCAGTTGAGCTGAAAGACTATTTTTAGGATTCTTCAATATTATTGAATAGATATTGATAATGGGAATATATCTTTCATGATTAAAATGAAGTACCTGTCTGAGGGTTGGTGCTCATGCATAGTGGTTGGGTGCACAACAACATGGATGCACCAACTAATGTGTTGCACTAAACTAACAGAGTAAAAGTTTAGAAGAAATGATGTCTAGTAGAGCTAGAAGGCTTAAATCTGCTGTGCAAGCCATCTCGTGGCTTTCTCACGCGCTAAAATGCCTAAGCAATGGCTATAAAAATGCCTCGCAGAGTTACCTTTTTGCTCCACGAGCCCAATCTGTGAGAAAAATGTGCCATGTGTTGTTCTGTGCGATTGCTACGCAAGATAAAGATTCTGAAAGGTAAAATAGCTCTCACGCACCAAACCAATGATCCAGCTCCACGAACTTCAAAATGAAGCATTGTTCTTCAGCACGACAAAACTTCTCGCGAAATTAAATGACAACTGCGCAAGAATTCTACTTCGCGAGCACCTGTTGCTAACTCTGCGAATCGCAGGATTTGCTCTATAAACTTTGTCCCTCATATTCTTCATTTCATCTCTCTGCCCTAGCTTCCCAGCACCAATACCGAAATCCCCTTTCTCTTTTTTCTTCTCTACTTTTTAAGCCACTTCACCTCAGGCATTTTCCTCCCACCAGTTTGTTCCTCAGCTACTCCTAGTCACTTTAAACAAGTTTTGGGGGTATTTGAACCACTGTGCATGTTTGTAGGTGGAACCCTAGCTCTCAATTGGTAATCCCTCCAACTCTCGCTCTATGCTTTGATTGGTTTAGTAAAATAGAGAGAAGAAGAGAAAAAATTTGGTGCTTCTGTGCTTACTCTGTGTGTTCTGCATTTTCAAAGAGTGTTGAGCCTTAATTTGATAAGTGAACACCCATGGCCATGGGTTCAAAATTTTTAGATACATTAGCTGCAATGTTGAACCCGTCTGCCAGTTGCAGCCCTGTGACCACTAGAAAATCTACAAGGATTGCAGAGGCCTCCACATTGGAGACCTCTAGGTGTCCCCACTTGGTGTTGAGCCCCAAGTTACACAAGCCAAGAAGATATCAGCCCTAAAGAAGAGGGACAGAGAGCACCCACCTGCTAAGAGCCCTGAAAAATCAAAGAAGAAACAGAAAAAGGGCAAAGCTGTGGTCCCTGAGGCTGAGGAGGAAGAGACTACTGAATACCTCAAGGTCCCTTCTGAATTTGTGCAAGCAATCCAGCTGGAGGCTGAAACTATTTTTGACAAGGTCTATTTTGAGGAGCTACCTGAGACCCTTGCCTCCATTGAATATCTGACCAAGGCATCTCTGCTACCCTTGTTGAGGCCCCCGATGTAGCTGGTTTTCGCAAGATTAGTGAGACTGTTTTATCAAAACATGAGGTTGAAAACTGGTAATAATGGGAACCCAACACTGCTGATATTGATTGATGACTTCGAGATGTTGTTCAACTAAGTAGACATTGCAACACTATTGGGGATACCAGCCAGGTATAGCCCTCAGTGTGGCTTGGGTCCTCCCTTGACTGCCACCATCACTGAGATAGCAAGGGAGTTAACTGGAGGAATCACTGCCTCAGGTGACTCAATTAGGAAGAGGGACCTGCACCCTAACCTCAGGCTCATGGATGCAATGTTGAGAAAGAATGTTTATTGCTCTGGGCATGAGCAAGAGAGGAGGTACCCCATAGTTGATGCTCTATTCTCATTTCACCGGAGTCATTACTTGGATGCAGCCAAGTTGATTTTTGAGGGGATTAAGGATCTCTGTGAGAAGGTGAAATAAAGAAGAAACCTCATGCCCTTCCCTACTACAGGTTTATTACTGTATTGCTGAAGTTTGAGAAATACCCCTTTCAATGGGAGGAGGAGACAGTGACCCTGAACCCCAAAAAGAGTGGAAAGAAATAGTGGGGAACCAGTGGCACAATGATGGAGAAGAAGAAGAAGTAGAGGGAGGAGTTACTGAGAGAGGCAGCCCCCACCATTCATGAAGTAACTGCTGTTGTTGTTGCTCCTACTGATGCTGCTGCATCCTCCACCTCACATGTGCCAGCCAACACAACCATCACCTCTCCAGCCATTCACTCTACTTCTATGCCAGCCCCAACTCTTTTACCACCACCTCTACCCTTATCCCAGACCTCCCAGCCCCACACAAGTCTAATACCCTTACCTGTGCCTATATCACCAATCACCCCAGCCATAGACACCTCAATCTCACCACCAACCACCATAGACACTGACACCCTACCCATTTCTGCACCCTTACCTATTTTTTCAGCCCACACTAGCCCACCTGTCAAGACCCCATATCAAAAGAGAAGAAAAGCTGCCAAAACCCCCATTGCACCTCAGCCCACCTATATCTCCCAAACAATACCAATCCCTGAAAGAACCACCATTCCAGACCCCATACCCACACCCTATGAACCTGAAACCCATACCTTTGAAACCCCACCCTTTATACCTATCACATGTGAACCCCAAGACCAATCCATTCCATTATCCCATGACCATACCCCATTTACAGGTGAGAAATTTTCTACTATGATGTCCACTATCCTAGGAGACATCAACTTAGAGTATACCCTCTCCCAGACTCACCTCACCCTCCACACTACACCCCTCCACATCAGACATCACCACAGGCCACTACCTTTACTCATAGACCCACTTCCCCCTTTCAACCAGTTTCCCCTATCTAACCCACAGCCACTACCATACCTGACCTAATACCTCAAATCCTGTACCTCCTACTCTCCCTTCATTCCCAAATGTTAGCCAATACCTAAACCCAAGCTACAATTGAGGCCAATATTCATTCACTTCATTCTATCCTACCAAACCCTACCTCCATCCCAACCATTTTACATTCCATCCAAGAAACTTTAAATAATCTAACCCAACCTTCCCAACAGTCACCCCACTTCACATCTATCCATACTCCCCCACCTGCTCCTACACTCATTATACCTCTCCCAGAAACATCTCCCATCACCTCCAAAGATGCATCCACCCAAACAGACCCTGAACCTCAACTACAAACCATTCATGCATCTGCCCTTAATGTCCCTCACCCTCTACCCTCCACCCCACCCATGTCTTTATCTTGTCCCTTTCCTTGCTGGCTAGCACTTCTTCCATCACTACTCAACCCACACTTCCTGCCTCTTGTAATCCCCAGCCTCCCTACTCCACCCTCCTCCGGGCCATGCAAGTCGATGTTTACATAAAATGGGATGTAGTCCAAGGTATGGCTGACCTGAGAGCTACAGTGCGACAGCCCCTCCTTGATAAAATTAAACTCCTGATGCTTGCTCATAAGGTTGAGAAAAAGGAAATCAAGCAAGGATGGAAAGAGATTATGGTCCTATACGACGAGAAAAAGAAAAGAGTTGAGTCCGAAAGATGTGATCAAGGAACTAAAAGAGAGATTAAGACTGACTGAGGAGTGTGTTTATGATTATGGGGTGACAATTGCAGCTTTAGAGAAGTCCGCCAATGCACAAACTGGCAGAGTTGGCAGAAGCTCCTTTTAAAGAACTAAACCCAGATGTACCTCTCCAACAAACAGCTCCAGATGCAAAGGTTCCTAGCCCAGTCAAACCTGGACTCAAAATCGAGGAACCTATCCCAAAACCTTCACCCACTCCAACAAGAAAAAGCATAGCTAAGCCTAAGAAATCTACTTCAAAAAGACCACTGTCTAAGGCTGCCACTTTCAAATAAGCAAAGGGAAAAAGAATCCAGGAACCACCTGCTGAGGTCAAGGACTCAGATGATTAATTTTTGCACATGTATTTAGTTAGGAAGTTGTGTGTAATTTTATAGTTCTTTCCCCTACTTTGTACATATTCTTACATCTCAATAGAAATTTCTTTTTATTATAAGATGTTTCCTTCACTGTATTTGTTTCTTTTTATTTGTTTATATGTTTTTTGTTTTGTGTAATGTGTTTCTTTTTCCTGCTGTGTTTTTTCTTGTAATATCCCTGTCTTCAGCCTGTTGCACATTCACATCTACCTTTGAATCAGTGAGGACACTGCTCCTCATAGGTTTGGGGGTGTGGCAGAACTTATCAATGGAATAGTTAACCTAAGTGCAGTAGAAATCAAGTGAGTAAGATAGAAATGGAGCCATATTCACTTAAGAATCATACAAATATGGGAATTCAAAATTTTTGCATACCTTTAGGCATTACAAGCATTTAAATTTTTGCATTTCCATGATGTGAACACCAGGAAAACTTACTTGTATCAGTACTTAGTGAATCATTCAAGAGAGAATAAGGTAAGGACATGCCTAAGAGTTCAATGGGAGATCATAACTAGTGATATTTGGGCCTACAAAATTTTTTTTCCTTCCTTTGAGGAGTGACAGAGGCAATTCTTTCAGCTCTAAGGACTGGCTGAGTCAATGCCCTCACTAAAAATTAGGCATCTCCAAATTGAAATAACTGACAACACTCATGACACATAGGAAAGGATCAAGGCCATCTCTTGGATAGTTTGAGCTTAAATAGACCAAACCCTAATCAACTGCCCTTGTGCACACACCTGTTGAGCCTTAATTTCCAATTTCCTTCAAAATACACCTGAGTACTTGTACCTGAACCTATGGAATTGATTCAAACCTACCCTCACTCTAAGAATTCAGAAGGTAAAGGAGAAGGAGCTGAAGAGGGACAAGATAGGGTCAACATTGGGTGAATGGAGAAGAAATACCTAAAGCTTAACAGTGTAGCAGCTGAGGAAAGAGGTGGCAAGTCAGAAAAATAAAAATAAAAAGAAAAATGCATCCAAAAGAAAGAAAAATAATAATAAAGAGGAATAAGAGAGGAGTCAAGAGCAAAAGTTCATTGGAAAAATTGAAAACAAGAGGAGAAGTTGGCCACTTCAAGTCTGAAAAATTTTAAAGAAAGTGAAAGGTGCTGAACTAAGAAGGTGAAGTCATAAATCACCTCCTTCACCTACTGAGTTCTCAATTTAGAATCCCTTTTTAACCTTCCAGTCTTTATAACCTATCCCATAAGCCACATTACAACCCAGTCAAAAGACCCTGTGATCCAAAGTTGAATGAGCTGTCATTTAGAGACAAAAAGTTGTCTAATCTATGATGAGGATTAGCCAATAATGCCAAAAATTAGATGTTGTGCCTATGCTCATGCTTACAGACCCATTTGGGGCCTGTAACTGCTCTTGATCTTAAGAGAAAATGGAAACCCTCAAGGTTACTTGTGAGAGTCTTCCCTGGGGAGCATTCAGTCTGATGTTGAATGTACTGGGCATGGCCTATAACCTAATTTTTGAATTAATGATGAGCCTAGCACTGACCTACATATGATGTTTTCCCATATTATGAGCTAATTGGAAATGATGTGCATCTATGTAAAAGTTGTAGTGATCGAATGCTTGTGCATATCACATGTTCAAATTCCTCACATTTTTTCGATTGAATCAAAGGTGAACTGATGCTCTATTTCTTGATAGCTAACTTGTTAATTTTAAACTTTTGCTAACTATTTTATTGAGAAGTTTGTAGGTACCTTCACTGAAAACCCTCAGGATACTTCACTCCACTAGGGATCACCTAGGGGTTTAAAAGGCTTGATGCATAAGTTAAATGCATCTGTGTTCCCTACAAAAGTGGCATTTAAATTCCTAGATTAGTTTTTTTAATTTCTCCTTTGCTCAGGGACTAGAAAAGATTAGGTTTGGGGTGTGCTATTCACTGAAAAGTACCACTTTTCACCTCTTAACCTGGCCTTTGTTGGACCTTGAAGCTCACTAATAATCATTTGTTAAGTGTGTTTTGTAGTTAGTAATAAACTGTGCAGCTTAATACAAAATCCTTGCTTTTTTATCCAAAGAAGAGAAAGAAGACATGCAAAGATGACAGCTGGGCCAAAGCCTAATGGAACACCTTGGTAGTGCTCACCATGGTGACTCATGTGCTATTCATCATTGACCAAAAGTCTAACAGATGAAAGAAGTTAGCTGAGAATGGAGGAAGCTATAACAGCAGCAAGTGCAAGGCATCAGAGGATTAAAAGAATCATCCCATAGAGTTGAGGAGCTCCCTTGCGGAGCTAAGGATGCAGTGGAAGCTGCCCTCACACAGATGGGATGCACAGTCAAGAGGAGAGCAATAAAGACATCGCGAAGATCTCGCATCCCGAAACCTTCAAAATTTGTGGTCATGAAACTCTCGCGGAGATCGAGCCTTAAAGCAGCTGCGCGTAGAACATAGCGAGTCCATATGTATTAAGAACAATCTGTCACCTCGCGTAGCTCTCACGGGCTCTGAAGCTTGACTAGTTACTATGCAAGCGTAGGAGCCTACCTGTGCGAGTATCCAGCGAGAGAGAGCTTCTGAAGCACTACTGCGTGAGAAATTCAGGCAGTCCAAATTATCTCCGCAATAACATTACAGCTCAAAGGAACTGTGTGATTAAATAAAGATTTATTGTGCGAGTGAGCACTTCTCACTAGCCAACGGCTACTCCGCGAAGGCTCTGCCACTGCGCGAGTGAATTAATGTAGATGCCAGTCCTACAAAGCTCGGGCTCTCCAGTTCTCAACCCTAACTTAAGGACCTTTTAGGAATTTCCCAAGGCTAGGGCACACTTCTCGAGGCACAGATTTCAAGGCACACATCTCAAAGCATTAAAGGGTTGTAATAGTGCCATGTCTGCTAAAAAAATTAGGATTATTCTCTTTTGAACCAAGGCCTTATGGACAGAGTATATAAGCTGCACATAGAGCTTAGTATTATGATCTTTCCTTCATCCTCTGTCGGCTAAGAGTTCCAGCAAACTACGGTTAGGGTTTGATCATCTCTTTTTCTTATTTTTCTTCTCTTTTAGCCTAGCATTGGCTAGCTAATCCTTCTGTAATCAGCTAGGTTTAGTTTTATTTCAGTTTTATAATAGGCCTTGTATACATTGGGATTTTTTGGATGAGCAGTTTTGTACAGGCTGTAGCCTTGAGACAGTTCATTATAAGTTTTGTTTTTATCAATGGATCATTGCTTTAATGACTAAGTTAATCTATAGATCGTGTTGTTTCCTTAGATGTCTATAGGATCCATGCTTTGCGACTGGCCTATTCAGTTTCCAGTAGATCTATTATTTACCATCTGATTTCCCTTGGTTCAATAGCTCCATAGATAGCAAGCTGAATCTGTAGACAAATCTGGAAAGCATGTACCCCTGGGACTCCATGGTGGAAGCATCAATTTACATGTTCTTTCTCAGATCTCTGTGGTATGGACAGACCTATCGGATACCTTGTGACCATTTGAGTGGATAGAGTATAACCCTAGGGTGGTTTCCAGCCACATGTCTGAGAAGGATCCTTCTCTCCTGCACATGAGTTTCTAGAGCCTTGTGAGGAGGTTTGTGCAGGAACTGGCTCCCCTCTATTTTACTTGACCGATATCAAATGTTAGATATGATTTCTCTGTAGTAATTGCATCTTGAGGCTGAGTCATTGCAGGCCTTTTGTAGCAATGACCAGCTGAATCTGAATCTTTATTCAACTTGTTGTTGGTCCTTTTTTTGGGCACAGTGAGTCCTTGGCCTTGGGAAAGCACTTAGGACATTATGGGTTTGAATACCTATGGATGTCAGTCAGATCTGTGCGCAAATCTAGGGAGCTTATAGCAATGGCATTACATAATGTCTGCAATAATATTCATGGCCTGATCTGGTCTAGTGGTTGGGGAAATGATCAGTCCACTCCTCTGGATTAGATTAGCAACTTTTGGCTTGATCAATGGGATTTGACACTCTATAGGATAGGCTGTGGCCATTTGAGTGGACAGCCTATTGCCTTAAGAGCACCCCAAATGGCATGGGTAAAGTTTGATATTTCTACCTTATTGAGATTATTAATAACATCTCAGCAAGGATCACTACAGAGATAGTCTAAATTTGAGTTACATTACTGCATTAACTATAACTTAACCTGCTTACTTCCCATCATTTCTATATTTTATTTTGGCACACACCATCACCATCTTCTTCTTAACCCTTTCTTTAGGATAGGGCTGCACTTTATTTCTCTTTTGTTAGAGTTAATTTAGTATAGTCGTGACACCCAATTCCCTTTCTATAGGATTGTCTGATCTGTAGCCAGATCTGGAGGCCTACTATTATAGCCCATTTTGCGTTCTAGATCAATTTTTCTGTGGGACAAACTCTTACTTATCAAAACTTGCTATAATAGGCCTTGTATCTTACAGGTCTAGGATGTTTTAGGATTACTGTTTTCACCATATCTTTATCATCTATTTCTCTTTGATGTTAATTTTCTTCCAACACCACATAATACATCAGGCAGTCCTTACCTTCAACACTCACGCAGGTGGACTTTGTATTATCGCACAGCTGCTTTGGCTTTGAATGCACTCATGCGATAGAGCTTCAGAATTCTCTCGCAAGGGTATCGCATGGATGCCTTTAAATCTCTCTCAGCTTCTTGTCAAAATCAATTCAGCTTGCTAGGTAAACGGTACAGCCTTTAAGTGCACGAGTGCTGCGCGAGGACATTTCTGGAGCTATCTTTCCTCTTTAACCACGCGAAGACTTCACGAGTTTGTTATTGTTCTTTGTGCAGATTGGCCATGGGAGATAGTGCCCGTAGCTGAAATGAAACTTGTTCCTCGCGAGAGCTTCGCAAGCTGGATTTCTGAAGACTTAGCGAGCGAGAGCTTTGCAAGTTCACTGAGTGTTGGTTACAGCTGAAGTGCGTGATTGTTGCGCGAGAGACTGCTTTGGGGCAGTTCCTTCACTGAGCTACATGAATTCCTCACGAGTTCCTTTGTGCTGCATGTAAAATTTGTGCGAGGTAACTCTGCTGCAGGCTTAGCCAAGCGAGGCAGCACCTCAACTGTGCGAGATAACACATTTTCTCCTCTGCTGCTATGCATCTGCTGTTGTTGCAGTCCTCTCCGCTCACATCTATGTTTCTTTCATCTGCTAAACTTTCTTGGTCCATTATGACATACAAAATGGTCACCAGGGTGTGTACCACCATGGTGTTCAATCAGTCTTTGGCTTAGCTATCATCTCTTTCTTGGATTCTCTCTCTTCTTGGCACCAAAGGCATGGACTTTGTGTTAAGCTGCATAAGTTATTACTAACTACAAAATAACCTAAACAAGGGTTATTAGTCAACTTCAAGGTCCAGTAAAGGCTAGGTTAAGAGGTGAAAAGTGATACTTTTCAATGAATAACACACCCCCAAACCTAATCTCAATATACATACATTAGAAGGAGAAGCTTTAGATTGGTTTGTGGGACTCCTACTTTATAAGATAGAAACATTCGATGAATTAGTCGGTCAATTCCTAGACCAATACAAGTATCTCAACCAAGAGACAGTCAGTCTCAACGATCTGATGGCGGCAAAGCAAGGACCCGATGAAGAATTCACCGACTTCGTCGCCAGATGGAGGAAACTCGCTACCAGAATTGGCACATCAATAAAAGGGAAAGACTCGATTGATATTATTATCGACAATACTAGGGAACCGTTGAAGAGCACACTCGTCATAAGTGATTGGGATTAGATTAATGGAATTTATGATTGGGTGTTGTACTTTTATGGGATTCGTGTGTTTGTGAGTTGCTCTTTGAAAGGCTCCTGCCTTGTGATCTGCCATTGCTTTGGCTGTGATTCAAAGCAATGGAGGACTGATTCTAAGGACCCATTCAGATCCAAGTGGCCTATGTGTCTGGGCTATCATGGTCCGATACAGCCTTAGCCCCACCACAAGACCTATTAGATCTGAAATCCCCATGGAAGCCTGAGCTGGTAGCCTTGTGACCATGGTGGTGGCAGAAATATTCTTGTTTTGTTTTGGGCTCCGTGAGGAGGATAGCCTCTGGGATAGTCTATGACCATTCAAGTGGACAGGTTATAGCCTTAGGGTGAATCCAATCCGCCTATCCAAAATGGATCCTTCTTCTCCGAGCCTGATCTTGTAGCTTGGTAGGAGATTGCACAGAGGCAGACTCCCCTATAGTAGTATAGACCCGCCATCAGATGGTAGATCTGATCTGGGTATGGAGATTGTAGGCTTGTGACTGGACCATTGTAGTCCCACTCAAGCAATGGACAGCTAGATCTAAGGTGGTATTCAATCTCTTGCTGGTTCTGTGTCTGGGCTATCATGGTCCTATACAGCCTTAGCCCCACACATAGAGCTTTAGAGGTTGAGGTTCCCTATGGATTCTTGAGCTTGTAGCCTGGATGAAGTAGTGCCTATAGTGATTAACTTGTTTTGACCCATCTCTAGATTGTTGTTCCCCTATGGGATAGTCTGTGACCATTCAAGTGGACAGGTTATAACCTTCAGGGATTAGATCATTGCACAAGGATGAGTTGGATTCTTTCTCCTCTTTGGTGATAATGTAGCGATTGGATAGGATTTCTATACCAGCAGACCTGGATCTGAGTCATAAATTCTAACATATCTGAACCCAATAGCATACTTCTCACCCTTTTATATTTATTTTCCCACACTCCATCCATCTTCTCAACCCTTTCTGTAGTTAATTCATTAGGCTACCTTAGGATACTTAGAATAAGTGACCCTAAACTCCCCTCCTTTTAGGACTGCCAGATCTGTAGTCAGATCTGGAGGGACTACTAGAGATGGTTGCCTTAGAGCCGTAGATCACTTTTCCCTATGGGACAAACTCTTACTTATCAAAACTTACTACAAATGGACCCTGTATCTTGCAGGTCTAGGATTTCTCAGTTGTGCTGATTTCATCCCCTATTTTACTTTGATTTTAAATTGTTTTTACCACCAACAAATAAAGTAAGCACATATGGGAAATGCAACACCTTCCTGTCGGGGATCATTTTCTTGATGATCCCCGGGGCTGGCGAATTCTCTTCCTTGATCTTCATATTATGTTAGGATAGGCGCACATGTACGATAG
Organism: Chloranthus sessilifolius; assembly: GCA_021018995.1. NCBI lineage: Eukaryota > Viridiplantae > Streptophyta > Magnoliopsida > Chloranthales > Chloranthaceae > Chloranthus > Chloranthus sessilifolius. Next base: position 72,111,801 of record CM037597.1, on the reverse strand, counting down.
TGAGGCTGGTATGGGTAAGAAATGCAGGGAGATTTCCAAGGGCATTCCCATCCTTCTGGATCGGGGTCACAACTGGCGATGAGTTCATTTTCGTGGTTTGATAGTGCCTGAAGGCCTTGGTTAATTTGTTCTGCTAATTTGAACGCGGGGAGATCTATCCAATAGTCTTCATCATCGCTTTGTGGTGGTTGTCATTCTTCCTCAAGAGATTTCCAAAATATCTAAAGTTGCGGTGCATCCCAGGTTTTGTGGGTGTCTAGTTCAAGTTCCTCCTCGAACTCTATGAGGGTGATGTGAGTTTCTTCCTCTGTGGTTGTCTGCTGAATTTCTCGCAGGATGGCCCTTTCACACCGGGTTAGGACGGATGCGCACAAGTTACAGTATGGGGATTCTGGATGGGACAGTGGCGTGGGCAGTGCCCATGATGAAGTACAGGTCAGTAGTCGAATTCATCATCAGATGTTGAATCTTCATCCCGAGATCGGTTAGTTTTCTCAAGCAATTTCAAGCGTTCTGCCCTCAGGTGATCTTCTAATTCAATGTCAGTAAGGTTCCTCCAGTGGTCTTCTTCTTCACTCGACATCGAGAGCTAGTCCTCTTCTGCGGATAGATGAGGCTAGGGTGATTGGGGAGATTGAGGGGGGTGTGGTTCCGGTCCTCCCTCATTCTCTAGAGTTGCGATGACCCCCAATCGTCTATGTGGCCTAAACTCTGAAGATTCTTCCATTCTTTCTTCTGTAGGTTGCTCAGTGTCGAACAGGGGTCTGACTCCCTTTAGTGGTTTATGGTCGTCATCATTTAGATTTATCAGATTCGCGAATGCCCTAGCCATTTGCTCAATCTTGGCTTCCTGCGATTTGGTAAGAGGCGTTTCCTTCTATTTCTATATGTCAGCTTTTTCGGTAGTCCCATAGACAAAGTGGTCATACAGAGACCATTTTGGAGAGGTAGGCAATATATTAGTTTGCTAGTTGCTTGACTCGTATCCTAATCCTTTGTTCTTATGGATTTTCTTTGGGACAACAGGCCCTATGTGGCCTTGCTTGTTCTTGCCAAGTCCTGTGTGAGGGACGTATCCTAGTTGGTACATGAGGTCCCACCCTTTTGTGGCAGTAGGATTGAGGTCATAGAGTTTGGCGAGGTCGGGGCTGACCTCACTTCCTATTAATTTCAATTGATGCATCGGAGGAGGGCTGACCTCTACGACGGTTGCATCGTTGAGGACTCGCGTCCTCTTGATTTGGTCGGTGTTCAACATGGAGTCATGGGCTGTAGGGATACTCGCTGTGTAATCAGTGTCTATCTCTTGGAGTGGTGCGTCGGCATATATGCGGACAATAGAATCTTTATATGGAAACTTGACACATTGATGGTATGTGGATGCCACAACCTTCATGGACCCTAACCACTTCCTACCTAGAATAATATTGTAAGTGCTAGCGGAGTCGAATACATGGAAGGTGTCATCCCTTGTTACGGGTCCGAGGCAGACCTAAAGCTTGATAGTCCCTTTAACGAAATGATGCGAGCCATCGTAGGCTATGAGGGATAGGGCCGACGGCCTAATGTCTTATTATGTGTACTCGAGTGTCTTTAGTGTAGTGATAGGGCAGATATTGAGTCCTGCTCTGGTGTCGACTAGTGCATGGGGCATAGAGAATCTCCTAATTATAATTGTTAAGTATATGGGAGTCGAACTTCCTCGGAGCGACTCCTTAGGCATGTCTGCATCTGTGAAGGTAAGTGTTGGAGGTCGTGTCATGACTGAGGTGATTTGATGTAGTTCATCCATTCAACGGGAGAATCTTTATTCAGTAATTTGAAGATCGACGTGCAGATAGGAGTTAACTGTATAATGAACTAACTGATATACTATATTTTGTCGAAGAAACCTCTGACCTCTTTCATGGTAGATGGTGGAGGCATTTCAATGATGGCTTTTACTTTGATTGAATCTACCTCGATGTGTCTCCTGCTGACTATGAACCCCAGTAGCTTTCCTGACATGGCACCAAATGCTCATTTCTGAGGGTTCAGACGCAGCCTGTACTTTCTCAGTATCTCAAATAGCTATTAGAGGTTCACTAGATGGCAACCTCTCTCCTGAGACTTGGCTATCATGTCATCGACATATACCTTAATTTCTCGGTGCATCATGTCATGGAACTGTCCTGTCATGACCCTTTGATATGTTGCCCCAACATTCTTCAATCCGAATGGCATGACTCGGTAGCAGAAAGTTCTCCATGGGGTTATAAACGCTATCTTTTCACGATCTGCCTTTACCATTTTGATTTGATTGTAATCAGAGAATCCGTCCATGAATGAGAGCATCCATGCCTAGTAGTGTTATTGACCAAGATGTCGATGTGTGCCAAAGGGAAGTCATCTTTCGGGCTCGCCTTGTTGAAATTTCAGAAATCGAAGCACATATGAACCTTTCTATCTTTCTTCGGTACCGGGACAATGTTAGCTAGCCATTGCGTGTATTTGGAGACCATGAGAAACCCATGTCGTACTTCTTTTTGGCTTCGTCTTTTACTTTCAACATCCACTCTGGCCTGAGACGCCTAAACTTTTGTTTGACTGGCTTTACATCGAGATATAGTTGTAGCTCATGCTCGACCAAATCGGTGTCCAAACCAGGCATGTCTTCATATGACCATGCGAAGACATCTTGGTAAGATCGAAGGAAATCAATCACGCTTTTTCTTTCCTGGAGAGATAATGACGTTCTAATCATGGTGATCTTAGGAACCTCCTCGGTACCTAGATTGACCACTTCAGTCTCTTCAATGATCTGGGTACGGCCATGCTCAAAATTGGCGTATTGTTCAAGAAGCACATTAGGAAGCTCTGCGGTTAAGTTATCGCCATCCAGATCCATGACTCCTACTTCTTCTCCTTGTATTTCTACAAGAAAGAGGTAAATTTCATGTCGGACGGGCTTTTAAGTTAAGGCATCTATTTTCTTACTTTCTTTGGGAATTTTAAAAGATAATATTTTTAGAGTTTTTATATTTTTTCTATTTTTTTATGGTTTTCCTTTTCTTCGGAGATGAGCCCTTGGCAAGGCGGGTCTCTATACACACATGGTATTGTCTGCCAATGGCTAATCTCACTTTTTATTGGTATTTTTTTTAGAAAGTTGGTGCCGTATTTATGGCCATTTGACGCTTCCAGAGTTAGGGGCATTGAAACCCAGTTCCTCACCTGAGGTGTTGCACCTTTACCTTATTCTACGGAAGATATGGACTGAGATGATTTCCAAGGGTCGGCCCCCATCATATTAAGCATGGCCTCATCATGCTTCGAGACTGCATATATTAGCACGGGTCTGGGATGGGTTAAGGCAGGTGGCTATACAGACAAGGGTACCTCCTCCTTAAACAAGGATAGGAGGGCTAGGTCTATTCAATATCGGGGAGAATGATTTTCAGGTTGGTTTCATGGATAGCCATCGGTTTATGTGGGATCAACTGTGTTGCCCCATTTTTGTGAATTTTGATGACCCCTATGCTCATGAATGTGCTTCGGATGTGAGGCCGCGATCGAGGGTCATCTTTCAAGTCTATCCCCCTGGCTTTGGCGACGGAAATGGTTCGAGTCTTTTCCATGGCCTCTTGGATTTATTCTTCAGTAGGCTTGTACCCTAAGCTGAATCTAACATGTTGACCACCTTTTACTCTGACTGGGTCCCTCCTGCCTTGCAAACCAGGGCCTAACCATTTACCTCTCTGATAACCCCACTTTTGGAGGATTCCTACTGCTATAATCATTCCTCCTGCGATTTTTTCGATGAACTTTCCTGGGGATTCTAGTGCCACTACCACTGACACATCATATAGAAAATTATGAAGCTCTGTGTCCTCAACGGTGTACGGTACATCTAGCATCTTGAGATTTTCGATATTGTCGGCCATTTTCTCTATTTCTTCTCACCCCTCTTCCATGATGGTGATGACCTTTTGATCTGATATAAACCTAAGTTTTTGATGTAAGGTTGAAGGTATTGCCCTGATTTCATGTAGCCATAGGCACCCTAGTAGTAGATTGAAGGTAGATTTGATATCCATGACTTGGAACGGGATAAAGAAGGACATTGGCCTGATGGTGAGCTCAAGATCGACTTCTCCTATCACTTCTCTCCTTATATTATCAAACCCTCATGCTCTCATTATGGCCGGTCGAAACATAGACGGATCTATCCCAATCTGATCGTTATTCATAAAGAGTACAAATTTAATCTTGATCTATTGTCTATTAACACCAACGAACACCATATCCCTAGTTCCGACCGTAATATTGAGGGATCTAGAATGATTCCCTCCTGCTGAAAGATCGGCGTCGAAAAATGACAGAATTGGGAGCCAACACTTACCCAATCATTTATCCCACTTCATCTGGGGAGACCTAGCCTTATACATGGGCATCTTTCAGTGCCCCATCAGAGCTTAGAAATGGGGTGGAGACATCATTAGTAGGTCCCAGATGGTGATGTGAGCAGGCATTCTTTTATGTTGTGTTTCTAACTCGTGTTATCGGCTCATGCGTTCCATGGGATGTACAACTGCTGGTTCCCTTCTCTCTTCTGTTTAGATTGGTGCCGGCACCTCTGGTTGTTTAGATATTCTGCCCGATCGTGTGATGAATTCGATGATCCCTTCATTGTTGCTATCGCTAGCATTGGCATCCATCTAGTTGTAGTTGAGTGGGACCTGATGGGGATCACATGATGGCCCGAGAATTTGAAATGGGATGGATAGAGATGTCGGATATGATTGAACTAAAGGAGCTGGTGTGGCAAAACTAGGCAAGATTTGGTTGACTGGTGCTGGGAGTGGATGCACTGGTGGTGATGTGGAGGGACTGGGCTAAATGTAGGGGGTTGGTGCTGGAGATGGAGGTGGATGGACTGATGATGGTTTAGCAAAATTGGGCAAAGGTGTGTAGACACCCCAATTTTTCCCTCTCGAAGTGTGCAAACCTGTTCAATCAACCTTTGACCCTATCCACGATCTCCAGAGAAGGACAGACCTTCTTCGAAGACCTTAAAACCCTAAATATGGAGACCATATACTAAAATAATAGTATATGGTTAAGACCTAGGCTAAAACAATAGCTCTATGGCTTAGACCTGACCCAACCCGGGAAGATCCCAAATTTCGTGCACTTATAAATGCACGCAAGTAGATTACACGCGTGGATACATGCATGCAATTGGTCCCGCTTGGACCAGGCTCTCTCTTCCCGCAGACCTCTTTAGGACCCGGATTATGCGTAAGGCATCAAGCGCTTAATTCAATTACACGCAACTCAATCTGTGTGTAATTAGTCCAGCTTGGACTAGGCATAGACTTTCGTGCACTGCCTGAAGTTTCAGATCCCGCGTATCACATTACACGCGAAATTTGATTATACGTGTCAAATTACATTCGGAATCAGTCCATAATTAGATTGGGACTCTACTTCCCAAGGCCATCTAAATTCCACAATTTCATGCGTACTCTAGTGCGCAGAATAAGATTCCACACAAATGCATATGTGCGAAATTGGTTCCAAACCCTAATGGAACTAGGACACCCGGTCAGTCAGCCATCCCCGAGTCCGTGACCAACTCAAACCGAAATAAGTGCTGTGAATCTTGCGCTTAATTCGATTGCACACAATGTCTCATGCACTCAATTCACAAATTACCCACATGGCCACACACAGGGGAATTAGCCCGATACCTATAAAAAACCCTCCTACCCTACACTCAAACACATCAATTTGAATAGAAATCTCCCTTCTCTCAAGCTCAGTGTGACGTGGGCTCCCGGCGTGGCCATCCGAGCCAGCCGCAGGGCCACTTGTGCCACTAGTGCGTAAGGCATTGGTGGGTTGAAGCTGGGGCATCGTCGGCGCGTCACCAAAGCCATGAGGGCTTCGCCATTGGTACTACAAGAGCTTCGATCGTGGGCCAGGAGGGCACGCGACATGGTGGCAGTTTGGTCATGATACAGTGCCAGCAGGGCACGTGATGCTGACGCGACTGAGCCAAGTGGGCTAGTGATGCGGGAGGGCGTTGAGGTATGAAAAACCAAGGGGTTTGAGGTCCTCCTGCCATTTAGGCACTATTGATGTTTAAACCATATATATGGGGAAAGGATCTAACAGCCACGTGACGTGTCGCTGGCCTAAGTGATCCCCTACGAAACACGCATCATAGCTTTGTGGGCTTGACTTCGCGCATCCGGGCCTCGCATAGGTGTTAGGTCGCTCCTGTCGCATCGTGCGCTGGAGCCATCATGTTGGTGGTCCACGACCACCCTCATGGTGTGGACCTAAACTCTAAGTGGGGCTGCCCCTAGGATTATCGTTGCGTATGGCTATATGTGTTGCATTTGGGAATCCGCATAGTTTCTAACCTAATGCGCTACCGTGCAGGTTTGAAACACGAGTAGGTTGAGCTAGTTCGAGAAAAGCTAGTTGCCACACGAGAGTTCACGTCGCAAAGAGTAACTCCGTGACAGTTGGTATCAGAGCCTGGAGATGGCTGAAGGGACAAGTAGTGGTACACGTAGATGGACCAGGGAACGTCTAGACGACCTTGAAGGTCAGGCCGAACAGTTGGAGACAGTGGTTTCACTTGTGGAAGACCATGTAGAACGGTTAAGCAAGCAGGAGGAAAACCACACCACATTGGCTGAAAACCATGCCACGTTAGCTGAGAACGTGGAGATCCTTGCAAAAGATACGAGGGGCACCGTCGAAGCCCTTCGTTTACTGATTGAGGAATTGACCACTAAGATGAACGTCCTGATGAGGGTGATTGGGTCTAGGACTGTTCAACAGTAAGAAACTCCCCAACGGAAGGTAAAGATACCCGAGCCGCGGTGCTACGGGGGTGCTCGGGATGCCAAAGAGTTAGAGAATTTCTTATGGGACATTGAGCAATACTTTCGCCTCGTCCCACCTGCCACCGAAGCTATGAAAGTGGTCACAGCGACTTTGTATCTTGAGGGGGAGGCTAAACTGTGGTGGCGTACATGCTACACAGAGATTCAAAATGGTTGTTGTGTCGTAGACACCTGGGAAGACCTGAAGAAGGAGTTGAAGGTACAGTTCTTGCCCGAGAACATCGACTATATTGCTCGGCGAAACCTACGGAAGCTGTAGCATACTGGCACAGTGAGAGAATATGTGAGGTAGTCTTTCGCTTTGATGTTGGACATTAGGGAAATGTCTGAGAAAGATAAAATATTCTACTTCCTTGAAGGCCTTAAGCCATGGGCCTAGGCCGAATTAAATAGAAGGACACTACCAGACCTTACAGCCGCGGTGGCAGCAGCAAAGCGACTAACCGACTATGGGCCCTCAGATCAAAATAAGAAAAGGCCACACGAGAATAGAAGTGGTTCAAAGAATCCGCCAAAAGCTAATAAGAAAAGCAAGAGCGGCACGCAGGAAAAGAAGGCGCACGGGAAAGATTCACATGCCAAGTCAGCTAAGTTCGCCAATTACGTGCCGAAGTCAGGCTGCTTCTTGTGCGGAGGGCCTCATCGAGTTAAAGATTGCCCACAAAAATAGTCGTTGAATGTCCTTCGAGCTACTACTAGCGCTCCTACAATCCCTCCTAAGGAGGAACCAAGAATGGGGGCACTCAGGTTGCTGAATGCCATAAAGGGGCAAGTAGAAAAAGGAAAGACAGTCGCGCCCAAGGGGCTGATGTTTATAGAGATGTGCATCAATGGGAAAAGTACCCGTGCCATGGTGGACATGGGGGCGACGCATAACTTCATTGCTGATAAAGAAGCACATCGCCTAGGCTTAAAACTTGAGCAAGACGTCAGTCGTATAAAAGCTGTGAACTAGGAGGCGCGCCCCATAGCAGGAGTAGCAAAGGGGGTACCTGTGCAAATAGGGCCGTGGAGCGGGGCCACAAACTTTATGGCAGTAGAGATGGATGATTTCAAGGTTGTCCTTGGGTTAGAACTCCTACACCAGGCTAAAGCAGTGCCCATGCCATACCTCGGGTCAGTGTGCATGTTCGGAGATGAGACCCCTTGCATGATCCCAGTCATTCAGAAAGATAAAGAAGTAGAGAGTGATGGGTTTATCTCAGCACTTCAGCTAAAGAAGGGACTCAGAAGAGGGGAACCTACATTTCTTGCTACACTACTAGAAGAGAAAGCAATAGGGCCAAGAGAGATTGTGCCAGAAAGTGTGTCAGGATTACTCCAAGAATTCCAAGATGTCATGCCGCCCAAATTGCCTAAGGTGTTGCCACCAAGAAGATCAGTAGATCACCGGATCGAACTAGAACCAGGTGCGAAGCCGCCGGCAAAAGCTCCCTACAGGATGGCTCCTCCCGAGTTAGCCTAGTTACGTCAGCAGTTAGATGAGTTGTTGGGGGCAGGATTTGTTCGATCGTCTAAAGCTCCATTTGGCGCCCCAGTTCTATTCCAGAAGAAACGGGATGGTAGCCTTCAATTATGCATCGACTATAGAGCGTTGAACAAGGTTACTGTCAAGAATAAGTATCTAGTGCCATTGATTGCAGATTTGTTTGATCAGTTGGGCAGTGCGAGATACTTTACCAAGCTAGACTTGAGATCTGGCTATTATTAGGTGCGAGTCGCCGAGGGAGATGAAAGCAAGACTACCTGTGTGACCAGGTACGGAGCCTTTGAGTTTCTGGTAATGCCCTTTGGGCTGACTAATGCCCCAGCCACCTTCTGCACCTTGATGAATGAGTTGTTCCATGCCTACCTCGACAAGTTCGTGGTGGTGTACTTAGACGATATCGTTGTGCATAGCAACACATTGGAAGAACATCTCAACCACCTCCAAATCATCTTCAAGATACTGCGAGAAAATCAGCTCTATGTCAAGAAGGAGAAGTGTTCATTGGCACAAGAGCAGATTATGTTTTTGGGTCATCGTATTGGGGGAGGAAACATCAGCATGGACCTTGAAAAAGTTCATGCAATCCATGACTGGAGAGTGCCAGAAGGCGTGATCGAGTTACGGTCATTTTTGGGTTTGGTCAACTATTACAGAAGGTTCATCCCTGGGTATTTACACCATGCAGCACCACTGACTGACCTGTTAAAGAAGGATCGACTGTGGCAGTGGTGGGAAAAATGCCAGACGGCATTTGAGGATTTGAAAGCAGTGGTCATGAGTGACCCCGTGCTGAAGCTAGCTAATCACTCCAAGCCATTTGAGGTGCACACAGATGCCTCCGACTATGCGATAGGAAGAGTATTAATGCAAGAAGAGCATCCTGTGGCCTTTGAGAGCAGAAAGCTGAACGATACCGAGCGACGGTATACGGTTCAAGAAAAGGAGATGACAGCGGTAATACATTGTCTGAGGACGTGGAGGCACTACCTACTTGGGTCAAAGTTCCTAGTGATGACCGACAATGTGGCGACCAGCTACTTTCAAACACAAAAGAAATTATCGCCGAAACAGGCCCATTGGCACGATTTCTTGGCTGAGTTCGATATGGACTTGGTGTACAAGCCTGGCAGGACCAACAAAGTCGCAGATGCTTTGAGCCGTAAAGCAGAGTTAGCAGCATTGAAAGTTCAGTTAGCAGCATTAAAAATTGAAGAACAAACTACAGCTAGCCGCATTAGTTCGACTATCCCCGATAGATTGCGCAATGGGTTAAAACTAGATCCACTCGCGAGGACCCTACTACAGCAGATACAAGAGGAGAGAACACGACGATTCTGGACTGAGGAAGGACTGTTGGTGACAAAAGGGGGCCGTTTCTATGTGCCAAAAGTGAAAGAACTTAGAAAGGAACTCTTGAAAGAGTGTCATGACACATTGTGGGCTGGTCATCCAGGAATTCATCACACACTCGCCTTGTTGGAAAGGCGTTTCTATTGGCCTAAGATGGAAGAGGACGTAGAGGAGTATGTCAGGACTTGCCTGATATGCCAGCAGGACAAAGTGGAAAGAGCTAAACCATTTGGACTCCTGCAACCGTTGCCTATGGCATCCAGACCGTGCGAGAGCGTCTCCCTTGACTTCATCTCTGCATTGCCCAAAGTAGGGACACTCGGGTCCATCCTGGTAGTTTTGGATCGATTCTCAAAGTACGCTACATTCATTCTGGCACCAGTGAACTGTAATGCAAAGCAAGCTGCATGATTATTTGTCAGTAATGTTATGAAGCAGTGGGGAGTGCCGCAAGTGATTGTCAGTGACAGAGATCCACGGTTTGCTAGCAAGTTTTGGTCAGAAGTATTCCAGCTCTTGGGGACGAAACTGAACTTCTCATCCAGCATGCATCCACAAATAGACGGACAGACAAAAAGGGTGAATGCTATTTTGGAAGAATATTTGAGACATTTTATCAGTGCCAACCAAAAGAATTGGGTTCAGTTGTTAGACGTGGCACAATTTTGTTACAATCTACAAAAGAGTTCAGCTTCAAATAAGAGCCCATTTGAATTAGCAACTGGCCAGCAACCGTCAACGCTGCATATAATTACTATGGGATATACTGGGTCAAGTATGGCAGCCTACCATCTTGCCAAGGAGTGGCAGAGGAACGCAGAGATTGCTAGGGCCTATCTGGAAAAGGCCTCTAAGCAAATGAAGAAGTGGGCCGATCAAGGTCGACGGCCTATCGAGTTGCAAGAAGGCGATGATGTTTTGGTGAAACTTAATCCGAAGCAGCTCAAATTCTTCAGAAGAAAGCATGTAGGATTAGTTCATAAGTATGATGGGCCATTTCCAATCAAAAAGAGGATTAATGATGTCTCATTCAGAGTGCAACTTCCTCCCCGACTAAGAATGCATTCGGTCTTTCACGTCAGTTGTTTGAAGCCCTATAAAAGAGACCCGAATAATCCAAGGAGAAGTTTGTCAACTCGGGTCGCCCCAGATGCCGATTTACAGTTAAAGAGACAGGTTGAAGAAATCCTTGCACACAGACGCAGTAACCGGGAAGATGGCAGTCAGAATGAATTTCCTGTGGAGTACCTTTTGAAGTGGAAAGGCCTGCCAAAGGCTGAAATTACGTGGGAACTTGAGAGTACCCACCCGTCCTTCAAATCCGCCCTGAAGAAGTACTAGAAGCACGTCGACGAGGACATCAACGCAACTAAGTAGGGGAGGACGTGACGTGGGCTCGCAGCGTGGCCATCCGAGCCAGCCGCAGGGCCACTTGTGCCACTAGTGCGTAAGGCATTGGTGGGTTGAAGCTGGGGCATCGTCGGCGCGTCACCAAAGCCATGAGGGCTTCGCCATTGGTACTCCAAGAGCTTCGGTTATGGGCCAGGAGGGCACGCGACATGGTGGCAGTTTGGTCATGATGCAGTGCCAGCAGGGCACGCGATGCGGACGCGACTGAGCGAAGTGGGCTAGCGATGCGGGAGGGCATTGCGGTATGACAAACCAAGGGGTTTGAGGTCCTCCTGCCATTTAGGCACTATTGATATTTAAACCATATAATGGGGAAAGGATCTAACAGCCACGTGACGTGTCGCTGGCCTAAGTGATCCCCTACGAAACACATATGATAGCCTTGTGGGCTTGGCTTCGCGCATCCGGGCCTCGCATAGGTGTTAGGTCGCTCCTGTCGCATCATGCGCTGGAGCCATCATGTTGGTGGTCCACGACCACCCTCATGGTGCAGACCTAAACTCTAAGTGGGGCTGCCCCTAGGATTATCACTGCGTATAGCTATATGTGTTGCATTTGGGAATCCGCATAGTTTCTAACCTAATGCGCTACCGTGCAGGTTTGCAACACGAGTAGGCTGAACTAGTTCGAGAAAAGCTAGTTGCCACACGAGAGTTCATGTCGCAAAGAGTAACTCCGTGACATCAGGCTTCTCTCAAGCTCGAGTCCTTTCTCTCTGCAGCTTTGGAAGGAGGAAGCACTTAGCTTCAGGTAATCTCTTTCTAGTTCTTAATTTTTAGTTCTAGTTTTAATTCTTAGTTCTAAGTTCTTAATTCTTAGTTCTAATTCACAGTTCCTAATTCCTAAATCCTTTGTTTTTAATTCTTAAATTCTCAGTTTTCAATTCAAATTCAATTTTAATCTCTAATACTATAAAAATTTCCTTAGCCAACAGATTTACCCAATGGAGCTTACAGTACCCGAGAACGGGGCCGATCCTCCTTAGCATAACATGCCATAACCCCCTTGCTTTTCCTAGTTAGAGTAGTATTAGGAGACTAAGTTAAATCGAATTAGAGTAGCAATAGGAGAATAACTTAATTAGAACCAGAGTAACATTAGGAAACTAGAATCATTAGAGTTAGAATCGAAGTAGCAAATCCAGCCAATTAGAGCTAGAGTAGTACTAGGAAACCCTCGATCAGTCAAACCCAGGGCAGGATAAGGTGATAAAACTAATTAGACTTAGAGTAGGATTAGAAAGATAGGCTAGACAGATTATAGCTGTTGGAGTCAGCTGACCAACGTTCAGCAAAGGAGTTAACCCACTCCTCGTAAAGTATGATCAGTGACGTGTTGCAGCATTGATAAATATCTACAGCTGGTGACTACATCAACACAGGTATCCTCCATATAATATTCGTCTCATTAAGTTCAGCAGTTTATATTTCATAGTTCATTACTCCATCATCCCTAGCCAAAGTCCACAGGACTGAATTGGGCCACTTATTCCAGGGACCAAAAGGAACCCAAAAAAAGCGTGTATCAATAGACTGGCGATCGCAATGGGACTCTTTTATGCTAAAGTAGTTCCTACCTAATTTATTTTTTTTCTTCTGCTTTGCTTAGTTTAGCTTTATTGTTCGCTTTATCACTGCGCTACACATTCTCACACTCTCAAGAGCGCCCCGAGAGTTTATTAGTATCTATCCGAGGTTAGAAATATAGGGGTTAAGCAAAATAAACCTGACCAACATTGGTAATTCGCCGCTATAGGGATACCACAATAACCCCATATATGATGTTGAACCATCCTACGACTCACTGATCGGCTTACTATGTATGTCTAATTAAGTCTTAACCTATTGGAAGAGCACAATGAAAATTGTAGATCTAGCATAGGATCGTTCCCACAAAGAAGTTTCATCCTTTATATATATATATATATATATATATATTTTATTTTTTTTTCTAGTTTAAAGTTTATATTTATCTTTTAAGGTTTTAAACTACTTGAGAAATATGAATAAAAGAATGGTTTCTTAATCTAAAGTGCAGAAAATAATTCCTAACCCTCCTTCAGATTGAGGTCGCCAATCCAAATCTTTAGCCATCGGATATTTATAAAAATAAACAATACCGTTATACTGTATTGCAGTCTTCTAGAATTTGGGTGTCAATCAAAAACTAAAATTCCTTAACACAGATTTAATCTAATCAACAATTTCCTAAAATTTGGGTGTTAATTAAACTATAGAAAATTGAACATGGAAAAGTAAAAACCATTACACTAATCTACAAATTCCAACCTGAGTCGTCAATTCAAATTAAAACTTGAAGATGTTTACAAAGCATGTAAATAAAGTAAATAAAATCTAAACTAAAAAGTAAATAAACATATCTTTCACCCCTCAGTCGCAATCGCTAATTGCTTCTGAGAAACTAGGATATCTACACTAATCTTCAGCACCCAATAGCAGTCATCAATTGCTCTTGAGAAACCTCTGATATCTAATCTACTCTAACTATTTTACACTATTGATCAAAAGAAAATCCAACCTCAGTTGTCAATTGATGCTGTTCTTCGACGCTTATTCCTATACCGGGCTCTCTTATCTATAGATCATAAAGAGTCAGTTTACAAAGATTTCTAATTCTAATAAAAGAAACTACTAAAAATAAAAAAACTCCTAATATAACTTTAATTACTAATTTTATTCTTCCTTGCTTTCAATGGTTGATGTGCTTCTGTATTGTTCTACTTAATTTCAGTAACCGAGAATTCCTACGAGCTTATCTACATCAATCTTCTCAGATTTGTGATTCACCAAACTTCTAATTTCAGATATCTTCTAATTCTATTCTTGACAGTGATAATCTTCATCCACGTGATCAGCAACAACAACAATAGTAGGAAAGCTTCTTTTCTGGAAAATCGCAAATCACGATTATCCTTTTCTTTTTTCTTTTTTTCTAAAAAATTTTAAACCACGATTTTTTATCTTTCATAGTTTCCTATTTGGACGATTATTTGGATGACGATTTTTTACTTTTCTCCTTTTGTCTCTTTTGAAGAATCATAAATTACGATTTTCTGGCTTTTAGTAGGCAAAAAATGTCTTTTTCGCTCAATCGTCTTTTTACTATTTTTTGAGTTTATTTTGAGGAATATTAACACTTTAGCTTTTTTTTACTATTTTTCCTTAATATCTGCATATCATTAACTTGTTAGTAGCAAACTAAGCCCTAGCATCACTAAGTTAAGGGTAATAAAATAATAAATTACGTGATTGATTGTACTCCCAAAGTTAAGCTCTGCTAGTCCCTAGCAAGCAAGGAAATATAAAATATCTAAACTATGAATTTAAATGCCACTTTAATAGGGAGCGCGATTGCATTTAGCAGATGCAACAAGCCTTTAAACCCCTAGGTGATCCCTATTGGAAGACTTGTAGTCTCTTAAAGGTTTTCAGTGAAGTTACCTATAAACTTCAAATATTTTTGGATTTTTTAAAATATATTTTTCTTTAAAAATAAATGAAAATCTAACTAATCTACTTAATTGGTCAATATATAGTCTATTGCGATTTTCTAAAATTACCAATTCTTTATCCTTATTTTTCATTACAACAGTTATCCTTGATTAGAACACTAACAATTTCAATTCATAATAAGCACAGAGTGCATATGCACTAGTGAACAGTTTATTATTCACAAAATTTTCTAAACTGCAGATTTAAAAGATATTTTCATTTAAAAACTCACTATTGACATACTCTCAAAAAGATATCGAAACTTTTAGGTTCTCTTAATATATTTTTCAGAAGAATTTATTCAAAGATAATTACAAAAATAAATCTCATAGAAAAGATAATCTTATCCTATTCTTATGATTCCCTGTATAATCCATAGTATCTATTATTCTTATCTCTACTAGGCTTATGCTATTACAAATCATAAATCAGAAAGGTCTTTCCTTCAGCTTGTAATAAGGTTTTGGATTTCAGAAGTATCAAAGAAAGGTAGAAAAGGATTCAAAGTTTTTATGAGAATTTAGCTCCTTTTTTTCCTATCTTCTTACAGTATTTTATTTCAGTAAGTATCCATTATTTGATAACTTCTTCCCATATTCTTCTCTTCTTTATATATATATATATATATTCCAGTTCTTCAGCTATAAAATCGTTTTTTATGAAAAAAAAATTCTTCTTTTTTACTCCTTTCCCATATATATATATATAATTTTTTTTTTTCTTCTTTTGTACCTCTATTCTACCAATCCTTCTCTATTTCATTCTTACTCCGTTCACTCTTTCTTTCCTTCTTTGTGTTCTAAACTCTCAAAAAGGTAGAAAGCTTTGGGTAGTATATATGGTTAAAAGTTTATTAAATTTTTGTATAAAGAAATTCTGATTTTAAGCTTCTAATATGGGTTCAAAGGATAAAATTTTCTGGAATTTTGGCTTTTTGGCTCTGGTTTAAACAAAAGATGGCCTTTGATCATTTTCACGATTTACTAGCATAGATAGTTCTAAACAAAAAATTAGTTCGTCATATTCATAGAATAATTTGATTTTAAATTTAACAATATGAGATTTCATATATGTATAGAAGTTTAAAGAAATTTTTACGATTTGAATAGAAACAGTCTCTCTCATAATAAAAGAGGAAATATGGCTCAATTTCTCACTGGTTTATAATTTTTAAACTATAGTCTAAATTATTGTAGTTTAGATTAATCTATTGTTTCAAACATTCATTCTAATATAGTGTTTTAATGAGCTAAACATGAATTATAACTGTTTTAAAATCTAATTATTAAACTTCTATTATAATGAATCGTAGGTTTTCAGGATTTGTAATTTTTTCTATCATAATTCCTATGTAATGATCAAAATAATAAAAATAATTTTTAAAAATTCAAATAATATTACTAAACAAAAAAATTGTATATCCCCCGAAACTTAAATCGGACAATGCCCTCATTGGCACAAAAACAGGGGACACAAAATAATAAAAAATTATTAAAAAAAATATGTTACCAGATAGATACTCTCCCCCAAACTTGAGAGAAAATGTCTGCGACTTATTCTCTAAGTATCAGTAACAAAAATGTTAGTAAGAAAAAAACATTAGTAATGTTAGTAACACACGCTACTAGTAAAAATTGCAGAGTAAGAATTTTTTTTTATATATTACTGAATATTTACAATGATTTGAAACGAAGGAAAACTATTTACATAAAAGTGTTTTGTGACAACCTGAATTTTCTCAACACATTTTTTTTTTCTTTTCACAACCTAAGAAAACCCGGACCATCGGGTAGCAGATCACAATCCAAAATATAGTGTACATGGTATGTCCACAAAAAGTAGACTTCAAAGCATAAAATATATGTGACAAAAAGATGATTATATCTCATTTATTACAAACCCATCTATAATCTAAAACCACTGGTGATGGTCGATCATCACCTAAATAGTGGTATACAAGAAGAGAAGTACAAGATCAATTGATAACAAAGTCCGGTAATATACCAATTCTAAAGGTCCAAAATAGAGCCCAAGTATCTCCACACCAAGCTGTGATACTAACTGTGACAGCCTGGATTTTTCCAACCTGAATTTTTTAAGATATATATTTTTTTTCTTCTTTAACTTTACACGAAAACCAAATGGGAAAACCCGGACCGTTGGGTTGTAGAACACAATTCGAATACAGAGAATACTTGGTACATCCACATACATGCAGAAATCAAAGAAGATAATACATATGGCATAAATAAATCTCCAATTCTAATATCCAATATTACAATAACTAACAATGACCACCGGTGATGTACCAACATTACCAAACAGTGGTGTACAACGAGTATATAATAACATATTGTACCAAGCCGCACTTACCAAACGCTACAAAGTGTTCAATCTACGACCCCGAACATCATGGCACTCCTCAATTCCTCAATCTGCAGGTTCGATGTCCAAATAGAAGTTATACGTGTGACCTATAGTCGAAGGGTGAGCTACATCCTAGCTCAGTAGAGGAAACTCAGTACCATTTTACATCTTATCATAGCGAAACATAGATTCAATGTCATAATCAAACCTTTTCTTATTTAAAATTGAAACTCATTTCAAAGGGACTTTTCTTATCAAACAAAGATTGATTGCAACTACTATTTTCTTATCACAAAAATTGATGTCAAAACTGATTTTCATATCACACAAAACTGATTTCAAAACGGATTTCCTTTTTCACATAAAACTGATTTAAACGCTAATTTCCATATCATACCAAACTGAATTCAAAACTGATTTCCTTTTCACACACAAAACTGATTTAAAAGTTGATTTCCTTATCATACAAAACAGATTTAAAAACTGATTTCCTTTTTACACACAAAAGTGATTTCAAAACATTTATTTATCACATAAAATTGATTTCAAATTTACCCCGACGGCCCACATGATACTTTTACTTCGCCCATAGCGGTCCACGACAAGCATAATCTACCCACAGCGGTCCACATACACATAATCTGCCCATAGCGGTCCACTTTTATCTTATGACTTATGATTTGATTCATGAAGTATAATCCGAAGAGTACGTAAAATCCCATGAAAGCGGTCCAAAGGCGTACATGACAGCACAACAAAGTCTAAAGCTGTACGTAAATCCCGTAAAAATGGTCCAAGGGTGTACATGACTCACAATAGTGTCCAAAGGAGTATGTAAAATCCCGCGAAAGCGGTCCAAGGGCGTACATAAGCATAACAAAGTCTAAAGGTGTACATAAATCCTATAAAATTGGTCCAAAGGCGTACATAAATCCCGCCATAGCAGTCCAAGGGTGTACATGACTCACAATAGTGTCCAAAGGAGTACATAAAATCTCGCGAAAGCGGTCCAAGGGCGTACATAAGCACAACAAAGTCTAAAGGGGTACGTAAATCTCGTAAAAATGGTTCAAGGGCGTACATAAATCCCGCCACAGTGGTCCAAGGGTGTACATGACTAACAATAGTGTCCAAAGGAGTACGTAAAATCTCGCAAAAGCGGTCCAAGGGCGTACATAAGCACAACAAAGTTCAAAGGTGCATGTAAATCTCATAAAAATGGTCCAAGGGCATACATGACTCACAATAGTGTTCAAAGGAGTATGTAAAATCTCGCAAAAGCGGTCCAAGGGCATACATAAGCACAACAAAGTCCAATGGTGTACGTAAATCCTATAAAAATGGTCCAAGGGTGTACATAAATCCCACCATAGCAGTTCAAACATAAATCCTGACACAGCGGTTCAAGGGTGTACCTTCTCACAAATCTACAAGACTCAACGATTCCGAGTTCACATTCTAGTTCAGATTTCTAAATCACGGTCCAAAGCTCACATTTTTTGTTCAAAGGTTTTAAAACTCACCATTTAAAAATCAAGTTTAAAATCGAATACCACAGTAGAAATTCTGTAATAAGTTCACAGTTCATAATTCACCATTTTCGACTCAAGGATTTCAATTTTCTATTTTACAAGGAGTTCAAGTTATAATTCAAATCACTATCAAACTTACATCAAAATACATAAAGAAAACTTATCATTTTCCATCTAAATACATCAAAGAAACACTACGTGAAAAAGCCAAAAAAACCACTGCCTTAAACAGTGGTTTTTTCAAAAAACCACTGTCTTTGACAGTGATTTTTTTTCAAAAAATCATTACCCTAAATAGTTGTAAAAAAAGGAGTGGTTATTTTTTACCACTATATAAGACAGTGGTTTATGAACTTCAACAACAATTGCTCTTAGCAGTCATAGAAAAAACTATTGCTTTTTTTACAACTGTTTAGGGCAGTGGTTTTTTTATGCAAATATTTTTAAATATATATATATATATTTTAAAAAAAAATTACGTCGGCAATTTTTTATACAAATTTTTTTTAAATAATATTTTTTTTATGCTTTTTTTTATGCTTTTTGTAATACTATTTTTTTAATGCAATTTTTTAATGCTTTTTTTAATGCTTTAAAAAAATTATATAAAGAGAAACACCTATTAATCTCATATTTAAACACATCCATTCAACTCAAATGCAAATCATTCAATGTCATTAATAAATAAAATAGATGCCCAATTCTTTTATTCAAACAAAAGATTGCATCTCAAACTATGATCCAACCTTTCAAATCAACCTAATATTTTAAACTTTACATGCTCAATCCTTTTATTCAAACAAAAAAAAAGAAAAAAAGAAAGAGAGTTAACAATCTAAGGACCCCATGACCTATTTTCATAATTAAAAAAAAAAAATATGCTTCGCCTCTCCTATCAAGTATCCCCGTCCGCTAGTGATCCGTTTGAGGTGAACTTCAAATCGAAGAGCTTCGCCTGAAATCAAAAGGAGAACGTAATTAAATATTGATGATATTAAGCAATTAAATTGAGATATTGATGATATTAAGCAATTAAACTGATAATACTCCAAGCACATAACAAATTTCAAACACATACTTCACATAAGGACAGAAGAGCCATAGAATCAGTCTTAACATTTGCGATACAATTGAAATCCCCACAAACAATAACAGGAGCATCATTCCAATCCCTAGAAATAGCGTGAGCTCGATCCAGGAGCACTCGAACCTGCTCACATGGTTATTATTGCAATTAAATTGTCTGATATAACTAAATTATATGAAGGCATTTTATGCAATTGGAGTAAAACAACATGTTAGAAATTATATACAGCTAAACAATTTCCTTTTATGGGTATGTTGGACTTGCACCCCCTAGAACAAATGAACAAGTAATATGATTTACTTATTCATTTGTGAAATTATGCTAGGTTTTAAACAGAATAAAATGGTTAGCATTGAAGTAGAAAGAACAAATGAATAAGTAATATGATTTTTTGTTAATACTAGTTGTGATTATTATAAAGCATTTATCAAACTAGGTTACCAAAAATAACCCTAAAATATTCTAACCAAACACACCACCATCTCTGGTAAAAAGTTACAATTTAGAACAATTCAGCAAATCATAAAACTCTACCGATCATTGGAATAAATAGGTCCATGTGAGATAATGCACAACATCCTCCTTATGGCAAATGGTTCCAGAGATAATCTCTGCATTAAAGTGATCATGCAACTGCTCCCTGAGATTGCTTTCAATAGGAAAGGGTTCATAAAGAAACTGCCAGTGAGCAACATATAAAGGTTATTCCAGTAATTACATAAAATAGAATGCTAAATATATCCTTTTTTTTTTTGACCTTCTTATAGAAGCTTTTTTTAGGTTCATGAACAAGAATGGCTGCTTTTCCATGCTGATCAAATTGTGGTCGCCCTGCATGACCCATCATTTGCAAGATATTTGTAATAGGAAAATCAATGTATCTTTTGGCTTTCCCATCATAATATTTTGTTCCCTGCAGAACAAGTGAAAATTTAATAGCCAAGACCAAACTGTAGTGAACATCCAATGGTACATGAAAAAAAATAAAAAATGCAATCCACCTCACCTTAATAATAACCAGATGAGCTGGTAGGTTTACTCCCCATGCTAATGTGGTTCTCTCCCCACATTTATTTGCAATAACAAAGAGCAGCTGTTGCGCTTTTCTATTCTCCCAAAGAGCAATGCCAAACATTACCATCTATTGCCTTGTGCTGCAAAGTATTCACATGATTTCTATTTTGTACAGAATATACTTACAGTTGATAGATTCTTCTTTATTACAATCAACCTTGATGTAAGGAGCAGGTTTTTCATCTGACTTCAGCAGTCACTTTCACCAACCCTTTTGATCTTTCTGAATTGAGCAAAGTATGTTTCTTAATCCAATATTTATTTTGCTGCTCTGTATAATGGGAAAAAAAGTTCCATGCATGAGAAGCATGACCAAACGTACTCCAAGAAATATTATTATGCAGTAAACTTCCAAAGCACAGTTGACATTTTCAAAACGATAATTATTATACCATCAACAATTGAAAATTTAAATGAAAAAAAGTTGTATTGCATGTGTGACCTTCTGTTGTCATGGATATCATGCATCTCACACACCCATCCACCCCCCAATCAGCCACCCCACCCCACACATGCATACTCACACATGCACAGTTCATCACGTGCACACACAGATTGTAATATCCCAAAAATTTGAGCGTTAAGCAGTGACCTCGGGATTCGTGCCCGACTGGTCGTAGGTTTGACCAAGTGATGGCCAAACAATGAAGGACGTAGTACAAATGTGACTAAGTGTGGTGTATAGAGTGAGTTAGTGGTCACGTACACCTATCTCTTGTGTATGTGCTTAACACCGAGACTAGAAAGAGGATATAAGGGTTTTAATAAACCTAGGTTACCTTTTGTTTGAGTTGTTGAAGAGAGAGTTAAGAAGAGAGGGAGAGAGGGAGTAAAGGGGAGTCATTGAGCGAAGAGTTAATGCAAATCAAGAGGGGGTCAAGCATTTGATTATCGGATTCGATGTGTGAAAGATTATTGAAGCGGAAAGCTGGAACCCTAGCCATCAAACCCAACAAATCAATCCTTTAGAGGGATTATTGAGGTGAGTTTTATTAGAATTAAATGCATTGATGTTTGAGGGTTAAATTCAGTCAAGTGTGGTTAAAATGGTAGAGTAAAGACTTAAAAAAATAAAGAAGATAGAAAAGAAAAGATTTGGAAGAATAGTCCGAAAGGGGGCTGAATCAGGCCATATCGATTAATTGAATCGAGGTTCGATTAATCGATTTTGGTCTAGAAGTTGAAAAGTCAGGGATGCCCGATTTCGAATAATCGATTTGGAAATCGATTAATCGATGTTGAAGGTCAATTAATCGATTTAAAAATCGACTAATCGACTGGGTACCTCTAGTGGCTGGAGAAACAAGACCTGGGGAAATCGACTAATCGAGTTGAGAAATCGATTAATCGATTTTGGATTTTGATTAATCGATTTGGGATCGACCAATCGATTTCAGACTTTCGACTACTCAATTTGAGAATTGACTTTACCATTTTGTGGATTTCGATTAATCAATTTGGGATCGATTAATCGATTTTGGATTTCGATTAATCGATTTAGGGTTCGATTAATTAATTTTGGGAATCGATTAATCAATTTCGGCAATTTTACTTGACTTACTAATTTGGCCTTGAGGTTCATGAAGGGTCTAGGACCTTCTCTATTACATCTTTAGTGAGGTGTTGTATGTGTTATGATGTACCATAGGTGGTACGTGTGGAAGCAAGCACAAGGTGCCGCGTGGGACCTTGGTGCTTGGACCTTCGGAGACCTAAGGTAGGGAAAACCTTGAACATGTATTTTAATTGCAAGAGCATGTATGTAGTGATATAGAACTTAAACTAAAAATATTTTAATTGTGTAAATCTTTGAGAAAAGGGGGCGTATGTGACACCAAGAATGTGATAAAGGCATCTGTGTGATGCGAGTAACTAAGACCAAGAAATCAAATGAGAATGAGACATCCCCAGGGGATGAGAAAGTAATATAGGCATCAGTGTGATGCGAGTAAATTAGAGATCCCAGGGATGTAAATATGATTGAATAACTACTGTTGAGGCCTAACTGATATAAGATTGCACTTTACACGGTGAACAACTATATGTAAAGCACATATTATTTTTGTTATTTGAGGTTTGATTAGAATATCCCACCAACATGGCGGGATACCCACGACTGACTCGACAGGATATCCGTGACCGGTACGGCGGCCAATCCGTACACCAGTGCGGAGGTCTATCCGTACACAGCAAGTACATCCTAGGGTTGTTTAGATGAGATTTAACCCCGCCGCCTATTGAGATAGGGGCTTGGGTTGTATTTCCAGGGAATACATATAACTACTGTCTATTTAGACGACGATGGAGGGTATCACATCGGGGCTCGATGCTATATTGCTCGAGGATTTCTTAAGTTGAAGATTTAAGTTTTGCATTAGGCCTGTCCAGTGTCATTCATGATAAATTAACAGTAAAATGAAACATGCAAACTACCAGTAAACTTGAATGCAAATTACCATCTTTTAAACTGTTTTCTAGCAAATGCATAGACATATCATGCTTTTAATATCATGGAATATATGTGAGACTTGACTTATATGTTCATTGTGTTATTCCCTATTGAGCTAGGATGTAGCTCACCCCTTTAGACTATACGTCGCAGGCCCATTGTTAGCACCGGCCAAGGCTTCGGGAGACATTGATCCGGGTGATTTAGATTACGTGCCTGGGGACGAGTTGAAGCCTCCTCCCGATGACTTCTTCTAGCAAACTCTGCTGTGTACTTTGATAGAGAGTCAGTTTTGAGAGCAGATTGTATGGCTTGGTATGTCAAGCCTTTATTTTGATAAACAATGTAATTAGATAGATATAATTCTTTTGGGTGAACTATCTGACGTGATCAGTTTATCACCGATGGTTCAGATCGGTTCTCTGTTCATGCAGTGGCATGAAAGTAGAACCGTCTTTTGAATATGCCAGATGGGCATATTGATTTTCTGCCTTATGCAGTTAATTGCTTTATCTTGTTAATTATTGCTTTTATACCATTATTCCGTGCATAGTTTTAGGGCATGGTCTGGAGGATCATGCTGATGGCACGGGTTTTGGGGTATCGAAATCCGGACTGTCACAGTTGGTATCAGAGCATTTTCTTTTAGAAATTCTGACAATCATTCTTTTTATCAGAGCATAGGGACTTCTGCTAAAGAAAACCTTATTTTCACGTGTAGACCGTTATGTTTACTAGAGGAAGAGGCCGACCCAGGGGCGGTCATCATAGAAATTTGCATAGTCGAGATGATCTCATCTCAGACACCAATCGAGTACCTTTGGGACATGGAGGTGCTTCAGGTAGTGGCAATCAAGAGGGCCATGATCAAGGAGAGAACCAGGATCAAGATCGTCAGGATCAAGATCAAAGGGAAAAAGAAAGAGTCAGAGAAAGAAACGAGGATAGAGAGGAGCGTCAGAGGATGATGCACACCATGGAGACCATGGCGGCTGCTATGGCCCAACAGGCAGCATCCTTGGCAGCTCATACCACTCATGAGCAGCATCAACCACTGACACCTCTAGTGGCTCCAACATCGCCAGTGTCTTCTGCGTTTACTGAGTTTAGGAGGATGAGACCTCCTAGCTTTTTGGGGTAGGCAGAGCCCATGACAGCCGAGAACTGGCTGAGTGAGATGGAGAAGGTGTTTAGTGTGGTCACTTGTATGGAGGACGAGAGTGTTCGTTGGGCAGCCTATATGTTGGATGGAGAGCCTGGGCCTTGGTGGAAGTCCATTTCATGGACTAGGGCTCAGGAGACTCCAGATTTGCCATGGACTTGGGATGAGTTCGTTGAGGAGTTCAATAAACAGTACTTCCCGAAAGTGGTGAGGAACCAAATGGAGATTCACTTTCTACAGCTTACTCAAGGGAAGATGACTGTTAGGGAGTATGGGGTGGAGTTCATGCAACTCGTTCGCTTCGCTCTTGACTACGTAATCACAGAGATGATGAGAGCAAAGAGGTTTTAGCAAGGGTTAAGATCGGATGTGAGGGGAGGAGTAGCACCATTCCAATTGAGGACCTACGGGGAGGTCATGAGCAAAGCGCTCGTAGTGGAGGAAGAAAATAATAACAAATACCGCCAGAGGGAACAGCAGGGAAGGTGGAATGTGGACCAAACTAGAATGGGGAACTACGAGCAAGTGAACAAAAAGCCGAGATTCGTAGCAGGCAATCAGAAACCACCGTTCCAGGGAAGCTATGGGAGACCGGCGAGCAGATCAACCAGTAGAAATTTTCATTGCTTGCGTCGGGGAGGCCGATGAGATACGAGAGCCCTGCTATTACTACCAGAGCTATAATTACTCAGGGGTTCTCGCGAGCAGCTTCTTTCACACCATGGGAGACTTGTGCCAAGTGTGGCAAGTCTCATAGAACGGCCGACTATAGGTAGGGAACTCGGGGTTGTTTTCGATGTGGCAAGGTGGGCCAGCTGATCAAAGATTGCCCCGAGATGAACAAAGGGAAGACGGCTTCAACTCCTATTCCACGATCGATACAAGCAAGGAAGCTGATCATCCAAGGGAGAGCCTATGCAGTCACAACTCAAGAGGCTCAGAATACAAATGATGTAATTCAAGGTGAGATTTCTTTTAAATGAAGAATTTCAATTCTTGAAAATTTTAGATGGAGAAGGTGCATCCATATAGAAAATATAAGGGAACTTGCATGTAATAAATTCTAGTATGATGATAGACATTATATATATGTGTATGTATGATTAGGTACGTTACAAATTTATAAGAAGGGAAGCGACATGACATACGAAGCTCGAGTGTTGATAGACTCGGGGTCTACCCACTCATTTGTTGCCCCTCGCTTCACAAAGAGGATGAAGGTTCACCCAGAAGAGTTGGACTTTGTGTTAACCATGACCGTTCCTACTGGGAAATCGATTGATACCGAAAAGGATTGCAACTCCGTGATTGTGAGAGTCATGGATGGAGACGTCTTTGAACTACCGGCGAACCTAATTCTGTTAGACATGCAAGGATTCGATGTGATCATTGGCATGGATTGGTTGTCAACTCACTGTGCGACGGTAGATTGCAAGAACAAGGTCGTCATCTTCAGACCCAATACGAGGAGATCATTTAGATTTCAGGGAGAGAGGTCGACACATATGCCACTTATCTCGGTAGTCAGGGCCGAGCGTTTGATCATAAAAGGGTGTAGTGGATACTTGGCATTCTTGAAGGAGCACAAAGAAGAGAAGAATGTTATCTCTGAGATAGCGTGGTGCGAGAATTTGAAGATGTATTTTCAGAGGAATTACTAGGATTACCTCCAGAAAGGGAAGTGGAGTTCGCCATCGACTTAGCACCAGGAATGAAGCATGTTTCTAAAGCACCATATAGAATGGCTCCTGCTGAGTTGAAGGAATTAAAGGAGCAGTTACAAGAGCTAATGGACAAGGAGTTTGTTAGACTGATCGTGTCTCCATGGGGAGCACCGGTCTTGTTTGTAAAGAAGAAGGATGGGTCAATGCGGCTATGCATTGACTATCGGTAATTGAACAAACTCACTAGAAAGAATCGATATCCTTTACCTAGGATAGAAGACTTGTTTGATCAATTGCAAGGAGCGAGGTACTTTTCCAAGATAGATCTGCGATCTGGATACCATCAGTTGAGAGTCAAGGCAGAGGATATTCAGAAGACTGCATTCAGGACTTGGTACGGACACTATGAATTCCTAGTGATGCCATTTAGGTTGACAAATGCCCCAGCGTCATTCATGGATCTGATGAATAGGGTGTTTAAACCACACCTAGACTCTTGTGTCTAGTGTTTGTTGACGACATCCTGATCTATTCAAAATCAGAAGAAGAGCATGAGAAGCACTTGAGAATAACCCTACAGACTCTACATGAACACCAACTGTATGCCAAGCTCAGCAAGTGCAAGTTTTGGTTAGAAGAGGTTAGCTTTTTGAGACACGTCGTCTCAAAGCATGGTGTCACTGTAGATCCAGCAAAATTTGAAGCAGTGGTAAATTGGGAGCAACCAAAGACCGTGACCGACATCCGTAATTTCCTTGGATTAGAGGGTTACTATCGACGTTTCGTTGAGGGGTTTTCAAAGATATCAGGACCACTCATGAGACTTATACGGAAAGACGCAAGGTTCGAATGGAGTGAGGCATGCGAGAAGAGTTTTTAAGAACTCAAGAAGAGACTCACTTCAGCTCCAATATTGGTGATTCCTTCAGGCAATGGAGGGTTCGTAGTATATAGCGATGCTTCGTATAGTAGTTTGGGCTACGTGCTTAATCAACACAGAAAGGTGATAGCTTACGGGTCAAGATAGTTGAAAGAGCATGAGAAGAATTACCCGACACATGACCTAGAATTAGCCGCGGTCATTTTTGCACTGAAGATTTAGAGACATTACTTGTATGGTGAGACCTTTGAGATCTTCACCGATTATAAGAGCCTCAGATATTTGTTTACACAGAAGGAACTAAATATGAGGCAGCACAGATGGATGGAGTTCCTCAATGACTATGACTGTTCTATACAGTACCATCAAGGCAAGGCTAATGTAGTAACCTACGCCTTGAGTCGGAAGAGTTCAGCTCAGTTGGCTAGTTTGATTTTGGGTATGCACAGATGGAAGTTGCTTGAGGATCTGGCACTATATGATGCGAACATCGAGTCGCAAGCTATAGGAGCCTTCTTGGCTAATATATCAGTGAGACCGGTGATATTTGAGCATATCCACAAGCTATAGATGAAAGACCTGGCGCTAACCAAGATTCGTCAATATGTAAATGAAGGCATTATATCTGAGTTCTCGGTCAAGGAGGATGGTTCCTTATTGTTCAAGGGCCGTCTTTGCATTCCGGACAATGTCGATCTACGGCGAACGATTCTTGATGAATCTCACAAATCCAACTATGCGATTCACTCGGGTAGTACAAAGATGTACCAAGAGTTGAAAAAGAATTACTGGTGGAGAGGTTTGAAGCAAGATGTGGCAGAGTACGTGTCGTGGTGTTTGACGTGCCAATAAGTGAAGATCGATCATAGACACCCCGCGGGATTATTGCAGCCTCTACCTATACCGGAATGGAAGTGGGAATCGATCTCTATGGACTTCATCGTTGGGCTATCACGTACTACAAAGAAGTACAATGCCATTTGGGTAGTGGTCGATCGATTGACAAAGATAGCGCACTTCTTGCCTTACAATATGATGTATATGGCAGGAAGACTCGTAGAGCTATATATGAAGGAGATTGTCCATTTGCACGGGATTCTGAGGAGCATTATTTTTGACCGTGACCCACTATATACATCAAAGTTTTGAAAGAAATTTCAAGAAGGAATGGGAACGCGACTAGATTTCAGTACGACATTCCATCCACAAACTGACCGGCAGACGGAGAGGGTCAATCAGATCATTGAGGACATGCTTAGGGCATGTATGTTAGAATTGCAAGGATCGTGGGATCAACACCTACCGTTGATTGAGTTTGCATACAACAACAGTTTTTAGACGAGCATTGGGATGGAACCATATGAAGCTCTTTACAGACGACAATGTAGATCGCCCATCAATTGGGAAGAGACCGGGGAAAAAAACAATTTGGGACCCAAAATACTTGAAGATAATGCCACCTATGTTCGTATGATAAGGGCACAACTCAAGGCGGCTCAGAGCAGCGGAAGAGTGTAGACTTTAAGGTGGGTGAACATGTGTTCGTGAATGTGTCACCTATGAAGGGGGTGATGAGATTTGGAAAGAGAGGGAAGTTAAGTCCATGCTATCTTGGACTATTTGAGGTTCTAGGTCGAGTAAGGGAAGTTACTTACCGCATTAGATTGCCACCGTTATTTGATCAGGTACACAATGTGTTCCACGTATCTATGCTCAGGAAGTATCTTAATGACCTTGATCACATGTTGAGCGGCAAATCATTTGAGATGCATGAGGATATGAGCATGATCGAAGAACCGGCGAAGATTTTGAATCGAAAGGAACAAGTGTTGCGGACAAAAGTGATTCCATTAGTACTTGTTTGATGGAAGTATCATCCGGCTGAGGAAGCTACATGGGAACGAGAGGCCAACGTGAAAGAACAGTATCCGGACTTGTTTGCGACAGCTTGAGAGTCGAAAATTGTATCACCGCAAGCATGTTTGCGGATGTAAACCATCTGTTGTAATCCAATGTTAATCGTTTGATCATTTTATTCAAAAGAACCAGTTTCAATCTGCATAGTTTTCCAAATACAATGTTGAGTACGTGGTTAGAATTCTTCATAGCCACAAAATGGCTGTGAGAACATGTTTCACACGACCAATGACCAACTGGCCTTGTGTTAAAAGAAAAATCAAGGAGACATGAAAAATAAGAAAATTATGAAAAATCTGATCAAAATCGATTAATTCAAATCGATTAATCGATTTGGGAATTCAATTAATCAATTTTGGTCGATTAGTCGACTGGCATACGCCAGTGAGTGGAGAATGAATGGGGGATTCAGAAAAATAACAAAGTGAAATTTCGATTAATCGATTTTAGATCTCAATTAATCGATATGAAAATTTGATTAATCGAGTGACTTGAGAATTTTAGAAAAATTTAAAGGACTTTACGAATTCGATTAATCGAAGTGAAATTCGATTAATCAATTTTGGAACATCGATTAATCGATTTGGTAAATCAATTAATCGACTGGCACATGCCAGTGAGCTCGAAAAGTTGAAATTTTAAGGAACCACGATTTCGATTAATCGAAATGGATTCGATTAATCGATTTTGAGTTTCGATTAATCGATTTTGGAAATCGATTAATTAATTTCGTATGAATTTGCTAAATTTTAAAACTTGATTAATCAATTTTAGAAATCGATTAATCGAATCAGGGCCTATATATAAAAACCGAGGGGGATTTCTCCCCATTCAAAATTAGTTTGATTTTTCTCTTGCGCGCCTTTTCAATTTTCTTCTCAAGCGAGTTGGCGACCTAGGGTTTTTGCGATTTGGGATCGATTTCGGATCGAAATTGCTTGCATTCGGATCGAATACCTAAGGTAAAACCCTAGATTTCGACTTTCTTTCCATTTCAAGCTATAAAACCCTAGTTTTTATTATATTTTCAGCAAAATGCCTCCTAGAACCTGGCTGTCTTCGAAGAAGGCGACATCTAAGCTCCCGGTCCGACGTAAGAACGCCGCACCGCCACCACCTACCCCATCACCTGTGAGGACCCCATCCCCGTCAACATCGGGATACCACATCCGGTTCGACAAGCGCGTCTTCGCACGAGTCTTCACCAATTCCACCACCACCCGAAAACGTCCCCCAACCAAATGAATGGTGGGCAGCTAAGACCTTCGAAGATGAATTTATCTTTGATGTGGAATTGTTTACCAACCCCGACGTTGACTGTGAGACCTAATGGGTTCGAAATTACTTGGTGAAGGCGGGCCTCGACAATCTGTTAAAGCCACTCCACGGGTCTTACTACCCTAGATTGGTCCGCCTATTTTACCAAGGCTTGGCGGAGGGTCCTACCGACGACATTGTTACGACCACGATTGATGGTCATGACTACACCTTCACCCATCGCCACATCGACGAAGCCCTAGAATGTCATTTGGATTTCGTGCTCGAGACCATCCTTTTCCCACCCTTTGCGGAAGAGGTGAGATTTGAAGAAATTATGACCCGGATGACTAATCGGAAGAAAGGGTCAGGATCGTCTATAAGGAGGGTCGATCTCCCCCATTACATATGGATGATTGATTCTATAATCAAGTGCAACCTCTACCCAATGTGTCACGACACCGAGCGGGTGGAGTTAGTTCAACAGGCCTTGTACGCGGCCTTCTGTGGCCGTTGGTTTGACGCTACCAAGATCATCCTGAAGGGGATAGTCTATATAAAAGGGAAGTTAATGAAGAGCAATTTGAGGCCCAAAGAGAAGATGCCATATGCTCGTCTCATTTCGAGCATGCTGGAGTGCTACTTAGACGCTCTAGGATATGTCGTCTCACCTCATGAGGAGCGAGCTACGGACCACCTGAAGCATTACTCAATCACGTCATGGGGTCGTAGTTATCAGTTGCTAAAGCGGACCCTACCAGCTCAGGGCCCAACACCAGCAACAACAGCAGCACCAGTAGCACCACCACAGCAGGACCCACCTGTGGGGGGAGCACACCCCATCGATCCACCAGCTGAGGGGGCGCCCTCCCATACCACCGCATCGTCTACACCGCCGTCGCAGTTAGCGGCAGCCACACCTACTTCTTCATACCGCAAGCGAGTAGCTCACCCGGCGCCTACTGTAGAGGACGTGTTGGCTCAGATGGAGGCCAACAACCAGCGGATGGACTTTTTGATGTACCACACCCTGCGGTACATCTATCTGTTGGACTTTCAGTAGTATCTCACGCAGGAGGAGGCATGGTCTGCGGGCCGGACCGCTTTTCACGCGAGTACCTCTACTGCCGATGCATCTGGCACGAAGCCCCAGCAGCCAAAGCAGCCTGCTGAGACGAGTCAGCCACCGCCTGCTGAGACGAGTCAGCCACTGCTTGCTAAGACGAGCCAGCCACCATCAGAGCAGCCCGCTCCAACACCAGATCAGCTAGGAGAGGGGCCGGGGTGAGCGCATGACGATGGCATTAGATTGTGATCACTTTTTGTGGATATTTTTGTATTGTTGTAATTAAATTCCCAATTGTAATTATGGGGAACAGTAAAGGAAAATTCTAAATTTTGGGAAATGAATAGAAAACAATTTCGTTTTAATTACCAATGTTCCTTCTTTTGACTATAAATTATCCTTCGGTTGTAACCACGACTATGCATGTGTTGATGTACCGAGTCTAAGTGTACACGGATCTGTGGAATTTCCCTGTGTGTGGGATACCACAACGACGCACCTTTGGATTATTTTCGATGAAGAAAATTTCCAAGGTGGGGAGAATGTAATATCCCAAAAATTTGAGCGTTAAGCAGTGACCTCGGGATCCGTGCCCGACTGTTTATAGGTTTGACTAAGTGATGGTCAAATAATGAACTCATGGAGTGATGAATTGACGTAGTACAAATGTGACCTAAGTGTAGTGTATAGTGTGAGTTAGTGGTCATGTACACCTATCTCTGGTGTATGTGCTTAACACAGAGACTAGAAAGAGGATATAAGGGTTTTAATAAACCTAGGTTACCTTTTGTTTGAGTTGTTGAAGAGAGAGTTAAGAAGAGAGAGAGAGAGGGAGTAAAGGGGAGTTATTGAGCCAAGAGTTAATGCAAATCAAGAGGGGGTCAAGCATTTGATTATCAGATTCGACGTGTGAAAGATCACTGAAGTGAAAAGTTGGAACCCTAGCCATCAAATCCAACAAATCAATCCTTTAAAGGGATTATTGAGGTGAGTTTTATTAGAATTAAATGGATTGATGTTTGAGAGTTAAATTCAGTCAAGTGTGGTTAAAATGGTGGTTAAAATGGTAGAGTAAATACTTAGAAAAATAAAGAAAATAGAAAAGAAAAGATTTGGAAGAACAGCCCGAAAGGAGGCTGAATCGGGCCAAATCGATTAATCGAAAATGAGGTTCGATTAATCGATTTTGGTCTAGAAGTTGAAAAGTCAGGGATGCCCGATTTCGATTAATCAAATTGGAAATCAATTAATCGATGTTGAAGGTCGATTAATCGATTTAGAAATCGACTAATCGACTTGGTACCTCCAGTGGCTGGAGAAACAAGACCTGGGAAAATCGACTAATCGAGTTGAGAAATTGATTAATCGATTTTGGATTTCGATTAATCGATTTGGGATCGACTAATCGATTTCAGACTTTCGACTACTTGATTTGAGAATCGACTTTACCATTTTATGGATTTCGATTAATCGATTTGGGATCGATTAATTGATTTTGGGTTTCGATTAATCGATTTTAGGAATCGATTAATCGATTTAGGGTTCGATTAATCGATTAATTGATTTTGGCAATTTCACTTAACTTACTAATTTGACCTTGAGGTTCATGAAGGGTCTATGACCTTCTCTATTGCATCTTTAGTGATGTGTTGTATGTGTTATGATGTACCATAGGTGGTACGTGTGGAAGCGAGCACAAGGAGCCGTGTGGGACCTTGGTGCTTGGACCTTCAGAGCACAAGGAGCCGCAGGGGTTCGATTAATCGATTTTGGGAATCGATTAATCAATTTTGGCAATTTCACTTGACTTACTAATTTGACCTTGAGGTTTATGAAGGGTCTAGGGCCTAATCTATTGCATCTTTAGTGATGTGTTGTATGTGTTATGATGTACCATAGGTGGTACGAGTGGAAGCGAGCACAAGGAGCCGCGTGGGACCTTGGTGCTTGGACCTTCGGAGACCTGAGGTAGGGAACACCTTGAACATGTATTTTAATTGCAAGAGCATGTATGTAGTGATATAGAATTCAAACTAAAAATATTTTAATTGTGTAAATCTTGGAGAAAAGGGTGGGTGTGTGACACCAAGAATGTGATAAAGGCATCTGTGTGATGCGAGTAACTGAGACCAAGAAATCAAATGAGAATGAGACATTCCTAGGGGATGAAAAAGTAATAAAGGCATCAGTGTGATGCGAGTAAATTAGACATCCCAGGGATGTAAAGATGATTGAATAACTACTGTTGAAGCCTAACTGATATAAGATAACACTTTATACGGTGAACAACTATATGTAAAGTACATATTATTTTTGTTATTTGAGGTTTGATTAGAATACCCCACCGACGTGGCGGGATACTCACGACTGACTCTGTAGGATATCCGTGACCGATAAAGCGGCCAATCCGTACACCAGTGCGGAGGTCTATCCGTATACAGCAAGAACATTCCAGGGATGTTGAGATGAGATTTAACCCCGCCGCCTATTGAGAAAGGGGCTTGGGTCGTATTCCCAGGGAATACATATAACTACTGTCTATTTAGACGATGATGGAGGGTATCCCATCAGGGCTCGATGCTATATTGCTCGGGGATTACTTATGTTGAAGATTTAAGTTTTGCTTTAGACCTGTCCAGTGTCATTCATGGTAAATTAACAGTAAAATGAAACACGTAAACTATCAGTAAACTTGAATGCAAATTACCATCTTTTAAACTATTTTCTAGCAAATGCATAGACATATCATGCTTTAAATATCATGGAATAGATGTGAGATTTTACTTATATGTTCATTGTGTTGTTCCCTATTGAGCTAGGATGTACCTCACCCCTTTAGACTATACGTCGCAGGTCCATTGTTAGCAGCGGCCGAGGCTTCGGGAGACGTTAATCCGGGTGATTCAGATTACGTGCCTGGGGACGAGTTGGAGCCTCCTCTCGGGGGCTTCTTCTAGGAGACTCTGCTGTATACTTTGATAGAGAGTCAGTTTTGAGAGCAGACTATACGGCTTGGTATGTCAAGCCTTTATTTTGATAAACAATATAATTAGATAGATATAATTCTTTTGGGCGAACCATCCAGGGTGATCAGTTTATCACCGATGGTTCGGATCGGTTCTCTGCTCATGTAGTGGCATGAAAGTAGAACCGTCTTTTGAATATGCTAGATGGGCATATTAATGTTCCGCCTTATGCAGTTAATTACTTTATCTTGTTAATTATTGCTTGTTATACCATTGTTCCGTGCATAGTTTTGGGGCACGGTCTGGAGGATCGTGCTGATGGCACGGGTTTCGGGGTGCCGAAATCTGGGCTGTCACACAGACACAATTGTAAGCTCCAAGTTTGCTAGATCAGTTAATGAAGTAGAAAAGAAAATATTGGAATTCGATCATGAGTGAAAATTAGCGGCACCCTTTTTCCATTGTTGTCAGTGTTGCCGAGTCAAATGGTTGGGAAACAAGAGAGCAGCAGACATAAACAAATGTTCATCATCATAGCAAACAAAGGTTTCTACCCCACACAAAAAGAACGGGAACAGAAGACTCACGTTGTACAGAGTGAATGTGAAAAGGATGGCAAAAAAAATAAATACACCCAAGAAAGGACATGCACATATTTGTTAAAATGAGAATCATTTGGACAAGCTTCGAGAGAGTTATCATTTTTCTTGTACCTTTTCCTACCTATCAAAGATGGTGTATATGGACTGAAAGCACCCCTTTGAAAGAGGTGGCTCTAATGTTTGTTTCATCAGTTATTTGTTCTCTCAAAACTCAACCATAAAGAATCATGCTCACATTCTCTATATGGGTGCCTTTTCTGCTTTATTGTTATGGTATTATTATTTTAATATCTGTAGCTAAATGACAAACACGAATAATGATAATCCCATGCTAAACACGAATATACCAAAAAAGCCTACACACATACTGACATACACTCTAACTAAATGGTAACTATAAATTTACTGGACCTCCTCGTGAACATTTATACCTACACAGCCTACACATACAGATTGGATGATTTGATTGATTGGATATTTAGCATATGGCTAGTCAAAGTGGCGGCCTTCCATATTGTTGGTCTGGAACTGGATCAGCCTGCCCCATGCCTAAAATTGACCCAATTAGACAATCTTAACCATCCACTTGAGAGATTTTCTTTGAATATAATGGCATATTAATCTGTGGTGTCAGCCATCTCTTCTGATTTTTTTTAAAATATCAGCTAAACGATCTTATTTTATTGTTTTTGGTACCAGGATAAATATATTTCTTCGTTATTTCTTTCTAATTTTTTCTTATTCCTGATTTATCTAAAAGTTATGCTGGTTCTCTTCTATTATAAAAAGGCTAACCTCGCACAATGGGTAGCTAGTGTAGTTGGACTTCTAACTTTTAATTTTTATATCCTGAAATTCATATAGAAAAGAATATTATGACTTGTAACATCATGTTGTCTCCTTTACTTATTGGGTATTTGGATTATCCTAAATTCTTAATATGCTCATATTATATTTTCTTTTGTATAATACAGATAATAAATTTGAATACTTATAGTTGGCATTCATGGGCACCATGGTTGATGCTCTAGCAGGTTTTGTTCCAAACAAGGTATCTTTGTCATCCATCTCCACACCATTTTAGATTCTATGTTTGTTGTGTCTAGCCTGAAATGAATAACTTATATTAGTCTTTAACATTCACAAATGCTTTTGTTAATTTTGGATGACCGACAACATTTATATCAGTTAATTCATAACACGTTTCTTTTATTATGCTATAGGGGACAATTTTATTGAAAAGGATTAAAAAAAAAACAAATTTCCATCTCAAATTGGCATTGGGGACAATCATCATACTGATTTGATCTGTCTTTCATATGTGCTACATTCCAAGAGCTTCTCTATGGCCCTACATTTGATATCCTAAAACTTCAAGGATTTTATTTAGATTTCCAATTTGGTGATGCTACTGCAATCTAGGACTGCATCCGAATTATTATCTTAAGTAAGAACAAATCATAGCTGCATATGCTAAATGATGACGTTTGTGCAATGAATTTTCTACTAGGATTCATATTTTGCTAATAGATGAATGCAAAAATGATTATAACTTACCGACCAAAAAGGAAAAAAGAAAAGTTGATTATAATTTGATCATGCAGTCACAAATATCTGGTTCTTTATGAGAATAGTGTGCACTATGCCGTGTGACTGTTCTGCATTTAAGCACTTGTTAATCAATATGCGAATGCCATAGTATGGTGATTGATCTGCATAAAGTTAACATAGAGAAATATATCATTGGCACATATTTCCGGTAAAGAATTTTGCTCAATTTGGTTTGGATATCTAATCTTATATATAAGATTAGATAAATGTTGTTGCTAGTAAGTTAAAATATCCACAAGCATGGTTATCCTGCGTTATTTATAGTTAATAGTTTTCACCACATCATGATCATTGTTGTTTCAATAGTGATCATGATGTAGGCCAAATTTGTTCACTATAAATAACACAAGATAGCCATGTTGGATATTTTAACTTATTATAACACTTTTTATCTAATCTAATTAAACTTTCTAATTTTTTTTACATACATGGACATGTATTGTAACTGATGATTAAACTTTTTCTACAAAGACTAATTAAGTCAATTGCCTGTCTCTATCATGGGGAAAAAAAGTAACTCTCAAATTCCACTCCAGCTTAAATGCCGAAAGCCACTTCACGTAATAGTGCTTATCCAGATCTTCCAATATATATATATATATATATATATATATATATATATATATATATATCTTTGGTATAACAATTAGAGTAATTCCACTCTATCTTAAAGTGCACAAATTTAATGGTTCTAATTTATCTCATAACTGTGATTATTCACTAAGGCGTGCTACTGACTACTTGAATTGAACAAAGACGAGTGCCATGTACCCGGACATGGTAAAGATAGGGACACATTAATGTGGATCATTAATGTATCTCTAGTTCTCTACTATTAAAGGGAGGAGCCTTCAAATGCAAAATTAAAGCATGGGTGGACATAATCCACATTAAATGAGCATTACTACTTTGGTTAGATGGCTTGAATCCCTCTACAAGCTAGGGAACCACCACCGAACCACATAAAGGTTTGCCCTGTCTGGAAATGCTTTTTCCAAAAGAACTTTTCAAGAAAAAAATATTGAGTGAAAGAACTTTTGTGTTGTGTGAGAAGCAACCCACAAATGATGTTTTCAAAAGTGCTTTTCAGAAAATGTTGCTACACAGGGCCTTATTGACAATGGTAGCTTGATAGTTTAGCTTTCAATACATATGTGTCTGAGAACTGTTACCCAAATAAACAACTGAAATGGCATATTAGTTGTTTTCAAAGGATTCCATGTGATATACTTTTTTATTAAATTTGTAACAATTTTTTTCTTATCGATTTCCCCATATAGAGTATGAGATAGAAACAGATTCTCATGTTTTCCAAATCATTACCTCATCAACATCTTTAGCCCTTGTTGTCACCTTTTTGTTACAATTCTCTCCATCTCCTTTATGTTGAATTCGAGGGAGATGAGACCACTTGATTCTTCCTTTTGCAGCACAAGAGAAAGATTTTACAAAAATGAGACCACGAAAGAGTGGTAATAATGATAATTAGAGTAGTAATATGGACAATGATCACCTGATAAGAGTACCAGGATTCAACTCCTACACTTGAGCTTTGATTAGTCGCTTAATTCCTTTTTTTGCCTTTTAAAAGGCAGGGATGATGTGGACGATTCTACAAGGCACATAAACCAAAAATGGGTTATTTACAAAAAAGGGTACCTTTAGTACCTCTAGTCGCGCATACATGACCTGTAACATCCCGAAAATTTTAACCTTTGAACAGTATGCCTCGGTGTACGTGCCTGACTGGTCACATACCCGATATTGTGAATTAATTAAATAAATTAGTTTGGGCTAGGTCTTAATTGAAAAAGACTGATTTAGATTGTGTGTGGGTCATTAGATGGTCGTGTATACCAAGATTCGGTGTATTAGCTCTACACCAAACCCGATTGATAAGTGGCTTGGAGTGGACAGGCCCAACACCGAATTAAAAGATCATTTTATTGTAGATAACACCCTAAATAAATATATCCGTTTCACTTAGAATCTAGTTCTTTGAATAAGAACTAATATCCAAGGATAAGTGTATGTGCTTTACATAGGAACCATCCCTTTTTTATAAAAAGTCAAAAGCTTCCTTTAGAAGCTACAACCGGTTGCAAAATTTAGAGGTTTTGGGCTTTTTAGAGAGCTTAGAGAGAGAAAGGGAAGACGAAGGAGCAAGCCCTTGGGTTTCGGTCGATTTTCCCCTTGTTTTCTTCTTCTTCTTTGATCAATCACCACAAGGGAATGCCGATTGGGCGTGACTGCGATCAAATGGCTTGAGAAAGCCCTCTTTTGACTTGGGAACCCTAGCTTGGGTGTGAGCTCGTGGATCAAGAAATTGATCAATTTAAGGTATGGAAAATTTGATAAATTATGATTTAAAGTTGAGTTAGTTTGATTTGTGTTTGATTTAGGTTTATGGGTGAGAAATTTGAAGAAGAAAGATGAGATTTGAAAGGAAAATGGGTTGAGAAGTTAGAACCCGATTTTGGGTGAAATCTGACGAAACCGTTCGATCGAAATTAGAAATCGATCGAACGATTTCATCAAGAGTGAAATCTGACGAAACCGTTCGATCGAAATTAGAAATCGATCGAACGATTTCGTCAAGAGTGAAATCTGAACATTTCTGATCGGATTAGAAACCGTTCGAACGAAATTAGAAACCATTCGATCGGTTTGGAAACCGTTCAAACGAAATTAGAAACCGTTCGATCGGTTTGAAAATCGTTCAAACGAAATTAGAAACCGTTCGATCGATTTTAAATCGTTCGAACGATTTTGACTAGGCTCACCAATACTGCTTTAGTATTTCGGCCGTAACTTTTTACCCCGAACTCCGATTGATGTAATTCCTGTGGCGTTGCAAAGAAGACAGAAAGATCTATAACTTTTATAATTGGACAAACTTATGAATCAATCATTTTAAAGGTCTAAATTGAGTGAGAAGTTGGGATAAGTTTCGAGATAGCATGCTTTCACTGAATGCCAAAATGGCTTCGGTATATTTATTGTAACTTTCTATCCCGAATTTAAAATCACATGATTCTTGAGGCGTTGGAAAGAGAACATCTATATCTACAATTTTTGTGATTTAACCAACTCTTGAATCCAAAGTTTTAAGGGTCAAAATTTTAGAGGAAAGTTACATCAAACTCTAGGGTAGCACAAACTTGTCCATTTCCGCTTCATTTTGAGAAAACACTTATATATGTTTAAGTTATTAGTTATTGGAATTAATCCTTGATACATCATCATATGCTTGTGATGTAGATTGAAGCGGGAATCCATCGATAGAGCTTAGCTTGGCTTAGCGCGACTTCAAGGCTAAGGTGGGAAAATTCTAATACACGATTGCATTTTTATTTGATTTCATAGATGCTTGATATGATCGAATGAAATATGATTTGAAATTTTAAATTCCAAATTCTGTCAGTTTTGAATATGATTTTTGAGCTTTGACTTTTGAACTCCGAATCTCATGAAGAACTTTGAATCTATGCTTTTAGAAATGGAAATTTGATGTTTGCTGAATCTATTTACATTTATATTTTCGAAATGCTTTTGATCATGGAGAATTTGTTTTCGTCTGAGTTTTTGAATGCATTGGACAGTTGAATATGTATATGAACCTGAAAGTCATGTAAGAAAAACTGAATATGTAAGCTATGTAAGTAAATTGAATGTGTAAGCCTTATCATAATGTGGACCGCTATGGGCGGATTATAAGTGTGTTGTGGACCGCTACGGGCAGATTATATGACACCGTGGACCGCTATGGGTGGATTATATGTGCATGTGTAGACCGCTATGGGCGGATTATATGGTACCTTGTGGGCCGCTAGAGCGGAATCGAACCGGCATGGCAGCTAACCATGAATCGAACTGGCATGGCGGTTAAACCCATGAATCGAACCGGCACAGCGGGATATCCATGAATCGAACCTGCACGGCGGCTAACCATGAATCGAACTAGTACGGCAGTCTCCGTGAATCGAACCGGCACGACGGGATATCCGTGAATCGAATTGTGTAAGCTAAGAATGGGTGAGACATTGTGTAAGCTAAGTAAGAATGTGTAAGATATGCAAGTAAGTCAAGAAGGAATGTGTAAGATATGTAAGTAAGTCAAGAAGGAATGTGTAAGAGATATAAGTAAGTAAAATAAGAACGAGTAATACATGTGAGTGAGAGTAAATCAAACTCAGTAAATCAAAGATAAGAAATATGCTTTTGATAAGAGATTAGTTTCGATTTTTATAAGAAAATGTCTTGAAATCAGTTTTGATGATTATAAGGAGATGTCCTTCAATCAGTTGGCTTTTGAAATTAGTTTTGAATTTTGATAAGAAAATGCCTTTGAACTCAGTTTCAGTTTTCATAAGATAATGCCTTTGAACTCAATTTTAGTTTGATAAGAAATGCCTTTGAAATCAGTATTAGTTTTGATAAGAAAATGTTTTGATCTTGTCTTTGAATCTATGCATGTGATGAGATGTATATTGGTATTAGATTTCTCCACTGAGCTTAGATGTTAGCT
Source organism: Chloranthus sessilifolius (assembly GCA_021018995.1). Taxonomy (NCBI): domain Eukaryota; kingdom Viridiplantae; phylum Streptophyta; class Magnoliopsida; order Chloranthales; family Chloranthaceae; genus Chloranthus; species Chloranthus sessilifolius. The sequence goes on along the minus strand of CM037597.1, from coordinate 72,070,976 downwards.
CACCCCGACTATACGTCACAGGTGTAGGTTTGAGAAAGACCAGGCTACATACTTGAAGAAAAGGAGCTTCCGCATAAGGATTTTTACTTTATTTCGGGATCATAGATTTAGTGCATTGTGGATTTTGGTAAGTTTGAGCTTGGTGCATTCGTGCTATTATACATGCATGGTATAGGACTATTGGTGATGGTTGGTCATCACTGGTGTTTGTTTGGTCCTATACATATTAGGTATTAGAACTGGAGTTTTTATCTATAACATATATATAACTTTGCTTTGATTTCCGTATACATATGGATGTGCCAAGTATTCTGTATCAGATCGTGATCTACGGTCTGGCGGTCCGGGTTTTCCCTTTTGGTATTTTTTATATGTTGAGAAAAAAAAAATATGTCTCGAATTTTTAGGTTGGAAAATCCGGGCTGTCACATGACCAGTGGTGTTGCAGTGGTAGAGTAAGCAAACATATCAAAAGTCATACAAGCTGCAACAATATAAGCTGATGAATCACTTTGTAAGCTATCTAGATACTCTCTTAGACCACAAAAGAGATGAATGTCATGTTCACTATTCCCATAGTGAATATGAACCAATGTAGATTCTATGCTAATGATGATAATCCATGATGGAGGGAAGCATAAGCATTCAAATGAGTCTATCAATCTGCTACTACATGCACCCTGACAACAATAAACAACATAAAATCCTCAACCAAAAAGAAAATTTAACTCGTAGCCTCAAGCAAGAAACATATGTATCCAAAAAAGACTTCTCAGCTATTAACCATCAACTGTTAGTCTGGGCTCCCAAAAAAATATTCAGCTACAAAACATCTGAGGCATAAATAGCAGTAAATGTTTTTTTTTAGCACGCAACACAAAATCTTCATCAAGCAAGCACCATTTATCACAATCATACCACAATAATGATATTACAGCTTGGAATAAAAAAAGGGTACCTTGAAAACCCAGTGATTGTGTTGAACCAGCCAATGGTGATCATTTTTCATTTCAATCTTTCACACAGGGGATCTTGAGACCATGGGTGTGCTATCTGACGGACAGTTTTTATTCCACATGACACAGATCCCAAAAAAATGACCCTTAAATCACATGACACACATCATGTTCCAACGAGATTTTAAGGCTACTTTTTGGGAATTGTGCCACACAAAATAAAAAACTTGGTCATCTGATGGCACCCATTTTTCTTAAAACTAAAATTTCAGTTTTTATTTTTAAACAATTGAAAACATTGAAAAAATCTTAACTATAATTTAGATATCTTGATGTTTACATATTCAAGTCGTTACAACGCGACATGTAGGTAATCAAACAATGGACACAAAGATTGAACGGTCGAATACACATCCCATAACCATGACTGCTACTATGGACAATTGGGCCAAGTTGTGCCCATCGGGACTCGTATAGATTGATCTTCTGCACTTTGACAACGTCTCAACTGAATATAAGTGCATGTAAGAAACCAAATCTATTTGCATCAGCAGAAATAATTTAGGACTAGATACTTTCTAAATATAAGTCTCCATCCATTCCTAGCATAATGGATGCTAGTTTGAGAACGAATTTGTGCACTAAGTAGAAGGATCAGATCCGTCAAGCATAACACAACAATAAAAAATTATTAAGCTTGTAAACAAAATAGAGAGAGGGGACTGATTTCTCAGAAAGTGCAGGAAACAATTGGAGAATCATGATACATGTAACATCTATTATAGAACAAGTGTAAAAAATAACTATACTTAAAAAAATACTCACCATAGAAGCTGACAATTCCATTAGGAAGAAAAAATGTAAAAAAGACGAAAATACACGAGCCAAAAATCTTCATCATCCATCAGCCATGGTGCAAACTATCCCGAGGATCCTTCTGATTCTTGACTCCAATCATTAGAACAGCTAGCAATGTAAAAAATATGAAGTTCCCCAAGCTAACCCGCAGCACTGCATCTGTTTCAAACCACTCCCTATTAGGAGTATGTTGAAAATGGTTAATCCCTGCATAAGCAATCAGTAAGAGATCAGTTTATAACTTAGTATATAAAATTGATGGGTCCATGATATTTTAGTATCATAGAATAGTTAATCTGTTTTGAGCAAACTTCCTAATTTTTTTCCTTTTTTTTTGTGTAGATGAAAGATTTCTAACTACAAAGGAGAAAAATAGTAATGCCCAAAAACAAAGTAATACAGGACAAGTAAATTACAGAGGAATAGAATCCTCAATACACTGAAAATATAAACAGATACCCTCTCTAGCAAGCGAATTTGCGAATCAGTCGCCTCTCTCCTCACATGAGAGGTTTGAGCAGGAACGATACATATAAAACTAATATTTTATCAAGAAGATAACCGAGCCTCCATGGTCTCGGATCCTTCACAGAATCATGTGTTGGTGGCCTTGAAGAATAACTCTACCTCATAGTTTCCAACAGCTTGTATAAGGTATTGGTACAGGTCTGATATGAAGACAGTTTCAAGTACGCTTTATATTAGGGTGTGCCTGAATGTTAAGTAAAAATGGTGATTTTTCGTTATTTAAAACATTAAAATGCAAAATCACATATTATACTGTTTGGATGTAAGATTATCTATCTCAAATTACAAAAAATATAATAAAATGTGAGTTTTAATTTTTCTAGTTGGACAAGAATAAATAAAAATAACATTTTCTATTGTAAATGTGATTTTAAAATTTAGAGAAATGCTGAATTACAAAACATGGTGTTTGGATATAAAAGTATACTTGTCTATAAGTACAAAAAATACCATAAGCGAGAGTTTCAAATTTTTTACTAGGACTAGAAAATATAAAAATAATATTTTCTAATGTTAAACACATGGGGTCAATCTAGAGGTACTTGCCCCTATCACAAACATGGCTCCTTTTTCCTCTCCCTTCTAAAATGCCTCTTTTATGTCTCTCCTCCACAGTAAAAATAAACTTTGTCATCATCAAATTTCAAAGGATATTCGGATCCCGAAAAATTAATGGAGGAGGAAGAAACAAAGGCCAGCAAAAAGAAGACCATGACGATGTCAATTGCAGAGGTCTAGTGAGAGGGTGTGTGCAGATGAAAGACTGTGGGAAAAGGGGAAGGGATATTGACGGGATTAGTAGCAGGAGTAAATGTTTTGACTTGAGTTTGCAGTATGATCCAAATAAACAAGTAAAATAATCCATAAAAGAAAAAAAAATCAAATTTAAACCTTTCTGAATCAAAACCAATAAAAGCAGAGTCCTCTCCAGTCTTTCTACTAAAACTTATTCGCAAATCCATTAAAAAACTCCCAAAATCCTAAACTCCAAGCAAAAATTGCTCAAAAAATACAGAATTTACAGCACTCACAACAACAATTCGCAGAAAACACTAGATCTAAAAAATAAATACTGGTTCCATAAAATTTTCCACCAAATTCAAATAAGATCTGAAACTATACCAAAACTGTCGATCTAAAACTGTTCCAATCCATCTCAAATCCTCCACTACACAAGATCAAAACCATATAAAATACATAGATCAGCATTCAACAGCTCTGATCCATCTCAAATCCTGCATCCATCTCAACCATATAACAACTTTGAAATGGATTGGATGGACTCGATGAGCTGAAAGGAAAGGATGGAAAATTTTCAGAGAGACTCGTGTAAAATCTAGTCGAGAGAGAGAGAGGAAGAGGAGAGAGAGAGGCTAGGGCTTCCTTTATCGATCATGACCTCGTTCAGAGAAGCAGAAAAGAGGGCATAGTGATCATCGGAAGAGGCGAAAGCCATTGAAAAGGTGGCGATGAGCGAAGCAACGACAACTGCAGATCTGAACATCTCGATTGTCCAAACGAAATATTGTTCTATTCAGATGTGATCTCGGTTGATCAAATCTGATTCTCGACAAGCCAGAAAACCATAAATCTTCGTTTTCCAATCACCGGAGCACGATCTCAACGCTCTCTAAAAACAGAACCTCCAACGGCCTCGACGACACTCTCGCTGTCACCGGAGCCACGCCGCTCTCCAAATCGGCTTCTTCGATCACTGAGTATTTGAAGAGAGGAAGAGGGAGATGGAGGCTAGGGTTTCGAAGGAGAGAGAGAGAGGGGGGGGAGCTAGTTTCAGATCAGAATCATAAAAAAAAAATTAATCTGGTTTGGTTGGGCATGATATCTTATAGCGTGGGATGAGGGTTAATCAAATTAAACCACTTTCTTAATAAATGGCTATTTTTGACGGTTGATTATTATACTATTGCTATGGCAGTGGTTCTTTTGGACACTACAAAAGTTGTTTTTTTATGATTTTGACGTAGTGAAGCTTATCATTTTTCATACAAATATCTCAAAGAAACTATGAATCAAAGTTAAACATGCAAGTTTGTGTTGAAGTTCCCCTACCCCTACCTCAAAGCATGCTCAACACAATCCACATTTCACGCATGGTTCAACACTTTATTCCTACATTAAAAATACCCAAATTTTCCTTAGAAATCTACTAAAGGATCCAAGGAACACTTCTCTAAGGAGCTCAAACAAAACTAAACAAAGCATATACTCTGTACCTCGCTCGATCAAGCCTTTGGCCTCGCTCGAGCGAGCACACCCCTCGCTCGATCAATTATAATCAAGCCCTTTGAAACTCACACGAGCTCACACGGGAGTGATCCTTATTTAATGTAAGGCCTTGCGTGAGCGAGCACATAACAAATCTCCCCATATTTGTCTCTCATGCGAGCGAGCTATAACAGTCACACGAGCAAGAAACAGAAACGGCTAAGATCTACCATTTTCTTCTCTCGATCCTTCTCAACTCTCTACCATCCTTCGCCCACATTCACACATACATTGAAGCATCAAGGGTTCTAATCACTAATAACCTAGACATCTTTGAGTGTTTTCTCAAAAGAGGCAAAAACGAACAAGTTCATGCTAACTAAGAATTTGAAGTAACTTTCTTCTCAATTGTTGACCTTTAAGTAAATAGATTCCTAAGTTGGTCAAAACACAAAAGTTGTAGAGTTCATTGTCCTCTTTCCAACGCCATAAGAATCGTGTCAATCAGAGTTCGGAGTAAAATGTTATGATCGAAATACCAAGATAGATTCTGACACTCGCGCGAGCGATTATAGCTCGCTCGAGCGAGCTCCGGGCGAGCCACTGTGCGCGATTTACACATTTTTGGACTTTTTAAAACCCATTTTACATCAAAGTTTAATCTTTTTTATCCTAATCTTTTGTACACATCTAAGCAACCTATATTTAGTTAAATACATGGGAAGAATTACGTTATTTAATTTTTTAAATCGGCGATCTACCCGTAGATCGGATCGTCTTCTTCGTGGGATAAAAGGGTTTCTAAAACCCACATCGATCCTTTTCGAACTCTACAATCACGACCAAGCTAACGAATTCGTCGGTGATCCTTCCCACACACACATACACAAATCCTCGCCACTAAAAGCGGATCAAAACTCACGATCTCTTCGCAAGAAGAGGATTTCAAAGCCCCCAATGGCTCCAAAACCCACTTAACCACTCCAAACGTCGAAACCAACGGCGATCTTCCCCTTACACGATCTCACAAACCTTCACACAAATGTAAGGCTTGGTGCCCATGGATTCAACACGTTCATTTCATCTCCTCCTCTTTCTCTCTTCCTTCTCTCCTCAAAAACCCAAAACCCAAAACCCCTTGTGCAAATCGGGTGTTAGCTTCCAAAAGAAGAAATTGCCTTCTTTAACTAAATAGGATTGGTTCCCATACAAAACACATATACTTGTCTTTGGGCGTATTAGTTCTCATCTAAGGATCTAGCTCCCGTGTGAAACGAACGTACCTATTTAGGCATTAACTCATAACAAAATGGTTTTCTTTGATTAGGTGTGGGCCTACACAACCAAGCCATCCACTAATTGGACTCGGTGTTGAGCCAATACACCGAAGCTTGGTGCATAAGAAATCATCTAATGCTCAACACAATCTAAATCAGTCTTTTTCCACTTAAGATCCAACCTGAAATACCCCACTTAATTAATTTCACAAAATCAGGCACATGAGCAGTCAGGCACGCACACCAAGGCACACTATTCAAAGTCAAAATTTTCAAGATGTTACAGAGGCAGTATACCGGATCCGCTTCAAGCTTCTTGAATAGGACCTGTACTTGTGACGTATAGTCGAGGAATGAGCTTCATCCAAGCCCAATAGGGAAAAGTTCCATACTAACCACATCTCATTTTTTCAAAACACAGATCCAATGATCAGAAATTAAAGACATTTTCAAATCGAAACAAACACATTCTTTTGTATCAGAAACAAACTATTTTTAAAGCTATATTGAACAAAAGTTGATTTCAAAAATATATTGGAACAAAACTTATTTCAAAGACATATCGAAAGCACAACTTGTTTTCAAAGTTGTATTGGAACAAAACTTGCTTCAAAGGCATGTTGGAACAACACTTATTTCAAAGACATATTCTATTCAAAATTGAGCTTTACAAAATTCTCATGCTGAAATCAAGTTCTCAATTCAAATTCTGACACGTGTTCATATTTCGATTTTCAATATCGATTTCAAAATTCAAGTTTCACATTCATATTCAAAATTTCAAGATTCAAATATACCATTCGTATTCAGATTTCACATTCATATTTCATAGTTCATTTTCGGAGTTACTAATCAAGGTTTGATTCATTATTTCATTTTCAAATTCATATTCATGTTCAAATACACGGATTCACCGCCGTGTCAGTGCAATTCATGATTTCATGTTTATGTTCATATTCAGGTTCAAATACACGAATTAACCATCATATCGGCTCAAATACTGATCCACCGCCGTGTCGATTCAAATACACAAATTAACCGTCGTGTCGGTTCAAATACACGGATTAACCGCCATGTCGGTTCAAATACACTGGTGATCAGTGTTTGATTTCATGGTCATGTTCATATTCACAACTTGTTTTCAAGTTCAATCAAGTACTGTCAAGTGTCAAGCCCCTGAGCTACGTTAACCGGGTCACTTGAACCAAGAAATCAAGCCCCTGGGCTATGTTAACAGGGTCACTTGAACTAAGAAATCAATCTCCTGGGCTACGTTAACAGGGTTACTTTAACCAGGACATGAAGCCCTTGGGCTAAGTTAATAGGATCACTTGAACCGGATCACATAATCACAGGGACACAAGCAAGTGCATGAGTCATATTTTAAGATTCATAGATCATATTTCAGATTCAAAGGTCAAATTTCAAGTTCATGTTTCAGATGCAAATCATGTTTCAAATTCAGAGATCATATTTCAGATATACAATTCGGATTCAGAGGTCATATTTCAAAGTTCATATTACAAATTCAAAGATATATTCATGTTTAATTCTATCGGCTTCGATTTTATATTCAAATATCATAAATCAAGATCTAGATGAAACTAACCATCAAAATTTTCCTTACACTGGTTTCCAAAATTTAATACTTTAAAAGCTCAAAGGTTAACACCAAAAATCCAATTTCAACAAAAATTCAGACTTGAGGATTTCATATTTAAAGACTTTAGTTTTAAATTCAAATTTGATACATAAAAATGAATTTAAATATTCAAAACTCAGTGCTCGCATTCAATTTTATCACAAAGTCTAAGCATTGGAAAAATCAAATGCAAGTTAGTGATGAACTTTCCCTACCTTGGTTGCGAAATTAAGCAAAGTGAGGCAAACGGTGCAAAAATGGTCACGGACGTTTCCCAAACCTTAACCTACATTATAAGGCATTCGTATACTTACATGTTAGTGATGACATATCACCCATGTCGAAGCTCCTAAAGTTTTCTCCAACTAGGACGAAAATGACGAATCATGTGAAATTTGTCCCTACTTATTACTAAATTTTAACCTTTTTAACATTATATTCATGAATTTATTAATTCATGAAAGTTATAGGGCTTGTTGTCCCCTTTCCAACGCATTAAGAATCGCGCCAGTCGGAGTTCGTGGTCAAACGTTATGACCGAAATATCGAACAGAGTCAAGTTGCCCAGGGTTGCCGAAGCAAGCCCTTCAGCTGGAACCTTGCCGAGGCAAGCTTGTGGGTTGCCGCAGCAAGCCTGATACACTTTGCTTGCTGTAGTTTCCCTTCTCACTTCACTGATTTCTGTTGTTTTCTTAATTTGTTGGTCTTCTACACTATACATACCATTTATTATCTTGTATACATCGCACAGAGAACCCCTTTTATATTTATTAATTAGGTATAAAAGTTCCAGAGTACGATAATCAAAGCTTTCGGCTCTGAAACCCCTTACAAAACTGATTTAGCTTTTTCTGAATTATTGATATGATCTCATGAAATCGGCATTAACAACATAGAATTTAGTGTAGGAGAAACTAATCTAATATTTGTTTTGTGGTATGGAATACCTCTTTGTGGATTACATGGTTACAACGGCATTGTAATGGCACTGATGTCAAGATTGCGAGGTTGATTTCGTAAGTGATCAGCCAGTCACTTTTCGCAAATTCTCTTGTCGAATCGTAGGATCTCCCACGAGATTCAAAACTTTAGATGTGTATAGAATGAGGGTTGGTTTTAGTAACAGCGGCTCATGTGGAGAAGATCATGAGGTGCTGTAATTTGTGTGGAGGATTAGGAAGGCAAGGTTTGTTTGCTATGGGGATTCGGTTTCTCCAAGGTTTGAAGAGTGAAGAAGGAGAAAGGTAGGATAGCTTTTAGCTCTATTTGCACTTGACGTGCATGGCTTAAGAGTGACTCACCATTACATGGAGTCATCTGGCGGAAGATTTGTTACAAGGCTTCTTGAGTTGGAACATGTATGGCTAATATAAATTTTCAGTGTATATGCATTGCTTATATAATATGTATTGCATATATAATTTTCAGTGGCTATGGTTTTCAGGATCTAAGCCTTAGATGGCCTGGCTTCCATGTATTATGATTACATGGCTAATGGGTGTATGGGCTGGTGCTTAGGTTCTAGTGTGTCTCTTATACACTTAGCTTAGGTACACTTAGTTTAGGTATTACTTGGCTTAGAAGTATATGTGTGAATCAACTTAGTTCACATATATATTAAATGTACTAAACCATCATCAATCATTAATAATTCACGTGTATAACTACTCCATAAACCAACGAGGATATGATACCAATATCAGCCATCAATGCCCAATCCACCGCAGTTCATTGTGTCCTGTGTTAGGCACACACCTAACCTTACGCGTGTCCATATTACTTAATGGGTCTTGATTCTAGGTCCGCTATCCACATTAACCCATATCGGGGTGCTATATGTGATCTCGACATTGTGTAGTGTCAATACACTGCTTTCAGTGTACTGGTCAAACTAATCCAGGGAACAAAATAGAAAGACCAACTAAGGTCAGAGGTCATTGGGGTGTTCAGATACCTAGACCTCTTGGTTACACACCAAGGCATTGACCAATGGGGTGACTAAAATGTCCAAATTTAATTATAACATTCTAAACATTAAAGCATATGCCTTGTTAGGCTCACACACATAGTCGAGGTGTTAGTGTTAGGCTATCTATGCCGTATGTCTAAACAAATAAACCAACATTGATTTGGGTCATTGAGATCGAACATGGCCCGCTCTCGGGGTTTGAGTTTTCAAAGAACAGTTTGCATTAGGAATTTGTCTTAGGCTTGCGTTTGGGTGTTCTTTCTCAATCGAGATAAGTGGGTGAAAAGATTTGTTACATACGTGAGAAGTTTGACCAAGGTCAAATCGGTCAAAGTAGATTGCATCATCGTCGAAAGTCAATGATTCAACGCTAGCAAAATTCGGGGTGTTACATGTTTAAACCTAGGAAAAATCCAGATACACTAAGTTAGGACACTAAGAGAAACGTCCGAAAAGGGGTCTTCAATGAAGATTGGTCATCGGCTTCTAACCACCTTCAATCAAAGTCTCTCATTCCTTCCTACCAAAGGAGTATCCATTCCTTGATAGGTCGCTCCCCTAGGAGCAGCAAAACACTCCTCTGTGCTCTTCTTTATCTTACATCCCCAATAAGAATCACCTCACACCTTCCTTGGAAGAAATGCAATGTCATATGGGGAGTGCTTTGAATGGTGAGGAAGTGAACACATCTCCAGATCACCCGTAACCTATACTGCTTCCTTGTGAAAACTGTGGGAAGGGAATGTAGCGCAAGCGAAGGGAGAAGATAAGCAATGAAGAGGGGTGGTGAGGAGATCAAGGATGGGATGAAAAATGACACTGAAAAATATAACCCATCCTTATTATAAAGGAAAACGCATTTGGGGTGGGCTGTTATGGTGTAAAGGTTAGGAAGTGGGGGAAGATGGGTTCCTGGTATATGTTTTCAGATTTGGGTTAGGTTTAAGGTCAAGGGTAGTTTCAGTGGACGATTTAACATCTCGAGTAAGTTGTTGGCACTTGAGATTTTCTACTTATATTTCTGTAGCTGAGCTCAGCTTTATGTATTTCGAGAATTTTATCAAGTTATTTACTGAAATCCTTCTGATTATGTTCTTCCGTCATGGGGTTTTTAGGTATGAAAGATGGAAGACGAAAGAGATGAGTTTTTAGGAAGGTAAGGGTCTGGTTTTATAAGGAAGGGGGTTGGCTTTGAATCGTCACTTCGAAGTAAATGTCGATGTGTAAGTTTCTAGGCTAGGGTAGTTGGGAAGTGGTAGTCTTGAATGCGAACTTTGTTTATTTCCCTTATGAATTTAATGGGTTCAAATTCCAATCTAACCAATAAGATCGATCACTAGAACTGCTTATTCCCAAGAATTGTCGTTTACAATTCTATAGAACGAAAGTGAGACTTACTATTGATGCTTTAAATCGTACTCACTACGATTGGACTCTTCGTATCACCTACAATCATAACTCCATATGGTTTTAAGTGATTATGACCTAAAAGAGACTTTTACGATTGACTGGATATTTACATACCGTAGATCGTAGAATACTCTTTTTCTAATATTATATATAGATATTACAGGTGTTTGCTATGGGTAAGTCGGTAGCTCAACAGGTTCTAGAGGGAATTAATTAAAATCAAAGGGAGTTGATGTGCTTCACCTAGATATACATCCTCTAGACGTACCTACTGGATGTGAAGATAGTAAGTTACTCTCTCCTCCCAAAAGGGTTAGCTGCTCAATTTGAGTTTCCAACCTTTCGATAGATTATCGCAGGTGATTGAGTAACTTTGTCTGGATGTGACTATGTTGCACTCAGCTGTCTGCTATTTGCAATAGGGCATCCTCATTAGCAGTGTGGTATTGGGCTCCTGTGGGGTAAGGAGGAACAGTTGGAGATTGGGAGACTGAGTGAGTTGGGCCATGATTAGGGCCACAGGCTTCTCCTTGTTGAGATGTTGGGTTCGATTTTGTACCCACTAGAGATTGATTTTTTCTTTTCCAAAGCTTCAACTTTAGAAAACCTTTCATCATTGACTTTAATTTATATAATCTTTCTTGCATAGGAAGAACACTTGCTAAAGTCTTCGAATCAATCTCACCCGATGCGTGATTTTGCATCGGTTCCTCGCTAAGGGTCTCAAAGAGTTCCCAAGCTTCTTCTGCAGTCAAATTTTGAAACATGCCACCACTGGCTACATCAATCCTATGTTTGTTTGCATTGTTCAGACTTTTATAAAGAAATGAGCACTAAGTGTCAACGTGTAATCCCATGGTGAGGACACTTGTGCAGAAGATCCTTGAGACAGTTCCAACATTCCTGAAGAGATTCATTCGAAAATTATAGGAACGTTATGATCAGATGCCAGATTTTATTCAATCTACTAATTGGAAAGAATTTCATAAGGAACATGCATTCCAATCCTTCCCAATTAGGGATCAAATTATGGGGCAAAGAGTTTATCCATTGCTTTGCGTCATCTCTAAGGGAATATGTGAATAGCCTCAATCGAGTGGACTCTTCCGTCAAGTTTTTAATTCGAAAAACAGTGCATATTCTTATGAATTTATTTAAATGCAGATAGGGGGCTTCATCCATTACCCCATGAAAAGTCAAAAGCGTTTGAAGTATATTGGGTGTAATTTCAAAAGTCCTATTACCGAGGGTAGTGTGAGCCCGATTTTCCCGACACAATTTTTTTTTACACGGGAAAAATCGGACCGCCAAATCATAGATCACAATCTGATATAGAATACTTGGTACATTCACACACACATTGCAAAAAATCAAAGCAGGTAATACATAGCATAATTAAAATCTTCAGTTCTAATATCCAATATGAGCAATGAACAAAAACAAATCACCGGTGATGGCCAACCATCACCTAACTGTAGGGTACAACACATATATAATAACACGAGTGTACCAAGCCTAAACTTACCAATATCCATGATGTACTAAATCTACGATCCCGAAATCTTACAAATCCTCAAGTCCTCAATCCTCAAGTTCGGTGTCCTGATAAGTGTTATACCTGTGCCTGTGACGTATAGTCAAGGTGAGCTAACAACTAAGCTCAGTAGAGAAAACTGATACCAATATATATCTCATCAGTCATGCATAGATTCAAAGACAAATATCAAAACATTTTCATGTTAAAACTGATGACATTTTCATAATCAAAATAGAAACTGAATTCAAAGGCATTTTAGCTATCAAAATCGAAACTGATGTCGAAAGTATTTTCTTATCAAAACTAAAATTGATTTCAAAGGCAAACTGATTTCAAAGGAACTTTCTTATCAAAACTGAAATTGATTTCAATAGCAAACTGATTTCAAAGATAAACTGAAGGCACTTTCTTATCAAAATAGAAACTGATTTCACTTACGTGTCTTATCTTAGATTTTGTGAGTTCACTTACATATCTCACATATTCTTACATAGCGTACTTAGTCGAGTCACGGATATCCCGCCGTGCCGGTCTTACACATTCTTACTTAGCTTATATAGTGAGTTCAGAGTTTCAAATTCAATGTTCGGATTTTAGCATATGATATAAATAACGAATATAAATAAACTGTCGTACCAATTCAAATTACAGATATCCCACCGCATCGGTTCAGATTACGGATATCCCGCCTTACCGGTTCAAATCACGGATATCCCATTGTACCGGTTTAAATTACGGATAACCCACCATACCGGTCAAATTACGGTTCTTATGTTCAAATTACATGTCATACAGATTCTATTTACAAAGTTCGATTTGCTTAAATGACTTACACATATGACTTGCGGAGTTCAGTTCATTTACATGGCTTACTGATTTGATTTACTTATTTTTAATCCGCCCTAGCGGTCCACGATTCTATGAATAATCTGCCATTACGGTCTACAGATACACATAATTCGCCCATAGTGGTCCACGGTGTACTTCTAATCCGCCCATAGCAGTCTACAATGTACTTATAATCTGCCCATAGTGGTTCACAATGTACTTATAATCTGCCCATAGCGGTTCACTTAATGACAAGACTTATTATTCTGTTCAAATTTAACTTCTGAGTTCGATTTGCTTACATGACTTTCAAATTCAATGTTCGGATTTGAAGTCTATAACTGGATTCATATTCAAAGTCATATTAACCATTCATATCCACAAGGGGTCTAAATTTCAATTTCAAATACATGGGTCAGATTCAATAAAATGGTCGAATTTGAAATTCAAATGCCAAGGTTCAAAGCTTTCAGTTATTTCAAAGATTTCTAAAGAAAATATTGTTTCAAAACATCCCAAGTTTCAAACACAATTTAAGCCAAATAAAAACATCATAAGAGCCTATGGAATCAAATAAAAATGCAAGTGTGTATCAAATTTTCCCCACCTTAACCTTGACATTGTGCTAAGCCAAGCTAAGCCCTATCGATGGATTTCCACCCTTAATCTACATCACAAACATATGATGGTGTATGAAGGATCAACTCCAATCACTAATAACTTAGACATATTTAAGTATTTTCTCAAAACCGAGGTTGAAACGGGCAAATTCGTGCTAACTTAAAAATTGATGTACCTTCCTCCTAAATTTTAACCTTTAAACCTTTGGATTCATAAGTTGTTTAATTCATGAAAGTTGTAGATCTCGTTGTCCTCTTTCCAACACCATAAGAATCGTGTCAATCGGTGTTTGGAGGAGAAAGTTACAGCCAAAATACTGAAGCAATGTTGATACACAGTCAAATTCGACCGATCGATTTCCAATTTCGATCGATCTAGTTCCAAATTCGATCGATCGATTTTTCCAATAAATTTTTACTTTTCTGTTCTATAAAATCTGATCGATCGATTGATCAAATTCGACAATTTCAGAACTCATTCAGGCTTCATTTTCTTTGATCCAAAACCTTTTTAATTCTAATCTTTTGCATACATCTAAGCTACATAATTTTAATCAAATTAAATCAAACCTTACCTTTCTAATTCACGAGATCAGAGCACATGATGAATGGCACCAGCAATGCCGAAACTCACATTCCTCTTGAATCCAATTATTTCGAAACCCAATCCTCTCGCAATCACAACGAGATGAAACCCAAGCTCAATCTCCACAAATTGTGCCCTACGAACTCACTAGATCCTCACGAGATAGGGATCGTTCAAATGGGAGTTTCAAATTGGGGTTTCTCACTAAAATGAAAGAGGGTTTGGAAAAAATGGGTTCTCGAGCTCTTGAATTGTCACCACATCAACGCTCGGGTTTCCTCGTGTCAATCAACCAAAAATCCAAGGGATTGCTCCCTCTCTCTCTAGCTCCCTTTCTTTCTCTAACCTCTCTCTCTCTAGAAACCCAAAATCCAAGAAAATATTCAAATGGATAAAGCTTCCTTGAGAAGCTTTGTCTTTTTTATATAAAAGCCTTTCGCTTCCGCGTGAAGCACATACGCTTTACTTGAGTGTAAATTCTTATTCAAAGTTTGGGTTCGGCACCTAAGCAAGGTGTTAACTCTTATACAAAATAAACTCTTGGCTTGGTGTGGGGCTTGTGCACACGAACCACTTATTTATTGGATTAGGTGTTAAGCTTATACATGGCGACTGTGTATAAGTTTTTGGTCCAAAATTCCATACTAATTCCAGACGAAACCAAGATGATTTTATCTGTAAAATCCAAAACGGTGACGTGCACCATAACTGACACACACACCAAATTAGGATTTATGGGGTTCAAATATTTGGGGCTCGAGTTGGCATTCGAGTTGAGGCCCATGTTCAACCGTTGGGCTCAGGTTCATGTGTAATGTGCAGAAACATGCGTACACTCCACATAAGGTATGGGTTGGGCTTTAATGTTTTTGCTGCGTACCCCTAATTATAACAAATGGGGTTTAAGGCCACAATATCTAGGTCAAATATTTGTCTCGGGTCAAATCAATCAAAAGGTCGCAAATTCGTCAAGGTCAGTGATTCCATTTAAAAAAAAAAAAAATGGGTTATTACAGGTAGGGTGTATTTGAATGCATGGGAGAGGTGTAAGAGGTGTCAATGCATAATATTTCCCCGTAGTTTGAGCCATATATTGGTTTCTTCCTGCCATACTGAGATCACAGCAGGGAGACTAAAAAGAGTTATTATCAATATCTATTTGAATTTTAATTTTATCTAATTTTTATCGTAGAAGGCAGGGAGAGAAACAAATATGAGCTTCTAAATTTCGTGGCCGGCAGAAGTTGGAAACTTTGAATTTACTGCGCCGAATAAACTTTCAAAAGATTTAAGAAGTGATCAGAGAAAAATAAAGAAAAATAAAAATAGGCAGATAAATATTTATTTTTAAAAAGAAAATATAAAATAAAAAAAGATAAAGACTTCCCCAACAACGACACAAAAAACTTGATCAGCTTACTATGTATGTCTAATTAAGTCTTAAGTTATTGCAAGCGCACAATGGAAATTGTAGAGCTAGTATAGGATTCTTCCCACGAACAAGTTTTATCCTCTTTATATATATATTTTTATTTTTAAGTTGATATTTATCTTTTAAGGTTCTAAACTACTTGAGAAATATGAATAAAAGAATGGTTTCATAATCTAAAGTGCAGAAAATAAGTCCTAATCCTCCTTCAGGTTGACGTCATCAATCACAATCTTCAGCCATCGGATATTTATAAAAATAAATAGTACCATTACACCATATTACATTATTCTAGAATTTGGGCATCAATCAAAAACTAAAATTACTTAACACAGATTTAATCCAATAAATAATTTCCTAAAATATGGACGTCAATGAAACTCTAGAAAATTGAAGATGTAAAAGTAAAAACTGTTACACTAATCTGTAAATTCCAACCAGAGTCGTCAATTCAAATTAAATCTTAAGATATTTATAAAGCATGTAAATAAAGCAAATAAAATATAAACTAGGAAGCAAGAAGCAAATAAATATATCTTTCACCCCTCAGTCGCAGTTGTCAATTGCTTATGAGAAACTAAGATATCTACACTAATCTTCAGCACTCAATAGCAGTCGTCCATTGCTGTTGACAAACCTCTGATATCTAATCTACTCTAACTATTTTACACTACTAATCGAAAGAAAATCCAACCTCAGTTGTCGATTGATGCTAAAATTCTTCGATGCTTATTCCTATATCGAGCTCTCTTATTTATAGATCATAAGGAATCGATTTACAAAGATTTCTAATTCTAATAAAAGAAACCACTAAAAATAAAAAATTTCTAATATAACTCTAATTCCTAATTTTATTCTTCCTTGCTTTCAATGATTGATGTGCTTCTGTATTGTTCTCCTTTATTTCAGTAATCAAGATTTCCTAAGAGATTATCTTTATCAATCTTCTCAGATCCGTGATTCACCAAACTTGTAATTTCAGATATCTTCTATTTATGTCCTTGGCGGTGATAATCTCCATTCACGTGATCAACAACAATAACAATAGCATGAAAGATTCTTTTTTGGAAAATTGTAAATCTTGATTATCCTTTTCTTTTTTCTTTTTTCTTTTTTTCTAGAAAATCGTAAATCACGATTTTCTATCTTTCATAGTTTCCTATTTGGACAATTCTCTGGATTACGATTTTTCGCTTTTCTCCTTTTGTCTCCTTTGAAGAATCGTAAATTATGATTTTCTAGCTTTTAGTAGGCGAAAACATCTTTTTCTCTCAATTGTTTTTCTTACTGCTTTTGGAGTTCATTTTGACGAATATTAATACTTTGGCTCTTTTTTATTATTTTTTCTTAATATCTGCACATCGTTAACTTGTTAGTAGCAAACTAAGTCCTAACATCACTAAGTTACGGGTGATAAAATAATAAATTATGTGACTGATCACACCCCTAAACTTAAGTTTTGCTAGTTCCTAGCAAACAAGAAAATATAAAATATCTAAACTATGAATTTAAATGCCACTTTAATAGGGAGCACGATTGTATTTAGCATATGCACCGAGCCTTTAAACCCCTAGGTGATCCCTAGTGGAGGAGTTGTAGCCTCATGAAGGTTTTCAGTTAAGTTACCTATAAACTTCAAATATTTTTAGATTTTTCAAAATATATATTTTTTAAAAAGTAAATAAAAATCTAACTAATCTACATAATTGGTCAATACATAGTCTATTGCGATTTTGTAAAATTACCAATTCTTTATCCTTATTTTCCATTACAACAGTTATCCTTGATTAGAACTCTAATAATTTCAATTCATAATAAGCACAGAGTGTATATGCCCTAGTGAACAGTTTATTCTTCATAAATTTTTCTAAACTGCAGATTTAGAAAATGTTTTCATTTAAAAACTCACTATTGACATACTCTCAAAAAGATATCGAAACTTTTGGGTTCTCTTAATATATTTTTTCAAAAAATTCAGTCAAAGATAATAAAAAAAATAAATCTCATAGAAAAGATAATCTTATCATATTCTTATAATTTCCTGTACAATCCATAGTATCTATTATCCTTATATCTACTGGGCTTATTCTTTTACAAATCATAAATTAGAAAGTCTTTCCTTCAGCTTGTAATAGGGTTTTAGATTTCAAAAGGTATCAAAGAAAGGTAGAAAAGGATTCAAAGTTTTTTTTAGAATTTAGCTCTTCTTTTTCCTATCTTCTTAAACTATTTTAGTTAAGTATCTATTATTGGATAACTTCTTACCATATACTTATCTTCTTTATATATATATATATATATATATATATATATATATCTCAATTCTTCAGCTATAAAATCGTCTTTCATGATTTTTTTTTCTTCTTTTTCACTCCTTTCTCATATTTTTTTCTTCTTTTATACCTCTTTTCTAACATTCCTTCTCTGTTTCATTCTTACTCCTTTCACTCCCTCTTCTTTCCTTCTTTGCGTTCTACACTCTCAGAAATTGTAAGGGTTAAAGGTAGAAAGCTTTGGGTAGTATATATGGTAAAAAGTTTATAAAATTTTGGTACAAAAAAATTTCAATTTTAAGCTTCTAATATAAGTTTAAAGGATAAAATGTTCCGAGATTTTGGCTTTTTGGCTCTGATTTAAACAAAAGATGGCCATTGATCATTTTCACGATTTACTAGCATACATGGCTTATACTTTGATATTTCTAATAGATAGTTCTAGATAAAAAATCAGTTCATCATATTCATAAAATAATTCGATTCTAAATTCAACAATATGAGATTTCATATCAGTATAGAAGTTTAAAGAAATTTTCCCAATTTGAATAGAAATAGTTTTTCTCAGAATAAAAGAGGAAATATGGCTTAATTTCTCACTGGTTTATAATTTGAAACTATAGTCTAAATTATTGCAGTTTTGATCAATCTATTGTTTCAAATATTCATTCTAATATAGTATTTCAATGAGCTAAACATAAATTATAACTATTCTAAATTCTAATTATTAAACTTCTATTATACTGAATCATAAGTTTTCAGGATTTGTAATATTTTCTATCATAATTCCTATGTACTGATAAAAAATAATAAAAATAATTTTTTAAAATTTAAATAAAATTATTAAACATAAAAATTGTGTATCGCCCCATACTTAAATCGGACAATGTCCTCATTGGCATAAAAATATGGGACACAAAATAATAAAAAATTATTGATATACTGATTATTTACCAAAAAAAATCTTTTACCAGATACATAGTCTCCCCCAAATTTGAGAGAAACTACCAATGACTTATGCTCGGAGTATCAATAACAAAAATGTTAGTAAGAAAAAAATGTTAGTAGTGTTAGTAACACACGCTGTTAGTAAAAATTGTAGAGTTACTAAATTTTTTTTTTATATATTACTATATATTTACAATGATCTGAAATGAAGGAAAACTATTACATAAAATAGTTTAAACCTAGGAAAAATATAGATACATTCAGTTAAGACACTGGCAGTAACGTCTGAAAAGGGGTCTTCAATGAAGATCGGTCATCGTCTTCTAACCACCTTCAATCAAAGCCTCTCATTCCTTCCTATCAAAGGAGTATCCACTTGTTGGTATGTCGCTCCCCCAAGAGCTGTAAAACACTCCTCTGTGCCCTTCTTTATCTTGCATCTCCAAAAAGAGCACCTCACATTCCTTCCTTGGAAGAAATGCAATGCCATAAGGGGAGTGCTTCGAAGGGTGAGGAAGTGAACACATCTCAAGATCACCCGTCACCTATACTTCTCCCTTGCAAAAACTATATGAAACAAATGTATCGCAAGCGAAGGGAGAAGATAAGCAATGGAGCGGGGTGGTGAGGAGATCAAGGATGGGATGGGAAATGACACTGGAAAATACAATCCATCCTTATTATAAAGGAACACCCACTTGGGGTGGGTTGTTTTGGTGTAAAGGTTAGGAAGTGGGGGAAGATGAGTTCCTGGTATGTGTTTTTAGATTTGGGTTAGGTTTAGGGTCAAAGGTAGTTTCAGTGGACGATTCAGCATCTCGAGTAAGTTTTTGGCGCTTCAGATTTTCTATTTATAGTTTTGCAGCCAAGAGCTCAGCTTTATGTATTTCTAGAATTTTATCAAGTTGTTTGCTGAAATCGTTCTAATTATGTTCTTCCATCATGGGGTTTTTAGGTATGAAAGATGAAAAAGATGAGATTTTAGGAAGGTAAGGGTCTGGTTTTATAGGGAAGTGGCTTGGCTTTGAATCGTCACTTCGAAGTCAATGTCGATGTCTAAGATTCTAGGCTAGGGTAGTTGGGAAGTGGTAGTCTTGAATGTGAACTTTGTTTATTTCCCTTATGAATTTAATGGGTTCAAATTCTAACGTAACCAATAAGATCGATCATTGGAACTGCCTGTTCCCTAGAATTGTCGTTTGTAATTCTATAGAACGAAAGTGAGACTTTTTTATGCTTCAAATCGTACTCATACGATTTGACTCTTCGTATCACCTACAATCGTAACTCCATACGCTTTTAAGTGATTATGACCTAAAAGGGACTTTTACGATTGACTGAACTTTTACACATCGTAGATCGAAGAATACTCTTTTTTTAATATTATATACATATATTACAGGTGTTTGCTACAGGTGAGTCAGTAACTCGACGAGTTCTAGAGGGAATTAATTAAAAATAGAGGGAGTTGATGTGCCTCCCCTAGATATATATCCTCTAGACGTACCAACTGCATGTGAAGGTAGTAAATTACTCTCTCCTCCCAAAAGGGTTAGCTGCTCAATTTGAGTTTCCAACCATTCGATAGATTGTTGCAGGTGATTGATTAAATGTCTGGATGTGACTATGTTGCACCCAACTTTTTGCTATTTGCAACAAGGCATCCTCATTAGCAGTGTGGTATTGGGTTCTTGTGGGGTAAGGAGGAACAATTGGAGATTGGGAGACTCAGTGAGTTAGTGCAATAACTCCATTTTTTGGAAATAGTGTACGTCACGCACGATGCACGCAACACTTGTGTATTTGTGGTTCATAAGGGAACCACAATTACTATATACACCTTAAGTATATATATTTAGTAGGTATGCTATGTGGATGCAAAACACAAATATGAATGTATGTGGTTAATACACTAGTCAAAGTAAGATAGAGAAGAGGGGAGGAGTCTCCCATACGTGACACTCCGTGTTGAGTTTAGAGAGGAAGAGAGAGGGTGAGATAGGGAGAAATAAAAAAAAAGGGTTGGTTAAAAGAGAACTAGAAATAGAGAATCCTCTTGAGAAAAGGGTGAGATTCACATTTTAGATCCTTAATATATGAGATGAGGAAGGTGTAGTGATGAGATTCGAGAAGATCTAAGGGTGGTGAACTAGTTGATGATCAAGAAAAAGGGGTTTGGATGAAGGGTTTTGAAACCCTCATTGATAAGGTTGATCTTAGATCAAATCTAGAAGAGTTCCCATTAATCCAAGGTATGTAAATATTTATGTGTGATTTAGATAAGGTATTAATTGTTAAATAGATTTGTTTTGATGTTTAAATAGGGTATTAAATGATGTAGGGGATAGTTCTCGAAATGATCGAGCAATTACTGTCATCGCTCCTTGCTCGAGCGGTTAAAATAGCTCGCTCTAGCGAGGAAGGACAAAATATATAAGAGAAAAAGTTCTGGTCTCGCTCGAGAGAGGAGCTTTGTGAAGAGGAAGATTGCTCGAGCGAGGGTCGCGTGAAGTCAAAAGGCCTCATTTCTAATCGTTCGAGCGGGGATGATACCTCGCTTATAATCTCTCGTGCGATGAATAGTGTTTGCTCGCGCGAGATACTACATAGAATTTCACCTGATTTTAATGTATTATTTTTCTTGTAAGCTATAGTTCCCAAGATTCTTAGGGACTTTTTTGAGGGTACCTTTGGCACATACAATGTAGGTTTGGCTTGTGTTAGATGCGTTTGATTCCCTAGGGAATGGCGATGCGTTAGAGGATGGCTTTGCTTTGAGGTAGGGAACACCTTGAACATGTATTTTAACTTCAAGAGTACGTATATAGTGATATAGAAATGGATACAAATGCATAGAAAATATGAAACAGTAAATGTGTGTGTGTGTGACACAAAGTAAGTAACTAAATATGTGGCATCCTTAGGGGATGAAAATGTGATAAAGGCATCTGTGTGATGCATTGATTTAGACATCCCAGGGATGTATGCAAAATGGTAAAGCAAGAATGAATAAGAACTGATAAGGCCTAATATTTTATATTTAGCATAATCACACGGTGAATAAATATATGTAGTGCACTCAGTACTTTTGCTATTTAAGGTTTGAATAGAATACCCCACCGATGTGATGGGATACCTACGACTGACGCGGCAGGATACTCGTGACCAGTACGACGGCCAATCCATACACCAGTTGTACATCTCAGGGATGTTGATATGAGAATTAGACCCCGTCGCCTATGAGAAAGGGACTTGGATAGTATTGATATATAAAAACTGTCTAGTTAGACGATGATGGAGGATATTCCATCAGGCACCCGACTCTATAGTAAGTTGGGGAATATTTAAGTTACAGATTTAAGTCTTTAGGCCGAATCAGTGGAAGGTTGAGAACAAAAGAGAACATGTGAAACAATAATAACACTCGGTACATTTATTTTTCAGTCATCTAAACTGTTGTTTTTCCTAGTAAATTTATTAATACATCATGCCGTTTTATGTCATGGAATATATGTGAGAGCTTGAGTTATATGTTCATTGTGTTGTTTCCCTATTGAGCTAGGATGTAGCTCACCCTCTAGACTACACGTCGTAGGTCTTGTTCTTGCGGTTGTTGAGGCTTCGGGAGACGTAGATTCGAGGGATTCGAATTATGTGCTCGGAGAAGAGTTGGAGCCACCTCCTGAGGACTTCTTCTAGGGGACCCGTGCGTACTTTGAGAGTGATTTTGAGAGCTTTCTGTACGGCTTGGTATGTCAAGCCTTATTTTTGGCAAAAGTATAATTAAATGATACATTCTTTTGGTGAACCATATGGGGTGATCCTGCTGGCCATCGATGGTTCGGGTCGGTTCTTCTGTCAATGCGTTGGCATGGAAGTAGAACTATCTTTTGAGCTTTTGTTTTAGGATAGCGTACTTTTATTTCATGCTTGTTTCAGTGCACATGTTTTACTTGAATTGTTATTGCTTGGTTATACCAATGTTCCGTATGGACTTCAGGGACATGACCTAGAGGGCTGTGCTGATGGCACGAATATTTGAGTGTCGAAATCTAGGCTGTCACAATTAGGCTATGGTTAGGACCACAGGCTTCTCCTTGTTGAGATATTGCGTGCAATTTTGTACCCACTAGAGATTGAATTTTTCTTTTTTAAAGCTTCAGCTTCAGAAAATCTTTCATCATTAACTTTAGTTTATATAATCTTCCTTACATAGGAAGTACGCTTGTTAAAGTGTCTGAATCAATGTCACTTGATGCGTGATTTTGCGCCGGTTCCTCGTTAAGGGTCTCAAAGAGTTCCCAAACTTCTTCTGTTGCCAAATTTTGAAACATACCACCACTGGCTACATCAATCCTATGCCAATTTGAATTGTTAAGACTTTTATAAAAAATGAGCACTAAGTGCTCGCATGTAATCCCATGGTGAGGACACTTGTGCAGAAGGTCCTTGAGACGGTTCCAACATTCTTGAAGAGATTCATCCAAAAATTATAGGAACATTATGATCAGATGCCGGATTTTATTCGTTCTACTGATTGGAAAGAATTTCATAAGGAACATGCATTCCAATCCTTCTCAATTAGGGATCGAATTATGGGGCAAAGTGTTTATCTACTACTTTGCTTCATCTCTAAGGGAATATGCGAATAGCCTCAATCGAGAGGACTCTTCCATCAAGTTTTTAATTTGAATGATAGTGCATATTCTTATGAATTTATTTAAATGCAGATAGGGGTCTTCATCCATTAGCCTATGAAAAGTTAGAAGTGTTTGAAGTATATTGTTTGTTATTTTAAAAGCCCACCGGTGGTAGGGTGTATTTGAATGCACGGGGGAGGTGTAAGAGGTGTCAATGCATAATATTCTCCCATGGTTTTTGCCATATATTGGTTTCTTCTTGCCATACTAAGATCACATCAGGGTGACTAAAAAGAGTTATTATAAATATCTATTTGAATTTTAATTTTATCTAATTTTTATCGTGGAAGGCAGTGAGAGAAACAAATTTGAGCTTCTAAATTCCGTGGCTGACAAAAGTTGGAAAATTTTAATTTACTGCTCCGAATAAACCTGTGAAAGATTTAAGAAGGGATCAAAGAAAATAAAAAGAGAAAGATAAATATTTATTTTTAAAATGAAAATATAAAAAAAAAAGATAAAGACTTCCCTGGCAACGACACCAAATACTTGATCGGCTTACTATGTATGTCTAATTAAGTCTTAACCTATTGCAAGCGCACAATGGAAATTGTAGAGCTAGTATAGGATCGTTCCCACGAAGAAGTTTTATCCTAATTATATATATATTTCTATTTTAAAATTTATATTTATATTTTAAGGTTCTAAACTACTTGAGAAATATGAATAAAAGAATGGTTTTGTAATCTAAAGTGCAAAAAATAAATCCTAATCCTCCTTCAGGTTGAGGTCGTCAATCCCAATCTTCAGTCATCGGATATTTATAAAAATAAATAGTAGCGTTACACCGTATTGCAGTCTTCTAGAATTTGGGGGTCAATCAAAAACCAAAATTCCTTAACACTGATTTAATCTAATAAATAATTTCCTAAAATTTGGGCGTCAATCAAACTGTAGAAAATTGAAGATGGAAAAGTAAAACTTGTTACACTAATATGCAAATTCCAGCCTGAGTCGTCAATTCAAATTAAAACTTGAAGATGTTTATAAAGCATGTAAATAAACTAAATAAAATCTAAACTAGAAAGCCAATTAATATATCTTTCACCCCTCAGCCGTAGTCATTAATTGCTTATGAGAAACTAGGATATTTACACTAATCATCAGCACCCAATAGTAGTCGTCAATTGCTCTTGGGAAACCTTTGATATCTAATCTACTCTAACTATTTTACACTACTGATCAGAAGAAAATCCAACCTCAGTTGTCAATTGATGCTGAAATTCTTCGATGCTTATTACTACATCGGGCTCTCTTATTTATAGATCATAAGGAGTCTGTTTACAAAGACTTCTATTTTTAATAAAAGAAACTACTAAAAATAAAAGATTCCTAATATAACTCTAATTCCTATTTTTATTCTTCTTTGCTTTCAATGGTTGATGTGCTTCTGTATTGTTCTCCTTTATTTCAATAATCGAGATTTCTTGAGAGCTTATCTTCATCAATCTTCTCTAATCCGTGATTCACCAAACTTCTAATTTCAGATATCTTCTAATTCTGTTCTTGGTGGTGCTGATCTTCATTCACGTGATCAGCAACAAGAACAATAGTAGGAAAGCTTCTTTTCTGAAAAATTGCAAATCACAATGATCCTTTTCTTTTTTCTTTTTTTCTAGAAAATCGTAAATCACGATTTTCTATCTTTCATAGTTTCCTATATGGACGATTCTCTAAATTATTATTTTTCGCTTTTCTCCTTCTGTCTCTTTTACAGAATCATAAATTATGATTTTTTGGCTTTTAGTAGGCGGAAAACATCTTTTTCGTTCAATCATCTTTCTTACTACTTTTTGAGTTCATTTTGACGAATATTAACACTTTCGCTCTCTTTTACAGTTTTTCCTTAATATCTGCACATCGTTAACTTTTTAGTAACAAACTAAGTCCTTGCATCACTAAGTTAAGGGTGATAAAATGGTAAATTATGTGACTGATCACTCACCCCCATGTCACCACTAGATTAATATGGTTGGCGTCCAAGAACGCCCTTTCACGAGCCAACAACAACAACGATGGGAAAGACTGCAATATCGGAAAGAACTTCACCACCCGACAACTTGTAAAACTCAGTGTTTAGAGATTACAAAAAGGAGGCCACAAAGTCGAAGAATTGCTCCGAGGCATGGCTGCTGCGTACGAAACTGTCAACGAGCAGCAAGACAAGGAAGAACGAGAATGACAAAGAGAGGAGAGGCCGCCGCCTAGTCCCAGCACATATATCACCGCTAAGGTGAACCACCCGCACGCTCTTCGATGATAATCCCTAAGATAGGGTTCACTCTTGGACCATCTAGAAAGATGCCACTGTAAGAGAAGAGGATCTCCCCAAGATGTTTGACGAATACATCGCTAAGAGAAATTGCCCTGGCTTATCATTTAGATTTGATATGTTCTGCCGCGATCTTGAGTTTAGCCTGCCTACGAGGTTTAAACCACTAAAGTTCAGTAAATACAACAGCACTGGAAATCTGAATCACCACCTGGCATTGTTCTATAACAATTATCGACCTATTCATGACAACCAAGAGCTCTTGATACACTATTTCCAGAGATCATTAGAAGGAGAAACTCTTGACTAGTTTGCCAGACTTCCACTTCACAAGATCAACACATTCGACGACTTGGCTGGACAATTTTTGGATCAATACAAGCACCTGATACAGGAAGCAGTCGGTCTTAGTGACCTGATGACAACGAACCTGAGGAGGACTTCGCAAACTTTGTAGCACGCTGGAGGAAACTCGTCGCCCGTACTGGAAGCCAGATGAATGAAAAAGATGCGATTAACATTATCATAGACAGCGTCAAAGAGCCTCTTCGAAGAGCTCTTATTATAAGCGATTGCCTAGACTTCGGCACCCTTCGCCTACCTGCCAATCGCATTCAACTGCATATTGTTGTTGATCTTTACCTTGTAATTATTAAGACGCTGAAAAATAGTAAACAAAAAGAAAAATTATAGCAGAAAGGAATTTGGACACCAAGGTAAAAACACATGCCTGAAAGAATTCAGGGCTGTTGCAGTAAGTTTTAAAAGGTAAGTACAAGTTTGTCCACAGGGAAATGTGTTAAAGAATATAGCAAATCTCCATATCTTCTTGTAGATCTAACACTCTAACCTATTCTAACTTAATACAAAGAAAGAAGTAGAAAGAGGAGAGGTTTTTGGGGTTGTCACTTTAAACTACAAACTAAAGAAAGTTAAATCTAGATGTAAATTGATCCAGAGGTGAATAGAAAACATATTTGAAGAGGAGCAAAAAGGTTTTGGAGAATTAAAATCAAATACGGAGAATAGCAGCTTGGGATTAGGTCTCACTGAAAAT
Organism: Chloranthus sessilifolius; assembly: GCA_021018995.1. Taxonomy (NCBI): domain Eukaryota; kingdom Viridiplantae; phylum Streptophyta; class Magnoliopsida; order Chloranthales; family Chloranthaceae; genus Chloranthus; species Chloranthus sessilifolius. The sequence goes on along the minus strand of CM037597.1, from coordinate 72,043,860 downwards.
TGATTGGTTAAATAGTAATGCAGGGGATGGATCTGCAGCTTTCCTCCATCTGGCTAAAAGCACAGATTCAAGGTAGAATAATCCAATCTAAACCAGAGGGTTAAATTGATCTTAAGGCTATGATCTGTCCACTTCAATGGTCACAAATCATCCTAGGGATTTCCTCCAATCCAAAGGCTTCAATTACAACAGGAACCACTACAGATGTAGTGGTTGCAAGTCTACAAGCTCAGGCATCCACAAGAGCATTAAATCTAGAAAATTTTGATGGAAATAAAAAAGATCTACAGGTTAAATCAACGAGCATTCCCAAATACATAAATCCTATGAAAAATCTAATGGAACTAAAAGATCTATAGATTCAACTAATCATTAAAACTAACAATTCATTGATTCAAATACATCTTACAATAAATTGTCCCCAGATCTGTAGTCTCTGCATCATCCTATCCTCATAAAAAGCTCTCAAACCTCTTAATTTTATAGAACTACCTCACCCTAGCGACTACAAGAGTTTAGCCAACTATAGTTGGGCTAAAGAGAGAATGGAGAAGAAGGGGGAAGAAGGTTGGAATTTGGCGGGAAAAGAGGGATTGAAGCTGTGCTCTGGGTTTCTCTTGGTTTCTCTGGATGGTTCTTCTATTATGCTTGTCCACTATTTATACTCTTCCCCCTCTATTCTTAGATCTGTTTCAGCCAATCAGAACAAAAGGGAATAATTCTGTTATTGGGCTGCTAATGTGGCTAATTTCTCATCTAGAAGCTCCCCCGAATTGGTTAGAATTGGGTGAGCACACAAAAGGTAGTTAGAGAGTTCAAATTTGTGCTCATTTATATTCCAAAAATACCCTCCAACCAGCTAAATAGCCTTGGGACACATACAACAAGTCACTGAATTGATTTGTATTCTCAGCAGGCAAATAGAAGTTCATAATTCATGTCTTGAGAGGTTCCGAGAACCTCTCGATAGGTTCTGACTTCAGTTTTCAATCCAGTCGATACGTTGGTTTCAACTACTGGACAATTCTTTATGCTTCTGCCATCCTCTCGATATCCAATACAGCTCCAAGTAAGTCTTCGATAGGATCTCTCCCTCTGTTCGACAACTTGGAAGTAGTTCTAAACAGGATCTTCCAGCAGATGGCTTGATAGGTTGACAGCACCATTCATCTACTCGATAGGTTCAGAGAACCTCTTGACACCTTTCATCTACTCGATAGGATATTTTTCACTACTCGACAAGATGTTTGGTTTAGTTTAAACCATTTGACAGGTTTAGAGAACCTCTCGATAGGTTCATTTCTTCACATCAGAACCTCTCGACAGCTTGTTCTTCAGCACTCAGACCTCTCGACAGGTTGGTTTCTTTGCGTCCACAGCTTATACACAACTTAGGGAGTTGGAATTCAGTTGTCCAGTAGTCAGTGCCCTTTTTAGGTGTTCATACTTTAACAGATGCAACTGCTTTTGCTCCCATGTGTACACAGCTGGACACATGCCATTGCCATAGAATTCTGAGGCTCCTAGAATCTGCTTGATAGCTGGCCTTTTGGGCTGCATGATGCAACTCTCCAATAGGTCTCTTCTTGGCACTCTTGGATGGATTTCTGCAATATGATTGCAATTTATTGCTAACTACAAAACACACTCAAGACATATTATTCGTCAACTCAAAGGTCCATCAAAGGCTAGGTTAGGAGGTGAAAAATGGTATTTTTCATTGATTAACACACCCCCAAACCTAAGCTTTGCTAGTCCCTGAGCAAAGGAAAAATTAAAAATAAATATTAAAAATAGAAAATGCCACTTTTCTAGGGAGCACAGATGCATTTAGCATATGCATCAAGCCTTTTAAACCCCTAGGTGATCCCCAGTGGAGGAGTGAAGTCTCCTGAGGGTTTCCAATGAAGTAACCCACAAACTTCATTATGAACATAGTTAAATCAAGTGCAAAAAGTTACAAGTTAAATTTCAACAAATTCAACTTCATTCCATACCTTGCTCATTCAAGATCAGAAGTTTTAAAGCAGTAAATGTAAAAATTTAATACCTAAATCCTTTTTCAAACTTATCACAACAAATCTGAAATCATCATGAGGATAATATGTGCAGAACAATATATATTTCATCATTAAATTGAGAATCAAGTTCAAATAATGCCTAAATAAGTCCACTCTCATACCCAATTATCTCACAGGCATGCTCTCATAAAGGATTTCAAAGGTGTCCAGTTTCCCTCAAGCTCAAGAGCAGTTACAGGCCTCAAATAGGACTGTAAGAATGAACATAGGCAGTTGCTCTAATTTTTGAAATCCTCTAGTAATTTCACCCTAGATTAGACAGTTCCTTATCTCCACATGACATCTCAATCAAACTTCATATTAGTAAGGTCTTTTAATTGGGTTGTAATGTGACTTATAGATGGAGTTATAAAATGTCGGCCTTGCAAAGCTAGTGCAACTAGAACACGGGCAAAGTAATTAGAACTGGAACCAGGGAGATGGAGAAGAAAGAATAAAATGGAAACTCGTGTAGAGGAAGAATAGGAACTCAGCACAAGGTGTCGAATGGATAGAATGAACCTGTCTATAGGTTTTAAATAAGCAAAATATGATTTCGACAGGTTGGAAAGAGGATTTTGATAGGTTGAATCAACCTCTAGAATAGTTAAAATAACTAGAATATGCAGGACTCTTAGACTGAAGGTTTTGAGAGGTTGTTCAAACCTCTCGACAGGTACACCAGCTTCAGAAATTGCAATTCGAGAGGTGCATCCAACCTCCCGACAGGTTAAAAGTTTTCAGCAATTAAGGTTCCGAGAGGTTTCTCAACCTCTCGACAGGTACACTGAACCTGTAGAATTTCTAGTAAATACCTTCAATACCTATCGAATTCATTTCTCATCCTCTCGACAGGTCTCAATACCTGTTGAATTTCATAAGGGACACCTTCAATACCTGTCGAATTACACTTCCAAACTCTCGACATGTCTCAGGTCAATTTAAAAGCATACACCGCATCAGTGCACTGCCCATATCAACAAAAATTATGAGTCCACTTCAGCTACTTCTTATTTTTAATGCATTATCGACCCCTCCTGACCTCAACACAATTGAGTTATTACCCAAATAAAAAACTAAACAAAAATTTTAGAATATATATATAGTGACAGACAAAACTGAAGATAACAACATCATTCTAACTGACAACTACGGTAAATACTGTAGACTGTTGGAAATCATTTAAACTTTGGAGGTTCTTGAATGTTAATGGTCACCACAGGCTCCACTACATTTTCAACAAAAATTTTGAGCCTTTGACCATTGAGTTTCATGATCCTACGATCCTTAGGATCCATGATTGCAACAGCTCCAGATGGGGAAACATGAATCACAATATAGGGCCCATCCCATCTAGATTTGAACTTCCATAGAAAAAATTTCAACTTTGAATTGAACAACCATACCTTATTACCTGTAGCGAATTCCTTTCTCAGTAAATGCTTATCATAAAAAGCTTTGGCCCTTTTTTGTAAATCCTTGCATTGGAGTAGGCATCCAATCTCAGCTCTTCAAGTTCTGATAGCTGTAACCTCCTGTGCATACCAGCAGCAGTTAGATCAAAATTCAATGCCTTAATAGCCCAGTAACTTTATGTTCATACTCCACTGGTAAATTGCATACCTTGCCATACACCAACCTAAAGGGAGACATCCCTATTGGGGTCTTGTAGGTAGTTCTATAAGCTCAAAGAGCATCAGTCAATTTCAGGGATCAACCCTTCCTATCAGCTCCCTCAATTTTCTCTAGAATGTGCTTAAATCTCTATTAGAAATTTTCACCTGCCCACTAGTCTGCGGGTGGTATGGAGTGGCAACTCTGTGTGTCACAGAGTATTTTTTAAGGAAATTTTTAAAATGCCTATTGCAGAAATGGCTTCCCCCCATCACTAATGACAGCTCTGGGGGTACCAAACATAGAGAAAATGTTGTCTTTCAAGAACTTGAAGACAACTTTGTGATTATTGGTTCTTGTGGCTATGGCTTCAACCCACTTGGACACATAGTCCACAAGCACAAGAATAAAATTATACCCATAAGAAGGAGGGAAAGGACCCATGAAGTCAATCCCCCAAATGTCAAACAATTCAACTACAAGAATGGGCTGTAAAGGCAAGGAATTTCTTTTAGAAATACTTCCCATTTTCTGGCATTTTTCACAATCCTTGCAGCGCTGCCATGCATCTTTGACTAAAGTAGGCCAGTAGAATCTACTGTGAAGTATTTTTGCAGTAGCCTTCTTTCCACAGAAATTTCCTCCACAAGTTTGTTCATGACACATAGTTAAAATATTGTGAAATTCATTTTCAGGTACACACCTCACAACCTGGTCTGCACAGTTCTTGTAGAGGTATGGATCCTCCCACATGTAATATTTGATTTGGGAGAAAAACAAATCCCTATCCATTTTAGTCCAATGTGGGGGAATCCTACCCACTGTCAAATAATTCACTATGTGTGCAAACCAGGACACACTCATGTTGACAACAAAGAGTTGCTTATCGGGAAATGAATCATTGATAGGCAATCCATCAAACTCAGCAGCTAAGATCCTAGACAAGTGGTTTACAACCACATTTTCAACCCCTTTTTTATCTTTAATCTCAAGATCAAACTCCTATAATAGGAGGATCCATCTGATTTATCAGAGTTTGGCTTCCTTTTTAGACAAAAGATATTTTAGGGCTGAATGGTCTGTGAACACAACAATCTTAGATCCTAGCACATAAGATCTTAACTTCTCGAAAGCAAAGATAATAGCTAACAGTTATTTCTCAGTTGTGGTGTAATTTATCTAAGCATCAATCATTGTCTTACTTGCATAAGCAACCACACAAGGTAACTGGTCCTTTCTCTGCTCCAAAACTATACTAATTGCAAAATTTGATACATCACACATCAACTCAAAGGGCAGAGAATAATCAGGGGCTTGTAGGACAGGTGCAGAGGTTAAACATCTTTTCAAAAACTCAAAAGCAGTGAGACATTCATTATTGAATACAAATGGAACCTCTTGGCACAACAGGTGAGAAAGAGGTTTTGAAATTTTATTGAAATCTTTAATGAATCTCAAGTAAAAATCAGCATGCCCCAAAAAGGATCAGACTTGCTTGATAGTTTTAGGTGGGAGCAGTTGTGTAATTAAATCAATTTTAGCCTGGTCAACCTCTATGCCTCTATGGAAAATAACATGCCCAAGGACAATGCCTTGGGTGACCATAAAGTGACTCTTTTCCCAACTTAAGACCAAGCTAGTCTCTTCACATCTCGGCAGCACCAAGCTAAGATGATGTAGGCACTGGCTAAAACTCTCCTTCAAAATAGAAAAATCATCCATGAATATCTCTAAAAATTGGTTAATCTTATCCGAGAAGATGACATACATACACCTTTGAAAAGTTGCAGGGGCATTGCACAATCCAAATGGCATCCTCCTATAAGCAAAGGTGCCAAATGGACATGTGAAAATTATTTTCTCCTGATCTTGTGGATGCACAGGAATCTGGTTATACCTAGAGTATCCATCAAGAAAAAAATAAAAAGCTTTGCCTACCAACTTGTCCAAAATCTGATCTATAAAGGGCAAAGGAAAATGGTCTTTTATGGTTTTTTAAACTTTTTATAATCAATGCACACCCTCCAACCAGTGGTCTCCCTAGTTGAAATTAGTTCACCAGAATTTGATTTAGCCATAGTGATTCTAGATTTTTTATGTACCACCAGAGTGGGTGCCACCCAATAAGAATCTAAAATGGGATAGATGACTCTTGTCTTTAACTATTTAACCACTTTCTTCATCACTACTTCTTGCATATGAGGGTTTAGTTTCCTCTGCATCTCCCAAGAGGGTTTAGAACCCTCTTCCAGATGGAACTTATGCATGCAAACTATAGGACTGATTCCTCCAAGATCAGTAATAGTCCGTCATATTACTCTTTTATGCCTTTCCAACACACACAACAACTTTTCTTCCTGCTCCTCAATGAGGGAAGAAGAAATTATTACAATTAACTTCTGATTTGCTCTCAAAAATGTATATTTCAAAGACTTGGGAAGTTTTTTCAGTTTTACATCAGGTGAACTTATGAGTGAAGGCAGCAAAGTGCCTTAGAAGGTGGTGGAAGAGGCAGCACAACTGGTTTCCAAGGAGGATACTTTACTGGCCACACATCAGAATTTAAGATTTTCATCTCTTGAATCACAATGTGGGGGCCTTCTCTTTCATAGTTTTACTCCAAATATTTTCAAAAACTTCAAACATGTCATCACAATGTAGCAGCTTGGGTAAAGTCTCTTCCACAAGCTCATCCAGCAAATCAATCATAAAGCAGTCTTGACTATCAAAGTGAGGCTGGTTTGCTGCATTGTAGAGATTCAGTTTTACTTTCATATTGCCAAAAGTCACCTCCATTACTCCTGATCTACATTATATACAAGCATTGGCAGTGGCCAAGAATTGCCTGCAAAAGATTACAGGAATGGAGGTAGTGCACTTGCTTGTTTCCATGTCAAGAATAAAAAAATCTACTAGATAAAAGAACTTGTCAACCCTAATTAACACATCTTCAATAATTCCCACTGGCCTCCTTTAAGATCTGTCAGCCAGCTACAATACCACATGTTTGGGCTTCAATTCCCCCAAACCTAACTTCTCATATATTGAATATGGAAGTAGATTCACACTGGCCCCCATATCTAACAAGGCTTTTTCAATGGTATGATTTCCAATGATATAGGGGATCGTGAGAACTCCAGGATCTTAGAGTTTTGTTGGGATTGCAATGGATAACACTTGGTTCACTTTCTCAGTAGAAAATACCTTCTTGGATAAATATATCCTTGACTGGCTTTTGTGGGTGCATAAGTTTTTCAAAAACATTACATAGGCTGGAACTTGCTTGATTGCATCAAGTAAAGTTGATCTTTACTTATTGAAAAGTTTCCATCATTTCCTCAACTTTAGCATTTCCCTTATCAAAAGGAGAAGGTACTTGAAGTGCATTGGGAAATGAGAAATGAGAAACTGATCTCTCATTTTCTACCTTAGAAATCTCCTCAGTTTTTTCTTATTTTTATTTTCATTTTTCTATTGGGGTTATTTCTCATATGTTGCTCCTACTGCATATCATGATGGGCTGTTCTTTCTTTTTCTACACTCCTCTCAGGCTCAACACCAACCTTGTTGTCAACCAACCTCCCACTTCTCAAAGTGGTGATGGATTTAGCTTCTTCATGTTATGAAGAAGAGTCACTCACCATATAATGCCCTTTTGGATTATTCATAGGCTGACTAAGCAGTCTCTCCCATGGGTCAAAAAATCATCCGATACAGATACGTATCATTCGATATGTACCAGTTTTGGACTTGGGCGATATGATACAAAGGCATTGTATCGTACCCCCTTAAAAATAATGTACTTATCATCCAATATGAGCAATGTATCACCCGTATCGGACGATACGGACAATACATTGAAATTATCGGACGATAATTTCAGTATATCGTCTGATAATATGTATAGATATATTTTTTCCGATTGTCTACACAATCGATGGCGACTGTGTGGACAATCGCCATCGATTGTGTAGACAATCAGAAAAAAAAAAAAAATTCTGATTGTCTACACAATCGATAGCGACTGTGTAGACAATCGGAATTTTTTTTTTCTCGATTGTCTACACAATTGATGGCGATTGTCTACATAGTCGCCATCGATTGTATAGACAATCGAAAAAAAATAAAAAATTCAATGTATCAAGCCAACACATTCAATGTATCACCGATACATTGAATGTATCAGCCGATACCCGATACGTATCGTCCTGGAGGTCAGGACGATACGTATCGATTTACTGATATTTTGATTCTTGGTCTCTCCTCTCCTCTCCTAGTCAAAGTATTAGATAGCTGACCAAGGTGGTCCTCTATCTTCTTAATGCTTTGGCTATGAGAGTTAACAGTTTGAGATAAAGAGCTCAGATCCTGCAATAAAGCCATAACCTGCTCCTCAAATGAGGGTATTCTAGAGAGTGATGGGGCTGGTGTATTTTGATGCACAGGTTGTGCCATTGGTTGGGCTATAGGTTGTTGATATTGGGGCCTTGGAAAGAAATTCTGCTGGTAGGGCTAAATAGTTCTATAGAGCATTGGCTACTACTGCTGTTGGTTTTGAAAATTGTCCTGCCTCCACCTCAGGTTGGGGTGGTTTCTCTAAGGACAACTAGTAGATGGCTGCTGTCCAAAGAGCTGAGCAGCATTAGGATGCTCCATAACAGATCAGGAATTTATGTAGTAGAGGGACATTCTTCAAGGGAGTAAGTGGGAGACTGGCATATCAAACATGCCTCTTCTACTTTGGCAGCCAATAGAAACTGCATTGCTCCTATCAACTTATCAAGGCTGTATAGGACCATGATAGCCCAGACACATAGAACCAAGAAGAGATTGAGTACAACCTTCGGTCTAGCTGTTCATTGCTTGAGTGGGGCTACAATGGTCCAGTCACAAGCCTACAATCTCTATAACCAGATGAGATCTAACATCTGATAGCGGATCTATACAAAAATAGGGGAGTCTGCCTTTGTACAATCTCCCACTAGGCTTCTACAAGCTCAGGTGCAAAGAAGAAGGATCCATCTTGGATCGGTGGATTAGAATCACCCTAAGGCTATAACCTATCCACTTGAATGGTCATAGACTATCTCAGAGGCTATCCTCCTCACGGAGCCCAAGACAAAACAAGAATATCACTGCCACCACCATGGTCACCAGGTTACCAGCTCAAGCTCCCATGGGGATTTCAGATCTAGTGGGTCCTGTGGTGGGGCTAAGGCTGTATATGACCATGATAGCCTAGACACACAGGTCACTTGGATCTGAGTGGCCCTTAGAATCAGTCCTCCATTGCTTTTAATCAAAGCCAAAGCAATGGCGGATCACAAGGTAGCAGCCTTGTACAGAGCATCTCACATTCAAACACAAATCCCACAAAGTATAAATCCTATTACAAAACTTCCATTGATCTAGTTCAAAAAGCATACAAAGACATAGCCAGCAAGTGCTGGAGTATGGAGAGAAGGGAAAAGAAAAAGAAAACTACTTACAGCTATAAAAAGAAAAGAAAAACGATCTTAGATTAAGTCTCCAAGAAATGAGATGTGTTCCCAGCTATTCTAGGAATTTTTCAGATTCCTAAATGTAAGTTAAGTATGGGTTTATATAGCAGTGGTGTGGCAGCGCATTAGGGTTAGGAAACCCTAATTTTAACTATGCCACGTGGCCGAACAGTGATCCTTGGATGCCTTGGGGCTCGTGCACAGAGATTTGAGTGTGGGAGTGCATGCCCTAATCGCTAAAAATTCCCAGAAGGCCCTCTACTAAAGAGATAGAAGTTGGAGTTCAGAGCTTCACTAGGTGGCCATTGTTTCCCAGACTTATCACGTGGTAGCTCTTGCTCTTTGCGAGGATGATTTGATATTGAAGCTTCAACCATCATGAGGTTGCCTTGGTTTGCTCTTCAGGTAGTCACGAGGTTGAGTAGACATCAAAGCCTCAGATGTCACGGGGTTGGAGTTCAAGCAGTCGCGAGGTAGCGGCGTGATCGCTGGGTTGATCTTTGTAAGGACAGATTTGAATTGTGTGAGAGCTTCGCAAGCACTTCTCTTCAATGGACTTTGCAAGTTTCCTTGCGAGGCTTTAATGAGTTCTGAACTGCACGAGGTTTTATGTCTTGACTGATCTTCGCGAGGATGGCTCCGTCTTCGCGAGGATGCTTTCTTCTTGAATGGCACGAGAACTGCGCGAGGAGTTCTCTATTGATAATTACATCTCGCGGCCACTACGCGATAGCTGCGCGAGGAGTCTCCTAAAGCTCTCTCTCCTCAGCCGTTCTGAGCGAACTGCGCGAGGTTGAGAGAGGTCTGCGTTGAACTGCACGAGACTGTGCGATGTGTTCTACTCTTGAGCTTCGCGAGAGCCGTGCGAGTAGTTGTTGTAAAGTTTTGGGAAGCTCAGTTGGAATGCGCGAGGCTCATTCCAGGTCTGGATTCAGAGTCCATCCTTTTGAGGGACTTCTGGTGCCAAAACAGGCTCCTTAGCAGGATTCCTGGCCTTGTTTCACTGCTGATTATTACTTACATAAAACACTTAACAAGAACTTATTAGATGGCTAAGGGTCTAATCAAAGGTTAAGTTAAGGGGTGAAAAGTGGTACTTTTCAGGTCTTAACACACCCCCAAACCTAATCTTTGCTAGTCCCTTAGCAAAGCTACATTGAATCTACTTATAAAAATTAAATGCCACTTTCGTAGGGAGCACAGATACATTTAGCATATGTACCAAGCCTTTTAAACCCCTAGGTGATCCCTAGTGGAGGAGTGAAGTCTCCTGAGGGTTTTCAGTGAAGACACCCACAAACTTCTCAATGAAACAGTTAACAAAAATGCAATATCATCAAGTGAGCAGTCAAGGAGCAGGCTTAGTTTACTCTTGAACCAGTAATCATAAAAGAAATTTAATCCATTGGTTGCACAGTAATTTAAACAGCATAAACTTCTCATGAATGCACAACATTTCCAATCAGTTTACAACCACAGAAAATTGCACAAGTGTGTGCCAGCACTGAGCTCATCATCAGATTAAAAATAAGGTTATAGGTCACACATAATGCATTCAAATTCAGACCCAAAATCTTTCCAGGGCATACTCTCATAAGGGTCTTGTTGAGGGGTTCATTTTCTCTCAGGCTTAAGAGCAGTTACATCTCCCAAATGGGTCTGTAAGCATGAGCATAGGCATAGCTCTTAGGTGCTGACATCATTGATACATCCTCAACATAGATTGGATAGCTCTTTATCTCCACATGACAGCTCACTCAACTTTGGATCACAAGGGCTTTTAGCTGGACTGGAATGTGGCTTATGGAGTGGGGTTAAAAGAATGGCAGATTGAAAAGGGGTTCAAAATTGAGAAATCAGTAAGTGAAGGAGGTGGTTCATGACTTCACCTTCTTGAATTCAGCTCCTTTCTTCTTCTTTGAGATTTTCATATTTGAAGTGATCAGTTTCTCTTCTTGATTTCAATTTTCCAAAAGAAAGTTCTTCTTTGACTCCTCCCTTGCTCCTCTTCATTATTATTTTTATTTCTTTTTTGATGGAATTTTCTTCTTTTTATTTTCGTTTTTGCTTTTTTGAAATGCCACCATGTTCTCAGTTATCATACTGCTAGAATTTTTGTGATACTTCTTCTCCGTTCACCTAATGTTGACCATAGCTATTCCATCTTTAACTTTTTCTCCTTTACCTTTTGAATTCTTAGAGTGAGGGTAGGCTGAATCAGGTTGATAGGTTCAGGTACAAGTACTTGGGTGCATATTTAAGAAATTTAGGATTTAAAGCTCAAAGGGGGTATGGACAAGGGCAGTTGCTTAAGGTTGGTCTTGTTTGGCTCAAACTGTCCAAGAGAATGCCTTGATCCTTTCCTAAGTTTCATGAGTGCTGTCAGTTGTTTCAACTTGGAGTTGCCTAACTTCTAGTGAGCACAGTGACTCAGCTAGTCCTTAGAACTAGAAGAAATTGCCTTAGTCACTCCTCAAAGATAAAATTTTGTAGGCCCACTTCTCACTGGTTATGGTCTTCCTTTGAACTTTTAAGTATGTCCTCACCTTTTTCTCTCTCTAATGATTCACTCAATGCTGATACAAGTGAGTTTCCTTGGTGATCTCATCATGGAAATGTGAAAAATTAGAAGTTTATAATGTCTAAAGTTTGCAGAAATTTTAAATTTCTTATTTTTCATGATTCTTGAGTGATCATAGATCCATTTCCATATTACTCACATGACTCTACTGCACTTAGGTTAACTATTCCATTGGCAGGGTCTGCCTGCCACACCCCCAAACCTATGAGGAGTAGTGTCCTCACTGAGTCAAAGGTGTGTGCAGCAGTTTTATTAAGGGCATAATAACAGAAAACAACAAGAAAGAAAACAACCAAAAACAGAGAACTAGACAGAATAACAGGAAAAGAAAATTTCATTAAAACAAAAAAAGAAAATTACAAAAAGGGGGAAGAAGGGAGAGAGGGATCAAGGGTGAGGGGATTGAGAAGGTGGGGGAGGGGGTGGAGTGGAGGGGGCAGGGGATGGTTCAATCTTTTGCTTTTTCTGCTGTGGCTGGAGCTTGTCCTCCTCCTCCTTAGCCAGGAGCTGTTGAACCGCCTCGTACTCATCCCAGAGGGGTTGTAGGGGATCCGGCTCTTTAGGTGGTGGCGGGTCCAACCACATTGGGTAAAACTTGTTAGGCAGTGCATTAGGCTTGTCATCTGCCATTGGTAGGAGTAGGGAAGGACCGCAAGGGTGAGAGGAGAAAGGATGCGATGAATATGAAAGGGGCTCCCTGTGTATTTAAAGACAAGGATGGTGGAAGATGAAATGGTGGAATAACATCCAGGTTGTCGCAATTAATTGAGAGGGAGTTGGGAAAAGTCAAGTCCCAGCAATCAGCGTGGGAAATGACAAATGCATTTGACGCGCGTAGTATGGTAAGGGGATCACGAGATAACTGAATCTCGCAATTATGGATGTTGGGGGTTGAAGTGCGCGAGAGTTTCTGCAGCATTTGTTGAAGCTCGCGACCGCGAAATAAATGCTCTATCTGAATTGCGCGAGATCTTCCCAAATCTAGATTGGTAATGCGCGAGGGCTTAGTACCAAACAGGGGCAATACTGGTAGTGCGGCATACTCATCCAAAATATTCAAACGATAGGCATTCAATTCGAAAATCAGAAATTCGCAGAAGAAGAAGAAGAAATCATTCCAATCCCACATAAACTCTATCAAGCTCAACATATTCAGATTCCATATAAACACTAAAGTTTCCTAAAGATTATTGAAGAAACAAAAGTAGTATAGTACAACATGGACACAACTGTGGGTCAGGTAGAGGTAGGGGTCCCATGAAAATGAATAGTGGGCATAGGGTTAGCAGGTTTTTCGATACAAGGCTTGAGC